>JAHSVA010000011.1:2739166-4107500 GCA_019915185.1 Eucalyptus camaldulensis
ATTGAAATTTTTTCTTAAAAACTTAATATACATATTTATATATTACCGATCCAACCCGGGTGAATGTGTGGACAGTTCCATACCTTGAATATGAAACTAGATGGTATCCATCAATTTCGATTATTGGTACCAAGAGCTGAATCGATTCCTTTGAGAACCGTTGGTTCCAATTCAGTCTAGTCAAATTTCGGGCGGTTTGAACGGTTCTCAATTTTTTTTCACACTCTTACTATTGGAAAAACGACGCCGTGCGGAGGCAAAGTCGGTAATAGAGCGGGAGCGCGAGGGCACCATTGGAAAAGCGCACGGCTTCGACTCGGTTACTCGTCGCAGCACGACTCTCTCCCTCTTCCTCTCTCTCTCTCTCTCTCTCTCTTCTCTCCTCCGTTCGACTGAGCTCGCGGCGCTGAGCTTCCATGGCGTTCCTGCTCAACCGGACCGGCGCCGTCCTCTCTCATGTCCGATCTCATCCTCAGGTACCTCCGATCAAGCTCCTTTTGTCATTTTCCGGTCCTTCCCCGTCGCTCCGATCGCCGCCTCGGTTCTCGCCGGCGCGTCGTATCTAACATCGCTCGATTCTCCGCTCACTCTTTTGTGGTTTTTTTTTTCTTCTCGATTCCGAACGCGTGCCGCCGCCGGTTCAGAGGACGGAGGGCGCGATCCCGCTGCCGCCGCGCCGCGGATTCCACGTCGAGCCGGGGGCTCGCGAGAAAGCGGTGAGATTCTCTCTTCCCCCGTTTGTTGTCGTTGCTGCTGCTGCTGCTCTCTTTCCGTGGCTTTTCCGAGCGTGCGTTTCGGTTTGATTTCTCGGAGTAAATCCGTGTTCGGATGTCAACGCGCGAGATTCGTGAAGGGCGGATTGCGCTAGGCGAAAGACCAGACTAAGCGTGAGTGGAAGTGTTAGGGTGATTAAATATTAAACAGCTTTTAGATAGTCAGCAGTGATGGTACAAAATCTCATGGCGAGATAAGTACCTCGGATTAGATGATTGCTGTTGTTTTTTAGGTTAGCTCGGATTGGTTAATTGGTCTTGCAGAGTTTTGGTGGAAGGCTTTGGTTAGTTTTACTCGGTCCGATGAATGAATGAATTGCTGAGACTGTCCGCGTTCATGCATGCTGTGGTTCTGTTCTCAGGTTTTATGGGGGTGCTTTTTGTGCTGTAGGATTCGAATAGCTTTGAGATTTTTTTATCTTTGTATCCTGTCTCAAACCACATTCCTGGTGTCAGTCTGAGGGTAGATAGATGCATTGCAATGAGGATGATTTAGATTTGAAAATTTACTTAATGCTTTCCAGCGGATTGATCTGTTCTATGACATGTACCCTTTTTCCTGTCAACCGGCTTAGAGCGTGTGCTTGATTATGATTCTTTTTGGCTTTTTGATTATGGACTTATGTAATTTGTCCGACTGCGAATTGCAGCTTCTGGCACCAGATCCAATTCTAAGCCGTTTCAAGTCGCATAAGAAGGGTGTCAAGCAGTTGAAAAGAATTGGAGATGTCCTCACGATTGTTGTCGTTGCTGGTATGCTTTTAGTTACTATGATGTGGATTGAACAATCTTCTCAATATTGTTATCCATGCTTGGTCTTAACGTTTTATATTATTACGTTTGGCAAGTTGGGATAATTGGACTTTTTAACTGATTCCTAAATTGTCTTTGCTTTTCAAAGAGGGAACCTTGCTGTAATCTTGTTTTGTTAGAAAATGCTTCTTAGCACAAGCATCTCATAATGGTAGTAGTACTCTCTGGTGGAGTACTTTTCTATCTTTCCACTTCAATAATTTCCTCAAAAAACTGCTGACTTTGCTTTTGTTGCATGTTGACTAAGGTTGCACTTGGATGCTCTTCTATGAGTTCCATCGTACAGACTAATACTTTGCAACTTCACCGATATAAGCATGTGTTAATGCAAATTTGTCCAAGAGCTTTTTGCAGCATCACCACTGATTTGCACCTTTTTAGGGCAATCACGCTGAGCCAGTACTTAGATGAAGCTTATGATTATTGTGCTTTGATTGTCTATTAAATAACATACTCAAAGAGGCTGACAACAATGGTTCTACCATGGTACTTATGTTTTCTTGAGTAGTTTGACACAAAGTCCCTAGAATCATAACAATGCCTCTGAGACTGGGCAACCGGTTTAGTTATTGGGTGTTGAAGATGTGGACAATTGATCACATATTCGTATCCCTTCCTTTTGAAAGCTTTGCGTACCCCAAATCCGGGTCTCTGATTAAAACTCTCTCAAATCATTCTTTTTTCTTGAAACGTGCTACAACTGATAAGTCAATGTGTGAGGTATTACTCTAAGTTTGTTTCCTTGCTCATTGCCACATTTCATATCTTTGAGTTCCAACTTAAAATGATAAAGTTTCTTGTTTTGCAATTTGGTTTTATTTTAGTTTTTCATCATGATGCATTTTCTAGTGTTAAAATGCTACTGATATCGACTCAATTTTGGCATTATTTTAAATGGAAATTAGAACATATGCAGACTACCATCGTCATTGGACAATGCGCCATATTGTGTGGAAATAGAGTTCTATTTTCCGTGTAATGTTACAGCTCTGATGCATTTCATGCTGCATAATGTTTCAGGATGTTGCTATGAGATCTATGTGAAAGCGGTGATGCGAGAAGAAGCTCGAAAACAGGGGAGTGCCTCTGGTGAGAGTGCTTAGTCAAGTGTTCCTTGTATGTTTGTTTAGCCTTAGTTTGGGAGAACAGTGGCCAATAAGCAGGACAGAAATGCTCCTCAATTTGTAGTTTTGTATCTCAAATATCCATATCTCGTTTTATTGGATGGAGCACATTTCTTCTGTCATGAAAGGTTAGATTGCCCAACTTTGCTTGATTTGCAAGATAAGAAACTCTTCGGATGGCAAATGGAGAGAGTGCACAATTGGTACATGACTGTGTTTCCTTTGTTTCTCTTTGGATTAAGGTGATTTTAGTGAGGGTTGCGTAGCGAGAAGGAAGAGGAAAATTACCTACTGCACTTGCCTTATTCCTCGAGTTGGTGCACACCTAGGAGTAAATTACCTCGTCCTTGTGTCGTTGCACTCCTAGGAGTAATTTACCTCGTCCTTGACACTCTTATCTAACGTGGAAACTTTCGTCCTTCAATAAAGAAACCGCTATTGCATTGTGTGAGCAGGCTGATGCAAGCATCAACATATTTGCATCTTTGGTCGAAGCTGGACCGAAAACATGTAGTTTCTTTGGTTATGCAGGGATCATCTGAACAGGTTGGTTTCACATGAACCGGTTTTGCAGAACGTCTTTTCAGGGCACATTCTACTCTGTCTCCCTTCCGCCCCCGATCTCTGTGGTTCCCTCTATCATCGACTGTTGTGAAACAGGGGAAGGGAACGGCGCCATGTCTGATGTTTCACCTCATTGCCTCAAGTAGCAGGAAATTGTCGAGATCGTGTCGGGTGTCGAGTGTCGAGTGTCATCAGTACTGAAGAAGAGTGTGTGCAGGCGCATGGGCGCTAAGGAAAGTTCATCTTTCTTTTCCATCGGGTCATGGTGAGGAAGAAAAGGGAAAGGGGCAACGACGGAGAAAAGACATAAAGTCAGATTCCGTTCCGTGAGGGCCCTCACCCCAATTAGAGAAAAACAATGGGCGATGGAGCGCTGTCTAGTTCAAAAGAGTGATTCATTTGTCCTGCGAGTGCGACCCATTTCACCAACCATATCTCAAAAGAAGCTTTATCCTTTCAATTTGGGTCCCACCGAACTTTAGCACAGACAAGTCATCGATATGCGGAAAAGGGCCGCGAATTATCCCTAAATCTTGACATGTTATCTTTGGCCTTTTTGGCCTTTTAATTCGTTCAATATGAATTTTGAACCTAATCTCTAGACTTTTCAAAGATAAGTCAAAAATTCTTATGCCCTTTCATTTCAATCCACTTACTAAATTAACAAAAAAAAAAAAACACTTACTTTTATAATAAAGGAGGTCGACCTTTTACTATTATGGAGACTGAGTTAATAATATATACTTAAATGAAACTATAGTAATATTTATAAAGACCAAAAAGGTGACAAAGTAATAAAAACGAGAGCATCTTTTTTGTTGATTTAGAAATTAATTGAAATTAAAAAAAAACATTTTAAAGTTTAGGTAATAGTGTAATTATGAAAACTTATAAATGGGAAAAGTACCAAAATAGTCCTAAACTTTTTACATTTATACCAATTAAGTCATAAATTTTTTAATTGGACAAATTTAATCCTAAACCTTTTAATATTGGTACAAATTCAGTCAATCCGGCTAATTTAAGCTGGAAATTGCTAATGTGGCCATCGGTGGTCTTATGTGACGCCACGTGGACAAATTTTATAATTTTTTATAATTTTTTTCAATTTTTTTAAATTCTTTTTTTTTCTTTCCCTTTTTTTCTCTTTTTTTTTTTCTCCTTAGCCCTTGGCCAGCGAGGTCACCAGCCAACCAACCATTGCCAGCCACAAGCTGGTCAGGGCGAGGGGCCCGGTGCCCTCGGCGGCCACAAGCGAAGGCATCAACCCCCACCTAGATCTAGGCAAGGGCCGATGCACCCTCATCGGCCACAGGCGAGAACGCGGCAATCCTCACCTGGATCAGGGTGAGGGCCACTACACCCTTGTCGACCACAGGCGAGTGGATCTGGGCGAGGGCCACCGTGCCCTCGCTTGGATCTGGGTGAGGGCCATTGCGCCCTCGCCTGTGGCCAACAAGGGTGCAGCGGCCCTCACCTGGATCTAGGCGGGGGCCGATGCCCTCGCTTGTGGCCGGCGAGGGCGCAGGGCCCCTCGCCCCAACCAGCCTATGGCCGACAACCTCGCCGGCCAAGGGCTAAGGAGAAAAGAAAAAGAAAAAAAAAAAGAAAAAAAATAATTTAAAAAATCTGAAAATATATATATTATAAAATTTGTCCACGTGGCGCCATATAAGACCGTCGGCCACATCAGCAATTTTTGGCTTAAATTAGCCGAATGGACTGAATTGGTACTAATATAAAATATTTAGAACTAAATAGGTCTAATTAAAAAGTTTAGAACTGACTTGGTACCAATACAAAATGTTTATGACTGTTTTGGTACTTTTCCCCTTGTAAATAGTATCGAATGGCACCACCCACCGTTGCAGAGTAGAGGGTAGAGCTTGTGTTCTCCACCGAGGAGAACCAGGTTCGAAGCCCTTGCGAAGCAGGGAGGTTGAAGCGCTGTGTGGTGCCTTGCTTGGGGTGTGTGGGTGGTGGTTTTCTGCGTGCCTCCCTAGGGTTTACTCTCCGGCTGTCGGCTGTACAGGGTTCCTTGAGTCACCAAAAAAAAATAGTATCGAATGGCTGACTGATTTTGTTATGGAAAGTCAAGGCATTAGAATGGACAAATTAAAAGTTTAGTGACTAGATTAAAAATTTTGGAATAATTCAAGAACTATATTGAACAAAATCAAAAATCCAAAGACGACATTGCAAATGCACAACGTGTCAGACTTTGGATACTGTTTGCATTATTTCCCCTAAAAATGCAAATCACGTTAACGAGTACTTCCAAAATACTAATCAAGAGAGGACGAACTTTTGAAAATTTTGGTCATTTCAACAAGAGCTGCTGTCAATGTTTCACGAGCTTCTCTTTCCATTGTTTGAAATGGCAGGTAGAATGATTAAGAGTGGGGAAGCGAGCAGCGCGTCGTGCATGCACTCCAAGTATTAGCTGTCCAGAGAAGGGAATAATACAGCCAACAAGGGAAAAGCACGAGAACAAAGACCCCAAGACAGAGAGAATCACTTGCAGACAGAACAACGTAATCTGCTCCGAATCACCGCCCTTCTCCTCTCCACTTCCCAACTTTGTTTTCAAGTGTCATGTACTATAATCCGGCCAATTAAGCCTATATCCATTGGTTTCTGACATGACTTTGCTAAGGAATTCCCTTAAAAATATTACAAGAAAATAATATTCGAGGTTCAAAATATCGATGTTGCATACCAGGATGGAGGACCGACCCATTGAGGATTGCAATGTCTCATTTATTTGATGATTCATTATGCATTCAAATGAAACTTTGAAATTCGACAAGTTCGAATTTTTCGTGTTGTAGATGAGACAAAGATTGGTCCGACGGCATGGGCACTCCCAAGTTCCTTAGGAATTAGATCTTTGGAGATATCCTGACCATCAAATGAAAATGCTAATAAAATCCACCTGCTGATGATAAATTTTCTTTAAATTTCTGTGTTATCAGTTTGCATCAAAGTTGTAGTAAGATACATGTGATTACAGCGGAATTATGACGGGGATCAATGTAAGTCGGTCGAACAAAGGCATTTCCGTAAATTTCAGTCCACTAATCATGTCATCTGCATTTGATCTTCCCCACTTGAAGTTACTTTAATGTCCACTAGTATAGACAACCAAAATCTATCAAGAACGATATCATTTATCTTTTTCTTTTTGCTTTTGTTGTGTCCGAAAGTCTAAAACAAACGATGACCCGTGGCTTGTTTGTCGATGCCACTGGTGTTCTTCTGAGTCTAGATAGATAGAGAAGGACTGGAAGTCACCAAGAAAAGGGTCTTATCTGGTTTCTTGACAGCCTTTTTTGGTTTTTTTATTGAGAATTCACTTCGTTCAGAGAGGAGAGAGCCTGTGAGAGTGGTGATCGGAGATGGCGACGGCCTTTGCAGGGACGCAGCAGAAGTGCAAGGCCTGTGACAAGACCGTGTATCTAGTAGATCAGCTCACAGCTGACAACAAGGTCTTCCACAAGGCCTGCTTCAGATGCCACCATTGCAAGGGCACTCTGAAGGTCTCCCTCTCTCTCTCTCTCTCTCTCTCTCTGGTTTTATTGCTTTTGTAGTGTTATGCTGTTCATGGATGTTCTTGTTTGGGAATATGAAGTTCTTTCATTGCTGGAAAGCTGTTTCTTGTGCAAGGCATGGTTTGCGAATTTATAAGCTGGCTTTTTTATGTTGATGGTCATTCTGGGTCGATCTTTTCTTCTTCTCCCTTGTTCATTCTATTCCATCGATACGCTTGTGTGGATCTGCTTAATCTAGTCTTTGGCGTTGTAAATGCTCGTTTTTTCATGGTTATTTAATACATGGAAGTTATGTTGAACATCATCCATGGCTAATTCCTTAGTGGCATTTCTTGGTTCTTAGAAGTCTTGCTTGTCCATATGCATGACTACCTTGTTCTCCATCTACAGCACCTTAAAAAAAAATTGAAAGTACTCTAGCCGGCTGTCGCTACTTGGATGGAAGGTGGAAGGTATCTTTTTTCAGGGCTAGTCAAAATCGGATAGGTTCTTTTGATCGAATCTGGATACGTCATGTGGGTAGTCTTTAAAATTGGGGACGGCATATTAGACGAGAAGGCATTATAATGGGTTGATTTTTTGCATCATCCGTGACTACTAATGACGCTGCCTGCCGCTCTGAAGCTAAATCAATTCGCCAGAAACAACTAAGTGATGAAAAGCAGAATCGATCAGCTATAGATTATGATATTTAATCTGATCTCCCTTATGAAGATTGAGGATTTAAGAGAGAGAGGTTTTAGTCTGGTGTCGCCTGGTCAAGGACACCGCAGGAGGGAGAGTGAGAGGGAGACGAATTCTACGTTGTACCCTTTCTTCTGTGTTTTTCCTTCCTTTGGAGGGGTTGGCAATGAGATCTCAATCTCAATGCTCTTCAAGTACCTAATTAATCCAAATTGAGTGCAGCAGTCCCTCTGTCCTGATACATTCTAGGTAACTAGTGGAGTACGCGGGCAACCCCTTTGAGTTGAAGTTTTCATGTCTATTAATTATGATGGAAAAGACGGTCTTGCTTGTCCACCCTTCACATGATAATGAGACTCAAATGATTTAATCTATCATATGGGTTTGACATGTTCAGTCTTTGCTAGTGCATGCATGGTACTAGAAGTTGATCCCTTTGCCTAGCGTTATTGTTTAGGGGCTTCATACATGGATAATTGTAGTTTCCGTGCGAGAATTATCGTCCTGTTTGTAAGATATTGTGGGTGATTTGTCTCCCATGAAGGCATTTTGTTGCTGGCGATACATCTCTATAACTCTCTTATTCTTCTGCATTCTGCAGTTGAGTAACTATTGCTCCTTCGAGGGTGTTTTATATTGCAAGCCACATTTCAATCAGCTCTTTAAGATGACTGGGAGCTTGGATAAAAGTTTTGAAGGTAATCCGCAAAGATGGCTTCTATTCCCTTCTATTCACGAATCTCTGCTGCTCTAGCCCCGTTTATGCTTACAGATAAATTGTTCTTCCGTAGGCACTCCAAAAACTGTCAATAGATCTTCTGAGCAGGTAGCCCCTCAAGCTTCAATCTTCCACCCACTTTCTTTATTCACGATGTTTCTGTAATGTTAGTCCCATTTATATGTCAGTAGTATCACCACACGTTGCTTCCAATAACGTCTGGACTTGTGCAGGGCCAAAGTAATGCCAAAGTCTCGAGTATGTTTGCCGGAACTCAGGACAAGTGTGTTGCTTGCAAGAAGACTGTTTATCCCATCGAAAAGGTAAATCTAGGAGAAATCTATGGGGAGCTCTTCCTGCCAAGATATCTTTGTCATTGTAATGTCAGTCTATGCCATGCCAAGTCTTTGCACCTCGTAATGTTAATATTGCTCTTGTTATTGAAAAGATCGGCAAGGCCTACTCATCGATAATCCTTACTGCACTAATCTGATGTAGCATGAATCTGTCACTCTTCCTAAACTATTTACTTTACTCATCTGATACTGCTTTTGGATGTAGCACTTGTGTGTGGGCGCATGCATCTGTTTTGTCATATCTAGTGTAAATTTAATTTGGAATCGGAGTCAAGTTCATCATATGATAAGATAAACTTCTCTAGATGTTATTAATAAGTAGTTATCTCTCTCTCTCTCTCTTCGTGTGTCCACAAGCACTGAGTTTAACCTAATAGTTTATCAACCTCAGTAGTGCTCATGAACTGACTGCTGCTTCACCAGGTGGCTGTTGATGGCACGTCATATCACAAAGCATGCTTCAGGTGTACTCACGGCGGTTGTGTAATCAGTCCATCGAACTATGTAGCCCACGAGCACCGTCTCTACTGCAGGCACCACCACAATCAGCTATTCAAGGAGAAAGGAAACTTCAGTCAGCTCGACAGCCATGAAGAAACAACAGCCTAAAGAGTATTTAGGGGCAGAGTAGTCATACTTTGACAGTCCAGTCAATGCAGTTATCGGTCTCCTTTGACAAAAACCATGGATTAACAGCAAGATGCGGATTCGGTTCTAAGGCATAAAAAAAGTTAAGTGTTGATTTTCTATTTTATGGAGACAACTAAGTTTGTTTTACATTTTAAGCGTGCAATCTGAATGGCTAACCACTAGAGACTTGCTGCTCGGTTTCTCGAGTGAACATGGTAAAACAAATTTTCGTGTGATTTTGTTCTTGTGGGTTTTACGTGGAAATTGGAAAGAACGGAGACATATCCTTGTACTCAAGATGGTTGTCTATTTCTTGTTTCTATTTTCCGATCTTCTCCATCCGTTTGAGTCTTTCCCTTTATTTTGCAAACTCCCTTTCATTCGCTCTGATGTACTACTTGTCAAGCATTTGGAAAATTAGACTCCTACATTCCCACTATTAATCGACTTTGTCGATACCTTCTCGCTTCTTGTCCCTCCCATAGATCTGTTAGCAACCTCTTCCTTTGTTTCATTCGTATGCTATGCATTGATAATGCCCATTGCATGTGTTAAACCATATATCAGCTAGAAAAATTTGAATTGCATATGCAGCCATACGCGGACTTGGATGGCTAATCTCCAGCAACGGTGCATAAAACAAATGTCATTAAGAGTGTGTTTGTTTCACGGAAAACGTAATGTTTTTGGAAAATGTTTTCCGGGAAATCATTTTTCAGGAAAATGGTTAATTTTCCTTTGTTTGGTAATATGTGATTGAAAGTATTTTCTGGTGTTTGGATCATATTTGAAAAAAGATTGAATGACATTTGACCTAACAATTGACAATAGTGTGCCTCTTACTTCCAAATTAATTTGTTGAGTCCATGACCTTTTTTAACTTTATAAAAATATTTTTTTATAAAAATCGAAATTATAATTATTTTTCATATTTAATTATTTTTCTTTTTTCTTTCTTTTTATTCCTTCCTTAGCCGGTGGCCGACAGGGTGACGGCCGGCTACTAGTCGATGACAAGCCAGGCGAGATCGAGCCTCGCCCGACGTCGGCGAGCTCGAGGCTCGGCCTTGCCAACGATTGGTGAGGCTCGAGCTCACCGGCGTCGAGCGAGGCCTCGGCCTCGCCAGATCGGCAAGATCGAGCCTCGCCCGACGCTGGCGAGATCGAGTCTCACCTGATGCCGATGACCTCAAGCCTCACCAGATCCGGTGAGGCTCGGCCTCGCCAACGACTGGGGAGGCTCGAGCTTGCCAGCATCGAGCGGGGCCTCGGCCTCGCTGGATCGACGAGATCGAGCCTCGCCCGACATCGACGAGCTCGATCTCGCTTGTGGTCGGTCGCCGACCGTCATCGTGGCCAGCGGCTGGCCGAAGAAGAAGAAAAAAGAAAAGAGAAAAGAGAAAAAATAATGATTAAAAATTAAAATATATATTTTTAAAAATAAATAAAAATTATATTAAAAATTTAAAATTTCGATTTTTTTAAAATATTTTAAAAAGAATTATAAAATTTAAAAATATATTTTTATAAGAATAATTGTTTGTAAACCAAGCATCAAATCTAGACTTTGGTAGATTCGGAAAACATTTTCCGATCCTTTCAAAGGGGAAATCATTTTCCTGAATTTAAGCTTTGTTAGGAAAACGTTTTTTGTTGATTAGGAAAACGTTTTCCGTTTACTCATTTTCCTGAGTGAACCAAATGCCGGAAAATAAGGAAAATGTTTTCCCCGAAAATGTATTCTGTGAAACAAACACACTCTAAGGATGACTTGGATTGACTAGGATAATCGACGATACCCAGGCAGGATTAAGCAGCAAATTCAGTTACCATACAGGGATTGACTGATGGTAGTGAAGGAAAAACCAAAAAGGGCACGTCAATTAAGTAGTTTCACTGATGTTAACTTCATTCTAATAGAAGAAAAGGTAGATGACACATGGTTTGTTTGTGATAAATCCATTCCAAACATTTCTGCACTCCACAAAAAATCAAATAGCTTCCAGTCAAATGCAGAGAAAATTCAGCTCCCATAAAAGCAGGTCAGGTTGATAGTGAAATGTGGGTGCTGTGTCGCCCCACAAGCTCGGCTGCTTGGCATAGATCACTCCCATCCCTCCACTGCCATCTTTCAAAATCACCTTCCCGAACTCTAGCCAAAAGGAATCTGTTCTTCTCCTTGTTGGATTCTGTCCCTCGACTTTGGTCAAAGAGAGCATGTTAAATTATGCCTATAGGAATAACTTTTTCTTCCCTGCCTATGAAATGAGACATGGAAAGAGTTGGAGTGAGTCGTTATTAGATAAGTTCGAGCACCAATGAGAGGACAATAGGTGGGCAATCGCGGGGGAGGAAGAGTAACATCAACCCAGTCCATGCATATTGCTCTCCACCCTCACTCACATGGCTTCCATTGCACTCCAAATTCATTTCATTTCATTTCATTTCATCTTGGTACCATATCTGGCTGTTCCGTCGCTATCAGTTCCCCGCCTTTGAGGGCACCATGTCACCTTCAACTGCTAATTTGGCATTGATTCTTCTTTTGCTCGAATAAATCTATCAACTTCCTCCTTAGGCACGTCTCACATAGATCCTCCCTCCTTTATCGGAGCTTGCTATCCGTCAGTCTTTAATTGCTGGTGATAAGAAAGGAGTCTTTTTGTGTTGAACTGTCTCAATCGCCCACGTTCAATGTTTCTACTTGTACATAGCAATGGCGAAAGAAGATAATTGGTGATCTTGAATGTGGAATTTGGAGGTTATTTCTTGTTAATGCTATACAACTCGAAGCCAAATACTTTTAAGGAAAGCTGGTTGTTTTGTATCTGAAAGTCCATTTGCTGGGCTGCAATAACTTTTGGTGGTTGGTTATTCTTTCATAATTTTAATGCAAGGATGGCAAGTTGGTTGCGAAAGCAGTTACTTTCAACGAAAGTGATGATCTCTGAAGCAAGTTTTTGAAGGGGTCAGTTCAAACCGAATTTGTTTTCATACTCAAAGCTAACAAGAATCATGAGTCATTGAAATGCTCTGTGGAAAGCGTTAGGAATTGTCTCCATAATAATGTGAGAGAGAGATCCTGACAAGCGAGAACATGTACACCACATCCAGCTCCATCAAAGTACAGCAAAGTATATATGCTTCCTTCCCTACTTATCAGCCCTGATTTGTTTTTCTCAATGATTGTTCAGAGTGGAGACAAAGTTTTACAGGATATATGACTCAAAAGTTGGTGCAAAACGCCAGCGGTTAAAGGCCCACTTAGCAAGATATCTGAATCTGGAACTCTTTTTATGATCCACGCTTTGTGATGCTCTTAGTTCTCATTTTCTTTTCTGCCCAAGTGTTTTTTGTAAGGTGAGTTGGCTGTGGTTGGCCTATTCAAGAGCCTCCATTAATAAACTCCATAATTCCTTTTTGTTCACTGAAAAGGCGCTGAAGTGAAGGATTCTTTTTTTTTCTTTTTTTTCTTTTTTGCCTCCTTAAAGAAATATCTTTGAAAAAGCAAGAAACTAATTAACCCATGTTCTTCTTTCGAAAAAAGAGGGAAAAAGGAATTCTTTTTTCAGTCTTCAGTAAAATTAGTCTGCCTTCCATGAGTATACTTTAAAAAAAGATGGGGCATTACAGGTCTTTTAATTGGTGGGAAGCAAATTTTTTCTGCCACCACTGGCATGCCAAATATAATTAGCAGCCATCCGATGGCTGTCCTGAGGTCAAAAAAGGGCTTGAACCATGATTAAAAGAAAATATATTTTAAGGTAGCCGCTCTCTTTTCATGCCCACAAAAAGCATGGAGTGGTCAAATGATTTCTTCCTCCTTGTGTTGGCCATGGAACATTTGACCCTAATCATGCTGCTTAGGAGAGAGTGATATCTCATGTGACAAAGGCACTTTGTCCCTCGCAAATAGCCTTTGTCCCTGCCTTCCAACTTTTACTTTTGTAAGTCTTGTAGGCTAGAAGGATACAAAGGGACAGCCAGCCAGTAACCCCTTTTTTCAGCACCATCACACTAGTCATGCTTGCAAGTCTCAGGCCATGCATGGCTTGATACAACTGCGAGAAAAGCGTGACCCGTCATCCCTTTCAAGCCCGGTGAGAGTTGTAAAACATGGTTTTGTTTTATTCAAGAGACATGTTTGGTGCTTCAGATTACATTGCTCACCTAATTCCCCTTGTAGAGAGAACAAAATTCCTGCACATTTGGTGATTTAGAGCATGATGGAGTTGAAGAAACTATGGTCCCCGATAGGATTAGGCGAGGGTAATATTCAATTCAATTATGGAGCTATGAAAGAAGGGACAGCAAATAATAACTATTATTCTCTCTCCCTAGGGTTAAGGCATAGGGGATCGATCTCAAATGCTCAGGTTGGCTTTTTCAAGAAAACTTTGGATGCCCATTGGTCCCAAACCCCATCTGGAAATGGAAATTATAAATGAAACCGACAGAAACACTTCCCCTGTTTTCATCATTTTCACCCAAGTTACGGTAAAACATGGTACAGCTATAGACATGATGCCTCGGTGTAGGTGGTCTTTCAAACTCCAAAGTTTCGTTCAAATGAAGGCATTAAAGAGGACTATTGACTATGCTCTTTTAATGGACGATTTGACCTCTTATCGCTCTGCTTCTTGCATTTTACTGGCTTTCGTTTTCGTGTACCGTTGCATAATTATCCAAACTCGAAGTTGGGTTAGATTTGCAGCCTTCTTTTTCACAAGCTATTTCCCGGTTGGAGTGGTGGAGATGCATTCTCTGCATCAAATATTATGCAGTGGAGCTTCAGAAATGTTTAATAAATTTCATCCATGGAAGTGGTGGAGATGGCTGATGGTAGAATTATGCATTATTTCTTGCGTTAAGGCCAAAATAGAAAATCTCTTTCTGACATGAATCAGAAAATTTAAATCAGAGGGCTCCTGAGGAGGAGAGTAATGAAAAAGTACAGAAGAGCAGAAGATTATGTCATCCAAGCTCTGAGTCAATCTTGGTCAATTGTAATACTGCCCAAATTTCATTAAGAAGAGCAGCAAATTGATTACATGGGATTGCTTCAATTCTTTTTCTCCTTCGTTTCTTTTTCCCCTCTATACAAGCAAAGATTTGGCCAATATCAACACTTTCCAGATGAGTTCTTACACACTCTCTCTCCCCCCCTCTCTGTGAAACATTTGAACTTCCACTATTCGAAGAAAGACTCGTTGAGTGCATATAGCAGAGTTATCAGAACCCACAAGACGCATCAATCATATCTGTCAAACATCCAGAAGAAAACTTCAGCTTGCCGCCTCAGAGATGCTCTTTAACGAGGGTTGCCATGTTCTTGGCTTGTTGACAGCTGAATTACTTGTCGCCGTACTTGTCTTCTGCCTGTGTCTGTCATGTCTCGCCACCTGAAATTACATCAAAAGATGATCAATTGACAAGAGAAAGGAACGAACAAAACGAATTTTAACACTTTCTTGAGCTGTAGTACTCTCACTCAAAGCTTTCTTCAACCAGAATTTCGCAAGTCACATACAACTTAGTACCCAGAAGTTATCAGCCAGAGGAGGAACAAAAAAACAAAACTTTGAACAGGAATCGGAAAAAGTTTCTTCTTTTCTTCCGTTAAATATTTTGTTGATGTATGTACTAAAGAATGGGATGACATTGTTTTTTTCTATTTTTTTTAGATTTCTACCTGGTGTTCTTTCCTCGTGTCAGAGGAATCAGATCTTCTAGGTGCTATTATCTCCAGCCCAGATGAAGACAGCTTCTCTTCATGCTCCACCCTGATCTCATGCTGGCCCTTCCTCATCTTTGCATGCTTCTTAGCTGATAAAACTTTCATAACCTCTGCAGAACAGGAAAACAGAAAACATACAAACGCTCAGCACCAATTCAGCTAAAGCCACACACACAGAGAAAAAATAAAATCAACTAGGCGCACTCAATTTCAGAAACCAAAACAGAACTGGTACGAGAAGGTAGCGAGTTGAACCTTTGGCAGTGATGAGCCTATAAACTTGGCCAAGAGCAAGAGTGTCCGTGGGCCGGAGGAGCTTAATGCGGGTCACGCGGACGGAATTATTATCAGCCCCCGCGCCGGCGGCAGGGGCAGTGGCAGGGGCAGAGCATTTCTCCTTGGCGTGAGCAGCGTTGCTGCCATGCGGCTGCTGCTGCCTCTGCTGCGGCGGCGGGCACACGGCGGTGGAGATGAGGAGAGCCACGTAGTGGCCGGGGTTCATCTTCATGATCTCCCCGGCGCAGACGGGCCAGTACAGCTTGTCCACCTTCCCACATGGGTGCTGGATCACCAGCGTCGCCGCATCGATGGCCTGGCAATTCCCCATCACTCTCTCTCTCTCTCTCTCTGTGTTCCTCTCTGCTTCTTCCTTCTTCCTTCTTCCTTCTCCTTGCCGAGCGAGGCGAGAGCGGCTTCAAAGCTTTGAAGCAGAGGAGGTGATAAAATAGCAGGGGAATGAGAACAGGGGCGAGAGAAAAGGAAGGAGAGAACTGAAAGGAAGGCGGTGGTGAGAGCAATATGAAGGCTCTTTATAGCTACCACCCACCCCTGCTTTTTTCTCAAATGGCAAGCAAGTCAATGGCCTTGTATTTTTATTTGGAGAAACACCAGATTTTACCATAATCTCTTTGATTTTAACTGTATATAGTATTAGATCTGACCCCCTTAATTCAGATCCCATTCTTGGTCCGATATGTCATTTAATAAATTAATTGAGCAAAACCCATTTTCGATAAGCTTAGCATGTCTTTAATGACCGTCTCTCGATCTCATCATCATCATCTTGACACGCGTCTCGAGTGATTACACGGCACTATCATAAATGTCTCTTAGGTACGAGTGAATGTTAAGTGTAACGACCCGAATTATGAAATATAAGCATACTCGATAATCAGATCAATATGTCAGCGTCGACTGGATCGAAGTGATTAGTAGGATAATTGAATTTTCATGTGAGCTCGTTATAAATTACCTTGGTCCCGAAACATATGTGTGTGTAATAACCCCTAGTTCCTAACTTCCTAGGGGGAGGAGAAGGAGGGGGGAAATTAGGCTTGTTGGACACAAGGACATACCCTGAGTCGCTTTCGCAATGAAGAGGCGTCTTTGAGTATAAATGCAGAAAGAGAGAGTACCACCACAGGATGACGCACCATCGTTCTCTCTCTCTCTCTCTCTCTCTCTCTCTCTCTTCAGTACATTCTTGGCTCGTTTGCGTGGAGACTTGGGTTGAAGTTATTGCCCCTCCCACCACTCCCCACTCCCCACTCCCCTTTGTTGTCAAACAAGATCAATTGGATGATGGAAAAAATGTTAATCTTGATTAACATGTGAAAATGATGGCGTGTCAACTTTACACCTATAAAAAAAAAAACTAGGGCCTATGACCCCAGACAAAAAAAAAACCTTTAAAAACTATCGTTTTCAAAGAAAAAATTTATCGACTTTAAATTTAATCCCAACTCTTTCGCCATAAATCCTGACCTACTTGGCATTTTATACTCAATGTCAATTTATTCGAAGTTATCAACATTGAGAGGCTACTGTAATTCCGCGTGAAAGTGAGGGTGTTGATGAGTATGTAGGTTTTGATAATGAACCTCCAACAGGCTCCTATATTAATAATTTTTAAAGAACTAGTGGCAACTTTTGGACATTGGGGCAAATTTGTGATTATAATGAAAGTTTTAAATTTTTCTTTACTCTAGCAGCTTGCTTTCGAGCTTGAGTAATAGGACTTTTCAAAGAGACAAAAAAAGAAATTTGAGACAAAATTTAGATTAAACAAGAGTAATCATTTTTTAGGGAATGAAACCTAACTTTAGTATCTACCTTTGAACAAAAAAAAGGTTCAGTATATGTAAAAACATTAAGATTTCGTATATTTCGCAAAAAAAATAAAATATATTTTTTAAAAAATTGAATCACTCTTATTAAATACTTAAATTCGATTTTATTTGTACTTGCCGGGCTTGGGGGTGGGTCGGTCACTGGTTGCATAGAAGACCGTGGGGGCTGCCGCGTGGATGAGGAGTTACGCAACACTTAGGCTCTGTTTGGCAACTTGCCCAACAGTAACAATTTCTGATTTTTTGTTCCCAGAATCAGTTTGGGACGAGAAACGCGTTTGGTAAAATTTTTGTTCCCGGGAACAAATTTGTTCCCGGGAACAGTTTCGGACAAGGTTTGAGAATCTAAAAAAATTTGATTCTCGGAAGAGAATCAGAAAAGAGAATCAAAACAATAAAACCTTGTTTTTCTCTTTGAACATCTCGGTTGCCATTCGCCATCACCCGCCGCCGTCCGCCGCCGCCTGCCGCCGCCCGCCGCCGCCGCCGGTCGCCGGTCCGCCGCCGGCCGCCGGTCCGGCGAGATCGCCGGAGGCTCGCCAAGCCAGGGCGAGGTCCGGCGAGCTCGCCGGAGGCAAGCCCAGCCACCGGCGAGGCTCGGCCTCGCCAGATCTGGCGAGGCCCAGCCTCGCCGGTGGCCAGGCCGGCCTCACCCAGCACCGGCGAGGCCGCCCTGGCCACCGACGGGGCTGGGCAAGCCTCGTCGGTGGCCAGGCGAGCCTCGCCGGCAGCTGGGCGAGGCTCGGCCTCGCCAGATCGGGCGAGGTCGAGCCTCGCCGGTGGCTGGGCGAGCCTCGCCCAGCTGCCGGTGAGGCTCGCCTGGCCATCGGCGAGGCTCGCCCAGCCCCGCCGGTGGCCAAGCTGGCCTCGCCGAGGCTGGGCGAGGCCAGCCTGGCCACCGGCGAGGCTCGGCCTCGCCAGATCTGGCGAGGCGGAGCCTCGGCGGGGCTGGGCGAGCCTCGCCCAGCTGCCAGCGAGGCTCGGCCGACGAAGGCCGACCTCGCCGAGGGCTGGCGGCGCTCCGGTGAGCGTCGCCGGCCCTCGTCTGGCCGGTCGCCGGTCCGGCGACCGGCCAAATGAAGAAGAAGAAGAATAGGAAAAAAGGGGAAAAAAAGAAAAAAGAAAAAGAAAAAAAAGGAAAAAAGTAAAAAAGTAAAGAAATTATTTAAATTTTATTTAAAAATCAAAAGAAATTATTTAAAATTTATTTAAAAATCAAAAGAAATTAATTTGGAACAGAATCAATTAATACGGTACCAAACGCAATTCTATTCCAGAATCAAAAGTTTTGAACAGTTACCAAACACGTGTTTTTACTCAAAATCAGTTCCCGGGAACAGAATCAAAAAGAATCAGTTCTGATCAGAATCAGCTCCCGGGAACAGAATCGTTACCAAACGCGCCCTTAACGGCTGTTAAATTAAAATTAATAAATCAGTAAAATAAATTATCAACCATAAATATTTATACGTCACTACTATGATATTAAAGTTTTACATGGGGAACGTTGAACTGTGCAGACTGCAAAGCGTACGTTGATTTTCCTCCTTTTTTTTATTTATTTAAAATTTTTTATCCGCTCTTTTCCCTTCTTTTTTTTTTGGCCTTATCGCAATTATGTCCACGTATTGCCTTACGTCATTTGATAATGACTAATGGCCTTAAGATAACTTCAGTGTAATAAACTTTTTCATAATTTTTCTCCATTATTTTTCAAGGTGTACAAAAACTCAGATATGCAAATATGCATGTGTAAAAACAACATTGGTTGGACCTAAAGATGCATGGAGAAAGTATTTTAAGTAGTTGAAAGAGGATGCAAAGAATTGAATTCGAAATTTTAAATTGCATTTTCATTATTTATCGTAATATATGTCAAAAATTTAGCCAATCTGGAGAGAAGGACAAATTCCACCATTTCTTTACCAAAAAAAAAAAAAAGACAAATTCCAATATGTCACTAGACTTGATTAGGGGGCTTGTCTTGTGAAGTTTTATTGGTCACTAAACTTTAATGGATTTTAAGTTGAGATAATTGAACTTTGATTCTAGTCATCAGAAGCACAAATTTAGTTCCTTCAAGGTTGATGCGCTTTGACCAAATATCCAATGTATTATTGGAGAGTGCTAGCATGACAAACACGTGATTTTTTTCTTCTTCAAAAGTCGTGATTTTCGTGAGATAACCACCTTAAATATATCGTCTACAAAATTTTACTAGGTTCCAATCAAAAGCAGTTAATCAGATAATTTAAATGGCGGGATAATTGCAAAAAAGGTCTAATGAGGTTTGCCCTCACATGTCATATACCATCCCTACTTTTAAAATATACAATCTACATCTTGAGTTTTCTACTTTCCTATTAATTGGCATACTTACAACCATATTTATTTTAAAAAATTGCCAATTTTCTTCCATTCATCAACCAAAAACCTACAAATCCTAGCACAAGTGTGTAGTTGGGTCGGGGGGATTGGAGGCAATCTCGAGCAACAACAATGACAACGGTGAAAGGCTGAGAGAAACTACGGTGTGATTGAATAAAAGTTAGTGTATTTTTTAAATATACATAAATTGTAGATTTTTTTCCATAAGCAATGATTGAATTTTGACATGTAAGTAGAAACTTCAAGGTGGGTTTTCGCAATTTTATGTAAAAATTGAAATTTAATCGATTGAGAAATAAATTTAAATCTAGAAAATAACTGGAGAGGGGGGGAATCTCGTTGATGCAACATAGGAGCATGCGTGGCGCGTGGTGGGAGGACGGCCCCACTTCTTACATCACAGGCAAAGTCCCGAGTCCAACAGCATGAGTGGGTGTCGCGCGTGGCGGTGGCTTCACTCCTCTCACTCGCATAAAAATTTTAAAAAATTAAAATTAAAAAAATAAAAGAAAGACATGCCTTTTTATTTTTTCTTTTTCCTGTGGAATTCTTAGTTATCTCCAACATTCCAAAAGGCTTTTTCAGAAAAGCAATGATAATAATTAAAAAAAGGATTTTATGAAGGTGGGAAAGGTTGCCACGCACCCAGTTTTCTTCCTATGCCCACAATTATTTGTTTTTTGTTGTTTCCTAAAATTAAATATATTCTCTCGCCTTTTTACTCGCACGCTGCAGAAAGTCACAAAAGTAATTTCCTTTTCCCCCTTGCTCCTTTTCTTGGATTTTGGGAATTCAGTGAATTTGAAGCCTGCCCAAAAATAGAAAAAAGCTGTCTTTTCCCCCACTTCCTTCCTTCCTTGCTTGCTTTCTTTCTTTCTTTTCTTGAAACCAGTAAGGTGAAGGAGGGAAACGGTGGATTCAACAGTCCACTGGTTCTGAATTGTAGACATTGTGCATCTTTTGTTAGATTCTTTTGTGTCTTGAAAATCAAAAAAATAAAATAATACAAGAATGTTATATACGTCACGACTTTTGAACAGAGCTTGCTTGAATGTTGTAACTTAAAAAGAAAAAAAAAACATTCATCATAAGTGTTATGCCATGTCTATTGAGGAGGGATCCCTACTCAAGGTACCGAAGAAGCCTAGATTGATATTTGGTAATAGATCAAAATAAACAATTTATATTCTATACATGAACAGTTTTCGAAAAAGAAGGGATTTCAAAATTGGGATGTTGAAGAAAATGACCGATATTCAAGAAAATAGTATTCCAGAAAAATTCATAGAATTAGAAGGACTCATTAGATACTATTTTTGAATGTCAACTAAGCATTGGACGATTGGATAATCATTAACTCCTCCTCTTTCTAGTTCTTTATTTAGCATAGCATAGCTTAATAAAGTGTTTTTTTTTTTTTTTTGCTTGAGGACGTGTTTTTAAATTTGTGGCATTTGGGTGAGTTTTCTTTGAAAGTCACGACACTTGTAGTGTCTTCTTCATAAATAAAAAAAATATAAGACGAGGGCCTAGACGATACATGAGTGACCTTATGTTCAAAACTACCAATTTGAAGTTATGGCATCTAGGGGTTGCCCCCCACCTTTCCCACATGGGAAGAGAGAGGTGGAGAGTTCGATTCTCTATCTTTTCAAGAGAGCGAGAGTGAGGACATTTATTAGTTTCAAGTGTGAAGTTTGATTATCATGCTCTACAAAGAAGCATAATAAAAGTTCAAAAGTAAATTAAGAGCTAGAATAAGGTAGACAAAAAAAAAAGTTGTAATGCTTAATCATTTTGGCCATTATGATAGTTTGTTCAAAGAAAAATTACATAATTGGTATGTTTGTTTAGATTTTTTTTAGCGTTCTTTTGAATTCCATAATAATATTTAAAATACTATCATAACATAAATTTTTTTATGAAAAACCATATGCGAATCTTTACTTTTTTTTAGTCATTGAATTAGTAGAAATGCCCTTGTGTTTAGTTTTTTGAAAAAAAATTAAGGTTAATACAATAAAAAAATCTCAAACCAATAGATTTATGATAAATTTACTTCAAATCAATTTTTTGACAATGAAAAATCCCGAATTAGCACATTTGTAACAATTTTTTTTCAAATTAATTTTTTGATCACAAAAACTCTAAATTAGTATGTTTGTAATAAATCTTACCCACTATTAGTCTTGGATAAGTTGGATTAATACGATGAAAAATCAAAAATTGATATACCTATGATAAATTGAGGATAAAACCTTAAATTAATATACCTGTCAGTTACCACACACTATCTTACTTAATAATTTGACAATAAAACTTAATAAAAACTAAGGATAGTAAATTTATGATAAACAAACTAATTTGGGGTAAATTTATCACATAGTTATTAATTTAAGATTTTTTATAGTATTTATTCAAAATTTTGCAATTAAAATAGCTATTTTTTTATCTCAATTAATTGTGAATTACTATCGAAGCAATTCCCATCGGATCCTCTTTCTTTGCTCCTGTTGGTAAGATACTTAGATCCATGTTTTATTTATTTATTTATTTCTTTTTGGTCTAGGCGATAGATATTGAATCGGATCCAAGTCGACGTGGGGAAGACCTTCAACGTTAAGTTTTACCTTAAAAGGCGCGCGCACGCACGCACGGATGGAATCGACCCTTCTTTTGTCCTTCCTTTACTTTATATTATCTCAATATGACCCGTTTCGACCATTATACAAAATTTATATATCGCGATGCTGACATGTAACCCATGTTTCACTTCAATTTGAGAATCCCTGTATCATGAACTAATAAAATATCCCAACAAATCTTGCCCTACATTTTGTTTATTTTTTAACTTAGTGACGTCGGCGGCGGGCCCGGCATCGGCATATTCCTCTTTCCACTTTAGAAAAAAAAGAAGAAAGAAAAGAAAATTATTATATTTCCGCTATTTCTGCCGTTTTTTGACCTCCGAGTTTTATTTTATTTTATCTTTTTTTTTTTGGAAAAGAGAGGTGAGGGGGACAGGATTTTTATGGAGACATTGAATGGCAAAATTCAAATTGGACATTAAATGAGACCAAAGGGGAGGACCATATGATTCTTTTGTATGGCTGTCTTTTTTCGTTTTTTTTTTTTCCTTTTTCTGGTGTGTGAAGGACCATGATAGGGTCCCACGCTGGGTCGTTCGATCTGGGGACAAAACATACAGATCACCGGTCGATCTCTCGTGGGGCCTTATCTTCTGCTCTTGTCAGAATTTTTGTCCTTCGAAGAGATCTCACCGCTCTTTTTTTGGCTGGTAAAAGTGTTGCTGCCTCCTCTCTGTAAGTTCTGCAAAATCATTACCTCTCAAAGCTCTTGCTCCACGATCATGGTGTGATCTTCAATCTGATCAGCTTTGTCTGATTCGGATTTCAAACGGTTCATGTATCAAGTCGGGTGACAAAAAACACATGATCTCTTTAAATCCGATTTGGGTCAAGATTGTCATCGTGACTAGACCTCAACCATAGACACACCTGTAATCTAAGTCAAAATATCATTAAGTACATTCGATAACTTTCAGCTACATGCAATTCAATTAGTCACCTTAAGTGGGTTATTTATAATTTAAGTCAAGGAGGATGTGATCATTCTATTCGGTCGCCATATGTATAAAGGAGTGTATAAGTGGTTGAGTGAATTAGTCGAGGAACAAGTGTGATGGTGGTAGTGGAGACAGTGGTGGTGACGGGAAGTTTGAAGTCATGTGGCGGCGGTGGCAGCGATTGCTATGAAAATGGTGGTGGTATCCTCCTATAAATTATTTAAGCTCTTGTGTTATGATTATGGTGTGACTTCAATTTAATCAACTTATTCTGGTTTAGATTTTATATGGTTTGTGTTTCTATTTGGGTCATTAAAAAAAAATTGTCCATTTATATCTGGGTTTTGGATTAGGTTATCATGGTGGCCCAATCCAAATTGACCCGCTAATACCCTCATAATTTGATCAATACAAAATTAGTATCATTAAGTGCGTTTGATAACTTCAAGCTGTATGCAATTTAATTAGTTGCTGTAACTATTTGAAACTTAAATTAATAGGGACATGGTTAAGTTATTCGGCATGTCGTTGGAATAGTGACAATGTGTATAAAGGGCGTATAAGCGGTTGAGTGTATCGATCATGGAACAAAATGCGATGGTATTGATGAAGACATTAATAGTGATAGGGGAAATTGCAAATGGGATTGGGGTCGAGCGATGATGACCACGGTGATGGTGAAGCGGTACTAGTGTTGTGAATAGCATAGCGGTGAAAGAAGATAGTCGTGGTGGTGGCAGCCGCCACGAAAATGGTCGTAATATCAACGGGCATTGATGGGACGACTATACTAATGTATGTCAAAATAGCGATATTGCTATGAAGAAAATGGATTATAATCATTGTGAAAGTAGTGGTCCCGATGAATGACACCTGTTGCTATACTCGTCGGTCGAATTTAATGTGATATTGACTTTGTAGATATGAATACATTAAATTTCAGCCCCTCATTCCGTTCAACCCAAAGTCAGTCTTTCATATTATTAAGCTCACTCCTAGGTTTGTCATATCATCTGAAATCTCCACTTGCACGGAAGACTTCCAAGAGATCATCCTTTTTTCTTTTTTCTTTTTTTTTTGATTCTCCAGGTTGAAATTATCCCAAGTCATTTTTTTTATTCGAATAAAATTTTATGTTTAATCTCTTCTTCTTTTTTTGATTACCCAAGAAACCCCAAAAGCCGGCAGCCGGCGGGAAGAGCTTGGGGACAGTACAGGTGAAACCACCACCCCATGCCACCGGATAAGTCACCACACAGTGCTTCAGCCTCTCTGCTTCGCAGAGGCTTCGAACCTTGGCCCTCTGCGGGGAGGGGCAAAGGATCTACCATCCACGCTGTCACGGTCGGTGGTAAATTTTATATTTAATCTCATTTCTTTATCTCCATAAAATTAAAAAAAAAAAAGATATTAATTCAAGTCACTTTTATATGAGGTTAATGTATCTCAACTCTTGAACAAAAAACGATTTTTTGTTCACGAGTATTCTCAATTTCTCCGTCTCCCAATCTCGAAAGATGATTATCACGGTATCTTTATTTTTTTCAAAACCTAATGTATTCGCGGGGTGCCTCTGTGCATTATAAGTACCTTCTTATACCGACCTCAAGAGTTTACTTCTGGCAACATTTAGATTGTACAATCGAGAATACAAAAATGTCAATCTTTCATCACTTTTATTAAAAAATTCATTCCTTACACGTGCATCAAGCCTCCTAGCAGGAGTTCTCTTACTGAAACACGCAAGGTGACGACCATTTGCACGCCCAATTATAATTTACAATGCCACGCACATCATCCGTCGGCTTGAATTCAGATATCACGATTTTCACAATACACGTAAATCCAAAAAAAACGTAAAGATGGTACTGAGTTTTTTTTCTTTGCTTTTTAGTGATTTGATTAGTGGAAGTTCATCACAACAATCAAACGGTAGATCTAAACCTCCTCTGCCATCTGCAAGACTTGATGAGTGGGGGTGGAATGTGCAGAAAACTCTGCGTCTTCTTTGCTTCTGGGGTTTCACAAATCTTTCGAACTCCACACAGCCTGCAGAATCATCACGTTCTCGAATCTTGAACTTCCCCCCGCCCAACAACCGCAAACCCGCACGTGAAGCTGGTCTCTCCTCTCGAGAATCCGTACGCTCCTGCCCTGTTCTCTTCTCCCTTTTCAAGGAGTCGCCAGCTAACATCATTAGCATAGTCGCCTAAGTTTTTATTATGTAATTAGCAATGCAATTTAGTATATTTTAGGCCCACATTGGAGTAAGAGATGCTTTCTTGATTTTCTTGATTAAAGTTTCGTTTTTTCTTTTCCTTATCTTGGAGTTTCGATTCTTGAGGAGAACAGTAGTGACCCATGAAATGATGCAGCTTTGACTCTTGCAGATCCTTAAACGATTCACCTTGTGCAGTTCCTGTGCACTCTCCAATGTCGGTGAGAGAAAAGCTGGCCCTGACAAGGAACCTCCCCTGTTTCTTTTTTTTTTCCTTGAATTTTCTTCTTGAGACTCTGCACGAGTAAGACTTTTTCTTCTTGATATGAACGCTGTGGCTTGATGTCAAAGCAATTGCAGCCACATGAAGCGCTTGTTTGGTACCACGGGCTTCCTCCCTCCCGCCTTGAATTTGGGCAGTTTTTTTCTCGTCTCTTTGTTTGAATTGGTGGTTTACAGAAGAAAGAAGATAATTGCAATTGGTAGGGGGGCTACTTGTATTTAATAGTTTAGGGCTAGATGTATGCTTGCTTTGGTGGAGTATCAGGACAGCCACATAAATATACATGGAAAGGTCCAACTTTTTAGTTGTTTATGAGTCCCTGGATTTTGGTATTCAAAGCCTTGTGGGCAGCATCCAACTTCTTCTCCTTTTCATTGGAATTAAATGGTATGACCGCAACTTTCTTGGTCCCATTACTCTCTCTCTCTCTCTCTCTCTCCCCTCCAAAACTGCAGATAGAATGATTCTGGGGGACCTCGCATTTACTTTCCATGGATCACGTTCTTTCTTTGAAAATTCTCGTTGGTTTCGGTAGTTTGGGAGCTCTGCACACTTGCAAATTACCCTTGGATTTGTCTAAATTTTGGAGAGAAATATGCAGGGCACTTTGGGGTTCGGACAAGTTAAATTAGAATCCAGATTTAGTGAGGTTAACACCGCATTAGAACAATAGAAAAGCAAGAAGACTCGCATTTATTCACAGATGCACAAATGGGAAGAGCAAAGAAAATGCAAATGCAAAATCACTTCACTGCAGCTTCAAAACCATTTCTCCCACTTGATTTACAAGTTACTAAAGAAAAGAAAGCAATGAAATAAATGTTTCGGATTTCCTATAGAGGAAGTACTACATAATACATATATCATAACCTTGCCAGAGGAAGTACTACATATATCATAACCTCGCCGCGAGATCCCAATGCAATTAATTAGCTTACGATGATGTTCTGATGGGGGTGGGGGAGATACCTAGCACCGTGGCATGACGACTCACACCGGTGGGAAGTATTTGTTCAGATTGAAAGGCAAGGAGTAGAACTCTTCACTTCTCGTATCGCCCTTGAAGGACCGGAACTTGTCCCACCAGTGCTTGCCCCTCTCCTTCCTCACAGTGCCATCCTTTCGGTGCAATGTGTTATCGAGGAAATATGCTATGCATCCAGCAACAAACGGCTCCGAAGATAAGGGAACATTGACTATATCGTTGAACTGTCAAGAGAAACAGGCATATAGTATTCGTCAAGAGAGGGGCCAAACTCTTTACTTATCGAGCATAAAGGGAGGGGAAATGAATAAAGTCTTTTGCATACCCATCTGCCTCCAGTGTGAACCGGACCATATCCATTTATTGCCGTATATTCATTGAAGTATTGTGGAATGGACAAGCCCATAAAGACGGAGAACCCTAGTATAAACTTTGTTCTAAAGCTGTTGAGGTTGCAATACTGAAGAAAACTTAGTCCCACAGAACCTGAACACGCAAGCGATGCAAATTAATAATCAAGATCCTTTATTATATCAAACGGCATTAACCAGGAGATGCGAGCTGCTCATTGAAGTGCTACATATGGACCTTACCCACATATGCAAAGAACAGACAGTATAAGGCAGCAAAGATGGGCGCAGGAATTGAAGCAAAGACGGCTCCAAATTTCCCTGCACAGTCGGACAAACTGGCTATGAGAACAAAATCCAACTGAACATTTAACTTAATCTTTTTTTTTTTTTTGTTTTGGGGGGGGGGGGGGGGGGGGGGGCGGGTCTACTGACGTACCTAGAATGGAAAAGAAAATCATGAACCCAGCTGCTATTTGCACGACCCTTCTGCTACCGACACGTGTCAAGCCCAAAAGCCCAGCGTTTTCTCTGCAGGGAAACCAGAAGAGAATTGTTCAGCTGATGGGCCGATTAAATTCTTTATCACGTTCATAGAATATGTCCTCCCAGATTGAAGACTTACACTGATACAGAGGAGCCAGTGACAGTTCCAAACAGGCCAGAAATCAAAATGCCAACTCCCTGAAGGAAGATTTAGACATCAGGCAACTGAGAAAATAACTTGAAAACCACTAAAAGCTGCATTTCTGTAAGCAAGCTATCCCTAGAGGGAGCTAGGGAATTCCTAAAAAATGCTAGACTGGAAATGACAAATGTAATCTCTCTTTCCTGAACCAGTTCAGTGACAGCTAAAGTGAAGCCAGTGAAAACCATGCACTACTTTGGCATCTTCAAGTAATCATGAAAGATAATTATTCAGTTTCCCCTCTCTTTCCCACCTATCAGCACATGGATTTATAAATATGGTTTTGGACAGTTAATCCAAGGACCCTAACAATGGACTGACATTCAAAAGAGAGTTCATATGTTTGTATCTATGAGAATTAGACTTGCCAACAGCCACAACTCACATTGTTTAGCAACAGCTACAGAAGAGAAAACAATAAGCCTTCCAATTACCTGCCAACCAACACCGCGGCTGAGAACAGATGGAGGCAAATGGGTTGCGCTCGCGTATCTTGCCACCGCCATGAAAGCACCAGTTGACTGCTTGCATTTAAGTGATGAATGTGATTCAAGGAATTTTGCATTATACTAATGAATACTAAACTCATTTCAGACCACACAAGATAAGAAACAAAGATAGTAGTCCATGAGAAGAATTAAGCCGTCAACGCCTCATTTATTGATTTTCTTTTTGACATGGGAACTCCACCTCAGATGGAACCCACATCTATAAAACATCTCACTAACCCATGGATCAGGCAATATGCAACTCAAAGCTTGGAGGATGACCACACAGATTTAAATAGACTTTTCATGTTTCTAAGTCAAAGTTCAGAAGCATAGAAAACAGGAAAAGAATAGGAATGACAACGAACCTCCACAAGAGCGACAAAAGAAGCCATCATCATTGCAAAGGCTTCACCAGCATCAAATGAAGGCGCTCCCCATTGAAATGGATATGGAACTCTTATCCTGCAAACTCACCCAGTCAAGATAACTACCGTCCTAGTCTCGAGCAATAATATCATACCACAGCAGAGAGAACTCCACCTTCTGAATAAGCAACACAGATCTTCACTATATTGGTGACTATGGACGTGTTCAGATAGACCTTGTACTTTTTGCTTAATCTAAACATTGCAACACACGCACTTTGATTCTTCTAATCCTAATCATTTGAAACTTTCACATTATACAAATGTCGACATGTAGATTCACAACTAATTATTTTATAATTTTTTGAAATTTGGAAAATATTTGAAATTTTGACGGGAGAGCAAAAAGCACTGTTTAATTAAACTTAATTCTAAACAAACAAGCCCATATCTAAGGCGACAGCTCTTGCAAAATGAGAATGATGTCGAAAAGGAAAGTTTCATCCAAGAGGAGTCCTTCCTTAGAAGTCTTTAAGAGTAAGAGTGGGATCTGCTTAGTTAATTAAAATTACATGTACTTTTCCCACATATAAGGCTCCATCAATGAGATATTGTCATGACTCATGACTGACACCTAGATGCTAGGAATATCAACGTATCTATCACCATTGGAAGTCAAAAGTAGCTATGAAATGAGAGAGAATGCAGATAGAAAAGGGTAAAATCTTTACTTTGCCAGTTATGGAAGCTGCAGACACAAGTCATCAATCATAATAGTGGCTGAAAGGCTATATGTGGTAGTAATCAATGCATGCGAAGGTATCACGCAAGGCTTCAAAGTATAGTAGAGTGGAGTAGCGCTTAATGCATGAGAAAATTTCTCTCTTTTTACCCTTTTTCTTTTGTGATAAGGGATTGTCAATCCATATATGAAAAGAGCTCATTTAGAAGAAAAGTTTCCAAAATCAATAAAAGCATTTACATCTGGGACAGATCTCTTCAGATCAAAAAAGTGCAAAAATTTTTATTCCAAATTTCAGCAAGTGCCCAAAACACACTTCTTTTTTCTTTTTTTTTTGGCCATTCTTTCCTGACCAACCGAAAAACAGAAAGTGGAACAGCAGAAATCAATTTCAACCTTGTACTACAAGAGCCACCAATGGGTAGCAGGAGGAACACCTATCATATGCCACAAAGTCTTGTAGTGAACTTTGCGCGCGCATTTCCCCTTGATCCGAAGTAGGTATATTATCAGCAACAACACGAAAAGGTCAAAAATGTCTTTTCAACATAATGTTTTCCATGAAAAAAAGCAAGCCTAAAAGGTTGCATCGACATTCCTTATACGAGATATGAGGATCATTCAGGAACTGATAAAACCAGAGCAGAAATATCAAAATATGCAAAGTTACCATGGAGCAGCATTGATAAGCCCAGCACGATCAGTTCGGCAGCTTGTTTGTGTCTTTGGTGCCGCGTTGTTGTAAGCCCCTCCAACGGTAAGCAGGTGAGCATAAATCCAAACAATCACAATGGAGAATATGACCGAAAATTTGTCATATATTTTATTTTCCGTTTTATACACATGAGGCATATACTGCAAAACAACCATTCGCAATTACCAGTTCAGCCACAGTATAACGACCCATGGTACAAGTCACAGTAACCATGACAACAATGAGATCATTGTGCACATCATACCTGGGAAACAAACACCAAGATGACAAGCTCTGGAAGTCCAATCTCCACACATTTGGCGACCTGACATTTAAAGGAAGAATTTCTCAATAGTTAACAAGACAGTGCTCTCGGCACATGCATATGTCCCAAATTTGTAGTAAAGATAACTTACACCAGGAAAACCTAGCTCGTAGAGACCAAAGCCTACTAGTGCTACCAATGGGACAGCTGATAATGGGCTTAAGAACCTGAAGGCGGGACAGAACAAAAGGAATCATTACAAGTTAACAAGACTGTCAATGCAGAAAACTTATCAAATCATCAAGCACGAGTAACCAGCATAGCCAGTGCCACAAGACTTATTTTATCTCAGTCAGCTCAGCAATAGCTTAGACTGAAGCAAAAGTAGGTGGTGTTCATTATAGCCATATCAAGTTCATAATTAAATTCGCAGTATCCCATGTTCCAACATGTTCAGGCAGGGAATACTGTTGTGGTTGAAAAAGTGTCAACTTGAAGTTTGATAGAATGATACACTCATAAAAAAAAATGCAAGCCCAAGTCAAAGTAGGACATCCACCAAATTGAAGTTTTTTTCTTCATTTAGTTAGACTGACCTTGTAACATTCCGCCAAAGGCCACTGAAGCCAAGCACAATCTGAAGAGTAGAAGCGACAATAAGGGACCCCTGTATTGCTCGCATAATCCTCTTGAATCTCTGGCAAAAGAGAAGAAGAGTTTTTGAAATTTTATTAGAACCATATATAGTTTCAATCCCAACCACATTATGACTGATGATAATTCAAATATTTCTAGTAAAAGCTAATCAAGACCTTAATATCATACTCTAGAGCTGTCTACAGATTGCATATCTTGCAAGATATAAGTTCAGTGGCAACTTTAAACATGAGATAATAGGTTACAGGGCGGATATAGATGATACAGCAATGCAAAGATTAAAAGGAGCATTGAGGTAGTTCACAATCAGTTCAGAGATCGCATGAAGATGTCAAATAGAAGTAAATGAGGTTCAGTGACAGTACCTCTACAGGGTCGGAATTATCACTGAATCGACCAGCAAGGATGATTGATATTGTGGTTGGGACAAAGGTATAAGACCCTCCTATTACAGCAGGTAATCGAGTCCCAAAAAACGTTTGCTGCAACGTGTTGATGCCAGCAACAAAAAGTAGCGTCTGGATGACTTCCGCCTTCTCTTCCTGTATCAGAGGCGGTTGATGAGTCACAAAGCTAATTATTTAAACTTGAGTTGGTGCAGCATTAAGTTAACACATTTGCCTTTTACATCCATAATATCATCTTACATTTCTACCTCCCATCTGGGGGACAAGGGCAGTGGGAATGATGACCGACGTGCTGAGCATCACCAGAAAGTGTTGGAAGCCGAGGAGAATTGCTTCCGCTGTATTAGACACACAAGACATTTCAGCACATAGATTTCACATATGTTATTAATCTCGATCACAAATAAAGAAATGGGACAAATGAAGAATATCACGCTTTAGAATTCTCAGCCTGCGTTGGTAAGTTCATACGGAGGACAAATTGGCAGCAAGTCCCTAAACAAATGATATTGAAAAGAGAATGGATCGAGTGGCACCCACAGAGAATCGAAGAATCGCTGAAGAATATCAGTTCAAGCACAACTTTATGAAACAAAAAATTTAAGGAAAAAGAAGCACAAAGGGGAAAAGTCAAGGACCCAAATCACCATCAAGCTACTCATCAATATGACAGCAATTCTAACTAAATTTAGTTGCTCGTTAAAACTAAATTAGAAAATTTGCATAAAGCTACTCATCAATATGATAGAAATTCTAACTAAATTTAATTGCTCGTTAAAACTAAATTAGAAAATTTGCGTTCATACTTATAGGTCTTAGAATTTTCAGGGAGCGCAATTATCTTTTCCTAAAAGCATATCCCAACTTTAAAGCAGGCATCCCGCAAATGAAAGTGAATTTTTCAAAAAGGCCACTTTCAACAATTAAAAACAGGTAAGAATATTCACAGCACCAAACAAAAAGAACACGAGCAAGCCTCCTTCGGATATACCACATCAGATCAGCAGAATCATCCCCTAAAGTACAAGATACTTAATTTGAACAGCAAAAGAAAAGAGTTCTTCGAGGGCCCAAAAAAGAGCTCAAACATTTCACTGTAAAGACACTCACGCCATGGAGGAGGACTAGTAATGCAGAAATGAACGTTGGGCAGCTGATCTTTTGGTGGGTGTGGCGCTGGCTCATCTGGTTTTGCTCCTCCTCCGCCTCCAGCCATTTTCTCTTCTCACTAATCACTGCTTCTGCAAAAAGCCCTGTCCTTCTTAATCAATAACAAAGAAAGAGTCCCACTCAATCAAAGAAAAAAAAAAGCCGCTAGCCCAGCAGAAATCTAAGCAATAGCCTGCTCATAGCATACCCAAGCACCCCCAAGCCAAGCCAGTGAGAGCAGAGAAACACACTAGGAAACGACAGCAACCCAAAAGATGGAGACAGGGGAAATAAAAACAACAGAGAAAAAGGCACTGTCCAAAAATTACAGTGGGAAGTGGAGGTCGATGGGATGGAGAACATGGAAGAAAGAGGGGAGGGAGCAAAGGAAAGCACCTTTTTAATCAATCTTTCGGGAGCAGAATCAAGTGGAGATCAATAAAGTCGAGGACTTTAGTAGATGCAACCCCACAAGGCTAAAAGATTGCTATGCCCAGATGGGGGCTACAACAGGGAGAGGAAGACAATGTAGAAGAAACAGGGATGTATCAACAGAGCGAAGAAGGTTATATAGCATATGCCAGTGCTACCAGGTAAAATAGCTGTACTCTACCTACTCAACGCAAAAGCAACAATGAAACTCCCCCTTCACCTTACCCTCCTTGTCTCCTGCCCTCTCTCTCTCTCCTCTCTCTCTCTCTGCCTGTGTGAAAAAAAAAGTATTTTTCTTTTGTTAATTTCCCTCTCTTTCTCTCTCTCTCTAACAGGAACCCACCTCCAAAAATACCATTTCCAACCTCGATAATTCTTGTGCTTATATAGCCAGTGCAGTTAGAGGGTGCGGTACATTCTCTCTCTCTCTACCTGTGTAAAAAAAGAAAGTATTTTTCTTTTGTTAATTTCCCCTTCTCCTCCCTCTCTCTATAACAGGAACTCCACCTCCAAAAACACCATTTTCAACCTTGATAATTGTTGTTTATTATATAGCCAATGCAGCTTAGACGGTGTGGTTCATTGTCCAGGAGCTTCCCACGTGGGGTGGAGTGGAAAGCTTTGAACTTGAGCAGGAAGATGTGGACAGGCTCATTGCCATTGCCACAACAGTACCCATCCGAGGCCCCTCGAAACGACGCCGTCTGCCGTCCCTCTCACCGGCGTTTTGACCGGGGAAGAAGACCCATCAAATTCCAAAGATTAACAACGACAAAAATGCCCACTAAATCCGGGAAGCCTTGCTATACCTTAACAAAAGTTCCCACCTTTAAAACCCATTAAAATGTCCGAGCCTCATTCCTCCGTATTTCCCGGCAATGAGTCCAGCACGTTCCGCTGATGGGGGGCGAAAGGACGCCACTGCCCACGGCCGGGAGCCGGAGCGGCGCGCCCACCGGAATCAATCATTGAGGGACGAGGGCAGAACGGTCATTTCCTCGCCGGCCGGGGCCCCGATCACGTGCGGTCGGGGAGCTCGGCCCGACGGGATCCGCTGCGGGACTCCCACACGGGGGCTACAGTGCGGTCGCACCGACCGACAAATCTACGCTATCCCAATCCGCGATTGGCCCACTGTACGCGCGACGCGTGTACGGACGGCGCGACTGCGCGTCCCACCGGATCACATCACAGCTGGCGGAATTTTTGGGGCGCTCTGATTGGTCATTGGGCCTAGGGACGGTGCCGTAGCGCGCCTTTTTTTCTTCAGGGGAGGAACGTGCGCCGTGCGGTTTACCTCGGTTTTTGATAATGAACGCTTCCTGACTTTTTAGGACAATTGGGAAAAGTGTCGGGACCCGATTGGGCCTGTCATTGGCCTCTCATTTCTAACCCAAAGATTAGGGCTAAATCGCTAAGGAAGCTTCCGACTTTCATGTCCAGCCCTAAATTTGCGCCGAACTTTGTTTCGAATTTATTCGCACGTCCAGATTCCGTCACCGGTTCCTTCAATATTGTCGATATTAGGAGATTACTGTTGTTTCTTGCAAGACGAGGGTATTGATGAAATTCTAATAATGAACTTCTAGCTAGTTCTGACTTTTGAACACGTTGACGAATTTGAGATTAAAAGTGAAAGTTGGGGATGTTTTATGAGATAAAAGATGAGTTTAGGGTAGAATTAGGATTGGACTTAAACTTCTCGCTCTAGTCATAAATTTTCCCCATCCAAAACATTGAAAGAGGTTCAGATGGAAAATGTGAGTCTTGATAATGAATTTCTAACATGTTGATAATTTTGAGTAAGCTAATAATGACTTTTATACGGATAGGTAGATTTGGGATTAGAGTGAAGGTTATGAATTTTTTTATGAGACAAAAAAAATCATTGGTGGAATTAAGATCAAACCTAATATTTGAGGTTGTTTTAGGGAATTGGCTCAAAATAATAATTTAATTTGCCTTTTTATACAATATTTCGCGAGAACAGGCGCGAACAGGTTACATCCAGAACTTCCTCGAGTTTCAGGGTTTGCTTTTTCTTCACGCCCATGGAAGTATTTTTTTCTACAAAGAAGGCGGAATCTTCCATGGAAAATTTTGTGTGCGCAATTCCAAGTGCATTTGTCTATGCAACGAGACAAATTCTCTCACGAAAACACCCGAGTGTAATTGCATGTGGAAGTCTACTTGGAAAATCACATGGTGATGCAAGAAAGCACTTTTTTTCAAATTGGAAAAGGCCAATTTAGTGCGGCACTTATCCATTGACAAGATTAGTGAAAACGATCCCTTTTTTCCTCAATTTTATCGGGTAGGGAAAGACATTGACCCTGTGCAAGGAAATAAGACCAGCAGTTAAATTGACTGGTTGATGGATCCTAGGATTTTAGGATTTTGTTTTTGTTAAAGTGAAAAGGGCTTTGCTGCAAAGGGGTCCCATAAAAGGGATAAAGCTTGACAAGTGCAGAACAGATAGAAAGCTAACCAATGGACTGCAAAAGTTTTGACCCGGTTTTGCTGATTTCCGGGGCGGTGATTAGGCCTTTTGATAAAATAAAAAAAAGACAAGTGATGTAAGATTTTGCGTGGGGCAATGGTCATTGAACCAGACGCATACGCGTGCTCATCTCCTTCCAGTGAATTCTTCTGGTGTGGTGGTATCTGTCATCCCGGATTGGACGAGGTCGCTTTCTTGAGATGGACGAAGGGCATGAAAAGCGTCATTGACCCTTTGGATTGATCAAGTCCAAGAGGTTTTTGAAACTCGCGGTTACGCATTCGAGGGTGGCACCGAGGGGTTCGCAGGTTAAGGATTCATTGCATGTACATCAGATTGTATGTACCTAATCTAATAGTTTTATCAAAAACAATTCGACAAGATGCTTGTCAGTCAAAAGATTGGGAATAAAATAAAACTAGGAACCCGAGTCATGACAAATGCAGCATGAATTTCGTATTGTATATACGCCCATATACTTCCTGCACCAGCATGATTGTCTCCCTCTTTTTGCTTTAAGGTGAAGATAATCATGCCAGGGGGATTGCTTACTTGATCGTTCTTTTGACAGATTTGTCAACCCATCTAATTGAAAATGGCAGAGAAAGAAAACAAAAGCAACAAAAATGAGATAGAGTGTGTTGAGATCTGGTTGGGGAAATTTGAATTGAAGGGGAAGAGGAGCGGAATGATCTTGTCCTCTTCTGGGATGACCCTGTTGAAGATATTCCCATCGAGTTTTTTAGAGGGCATAGCTACACGTCAAAATCAGATCGGCAGGGGGCCTCAAAGAAAGATATCAAGGACGCTTTGAAAACTCCTGATTGTGTAAATGATTTTGAAAAGTTTGCAAGAAAGGGTGTGCACTGGAGCCAAAACTACAGTACAGAGGGTGAAAAAAGTGGGAAACGATGGGCATCCTTGAAACTGAGGAAAAAAGAGCGGGGAGAAAATGAACAGATCCAAAGATGAAAACAAGGGAAGGAACATGGAAGTTGCTTTCACTTGCTTTGCAAGATAATCCAAAATAATATCATACTTTTCTGGTGGGCTTCCCCATGCAAAAGGGACCACATGTCGGATTGGCAAAAATTCTCTGGCTTGTTCTGCACTTTTTTGGGGGTCCTGAGGGAGAGAGATATGGTAATTGGGCTGGTTCTTTCTTGATGGGTATTTCACTGTCTCTCTGCGGAAGTTCTTCTGCAAGTATCGTGGTTTTTTTGGCCTTAGTTCTGATGGCGTTCGTTCAGTCTTCGGGTCTGGAAAAAGGCGAGGTTCAGGAAATCAGAACGATGGCAGAGAAGGCTTCTTTCGCCTTCTTGCATGCATCGATGCAATCGAAGTTCCTTCATTTGCACTCTCCTTTCCCCCATTGGGACCAGGGTCTTGATGGGATTTTCTTGGGCCAGGAGGGGTTGCCAAGGAGGTGGGACAGAAAGTGCAAAAACTGCTCTTGGTTCTTGCCAAAAGACGCAATGGAAGTGAGCTTCCCATCTACGTAAGAACGATTCTATGGTCATAATAGTTGACTTGCAAAATTAGCAATTTCAGCTACGTGGTGAGTTTCAATTGACCCTTTAAGGACACACTTGTTGACAACCCTAGGGACATGGCTGCTATGGCTTGCCCTAATTTCTTGCTCACTACATTCATGACATTCTGACCATAAAAGCACCTTAATGCTAGGCGTAGCAGGTTTTGCATATCAAAAGAACAGTACCTGCTCTTTGTGACATAAACTCCTCTTTTTTTACACGTAACCATGAATGTCACTTGGTGTGGAATCTATATTACTTATTGAACAAGAACTGCTAGTACGCGTGCATTAAATCTGGTCAATAAGATGGATGAGAAAGAGACCCTCAAACGACCAGCATTAAATTCAACTCCTATCTTCCCTATATTCCTTGGTTTTTTTCTGGACCACCCCTCTATTCCTCAATTATTTGACCTGAAACTAAGGGCCTGTTTGGCAACGTGCCAAATAGTGTCAGATTCTGATTTTTTGTTCCCAGAATCAGTTTGGAACGAGAATCGCGTTTGGTAAAATTTTTGTTTCCGGGAACGATTTTGGACAAGATTTGAGAATAAAAAAAAAAAATTGATTTTGCATCCGAGAATCAAAAAAAGAATCAAAATGGTAAAACCCTCATTCTTCTCTTTCATCATCTCGGTTGCTGTCCGCCATTGCCCGCTACCGTCTGCCGCCGCTCGCTGCCGTCTGCCGCCGCCCGCTGCCGTCCGCCGATCGCTGGTCCGACGAGCTCGCCGGAGGCTCGCCAGGCTAGGGCAAGGTCTGGCGAGCTCGCCAGAGGCAAGCCCAGCTACCGGCGAGGCCGGCCTGGCCATCGGCGGGGCTGGGCGAGCCTCGCCCAACTGCCAGTGAGGCTCGGCCGATGAAGGCCGACCTCGCTGAGCCAAATGAAGAAGAAGAAGAATAGGAAAAAAGGGGGAAAAAAGTAAAAAGTAAAAAAGTAAAAAAATTATTTAAAAATTATTTAAAAATCAAAAGAAATTAATTTGGAACATAATCAATTAATATGGTACCAAACGCAATTCTATTCCAGAATAAAAAATTTTGAACAGTTACCAAACGTGCTTTTTTACTCAGAATCAATTCCCGGGAACAAAATAAAAAATAATCATTTCTAGTCAGAATCAGTTCCCAGGAACAGAATCGTTACCAAATTCCCTCTAAATGTCCCTACCTCATCCCACCCCCACCCAATTCCCTTACCGCTTAAGTGTAAGATGAATTGTAAAAATCCTGACTTCTTATTAGTAATTGCTTGGAGTAATGTACAACTTTATGGGTCTAAATAATTTCTTTAAAAACACCCTAAATTTTAATTTTAGTTCCAATTCGCCATTAACGTTTTGAGACAAAAAAATTTAAACTTTACTTCTATCCCAATTCTACCTCGAACAATTTTTTTGTCTAGAGAAAAGCCCAGACATTAATTTCAATTCCAAATTTGTCTCGAATTTTTTTTGTTGTCTAAAAAATCACTAATCTTCAATCTAATCTCAAATCCATCCTCGTGAACCCTTCTCTATCCAAAAATGCTCCAGAATAAATATAAAGGACCAATATTCCCAAGTGAAAAATGAAAATAAAAAATGGAAATTCTATTTAAATTTTCATGGAAAAGAAATATAGTAGCTAAAGTTATAATCTTCAATAAACAAAAGTCCAACACTTCTTATGGACCTAACGGTGATTTTTTTTTTTTTTTATGGGTGAGCATTGGTCTAGAGTCAATCTTGGACCGGCCCAACCTGACAAGACTTGGTGCTCCAGTTCATTTGAGGGACTAGGTCGATCATTGGTCTTAAACCCCCAAACTCTACATTGTACAAATTGGTCCTTAATTGTAAGAGTTTAGGATTGATCAAACCCTATATGTATCATATGTTATATATAATATATTATATATTATATGCTTTAGTCTACTATAAATCCCAACGCCTCCAATTTGCTGTGTAAATTAAAAAGTAGAAAGAAACCAACCCTAATTCGACTAAAAAACAAGAGAAACCCTCTTCACTCACCTCAATCTCGCTTTCTCGCCTACTTGCCTTACTCACCTTACTCACCACTCCCCTTGCATGTTTGTTTTTATGAATTTGTTGCTTTTAGTATATATAAAATTTCTATTATTACCTTATCCTACATTTATGTTCGATATGTATTAGTATTCATAATTTGATTATTTAGTGTTACGTTGTTGATGGATATATAATTTGAAATAGTGTGTTTATCATTTTAAAAATACAAAAAATGAAAAAAAAATCGGTTGGTCTAATGTTAACCTTCGAATCAAATCAGATACGTATGGTCAATCTGGTCCTTGATCCTAGGCTCAACAGGCCATCGATTTCAAAAGTTAAGGACTAACACTGGCTGATCCCTGGGTTAGGTGTTGGATGATCTCAATCTGGATCATACTCACACCTAGCTTCTTTCCCTTTGCCCTTTCCTTTTGCGATGGGATGGGCTCAAATCGGGCCCAGTTTTTGGGCTATTGGGCCCAACGGGCCCCATGTCTGCAACTATCTTCTTCCTCCTCCTCCTGTCGAAGCAACCCGCTCAAACAGTCTCAAGAACTCCACAGCTTCAGCGCTCTCTCTCTTCCTCCTCTGTCGCTTGCCGGGAGTTCTGCTTCGCAGAGATCAAGAAACCCTCCGACGGTATCGTGCCGGTCATTCTCTCTCTCGCTCTAATTTCGCGTGACTTCTCTACTTCGGTTCTCCCGGTTCTTTCTCTCTCTTTCTCTTTCTCGTTCTTGTTCTTGTTCTTGTTCCCTCCTTCGATTGGATTCCGACTGCACTAGGCGCTTGACATGTGGCTTTCGGCTAGTGTCTTGTGTACGTCTCGCTATAATTGCCTAACCCATGGCGTGGGATTTGGAAACTGCTAGTGGGCTGTTCTCTTTGTGTGGGCGCTCGTCTTTGATGCGCCAAGTGTTCGGTGAAATGTCTCAATCAAAAATGATGGGAACTACTCACCCGTCCTCCCTGGTCCATTTCTGCGCCCTCTTTTCCACGCCTTGTGGTTGAATGTCATGTCGGTATGGCTGGAGAAGTTGCATTAATTGGAGCTGACCGATTCTTTGAGTTCGGTCGAGTGTGTTTACCAGCGAAGTAAAACATGCTTCGTATTATGGTGGAAGTTTATGAAATCCTATTGATCTTGACCTGATCGTGCTTCCGGATTAATTTTTGATGTGGAAAAGTAGGCACAACTTAACTATTGTTAACTTGATTTCTCTGGGTGGTTAGAAGAGTTGAGAAGATACTCATCATGAATTGAGTGCAGCAGATGACAATGTTTGATGGAGCGGGGCACGATTTTGCAATGTTCCCATGAAGTACCTTCCTTGAAGAGTTGAAGTTTAAAGGAAAAAAAGAACACTTTGATTGATTTCGCAAAATTGTAGTCTTTCAGCTGTCTCTTTGAGTTCTTTGATGATGGAATTATTTGAAAATGTTTCGCTTTGTTTCTCTTTTTCAAATTGATATGTGAGTTCTGTTGTTTGCAGCTGATTGGTTTATTATGATCATATGCTTCTTCTTTTATGTGTTCTCTTATGCAGCCATCTGGTCAAGATCAATGTTATTGTCAAGATTCTTTGGCAGAGCACTTTTTGCTGCTGCTAGAACAGAGTCTTCTGCTGGGACTGCCGCCGCTGCTTCGGCGGCTACATCTAGGACAGGACACAACCCTCTCGAGGCATTCTTTGAGGCAGATAGAAACCCAGAGAATGACACCCCTGTTGTCTATGGTACAAGCTTCTCCTTTTGCTAAATGAATGCTCGTTTCACATGCATGTTTGATTAAGAAGGAAAGACTATATGATGCTTGAAAAGATACAAGTGGGAACCTGTTGAATTTGTAGGAGGCCAAGTTCACATTGGAAGTTGCATGAGATGATATATATGCTTGTCTTCTGTACTGAACAGCGTTTAGTTACAGCTGACCATCACATGGCCTAGTCGGCCCCAAAGACTAAAAAACCTGTGTGTGGCCTATGCACTTATCATGTAGCCACATGAGTAAAGGAACTGGTATTTTGAAAGGGGAGCTTATGTGATCAAATTAGAGTAGACCATCTGTTCCGGTTATTACAGTGATTGAATTCGTCCAGGGCATGAATAAGTGTAGTTTCTGCCATCATCTTGCATATTGGCAGTGCCACCACTAGGAAGGGATTCAACTTGTGGTATAAATACTATCTTAAATCACACTATAAACAAGCATTTCAAAAGCAACATATTACAAGAGTAGCAGCTTTATGTGTGCCCGTTAAAATGACTGAGATGTGCAACGGTGCAGGCGGGATACCGTGTGTGATTATTTGTGTTGGGGAGATGGGTATGTTCAGGCTGTATTAGACTATGCATTGTGTAAATACTAGCTGGACTTCAGTGAATGAGCATGTATTGCCGGCCTAGAATTGTACTTAAGAGGCACAGTATAGGATTGTCCGGTTAACTAATAAGTCATAATGTGGGGTCGTGTGGTTCACTCATAAAAGGCATAACATGTTCGGTCCCACATAACAGACACATATCCATGGATTGAGTTTATTCAATTTACTAAATTCAGCGTAAGGCGGGCAACTTTTTAAGGATATCTATCTGGTCAACAATTGAGGAATCTAAGATATGGATTGGGATTGAACAGGTAGCTCGAATATGAAGATTCAGTTCAGTTATTGGTGTAAGCTAACAGGACTCAAGCACAGAAAATTGCGCATCTTCATGAAAACTGTTTGATTAATTTGCTCATGAGTAACCTAATGATTGCCTGAAGTTATAATGAAGATGTAGGTGATTAACATTCATCAGGGTCCTGGTACTCTACCCTCCTGAAAAGTGTGATGGTCCTAATGATGATCCTGCATATTTCTTCCTTTTCAGCCTATCCATTCATTAGATAGATGAGATCGCTCAGGACTTGATTCATTCTGTAGGCCAACAACACCATCTAAAGCTTTTATCTCTTAGAGGGTCTGATACGAAGTCATTGAGCCATCATTCATAAGTCCTCGTTCTCTGTGATGGATAATGCATACTTGCAATCGAATGTTCTTACATCCCTTGGTGGCTTATAATTTTCAGGTCGAAGTTGGAAGGCGCCTGAACTGCGCTTAAAGTCGTGGGATGATCTTCACAAGCTCTGGTACGTTCTGCTCAAGGAAAAAAACATGCTGATGTCTCAACGGCAGATGCTTCATGCACAAAATCTGAGGTTTCCCAATCCAGAACGCCTCCCCAAGGTGGATGTTGCCTTTGCTCCTTCCTTTTCTGAATGAATTCGTCACTCCTCAAAAGTGTTCTTTCACGCTCGGACTGGCGTCAGGGTGCTATGACCCAAACAAAAGTTTACTTGAAATGGTACTGTTGCTAATAGCATCTCTTTATCATCAATGGATTCAGGTGAGGAAATCGATGTGTCGTATCAAGCATGTGCTCACCGAGAGAGCTATTGAAGAACCGGATCCCAGGAGGTCTGCTGAGATGAAAAGAATGATAAATGCTTTGTGAGCACTTTATGAGTTTTTCCGTATCCTACTAGGTGACGGAAACTCTCTGGTACTGACTACTGAGCCGCAAGACTGCAAGTTTTTGGCGAGGGAGCTTCGCGTCTTTAGTATTTCAGAAACAAGAAACATATTGTTATCCTGCTGATGACCTTCTGGATGGATTTTCTCTTTTTATTTCCGCATAGGTCAGAATACATGTTGATTCAGTGAAACAGTTCTTTTTGTTTATGAATCACGATAGTAGTGTGGAGATGCCCACTTTGTTAAAGAGCATGCACATTATCACATGACGACATGCACTTTTCGGCCTGATATATCCAAATGGTTTTTATCCATTGCAACTATAGATCGTATCATCAATTGCCCTTGGAAAGTTTGTGAAGTACACTTTATCAGATATGCCATGCGTTGGAAACTTCGGACTATTTTTTTGAAATATAAATGATTTGCAATTTTATATTATTTTCATATAATCTCTTATGTCATTCTTAGAATGACGAATTCAAGCATGAATTATTATTGGTGATGAAAAAAAATTTACGAATTAAGTTTTTCTAAGTGATTTAAACAACTTTTTTTAGAAAAATGTTTTGTAAATCAATTATATCTTGCGTAACAAGCGTGTACTGTTCAATTTACTCCACTGTAGAAGTAGGAGCGTAAACTGAACGATTGTGGATAATCGTAGGAACTGGAAGGATCAAAGCCAGTAAGAGATTCCAACTGATGAAATAAAACTGATAAATGGAGACAATTTGCAGTCCTGAGCGAGTTAAGAAAGCAAAACACCAGTGAAATCAACTTTAAAAAGTTTTGGGTGGATGAACGAGGGTCTTAAGATCTCGATTCAGTAGGTTAAGGTGACGCTTTGCTTTAGCAGTTTCTGCTTGATACCATAAAGGTAAGAGTCCTATGCTTGAGTTGAGTCGGCATCAGCAATCAGCATTCTGTGAAGCTTTGAATTACCATTTTTCTTATCAGGACTCGACTCAGACAAAGTTGAAACCACACTGGTGAGAACAGGATATAACTAAAGAAGATATGATGCACGCAAAACTAGCGTTAAGAAATTAAATTTCTCTTCTTTTTTCCTCTGTAGAATAGTCAATGCTTTACACAACCAAAAGAGGGAAATCAGTGGAAAGATGCAACTTCATCAGTCATTGCCACAAAATGGCAAAACGAATGCTAAGGGAATAAAACCGAAAACAAGCCATGCAAGTAGAAAATTTATCTACAAAGTACACACATGAACAGCTAACTAGCCAGTCTGATGATGAACCAATCCTTGTCAGCGTTCACACGGAGCCATTACCAGAAGTGACGGCAGACATATACATCCTAGCAGCTTAGGCGCAATTCACTTCAGACATGGGAAGCTCCTACCGCAAAAGATGTTCCTGCAATCCACACAAGCACCGGCATATGTTACTACAGTTCGACAGGAAAGAACAGGCAGCAATCAATTCTAAAGACTTTTTGCCTCTATTAACTCATAAAATAAAGCCTCAGAAGGACAGAAATTGAACAGAGAGGCAAAGGGAAGAGAGAATGATCCTTGCCCTTCCGTCTGAGAAGTACCATAAAGATTGTACTTTCTTTTAGTTAGGGGTTGGGAAGGAGATGCATCCAACGCAATTGATGTACTATTCCATTTACAAGCGTGATCTACAGGATGCATCTGATGCTGTGTTGTTGTTTCTCATAATTTTCATCACCAAACACCATCTATTGGCATTTCTATTTCCATTCATGAGAATATTGGTTCTTGCAGCATTGCCACCTCCCTTAGCTTCACTCCACTCAATCTCACCCACCTCTCTTAAGGTAGATACATTGACATGGCTATGCTCTTTTGCACCAAATAATTGTGCTATATCCATTACTGTGGTCGCAGAACATTTATCCACAAAGTGATAGTTGAGAGACTTCATGGGACTTTGACAGAATCAATAGAAGCATTAACAGCAAGAGCAAAAAGGTCTAGAGGCAACAAGTATGCAAAGAGGTAAGGAAGTTTGAAATCAGAGATCATACAGACAATTTGGGCTTTGGGATAACGTGATAATGGCCAGGTAAGGATTGACAGCGAGGCTGAAAAATTACTACAAGGATGAAGGTCATATAATATCATTTGGTTTCTCAAAATATTTCTGTCAGAAGTGTCTTAAGCATATTTCAAATTGAAAATTAAGAGTAAATGTACAAGAGATCAGGGAAATTTTTTTTGGAGGACCATGGGACAAGCCATGTTAAAACTGGCAATACCATTAGGTGATTTGAGGTGGCTCATACTTTTTAACTTTTAACTTTTCACTTCTCCTTCTAGTATTTATGATATAACTTTTATATCAAATATTAGAAGTATTTATGCTCTGTTACAACGAATACATCTCATCATATTTTAATTGTTAGTTTTGGATTAGACATTTGTGCACTCAAATTCAAGTTGATATCAGAGTTAGAAATCTTGAGTTCAATTCCTCATACTGTCCTCCACCCATTTATGAGTTTCCATTTCATTATGGGTAGCAGAGTCAAGCAATTCTTTCACTCCCCATTATCAGGTTCTCAAATAAGGCCTTCATCATCAAATCGACCTTCATGCAGAGGGGAGCATTAAGCTATTACGTACATTTCGTGTCGAATTTTAATAACTTAAACTTTTAGAGTAAATGTTTATGCACTTGAATCAAGTTCTTAAAAACGTAAAGATCAAAGTTAAAATTCATTTGAAATCATGTGAAATTCACATGTTCTTTATTGATGGGAAACCCACCTGAGGTGAGTAAACCTCACATGCAACTAATTTCATGGGCCAGGTAGAATGTAACCCAAATCCTTAAATGGCTCAAATGTAATTATTTACACTTGGAGGTGTGAAAAGATTAAACTGTGCCATGTGCCTAATCCACACACCCTAGTCTGAATTGTTAGGCAAAAGAGACATAACTACCTTTTGACTTAAGTGATGTCAACCGAAATACATCCTTAGTTTCTAATAGGAGCAAGCTGAACCAAAAAAAGCTTATACGCATTATAAGGGAAACCGAGATCTATGGGAAGATTAAAATGCTATATAGTTACTGGTAGCTGTAGATCACAAGTCCAACCTAGGTTGGCTCGAACATGAAAAGCAATTCAACAGCTGAATGGATAAGGGGGAAAAAGTTCAAGCAGTCAAGTTTGACCACTAACTAGGGCATGACCACTGTACTAAGTAGTTGTTAGAGGTGAAGTACCAGAAGCACGGAAAGTTTCAAATGGAAGGCAATGGCAAAATGTAAGAGGAATATTTTAAACATCCTACCACCTTTAAACAGAAGATATATTCTAATCAGTGCTTTCTGAACCAGTGACATGAAAAACAGTAGAGGCAGGTAACAGTTTGACTGGTTCACTTGTCAATTCTATACTTGTGGATGTCATCAATGAATTAACTCTTTTAATAATGCTAGACTAAACCACCCTCTGCCAGAAAGGGCAAATGTGTGAGCCATTTCAAATTAAGCAGTGGTAATTCAACTGCAAGCCTTTGTGTTTTTTGTGAAATTAAGTCTCTCTCAATCCGGCTAAGAGATGAATATAGATAACCACAAATATATGGTTCTCACAGACTTGGACTTGACCCAAAACACCCACAATTATATGTGCTACAGAGTGAACTTAGCTTCACACAGTCTGCATATCCTTCACAGTTAATGTAATAAGCCTCAGAGGTAGAAAAATTCCAGCACTCACACAAACCATCCTCGACGTGGTTTTTTCTTCTTCCTCTCCTTTTGTTTCTGAGGTGGTTTGATCACTACCCTGATTGCAGCATCAAACACTGCCTTAACATTCTGCATTTGCATCAGAGAGCAAGCGTCAGTATGCTGATGTATCTATGCATCAGATCATTAGCATAGGGACATCACTCGAAGTTAAAAGTCTGAGAAACAACAAGGATAAGCACCCACAATCTCAAGAATCAAGATATCAGGTGATGACACAGTCAGCTATTGAGAGTAATCAAAGGTCAAATAGCTAGCAGAGCAATATACCTAGAGGATCTAATATCAGATTCCACTGAATGCTTTGGTATGGAGTTCATCAGATGACACCCTAAGGACAGGTAAAGTTCCCTTCTTCAACCTCAGGAAATGCTCATTGATGCTCACTTGAAATCACAATTAAGTTTGTATACTACTACAACCAAGCTCCTGGAACTTGTTTTTTTTTTGGGGGGGTTGCAGACAGGTCTGGGTCAGTCATTAATGTTTGATGATTTCCTTTTATCTTTTCATAAATAAAAGTCAACCATTTCCCAGACTCCCTACATTTCTAACCGTCATAATGCTAGATGCAATTAAAGAAATCATGTATGTCAATACAGGTTAGTCTGTACTTTACCTGCTGAGTTTTTGAGCTGCATTCTATGTAATACATGGCACCAATCTGTTTGCGCATTTCCTCACCCTGAGTATAAAAAATGGCAATCAACAACGGGGACCGATGTACACCACAGGAAAAATACTGCTGACCGATAACGGAAACCTAACTTGAGCAGTGGTCACGGGAACCAGTCCAGGATGATCAGCCATATAGTGTTTATCATCACGAAGATCTAAATGTCAATAGAAAAGCCAGAACCCAGTGAGAGGCATTAGTAAGTGCATTAATTGGGGATATCCACCAATGAGCAATAACAATATTCAGTTAGTTGTGTATTGTACCCGACATTCAGATTTGATAAGAAGCAACAGAAAGCAAAAGAAGACTTATTTGAAATCTGTCCGCTACTGTGAAAATAAATTCTTTCTACTCACCCATTTTGGTTCCTACAAGGACAAGAGGAATGCCAGGAGCATGATGCTGGAGTTCTGGGATCCACTGGCCAAGACAGGAGCGGACAGTTGAGATACACGCGCAAGAAAAATTAGGAAATTTAATGCGTGAATTCCCAGCTTACCTTTTTCAGGACATTCTCGTAACTAGCACGGCTAACTAATGAAAAGGCCAAGACAAAGACATCTGCTCCTCTATAGCTCAAGGGCCTTAATCTATTGTAATCCTCCTGCCCTACAAAATGGTAAAAGTACGTCACGGGACACAATGCCATGACCCACACGGCAAATTAGTCGCAGTAAACCCAGTTCCCTCATAAGTTCTGACTCAGAGATATATATGTGTGAAACTACCCAATATAAAATATATGTGGAAAACTGGAATTGATCTGAAAGTCCCAATTCCTCACCAGCTGTGTCCCAAAGACCCAAGTTGACGGTGATGCCTTCAACCACCACATTAGCGCTGAAATTATCAAACACTGTGGGTATGTAGTCCTGATAAATATACAAATGTTTAGACTGGAATAACAAGAAACGCTACAAAGTGGTAAAAGGCACTGCTCGACAAAAGCTAAGAGTCCTGCATAAATTACATAAAGAAGAAAGACAAGGAAACCTCTCCACAAACACGTAATTTTCAGTGAAATCTCAAACCAATACTGAACAACACTCTTGCGATGAAAACAAGTGAAGAGAAAGCAATCGGTGCTATGAGGAAAAGGGCAAAAGCTGCAAAACCCAGAAACAAGGACCCATAAAGTCGAACGAAAGATAAAAAATTTAAGCTCCCCAGAGAAATCTTTCGGGGAAAAGAAAGCACACATACAGTCGGGAACTTGTTGCTGGTGTAGCAGATGAGCATGCAAGTCTTGCCCACGGCCCCATCGCCCACCGTCACGCACTTGATGAATTTTGATGCGTTCGCAGCCATTTCAAGAACGTCGAGAGAGAGAGAAAGAGAGAGAGAGAGAGAGACAGGATGAAACTGAAGAAGCTAAAAATTCGAAGGATCAAAACCCAACTCGCGGTGGGTTAGGTGGGGAGGATTTAATGGGGGTGGTTTTCTTGAATCCAAAGGGACAGCGGAAGTCAGTGAGCGGGGCGGATGATCACATGATCCTCGCTCGCCCGCTGTCGCCGCCGCAGAGCAGATCGTCCTTCGCAGTCCTTCGTCGTTCTTGAGACTACCCACTTGGCGAACTGAAGAACCCGGGACGCTCTGGCCATGGGATTCCCTTCGATTCCGATCTTTCCTCAATACAATATCGCCTTGCTCTTAATAATAGACAACTTCCCCATTCGTCAACCTCACGTCCACAGAAAGAGAAAGAGAGAGAGAGAGAGAGAGAGAGAGAGACTGCGGACTTGGATTTTCCAAGGAGTCCAATCAACTTGCCAACGCCCAAGCAAAGCCTTTTTATTATGTAAACACTAGGAGTAAAGTCTCCAGCTTTTTAGCAGATATGTTCTAGCTAGGATTATTTTTCTCTTCCCAATTTTTAGCACGAGTGATTAATAAATTCTTTAGAAAAAAAGGTCTTGACGATCTGATGTTAGCAGCGCAAGGTAACTCTAACAAATGTTCACGAAAGGTAGCTGTATGAATTGCAACTTTTTCGATTCAGAAAAGATGCGAATGTAATTTCGAATCCGGAACCTCAGTACTAGAAAGTAGCACGTCGTGTGCATGAGTATGATTTAAGCAAGGGCATGACCGCACTCTTTTAAGAATTTATGGGAAAGGACCATCCATAGGAATCTTCAAGGTTGTCACATTTAATGAGCCAAAGTAAAAAAAAAAATTCTACATATGCCATCACATGATGGCCCGATGTTTTCTCTGGTCCAGGCAAAGAACCGTGATGGGCAAGACAGAGTCAACGCAACACCGAAATCAACCGTTTTGGGAACGCTTGACTTGACTGGTATGGCGTTTGCAATCCGACAATCATTTATGCGCAACCTCAGAAAAGGCCAAGAACCAATCAACGGACCCATCAACGATGAAACACTGACAAGATCTAGCCTGAATCGACTCAAGTTGATCCCTAAAAACATCAATGACTCCATAAGATGGACCGGTGGAATTGTCAGGGATCGCAAGCAGCTCCTTTTACCAGCCGACCTCTGGAAGCCGACCTGTGGAAACGACAATAACTTTGCAAAAAATGAGAGGGAAAGAAAGAGAGATTCGTTTGTTCTTTTCCCTTTATGAAGCGCGATTCGATGATTTCTTTCCGCTATCAAATATCCAAAAACCTCAACTTTACTATATGGAGCAACCTTTTATCGATGTCCCGGATAATGTCCAACAAGTTTAATATTATTTGACAGTCCACGTCTATCTTGATGATGATCTCTAGCATGGCTTGTTCCTCAATCTTGTGAAAACAGAACTGAAGTAACTTCTGTGGTTAAGAGATTTATCAAAAGAAAATAAAGCTTAGAGTGCAATAACGGGAGAGAGAGAGAGAGAGAGAGAGAGAGAGAGTAGTTAGTTCAAGACCAACCAGTCAAAAGATAACTCTGAAGATCGACAAAGTGAAAATCTAAAATAATTACAGGGCTTTAAGAGGGTTTGGTGGAAGGCATAAATAAAGTTTAAGCAATGATGCCAAGCCACACATCCGTGCAATGGGCACGTCCTGGGCACGTCCTGGGATCAAATCCATGAGGAAGCAATGGGATCCGCGGGATTCTTACAGCCGGAGAAAAAGTAAGCAATGATAACAAGCGAAAAGATGATTCTTTTACCATCAGTGCTAGATAAATTATCTTCCTCCATGGCAATATGAATTTTGGGCTTGGAATAAACCTCTGTGGAGATGAAGAAAATGAGATGGGAAGAGGGAGATATACACATATAATCCAATCCTGGAAGCTTGTCAAGCCAACTAAAATTGTGCTCGTTGTCCCATGCCATTAGCAATCTAGCATTCATGTAGATTGCCTACCTTCAACGGGTGGCAGCAGGTGGCAGGGTCCAACTAAACACAACCGCAAGCTGCAAGTATCTAGTACAGAGAGAAAGGCATGCACCACATGATTGCCTGGTCATAAAGTGCAAGTAGGTACTTCATCTTTAGTTAGCACCGGGAAGGAGCTTTATACTACCAGCTCAAGAATCAAACAACATATACAGAAAAGCGTCCTGGAGCCCCAGAATAAATACGGACGCCATTTTTCACTATATGCTCATGAATAACTCATACAAGATGAATAGGAAGATCAAGGCCCAGTCCACCTTTCTTATTATAGAAAGCATTACAATCAACAGGGAAAACAAAAAGCAACATCGCAATTTTCTATATGCATAAGTACAACTTCACAATGCACTAGCCAGTTCTATCTGGACCAACGGAGGGACAAGGTCATTCCTAGACTAGATTGAGGTCATTGCTTTTATGAATAGCCGACCACTTGTCAACACTTGTACTAAGGACAGCCCCATTGCATGTGCACGCCTTGTTGATAGTAGAAGTAATACTGCGATCTAAGATAATTATTGCACATAATTTTGGTATTTTGCACAAGTTGGCATACATGGAGGAAAAATCTTAGAGAAAAGAAACTAACCAGCTTAATTTATATTCACATGGCTCTCAAGTAACGGGGTTTTCTGGGAAGGTGATTGCAGCTCACCACTTGTGCAATTTCTACCATCCTCTTCTTCTTGAGACATCGCCCAAATAACCCCATAAAAGCCAGCCACAATTACAACAGCTCCAACGATACTGCACACGAAAGCATAAAAAGTTGTGAATACTCTACATATTCTAAGCAGTGTCAAAAGTTTGATGAGCAGGGATTATGTCATTGAGAATTTCAAGGAAGCTCATTATCCGGGGAAAATGGATCTTTTATCATCACAAACAACAATATCAGGAAAATAAATCATCAAACAAAAGATTTTTTCTCAGTTGTCCATAGCCAATCTCCATGATGCCTCATTTGAACTCCTCAGCATGAAAATAAGGTTTGAATAAGAGTTGAAGTATTTCCTGCATCTTGGTGACATCCATTTAGACAGTTGCTGATTAATGCCATATATTTCTAACATGTTCTTTCTCTGAAACTGGAGTGATGGCTTGACAATGCACTTGACTTGATGGGAATGCTTACTAATAAATCTCAACATGGCAATCATTTACCCAATCTACTTGATAGAGGATCTTTAGATAACTGACCATCGCTTTAGTTTTGTGACTGTCTTCTGATGCTATAGAATGTAAACTATCGACAGTTGCAGAAAATGAAAGAGGAGAGCGCATTAGATTCAAGACGTGCTACTTCCTTTCCAAATATATCTTTTGCTTGGCCGGTTTCCAATATAGCCTTTGTGTAACACTCAAACATGTTCCTTGCCTCAAAATATTTATTGATTTCATACTAATTTCTTTCTATTGAAATGCTGACCAACTACACAACATCTATGACACCAAGTGATTGACAGTAGGCTGGGGTGACTGGCAGTGAAGAAGTAAGGGGTGGTGAAGAAGGTTCTTACCTGCCGACATGAAGGGCATCACCAAGGAAAATGGCACCCATTATGGCAGCTATACCAATGCTTAAGGGTTTAAACATTGCCACAAAAGTAGGACCTTTCTTGTGTATGCACCAGGAACAAACGCAAAAGGTCACCACATTCCCAACTATCGCCTTTGGAGAAAGGGCAAAAATAAAAACATGTAAATTTTACAGCAAGATGGTAAACAAGATTTGTCAAACTTGAAAGTTATATTAATGCTCACTGTGTAGATGACTGCAATGACCTCAATACTGAGCCCTAGTTTCCAAGCTTTTAGATCTCTTTCTGCAATTAGAGCAACTACTGCAGATTGAAGAGTCCCAAAGAAGCAACAGAAGGAGACCAAAGTCACCTCTGATGGATACGATTTCAGAACTGCTGCCTTTAAATGAACAGCAAAAGTCAGTTGGCCCCATTTCCATGAGAAATAGCAAAGAAAGTTCGCACACTACCTGAGCCGTATTCCATGTTGCCAAAGATAAACTAGCGGCTGCCAGGAACATGCCACCGATAACCCAATTAGGGACACCAGCCAACAAAGCTTTGCTGGGTTGTGTTGTTGGTAAGCTCTCATCAGGGTAAGGAATAGCAGATATGCCAACACCTATTACAGGACCTTTATACAGCGTCACGATTAAGGCTCCGCAAATGGACACCATGGTGCCAAGAATTTTGATTTGGCTTCTCGAGCTCCTCAAGTTCAATTTTTCAATCCTACAGGAGCGGCAAAAGAAGATGGCATCAATTCAACTCGCAAAGATCACAATTCTACACCGAATTCCCACTCGGAAGCATCGATTTTCTAAACTAGCTGGAGTTCCTATCGAGATCACGGAGGTAATCTCATTTCTACTACTTTTGCCCCTGGAATTGCAGGCCTATTCGATCACTCGCTCGCACAAGAGAATGATCCATGCCGCGAACCGCGCTAAATGCTGGAAAATCGAAGGCGAACCTGAAGCTAACCGCCAGCAAGAAGGTGAAAGCGGGTACTAAATTCCCCATAGCAGAAGCGAGCGTGGGCGAACTATAGCTCACTCCAGCGAATACGCAATTCTGCATCGTCGTTATCCTACAAAACAGAACTCTCAATCAAGGCAGATGATCAAAGACAGAGCAACCCCAACATAACTCACTCGATCAAAGCTCTCAAGTTCCGTCCTTTATCACTTACCCGACCAGCGCAAGGAAGAAGAACTTGCAGAGCACCGAGAAGGTAAGCGGGGGCCTCTTCTCCCTGCCACGAGCTCGCACGAAAAAGCAACCGCCGCCGATCAGCCGCGCCGGCGGAGGAACGAGCAAACGAAACGGCGACGGAAATGGTGGGGAAAAAGATTACCTTTGGATGAAGGAGACAGGGAGGAGGAGGAGGGAGGCGAGGGCGTTGGAGTAGACGAGGAAGACGAAGCGGCTCATCCCTCTGGACATGGCCGCCTTGCTCAGCGTCGTCAGGCCCACGTCGAGGCACTCGATCGCCACCATCGCCGCCACCGGGAGCGACCGGAGCAGCCACGGCCTCGCCTCCATCGCCGTCGCTCGCCGCCGCGCGTCGCCGTCGGTGCTGGGAGGAGCTGGCTTAAGCTTGGCCACCAGTAGTAGTCAAGAAGGATGGCGTGAGCGGTTCGCGAGCTCCCCATTGGCTGGGAAAGTGAAGAGAGAGACGACAAGAACGTTAATTTCTTCGAATAGGAAAAATGTATTAAAAAAATCGAAACTTTAGGACATAAAATGCACTGTGGCAATAAGTTTTAGGATTTTTGTACTGAAAAAAGACATCTTTTATGGATCTTTGGACGTACCACTTCCGTGAGGACATAGATAGAACTTGTTAAAGTCGAACAAAGTGGCCTGCTCATTGGTCGAAAGAGCAGCATCGGATTGGAAGAGGCCTGTGTTTAGCGGGCGGGATGGCGTGGGAGTCGGTTTCGAGGCTCCGACAGCTATCGAGCTATCGGGTCCGTCGGCTCGAGGCTCCGATAGCTATCGGGTCCGTCGGCACGGCGGTGATCGGGCTGTCTTCGTCTCTCTGTGTTTCTACACATGCATCCACACCTGCTGAGAGTAAATCAAAATGGTACTCAACTCTGGTATTTGGGTCAGCAAAGAGCCAACCATTCGGCAATCATGCCCAAGATGTGCATACAGTGTATGCCATACGCTGTTTCCATTTCTTTTCAAGTACTTACCAATACTAAGAATGCAAAGGCGATTGACAAAGATTGGAATCACCTGATGATTCAAAAACTGTTTCTTTTACGCGGAAAATGGCTAATTTTGAAAAGACATTATCCGGAATATGATGATGAAAATTCATTCACTATGAATGTTGTGAATTTTTTAATTTAATAGAATTGAAACTGGCCTGCTTAACCAATGTTATCGGATATTCGCTGACGTACTCCTTTGAAAAAGCAAAATGCGCATGAAAATCTGATCAATGGTCCACGTTACAGAAAGGAGATGATGATGACGACTCAAATGTATGCTTTGAGCAATCTTTCACCTTTAATCAGTTTACTGTACTCTAGCATGCGCTGCCAATCTTTCTCTGTTTTTGGAGATGCTTTGACCGGTTGGTCCTCGTGCCTTTCTAAGGATTGATTAGATTCCAGTCAAGCTCTGTGCATAGGACAAAGGCATGGTTAGAGTAGTCTTCTGAGGTTGTTAGAATGAGCACGTGATTGAAGATGGTTGCGAGGTCGATATCGTTAGGTTGTACTTAATTTAAGATGAAAGGGAAATTCTTTGGTCTGAGATCTGTAGATTTCTCATTGAGGAAGGAGAGCGTTTCATTCCAGGAGATGCGGATTTCTCCTTTTTTGATTCTGGTTGTACAAACCGGCCAGCAAGCTAACGCTGGGTTTGTGAAAGTAGAACGGGCTCGATGTAATATGAAAATGCACTGCAACACTATATGCCCATTTTGGGTTACTGATAGGTAAGTGATTTCTGAATGACCAACGTCGTTGGATTGATAGTATCCCTGGGATCAATGTGACAAAGATGGACTGCCGGAAGCATCCTTGCTTCAGCAGAAAGACTGAAATTCGGGTTTTGTGGAAGATGTGGCCAGAAGCCCATAGCTGCTCCCTTAAATTACTCAACCTATGCTGAAGTATAACGTCCTAAGGCCTGCTGATAGTACGTTATCCGGTCCAGATTAAGCGTTTCAATTGATGTCTTAATTTTTTGATGTAATCTGCTTGTACATGTCTATGTAGGATTTTTCTGTTCATCAGTGGGAACATGGACATCAACAGTTTTGTCTCCTTCTGCGTGTCTGAGTGTGCTGTACTTCTTGATAAGACGTGGTCAAGACTAGGGGTGATCGGCAGGCGAGTGTTCGGACCAAAGCCGGAATCATTAGAAGGCCACTGAAGTAATGATAGGTTAGTTGGAATTGGTCAAATGTTGGTATGATTAGATTAGTAACAGATAGGAATGATCCTTGTCACTTAGATATTGTCACTTAGTTCCTGTTTTCCTCTCAAATTGGAGCTCCCCATTGTACTTGAACGTGTTTTTATTCTGACAACGTAACTTTAGCATTACTCCTATCAAGCCGAATAGGTACATCTCACTCTGCGTCTTCAAGCATCCGTCCGAAGAAATTCACTTCTGTGGTTTGATTTGCTCATGAAAATGCAGGTGCTCTTTAATATTTCCGATTTGTCATATTCTGTTACCCCATCGATGCAGAAAAAACTAAGAACTCCGCATAATCCCAGATTCTCCTTAAAATACAAACATGAAGTTCTTGATCAGCTAGTACTGTTGTTAAAATGATGTTCACTCATGCCATCAATCAGTAGTGTTTGGCAACGTGCCTGTTCAGGACATCTAAGTAGGTTAAAATAGACCATCTCAGGCACCGGCTCCCAGTTAAAAAATTACTGGGGATATGCCTTTATCTCACTTTTGATTCCTTCTCTTCGATCACATAATCTTTCTGTGTATGCCAACCTTGTCACGTACTCCTCGTTCCACATTACCAGATAGCTGAACCCGCTTGAGTATAAAGATTTGGGGCAAATGCATTTATCAAATTACAAGCCACTTCTACTAGCTTCAGTCCTTTCCCGAATGGAGCAAGCGCCCATCTGGGTACTCCTCATTCCAATTTCTCTTTTGTTTACATCAGCAGCTTCAGAAGCAGATGACACCAAGCGCTCGTTAGTTCGATTCATGGAACAACTCTTACCCACAGATAAGGCCAATAGAAATGAGAGCTGGGGCTGGAACATGAATTCAGACCCCTGTACTCAAGGATGGATGGGCATTACTTGCGATTCGCACACCCAAACTGTACTAAAAGTCGTCCTCGACAAGCTCAATCTCATTGGGACACTTGATGCTGGTTCTCTCTGCGGTGCAAGTTCTCTTCAAGTCCTAATCCTCAACAACAACGGCATAAGTGGAGAAATATCTGCAGAGATTGCGAATTGCAAGTATCTGACCCACTTATACGTAAGCGGCAATCGGTTCGCTGGACAACTCCCGAAAAGCATGTCTCACTTGAATAACTTAAAGAGGGTGGACATATCAAACAATAACTTCACTGGAGAACTGCCGAGTTAGCATAAAATTCCCGGCTTGCTATCGTTCCTAGCTCAAAACAACTATTTCCGGGGGAAGCTTCCTGAGTTCGGATTCGCAAACTTGGAGGCATTTAATGTCTCTAACAACGAATTTAGCGGCCAAATTCCCAACGTAAGGGACCGTTTTAGTGCAGACAGCTTTTCTGGGAATCCTAGTTTATGTGCGCAACCGTTACCGAATCTCTGTCCCCCATCCCTATCATCAAAGGCTGCATCGAAGAAGTGGTCGACAGATCGCTTCCTCATATACACTGGCTAAGCATTCCTCAGCTCAGTGATAGGATTGTTCGTCATTTACTAAATAGTAAGTAAAAGCAAGTCAAAAGATGAGAAGATTGAAGATGTAGAGAATGCAGAATCCAACACGGACGATAATAGCATCAAGATGAATGCCATTTCCAGTGATGAATTTAAAACCAGTGAATATAGGTCAGAGTACTCGATGACATCTATAGATAGCGAAGTGGCTCCCGCAGCTCTTGTGATTCTCAATAGTTCCTTGGCCAAGGAAAGTTTGAGGACTTGCTCCGAGCTCCAGCCAAGCTGCTTGGGAGGGGAAGGAGCGGGACGCTCTACAAGGTCATGATTGACAATGGCCCTACATTGGTTGTGAAGAGGATCAAAGAGAGGGCGATCTCAAGCGAAGAGTTCAAAAGGAGGATGCTGAAGATGGACCAGGGGAAGCATCCGAATGTACTATCGGTAGTGGCATTTTATTGCTCAAAGCAAGAGAAGCTAGTGATATATGAGCATCAATCCAATGGCAGCCTCTTCAAACTCCTCCATGGTACGTTGAATTGCTTCATTCTCAAGCATTAAGCTCCTGCTGATAGGATATAAAAGTAAAAGATCAACTGCTTGAGCATCCATGTTCATCAGATTTTTACAGAGGTACTGTGGATTTCAGGGCCTAAAGATGATAATAGCTTTGACTGGGGAAGCAGACTGAACATAGCATCCAGAATAGCTGAGGCTGTGGCCTTCATGCACATGGAACTTCATGAAGATGGGATTGCTCATGGCAACCTTAAATCCGCAAACATTTTGTTCACCAAGAACATGGATCCGTGCATCAGCGAGTACGGAATAATGGCCTCTGAGAACCAAGTACAGCCGGAACTTTCCCGAAGCATAAGTTTTGCAAAGATCACACCAGCCCAAGACCATGAAAGTGATATTCTCTCCAAGGGTGACATTGACATATACAGCCACAGTGTGATTCTTCTGGAGCTACTGACGGGTAAAATGGTCCAAGATGGCGGATTCGACTTGGCAACATGGGTGCACTCTGTAATTAGGTAGGAATGGACTGCAGAGGTGTTTGACCGTGCCCTGATCGCAGAGGGTGTCAATGAGGGAAGGATGGTGGACTTGTTGCAAGTAGCACTAAAGTGCGTTGCGTCCTCTCCAACCAAAAGGCCAAGCGCAAAGGAGGTTTCGGCTATGATAAATTGAATCAAGGAGGAGGACGAGAGATCAATCACCTCGGAGACGAGAGATCCATCGCCTTGGAGTCGAGATCATTTAAGTTAATTTGAAGGAGCGCATGATGACTGATGAGTAATAAGCATTTTCTAGACAAACTTATCGTCGATTCTCAGGTCCTTCTGGGTCTGCTTCTGCCATTGCACTCGTTGCTCAACCATAGGAAATGTATAATTTCATATTGTGGAGTATTGACTACTTGAGTTGAAATTATGATTGGATGATTGCAATGTTATTTGAGCTGCAATCTTCTTGGAATCCTAGAGGGATAATCAGTATAATAAATGACATTTACTACATCCGGCACAATTTTACTTACTGCTACCTGGCTCCCATGGTAAGTAGTAACAAAATGCAAGCCTGCTCTCATCCTACTCACTGAATCTGCTCATGAATCAGGCCTACCTCTTATCAATTAGATCTGCCTTAATCCTTGGTTTCATCATCTTTTTACAGGGGATAAGAAAAGAGGGTAACTTCAACATCCTAGTGAGAACTGAGAAGAGGGGGCCGCCCAAGAAACCGGGCATCGAACCGGACCCGCGCCCAAGCTAAATCCCTTGTGATACTTAAGTTTGTAAGAGAGGAACTAGGCAAGGGCTCCTTTTACGGGCCCATCTATACCATGTTCTTCAGCTTCCCATATCGAAGCCCTGCCAACCTAACTCAACCCCAGCCCAGCCTATTCCATTTGATCAACTGTTGCCCAACAAATACTTGACTTAGTTAAAGCAAGGTCGTCCCATGTTATCATGACTGGTGGAGGGTCTTGCGGTGATTAATAAATTATCCACGACAAAGTCTTCACATCACACGGTAGTGGTTGATCCGTGAGCTGACGTGTCAATAGATCAGTGGACAGCCCCATTTTCTCCCGCCATCCAACCTCGGTTGGCCGTCTTTGTCAAAGTCAAGATCCAAGCTAACCAAAAAAAATGTCATCTTGGAGGGGGTGACTTCTTGTCTGGGGCATCATCAACTAACATCCCCAGAGTTGTCAACGTTAACAGAAAGCGTGGAGGTTTTAGCCATGATCACCTGCTCGTGTTGGCACAATCCATCAGATCAGACAGATCCCATTCCATGCCTGATGGGAAAAGGCTCATTTGGTCCCACCATCATTTATTATGAGAAAAAAATAATTGGTTACAACCAATGCTGATTTTCTCCTCTGTCATCATCATTGGCATCTGCCATGGTTTGGATTCCTGATTCAGGACAGGGACTTCACCTGATATTTCTCAGGCCCCCCAGAGATTTCTCCATTGGAATTGGATGGATGCCATGGCCATGTTGGGAAGGACTCACATGAACCGGATGCAGGCAGTGCTTACTCCTCCTGCTAGACCCGTGATCAAGGGCGGGGTCAAATTGTCCCTTTAAGCGAGTGAAGTTTTGACCCTCTTACAAATTTTTGTCTTCACCTTACAGGTCTTGCACAGCTCAAAGAAGAGGGAAAATTCGATGCTTAAATATGTTCTTGTTGCGCTCGTGGGTCGTATGAAACTATAGGCCAAGGTTGACAGACCCTTGCTGCCGAGATTAGGCAGATGTAATGACACGGCAAACCCATCATTTGGTGTTGCTTTTGATAGATTCTTGATGAATAAAGAAGTCACGAACGCAACTGTGGACAATCAAGTTGTGCGTAATGGTGGACCTTTAATCATGGTTCAATTCCCCCTTGGTCTGCCTCATCCCCCAACTTTTTGATAAAATGTCTCCGAGCCCAATGATATGGAGGAGACTGGGAATGACGTTAAAAGCATCGGCTTTGAGCCCTTTTCTAGTGTCAGCATGACCTTTCCGACGCGATAATTTCCAGGAAGACCAGGAGTAATTCGGTGTTGCGCGAGTAAACCCGTCAAATACGTTAGGCCACCGTTCTTTGAATATAGCCGGTGTTGGAAGGCCAAATTCGAAAAGCTTTGGACTATCAAAAGAGTTGCCCAGGGCTGTGTTGAACCTGATGAAAAGAAAAAAGTGCCCGGGCCTTTGCCTATGATTGAAAATCTAGGATATGGGGCTGGTTCTGCATTGACTGCTGAGTCTTTTCTCAGGTTTTCTAGCCATCACACCATTCACTACCCTTTTCTAGCTTTTTCCTTTTTTTATTTTATTTTGTGAGACTTTCCATTTCTATATTCTATCAGAAACAAACAAAGAAAAATCCCCTGTTTCGGGGACCTCCTGTGGCGCAAAAGAAATTCAAAGCAGGACCCACAGCCATCAACTAACCAAAGACGATGGAACCCTCTTGAGGCCTTGAGAGCGGCATAATAAAATCCACTCCATTCACGCTTCTTTCTCTTCGGAAGAAAGGCAGGTGCTCTCCAACTCTGTCTCCCTTTTTTTTTGCGCTTTTGAACTCTCTTGCTCTTCACATGTCTGTCTTTCTTGTCCAAACACCAAAATGAATTCGCAAAGTTAGTCGCTTTCGTGCCACAAGGTCTCCATATTGAGACCATTTAGCTTTAATAAGTTGAGGTTTGATATGATTCCCTGTTATGTAGCATGTACTGGTAGATATGTCCGGAGCGAGCTTTTTTGCTTCTGCTGAATAGAGTGGTCAGTCTTCCAAGTTTGAGAGCTGAAAAGATGTCTAGTATTGTGTATAGGAGGAAGCAACAAGATGGAAGCTTGACATATGCTCCTCCTCAGTCACCTCTCCTTTCATCGTCAAGTCCTTACATCATGAGCTACGGCACAGAATCGACTCCGGAATCATCTTCCACTCGAATTAGCCCCGCACTGCTCCTGTTCATAGTAATTCTAGCTGCTGTCGTCTTCATTTCCGGTCTGCTTCATCTGCTCATCAGGTTCCTCTTGAGGAGGCCATCTACATCCATCTATGACTCCAATAGGTACACGGAGAGCTCGGACTCTCATGCCCTTCAGAGGCAGCTTCAGCAGCTCTTTCGTTTGCACGATTCCGGCCTCGAACAAACCTTGGTAGATGCTTTGCCCGTTTTCTACTACAAAGAAATCATCGGGCTGAAGGAACCATTTGATTGTGCTGTTTGTCTGTGTGAATTCTCGCACAATGACAAGCTCAGGTTGCTTCCCACGTGCAGCCATGCCTTTCATATAAGTTGCATCGACACATGGCTTCTTTCCAATTCGACGTGCCCACTCTGTCGAGGGTCCCTTGTGAACACGGATGCCGTGGCTGGCCCGCAAGCGCTCAACTTAGATGATTCTTGGAGATTGCCTAGTGCATTTCCCATTAATGTGGAAAATTCAGCTCACTGTGGTCCAAAACTTGCCATAGATGAAGAAAAGGACAGCCAAAAGAGGGTCTTTTCTGTGAGGCTTGGAAAGTTTAAGAGCTTGAACGTGGATGAAGAGAGCAGGGAGATAAAAGAAGAGACTAGTAGTTGCCGTTTGGACTCGAGAAGATGCTATTCAATGGGTTCGTATCAGTATGTGGAGGGTGCTATGGACCTGCAAGTGGCTTTATCCAATCCTTGCACCCACAACGCGAGGGTTGTTTTGAAGAATGGAAATGTGAGGGGGCGACAGTATCGGATCTCTCCGGGGGATGAAGAGGGGAAGAAGATCAGCGGGAGGTCAAGGGGAGAAAGCTTCTCTGTTTCCAAAATCTGGCTTTGGTCTAAGAACAGCAGAGGCCCGAGTTTTCCGAATGATCATGTTGTTGTCGCTCGTCAACCAGCAGGAGTACCGAATGATGGTGCGATTGAGGAAGTTTGAGACTTTTTGTTTCCAGATCTAATTTACATAGATTACTGCAGACCCCAACAGTTTCATGTTTCTTTCTAGCTATCTCGAAATTAATCTGAGATGTCCCATTCAGGAGCCATTTAGCCTAGGTGCTGGCTCGAGTTTTTTTTTGGTGACTTCTCTAGTTCACATAGGCAAGCAGATACTTTTTCAATATCTATCTTCTTGTTATCTTTAATTCCTGCGAATCTCTCAGACAAATTCAAGAATCAATGAAGATGCTTGAGCTTTTGTTCTGTCTGCTTTTCTGTGGCATTTTAGAGGTGAGGGCTAAGTATATAACCTCGGCTGAATAAAGTAACAAGACATTAGATAACAATTTGACCGAAGCATTATACGACGAATTGCGCATCGCAACGAAAGCAGTTCTAATAACTGAACCGGCTTTAACTCTGTTTATCTAGCCCTGTCCTTTTCGGGCATGTACTACATCTTGATCTCGACCTCCCCCAGATCCTTACACAGTGTTTGGTCACGCTAGTCCCATCATCGGGCTCACTCTTTACTTAGGAAAAGAACTCTCTAAATCTTGCACACCGCAGTACCATGATTATGGCTCGGGTCACATGTTCACTGGCACAGATGCATCTGTAAGTATGCTGGGAAAAGGAGTGAACTTGACATATTAGGACTTGTCTGCAATCGTTGGCTCAAGTTCGACCCGATCCATGGCCCATGAGCTTGGCCCGTTTCGACGAACGCCGTGCTCGTTGGGCTGTCGGAGTCGGCCCACCCAGATGGAAATGCTTTTCACGTTGTCCCATCCTACCTGAGTGATAAGACCAACCCACTGCCCACAGTAATAAAGTGGGCAAGCAATCCATGTTTTCTCATTGTGGGCAGCAAGTAATTAGTGAGGGATATTATATTTAATTAGGAGATAAGGATTGAAAATATTGCCTTTCCACGTCTGGTGTCGCCATCAAAGCTAGCAGGCGTGGTTCATTCTTGTGGGGAAGTTCAATCTTTTCAATCATTGATTAAATTTAATCCCAGAATAGTGCTGGATCCGCGCAGCCTGCCTGCCCTGCCTGCGATGTCAAGACATGTGTAAGTGCAGCTCCAAGCTTGCATCTTTCTTTCCTCCTCCCTCATCATCCTACTTTTTGACTGCAGTCCATTTGTTTCCAAGGTCAATTTCCAATTCATAGCTCATTTTTCCAAATTTTCTTTGATAGGTTACATGTTATATAACAGGTCATGTCATCGCTTCGTGGCGCATCATAGAAACCAGGCCATACTTACTAGGAAAGAGCAGCCATGTTCTTTTTCAAAAGTGCAGCTTGACGACTGCATCTTCTTATCTCCTTATCATCCTACTTTTTGACCGCCATCCGTTCATATCAAAGGGGAATCTCCAATTCATAGCTCATTTTTACAAATTTTCTTTGTCTATAGCTTGGCATTTGTACAATAATCAAGCAAGGTCATATCATTACTTTTGGCGTGTCATAGAGGGCACATCATACTTACTAGGAACCATCTCCGAATGGACCCAAAAGTGTGGCCAAGTTCTTTTTTAACACAAAAGAGCCCTTAAATTGGAACATATCTCAAACAAGGACAAATTTAGTCCTGGAACACAATCAATTCGCCGGCCGATGGCAAGAGGGAAAAGGAGAAAAAAGAGAAAAGGGGACTTTGGTTTTGCCTCATTTATTCATTGAAATTGATCAATCCTCGAATGAATTCGACAACCTTTGTATCATCACAAATAAAAGTTACTCCCAACAAGTACTTTCAAACCCAAACTCTATACAGACATTAACGTCATCTCATCATCTATGCACGCTACGCTGACAGTGATCTTTTCAATAAAATAAAAATCCTATCTTTCTGAAGAATTTCTAAACAGCAAAAAGAGGTGGCACCGCCGCATGATCCGCGCCGGCAACGTCGACCAGCACGCCGGAGCACGCCAGCCAATCTCCGCTCGCGGTTCGCCTAAAATTAGCCCGGCCTGCGCCTCCCCGCTACGCGAAAACCGGCACCTCCGCCACCCTCCCTAGATCCACCGCCCGCGCCGGCGCTGGCGCCGACTTGGCCGCGCCGGGCAAGGCGGCGTACCGGGCCGAGAAGTTCCGGAACCCGCCGCCGCCGCCCTCGCCGCCCTCCTCGTCGGCGTCCTCGCCCTGCCCCTCGTCGAAGTTGAGGGCGTAGTCCAGGGGGTCGTAGTTGAACCGCCCCTGCCGGTGCGCCTTCCGGTTGAACCGCCGGATGAAGGTCTTCCACCTGGGGCCGGCGGCGATCTCGGACCACTCGCGGAGCTTCTTCAGGGCCCGGAGCCCACGCGACCACAGGCCGCCGTCGCCGCCGTCGCCCCCGCGACGGCCGCCCGATCCCACCCGCTCCCAATAGGACTGCCCGGGGGCGGCGGGGGGCGGCGTGCGGGCGCGGAAGCGGGGGATGCAGAAGCAGCAGGTGGAGGGCGACGATGGGTATTCGGGCATCGAGTCGGGCTCGTCGGCCGGCGCCGCCGCCATGGCTGATGCTTCCGTCTTCATCTCCGGACCTCGAAACGACGTCATCCCTCTCTCCCTCTCTCTCGTTGTAGAGAGAGAATCGTAGTCTTATTTATATAAATATGGAGGAGATAGGATGACTGGAAATCCCGGTTTTGATGAGATTTTCCGGAGCGTCTCTTCTGCTGTCGAGGACAGTGGGGTTTACTTGTTCTTCCGGTAAACGGTTGACTCCCATTTTAACATGACAGCTTTTATGGTTTCTCAATCTCCATCCTAATCCTCAACCATTAAATTTGGCTGCACTACTCTCCTATTTTAACAAAAAATATATATGAACTATTGGGAAATAATTTAATTATATTCTATATCTTAATATTTTGCCACTAATGTTAACTTTCCAGAGCTGAACAATTATTCAACCACTTGCAGAAGATATTCTCTCCATTAATCGTCTCTTTCCATATATTAAAAATGATGTACATTTCATGTTACCATTAATCTATAAAGAAAAAAATTCATTTTCTGTGCTTCCTATATGGTTCTAAAGGTGATCCAGCTCATGCTATCATAATCGAACATTTTGCTTACCCAACAAAATTAAAGAGCATTATTAATCATATCATAATCGTTTTTTTATTTATTTATTGTTACATTAATGAGATATCCATGCACATAGTTTTTGAACCGTCCAATCTACAACATCGTCATTGAATTTTTAATTCATTTAATTTAGTCGCTAAAATTTTTTCTAATATGCAGTGTTATCTTTAAACTTTTGATAAATGTTCAATCTAATCTATGAATTATATGAAATTATCCAAGATTATCATACCATTAATTTAAATTCAGAAATAACATTGAACATTTATATATACTTCAGGAATATATTAAATATTATATAAAATAAAAGTTCATGGATGTTATTACACATTGGGTTAAAGTTTATAGACTGCATTGAATAAATTTAAAGTTGAAGATCATATTACACATTAAGTTAAATTTTAAACCGGTTATGTTATTTTTCCTACGCTAATCATACAAGGTACCTAACTTTGTTTGTTATGATTCATCAAACCCAATTTCGTTTCGAAATAATTTAATTGCAAAGATAGAAGTACCAACCATCCACCCATGATCGAATTGTCCAGATCCCTAATTCAAGGCCTAATTCTCCCTTTTGTTAGGCAAGGCGCCAAGGGTGTTTTGGTAACTTCGCGAGGAGCGGAGGTAGTCGTTAGATGCCCGTTGCGCTGGAAGCGGCGGTGGTAGGTGGGCGATGATCTGGTGCTTCGCGGGAGAGCATAATTCCGAGGTGGGCCCCGGGATCGGGTGGCGGTGGATGATTGATTGACGGGAATCGCGACCTTTAGGCCTGTAGCAAAAAGGAACGAATTCCGACACCAGCGGGCCCCGCCACCGAGGATCCTTGCCAGCTCCGAAAAGATCATGGATTTTCTCGACAAGCGATGACCACCACGACCATCAACGCGCATTAACGTTGTAGTAAAGGCAAAGCGAAGGATACCTTTTGCACGCTTTCGTTCATGCAAATGAATAATTTCTGATCTCGACCCAGATGGTATCTTAGGCGGGATCGAAATGGGTCGTGTTAATTTCGCACGCGAGAATCGGCCCGAGATGCCACGCGACCCGGCGGCTCCACGACTGCCGCCGAGAGAGAGAGAAAGGGAAAGAGAGACGGTTCTTGAAGGCAAAAGGTTGCATTTTTTAGTCTTCTCTCTGCTTTGGCAAATGCAGATTAAGAGCACTATTACTGAGAAATATGGCCACTCCATGCTTCGTGCTGCAGAACGGCAGTTTTCTGCAACTAAGAACTTCCGACGAATGGTGACGGAGCGTAAGTCGACCATTCGCAATTCAGCAGAGCGAGTACACAATCGATGGCATTGTCAGTACAGGCTTAGCTGTGTCGAACATTTGACCAGTAAACTGAGTATACAACCAGAGCATTCCACCGCCAAGAGAATATGTACAACCATGCTTTCCACCCAGCCCCCAGTGAAATGTGAGAAAAGAAAACAGGGAGAACGGTATTCAACAAAGAATTATAACCCCCGAGATGCGAGCGACAAGAGGGTCTCGAGCCGTTTCGCTTTGCAGCAAAAAGGTGCAGAGCCAATGCAGCGGCCCTACGACATGCCTGAACCTTCTCGACCAACCAACAATAAGGATTCGTCCAGCCGGAGAAAAAAGCAAGTCTACCTGATCATATGGCTGCCTCGCCCTCCTGCTATCCGATTCCGTGTGGTTGTGTTGAGAAAAATCTTGTCATCGCATCCCGAGCGTCAAGTGTAGCTTTATTCATGTGGCTAGATCTCTCTTCTGCATGAGGGATTTGAATTTGAGGCAGCAGCCATGCCTTGAAGCAACGTCAAAACGTCTATCGTGTCGTCTAGGTAGTAACGAGCTTTACTGGGCTTCTGACCGACGGTGCATGCGAAAATCTCTGGTGCTGAAGAATTGCAAGCCACGCTTGTAGTAATGCTCTCAAACATGTCCTCGTCAGATCTATCATCCCCAATGCACAAAACGAAATCTGGCAATTTCCCGCCTTCGTTCAGAGTGGAAAGAACTTTCTCCGCCACTAAGCCCTTGGTCACTCCCTGCAAATTTTGCCAGGAACAAAGAAAATAAGAACGAAGACTGAAAACATAGGACAAAAGAGAGAACCGCGAGTTTGCACCTGTGGCTTCACTTCAACAATATGCTGACCCTTCTTCACGACTACAGGCTCATTCGAAAGAACATTCTCGAGATGGTCTAATAATTCCATGGCCTGGAAGGATCCGAAATCAGGGTCAGCGTCCTGGTAGTGCCACACCAAAGCGCTCTCCTTGGTCTCCACGTAGGAGCCATCAGTAGTCTCGGTATAAAGTGTCATTACGGGTTCAGCAATCCTTTTCCAATTGAAATCTGCCTCCAACCGACCAGTTTCCCAAGTTGCTGCCCTGCTCCACCTGCAAGAAAGACCCAAATTTAAACTCCAGTGATGGTTTAAGCAAATGAAAGTTCATAGCCACTGTCAATTATATATAGACAAGGGACCTGCGTACACAATATACCTCATGAAATATCCATGTTCGGCTGCTATACCCAAATTCTCACATTGCGAAAACCAGCCACTCAAAGAATCTCGGCCCCGGCCACTAACTAAGAACACAGTGTTGCTCGAATCATCGCAGAGATCATTCAGAACGGAGATGACCTGAGGACTTGGGGTCTTGTTGATGGAAATTTGAGGGACCAGCGTTCCATCATAATCCAGAAATATAGCTCTCCTATTAGTTCTCTTATAAGAAGAGACTAAAGTTTCAACAGATAGTTTCCTAAAGCTTGGAGACAGAGACAAGATCCTGAAGTTCAGGCCAAAACCAATGCCCCAGCAACGCTTTCTGTAGTGATCTTTGCAAGACCTCTCCAAATCCTGCATGAAGCTGTGGGCCCAATATGCTACATCATGGGAGCTGACGTAACGATAATGCTTCTCATGCCTAAGCTGCTTCTCAATTGCAGACGTTGTGATGGCTACGTTGAGCGCATCAGCAACCGCATCAACATCCCATGGATTAACCCTGATGGCCCCACTTAATGAGGGTGAGCAGCCAATGAACTCCGAGACAACAAGCATGCTAGTCCGAGGGGTCTCAGCAGCTACCCCCAAAGCATCATCGATTGTTTGAGACCCTTGCCTACAGACTATGTACTTGTAAGGGATCAGATTCATTCCATCTCTCACAGCATTCACAATGCAACATTCTGCTGAAGCATAATAGGCGCTCTTCTCATAAAAAGAAATGGGATGGTCGATTAAAATTACTGGCTTGTAGCCTGGGAATCCAAACGTTTCGTTTATCCTGTTGGTAGTCGAGTAGACCTCTTTCTTCACTTCTTGAACATCCTTCCCAGTGCTCCTGGCAGGGTTCATAATTTGAACCATCACCACTTGTCCTTGCAAATCTGGGCGCTGGCTCAGGAGTTGCTCGAGGGCGAGTAACTTTAGACTAATGCCTTTAAATATGTCCATGTCATCGACCCCTAGTATAATCCTTTTACCCTGAAACTGTTTCTGAATTTCAATGGCTTTGGCAGCAGAAGAGCAGTGGTTCAATGCGGATTTTAGCCTTCCCATGTGCACACCGACGGGCAAAATTTTAATGTAGATCGTCCGACCCAGATATTCAAGTCCGATGTAACCTCGCTTGGACTCATAGTTTAACCCCAACATTCTACTGCAGCAAGAAAGAAAATGACGGGCGTAATCAAAGGTATGGAATCCAATCAGATCTGCATTTAGGAGCGCTTTCAGTATTTCATCTCTGACAGGCAGAGTCCGGTAGATTTCTGACGAAGGGAATGGGCTGTGAAGAAAGAACCCCAGCTTAACCCGATTGAACCGTCTCCTCAGAATAGTCGGCAAAACCATGAGGTGATAGTCTTGAACCCACACATAGTCCTCTTCCGGATTTATCACCTCCATGACCTTATCTGCAAATACTTTATTAGCGGAAACATAGGCCGACCAAAGCACTCTGTCGAAACGATTGCCAAGCTCAGGGCACATGGGAAGCATGTAATGGAAAAGAGGCCACAAGTGCTGCTTGCAGAATCCATGATAATATCTCTTCTGAATCTCCGGAGACAGAAACGTGGGAACACAATTGAACTTCTCCAACAACTCCTGCGCAATTTCATCTTGCTTGCTCAACTCTACATCTATCTTTAAGGATCCAATGTAAATCACATTAGCCTTGGCTGAGAATCCATCCTTCATTTGTAAATAAAGCGAGTCTTCATCCAAACTAAAATGCAATTTGCCAGATTCCAAGTCCTTCTGACAATTTAGGGGCAGAAAGTTGGCAACTATTATTATCTTTTCCTGAGGCTTGGACAATGATATATTTAACTCGCTGCTAGTGCTTTCGTCTTCAATGTCAGAAATAATTCCCGGTACGGTTATCACTCTCGGAAGGTTCCTTGGAGTATGAGGAAAATTCATCATGTCCCCAGATGCCAAGTCCAATAAACTTATGCAAGATCTTGACAGCATCATAGTGAATATATCGGCGTTATTCCCTCCTCAAGAAGTTGAATTGGTGCAGAACTTAAACCCTTCTTGAAGAATCCTCTGAAAATATCTGCAGGGAATGACGCACATCACGCATCCTATAGTCATAGTCATTTTAGATCTGATAATTACTTATGGCAAACTACCCATGGAAATGCAGTATATCTGCAGATGCAGAGATGCCATGTCAAATTTCACATTCTTCATTAGGTACTTTTACTTCGGGCACCAAAAGGATATTCAAAATTATGCAACTCGATCTCACACTTGGATTAGAGTCAATTTTCATACCTGTGGATAGAGTATTGCCCTCTAATCTTGCAATCTATAACCGTGTAAAACGTGAACACAACTAAGCTTGGTATTCAATAGTAATATGATTGAAGAAATATAGCTTTATCAGATAATTCAAAAGGTGCTCCTAGTTCACTTGAGGTGGAAACATATCTATTTTCAGGATAGGCTTCAATAACATGATAAGTGGTGGTTCTAAGCATAGAAATGAAGGAACAACAGTACCATAACAACAGTGAGAAAGAGCATCATACTATACGAAAAAATTAGAATTTTCCAAAGATCACTGAACTGATGTACTGGGTTCCAATTTCCAAATTGGCCGTGATTGTACAAAATCAAGATTACGTCTATATTGCCCTTCAGAAAGAATATGCTAAACATTAAGCTTTCAATGTAATCAAAAAAGAGTAAAGCAAGCCGTTCCCAGAATAAATCATCTCAATTACTCATTAATTATCTTATCCGTCCAGTAACCGTGCTACAATAATACGCTTAGTTAATGCACTAAGTAAGGGACCAAAAGCCTGATCAGCTACCAAATTTTCAATATTAGAATGAAATCTTCAACAAAAAAATAAATAATAATAATAATAACAGAAACTAAATGATGATCGTTATGCTAAAGAGAAAACATGATTTTTTTTTCTTTGAAGCTCAACCAGCATTTTGGAAGTCCTCAAGGAGGCTTGCTTCTCAATGGGGTAAACTGATGTAGCCTCAAAGTTCTGGCAGATTCCACATGTATTGTAGATAATAAGGAACTGATCGATCTTTGCCAAGGAACTTGAAATGCGGGGGACATTTCAGGTATTATAATATTCCCCAGAGGGTTCTTTCATGAACTTTGCACTCAAGCAGGCACTGAAATGCAAGTCCTTCAAGGGGTTAATCTCAAATGCACGACTCGTTTCAGATGACCCCGAATTCAATGAGAGATGAGAGCGTCAGATCACCCACCGAAGAAGAAGACGACGAAGAAGAAGAAGATTCAAACTTTTCCACAGCGCTTGTCGGGCGAGAGGTTTCGCTGCACAAATTTGCACCCTCCCTGCAAAAACGCCATCATCAGGCCAAGATCATCATCAAAAAAGAAAAAAAGGCGAAATTCTGGGCTCGGGAAGAAATCACAGTTCTCGCACGCGAACGACCCGCGTTGCGTCCAAACAAAGAAATACCCACGACTTCCCTTTCGTCCTCGGCGACAACCATGGGAGAAAAAAGAGAGCTTGCGAGGAAGAACAATGCGAAAGGAGGAAGGAACTTACAGCAGATGAAGCATGAAGAAACTGTAGAGTAAAGAACGCTCCTTTACACCGCTCAAGATTTCACAGAGAGAGAGAGAGAGAGAGAGAGAGAGGGCGTGTTAGGTTCAAAACTGGTGAGGTAAAAATCGTGGGATTTGGAGAACAGAGGTGTAGAGAGAGAGAGAGAAGGACCCAAGAAAAGAGAACAACTGGAAAGTCTTTATCTTTTATTTTTTCTTGAGGGAGAAGGGGGGAGAGGGGTCACAGTTTCGTGCGGGCTGGTGTTTGGTGTCCTGGGGTTTTTGTTCATTCGATAAGGAAGCTCTCTGCGGATAAAACGTGGAATCAGAAAAGTCAAAAAGAATGAAGATACACTGCACAAATGCAGAGAAAGAGAGAGATACAGAGAGAGAGAGAGAGAGAGAGAGAGAGAACAGTAGGGATTGTGGTTATTATTATTATACAGTTGGATTCTGACTGTGGTTGGTCTTACGTTATTATCTTGGTGGATTTCCTCTTCCCTATCCTCCTTTCTTTCCTCGTCCTTCCCTCAACTGCCCCTCTCTTGAATCCCTTTTTTCACCATTGCCACCCCCCCAATGACATCAAGAAAACGCACATCAGATTTTCCTTATCTGCACTTAATTTTCCCTTCTTAAATGGAGGGGGAAAGATGAGGGCCAGCCTCCCCCCCGGATCTTGAAAGATCTCTCCGCTGCCGTTATGCCATCCGCCCCCCTCCATAATGACTCCCCCACATCCGTTCAGATGTCGTGCTGCACGATAAAAAAATCTCAGCTTCAAAGATCAAGAAAGAACCGCGTTTGCCCGTGGGGGCATGGACAGATCTTTGCCTCGTGATTCAATCCCCGCATCTCGTCACGAGTAGTTTGCCCACGGATTTGAATAATAAATCACACGTCGACCTAACGACTTCAATTTTTAAAAATTTTATCAAGTGATTTTATAAAATTTCATGTGGTATTGAAAGTAATGGAGGTCTTGAATTCGAGTCCTTTTAGACCACATTTACTTCCCCCAACTAAATTTTACGTTTAGTACTAGACAAAACACCAAACTAAATGCAAAGGGGAATGTTATTATATTTGGATAATAAATCCCATATTCATTTAATAACTTAAACTTTTTTAATAGTTAATAGTAATTTCATAAAATTTCACATAATTTATCGTCAACTTCTTTTTTCATTTCCAATCTCGAGTTCTCGACAATCTAGCACAATGAGTGGAAACGAATCGGGATCGAACCTAACTTCAGTACCGAATTAGAACATGTGATTTGATCATTTAAGTTGATAGGCTAGGGGAGGCTATGCGAATATGAATGGCATATCCAACTTTAGAGACGAGTGACATGGGATGTTTTAACAAAGCATGCGGGAAAATGGAGAGCGAAATATTTGTGTCTTAACCTATTGATACCTAATTCTTTAGGCATCGTCGAAGGGAAAGTCCGACCCTAATGATATAAATAAACAAGATTATCCACCTCCCACAGTGGCGTGTAGACCCACCACATCCAGCTTCCTTCCCCACTCTTCTTTTAATCATTATAATATATGACCATTTGCATGGATAGACCACGGCAGTAGCGTCCCTCAACCTACTTCCCAATACAGCATGCTTTTCGATCTTGGCACGGCCACTGGGGATTTTAATTCTTATGTGGGTATTTAGAAAAATAACAAACAAACAAAAAATGGAGGATAAAAACCACAAATAACTCTCAAAACTATACCTATCGTAACACAGATACTCTAAACTTTTTTTGTGTCACGAAAAAACTCAAACTTATGGTGTATTTGTCACACCGGTATAAATTCAAGAGTTTAAAATAAACAAATTTATGATTTTTAGTGACAAAAAAAGTTTGAAATAATTTGTATCATGGTAGACATACTTTAGAAAAAAAAAAAATCATTTTATTCAAAACCCCAATTCTAAATCAAGGAAAACCACTCCGATTCTTATTGAAAAAAAATCACAATTCTCCCTTATGTGCTCTCTCAAGTAAGTCAAGTAAAAAAAAATGGAATTGTAATCGACCGTTCATGATTCTTTGAGAAGAACAAATCCAGAAAAAGGACCATGCCCCCGCCGCCTTGGATGATTTACATCTTAAGGTCAGGCACTACTATCCATATGTTATGATGTGAATATATCATATCAATTCGTTACGTATGGAAGATGATTTTTTTCTTTCTTTTTTTGGGGTATTAGCCTAATAATGGATTATTTTTCAACTATAGTGGCCAATGAACATGCATCACGTGGATAGCTTGACTACAACGATCGTGCCCCCACTGACTGAGGAGATTTTTCCCTCCCCACAAACACATGCGTATGGAAAGAGACCGCCCGACTCGACAGCTTGGAACATCGGATAAGTATCGAATTCAAAAGGGATGCTCCTTCTTCTTCCTTCTTCTTCGAAGATAAGTCTCCCCTCCTTCCCTTCTTTTAATGGAATTTCTTCTCTCTCTCTCTCTCTTATTTTTTTTATTATTATTATTTCCTTTTTGGTCATCAATTGCGTCCGGAAAAAGAAAACGAGAAAACGGGAAATTTGGAAGAAAAAGATCGAGGGGATTTGATGGAATTTCGGGGGTCCGAAGTTGGAGATGTCGGCACATGTTGTTGGTCCAATCTTTTTAGTTTCCTTGTCACGTAACATGTCGCTTCCGGGGCATAGTTTCAACGCTCTTGTCGTGCTAGATAAGCTTTGCGGGGGCGTATGAAAGATGCTCGTTTGCAAATGATGACACGACGGGTCGAAATATCGTCTCGACTCTTCCAGAACCGCGACGTAGAATAGCGACTGGGTATGGAAATTAGGTCCAGGAAGGCCGGTCATTGCTAAAGAAAGTCGTGTTGAACGACTGCGGAATTGAGACAAGAATGGTCAATGCATTGGAAAATTGCATAATTGTCTTGATTCGTTAGTTAACGAATGTTCTTGAAGCACTCGTTAACAGAGCCTTACTAGAAATTGCAACCCGCCAAGCGATGGAGAAGACAATGCCTTATGCTATTGGTTCGCTATTTGTCACGAAGCATGTTATACACCATCCATGATTATTTATGTTAATATGGACATGATATATCGACTCAATGTATGATTTTGAATATGTGAAACTACAAATGGGTTGTCACTTAATAAAATTCAATCGTCTTGGTGATGTTGACATTTTTATGTTTTGAAAGGTCGTGGCAACAAATTTCAACATAAACAAAATATCCAACATTTCTAGAAATATCGCTTTAGACAAAGTCCTAAATGTCAAATCACTCTCTTTTATTGCATCGATGGCGTTATCAATTTCTAACGTGATTAAAGGAATATGGTTTAAGTGCAACACGAACATGCCGAGTTGTACCCAGACTCAACCCGAGATGACATGATTTGATTGATTTGAAGCTAATAAGAAATGATACCCTTTCCTCTATTTCTTATATATACATATATAATCACTCTGCAGGCACACCTCATCTCATACATAAGAGCAAATATCATGGAAAAAACATAAATGACATGAACACCCCAATTACTCACTACGGCACAAAAATCTCAAACTGTTTTTGTCTTAAAAAAACTATAATTTAAATATATTTTAATTTCACCCAGGATATATTTATTACACTAATATAAATTTTGATTTTTATGATATAAAATAAAATTTTGTGTTACGATTAATAAGTTTAATATTACCACCCATCTGGATAGCGCTGTTGGTGGCAAGCTTCTCCCCTTAACACAAGGGGAGGAGTTTGATTCCCGGACGTCGTAAGATGACTTATCGGTGGCACGTGTGAGGTGGCTGGCACATGTTGCTCCCAGGATTTACCTCCCGTTACTCCGAGCCTTTCGGGCTGTTCGTATTGGTACGGTACGCGGTTTCCTGAATAAAAAAAAAAAATTAATAATCTTAGTGATACAAAAAAATTGTTTGGAAATTTTAGTGACATTTATTAACCCTGTATATAAATAGACGCAGGTTATTTTTTGATAAAACTTTAAAAAAAAAATGCGAATAACGGAGGCGATGTCATTTTGATATAACCTCCTGCGGTAAAAAAAAAATCGAGAATTATGACGCATAGAATGACGCGCGAATGAGCTGTAAGCCAATAATTTTAACAGCTGGGGCCCGAGCGTAAAAATTTGGGGAACTCCCACTCTCCAATTTCCATCCATCAACGCCACAACAGGAGAGAGAGAGAGAGAGAATATCGTTTTTATATTAATTAATTTAATTAATCTAATTTATTTCTTAATTAATCGGTTTTAATTCGAATTAGTTGGGTTGCGGAAAATGACCGACAAGGTGCACGCGGCTGCTCGACCACGCCACCCGCCTTCGACGGGACAGCGCATTCATTGCTCCCGACGCACCGGCCCCCACCACTTTTACCGAACTACCCCCGCCGGTCCGCGCCATCTTCGGCGGCAGGCCCGTAAATAGGGCCGGACCCGGAGGGGTGTTTCGGGGATTACGCGGGTGGGCGGGGGGGGAAGCCCCTCGGTGCGGATAAGGATCGGGCCAGCGCGTGGGGACAGGAGGAGGATCTTTCCGAGATTTCGACCCTGCAAATTTCCACTTTTAGCCCCCACCGCGCGGGGCCCGCGACCTCGTACGGACGGACGCTTCGCTGTTGCGGTCCACGACAGGGGTCCGGCGGCGGGCCCCACGCTTTCCCCGGGCCTCGCGAAGCGCGAGCGGCCACGTCATCGGCGCCAGCTGTGGTGTGGTTGGGGTTTTGGGTGTTTGGTGGTGCAATGTCGGAATTGCACCCGGGGGTGCTTGAATGCGATGTCAGTTTGGAATTCGCTTTTTGCGGTCGCATTTATGGTCGGGCAAACGAGAATTGTCAAGCACTCCAGGAATGAAAAACGATTTAATTCTTTTTTTTTTTCAAAATGGTGACTGTTTGTGGGTCCATCGAATGGGTAAATGAATGTGCATAAATTAGGTTTGCGTTACATGAAAATGAGTTAATTTAGATTAGATAAAAGAAAAAAGAAAAAATAAGAAGAGAAACGAGAAAAATAAGAAAAGCAGGAAAAGAGAAAAAAGGAAAAAAAATGCAAAAAGCATTAAAATACTATTAAAATCCGTCTACAATATTAGCGGTGTCAAGTATAATAATTGGTGTCTGCATCAGATATTTCCAATCAAATTAACAAAATTGATCCATTTGACAAAACGTGAATAAATTAACATGATTTGACTTTGTGAAAATGCAACAGGTTTAAAATTTTCTAAACAATTTCCCTTGAAAAAAGGTTCATATTACAAAAAATCCCAAATTATATCTTGTGACACAAAATCTCTAACTATTTATTGTGTTGCTAAAATTCTAGACTTCTCAATCGTGACATAAATGCCTATATTTTTTTCGTGTTAGTTGTGACACAAAAAAGTTGGGATATTTGTGTGACCGTGGAGGTAAGTTTAAGGTTTTAGGTGACAAAAAAAAAAGGATATTTTTGTTGTAGTTGGCACGGTTTAAAGGTTTTGTGGTATTTTAAAAAGAACTGCCAGAAAACATGGTGCTTGTTTGGTCGAATTAAAGAAAGACGCACCATGTTTTGTGCTCAATCCCATTTGTTTTATGAAAAAAGAAAAAAAAAATGGGGTTCAATAGTTTGTTTTATGTCAATATATTCAAATCCCGCTGGTGCACTCCGCGCGACATTGAAGCCGTCTCTTGCTTTAACAGATCAAACTTTGTCGGACATGCTTTGATCTTTTTTTTGGCCGATGCATGTCGGGTCGGACGATTCTTCCTGCAAAAGTTTTCTGCCAATGCCGTTTTCTATGCGGTTCGCATCAATGCCATCCATTCCTACTTATAAAAACTCCCATCTTACGCATAACATGTCGTTTTGATTTTTGACCTATTAACATTCGAAAACATCATAAAATCCAAAATGCAACCTTTTTTTTTATATATCATCGTGCCACACGTATAATGACTCGATCAAAACGGAAATGAATTTGTCTCCTTAAGTCAGGGGTCACGCATGCAACAATTTGGCAATATATAGGTAGGATCACAAAACTATTACATCAAATTCGCATGACAAATCTAATCACTGATGTATCAGGGTCATGGTACATCTCCCACATGCATCTTCAAATTGATAAGCGTTGTCTCGCCACCTGGTTAGCATTCGCATTCTTATGACAATGTCACGCTGGCCATCTCGCGACCTTATCTTTTTGCTTCTCGCTAAACTAATTATAGATTTTATAAGAATTGAAATTTAATTACTTTGAAATCACCTGTCAATTAAACACAGGAAACATGCCAAAATAAAAAACACAATTCCACAAGAAAAATGACATTTTAATTTACCCAAAATAATTATAAACTAATAGTTTTAATTAATTTTTATCGTTAAATTGTTGAGTTAAATAACACGTGCAATAATCGATCATTGTATTTTTTTTTTAATGACCTTGGAACTATCATATAGCCGATAGGTAGCAACATAAACCCGATGTACTAGCGTGGGGACCCACCTCCCATGGTACCCTACTTTAGTCGCGCAATGGGGGAGACAGATAAGAGGGTAAAGCTCGAACCAACTCGTCCATCGCGAGGTGGATGTTGATCATTGTATTTTTTCATTTTGTTTGTCATACACGTGTACCTGTGATTTTTCATGATGTTAATACAATTTAAAGAAAATTAATGAATGATAAATTTGTCATGAATATATTATTAATTAAAATATTTATCGAATGTGTACATGACAATTTATGTTAAGTGTATTAATCTGAATTTTTTTTGTAATACTGACCCTAATAAAATATGTGGGTGGACGAGCCACGTGGGCGAAGTCTTGCCACGCAAGCAAAGTGCGTGTACGAGGAAGGAAGGAATGAAGGAAGGAAGGGATATTTTTTTCCTTTTTCCCTTCATCCTCGTCCGCGCCCATGCAGAAAGAGAAAGAGAAAGGCCAGGTGGGACCCACCTTATCCGGAAGCGGGTTCCGTGGTGGCCTGTCGGGTCGGGGGCGGGCCCCGGCGGAGGTAAATTGCGTGAGAACCGTCGCGCGTGGGGCCCGCCACCCCCCCCGGGGCGGTCCTTATCCACTCATAAAAAAAGAAAAAAAGAGAAGGAAGGAAACCCCGACCGAGTCCTATTTAAATACGAATTGTCCGAAATTGTTCGAAATTCGGAAAAAAGAGAGGTCGCAGTAAATAAGGTGGGGGGGCCCACCGACCTCCGCCCCTCCCTTATCTGTCTGTCCGAATTGACTTTTGCGGGTCGTCGATGGAATGTTCCTCTTCATCCGCCACGGCCTTATCCGCTTCGACGATGACGTAAAAGCGGGTGACGTTTCCTCCCGATCATCACCTGTTCCTTCCCCTTTCTTTTTTTTTTATCTCCTCCCCAAGGCCGACGAGCCAAGGCGTTATTGGGCCTCCTCCTCCTACGTTTGGATTAAGACGGCTGGGAATAAGGGATCATTTATGATAACGTCGAGAGTTGATTTCGTGGTTATCTCGATTTAACAAAATCCCATCCCTTTTAGGAGAGAGTGGATGAGACGGTCTGAGCGTATCGGATAAATTAAATTAAGCTGAGAGTGCGAAAGCATGTCCCAATAAAAAAGAGACCCTAGATTTCTTTACACTTTTGTCGAAAGGGATGCTTTTTGTCCTCTAGAATCGTCGATTCTGGTAATGCTGAAAGTCTCGATTGGTTTTTAAAATTAAATTTTAGGAAAAACAGCAAAATATATATAATTCTCGATTTTTTTTGGGAGGCCTGAAGTGTTTGATGGTTTCATGCATGAATGTAAACCAATTTGTCCACGTGCATGTTAGGACTCGTGGTACAATTACAAGGAAATTTCGAGAGTTGAATTTGTCTTGTCTTGGTTTAACAAAACCCCATCTCCTCCAGAGAGGGGGGAGGGAATATGTAAGACAGTTTGAGCATATTGGATAAGTTAAATTAAGTTGAGACACGAAAACACGTCTCGATAAGGAAGGAATCCTACATTTTCTTTTCCCTTTTGTTGAGAGAGATCAGATGTTCGATTTCGGCAATATTGGATTTCGAAAATTCCTTATTGATTTTTAAAATGAAATTTTAGAAAAACTGATGGAATATATACATATTAGGATTTGTCGCACAATCACAAGGAAACAGAGAATAAAAGGAGAGAAAGATAATTTGAAATACAAGATTTTATCTCGATTCACAATTAAACTCTAAATATAGGAGAGGATTCTATTAAAATTAGCACATCATATCTATTTTTTATATCCCGACCTTATTTTAAATTAAAAAAATTATATATACCCAGTAGCTATTCATGGGTTCAAGCCTAAAATATCAATAAATTATGAACTTAAACTTTAAAATTTCTCTTGTGGCTCAAGGTGCTATCCCATGACCTCCACTACTATCTTGTTGATAAGAATTATGAATCACATTCCAATATTACATCGGGCAAGACTTCGACCATCAGAACCGTAGAGTAGGTTAGTTTAACACGTGTTTGGTTCTCAAAGCATTTTGAATCGATCCACTAACTTTTTCTTCCTTCCGTTCTCATTCACAGCCTTATCTTATATTAATTTCTAATCATAAAAGGACATGTTTACCGTGACGAATCATCTTTCTTTTCGACTCTCTTGCTAGCATCCAAACAATTTTGTGTCCCACCCCTTTCAAATCCTCTCTCTTTTTTCACTCTCGTAATTATCCAAATCCATCCTTTTCCTTTCTAATCATCCTGTAAGTAGGAGAGCCCGTGATCCGACAACGAAATCTACCGCATTAAAACCGGACCCCGGACGGCTTACTCAGTCCCTTCCAATCAATCCTTTGAATCTTCAAAAGTCACGAATCGATTAAAGTTGAAAAAAATCGGAGGGTCGGCTCATGACTTTTCTCTAAGACTCCACGAGAGATCTCTCTTTCTCTATGTGCTAGGGCTAGCAATGTAGGCCTCGATGGATAGGGAAGATGTCCCATCTCGTTCCGGATTCGAGTTGAAATTGGATTGGTTTGGACATCGAGAGCCGTCTTCGATCCAAAGTCTTGTTTCCATATCTGGACTCCTAGGCTTTAGAATGACATGGGCTTGTCTGGCCCATCCTAGTCTGACCTATGAAATGGCACTAGACATAGACCCTATCCACTACCCTTTTACCCATATAAAACAGCCAAGTTGGCTCCTTTCTTTTTTCTCTTTCCACCAATCAAAGATGGAATATTTGGTAATTTTACTCCTCCTTAGATAGTTGTGCGGACGTGACATGCAACATTGGGGTCACAAGTGTCTGCTGCTGTCATGATGGGTACGATGCTATTTGATATGCCTTTATCAAGCGCGTCTCGTACGATATATTGAGTTAGAAAAAATTAGAAGATTATCTTTGTACCTTTTTTTTTTTTTATAATTCCTTGTCGTCATATCATTCATTTAGTTATTGATTACTAACTCGTTCATTATTTAATAAGATACGATATCTTATGGAGGGTTATATATGAATAGAGATTTTCGGATTTTATCGTCACTAAAAAGAAGACGATGCACCTTTGCCTTTTCTCTTGAACTTTAGCCTAGATAATGCCATTGAGAGCTAGGGAAATGTCATTGATCCAAGCCTTTTTTGAGGTTTCACACTGAAAATTAGGTTTATTCACCAGAAATGAATTATATATTTGCAAAAAATGAATTACAACAGTGTGTGAAAATAGTCTTACTCTCTTTCCCACTTCCTTTTTCTTTTCCTTTTGCTCAGAGTAGTGGAGCGGTGATTCGATTAAATCTTCATTGGCTTCGTGCAAAAGGGGTGTGCGCGTGGATTTGGAAGTACGACAACTGAGGGGGTCACGAAAAGTCCAATAAAATCTCATTCGTTGTTGATTCATTGGGTTGGAATCTTTCCTTTAATCTTTCTCTTTTTGGGGCCATTGGATTGCAGAAATGTTCTCTTTTGGTCAAAGGCTGCAACTTTACCATCTGAACCCAACAGCCTCGTTTAAAATGCTGGAACTTTGTTCAAATTTGACGGGTGTTGGTCCGACCTCGATGGACCCCGAAAGGATTTATATTGAGATGGCACTATAGATCTTATACGCATTCGTTGTTAGAACATTTAAATAATAAACTACATCTTCATCTAACAGCTTAAGTTTTTAGAACAGTTGACAGTAGTCTCACAAAATCTCACATGATATCAGAGTTAGGAGGTCCTGAGTTCAAATCTTTCAGGCCCCTATATGCCTCTCCAATTAAATTTCCACGTTTAGTACTAGGCAAAAGACCAGATTAAGTGTGAAGGGGAGTGTTAGAATATTTAAATAATAAACCACACATTCATCTAACAGCTTAAGTTTTTAGAACAGTTGGCAGTGGTTCCACAAAATCTCACATTCGCATCTTCCAATTTAAAGATCGAGCTTGACCCGTCGTTTGCAACCGAAAAGGCTTGATCTCACAAGCTATCTAACAAATGGGGATCCATCTTTTCAAGACAGAATTGATTAGAGAAGTGATGAATCGGATTCGAATGATCAATGAAAGTACATAATTTGAAAAATATGGATCGTTTTGTGTGTAAACATCCCTAGGAACTCCACTAAAATCCTCACAATAAATAGCCAACACAAGAGGAATGAAGGAATGATTATGTCTTTCTGTAGAAGTAATTTCCAGTGTTGCAAACCCACTTAAAACAACAACATGATCGTGTTGAAGATAAATGGACATCGTTGTCGGACTGATGCAAGGAGTGTGGCGAACAATCGTATCTTGATGTCTTGTCTCGTGTGATTTAGAGAGGCTTTCGCTGTTCCATTGAAGCGATTTGGAGTCAAAGGCGATCCCTCGCGAATGATGGCAGACAGAACGAAGCCGAGTGCATCTGGACACGTACCAAGCAACAGAGAAGATGACATAATTATCAGCAAGTGTCGGTCTGGTCATGGTCAATCGATTGTCTGAAAGCGAAAGGAGGAGAATTCGATGAAAAGCAAAATGAATACCTCCGCGTTGTAAAACTTGGGCGGCTCTTTAGCTACGCCCAAGGAGCTCGCGGCATCATGATGGTTTAATGGGTTCACCGGTCGGGTGAAGTCGACACGGGGTCCCTCCGTCGAGCACAGCAAGAAGCCAATCACCCCGCTAAGCACGAGAGATTTCGATTCAGTCAAATCGCATCACGACGTAAAACCATACGTACTTGCCTTTGTTTCCATTTAAGTGATCTAATGCTCATTTTGCAGTTGAAAACACTTGAAAAAAAATGAAGGAAAGACGGTAATAATCGAATCGAATTGCTGCCTAACGATGTGAACTAGCAAATGCATATAATTTGGCAAAATTTGACTGAGTGAAACTCGTGCATAGTGCACAAGTTTACAAGAAGAGATGGATATGCTATGTGTATAGATACCTAGGATATGCAGGAACCGGTGCCCAGGCATAGTTGACGGATCCTTTGAATATATTCTTGAAAGTGTGGATGAGTTGTGGGAGGTTGAGAGAGGGAAACCACAGGCTTTCTGCTTGAATGCACATCACTCCTCCTTTCTTTAAAGCTTTCATCACCATTTCGAAGAATGGACTCCCGAAAATCTCATGCTCTGGCCCTAATGAATATCTTTTGTTAGACTTGAGTACGTGTTTGTTCTCTTTGTAAATTATCATTTTTGGAGTCACATGGCACATATCTTTAAAGATATCAAACACTTTAATTTTGATTGGTTTTGTCAATCTTGTCGAAGTAGAAGGAGTCTAGAGAGAGAGAGAGAGAGAGAGAGAGAGAGAGAGAGAGAGAGAGAGAGACTTATTGGGTCGAATGCGTCTACTATGATGGCGTCATATGTACCTCCTTGCGCCGACTTCAAGAATTCACTTCCTGCAACATTTAGCACGTGCAATTGAGAACAAAAGTCATTTGATGGCTAGCACTAGTGGAGGCAAACATTTCACAGGTATATCATACCATCCATTATGTGAAGCCTGACACGCGGGTCCTCATATCCGACCGCAACCTCCGGGAAGAATTCTCGATACACCTACATACGATGATGTACGGTGAACCATACATACAAAATTTCGAAATACTATGCTCGGGCCATGTCAACAGTATGGTACTGCATATGTGATCTGTATGTCGCATGAAAACCGAGCACGAAAGAGAAGGGCTACTTATCAAGTTATCGTCACTCACATCGATAAGCATCATGTCCATTTCGCATATATCTATGTGCACGACTGAAGAGTGACGGGAGATCTCCCTTAGAATGCCTCCATCTCCTCCGCCAATGAGCAATACCTGAACGAACGGAGATGGTAAAACTAAGTGAATTAAGCATCCGATCGAAGGATCATCCTAGTACTGCATCAGTATCAACACACAGCATATGCAAATCATGTCATTCTCGGATGCTGCCGACTGCCGGACCGATGAACTTACGGCAGCGAACGGGGACCGAGCCAGGGTTTCATGGTGGACGACGGATGAGTAAGGAAGAGATATAAATGGCAGGAAGAGGGACGAGACCTTTTGCGGCTTAGGGATGGAGCAAAGAGGGAGGTGGGTAATCATTTCCTGGTATGCACACTCGTCCTTCTCGGTCAGCTGAAGTGCGCCATCGAGGACGAAAACCTTGCCATATGCTGTCGACTGCACGTCCGGAGACAACATCATCGTCGTCAACTCAGAGTGCAATGAATTTGCCATTGCTGCGTGGCCATTTTGAACGAGTCAAAGAGTCTCTGAGCTAGGGTTTTTTCGCTTTTACGTACCTCAAGTACCATCATGTGCTGGTATTGAGACTTCCCTTCGAATAGCACCTTCTCTATCTTTAGGAAGTGTGCTTGTCCTGCGCTACATTCAGATACATGTGGTGTTATCAATAATTACATATTAATTTGATAAAGATGCATGTATTTGCAATTAGATAATATGCAGGTATATATATGAATAAAATCATTCATACCCAGTGTAGATTTCTAGGTTATATTGGTAAAATTTTTTGCTTGGAGAATGATGAATATAATGCAAGAAATGAAGCCGTGGCATAACCTAAAATACTAAACTATGAACTTTGGTCAAATAGCAACATCCTGCACCCAAAAAGGGTTGTATGAATATTAAAAGTGTTTAGTTTAGATGCCGCAAATCTCGTGATCAAATTATAATATCTCTACTGTTCATATTAATCTTGGATATTATACCCACCATTTTATGAGTGGAGCCTTACTCAATATACGTGGATGAGAAGTATCTAAAATAAAAAGAAATAAAAAAAAGATGATGCCGACACACAGTGTCATGCCGGCGTACAGCGTCGTGCCGACGCATGACGTGTTTATTGACAATTAAGATGGTGCCAACACACAGCGTCGTGTCGACGTACAGAGTTATGCCGACGCATGACGTGTCTATTGACAATTAAGAGCGGTTAATTACCGTGCCGAAAGCACATGGATATGAAGATCAACACTAAAAAAGGTGCAGACAGCAATCGGGAAGTACGATTCTGCGGGCTAAAAAGGATTGTGAACTTTTTTGAACAACTTTGGAAAAGAATTTCGCTGGCCTCCCTCGGTTGTTAATCATGGTCTAAAGAGAGAGCAAGTCCAACGCCATTGGACAAGCAGGATCTTTTTTGAATGGACAATTCTCATGTCGCACATGCACCTGCAACTGTGCAAAAAGCACAACGTGAAGCACGCACCCGCCCGCTCGTTAGGCCTCAACGAATGAGAAACGATCGAGAGTCACGTTTGAATTTTTATATGCAGACTCCATTGTACGGGCCGTCGACTTCGAGCTACTTCGCTACACGACAATAAGTTCCTCGCAACCTCCGATCGCCTTGTCGCCGGTGTGCAAGAACGAGAAACCGCCTATACATATCTACGTCATGCCTTACTTATTTTCTTCTTGTTTTGTCTAGTGTCTGTACTAACAGCGAACAAGAACAAATTACTCGTTTTCTAATCTGAATAGCTAATCAAGATCGACCCTTATCACGCATTTCCCCTAAGCAGAACGTCGTTCACAAGAAAAGAATTGACAAACCTGGCCACAGGGGACTGTACTCAGCAAACCATCCCGGCAGCTGGGGATTTTCCAGATCGCTGCTGTTGTCGTCGCGTCGTACGTCATTTTCTGTGATGGCTTTTGCGGATGCATCGCTGCAAACTCCGTTTTCGCGACCCTTTTCTTTGCTGCCGCCGCCGCTGCACTTACCCTCGTCTCCTATGGCCATGTTGCCGGAGATCAAGAAAGTCCCTGGACGATAGCTCTGCTGCAGCTTCTCTACTGCTTGCATGGCATCTATATATCTCTATCTCAAGTGCTTCTCCTCTGGTGCATTCTCGGAAGAAATGATCCTGGCGACACGTTTGTTTCTGTCAACCGGATGCAATCATGAAAGCTTGTCGCCGACTCTCTCTCTCTCAGAACGCTCGCAAGAATCGACACATGCACCACAGGGAAAGATCAATCGAGCGCGCGCGCGCGAGAGAAAGAGAGAGAGAGAGAGAGAGAGAGAGAGAGAGAGAGAGAGAGAGAGGAGGGGAGGGAATGAGCGAGAGCCTTCAAAAGGGTTGCGTTATATAGCAAGGCAAGGCGCATGATTTCTTTATATAGAAAAACACTCAGCAGTGAATGTACATGCGCCAGGCAAGGGGGTCGTTTTCCGGAGGAAGCTGCTTTCCCATCATTCTATATTAGCAAGTACGTTACCCAAATGAAGCAACGACCGAGGGGGTTTGGTATAATTGGTCTGGCCAAGTTGCTCGTCCCTTGGTGGTGAATGCTGAGGGGCGTGTACAGGTAGGGTCTACGCTCTAATCAAAGCGATTTCTTCTTCTCAGAACAAGCTAAGACGAAATCAATGAGAAGAGAGATAGGGCCTCTTTGGAGGGGAGGGGAGGACCGACACTACCGTATGAGGAAAAGGGTACCGCCAAAGTTAGGAGATAACATATGATTTCATCCTTGAATCCCAAGGCATTCTTGAAAGAGAGAGAGAGAGAGAGAGAGAGAGAGAGAGAGAGAGAGATTTTGTGAATCATGCAAGAAATTAGGAATTCTTGTGCATGCCTTGGTTTCACATGCACATCAGATACCCGATTGATCATGATTGTCGAATACATGTGCTGTATGACTTGGTGAGGATGCAACTCGATTGCTTGAAGCCTTGGTAATACTGGTCGAGTCGAAAAGTTATGAACATCTGATGTTACTGAAAAAAGCATTTGCTACTGAGGCTGCCGATGTAACTTCAGGAGAGAATAATCTACTTCTCAGTTTCTTTCCTGGAATAATGTTGGGTTCCAAAATAGGGAGCAGAGCCATCCCTAGCATCGAGTAACGATAAATCACGAGTTTCAATAAAGTCAAGATTGCATGTGAGTAAAATGAAGAGTATGTGCAAATACAGGTAGGCAAATGAAGGGAAGGAGTGGGACATATAACCACCGCTCATGTTGGAACCAAACATTCGTCCTTTTTCCCTCCGAAACTTTGCATTTTATAGAATATTCGTGGTTATATTTCCATCCATCTAGTTAGAGGAAAATTCTTCAAACCATGTCTTTGATTGGTTTGATTGGAGGTTGCAATCAAAGATATTACCAACTTTATAGTTTAGTTAAGTTTGAATGTGAATTATATCCATAACCCACCAAATAAAGATGTGCTTGAAGGAATCCTCCAATTAGAGATGGAAGAAATATGACCCGTTATTCATCTCTCTTAAGATTGTGGGTCAAATTGCAGTGGCGGTATGCGCTAACTAATTTATTTGACATTAACTAATTTAGCTGGCTATTGATGAAATGTCTTGCAATGGAGTAGTAAGAATTTGGCTCAATAAGAGCATATAGTGATGAGGACAAAAAAGTGAAGGTTGAGGTTAGAGAGTTTGGGCAACATTTAATTTCTAGCAAGTTTTTAAGATCACAAAAGTGACATGAAATGACTGAATCGCAAACCGAAAAAAGAAAAAAATGTCACTGAATTACACATGTGAAACCGAAACCAATATACACCTTCAGGCGACGAACTTAATTCAACAGTAGAACAACTCGACACGGGACGGGTCAAAAACGAATTATACTTCGAGTGAATCAAGTTAAAGAGGAAAAATTCTAGGACCGGTTCAAGAAAATATAACAATAAAATAAAGTAAAATCATAAAATGAGTTGGGCTTGGTCTCCCCGTGTGAGGCCCAACAAAGGCCCAATTAGGCCCAAAGTAAAGAGTAACGACTCCATTCAATCTTCTCTCTTCTTCCTCATCCATTTTCGCGCGCTCCTGCAACTCCTCCGGCTCTGCGCAATTCTCTCTCTCTCTCTTTCTTTCTCTCTCTACACGACCGCCACCTCCTTCTGCGCCCCGATAAATCCACAGCCCCGCCTCCAATCGCCGCCATGGACGGAGACCATGAATCGCCGCCGCGTCCACTTCCCGGCGGCCGCCGCCGCCGCTTCCGCCGCCTCCCGCCGGTTCCCCCGCCAGTTCCCGGGGTCCTTCTCCCTCCGCCGCGAGATCCCCTGGTGGTACCAGACCCTCGACCCCGGGAGCGAGTTCGTCGCGCGGTGGAACCACGTCTTCCTCGTCTCCTGCCTCGTCGCCCTCTTCGTCGACCCGCTCTACTTCTTCGTCCCGCTCGTCGGCGGGTCCGCCTGCGTCGAGCTCGACTTCCGCTTCGGCGCCGTCATCACCTTCCTCCGCACCGTTGCCGACCTGTTCTACCTGATGCACATGGTCCTCAAGTTCCGGACAGCCTTCGTGGCCCCGAACTCCCGGGTCTTCGGGCGGGGCGACCTGGTCATGGACGCGCGGGAGATCGCGATCCGGTACTTGAAGACGGATTTCGTCATCGATCTCGCCGCGACGCTTCCTCTTCCCCAGGTCAGCGTGATTTCGAACAGAAGCTTCGGTTTTGGATCGTTTGCGTTGAGAAGAGTGCTCCTCGCCTAGGGTGTGATGTGTTCGACAGAAGTTCATTAGTTCGTCACTTGAATTGTTTCTTTTTTCCCTACGTCAGTAATTCATGTCTGAAGGTTTCGTAAATGAAGAATTTTTGGAATGGAATGTTGCAATTCTTGTCTGAAGGTTTCGTAAATGAAGAATTTTTGAAATGGAATGTTGCAATTCTGACGAAACTTGTGATAAAATGAGGGAACAGGTTGCTGGAGTGGCTGATATCTAGAGTATGGCTATAAAATGCGATTGAGAAGGGAGCTTGAAAGAAATATGAATGATGTTTTCTTCAGCAGTGTTTTTGCTTGGTTCCATGAGGAGGAAGAGCTGTTGTAACTAGGGCTTTACACATAATGAAGATTAATATATATGCCTTTGTCAGTGTCAAGGAGCATGCAACTAAATATTTCCAAAGTCTAAACTGTTACTTTGTACACGGAAGTTATGTTTTGATATCATAGGATTTAACCCACTTTGAACTTTGATTATTTCAAAAGCTTAAGGATGTTAGTCAGTAGTTTGAAGCGTGTTTTCGTATCTAGATGGTTCATCCAGATGTTCTTTGTCTTGCCTCTGAATTGCCACACATCTGAGTTTGGTAGAATGGATGGTATATTGCTTTTGTTCGATAGTCTTTCTACTTCTATAGACTTGGATCTTCCTCTGTAATATCAAATCAACACGCTTGCCTGCTGAAATGCTATTTAACTGCCGTCTTACACAATTCTCAGGAGTTAAACGATATTAAATATCGATGTATGGCCATTGATGTTTTCCCCTTTGGCAGATCTTTATTTGGTTCATTATCCCAGCAATACAAAATCCTACAGCTGTTCATGCCAACCACACAGTCTCTCTTATTGTTCTCATTCAATATTTTCCTCGATTTTTCCTCATTTTCCCGCTGCATAGACGGATTGTGAAAACAACTGGGGTGATAGCCAAGACTGCTTGGACAGGAGCAGCATACAATCTCATTCTCTGCACACTAGCTAGTCATGTAAGCATTTTTTTACTACTTTATGTTATTTCAATGCTGAAGTGCATGCGTGGATCGTTATTGCTTTTAGATCTTGTCATGTAATTGCATTTACGGTCATAGTTTTCCCACACTCTGGTACAGGTTATAGGATCGGTATGGTATTTATGGTCCATTCAGAGGCTGAGTTCATGCTGGAGGATTGAATGCCAGAAGGAAATTAAAAACAAACGCTATCCACGCTGTCAACAGCATTTTTTTGATTGTAGTTCCTTAGATGACCCTCAACGCAAGTTGTGGTTGAATTCCACTCTGGTGTTGGCCAAATGTGATGCTTTCAAGGATGACGACCATCTTCAGTTTGGGATATTTGCTAGTGCTTTTATAAATGAAGTGGCTTCGGCAGATTTTATTGAGAAATACTTCTACTGTCTTTGGTGGGGCTTGCGGAACTTGAGGTATGCAATCGCCAGTTTTGCTTTACAAAATTCACGTAATTGGATGGCTAGATGTGGATTATATGTTGACCATCCATAAACAGATTATCATGGGATGATTTAGTTTCAGCTTTTGAGGTGTAATATGCTGGGTGATGTGAATGCAGTTTGAGTAATGCTCATCAGTAAACGGAATTTCATATAGGATTTTTTTTTGGCCAGCAATATTATATGGGTTTTACAGTGCATTTCAGAAGAAGGTTTTCTTGACTCAAAATGGGACCCTGTCTGCATAATCTTACAATGCACAACTAATACTCTCTCTCTCTCTCTCTCTCTCTGTATCTATGTATACACACTTATCTAGTGTATGAGGGAATGTCTATATGCTAGAAATTGTATTGCAGTCTTTCTTGTTAATTTTTCCCCTATAAAGTTCGGTTCTACTTTTACTTTCAGTCCCAGTCTTCACAAATGCAGAATAGATGATATACCAGGTCCTTTCTTGTACTCATTGTGTTTTTCTCACTGGCAGTTCATATGGGCAGAGTTTGATGACCACCACTCTTAGTGGTGAAAATTTATTCTCCATATTTATCTGCATTGCGGGTTTGATTTTCTTCTCGCATTTCATTGGAAACATGCAGGTTTGTGCCTTTCTTGCACTTGTTATGTATTTCATTGGTAATGTCATGGTCAAAGCCACTAAACCTGTCTGAGGAACAGTGCATAAATTTTTAGTTTTTAAATCAGTTGGACCACTTTCATTGTGGTGCCAACATAGCAGAACCAGGATTTTCAATCTTTTCTGCCTTTCAAGTCTCTCGCTTCTCCTTTGACTAAAGAAGAAAAAGTCTCTTGCTTCTCGTATTTGACATTTTCTGGAGTCATAGGCTTAGCAATCAGTACATGGCGACATTTCCTGAAGCAGATAAGCTGTCATGCAGGTGCCAACTATAGATTATAGCCTTTTTCATTGGCTTTACTCTCTAATGAAAATCACCTATGGTTAAGCATATTCCTCTTTGGTATTCCTAGAGCAGAGAAGTGCCAGATATAAATATAGATACTAATTGAAAGGAAAATTTTTCAAGGAGCGTTTGCCCAGCACACACATTGTCTTACTTATTAATAACTAATGTTGAATCAGGTTTTCCAATATTATAGATAGAATATCTTGCATATAAATATATGCTTATCACTTTTCTCGCTGCTGTGCTGTGCTCTTGTGGAGTTTTATCTGTAGCCGTTTAAAACTTGTGACGCCAATTATTTCCAAAAGCTCAAGAGAGTTGCAGAAGCTTTGTAGCCCAGTGAGGGGAGCATGGTGTTTAACCAGTAACTGAACAGTCACAGTCATGTTTCTCAGAGCCTCCTCAACATTTATTAGTTAGTATTGTGATTTCCCGCTGCTTACAGTTTTCTCTCTCTTGAAAAACTTTTGTTTTCTAAAGACATATTTGCAATCTTCAACGGTAAGACTTGAAGAATGGAGAATTAAACGGAGAGATACAGAGGAGTGGATGCGGCATCGTCAACTACCTCCAGAACTGCAAGAACGTGTCCGCCGGTTTGTTCAGTACAAATGGGTTGCCACTAGAGGTGTCGATGAGGAAACCATTTTACAATCATTACCTCTTGATCTTCGACGCCAAATTCAAAGGCATCTTTGTCTAGCCCTTGTTCGCCGTGTAAGATATTTCAGTCATTGCATTTAACATTTGAAAGTGAAATCTATCTAAAGAAAACTATTATAAAGTCAGGTCTATCATGGTTTGGTAGAAGTTTTATCACACTGTTGTAATGTTTAGTATATTAGCACCAAGTCCAGTACATTAACACTATGCAAAAGATATTTAAAGTAGCATCTGGTAGGTTACAGACATAGATGTCAAGTGTATTTTTTTTTCTTTTTCCTGGCCAAGTACATACCAAGGTTTAATCTTAGCATAGTTAAAGTATGATGGCTATTTGAAAGTTGAAACACAGAAAGTCTAAGGGTTGCCATCTTCTTGGTGATTAGGCTGCACCTGAAGCCACTGGTTTGAAAAAGAAAGTATAGCTTTCCTTGTATTTATCAAGTTGAGCATCCGCTCTCTGCTTCTAAATTCTGATTTGGATGTGCTACGGGAAAATTGACTTGACAATTGCATCCTCATTTGCTTCTGGAGGACCTTCATGAGGGGATCAGTTTGCTTCAGTGAATTCAAGTTGGTTCTTAATTCATAATACTGTTTGACATAGTTTAACAAATATGTTGGAGAATAGGCAGTGTGCTTCTCTACTTCCAAAAAAAGCGGTAGCATTAGGATTTTCTCATCTACGCATGCTAGATATTCCATATCAGAAACTATTAGGTGCTTGTAAATATTTATCAATTCTCATCCTTCTGAAGACATATACAAACTTGAGAAATCTGAATTGTTTTCTTTTTCTTAACTAGGTCCCTTTCTTTGCACAAATGGATCATCAGCTCTTAGATGCTATATGTGAACGCCTTGTCTCATCCTTGCATACTAAAGATGCATTCATTGTGCGAGAGGGTGATCCGGTGAATGAGATGCTTTTCATCATAAGGGGGGAGGTAGAGAGCAGCACCACAGACGGTGGAAGAGTTGGATTCTTCAACTCCATCACCCTTGGAGCTGGCGACTTTTGTGGTGAGGAGCTGCTCACTTGGGCGTTGGTGCCTACTTCGAGCCTTAACCTACCATCCTCAACTAGAACAGTTAAAACTCTCACTGAACTGGAGGCGTTTGCGCTGAGAGCTGAGGACCTGAAGTTTGTCTCTACCCAATTTAAGCGCCTCCACAGCAAGAAACTCCAAGATGCTTTCAGGTATCCATATGTATTCTGTGAGATATTCAACTGGAGAAATCGCTCACTTGCTTGGAAGATTTACAAACTTTTCAACGTTCTTGTGCATTCCGAAGTTTGTAAACTGAGATTGATTGTGATGTAAAATACTTCCAGATATTACTCCCACCAGTGGAGGACTTGGGGGGCGTGCTATATTCAAGTCACTTGGAGAAGATTCAAGAAGAGAAAGCTGGCTATGGAGTTGGCCAGATACGAGGACGTATATTACATGAATGGATCGGACAAGGAGAGTGAGTGTGGACAGAACTCCAACGGCGACGAGGATTTGAGTCAGTTGACCGACGATGCAGCCGGCACTCAGCACCTTGGAGCTACAATACTGGCTTCCAAATTTGCCGCTAACACAAAAAGAGGGGCCAACCATAAGGTCACTATACTGGATCCTCAAGAACTGAAGATGCCTAAATTGTTTAAACCCGACGAGCCTGATTTCTCCGCAGACCTCGGAGAGAGTTAACTTTGCTTTGCCTACTATTATCACACACCAGCTGAAATCTCACCACCTCGTGGGGTCCTTGCCTCCAAGCGGCAATTCGTGACGCCATAGATCGTAAGGTGAAAGCAGTTGCTCAGATTTTACTTACTGATTTCAGCTGGTCTTGCCTTGATCCTTAAAAGAGTTTACTCAAATTGTGTAAATGTTGTTTTGGCCACTAGCATATAAAGTTCTTCATATTTCAAAAAGGGTCACTGAACATGCTTGATATTACTCGTTGGGAATATATCTATGGTTATATAATACGAAGACTCGCATGTCATATGAGTAAAGTACTTTTAAATTTAATATATATTAACTACATGAAAGGAGAAGAGAGACAACCGTTGCCTAAAGTCAACGGAATATTGTAACGGACGATGATGGCATTTGATATGGAGGGATGATCCAATTCCCTTATTTCCACCATTTAGATATGCTGTTTTCTTTCTACCAAAAAAAAAAAAAAAATCCGGTTTCTTTCTCTTCTCCTACAAGGGTATTCGAATCGTATTAAATTAATCCCTTCGATATATTTTTAAACCAACTCGTCGATGTGCACCAGTAAAACTCCGTTTGTATGGTGGCAGTAGGCATGACCTCTAAAGGTTTAGACTCAATAATCTTATGTTCTTTTGTCATGCAAATCGATAGTTTTGTCACGATTTCAGGAGTCGATTTCTTATAAGGTCTAAATGGGCGAGTATTTAGTCGTACAATTAACTTCTAGAGACATATTATTTGTTAAAATACTCATGTTGATACTGATATTCGAATTTAATATGTACTTTGTCCACAATGCAATGCCTCCCGCTTAAAGAGCAAATTGCACCATATAAACAGCAATTAAAACCATGAAGGTCTCTTTCCCAATTTCGCATCCTCAAATGGACCCCTCCCCGTTTCGATTCCCAGAAGATGGTGATGGCTCCTGCTTAGTGTGGTCCGGCTTCTCCTCAAAAGGGCTTTATCACAACTTATAGCCACAAGAACTCGAAAGCAAAAGGTGGGACAATACCTCATTCTAGCATCTTCCTAAACCCGATTTCATGCTCTTCAAGTTTACTTTCTTCAACCACTGGAGTTCATTCTTTCCACGAGAATGATTTAACTTTAGACGTAGATTTCGATTCTTATGTCCCATAAGAAAGTATGTGAAAATTGATAGTAAGAGTTGAAATAAAAGTAGAGTAGAATTGGATTTTTTTTGTTTTTCTTTTTTCTTCTACTTTCTTCTTATCTTTTTTGGGAGAAGATTTTATTTTCTCCAATTCGACTTATTTACCGGACGAACCTGGCTCCAATAATGGATAATGGGGTATGAAGGAGCTACGAACGAATCTTTTCTGTACATGGGGCCCGTGCCATGACAAGTCTAGCACGAACTTAACTTGGTCAACCGCTCTTTGAGAACGTGTATAGACTTCTTGCACAGGAAAGAGACCAGACCACCTGTCGCACAAGCAGCCATTGTACTCATTACCTCCGTACCGCCCCCGCGAAAGTTCACCTGTCGTTCCGCTTCGGTCGTGTCTGATTTTCCAGGGGGATTGGAAGCGTTGGGTAGATTTGAATTGTGGATAATCTCTCTCAATGTTCTTCGTTGTTATTCATTCGACAATTGACATGATTCGAGGTTGCATTCCACGATTATTCTGCTTTCAAAAATAATTTTTACTTAAAAATAATTTTCTTTATTTTATTACCTAAACGAGTTTACGAGTATTCGAAAGTCCATCTAAAAAATCAGAGCTTTCGTGCGGGAAAAATGCGGTTGTCTCTGTCCTACTGTCCCCGTCTCTATCTCCTTCGCCACCTTTCGGAGCCCCAAGAGGAGAGAGAGAGCTATATTGTCAAAATCTCTTCATTGTCCACGTTTCTTGTCTCTGTCCGGGAATTTCTTTATCTCTTTCTTTAGTTTTTTCCCGTTTTTTTCTCTTGGACTTTCATGTAGAGTTCCGATGACGAGTGCATTCCCAGTCGCCGGGGCGAAAAGGTCGTCTCGAGATGAGATAAGAGCGTGCGTGTGGTAGGTGCTCTTCCTCTGTGTCATAAAGGAAAAAAGCCTACCTCCCTCTTCTTTCTGTGTCCGGATAAGGGAACCTGTCCTCTTGCTCTGTTTTTGGAGGGAGTGTGTGAGCTATGGCTGCTCGCAGATTGTCTTCCTTGCTGACTCGTTCGCTCTCTGCTTCGCGGCTCCTGTATTCAGGTGACTACCTTTTCATTGCTGAGTTTAGGAAGCCCTTCAGAGAAAAGGGTTCAGTAGGAGTTTAGTTCTTGAACCGATGGCCGTCTGGTTCTTTCTCTCTCTCCCCCTGCATGGCGCAGGGTTGATGACGAACGTCGAGTCTGATGCTAACACTCTTGGCATCGTGATTCTTGATGTTATTTCTTGAGGGTACTTAATAAGATGGAAGAAAGAACTGTAGTAAGTGGTTCTGCAGGCCCAGATCGGCCTGGAGATTTGTGGGATTTCGGCTCCTAGAGATGGGTTCTGATAAGGATTTGATATTAACTGAGAATTTTAAGCATGGTGATTGTACTTTGTCTGAAGGAGTTCATGTACAGCCCGCCATTCATTTCTTTTCAGCAGCACTAGCCTTTTGTCTGCTCTTTATCAAATTATTACGTAAATGCAATTAGCTTCAGTTCTCTCCCCTTAAATTTTTCACCATATTTGTTTTTTTTCTTCTTCTCCGGGTTCATTATGGGATAAGTTCTGCTTGCTTGTTGGTACTTTCGTGTGTTCAGGAAGGAACCATGGCGTGGGAAGTAGCATCAGCAGGTACAGCACCGCAGCCGCAGTCGAAGAGCTGATTTCGCCGCCCGTCCAAATAAGTTACACACAGCATCTGATTAATGGGCATTTCGTGGATGCGGTGTCAGGTGAGCGACATTAATTGGAAATTAATGGCGATAGCTTTAATTGCTTGGTTTGTTGTTCGTAGATAGGATTCTTGCATGTAGCCGTTTTGAAATAGGTCTGAAAATCGATTCTATCTCAGGAAGAACTTTCCCAACGTATGATCCTCGTACTGGGGATGTCCTTGCTCATGTCGCTGAGGGTGATGCCAAAGATATTGACTGTGCTGTGGCGGCTGCTCGCAAGGCATTCGATGAAGGACCGTGGCCAAAGATGACTGCTTACGTGAGATTGAAAAATTACTGCCATGATTTTCCTTCTATTACATAAGTCAGTCATACCTTGAGTGTGTCCATGTTTTGATGATGTGCTTGTGCTCGCCCTCCAGGAAAGATCGAGGATACTGCTGCGCTTCGCCGATTTGGTTGAAAAGCATAATGATGAGCTTGCAGCTCTGGAGACATGGAATTGTGGAAAGCCTTATGAGCAGTCTGCCAAATCTGAATTGCCAATGCTGGCACGTCTGTTTCGGTATTATGCTGGTAAGGAATGATGCATTCTTTCTCCGTCACTGCCATTTGACTAACCTGTCTTGTCAGTGTTTCTGATTCTTCTTCTCATATTGTAGGTTGGGCTGATAAAATCCATGGGCTGACAGTCCCGGCCGATGGAAATTACCATGTGCAAACATTGCATGAACCAATTGGTGTTGCGGGGCAGATCATTCCGTGGAACTTTCCTCTCATTATGTTCGCTTGGAAAGTTGGACCTGCATTGGCATGTGGTAACACAATTGTCCTAAAGACAGCAGAACAAACACCTTTGACAGCACTGTATGCTGCAAAACTCTTCCAGGAGGTCCCTCTCTCTCTCTCTCTCTCTCTCTCTCTCTCTCTCTCTCTCTCTCTCTCTCTCTCTCGACATGGGCATAATTTGTCCAGACTCGGACTGAGCCTATTTTGATATTCTTTCATATACATTTTGATTGGAACTTTTTTCTGTTTACAACTCATTAGTCTGTGAGGTCGCATGGCCATCGCCACTCTTTATCAGAGTAGACAGAAAAATTTAATCGACAGCCGGTATCTCGAGACACTTTTGATATTTGTCCAGACTCAGTCTGCGTTTAGATGCTAGAGGAATCCTCGGCAAATGAGTATTTCTCAGCCGATTTGATTTATTGGTGCAGTGTGTCTTTGTAGTCCAAATTTGAAAGCACTGAGTGTGTATGCAGTTCAAGATGGGTACCTAGTGTTTCCTGGTCCAATTGGCAAATGAAAATGCCCAATACTTATAGTATATGTGGAAAAATAATCAGCATATCTTAACTATGAAATGCAAGGATGTAACTCGTGCAGAAAGCCAGACAAACAGGCTGCTAATTACCTTTCAAGTTATACAAGAAGTTCTTACTCATGCAAGAGTTCTCCGTTTTGCCAAGATTCATTCGTACTTTACTGAATTGATTGTGTTTGTGGCAGGCTGGCCTTCCTCCTGGTGTTCTAAATGTTGTTTCTGGCTATGGTCCTACAGCTGGTGCGGCTCTTGCAAGCCATATGAATGTGGACAAGGTATATAAGACCAATCAGCTGTAATTACTATCTGGGATTGCTTGGTAATCTGAATGGAGATAATTCAACTAATAAGCCAATTTTACGAGTACTTAGTACAATGAATTCAGTTGTTATGATTTGTAAAAAATATGAGGAATGGATATGCTGCAATGTGCATGTGATGCTGGAGCTCTCAATAATCTCTAACATGCAAGTCGTTGTTTTCTACAAGATGTTTCAGGATTCTTGTGCAACACAGGAAAAAGGGAAAAGGGGAAAAAAAAAAAAATCCTCTTTCAAATGATAGCATTAAAATAATCCTTTTCGTAGTATTCTGATTTAAAGCGAAGCATCCTACTCTTTATTGGATATCATGGGCATCCGAACCTTCTTCTCTACTAGTCCCCATGAATATTCACCAACTGCCCAGTCCACAAATGTAAGCATCTTACTTTAGATGGAAGCGATCAAAGGATTCTAGATAAGAAAGACAGCCTATTCTTCCATGATGGCTTTTAGACAAAGCGCCTCTGTCCCCTAATGGATATACTAATGTCGTGAGTTCTTTCTGAGATCCTATGTCTACTTGCTTCATAAAGTTGAAATGCTAAATCCATGGTGAATTGGCAGTAGATGGACTGGTATGAATATATAGCAGCTACGTGGCTTAATGTCAGCTCATCTAGGCTTCATGATAGCACATCATCTAGCTAGCATCATTTCATAAGTTTCACAAATTAAAATGAACACTCCGAACTTGGGCATATGTGCCTTCTAAGGCCAAAAGACTTGTGTTCTGCCGTGCAGATCGCCTTCACTGGATCGACCGAAACTGGCAAAATTGTCCTGGAATTGGCTGCAAGGAGCAATCTGAAGCCTGTGACATTGGAACTAGGAGGCAAATCGCCTTTCATAATCTGTGAGGATGCTGATATTGATAAAGCCGTGGAGCTTGCACACTTTGCTCTTTTCTTTAATCAGGTCCGTCTGATCTTAGCATCGTGACATTTTTATGGGATAGAAATGAAGTTGCCACAGATGAATGAATGAAGGGATGTCTAAACAGGGGCAATGCTGCTGTGCTGGGTCTCGTACATACGTACATGAACGAGTGTACGATGAGTTCGTAGAGAAGGCAAAAGCTCGGGCACTGAAACGTAGTGTCGGAGATCCTTTCAAGAAGGGTATCGAACAAGGTCCTCAGGTATGAACCTTTTCAAATCTCTCAATTAGTAAATGACACGAGAGCTTGCTGCAGCTTTGTTCTTTCATTATAATGCGTTATAATTACGTCAGAGTTTATACTCAGAGCTTTCGATCGATGCTGTTATGACCTTGTGATATCATATCTCCTAGATTGATGTGGAGCAATTCCAGAAGGTGCTTAGATACATAAGAGCTGGAATAGATAGCAACGCGACTCTTGAATGTGGAGGCGATAGATTAGGCTCCAAAGGTTTCTTTGTTCAGCCAACAGTTTTCTCGAATGTCCAGGTATTGCTCGGTCGTTTAGTTGCTGGTTCACTTGTGCATCGGGGTGAAGTGTTATCTGACTGGTGACCCTGTGTGGAAACTTTTGTCATTCAGGATGATATGCTGATAGCAAAGGATGAGATCTTCGGCCCTGTGCAATCGATATTGAAATTCAAGTGAGTGAAGAGCTTTCTATATACATCTATTCCAGGGCTTGCCCCTTTGTGTTGAGTGAATACTAAAAATTGCTTTCATGTCATTATTCAACAATTATTTTAGGCTTCAATGAGGGTTTTTCTAAATCTGCGAGCTGATATTTCATTTATAAACACCTTCCCTGTATTTCTCCATCTTTTTTCTCAACTTCAATTTCCATTTAGCACCGTGTAACTACTTACATTCTCTTGAGCAGGGACCTCGACGAAGTTGTCCGAAGGGCCAACACCACACGTTATGGTCTAGCTGCAGGCGTTTTCACTAAGGACATAGACGTAGCGAATGCGCTATCACGGGCGTTGAGGGTCGGGACCGTGTGGATCAACTGCTTCGACGTCTTTGACGCAGCGATTCCGTTCGGTGGTTACAAGATGAGCGGGATAGGAAGGGAGAAGGGGATCTACAGCCTCAATAACTATCTGCAAGTCAAAGCCGTAGTTACGCCCTTGAAGAATCCGGCTTGGCTGTAAAATCTCAGCAAATGAACTGTTGAAACCGGAGACATCAACGCCAAGTGAGACTTGCATGCAGTGTAGTGATGAAAGTATATTCTAAAGAACTGTTGAGCCCATATGTAGCTAATTCTCTGTCCAATCTGTTCATCTCTTTCCATCATTCTCGGATCACATATGTGTTAAGGTGGCTAGAACTATTACTTAGAGGGGGATGAATTGGTGATTATACACAATTAAAGCGGAATTTAAAACGATCAAGTTTAATATCACGAAAGAACGTTTGATGAAAAACTACGTAGTACTCGAATTCTCTCAATAAACTATCAAACAAAATAATAAAGAGTTTAAGGGATGGAGGAGATTGCATAAAGTAATTATAGTAGTTCATGGAGTAAGCCTATATCTACTCTTTTATGTTAATAGTCTATTAGCCTCAATAAACTATCAAACAAAATAATAAAGAGTTTAAGGGATGGAGGAGATTGCATAAAGTAATTATAGTAGTTCATGTAGTAAGCCTATATCTACTCTTTTATGTTAATAGTCTATTAGCTGGATTTTATTAAGCCGGATTTCAATAAAGAATTTATCAGAAGTTACAGAGTCTTTCTACTCAAGAATGTGTAATCATATCTTTTGATCTCACACAGTCACTCTAAACAAATGCCTCTCAAATATTATAATTTCAGCTCACAAAGACAATTGTGTAATATCAAAACTCTTTTTGAACTTTGGAATTATAGAGTTCAGATCTCGTTCTTCCTTCAGCACCAAAATTTCCTTTTATACTATTTGACTTTCAAGCTGATTGTTGGACAATACTATGAGGATCATTCTTCCAATCACTTGTCGGACATGAATGACATAAGATCTTATTACCATTTGAATTACAAGATTAGAGTCTCTCTTTGTTTCTCTTGCTTGTGCAACAAAAGTTGAGCTTCCATAAGTAGAGTTTCTGGTTAGGAAAGGACATATTGTCTTTGAATGATTGTTAATCGAATCACGAATCCCTAAAAGAGGAAAATTACATTGATATTCATTCTTCCTAGATAGTTAGACAATCGGAACGTTTTGATGAGTCTCCGAGTTTGATGATATTCAGAACAAAGTTTGAACCAAGTTGCTCCAAAAGTATTAGCTGGAAATTCTATCATCAGAATCATTAAACACTTATGGAAGATTTTGTCGATCTTCAAAACAAATTGGGAAGTTAAACCCGGTCTGCATATCGAACTAAATGCGTTAGTCCTCTACTGATCGAGCCCGCCAGTCCGGCTCCTCTGCAAAAAAAGACATTCACACGATGCTCAAACCCAATCTCAGGCCCCCCTCCAATGGCCAAACCAGATCCAGCACCGAAAAAGCTCAAGCCCAAAGCTGTGTGCACCCGCCATTAATTTGCCCACAAAATCAGATGCCAAGCCTGCTCGAATCGAGCAGCGACAGCACTCATCTCTCGACCGACCCCGTTTCATTAGGTGGGTCGACGACAAAACCTGTCCTTTGCGCCATTGATTAGCATGCAAAGATTGACCAGCATATTAAAAAAATCCTTGCTTCGCGCCCGAGCTGAACCTGAACCATAAAAAACTTATGCACGAGAGGGGGAATACCGCGTGACACTCATCAGTCCGTGATTGGCACACGTCAGGGCCCGTCCCTTTTCACATCAGTCGCTGTCGAGCCAAGGGGAGGAAATCTTGCAGCAGTTTCTTGAACCGGAGAGAGAGCTTGTGGCTGCGGTTGGGTTTTGTCAGTTAACTAATAATTCTTTGTTATGTGGTGATCAAGACTTGGCCACTGTGGATTAGGACACGACCGAGGATGACTTGTCTTGTCTGCTCACGAGGCACGACCGCATCCTCAAATGACATTTGAGCTGAAAACCGCTGGAAAATCCAGATTCGCATTGATGCCACGCGGTTGAGCGTTCACATCTTAATCGGAACATCTTCAGTGCCGTTGCTAATCAAACTCTCAAACGGTACAGAGCATCAAAATAAAGACTCTCGACGGCGAAATCTTGAATGGGAACGGAAGCCATTCAGAGTGAATCTCGAGTAATATCGTAGCATGTTTAGCGAAGACTTTGTCGGTGTATGTTTGCCCGTACATGTAGGTCGCATTGATGGAACCCGTACATGTGTTGTTCTCTTTTGTCATAAGTTGAGATTCGTTATACCAAAAATGAGAAAAATGGAAGGGACCACAAGAGTTATTTGTTTAGAGGGAAATTATTTTCCAATTATTCGATATTAGATTGAAAACAGCAGATTTAGATACGAGAAAATAGCTTCATTTTTCAACGAAAAAAACAAACCACTTTCCTTAAACTTTTGGACAAATGAAAGCTACGAGATTTACGCATTTTGAAAGTTGCTTAAATTCACTATCTCTGACATCAAACTCAAGGAAGCTTATTCGTTCTGTTTTGTCCAGCATAAACAGATATGGATTAGACAATACACCAAATGCTGGAATTCGTTGTGATCTACGTTTCCTTCTCCCGTCCTTACACGTCTCTAGTCGAGTTTGCTCTGTCCATGATCCAAGTAAGATATTAAAATCACGTATATGATTTGTTGTCATTATTCAATTCTCGATCACTCTTGTTGTTCACACGAGGTTTAGGCACTCTTCGAATTGTCTTCATTGGTTTCCACCAACCTCATTACCGGAAATTAGAGCGCGTCATCTACGTAGGACCATCTTTGACTAATTAATAGTTCACGTCTCCATCTCGAGCATCTGTGATTTTTTTTTTTGTTCCAAAGAAAATTCTATTTGTTGCTCATGAGGATACAAAAGTATATAATTTTCATGACAAAGCAAATTGAAATAGAGTAAGAACACTGAAAAGCAAAGCCTAATCCAGAAAATAGGAAGGATCAATGGAGCACCAGTAAAGTTAAGTACACACTCGTTCCATAAGAATGGATTTGTCAAGTAAAATCAGTGGCCGATCATTGGATCTTGTGTCTTTGTCAATGATGAGCACATGTTAGAAAATTCTTTTCCAATAACTACGACATTGCCAGTTGGCAATGCATGCTTAGGTTCAGCTTCATCTATATCATGTTAGAGGATGTAGGAATTCCACTTGTCTTTGTGGAAACTTGTAGTGTGATGTAAAAAGATTAGAGGGCTTGTAGAGAAAGAGCTTGTAAACATTTTGATGTATCATACCTTTGGTTATGAGTCAAATAATTATGGTTATTCTATGACCAATAAGAAGATGACATCATGACTTCTTATCTTGACAATCGAGAGTCGGCCTGGATCATGCTTGGGGCTAATCTAGGAGTCGGTCTACTTTGTTGCATGGAGATAACTAAAATAGGTTTTATAAATACAAATCTAATATATGGAGGAGTAAATCTTTATAATTCAACGAGATGACAAAACTCTTGCCATTATATTGAAATTAGAGGTAAAGAATCTATTAGGGAGGTATCGAATCCCCAAATCCATGTTTATTAAACCTTTAGATCTAGATTGGGAGAGGACATCACTTAAATTTAGAACTAGATCGGGGGAGTTCAAACTCTCAAATTGATAACTAGATCAGAAGAAGAAAGTTCTCAAATCTAAATCTGGAGGGAAGAAAAAGTAAGAAAAAAGAATGAAATATAAACAAGATCAACAAACGAGGGAAGGGAGGGTAAGACTAGCTCAAGATGAAAGAAACAAAGAGAGATGAGAGAGAAAAGACTTTTCGCTTTCTCTTATAATATTGGCAACATTAATGAATTTTCAATTATCTAAATATGCATATTGTATTTATATTCTAGAAAAAAGCCATACATTTTCATATTTCAATCATTATTCACGTCGGCCAACCCCTCTTTTGTCCTGTCAGGAAATGAAGCTCAGCTAAATTTCAATTATCTAAATGTGCGGCAGGGTCTTCTCAGTTAATAAACAATTCTTTTTTATGTGGTGATCAAGATTTGGCAACTGCGGCTTAGGACGCGACCTAAGATGACTTGTCTACTCACGAGCCACGACCGCATCCTTGAATGACATTTGAGTTGAAAACTGTCCGAAAAACCAAGATTCGTACCGATGCCGTGCGGTTGAGCATTCACATCTTAACCACCGGAACATCTTCAATGCCGCTCTGCTAATTAAACTTGGATAAGGTACCCGGCAGTAAGCACCTGTTTCGTCGAAATAAAGATGAAAATTGGACGGACTCGAGCAATATCGTCGCATGTTTAACGAAGATTTTCTCGGCATATATTTGTCTCCCAACATATAGATTCATCATGAGTTGAGATTCATCGTTGCCAAATAAGAAAAACGAAGGACACAAAGGATTTATTTATTTGAAGGGAAATTATTTTTGAGAAATTATTTTTTGACTTCTTGGCATTGGACAACGTAGAATATTTTCTATAGATCGCAAAGAACAAACTTAGATTTGGGGAGGATAACATCCCTTTTTGGTAAGGAAAAATTGATTTTCGTGGAAATAATTTTCCTTAATTGTGTAGTTTATAGTCAAACGTAGGTAATCTAAGAGTTGCTAAACTTCACCATCACTAACATCAAACTCAAGTGAGCTTTCTTTTTTTGTATTGTTTTGTCCAGCATAAACAAATATCGATTAGACAATACACCAAATGCTGGAATTCTTAGCGATCTACGTTTCCTTCTCTCTTCCAAACACGTCTCTCGAGTGAAATTTTGCTCTGTCCATGATTACATATCTTGTCATTATTCAATTCTCACATCACTCTCTTTCACCCGAGGTTCAGGTATTCTTCGCGTTGTCTTCATGGTCTTCCACCAACCTCATTACCACAAATTAGAGCGCGTCATTTACCTAGGATTCTCTTCGCTACTACTTCATAATTTGCGTCTCCATCAAGAATATCCGTGAAATTTTAGCGATCTATATTTTATTTATATTCGAGAAAAAACCGTACATTTTCAATTTTCAATCTTTATTCATGTCGACCAGCCCCTCTTTTGCTTTCTCAATCTCCGTTTAGCCAGCCTGTCGGAAAATGAAGCTCAGCTAAATTACTAACACAATCATTATTATTATTATTATTAAGTGAATTGTAAGCACGCGCTTGATGTTCCTTAAAAATTCCGAAAAATTCACCTGATCCTTCTTTAAAAAATAGAAGAAAACAAATAAGAAAATCGACAGCTGCATTTTACTTCGCCTTCAATGCAGACTGACATCCCCTTGACTTGGGGAACATGTCGCCGCCCCATTCGTCCACGTGTCCGAGGTCGGTCTGGGCGGGGGCCCACCCCGAAAGATCCGGCTTTCGGACAGGACCGTCTCTCATCGCACGACACGCGGGAAAATAAACAAAAATAAAAAAAATAAAAAATAAGAAAAGGAAATTCTCATCGTAATCATCTCCCGAAGAAAAAAAAAAATAATAATTCAGCAGGATCGGAGAAACCGCACCCACCCAAGCCCGGACCGACACGTGTCCCACACACGTGTCCCGGGCTCTTTCGCGCCAAATCCACGTACGAGGGTCCGCATCCTCGCGCCACGTGTCCATCAAGGTCCGCTATTTCTTGTTCTTATAACCGAAACTCTCTTTCGGTTATCTTTCAAAGTTCGGAACTTCGAGCTCCCCCCCCCCCCCACCCCCCGGGAAGAGAAATTTCCGGCAGCCAAGAATCCGTCAAAATTCTCGCCGTTCCGATGATCCAGAAGCCCGACCGCCGGTTCCTGTCGCTCCCGGCCGTCCGCCCCTGCGACACCGTCGAGCCGGCGGTCCTCCTCGACTCCCTCGCCGCCCTCTCCTGCGCCATCTGCGGCTTCCAGTCGCGGCCCTTCGCCACGCAGCGCCGCAACGCGCGGGAGGCCGTCCGGCAGGTCCGCGTCCTCCTCGAGTTCTTCGAGGACGTCCGCGAGCCCCGCGGCGGCGGCTGCGGGCCGGTGCTCGCCGCCGGGTCGTCCGCCGCGGCGGCGGCGGCGGTCCTGCTCTGCTTCTCCGAGCTCCACACCACGTTCCAGAAGATCAGGTTCCTGCTCGAGGACTGCTCGCGCGAGGGCGCCCGGGTGTGGATCCTGATGCGGTCCCGGTTCGTGGCGTCGCAGTTCCGGGTGCTGGTCCGGGCCATCGGCACGGCGCTGGACGTGCTGCCCCTGGACTCGATCGACGCCGGCGGGGAGGTGAAGGAGTTGGTCGAGCTGGTGGCCAAGCAGGCGCGGCGGGGGAGCTTCGAGCTCGATAGCCGGGACGAGTACGCGATGAGGCAGGTCCGGTCGATGCTCGATTACTTCGAGCGAGGGATCGAGCCGGACCGAGGCGTGATCGAGCGGGTTCTCGAGTATCTGGAGATCAGGAGCTGGAGCGACTGCAACAAGGAGATCAAATTCCTGGAGGGCGAGATCGAATCCGGGTGCTCGGACGGAAACGAGAGAGAAGCGCCATTGCTGAGCAGCTTGGTGGCATTCATGAGCTACTGCAGGGTGGTCCTGTTTGAAGTCCTGGACCACGGGAGCGCCCAGCAAACGGATGCCGCGCAGAGCTCGGAGACTCTCAGTTCCTTGAACCCGGAGGACTTCCGGTGCCCGATCTCGCTCGAGCTGATGACCGACCCAGTGACCGTCTCCACGGGACAGACCTACGATCGGTCCTCCATCGAAAGATGGCTCAAGGCCGGCAACGTCACCTGCCCGAAAACGGGGGAGAGGCTCACGAGCACCGAGCTAGTGCCGAATTCGACTCTCAGGAAGCTTATAAAACAGTTCTGCGCCGATAATGGGATCTCGCTCGCCAATTCAGAAAGGAGAAGTAGCGACATCGCGAGGACTATCGATCCGGGAAGCACGGTGGCTGTGGAGGCGATGAAGAAGCTCTCGAGGTTTCTCGCGAGGAGGCTAGTTTTCGGGACCGCCGAGCAGAAGAACAAGGCTGCTTACGAAATCCGGCTGCTCGCTAAGTCGAATATCTTCAACAGGACGTGCCTGATTGAAGCCGGCACTGTGATGCCGCTGCTAAGCCTCTTGTCTTCGCGCGACGCGGCTACTCAGGAGAATGCGACCGCGGCTCTATTGAAGCTCTCGAAGCACACTAGCGGCAAAAGGGTAATAGTCGATTGCGGCGGACTGAGCCCGATCCTGTCGGTTCTAAGGAAAGGGTCGAGCCTCGAAGCTAAGCAAATTGCCGCCGCGACCATGTTTTATCTTTCTTCCGTGAAGGGGTACCGGAAATTGATCGGGGAAACGCCGGACGCGATCCCGGCTCTCGTGGACCTCATCAGAATCGGAAAGCCTTGCGGGAAACAGAACGCGGTGGTTGCGATCTTCGGGCTGCTCCTCTATCACGGGAACCAGTGTAGAGTCATAGCAGCAGGAATTGTTCCATTGCTGGCGAACCTTCTCGCTTCCTCAGAAAAAGATGAACTCATAGTCGACTCATTGGCAGTCCTCGCGTCTCTAGCCGACAATGCCGATGGGACCGCGGCGATTCTGCAGACTCCGGTCTTGCCTCTGATCATCGGGTTCTTGCGGTCCTCAGCTTCCAAAGCCGGGAAGGAATACAGCGCCTCGATCCTGCTGTCCCTATGCCGCCACGGAGGGAGGGACGTGATCGAAGTGCTTGCTAGGGACCCTTCGCTCACGGCTTCCCTCTATTCGCTCCTCACCGACGGGACTTCCCACGCGAGCAAGAAGGCGCGGTCGCTCCTCAAGATCTTGCTCAACTCCAACGAGCGGAACAGATTTCGGCTCTCGTGATTCGGTCGCGCGCTCCCGCCTTCCCCGACTGGCGGCGACCTAGAGAAAGGCCATGTAAATAGATATGATTTTTAGTGTGTTGAGAGTGCAAGATGAAAAGGACGCTGGCTCAGTTTTTGCAGGAGCCAGCCTCCATCTTTGCTTATAGAATAAGGTTGAAAATGCCTCAATTTGCTGTAGCCTTTGTGATTGTATTTGGAGATGGTGTTGAATAAAAGTCATACAACAGGAGAATCAGGTTGAAAATGCCCCCAATCCAAAGTACACAACTTTTAATAATAGATTCAAGATTGCATACTGGGTAGGAATTATTTTAAATAATTGAACACAAATCTGCATAATCATTGTATGATTCACGAAATAACGAAAGTATATAAACAAACGAAGTTGACATGAATCGAGATTCCGCAAAAATATGATGTGAGTCGTCTTTTATGGATCTTTTATTTCTTATCATTGTCTTAATTGAGGCTGAATTCTACCTGGGATTCAAAATTTTTCCCTCCTTTTGCCCCCCACAGTTTCAGTCTTTTGCAAATTTCTGCTTCTGATTTGCTTGAGGGCTAAACCTCATTTCTCTTATTGGGCCAAGTTGCTGTCCAAGCAGCCCAGCCATTCGCCATGAAGCCCAATGGGCCTTGATGAATGGGCCTCCCATGCTCTAGAAAGATCCCTCTCCCCCCCCCCTCCCTACTCTCTCTCTCTCTCTCTCTCTCTGCTGTTTGAGTTTGCTTGAGCATCAATTCAAGGAGGTAAGCTTGGGCAATCTCTTCTCTCTTGTCGATTCATCATCTTTCGATCATCGGTTGTCGTGTCGGTCGGTGCCTCTTGGTTTCGCTCTGAATCTGGGGTTTTTTTTCGAGGATTCCGATTGTCGGGTTTTTGTTTTTTCTTGACCTAATTGCACGCTTGAAGTCGCCAATTCGTTTCCCGTCGATTTCGCAGGTTCTGTTTTTGAGTTCTGATCCGAGCTCACATGGCGACCGAGACGAAACCCGCGACGGAGGAGGCGAAGATGGACCTGTTCGAGGACGACGACGAGTTCGAGGAGTTCGAAATCAACGAAGGTAACTGCTTTTCTTGGGCGAAATCCTCGTTGCGTTCTGTCGAACCTAGACACGACCCATGATTGTTGAACCTGATGTTGATGTAATAGCGCTGCTTGTCTGGACTCGGTTTGAGGGAGGTTTTAGTTCTTTCGCAGTTCGGCTGTAGACAATGGCCGCAAGGAGGTAACTTTGTAGGTTTAGCGCAGATGGTGAGCTTCCGAAGGATGCGGGGTGAGGATTTCATTGATGAAATGGCTAGCTGTTGTTGTAGGATGTCGAACCCCTTTGATGTGTACTCCTTTCGATTGTCTGTTCGTATTGGGTTATGCATCAGTCATTGAGAACTATCGCGTTTCTATCTGCTTGATTGATCATTTCAAGTATAGAAGAGTTTGTCGGAAAACCGGTATTTTATCTGCATGCTGTTGTCAAAAGCTGTAGGCTGTGGAGACATTTTGAACGTTCTGCCGGAGCATTGCAGAAAATTGCTGGCTTTGAGAATCTGATTTTATCTCTAGTAGGACGGGTGATTATAGTATTGGGATTCAAGAGTACTGGGGTTACAAAATTGACGGGGGCAATTTTATGTCGTTGTGGTCTCTTCATCCAGATACAAATGCTTAATAGGTGTCACCGTGGATTGTTCATACAGCATTGCAGGCCAAGGTGTCTTTTATTTGACGTTGTAGGGCTGGACCGGATTCATTTGTGCTTGTTTGGAGGGAAGATACTAAAATATATTAGGATCTTACTTACTGAGTGTTCATGGTCTACCTCTGCCTCTTTCTAACTGTTGATTCTTGCGGTTGTTTTAGCTTACCATTTAATTAGTGTTTAAATAGCTCATCGTCTTTCTGTTCTTTTATTGCTAGCGGCTTCCAGTCGATGAGTATGCTTTGACTTCTCTTCTTGTCCTCTTTAGCGATCTTGATGACCACCATTCAATTCTTAAATTGTGTTTTGTTCCCAAAAATATTTGACAGAATGGGAGGATAAAGAAGAAGGGAAGGATGTGACTCAGCAGTGGGAAGATGACTGGGATGATGATGATGTCAATGATGATTTTTCGCTGCAGCTGAGGAGGGAGCTGGAAAACAATGCTGAGAAGAACTGAGACAGATTTGGAGAACTATGCTTGCTTCATTATGTTTCGCCTTCTAGACTTAATGGATGATTCCTGGCCTTTTCTTTCTTTTCCCCTTTTTGAGAACAGGATTTGACTGCGAGTGGTGCTTCACTCGAATAGACAATTGTACTGATAGAGAACTCAATACTGTCTTTTGATGATGATTTGAGAAGCAATTGAAAGCGCACGAGTTCAGATCCAATACAGCGGGTCTATATCACTATAATTTTTAGGGGCGTCTGTCTATCTTCGACTTTCCATGCTCTTCTAAATTGACGTGAAATTATAAAGCTGTGATGGGCCAGTCTGTCAGAATACTAGAGAGATGTTCTGCTTTTTCATAAAAGTTTGCTGCTGCTGACTCCTCATAATTTGTCCCTGTCTGAGTGCCTGGCCTGCAAGGTAGTGATTAATCAATTGGGGGCATAGATTTTGATCATCTGTTTGTCTGTATTTGTGCATGTGCGCAATCAAGTGATGATTGATGTGAACTGCCCGCGCAAGAAAATGGCAGATTGAGGAGATCTGCTCATCTACATGGACTTGCGTGTTCTCATTGGGCAGATATCTGCTGGCCTTTGTAGATTCCTTTCCTTTCAGATTTTTGCGTACACTGGATAGGGAATAACATCATAATGCAGTTATATATCATGAAATCGCTTTGATTGGTAGTCTGGTGACGCACTTGGGATGTGACATGAAACTATGCCTGGGGATTTGTTAATCGTCCTATTCCCCTGCATTGTGTTGGGTACTCAGTTTGCATAGCGTTCGTTTCTTAACCGTACTTTTGTTGCCTTGTAAGAGTGACTTCGGGTGCAACTACAAACGAGGAATAATTAGGTACCTTGGATAACCTTCCTAACATCTCGCTGGTTGGACCGTGCTGCCGAGCTTGCCTGTGGCGCTACAGTCCTGGTTGTGCCATCAATTTGTTATTCTCTCTTTAGTAGGTCGTGTGCAGGTGGTTCCACCAGGGGCTTGCGAAGGCCATCGCCCTCGACTTCGGTTGGGAATTAAAATGTGTAATCCAATCATAGTTTGTTCTAAAACTTTGTTATCTCGTCTCCTTAAAATTCGTTCTTGCTTATTTTATGGCCTTCCGCTCCCTTGAGTTTGGACGTCTTTTTCAAAAGAGCATTCTGTACAAAGTCTCGTGAACCTGTCGTGTTCGGAAAAACCCTTTTTCCTGTCTTTTTCTGTTGAGAAAACGAAAAGGTACGCCGCGAAGCTAAAGAAACAATGGAATGGAACAGTTCAATGTCTCCCAAGAAAGTGCAAGAACAAACTACAGCTCGTGTGTATATATATAAGAAGAAGAGAAGGAAACAAAAGAAGGCCTAGATGACAATATGCACAACTGAACACAACCTCTCTGTTTCCTATCGCACCATGCCCAGGCCGGTTTACATGTATCGCTGGGAATCGGCGCCATCACCATGTTACCAAAAACAGGTGCAGAACTTCACAATTGACACCATTGCCTTCCTCTCATAGGCCTTTTACTCAGAAGAATAACTGTGTAACCTTTTCTTTTTCCAGAGAACGAGTGACAAAATTTTGCGTTTGCCTAAAATTTCTTCAAATAAAAAGAACCCGGCCTTCGAAAGAAACCATCAGGCCTAAAGGCAAAAGAAGCAATGATAACAGCAGATGAGCAAGCTAGCAGAGCTTGAGCACCTGGCTACCCAGGAATCACTGAGGATCCAACAAGTTGCAGCCTTAATACCGAGATGCTCTCTCGCTTTCTATGTCAATTCAATCGTGACGTCGCCGGGCACCCTGGTCTCCTCGACCAAGTTCTTGAAACTCCTTGAACGGACAACGACGTGAGTTCGACAGATTGGGCAGATGGGTGTCTTCAAGAGCCAAGAGTCAATGCACTGAGCATGGAAGCTGTGGCTGCAATCGGGCAGGGACCTGCATTTCTCACCCACCTTGAAGCTCTCCAAGCAAACCGCGCAGTCCCCGGGCCCATTACTTGTTCCCCTGTCACCTATCCCTCCCGCATAATCAAAGCAGGGCAGGTTGTCCAGATCCTCACTCGAGATGGTCACGGTCGGGTCATTGACCCTTTGCACCAAGTCCCCATTTAGATACCCTTCTCTAAAAAGCCTCCCCACTATGCACATATGAATCACCGCCAGCACAGCGATCCCCAGGAGCAGCAGCACCACCGAGATCACTATGTCCGTTACCATATTGAGCTTCAGCATAGAGAGAGAAATCAAGAAACGAGGCAGAGGAAGTATGTCCAGGTAAAGGTCAAATCTTTCAGCTCTCATCCCAGAAAGAGGGGCACCGGCCAAGAAGGACGTACAAAGGGACAGAACCCTCCTCCCTCCCCGCAGCCAGCGAGCTTCAGCTTCGAGATCATGTCCCTGCGACCTCTTTCATGCTGTCGCCGTCGTCGCTCTTCTAGGTCCTGTCACCGCAATACCCAGAAGCCGAAAACCTCTCTTGCTGCCCTCATGCATTGGAGATCATCGATCTCAATCAAATTTCGAAGTGGCACGACGGGAAACAGAGGGCAAGAAGGAGGGAGCTAGAGCTTTTACATGTGTTGTTTATGACAGAGCCCGAGGGAGAAGTTTGGTGGGCAAATAGAGGAACTGTAGGGTGGCATTTTCCTTCTCCCAAGTGGGCAGTTTTATCTTTTGTCTCTGTCAAGTCTTACTGAAATAATATTATAGGAAGGAGCATCTACAGCTGACCAGTAATCCCTGATTCTCTTGAGCGGAAAGAGTTAAAATATAAAAGTTCTCAATCATCCTCCCTTGTCAGTCTCAACATTTCTTAAACCAGTTGGCCCCCCCTCCCCTAAAATTTTGAAGGACTTCCTAACCTTTAGCAGGCTACGAAAAAAAAAAAAATTTCCCTAGAAAATGATCTGTTTTCTTATTATAATTTTCTAGAGAAATCTCAAGATCTCCAATGATTAGCCAGGCCTTAGCAAAGGGGGTGGTTGGAACAGCTTAGCCCCATTCCATTATGAGGCCATCCATGCATTATACCCAAAGAAACTGAACCTAACGAACCGAATCAAGCTCAGAAAATCTTCTTGGCAAGGTGAAAAATTCGCCAATGGAGAAGTTAGGCCGGAGAATTTGAGCATCGGATTCAACGCTAAATAAAAGTTGGCGGGTTGCTATCGCTCGCGCACCGTGATGTCGACACTGAAGATTTCATCGAAGGTCCCTAAATAGGAAAAGATCTGTTTCGGCTTAATACCACGTCAAACATTGTATATTCATTGTTCCTTGTTTGAAACAAAGATTCATTCACATGTTCTCGAAAGGTGTCTTAATTTTTTTTTTAATCAGATCAACCGTGTCTCCTTAAAGATGAAATCATAGCGCAAAAAATGATGTGAATTTTGGGTTGGAGTTCGTGTCGATTTTGGGGGGTGATCGGATTTTTCTTCTTGCTCAACGTGCTCAAGATTCAGGGGAATCATATTTTCTGACCGTTTGAGCCTCGAATTCGTTGAGCGTCCATGTTTTCCACGTTGGTCCTCAAAAGGGTTTCGCCAAAATCAAATTCAAGAAACAAGGTTTGAACTTTTCAAAAGGGTTTGCGTAATGTTTTGACCAAAGATATAAAATTAAGAGAGACGTGGCGCTAACTAGGTTTATTATGAATCCGAATTGCACTAAGTTCCCTAAGCATGCGCAATGTGCCAGAATAGATAAAAGTCAAGCCATCTTCACAACTCGACCGGTGTAATCTCTTTGAATGAGGTGACGACACTCAAGAGCACAAATCGTGCAGAGGCGGGCTCACGACATGGCTTGAGCAAATGAGACGGAGGGCAAATTGCCTTGAACTCAAGAAAATATATAAATGCTGGCTTAATTTTATACTAGTTTCCCCAAAGTTATGAGTCGAGGAAGACGCCAAGGAAAGGGTTAAAATCAAGACAGAACACGAGAGGCATGGCGAATTTTCAAAAGATCAAATCGATGACGCTAAGAAGATCTTCTGATCATGTTATCCAACATCAGCCGCCGTTGTGGGGGCAAGAGATGCACCAAAACGTCTCTTTTTCGAGCACCACATAGGCACCCACAGGAATTTGGGGGGAAAAAGAAACCGATGAAGTGTCGTAATAAGACAGCTTTGCAAAGCAAAAAGCCCTTTTGCGATCGATTCACGTAAGGGTGCTCCTTTTGCGCATTGTTCATATGCAACATTTTTGTCTGCCCATTTCTTTTATTGACTAAAACTAGGTTGTTCTTTTTGACCCAAAAAGAAAAAAGAAAAATTAGGTTGTTCTCAACACTCCATATATAGAATCACTAAAACTTAAAATTTGAACCCAATTTAATTAGTTGAGAACCGTGGGGGAGTATAGAGTACAAATGTTTTTCGAGAAAGTTTTTTCATATCGTAAATTTCAAAAAGTGTTGGTAATTTAATTGTAAAGAAAAGGGTTGACAAACAAGACAAATAAAAGTGGCAACTGAATAGAAAAATTGATAAATTAGAAAAAAAAAAAGAAGACTAAACATTGGTAAACAACTCAAAAGAAAGTTAGTGACCCAACAATAATTAGTAACTTAATTGGAGAAAAATTATAAGGCGCACGAAAAAATTGAGGCATTAGTAAGAAGGGTAAAAGAAAAGTCGACGAATGGCTGACTCAATAAGAGTTATAAAGCAGAATTAGTTGGTAAAGTAATTGGAGAATAAATCATTCTAATTAAGATTGGTAATTTCTTAATAGAGTTGGTGAACTAAGAAAAACAAACTAAAAGTGGGTTATGATTATACTGAAAAAAGGATATAGATTCATTGGTAAGTAACTTAAATGAATGTTAGTAATTCAAAACTATTGGGACTTTAATCAGACAAAAGGTTTGTGAGTCACTCGCATCAAAACCTGTAAATTCATAGTTTAATGTTTTGGGAAGAAAGACAAATAAAAGTGAATAAAAAACAAGAAAACTTGGTGATTGCAAGCTACAAAAGATAATTGATAATTTTATAGAAGTTGTCGGTAAGTTAACGAAATTATAAAATCGCCGATATATGATATCGATTGCTCCGTCATTTATGGAAAAGACTTATACAATACGATATAAATTGATCATGCTAGATATTACCTAAAAGATAATACGAAAGCAACCTTAGTTGGAGGTGATAAAAAGGAACCGACCCCAGATTTTGATCGAGGATCACGACTTCCCTTGGGAAGTCAAATTGCTGGTGCAGACGTTACCTACTTCCAGCATCAACCTCAATCAATCAGAAAGGAACTCAAGCTTTTACTTTTTTGGAATAATATATCTACGATTCATTTGTTCTTCTAGGGTGGGTCCCACAGGGGTTGGAGATATGACTCATTTAATATGATCGTGTTAAAGCCTCCCCTGCATGACATTAAAGCTAATTCGGCCAAATCTGAATCCCCAGATAGATCGTTGAGGGGAAAGGTCTTCTCGAAGAAAAGTTGCTGACAGCAGGCTCAAGGTGATACCTGAGATGAACCTGGGAAAAAAGAAATTCAATATTCTCATAATGATTCCCCTAGAAGGTGGCTAATGGCTATGCAAACTTGTGCTCAGCAAAGACCTATCTTGACACAGTGGCTCGTGGATTGTGAAAGTCTAAGTTTATGAATCTCAAACCCTAACTCACGGCTAACGTGATGCAAAGACCAGATAAAATAACCAAAAATATCTTAAATTTATTATATTTATATCCATCCTACATTTTTCTATTTTTACAATCGAGTTCTCATTATTTTCACGTTTTGTTAATAAATTAGAAAGTACCCTCTCTACTCTTAGGTAGGCCTATTTAACCGTAAATTGCTACTGTGGACATTGATATGAATAATTCTTTAAAGAAATTATTTCTTTCTTTCTTTCTTTTCCAATTTTTTTCTTCCAAGCTTGTTGAGTGTCACCCACAAGGCCTCGCCCTCGTCGGCTATGGGCAAGAACCCTCGCTAAATTTGGGCCTCTCGCCCTGGATCGATGATGGCTTCGTGGCCGGCAAGGGTTGGTCAGTTACTTTGGCCGGACTTGGTAGGAAAAAAAAGGAAAAGAAATAAAGAAGGAAAGAAATATTTTTTTAAGAATATTTATAAAAATTATTTACGTCAATGCTAGTTATCTTACGTGGCATTACTAGCATCCATGTTAGCAATTTCTGATTAAAATTGGTCTAATAAACTCAATTGACAAAACACAAAAATATTTAATACTTAATTGATATAATTGAAAGATTTGTGAGTACAAATAAAATAATTTTAAGACTTTTTATTTATTTATTTATCATATTCCCCAAAGATTATTTCTGTCATCAAGCTTGCATTTTCTAGACTGATCATACTTGACTAGACCCTATTGGCTACCGAATTCAATCGTTCGATTAAGTCAGATGTTTCATGAGTGATTATTACTAAATACTCGAACTAAAAAATGTCTAGTTTTAGTTACAATGCCTACAAATCAATTCAATCCAATGATTATGTTATTTAGATAATAATCAGATTCATCATTATATGGGAGAACTGTAAAATCCTAAATTTATTGTATGATAACCAATTAATTTTAAAATTTTAAAATTGGCCAATTTTGTATTAAACCTTTTGATTTTTTTTCGATGTAGTTCTTTTGGCTAATTTTGGTTGGAAATCGTTAATGTGGCGATCTAATCATCGCCTACTATTTTGGACTGCGTTGGCAATTTTTGGTAGGAATATCATTGAAAGGCGTATGATTAAATTGACTAAATCAAAAAGTTTATAATTGAATTGATCATAGCGCGATGAATTTAGATTTTTCAAACAACTTTTCCACCGTTGTACCCATCTATGGACCGCAAGGATACCTAAATTTTGCAAAGGCAAAATAAGGTTTGGACGTGGAGAATAAGGAGCATACAGCGCATGTTCCATTTTTTTCGTGTATGTTCCATGGTTTTCGGTTGGCTACGCTTGAAAAGCGTACATTGTGCGACTCCTAAGTTAACTTAGAGCATTAGAAAAATGAGAGTTGATAAGATGGGCAATAATTGCTGTGCCTCCATTATCGATATCTTACAAGTGAAGTGAAATGGGGTTTATATGTTGATTATGCTGTCTCTATTTTTTCTTCTTTTTAAAAACATTTTTCCTAAAATAATGAATGTTTTTCACGAGCACAAAATTCTCCACGTCATCATCCTCGTGATGCTGAAGCAGGAGAGGATTGAAGACTTTTTTTTTTTTTTTTTTTTTAGGGAAGTTCTGGCTCCTGATTATTGGATCTGAGGACCCATTTCCCACCGATTTAATTAATGCGTGCATAAATAAATACAAGCTGTGTATATATAAATCTTATTAATTCCAATTTTAAAGTACCGATTTAAAGAGCTATTTTGCTGGTGAGCGTCTGGCCAGTACTCTACCGAGGGTCTCCGCAGAATTAGCATCCATTTGCAGTTTAGGTCATATTTTAATTGCGACTTTGAATTTTTCTTTTTTTGTTTTGTTAGGGTTTAGAGGATGAATCTGCTAAAACAAGTATTTCACATAGTATCGCCTGATCGAGTGCCGATTCACTTTTAGACGTAGATATTAATATATACAAATACATATGTATGTTTCATTGGAACTTATATTGTAAGAGTTTGCATCTTCTTCAAGGAAGTCATCATCTAATTTAAAAGAAAAGTGGCTCCAGCCGGCTGCTAGATCATATTTAAATGGGATAATAGTTTGGGAAAGACCAATTATCTCGTTATCAAACAAACCCTAAGATCTTTCTCTCCTTTTTGTTGAATATTCTCTTATTAGGAAAAAGAAAAACAAACTCTAGATCTATTACATTAGTGCTAAATTTATTATACAGTAGCCAATTTATTCCTAAATTTTTCGATTGTGCCAATTTAATTCTAAATTTTTTAGTAATTTATCAATTTACTTCTAAACCTTTTAGTTGTCTCAATTTAGGCTTAAACGTTTTAAGGATTTGTCAATTTAGTCAAACTTTTTATTGAACTACTAGTTAGTACTTTCAACAAATTTTGGCTAGAAATTACTGATATTATAGTTTTGTTAATACTAATTGTCCAATGTGATGCTATCAACGTTAACGTGGATAATTTTTTTAATTTTTTTCAATTTTTGTAATTAATTTTTTTCTTAGTAATTTCTTTTTTTATTCAAAGGGCAGATGAGGGCGTCGTGAGAAAATTCGTGCGACCATAAGAGAAAAAGAAAGATGAGATAACTTATGCTTACTGTTTTGGCCATGGTATAAATCAACGGATTCGATTTCCTTTTAGAAATAATTGCTCAAACTCCCCTAAACATTGGCAACGCTGTACAATAACTTCCGGACTTTCAAAACTTACAAATTGACCCCCGAACTTTGGTTTATATTTTAATTGCTGATTTTCCCATCTGGATAACCGTGGAGTATTATCTGAAAATGGACTAACTGACTTTTTCTTGATTAAAACAACTTTCGCTGAATTTTCGTAATATTAAAGGAAAATTTCAAATAAGGGCCTAAAGTGGATTCATTTTCTCGAAAAATGACCCAAAGTGGGCACTATATCAAATAAGGACCTAAAGTGGCTAATTTTGTCTCAAATAACAACTCAAACTTTCAATCTTATTTACAGCTTGGGGTAGTTTTGTCCAAGAACATTTTTTCTTTAATTTTTTTTTTCTTTCTTCATCTTCCTCACACCTCCTCCTTCGGTCTACATTGCCTCCTTCTTCAACACTATAATCAGACCCCTACCAGCAACCTCGTGAACTTCATGTCATCACGTAGTTGGTCCTCGTGACAAGAAGTCGGATTGGAGTTATTTGCTACTGGCCACCTTCTCGGATGCTAAAATCCTCAAGTCCTCAAGATGCATCAAATCTCGGCTCGCTTGTGCTCAGCCTAAAGCTCGAATTGACCTCCATTTGACTACGATGATGTTGGATTTTCTATCGGGGGTAGCGGTTGATGAGGTCAAGAGCTCGAATAGGACTTGTCAATGGCGGCAATGGGGCAACAAAGTACAACAGTTTCTACAGTTAATGATGTTAGATACAACTAATGATCAATCTCAAGATGGGATATGATTAAGGAGAAGAGCTGCGTCGATGAGAATGGCAAGAGTGGGAGTGGGTGTCTCTAGACTAGGATTTATTGAAAGGAGCCATTGACATTGCAAAGGGGAAGGGGGATCTTTGAAAGATTGAATTTACGTAAGACTACGTTGTAATGGCTCGTGTTAAAGAAAACCCAATCTTGGTCATACAACGAGATGGAGGGGCTGATAATGGAGGTGATGTAGAGAGCGAGAAAGATGAAGAAAGAAAAAAGAAGAAAGAGAGAGACAAAAAATAAACAACAATGTTCTTGGACAAAAGTACCCCTAGCTGTGAATAAAATTAGAAGTTCAAGTCCTTAATTGAGAGTAAGTTAGCCACTTCAGGTTCTTATTTGAGACAGTGTCTACTTTAGGTCATTTTTTGAGAAAATAGCTCCACTTTAGGTCCTTATTTGAGATTTTTCCTAATATTAATCATGTTTCTTCTCTATTTTCTTGACTTCATTAACTTATGATTTTTCAAAATTTAAAGGCTTTTTAAGCAATAATGCAAATAGCCATCATCCCCTTCTATTTTATCTAGATAAGATTTTTTCCCCATTTTCCTTTTCTTTTTCCGTCGGCGACATCTATGATCTCCAGCCAATCTTCTTCAATGATGATGGCAACAGTGGTGGATTCTTCTATTTGCTTAGCTAAAGCTCAGATGGTCCGAAAAATATATGTGCCTAATTTTATATTGTTTGACTGTTCTTTAGAGAAATGAGTTGTGACATTTTGTGGGCTATTATCGACTGTTCTAAAAGTTTAAACTATTAACGTGATTTAATATTTAATTATTCTAATACTCTCTCTTACGCATAAACTAGATTTTTGTGTGGATTGAAGAGGTAAATAGAAACTTGGAAAGATTTGAATTCAGGACCTATTATTATGATATTATGTAAGATTTCGTGGAACCATTGTCGATTATTTTAAAGTTTAAGTTATTAGATAAAAAACATAATTTAATATTTAATTACTCTAATGAAATCAACACTCAAAAGCAGTGCCTTTATGAGCCATGGGTGAACGATTTACACCCTTACATCCCAGAAATCCTTTTTCAAAGTTTGCCTCGATCACCTCCCGCCACCGACATCCCGATTTCTTGGACCTGGGTCCATGGCAAGTTGCAACCAAGTGGCAATCGTTATGTGTCCCACGAGCTTGAACTTGGGACCCCCGATATAGACGATTTGACCCGGGGTCCGAACGTAGGACCTTGATGGCCGCACCTATGATCATTAGCACATGCATTTTGACCCTAGTCGTCGACAACCATACTCAAAACCTTAGTGTGAGTCCACAAGGTAAAACAATGTTCAAAATTTTTCCATCGCATTATAAAGAAAGGATTTGCAGCTCATTTTCAAAAGTTCGAGGATGTAACTTTCTCCCTAAAAAATGACTTCATTGGAAAAATTTTTCAGCAATGCCTAGTATTTCAACCAAAAGAAGATTGAACAATATAGGCTATGTTTAGAAATAGTTTTGAGAAAGGGCTTTGGACATCCAAAGCCTCTTTGACCAAATATTAGGTATTTGGGAAAATTTTTATAAACCCCACTAGGGAAAAGTTAGCCTTCTAAAGGGTGAAAGTCCAAGGTTGGTTTTGGGGTGCCTTGGACTTTCAATCTTCTTGGCATGGTAATATTGATTGTTCATCTTTCTCTGTTCAGTGTTCATTTTTTTCGTTGAGGGCAGCCATCAGGGTTCCTGGGGCTATGAGGGGCTAGCGACGAGCTAGAGGGAGGCTGGCGACGGTCACGGCTACCTAGGCAATTGTTGTTGAGGGGTTGTGGCAACCTTAGTGCCATCTTGTTTGTGGCGACTTTTGTGAGGGGCCGTGTGATTTGGGTCGTCGCGACCTTGCCAAGGGTCGCTCGACCCTGGGCAGCGTTTGCCGAGGCTGCGTGACCTTGTGGCCTTGGCGAGGGCTGCTTGGGGTTGTGCGACCCTCGTCGGTGGTCACCCGACCCCAGGTGGCACTCATCAATGGTCTCCAGGGGCCGCTTGAGATCCAACGACCTCAGATAATGGCTGATGGCTGGCGGCCGTTGCCCTTCATCGGCCAACAAATTGTTTTGTTTTTTTTTTTAATAATAAAGTTCCTTTACAGTTATAAGTCCTTCAAACACTATTTTACTCAAATGTACTTTATAATGGACTTTTATATTTACCAAATGTAATTTGCATTTTTAAAATCCCATTTAACTTAAAGTCCTTTGCATTTCCTTAAAGATTTTTCTGAAAAGTCTAACCAAACGCACCCATAATCTTTAAGTAGTTGAAAATCCATGCTTTACACCGAGTTGAAATTTGACTCACTAATATTTGGTAATATATGATCATTTTTATTTGTTAATGTAGTATTGTTACAAAACATGAAATATATAAAAGTTCTACATTACAAATAATTTACACTTATCAATCAAACAATAAAAAATTAGTAGGGCTAATAATATATATATTTTTTGGAGGAACTCATCCTGAATTACATGTTATCTATCTGAAGGTTTCTTTAGTTTCTATTCAAATTTGAAATATTCTTAATTTTTCCCCTAAATCTATTGAACTGTTTGATCCGACGACTTTTATGGAGAGAGTTGATGTGAAGGAATGAGTGATATACTATAAGAAACAGTTGAATCAATAAGTATTTTTTCATATACAAACACTGAGGACATGATTATTTAAGCTTTTGTAATACATGAATTCTAAATTGCAAAATAAATGCATGATACTTTAAAAAAAATTAAAAGCAGAATTAAACTTCACTAGTTACAGTTTTTGTTACTTTGTGATTCTTATCCAATATTAAATAGAAACCTATATAAAAAATAATCTCAATTGGTGTGGGGTGACCATTGTAACAAATTCCATACAAATTAATCATCCATTCAAGCATATTTTTAAATTATTTTTTTAATAGGAACACTAATGTTAAATATTAAGTGAAGAATTAAGCTTTTTAATCTGATATATTTGAACGGTTGATTCAAGTTAATGTAAAGGAAAGTGAAAAAGGATGAAGCTTCCCAATGACGTGGCCCAACCGCAAATCGTTATCTCATCCGGCTTCTTCGTTTTCTTTCTTTTCTAAATCCAGACCTTCAGGCCAATTTGCTTAGAAACAATGCACACCGGAGAAGCTACCATGCCGTCCTACTTTTATGGATGGCATTGGACGCATACGGGGCACTTTGCATGCGCGGCGTGCAGAGAGCAGCCGAAAATGTCTCCGATCCTCTCGAGCCAAAACTCGTCAACCATCCGGAAATGTTCACGGGAAGTTTATCCATTTCCTATTTCCCAGTCCTTCCCGGATTTAGAACGTTGGCAGCTTTTCTTGGAAACCAAAAGCGCACATATAAATCGCCTTGCGCAATGGTGAGGCTCAGGGAATGGGAAGACGGAGTTCTTAGTCATTGAAAAAACCCCGAATCGACGGTTTCAAATCAAGCAGCTGACGGGGATCAAGCAGCACTGTTTCGCTCTCTTTCGTCCTTCGTCCTCAAGAACATGCGAAAATGGTGGACACCGAGACAGCCAGAACGATCGTAGGCATTGTCGGTGAGTTCTTGAAGACCTGACGATGCATGACCTCTCTATTTTCTTGCATACGTTCATGTGAGATCTTGAGGCTGACTTGCTTGAGATTCGTAATGATATGATCATTCATGATCAAGATGATGAACCTGAATATGTGAATAGAGCTGCTCTGCTAAGTTGCTAACTATGCATTAGAACCATTTTTGGAAGCCCCTCCTTGTTGTTTATATATACAGACACACGTACACGCACATGTATCTACACTCAAGACATATATATATATACAAAGGGGAAAGATCCCTTAAAAAATTTAAAAATCGATAAAATACTTTAAATTAGAATGCGGAAAAAGTTTACCAAAGATATAAATTATGTTGATACAACGCACCTGAATAATATATGATGCAAAGGTCAAGAACAAAGATCCTAATCCATAAAAAATCCATTATATAATCGACCAAACTATTTTGAATAAATTTTCATGCAAAGTGATGGTTGAATTGTTAAATTATATGTATGAAAAATCTGTGAGCGACCAAAGGATTACATGATGAAATAAAGCAGGGTACGAGTGGAGAAGAGTTAATGACTAATCGATTATGTAATAAATAGCGAAATGTCATTATTATGACCATGGATCTCAATGTTTTGATGCGACCATTTTGCAGGGAATGTTATCTCCTTCGGTTTATTCCTGTCTCCCATGTAAGCTTAGCTCAACAACTTCTACTCCTCTCATGAATAACCAATGAAAGTCTTGTTGTCTTGCTTATTTTGATCAATGGAATGACTTTCGAATTCCATTTGCTTTGCCCCATGGTTGGATCTCATCAGCCCGACATTCATCACCATATGGAAGAAGAAAACAGCGTCAGGATTCAAGCCAGATCCATACGTCGCGACGGTACTCAACTGCGCAATGTGGGTGTTCTATGGTATGCCCTTTGTCCATCCGGACAGCCTTCTTGTGGTTACCATCAACGGTTTCGGTTTTTGTCTCGAGCTCATCTATGTGGGGATATTCTTCATATATTCTCCATGGAAGAGACGTGTAAGTTTTTGAAACACCTAAGCTGTTTAAGAAAATAAGAGTGCTTGTCCTATCTTCATTTTACAGCTTCGGCATTCTAATTTGTTTTTTGTGCTTTTGTCACCATTTCACAGCGGAATATCTTACTTGCGCTCCTCGTTGAACTGATCTTCATGGTTGCAGTAGTTGCGATCACCTTGTTGGTTCTCCATACCACAGGCAGGAGGTCCACACTTGTTGGAATCTTGTGTATCATCTTCAACATAGCGATGTACACCTCGCCATTGACAATCATGGTACGTTGACTGGTTGGCTTTTCCTAGAAACTAATAAGTCGCTGATCAATAACCAAGAAAATGGCAATCAGCTTCCTTCTTTTTCGTATTGACAGCGCCGAGTCATCCAGACAAAGAGCGTCAAGTACATGCCCTTCTTTCTGTCACTCACCAACTTCTTAAATGGCGTCATCTGGGCTGTTTATGCACTCCTCAAATTCGATCCCTTTGTTCTGGTAAAACCTTGAACCTTCTTTCTCGGTCACATGTAACTTGTTTCATCAAATCTTTCGAGAATAATCATGTTCTGCTGTACTAGTCGACAGTTTAGAGGAAGTAGAGAAAGTGAAAGCATACCTTTTTGCAGTTCAATAACTGATTTCCAGGATGATGAAGCCTTCTTCTTGAAGACATTTTTGGGCATTTGGTTTTGTAAATGTGTCCATACATTCTTGTAGGTGCCGAATGCTTTGGGATCCTTGTCTGGTCTGGTGCAGCTGATTCTCTATGCAACATACTACAGAACCACCAAGTGGGACGAGCCAGAAAAACCGACGTCTGAGGTTGAAATATCTGGTGCCTAAGGCTGAGACAGTCAATGGACGCGGGGTCCTCTGCTCCTCAAGATTCAGTTCTTTTCTTTACCCGGGTACGTCCAACCAAACAGCAATAAGCAAGGTGGAAACACAGGAATGCCGTTGGCAATTTGTACGTAACACATGCTGCAGTTAATCAGTTAGATGCTTACACACCAAATGAAAGGACGCGGAACATGTCTCCTGTATGTTATGCCGAGCATGTTTTCCGCTCAATGATATAGATGATATAGGGAGCAAAAACAGAGCACCAATCTTAAAATTTTCTTTATTAACAGAAAGTGTAGTCATACATTACAGGTAGCCAACCCAGTGTTTCCGAGCAGTGTATGTCAAAAATGGTACAGAGTTCCGTGAAACCCCCCAAAGCTTCTAAAACTGACGTGCAAAAAAGGAATAGAAGAACAATAATTAGAAAATGAAGCTTTACATCATTCGAGGAGGAAAGATGTAGCGGTATGCACTTTCTCCTTGATCTATATTTGACGAACCGCCATCCCTGTTCTTCTGTGAATCCCCCACCCTAATTCTTGATTGTAGATGCAATAAGCAAACACCTTCCCCCTAAAGGTTGATAGCGCCGTAGTCTTCGAAAGTTACAGTAATAATGATGCCACCTGATTCCTCAAGGTCCATGACTGGTCGATGGGAATCATGCCACCCCTTTTGACGTGTCGATAGCTTCGAGCAATGAGATGACCTCGTCATCTCTGGCCCTTTGCCTGGATGAGCATCCCAACATCGTCGCATCACATTTGCAAGAGAACTCGGGCAGCATCTCGGAATATCAGTTCTCAGGTTTTGTTGCACCTATAGTCACCAAAGAGGATTAGAAATCAGAGACAACTACTTCCCAGCAGCAGCAGAAATTACTGCTCGCTATCTGTCCCTCATAATGCAGGAGACAGAACCGAACGATAACTGGCGCCCGACGGCCGAAGTCACTTCTGAGAGACTAAGGTCAGGGTACGGCATGTCGCAACAATATATTTCCCATAGGTAGATGCCGAAACTATAGACATCGCATTTTTTATTATATCGGTCTCCATTTAGTACCTCCACCCGGTTTTGTTGAGTCGCCTATTATTTATTCTGTGGCAACTCTGCCTTTTCCTTTCCTTTTGAAAATCCATGTGTTGGTCCGACTTGAAATTTAACTTATTAATAATTGAAATTATATTATCATATTTTCTTTGTTTATGATAATGATACAAATAATTCAATAACTTTGGTTCAATGTGCAATGAACTTTTAATTTGTTCAATGCTATTCTTGAACTTTATCTCGATGTGTAATATCGTTTTTGAACTTTTAATTTGTTCACATGCTATTTTTGAACTTTATCTCGATGTGTAATATCGTTTTTGAACTTTTAATTTGTTCAATGTGGTTTCTAAATATTTGGTACATGTTCAAGTTAGTCTCTAGACTACATAAAAATGTTTAATATTATTTTTTCATTCATTCATGCTTAGAAACTACATTGATCATTTTCATATAATCTAAAAACTAGATGAATATATATCAAAAGTTTAGGGACCATATTAAACAAATTGAAAGTTTATGGACCATATTGCATATTGAGCCAAAATTTAAAGACTATTTGTGTCATTTTCTCTATTTCAAAACATAAAAGAAAATTGTCCCAAAAGTAATAAATCTATTACACTTTTGTCAATTTAGTTTTAAACATTTTAATTGTGTTTATTGAATCTTAAACATTTTTTAATTTTTGTCAATTAAGTTCATTTAGTCAATTTTGTCTGAAAATTGCTGACGCAGACATCAGCTATCATACATGATACAGTTGGCACTGATATGGACATTTTTAAGAATATTTGAATTTTTTTTAATACTTTTCTTATCTTTATCTTTTTCTTAGATTTAGGCTGGCGACCTTAGTTGGCATTGGCCGAGGGCTGCGTTGCCCTCGCTAGATCTAAGCAAGCAAGGATCATGATGCCCTTGCCCTCAACCATATGGGCGAGGTCTCAATGCCCTTGCCCATAGCCGAGACAAGATTTGTCACCAACCCTTGTCGGCTTGAGTCCAAAATAAAGAAAAAGAAAAGAACCAAATTTATAGACAAATAAATAAATTAAAATATTATTAAAAATTTTCACGTCAATGCCAGTATGTATTACATAGAACAGTTGATATTCACATCAGTGAATTTTAATCGAATGGATTCAATTGATACAACAAAAAGATTTATGATTAAATTGTCAAAATTGCAATAGATTTAAGATTTTTTAGATAACTTTCCCCAAAATATGAGATATATAAAAGTTTTGCATTATAAATAATTTATATCAATCAATTTTTTGTCATAAATTTATATCAATCAATTGACCAACAAAAACGTAGCAGGACTATTTTATTTATTTATTTATTTTTTTGGGTTGGAGGAGCTCATCCTGAATTATATGTTATCTATTTGGAAGTTTCTCTAGTGTCTATTCAAATTTGAAATGCTCTCGCTTTTTTTTCCTAAATCTACGAAACTCTTTGATCTGATGGGACTTTTGTAAAGAGCGTTTATGTGAAGGAATGAGGGTAATATTGTAAGCAATACTTGAATCATTAAAAATACTTTTTCTTATACAAACAGCGAGGATAAGATTACTTAAGCTTTTGTAATACATGAATTCTAAACTGCAAAGTAAATGCATAATTTTAAAAAATAAATAAAAACAGAATTAAACTTCATTCAATTACAATTTTGTTACTTTGTTTCTCGTCCAATGTTAAATAGAAACACTACATGAAAATAATCTCAATTGGTGGGGTGACCAATTGACCATTATATTAAATTTCATCCAAATTAATAATCTATTCAAGCTCATTTTTAAATTATTTTTTAATAGGAACGCTATTGTTAAAATATTAAGTGAAGAATTAAGCTTTTTATTTGATATATTTGAATGGTTGATTCAAATTAATATAAAGGAAGGTGAAGGGATGGAACTTTCCGGTGACGTGGCCCAACCGCGAATCGACATTTCAACCGATTTTTCGTTTTTTCTTTCTAAATCTCGATCTTCCGGCTAATTTGCATAGGCACGATGCACAACAAGAGAAACTTCCATGCCGTTCTACTTTTATGGACAGGAGTTGACACATACTGGGCACTTTGCATGCACTGCATGACGAGAGTAAACGAAAAGTGTTGACACCTAATTTTGAAAAAATAAAATTGCATTTTGAAAAGAAAAAATAAAAAAAAGGGGAAAATTGATTTGATTGATTATGCATGGAAGTTTGAAATTCTGATGAGTATTCAGATTTTGATAAATGTAGAAAGAATTGAAAAATCAGGCGAACAAAGGGCAAGATTTTGACAATATGGAAAGAATGGACACTCACTCCAATATTGGGCGTTCATGCGCAAGTGAATGAATCTGGACACGTTCACGGCAATATAAGTGAATCAGAAAAGGAAAAGATTGCGAAAGAAAACGAGGGACGCATACTTGAGAGATTTACGGTGACAAATCAGGGTTAAGATTTGGCAATCCCCACGATCAAAGGAGCACTGATTCTGACTTTCCAATGTTAAGTGGAAGTCTTATGCTATAAAAAGAGACACGTCGAGTCATGAAAAAAAAAAGGGAGAGACACACCCTCAAACATCTCATGTCCACTATCCCGAGAATTCGCCGAATTAGACTATGGCGTTGGCAGTCCTCTCGACGTGCCGCGTTCATCTTGCTTTGTGGATATTGACGACAAGCATAAAGCTAAGTCAAGCTTTTTTTTAGTTTGATCGCGTGAAATTCCGTTTCGCTATTTAAATCTTTTAACTCATTTATTTTCGTGTTTTCACTTGCTGTCTAGGTTCAATTTCTCGGTCACCGTGGGCTTTCACGCCTAATCTACATCAACATCTCACTGCCATTCTTTTTTACTCTGCGAGAATTCATGCACAAGTCCACACTTGAGACACCGCAGAGAGGGGGACCGAAGAAATTTGAGAGAAAAATTCAAGAGCGGAGAGCAAAAAGGAGGAGGCCACATTTATTGAATACACGGCCACGATTGAGAGCATAGAGAGAGAAGAAAGCGTGAGAAAGAGAGCGGTGGTCGGCCAGCCCTGGATAGGTGACAAAATCCTGAAGAAAGAGATTTTGGATGCTCATCTCGCAGACACGAAGGTCACCCGCAAAGAGAAGAACGGCCCGGCTTGTCGCCGAAACGGTTCCCGTCAACGGACCTCCTGGGCTTAAATTAAGCGAGGGCTAAATTTTCTAGCGATGTCTTTGCATCGCGTGTTGAGGCAACGACGTGTGGTTTCCTCGTTCGATCCGCGGCATCACTACGTGTGCTTGCTTCGAACTTGCTACGACTTGCTGTCCCCGAGTCCACTTCGAGCAACCAGAACCGACGTCCCAGTTTCAGACAACGGCCAACCGTTGCATCCCAAAACGCCACCACCACCATTCTTGGTGTGCCGTTAGTCCTTCAATTGAGAAAGCAAGTTTTGGGGGCATCGATATGCAATACGAAGCCAAGTAAAGAACGTGATCATGGGGGTTCAGTAAGTCAAAGCTTGGGAATTAGTGAGGAGACCGAAGGGAGCGGATTTGTTCCTTGGGTCAAATTGAAACTGAAGCGGAGCACCTGGACAACCGGGCAAGCACTCAAGCACGCCCACTTCTCAGCGCACGGTCAAGGAAAAGATGGACACCTGGAGAAAAGGATATAACATGCAACTCAGCAGAAATTCTCTTTAATCTCCCTCGGCGCCACGAAGAATCCAAGCATTATTGCTTTTGTTTCGATTTCTATTATTGCAGGTCTTTCTGATGAGACATCACCGCGAAGTAGTCCTTTCTCAGTCGCATATCACCCTGAATCGCCGGTCATTGCTGTCCGAATCATCGATCGTGATCCGCTGCCCTATTTGAATTTGGAAATCATATCCTTCGGATTAGGTGAAATTCTCATCCCAAGTTGATTTGAGTATCTCATTGTCTATTTGATGCTGTTGATATCTAATTAAATATTTTTGAGTGATAGACATTCTCATTTAGGATTTATTTCATGATTCGCAACCGCACCTGAATTTTTTATTTCTAAGGTTTTAGATGAAATAATTAATTAAGCGGGAATAAAATTGATATTTTTGATCTTTAAGGCTTAAGATCAATTTATTGATTTTACTAGCGAAATATTATCCCTCGATCTGAATAATGTAGGATATCTTTGGTTTGGTTTGTCTTGATTGCTTTGTTTATTTTGAAATATGTTTGAATTAGAATATTGCATGATTTAGGGTTATCTTGCATGCTTAGGATAGGAGTTTTATTATTTCGAAATTAAATAAAAAAATAAAAACAAAAAAATCATCATGCATATGTCGTGTAGAATTAGGGCATATCATTGCATATTAGGGTAAAATTGCACTTAATCTAGTTAAGTAATTTTCACATTTCACCAAATTTCGAATTTCATGAAAAAATACAAAAAAATGTCATAGAATAAATGAGTTTCAATCTTTAGGATAGATTGTATTCTTTTAAGAAAAAGAAAATAAAAAATGTCATGTGCATGTCATTAGGATTTCATGAAATGCATGCCATTTGGTGGTTGTTGCTAGGTCCTTTCAATTAGAAATTGCATTGCATTAGAACTAGGTCATTTAGTTAATATTGCATTGCATATTGCATGATTCTCATTAAACAAGTGAAAACATTAAAAAGGGAAATTGCGTGTTAATTAGAAATCATATCTAGGGTTGATGATGTGAATTCTGATCTAACGACGCACATGCTTTTGTTGCTACATGATAAGTCTTGTAATTTATTCATTGCTTTCTTGGGTGTTAAATTGATGGATTGCGTAACCGCATGATCAACCTCACATGTTAGGGAAATAAATTTAAAATCAATTTAAGCTGCCTGCAAAAAAAAAAAAAACATTTTTCAAAATAAAAGAATGGCACCGAAAGGGCATTAGAAAAATCTAGTGTAACCAAGTCCCCGTACCCATAATCTCTGGTTCGCAGAAGTAAAATAATTCTCCCGTTATTTTACTTGGGTTTCTAATCGACCCACCAAAAATAGATTAGTGACGACTCTTAGATAAAATCCATTTGCATGTTAAGAAACTTGAACCTTAAGTCGCGAATTGATATGGGCTTGGGAGAGCCCGAGTTAAGTCTAGGCTTAACAATCCATTAGCCAAAACCTAGGTGGTCACACCCGAAAAATTGGTCGCGACAAAAAGTTAATCGATCCCCTCGAGCCAAAACTCTTCATCCATCTCGAAGGATTCGTGGGAAGTTGATCCGTTTTCATTTTCCCAATCCTTTCCAAATTTGGAATGTTGGCAGCTCTTCTTGGAAACCAAAAGTGTGAGGTTCATTATCTAATCTGCTTGAGCTTCGGGAATGGGAAGAAGGAGTTTCTAGTCGTCAAGAAAACCACGAATCGCCGATTTCGAATCCACCAGCTGACGGAGATTAAGCAGCGTCCTTTCCCTCTCTCTTCTTCCTTTGGATCTCTTCGTCCTTCGTCCTGGAGAACCCGCAACAATGGTGGACATAGGGACGGCCAGAACGATCGTAGGCATTGTCGGTGAGTTCTTGAAGACCCGGCAATGCATGACCTCTCTATTTTCTTGCGTATGTTCATGTAAAGTCTTCTCGCTGACTCGCGTTGGTGCTGGAGAATTCGTAGTGATGTGATCATTCTGCTAACAATGCATGGGAACCATTTTTGGAACTATTTTTGCCGAATCCATGAGAGATAAATATATACAAAGGTGAAACACGAAAGATCCATGAAAAGAATGAAAAAAGAAAACCATAAAATATCTTAAATTAGAATGCTGAAAAAGTTTACAAAAGATACAAATTATGTTGATAAAACACACCTGAACAAACACAAAGGCGAAGGACGAAAGACCCTAATGCATTATATAATCAACTAACAGTTTTGAATAAATTGTCGTGCAAAGTAATTATTGAATTGTTAAATTGTATGTGTGGAGCAACGTACGAGTGAAGAAGAGTTAATAACTCAGCCATTATATAATAAATAAGCGAAATGTCAAAGTTATGACCATGGATCTCAATATTTTGATTCGACCATTTTGCAGGAAACGTTATTTCTTTCAGTTTATTCATGTCTCCCATGTAAACTTAGCTCGGCAACTTCTACTCCACTCATAACTTAACCAAAAAAAAGTCTTGTTGTCTTGATTATTTTTTATCAATGGATTGACATTTTGAATTCGATTTGCTTTTGCATCATGGGTGGATCTCATCAGCCTGACATTCATCAAGATATGTAAGAAGAAAATGGCAGCGGGATTCAAGCCAACTCCATACGTTGTGATGGTACTCAACTTAGCGTTGTGGGTGTTCTATGGTATGCCCATTGTCTGTCCGGACAGCCAGCTCATCGTCACAATCAATGGTTTCGGTCTTGGTCTTGCGCTCATCTATGTTGGGATATTTTTAATATACTCCCCATGGAACAGACGTGTAAGTTTCTGGAACACCTAAGTTGTTCAAGAAAATAAGAGTGCTTGTCCTATCTTTATTTCTTAGCTTCAGCATTCTGATTTTTTTTTTGTACTTTTGTCGCTATTTTGCAGCATAATATCTTGCTTGCGCTCCTCGTTGAACTAATCTTCATGGCTGTAGTAGTTTTCATCACCCTGAAGCATCCGTACCATAGACTTGAGGTTTGCATTTGTTAGAACGTTGTGTATCATCTTCAACATAGTGTTGCACACTTCGCCATTGACAATCATGGTATGCTGACTGTTCGGCTTATCCCAGAAACTAATAAGTTGCTGATTAACAACCAAGAAAATGGCAATCAACTTCCTTCTTTTTGGTATTGGCAGTGCCATGTCATCCGGACAGAGAGAGTCAAGTACATGCCTCTCTTGCCTACCTCTTAAACAGCATCATCTGATTTGTCTATGCGCTCCTCAAATTCGATCCTTTGTCCTGGTAAAATCTTCAACCTTATTTTTCGGTCACATATAACTTGCTTCATCCAAATCCTTGGAGTGTAATCAGGTTCTGCTGTACTAGTTGATAGTTTAGAGGAAGTAGATAGTGAAAGCATACTTTTTTTCAGTTCAATAACTGATTTCCTGGATGATGAAGCCTTCTCCTTGAAGACATCTTCTGTTCATTTGGTTTTGTAAATGTGCCCATACGTTTTTCTAGGTGCCAAATGGTTTGGGAGCCTTGTCTGGTCTGATGCAGTTGATTCTCTATGCAACATACTACAGAACCACCAAGTGGGACGAGCCCGAGAAACCGACGTCTGAGGTTGAAATATCCGCTGCCTAGGGCTGAGACAATGGATGCGCGCTCCTTTGCTCCTCAAGATTCAGTTCTTTTCTTTACCCCAGATGTTTGACATTAATTGTTGTAAAAATATAATGTGTACTTCCAACGAAACGGTAATAAGCAAAGTGGAAAAGCAGGAATGCCGTCATTTGAATATTGACACATGCTGCAATCCATCAGTTAGATGCTTACATACCAAACGAAAGGACACAGAACATCTGTCTCCTGTATGTTCTGTGGAGCATGTTCTCCGCTCGATGATATAGATGATATAGGGAGCAAAAACAGAGCGCTAGTCTTGAAATTGTTCTTTATTAACAGAAAGTGTAGTCATACATTACAGGTGGCCAACCCAGTCTTTCCGAGCAGCGTATGTAAAAAATGGTACAAAGTTCTGTTAAATCCCCCAAAGCTTCTAAAACTCACGCGCAAAAGAGGAAAAGAAGAACAATAATTAGAAAATGAAGCTTTACGCCATTCGAGAAGGAAAGATGTAGTGGTACGCGCTCTCTCCTTGATCTATATTGACGAACCGCCATCCCTATTCTTCTATGAATCCCCCGCCCTATTTCTCGACAGTAGATGCAATAAGCAAACACCTTCCCCCTAGAGGCTGATAGCGCTAGAGTCTTCGAAAGTTAAAGCAATAATGATCCCAATTGATTCGTCAAGGTCCATGACTGGTCAATGGGAATCATGCCACCCCTTTGGGCATGTCGATAGCTTCGAGCAAAGAGACGACCTCGTCGATCTCTGGACATTTGTCTGGATGAGCATCCCAGCATCGTTTCATCGCATTTCCGAGAGAACTTGGGTCGCATCTCGGAATATCAGGTCTCAGGTTCTGTTGCACCTATAGTCGCCAAAGAGGATTAGAAATCAGAGACAACTACTTCCCAGTAGCAGCAGAATTACTGCTCGCTATCTGCTTCTCATATTGTAGGAGATGGAACCGAACAATACCTGGTGCACCACCGCCGAAGTCATTTCTGAGAAACTAAGGTCAGGGTTAGGCATGTCGCAACAATATATTTCCCATAGGCAGATGCCGAAACTGTGGCCATCGCATTTTATATTATATGGGTTTCCATTTAGTAGCTGCACCCAGTTTTGTTGAGTCGCCTATTATTTATTCTGCAACAACTTGCCTTTCCTTTTGGTCCTCCACTTCAAGTCTTTGGTTACTTAAATTGATGAAAAGGAAATTTTAAATTTTTGAATAATTTTTTTTTTCCATTCTGGCCAACTAGGGTTGCCGCCTTTGCCAAATCCGGCAAGGGTGGCCCTCGATCAGCCGTGGGGGTCGAGCACTCTCTTTGGGGAGGGTTGCCCTTGCTAGATCTATCAAGGGCTTGATCATGGCTTGGGCAAGGGTTGCAGCCGCCAGATTTGAGGAGACCTTGCCTTGGGGAGGACTCGTAGGTCCTAGCTTACTCGTCAACCATAATGAAAAAAATAATAGAAAAAGAAGTAATAAAACAATCAGGAAATATTTTGAAAATTTTTAGATAATTTTCCCCAAAACATGAAATATATAGAAGTTTTGCATTACAAATAATTTATATCAATCAATCAACCAACAAAAACATAGTAGGACTAACAATTTTTTTTTTTTTTGGGGGAGGAGCTCATCTTGAATTATATGTTATCTATTTTGAAGTTTCTCTAGTTTCTATTCAAATTTGAAATACTCTCGATTTCTTTTCCTAAATCGATGAAACTCGTTGATTTGATAAGATTTTTGTGGAGAGCAATTATGTGAAGAAATGAGGGCAATACTGTAAGCAATAGTTTAATCGTTAAAAGTACTTTCTCATATACAAACACCGAAGATATGATTACTTAAGCTTTTGTAATACATGAATTCTATATTGCAAAGTAAATGCAAAATGTTTTTTTTTTAAATTAAAAACAGAATTAAACTTCATTCAATTACAATTTTTTTGTTACTTTGTGTCGCTTGTCCAATATTAAATAGAAACCCTATATAAAAATAATCTTAATTGGTGGGGTGACCATTATATCAAATTTCATCAAATTAATAATCTATTCAAGCTCATTTTAAATTATTTTTTCATAGGAACGCTATTGTTAAATATTAAGTGAAGAATTAAGCTTTTTATTTGATATATTTGAATGGTTGATTCAAATTAGTGTAAAGGAAGGTGAAGGGATGGAACTTTCCGATGACGTGGCCAACCACAAATCAACATTTCAGCTGATTTTTGGTTTTTTGTTTCCAAATCTAGATGTTCCTGTCAGTTTGCATAGACACAATGCACAACGGGAGAAACTTCCATGCCGTTCTACTTCTATGGATAGGAGTTGACGCATACCGTGCACCTTGTATGCACTGCATGCAGAGAGCAAATGAAAGGTCATCGATCCCCTCGACCAAAACCCTTCATCCATCTTGAAGGATTCGTGGGAAGTTGATCGTTTTTCATTTTTCCCAATCCTTTCCAAATTTAGAATGTTGGCAGACCTTCTTAACCAAAAGTGTACATATAAATCGCCTGCGCAAGCGTGAGGTTCATCATTTAATTTGCTTGAGCTCCGGGAATGGGAAGGAGTTCTTAGTCATCGAGAAAACCTTGAATCGCCGATTTCGAATCCAACAACTGACGGAGATTAAGCAACATCCTTTCGCTTTCTCTTCCTCCTTTGGATCTCTTCTCCTTCGTCCTTGAGAACTCGCAGCAATGGTGTTGAAATATAATATGCAGAAATAACATGATCTTGCAATTTATATCAACACAAAATCACCAGAGAACTAAACGAGAAATAATAAGGACATCAGAAATTTACGTGGTTCGGTCCGAGTACCGGTATCTATGTCCACGGGAAAGCTAGCAGCAAATAATCCACTATAATAAGAGAATCATAGTTTACAATAACGCACATGCTCGAGTGTTTCCCATACTTAGATTTAACCCTAAAAACAAAGTATTTATAAATAAACAATTCACTTGGACATAAACTCACGACACAAATTACTACGCATTCAAGCTCAAAGTATAATGCACACGGCTCTCTCTTCAGCTTCACATGTGGCTCCTTCCTCTTGAAGTGCGGCTCCTTCCTCTTTGTAGGTTTTTCACCCGCTTTTTGCAAGCTCCAAAAAGGGGAATTACTTTCTACTCACGTATATATGTGTGCCTAGAGTCAAACTTTGACTCTGGGCCCCATCGTTACTTTCCTTCTCTATGTGCAGGGGGCTTCGGCAGCTGTTTCTTCTTTTAGAGTTATAGTGGCTCTTTCGTATAAAATAAACTGTTTTATACATGTGCAGATGACGTGCGGAGGACTCCTTCACGCCAAAGGATCCTTATACGTGCGTGTGCCTAGAGTCAACACTTTGACTCTAGGCCCCATGATTTGGGTTGCCTTTTTCAAATTTCGTAGACTTCCGTAGCAAAGAAAAAACTTTGCTTCCTTTTATTTTATATTTCATCTTTTGTAAATCTTCAAGAGTCTAGCGAATTTTCTTTTACTTGAGAAATCTTTATCAACAAAATTCGGTATAATAAATCGTCATTCGAATTTAAACTCGAAATATTTATTTAATAATTCTCCACCTTAACTTGATGTTTGAAGCCATGTTATAGTGCTCATCATCCATGTTGCTCTCCCAACACCTCGACGAGTGCTCACTCTCCACAGACGCCAATAGAGCTCAAGTAGTGTTTGAGCTTCGCTAAATGAACAAATTTAGTCATTATGTCTACTAGGTTATCTACTATAGCAATATTTTTGACAATAATATTACCCTTAGCTAAGATATCTCAGATGAAGTACCTGATGTTGATATGCTTCGTTCACTCGTGATAAACTGGATTATACGCCAAATATATTTCACCTTGGTTATCATAGTGTATATCCACACTTTTCTATTCTAACCTAAAGTTCGAGAGCAAATCTATAACCATATCGCCTCATTCGTTACAAAGGTTAGTGCCATGTACTTTGCCTCAATCAAAGACAAGACAATGTGATCCTGTAAGGATGCTTTCCAACTAACCGCACCATCCGCTAGCATAAATATGTACCCTGCTAAAGACCTATGATCATCCAAGTCACCGGTGTGATCTGAATCCACAAAACTAATGGTCTTACTACCATTACTGTCCCTCCAGTACACTATACCCACGTCTGTTGTCCCCTTGAAATATCTGAGGATCCACTTCACAGCTTCCCAATGAGCTTTACCAGGACGTTTCATATAGCGACTAACCACGCTCATTGCTTGTGAAATATCAAGTCTAGTGCACACCATAGCATACATAATACTACCCATGGCACTAGAATAATGAACATGGGACATAAGCTCCTCCTCCTCCTCAGTCTACGGTGATAATTTTTCTGAAAGTTTAAAGTGCTCTGCTAAATGTGTACTTATAACTTTTGCTGATTGCATATTAAAATGTGTTGTGATCTTCTCAATATATTTCTTTTGAGATAGACGTAAAACTCTTGCAGCATTGTCATGCAAAATCTCTATACCCAAAATTTTCTTTGCAACAACTAAATATTCCATTTCAAATTCAGCATTTAACCGCCTTTTTAGCACATCAACATTAGACATATTCTTAGCTACTATCAGTATATCATCAACATATAAAAGTAGATAAATCAAAGAACCATTCTCCAATCTCCTATAGAAAATGTAGCTATCCATATGACTTTTTGTGTAATCTTAACTAGCCATGAAAGCATCAAAACATTTATACCACTGCCTAGGAGACTATTTTAGCTCATACAAAGATTTCTTCAACAAGCAAACATGATCTTCCTTACTTGGAATAGCAAATCCCTCTAATTGCCTCATATAAATCTGCTCCGACTCACCGTGAAGAAACACAGTTTTCACATCTAGTTGCTCTAACTCAATATCTTGCGAAGCAACTAAGGCAAATAAAACACGAATAGAAGTATATCTTGCCACAGGAGAGAACACTGTAGTCAATGCTCTCACACTGTGTATATTCTTTCGCCACAAGTCTCGCCTTATACCTCGTTACCTCAACACCAGAAATGCCCTCTTTCCGTTTGAAGACCCATTTACTTCCGACAATCTTTTGGCTCTTGAGTACTTTGACCAGCTCCCGTGTCTAATTTCAATGGAATGATTCAATCTCTTCACTCATAACTCCTAGCTACTGCGATGACTCTGAACTAGCCATCGCCTCAGAGTAAGATGAAGGCTCATCTGTCTTCATCTCATCACCTACAGTCAATACATAAACAATATTTGTATAATCATAATGTACCGATGATTTAACGTGCCTTCTCTGTCTATTTGCGGCTATAGTGTGGTGCGGCTTTTCTGGTTATTCACTATCACTGACTTCAGAAACGGCGGCTTCATCTGTAATCTCAACTTCTGTTACATTCGAGGTCTCCAAAATCTCCACCTGAAGCTCTACTTCACTAATGACACTGTTGGTTGTATCTCAGAACTTCTCCGTTGAAGCATTGCAATCTCATTGAAGATCACATTTATGCTGATTAAAAAATTGAGTGATTTGGGATCGGTGCACCACAGTTAGTAGCCTTTCACCCCATATGCATAACCAGAAATATGCACTTCTTCACTCTCAGTTCAAGCTTACCATCACTCGCATAAGTATACACAAGACATCTGAAATACGGACTAATCAACAGGTTTTCTTGACTATACTTCCTCAAGAGTCTTTCACTCGATAGCAGATGATTGAGATCGATTAATAAGGTAACATAACATGTTTACTTCTTCGGCCCAAAATTCTTTGCCAAGTCCTGCATATGAAAGCATGCATCAAGCCCGCTCAAGCAAAATTCTGTTCTTCCGTTCTACCACGCCATTCTACTATGGTGTCCCACGTACTGTGCGGTGTCTCACAATACTTTCTTTCTCGCTAAGTTTATCATAGAACTCCATGCCATTATCGGCTCTCAAGCATAATTTGTTTATCTGACTACTTCTCAATCAATGCCTTAAATTTTTTGAACCGATTGAACACTTCATATTTGTGCTTTAGAAAGTATACCCATACCTTCCTTGAATAGTCATCGATAAATGTCAGCATATAACGGGCACCTCTTTTCGAAGGAATCGAAGATGGGTCCCGGACGTCTGAATGAATATATTCAATTGGTCGTTTGATCGAATAAATAGCTTTAATAAACTTAATTCAGTGCTGCTTCCCAAAGATGCAGTGTTTACATAAGTCCAGCTTCCCTATCTTTTGACCCTTCAACAACTTCTTTTCACTTAGCATCGTTATACCTGCCTCACTTATGTGCCCCAAACACATATGCCATAATTGAGTCAAGTTAGAGTCTAACTCACCTGATGAAATTGCAATGGTTCCGGTCACAGTCTCTCCCAGTAGATGATAGAGAGTATTTACTTTATTTCCCTTCATCACTGTCATGGTACTTCGAGAGATCTTTAGTACTCCACCTTTAGCGGTATACTTACATCCGATGCCATCGAGTGTCCCTAGAGAAATAAGGCTCTTCTTGAGCTCCGATACATGCCTCACATTTCTCAATATGCGCACCACCCCCATTGTGCATTTGAATCCGAATTGTCTCTATCCCCACAGCCTTACAAATTGCGTTATTCTAAAAAAAAACTCTACCACCATATGCAATTTGGTAAGTAGTAAACTAGTTCTTATGAGGCGTCATATGATAAGAACGTCCCAAATCCAGCACCCATTCGTCTCTTGGCGAAGTATCAGTTACACATAAAACAACTCCTGCATCACTATTGCTCTCCTCGGCAACGTTTGCCACACTACTTGTGGCATTCTGCCTATCAGCTTTATTCCTCCGCTTTGGACAATCTCTCATGATGTGCCCCTTCTCGTGACACTCAAAGCATTTCACAAGCTCCTTGTGACACTCAAAGCATTTCACGCGTCCCTTGGACTTTCTTTGGCGTGATTTCGATTTGCTTTTACCTCTGCTACTACTAGACCCTCGATGTTGTTCTCTACCCCGAATCGTTAGTGCTTGTGCTACTCTTTGCGCCGACCGTCATCTCACAACTTTCTTCGCCACTCCTTAGAGAATAAGGCGGACTTTACATTTTCTGAGGTAATTGTAGTACACCCCTACAATAGTAAATTAGTAAAATGCTCCCATGACTCTAGCAAAGAGGCTAACAATATCATGCCCTGTTCTTCGTCACCGAGTATCTTATCGACGTTCTTCAAATCTATCATGAATTTATTAAATTCATCTAGGTGGATTCTGATAGACATACCTTCAATATATCTAAATTGAAACACCTTCAACATGTATAAGCGAGTGTTCAAACCTTTCTTCACATAGAGTGCTTAAAGTTTTGCCCATAATACTGCGGCATCCTTCTCTTCAGCAAATTTTATTAAGACCTCATCTGACAAATTTGACAAGATTGTGCTCTTTGCTTTTTTCATTAGCTCTACTCTCTCTGAGGCTTTCATTATAATTGGCGACTTATCTTCACCAGCTAGTGCCTTGGCCCAACCTTGTGTTTTCAATAATGCCCGCATCTTGATGCTCCATAACACAAAGTTATCGCTCCCGTTAAACTTCTCAATTTTAGATTTCCTCTTAGATATAATTGTAATAATTGAATTTCCAAATAATAATCAAACAAGCTAAAGCTTCAAATCACAATTAAGAAATTTGATCCAAGCTCTGATACCAATTGTTGGGATATAATACGCGGAAACGACATGGTCTTGCAAATTATGTCAACGCGAAATCACCAAAGAAATAAATGAGAAATAATAAGGACACCAGAAATTTATGTAGTTCGGTCTGAGTATCGGTACCTACGTCCACGGGGAAACCAGTATCAAATAATCCATCATAATTAGAGAATTAGAGTTTACAATCACTCACACACTCGAATGTTTCCTACATCTAGATTTAACCCTAAACCCAAAGTGTTTATAAATAAATAACTCACTTGGACATAAACTCACGGCACAAATTACTACGTGTTCAAGCTCAAAGTATAACACGCGTGGCTCTCTCTTCAACTTGACGTGCGTCTCCTTCCTCTTTGTAGGTTTTTCGCCCGCTTCTTGCAAGCCCCAAAAAGGGGATTACTTTCTGCTCATGTATATATGTGTGCCCAGAGTCAAACTTTGACTCTGGGCCTCGCCGTTACTTTCCTTCTCTATGTGCAGGGGCTTCGGCGATTGTTTCTTCTTTTAGAGCTTTAGCGGCTCTTTCACGTAAAAAAAAAAAAAAAACACTGTTTTATACGTGTGCAAAGGACTCCTTCAGGCCAAAGGATCCTTATACGTGTGTGTGCCTAGAGTCAACACTTTGACTTTGGCCCCACAATTTGGGTTGCCTTTTTCGAATTCCATAGACTTCCGCAGCAAAGAAGAAACTCTGCTCCCCTTTATTTTATATTTCCTCTTTCATAAATCCAGTCCAACGAATTTTCTTCTACTTAGGAAATCTTTATCAATAAAATTTGGTAGAATAAATCGTCATCCGAATTCAAACTCGAGACATTAATTTAACAAATGGTGGACATTGGGATAGCCAGACGGTCGTAGACATTGTTGGTGAGTTCTTGAATACCCAAGAATGCATGAACTCTCCATTTCTTGCGTATGTTCATGTAATATCTTCTGGCCGACTCGCATTAGTGCTTAAAAATTCGTTGTGACATGATCATTTTGCTAACAGTGCATGGGAACCATTTTCCGGAAGCCTATCGTCGTTGTTAAGGTGTGTCTATATATTCATATGCGTATCTGCACTCGAGACATAAATATATACAAATGCGAAATACAAAAGATCCCTAAAAAAAATATAAAAAATCCATAAAATATTTTAAATTAGAAAGTTGAATAACATTACAAAAGATATAAATTATGTTGATATAACACACCTGAACAACTACGATACAAAGGTGAAAATCAAAGATCGTGATCCATGAAAAATCCGTTACATAATCGATTGAGCTGTTTTGAATAAATTATTGTGCAGAGTGATGATTGAATTGTTAAATAATATATGTGAAAAATCCATAAGTAATCAAAGGATTACATAATGAAATCAAATAGAATAAAATGGAGAAGAGTTAATAACTGATCGATTATTTAATAAAAAGCGAAATGTCAACGTTATGATCATGGAACTCAATTTTTTTATTCGAACATTTTGCAGGAAATGTCACCACCACGGCTTTATTCCTATCTTCCATGTAAGCTTAGCTCGGCAACTTCTACTCCTCTCATAAGTTGACCAATAAAATTATTGCTGTCTTGTTTATTTTGATCAATGGATTGACATTCGAATTCGATTTACTTTGCATCACGGCGGATCTCATCAGCCTGACATTTATCATGATATTGAAGAAGAAAAAGGCGACGCGATTCAAACCGGATCAATATGTCGCGACGGTACTCAATTGCGCAATGTGGGTGTACTATGGTATGTCCCCTGTTCGTCCAAGAAGCCCGCTTGTCGTCATAATCAACGCTTTCAGTCTTGGTATCGAGCTCATCTACGTTGGGATATTCTTCATGTACTCTCATGAAACAAATGTGTAAGCTTTTGAAACACCTAAGTTGTTTAAGAAAGTAAGAGTGCTCCTCCAATCTTCATTTCCCAGCTTCGGCATTCTGATTTTTTTTTTTTTTTTTGCTTGTCACCATTTCGCAGCGGACTATCTTGCTTGTGCTCCTCGTTGAACTAATCTTCATGGCTGCATTAGTTGCCTTATGTAGGAGTTCTGCACTTCTTGTAATGTTGTGTATCATCTTCAACATAGTGATGTATACTTCGCCATTGACAATCATGGCACGTTGATTGTTTGGCTTTTCCCAGAAACTAATACGTCAGTGATCAACAATCAAGAAAATGGGAATGAATGTCCTTTTTGGTACTAGCAACGCCGAGTCATCCAGACAAAGAGCGTCAAGTACATGCCTTTCTATCTGTCACTCACCATGTTCTTAAACGGCATCACCTGGGCTGTCTATGCGCTCCTCAAATTCAAACCCTTTGTCCTAGTATAATCTCGAAACTTATTTCTTAGTCGCATGTAATTTGTTGGATATTTCAATAATATTTTGAAATATTTACGATAATAGCTTTTATAAAAGTTATGATCGCATTTAAGATCATCATTATTTTTAAAGTCACATAACGGTTTGTCCTTTTCAATCGTTTTGTAATGTTTAATTTATTTCTCAAATAAATCCTTCATTATTTTACAACGGCTCTTTTAACGGCTCTATTTTGTGTGAATATAAAATCTCGTGAGACAATCTTAAAAAATATATACACCGAATGGAACAGAGAATATTCTTTCTTTAAAAAATCTTTTATTTTATTTTTCTTGCTGGGTTATACACAATGTTGTTTCTATTCCTTCTAATATTCAGTGTGGAATATAGAAGAAGGTTTGCTGTATCTTGAGTCCGAGTATCGGTACCTACTCCATGGGAAAGCCATTAACAAATAATCCACGATAATTCGAAAATCAGAGTTTACAGTCACTCACATGCTCGAGTATTTCCCACACCTAAATTTAACCAAAAACCCAAAGTATTTATAAATAAACAACTCACTTGGATATAAATTCACGGCATAAATTACTACACATTCAAGCTCAAAGTATAACGTGCACGGTTCTCTTCAGTTTGACGTGCGGCTCATTCCTCTTCATAGGTTTTTCATCCGTTTCTTGCAAGCCCCAAAAAGGGGAATTACTTTCTGCTCACGTATATATGTGTGCTCAGAGTCAAACTTTGACTCTGGGCCCCGCCGTTACTTTCCTTCTCTACATACAGGGGGCTTCGGCGACTATTTCTTCTTTTAGAGCTTCAATGGCTCTTTCGTATAAAGAAAAATGTTTTATACATGTGTAGAGGACTCCTTCACACCAAAGGATCCTTCTACGTGCGTGTGCCAGAGTCAACACTTTGACTCTACCCCACAATATGGATTGCCTTTTTCGGATTCCGTAGACTTCCACAACAAAGAAGAAACTTTGCTCCCTTTTATTTTATATTTCCTCTTTTGTAAATTTTCAAGAGTCCAACGAATTTTATTCTACTTGGGAAATCTTAATCAACAAAATTCAGTAGAATAAATCATCATTCGAATTCAAACTCGAGACATTAATTTAACAAATGGTAAACATTGAGACAACTGGAATGATTGTAGGCATTGCTGGTGAGTTCTTGAATACCCAATGATGGTTTTATTTGTATGTTGATGGGCCTAAGTTGGCCCGTCCGCCTATGTTGGTCCTAAAAGTTTGGCCCGTTAAATAATGGCCCATGTATGAAGAGGTGTTACGTTGAGGGGTTATGACTTTTGGGGGGAACATATTATGTTGGAGAAAACGTATTTAAGAGAGAAAAGAAAAGAGAGGAACGTACATTTTCAAGTGAACGTACGTCAGTCTCTCTCTCCCTCAAAAAGAAGAAAAACAAAAAGGAACAGCACGCTCCTCGGTAGAACGGGATCAGAATTTCTTCCTCGATCTTCAGCATTTGTGTTTAATTTGTGGACAATAAGGTACGCTCAATTATGTAGTGTAACTTTTGATCGGTGATACATGTTCTTCTTGGACTCGTCTTCCGCATTCGTTTAAGGGGTTCAATTTAGTGTCGAATTCAATTTAGGGAATCAGTAATTCCCAACACCCGAGAATGCATGAACTCTCCATTTTCTTGCGTACGTTCATGTAATACCTTCTGGCCGACTCGCATTTGTGCTTAAAAATTCGTTGTGGCATGATCATTTTGCTAATAGTGCATGGGAACCATTTTCCAGAAGCCCATCGTTGTTGTTAAGGTGTGTCTATATATTCATATGCGTATCTGCACTCGAGACATAAATATATACAAATGCGAAATACAAAAGATCCCTAAAAAAATATAAAAAAATCCATAAAATATTTTAAATTAGAAAGCTGAATAACTTTACAAAGGATATAAATTATGTTGATATAACACATCTAAACAACTATGATACAAAGGTGAAAATCAAAGATCGTGATCCATGAAAAATCCGTTTCATAATCGATTGAGTTGTTTTGAATAAATTATTGTGCAGAGTGATGATTGAAGTGTTAACTAATATATGTGAAAAATCCATAAGTGATCAAAGGATTACATAATGAAATGAAGTAGAGTAGAATGGAGAAGAGTTAATGACTAATCGATTATATAATAAAAAGCGAAATGTCAACGTTATGACCATGGAACTCAATTTCTTTATTCGACCATTTTGCAGGAAATGTCACCACCAAGGCTTTATTCCCATCTTCCATGTAAGCTTAGCTCGACAACTTCTACTCCTCTCATAAGTTGACCAATGAAATTCTTGCTATCTTGTTTATTTTGATCAATGGATTGACATTCGAATTCGATTTACTTTGCATCATGGTGGATCTCATCAACCTGACATTTATCACAATATCGAAGAAGAAAAAGGCAGCGGGATTCAAGCCGGATCCATATGTCGCGACAGTAATCAACTGCGCAATGTGGGTGTACTATGGTATGTCCCTTGTTTGTCTAGGAAGCCCGCTTGTCATCATAATCAACGCTTTCGGTCTTGGTATTGAGCCCATCTACATTGGGATATTCTTCGTGTACTCTCCATGGAATAGACGTGTAAGCTTTTGAAACACCTAAGTTGTTTAAGAAAGTAGGAGTGCTCCTCCCATCTTCATTTCCCAACTTCGGCATTCTGATTTGTTTTTTTTGTTTTTTTTTTTTTGCTTTTGTCGCCATTTCGCAGCGGAATATCTTGCTTGTGCTCCTCATTGAACTGATCTTCATGGCTGCATTAGTTGCCTTATGCAGGAGTTCTGCACTTCTTGTAATGTTGTGTATCATCTTCAACATAGCTTCGCCATTGACAATCATGGTACATTGACTGTTTGGCTTTTCCCAGAAACTAATATGTCAGTGATCAACAATCAAGAAAATAGGAATTAATGTCTTTCTTTTTGGTACTGGCAGCGCCGAGTCATCCAGACAAAGAGCGTCAAATACATGCCTTTCTATATGTCACTCGCCACGGCATCACCTGGGCTATCTATGCGCTCCTCAAATTCAAACCCTTTGTCCTAGTATAATCTCGAAACTTATTTCTCAGTCGCATGTAATGTGTTGGATATTTCAATAATATTTTGAAATATTTACAATAATAGCTTTTATAAAATTTATGATCGCATTTAAGACCATCATTATTTTTAACGGTCACATAACGGTTTCTTAATGATCATATAACGGCTTTTCAATCGTTTTGTAACGTTTAATTTATTTTTCAAATAAATCCTTCATTATTTTACGATGGCTCTTTTAACGACTCTATTTTGTTTGAATATAAAATCTCATAAGATAATCTTAAAAAATATATACACCGTATGAAATAGAGAATATTCTTTCTTAAAAAAATCTTTCATTTCCTTTTCCTTGCTAGGTTATACATAACATTGTTTCTGTTCCTTCTAATATTCAATGCGGAATATAGAAGAAGGTCTGTTGTATCTTGAGCGGATAATCGTCAGAAGCTTATCGCACCGAGTTTCGCACTCCGAGGGGCGGAATTATCCTTAAGGACAATGTTTACGTTTGCATGCCTCAGATAAATTTATTTATTCTCATCAGCTTTTTTCCTACATAATTTGCTTTATCCAAATCTTTTAGAGTTAAACGTGTTTTGTTATACTAGTTGACAGTTCAGAAGAAACAGAGAGAGTGAAAGCATACCCTTTTTTGAGTTCAATAACTGAGATTTTCAGGAGGATGAAGCCTTCTTTTTGAAGACATCTTTTGGTCATTTGCTTCTGTTAATGTATCCATGCATTTTTGTAGGTACCAAATGGTTTGGAAGCCTTGTTGGGTCTGGCGCAACTAATTCTCTATGCAACATACTACATAACCACCAAGTTGGACAAGCCAGAGAAACCGACGTCCGATGTTGAACTCTCCAGAGCTTAAGGCCGAGACACTTAATTGACACAGGCTCCTCTGCTCCTCAAGATTCAGTTCTTTTCTTTACCAGAATCAGTACAATGTTTGACATTAACTGTTGTTGTAAATATCTAATATATGTACTTCCAAACAAACGGCAATAGCAAAGTGGGAAAGAAGGAATTCCATTGACAATTTGAACATTAACACATGCGGCAATCCATCAGTTAGATGCTCACGCACCAAATGAAAGGACATGGAACATCTGCCTCCCGTATGTTTTGCTGAGCGTGTTCTCCGCTTAATGATATAGATGATATATGGAGTAAAAACAAAGCGCTAGTCTTAAAATTGTTCTTTATTAACAGAAAGTGTAGTCATACATTACAGGTGGCCAACTCAGTCTTTTCAAGAACCATCATTCAAAAACAGTTTATGGTGATAAGGTCGATAATATTATTGGTGAACCATCGGAAGATTAGACTAGAGTAGGATATGTGATTTGATTCTGCCATTGAAAGATTAGATTAGAGTATGATTTGATTATGTCTTCGGAAGATTAGGTTAGAGTGTGAGATATGATTTGATCTTGATTATTTTAATCACAGGTTAATTGATATGACCAATATGTAAGATTAGATATTTGAGATATATAATAGAAAATCTAGTTGTCTTCTTAATATAAATAGCATTATATTTAGTAGAAGAAAAGTGTGTATTATTGCTTTCAGTGAAAAACATTCTTCTCCTAAAAAATTTACCTTTGAATCATTGCTTTCTTAATTTTTCTAATTTTCTTCACACAGTTCTGTAAAATTCCCCAGAGCTTCTAAAACTGACGCAAAAGAGGACTAGAAGAACAATAATTAGAAAATGAAGCTGTACACCATTCGAGAAGGAAAGATGTGGCAAACCGCCATCCCTATTCTTCTGATAAATCCCCAGCCCTAATTCTCGACTGTAGGTACAATAAGCAAACACTTCCCCTAGAGGTTGATAGCACTATAGTCTTTGAAAATTAAAGTAATAATGATACCAATTGATTCCTCAAAGAGCAACCTCGTCCATCTCTGGACGTTTGTCTGGATTAGCATCCTAGCATCGTTTTAACGCATTTGCAAGAGAACTCGGCAGCATCTCGGAATATCAGGTATCAGGTTTTATTGCACACATTAGAAATTAGAGACAACTATTACGATACACGTGTGAGTTGTATTAGAAAAATCCTATATCAGATAATTGATGTGGTGTAGAGCAATTAATATATTCTAGTTGACTCATAATCTATTGATTTAAATTTTTGAGTGAATGTGGGTCCAACTAAATATATTAATGGATTCGGATTTGAGCTCTTTCTTGACAATCTCCCAAGATGAAGATATCAGATTGTGCTGCATGCTTCCAGCAACAACTGCTTGCTATTTATAAATCATAATGCCAGGAGATAGAACCGAACAATACTTGGCGCACAATGCCAAAGTCATTCATGAGAAACTAACGTTAGGGTATAGCATGTCACAACAATATATTTCCCATAAGTAGATGCTGAAACTATAGACATCGCATTTTCTATTAGATAGTTTTCCATTAAGTACTTGTACCCATTTTTGTTGAGTTGCCTATTATTTATGCTGTATTATATCTGTGTTTCACTTTTGGTCCTTCACTTCAAGTTTTTGGTGACTTAAATGACGAAACACGATTTTTAAATTTTCTTCTGATTTTTTTTTTTTTTATTCTGGCTAGCCAGGGTTGTGGCCTTCACAAATCTGGCATGGGTGGCCCTCACTTGGCTACAGGGGTCAAGCACTCGCTTGGGGGAGGGTTGCCCTTGTAGATCTGGCAAGGGCTTGACCCTCATGGCCTGGGCAAGGGCAGTCACCGCCACATCTAGTGAGGGCTCGCCTATGTAAGGGCTCACAACCCCTCACTTACTCGTCGGCCATAATGCAAAAAAGGAAAATAGAAAGAAATAATGATAATTAATTTAGGAAATATTTTGAAAAAGTCGTAAATTTAGTCTACGTCACTACTAGTCATGGCAAATAAGATGATTGATTTTCATGTTAGTGATTTTTGCCAAAAATTAGTCTAATGGACTACATAGGCGAATCTTCAAAAGATTTAGGACTTGATTATTACAATTAAAAGGCCACAGAAGCCACCCTTCCCACATGGGAAGGGGGAAGGGGGAGGTGAGAGTTTAATGCCTCACTTTCTCAAGAGCCTGAAGGTGGGGATGCTTAGTTTCAAGTGTGGGGGTTTGGGTCCTAGATTTTGCAAAGAGATAGGACAAAAGTCCGAGAGTGAGTTGAGGATTACAATAGAACATAATAATAAAAAATCAATACAATTAAAAGGATTACATTGAATTGGCACAAATGTAAAAGGTTTAGTATTTTTTTGGTGCATTCACCCTCTCTTATTAGCACTTTTTTTTTTTTTGGTTTAAATTATCTAATATTTTATTTAACTATGAGCTTTGAAGCTTCAACTATGTCTTCGAATATCCTAAATTAGGGACAAGCACAAAGACTTGCACCCTAGCCAGAGAAACACCAAATGCTAATATAGTTTCATTAAGGAAGTAGGATCCAACTCAAGCTTATTCACTAGATTGTGGGCAAAATTATCCAAAATGTCCTAAATCTATTACACAACGATCAATTTAGTTTTAAACCTTTCGATTATACCAATTTAATTTTAGACATTTTGACAATTTGTTAATTTAGTTCTAAATTTTTTTAGTTGTCCCATTTAATCTTAAACCTTTCGGCGATTTATCAATTTAATCTTAAACTTTTTAATGAATTATTAGCAGCTAATTTTGGCAAAAAATCGTGGACGTGATAGTCCATTCAATGTTGACTGTCCAACGTGATGTAGTAGGCGTTAACGTGAATAAATTTTTTATTTTTTTTAAATGCTTTAATTATTTTTATTTTTTCCTTTTTTTTTTAAATTTTTGATTGAAATGGCAAGCAAGGAGAAAAATCACGTGACTAAAAGAGAAAAAGGAAGAGAAGATAACTTATACTTGCTGTTTTGGCCATCGTATAAATAAATGAATTTGATTTCATTTTAGGGATAATTGCTCAAACTCCCCTAAACCAACTATTTGCTATGTTGAACCTTGAACTTTGATTTATATTTCAATTACTTGATTTATCATGTAGATAGCTTAAGAGTATTATCTGAAAATGGACTAACTCATTTTTCATTACTAAGACAATTTCTGCTGAACTTCTATAATATCATGAAAAAATTTCAAATAAAGGACTAAAATGTCTTCATTTTTTTTTTAAAATAAGGATAGAAGTGAACTTTATTTCAAATACAGGTCTGAAGTGTCATTTTCTCAAATAAAAGACCTAAAATGTACATTATTTCAAATTAAATCCTAAAGTTATCATGTCAATCTTAAGGAAGAGCCTATTTTACCGCCTATTAATGGCATTTTTGTCCTTTACATTTTTGAAAATTTTCCTTTTTTCCCTTTATTTATCATGTTTCTTCTATATTTTCTTAACTTCATCTCATGTAGTAATTAGCCATTATCATGTAATAATTAACGATGTTGCAGATGAAAAAAACTTATGGCCGTGAAAAAAATCAAAAGTTTGGGAGTAATCTATTTAATTTTTCAGAGTCCGACAGCCATTAGCAATGATGCCAAGATTCGTGGTGAGTAATTTGTAACTTTTCAAAATATAAAGGCTTTTAAGCAACAATGCCAAAATTCATTTGTCCCTTACTATTTTATCTAGATGAGATTTTTTTCCCTTTTCCTTTTCTTTTTCTCGTCTGTAACATCTATGATCTCCAGCCGATTTTCTTCATGTCTCAAAAGGCCTGGCCCGAGAGGACGCATGCATCGAGCTACAGATGATGATGATAGATGAAGATCGTAACAATGACAATGGCGGATTCTTCTGTTTCCTTAGCAAAAGCTCAGATGGTCCAAAAAATATATACCCTTGACTTTACATTGTTTGACCGTGTTTAAGGAAAATGAGCCATAGACAACGATTTACACCTTTACATATCGAAAATCCTCTTCCGGAAGTTTGCCTTGATCTCCTCCCATCATCAGCATCCTGATTTCTTGGACCTGGGTTCTTGGCAAACTTGGGAACCTGATATCGACAATTTGAGCCGGGGTCCGAACGTGGGACCTCGATGGCCACACCTATGACAATGAACTCGTGCACTCAGATCCGACTCGTCCACAACAAAACTCAAGAATTTTCAAAATTTTCCGTTGCATACAAAAGAAGAGGATTTGCAGCTCATTTTCAAAAGTCAAATAATGGAACCTTTTCCCTTGAAAATGATTTCACTGGAAACTATTTTTGAGCAACATCAAATGCTTTGACAAAACAAATCGATGAATATAGTCTTAACTGATTGAAAATCCATACGCTGCTCTAACTTGAAATTTCATGTACTAATACTTGAAATTATATTATCATATTTTTCTTTCTTTATGTACTATTATTACAAATGGATAATGATACAAATAGTAAAAAAAACTTTGATCTAATGTACAATGCGGTACATGAATTTTTAATTTATTTAATGTGAATTTTGAACTTTATCTCAATATGTAATGTTGTCCCTAAATTTTTAATTTGTTCAATGTAATATCTAAATCTTTGGTACATGTTAAAGTTAGTCTTTAGATTATATTAAAATCTTTTTTGTTATCTTTTATTAATTCATGATTAGGAACTACATTAAACATTTTTATATAATTTAAAAATTAATATAAATATATATCAAAAGTTTAAGGACAACATTTATGACATACGAATTTTTCGCTTGACAAAATAGTGAGTCCCAAATGTTTGATGGTCTATGGTACATTAGCGAGCCTATCGTCGATCTACCACGCTCACATTCTCACCGCGTCATCACTAAGCAATGCCATTTTCACCTCATCTGATGACATATCTACATCACCGAATCGTCGCAACTATTTGTTGCCGACAATCCCGATGTCCTTTTTCATCACGCATCGTCACACTACTCTCCAATCAACATTACCTTCGGCAATCATGAAGATCGCTCGACAGCCTGCTCAAACGATTAGCAACTTCATCGAACTTTTCTTCGTGGCGCGAAGACCAAAATCAGCGTCTTTTCTTTGCGGCGCGAAGACCAAGATCGGCATGGAAACAAACTGCCGCTCTTTAATTCCCCTCTTTTGTTTAGAACGCTCGAAGCCATTGCCACGTCTTCCGTCCATCATATGAAGATTCTTGAACTTCTTCTCCCCTCTCTCCGCATCTGCCACGAACAAGACCACCTTTCTAGCTGGCGTGAGATGGGGCAGCAAAGTCAACAAAAACTGCTCAAATTGAAGACTAGAATGGCAGTGGAGGAATAAAGAGAGAGAAAAAGAAGGGAGGGGGGCACTAAGCCTGGTGTCCTCATTGCCAACATTCACCGCACTCTTTCAACTCCTTTAGCTTCTTCTCCCCATTTCTGTTGCAGCCCGTGAACTTGAGAAGCCAGCAACGAAGGGACCCTTCTCAGCGAAAGAAGATTCTCTCTTAATTCGGCACTTGCGTCGTCGTTACCAGCTCGCCTTCATCTCGTTGAGTCGCGATCGCCGTTCACGAGGACTCAAGGCAAGTAAATATTCCCCGTTCTATCCTACCTCGATCGATTGTTGTTTGACGAGGATAGTTTTTTAAAAATTCAAGAACATTGTTTAGAACTTCGTTTAATCAGGAGTTTCAACTACGTTACCTAGCTACGTTGTCAAGTTCGAAATAGTTGAGCTCATGATTAGATTGTTGGGGCATGGACGGTTGATATTTGGCATGTGAGAGAGTTGGCATGGCAGAAACTTTGAAGGAAAGTCGTGATTGGATTGAGGGCAGGTTTGGTTCTAGTCCAACTCAGAAGTTTGCTAATTTTGTACCGACTTATGCGGTGCAAATTTCATGATGCGTTCACAAAAGTCATCTCTTATTGGCTGTTTTATGACATACTTTAATTTCATAATTTTTGGACTTTGTACGACAAAAATATATGTGAAAACTTTGGGATTCTGAATCTTTTTTTGGACTTAATGCACCAACCTCTCTTTGTTTTCCATCTTCATGAAAGTTGTAGAGTACATCCTCAGCTACCACATATTAAATTTCCATAATTTTTCGGTCTCATATGGTTGGCAAAATATTTATTTTCCTACTCAATTTCCTTCTGGAAATTTTGATTGTTTTGAGCCGGATTGCAAAAATGATCTAGAACTGTATAAACTAAATATGACTTCTAGTCCTTCACAAAAAATAAATAAATAAATAAAATCCCCCAGGTCTTTCTACCTCATATTAAAGTTTCATAATTTTGAAAACCATTTACCTAGACAACAACCATCATTTCTAAAGGCATGTAGAATGCCTAGAATCCGGGACCTTCTCTACAATTCACTTAATATATGTAATGATGAGTTTATATGAGTCTAAAGGATGAAAATGACTAATGATTCATTAGATGCATGCTTGAATTCTTGAATAATAGTGACGTTAACATACTTTTAATTGAAATATTGAATTGTTGCATCATGATGTGGACGTGTAATTAAGAATGCCATCGATTCTTGGGACAATGATGCCTTGGGTGAAAGTAGGGATGCCTGGAGGGGTAATTGGATTCCTTTAGATTCCTAGGGGTTGTAACGTGGGTCCTCCAGAAGCCTCGCGATGCCAAATGGGTGCGAGATGTTTGGGAGGTAATAGGGTTCCCCATATGATGATGGCAACATAAAATTATATTGATTATGACTTTGACATTTCTGAATTGAACTAGTGGTTACTTGTTAGGAATTTATTACTTGTATTGGCATGTCTTGTATTTTGAAAAGGTTTTTAGTTAAGTTAACGTACATGTGATTTACTGAACTTTCTATTGAGGCTTTATGTGTCAATATGGTCATCGATTTGTGTGGTATAGACTGGTGGACCTTTTACGTGCTAGGTTATGACTCACTGATCATTGACTTCATCTTTTCAAATCAATAGAATGTCAATCTCATTTGCCTCCCCTATGGTCCGTTACAGGGTGCTAGTTGACTTCATGTAGGAAGGATGCAGGATTTTTGGAGTTGGGAAGATTTTGATGATGTCAGGGGCTAGGGTTAGGTGACATGTATACAACTAAGTAGGGATAGGTGACTAACATACAATCCAGTGTAGTTAGTAGCATTAACCTTTTGAATTCCCCATAGCACTCCACTTGTCGCTTGATGTGTCGCCCTGCTTATAGAAAATCACGTGTACCCTAGGATTTTCTTTAGTCCCTTATACTTCCATATGCTTATAAAAAAGCAAAACGAGAAAAATAATGGCACTAGTAGTTCTACAGTAGCCGTGACATGCTGGGGTTGTTATAATATTGCGTATTGAGCCAAAATTCAATGATTATTTGTATCATTTTCTCTATTTCAAAACATTAAAGAAAATTATCTAAAAAGTTCTAAGCATATTATACTTTTACCAATTTAGTCATGATCCTTTTAATTGTGTCAATTGAATCTTAGACCTTTTTCAACTTCTGTCAACTAAGTCTATTTAATCAATTTTGACTGAAAATCACTAACGCAGATAATAGCTATCTTATATGGCACAATTGGCGCTAATGTAGACATTTTTAATCATGTGTTTATCTTTTTTTATATCTTTTTCTTGGATCTTGGTCACCCCTCGCCGGCACTGGGCAAGGGCCGCATTGTCCTCGCTAGATCTGTGCCAAGCAAGGGTCGTGACACACTCCCCCATCTAGGTGAGGTCGCAATGCCCTTGCCTAGAGCCAAGGCAAGGTTGACCGACCAACCTTAGCTGGTCTAAGTCCAAAGAAAAGAAAAAGAAAAGAACCAAATTAATAGAAAAATAAAGAAATTAAAATATTATTAAAAATGTTCACATCAATGCCTACTATACCATGTAGAATAATTGGTGTTCACGTCAGTGAATTTCAACTAAAATTGGCTGGATGTATACAATTGGTATAATTAAAAAAATTATGATTGAATTGTCAAAAGTGCAATAGGCTTACGATTTTTTAGAAAATTCTCTAATACATGAAATATATAAAAGTTTCGCATTACAAATAATTCATAGCAATCAATCAACCAACAAAAACGTAGTAGGACTAATATTTTTTTATTTCTTTATTTTTTTGTTGGAGGCGCTCATCCTGAATTATATGTTATCTATTTGGAAGTTTCTCTAGTTTCTATTCAGATATGAAATGCTCTCGATTTTTTTTTCCTAAATATACGAAACTCTTTGATCTAATAAGACTTTTGTGGAGAGCGTTTATGTGAATGAATGAGGGTAATACCATAAGCAATGGTTGAATCATTAAAAGTACTTTTTTATATACAAACACTGAGGATATGATTACTTAAGCTATTGTAATACATGAATTCTAAATTGCAAGGTAAATGCATAATTTTATTAAAAAAATTAAAAACAGAATTAAACTTCATTCAATTACATTTTTTGTTACTTTGTGTCACTTATCCAATATTAAATAGAAACCCTTTATAAAAATAATCTCAATCGGTGGGATGAACATTATATCAAATTTCATTTAAATTAATGATATATTCAAGCTCATTTTTAAATTATTTTTTCATAGGAACGTTATTGTTAAATATTAAGTGAAGAATTAAGGTTTTTTTATTTGATATATTTGAATGGTTGATTTAAATTAATGTAGGGGAAGGTGAATGGATAAAACTTTCTGATGACGTGGCAAAACTGCAAATTGACATTTCAATCAATTTTTTGTTTTTTATTTCTAAATCTAGATCTTCCAGCCAATTTGCATAGACACAATGCACAACAGCAGAAACTTTCATGCCGTTCTACTTTTATGGATAGGAGTTGACACATACCGGGCACTTTGCATGCACTGCATGCAGAGAGCAAACGAAATACGTCATCGATCCCCTCTAGCCAAGACTCTTCATCCATCTCGAAGGATTCCTGGGAAGTTGTTCCGATTTCTTTTTCCTAATCCTCTCCAAATTTAGTGTGTTGGCAGCTTTTCCTGGAAACGGAAATTGTACTTCTAAATTGCCTGCGCAATTGTGAGGTAGATGATCTAATCTGCTTGAGCATTGTCGGTGACGGAGATTAAGCAGCACCCTTTTGATCTTTCTTCCTCCTCTGGATCTCTTCATTGTTCGTCCTTGAGAACCCCGACAATGGTGTACACCGGGACAGCCAGAATGATCATAGGAATTGTCGGTGAGTTCTTGAAGACCCGCGATACATGAACTCTCTATTTTCTTGCGTATGTTCATGCAAGATCTTCTCGCCAACTTGCATTAGTGCTTGAGAATTCGTGGTGACATGATCCTTCTGCTAACAATGCATGGGAACTAATTTTTGGAACCATTTTTGCTGAATTTATGAGAATAAATATTTGCAAAGGTGAAACACGAAAGGTCGATGAATTTTTTTTTTTTTTAAATCCATAAAATATCTTAAATTAATGCTGAAAAAGTTTAGAAAAGATACAAAATAAGTTGATACAACACACCTGAACGACATATGATACAAATGTGAAGAACAAAGATCCTAATCCATTATATAATCCACTAACCATTTAATATATTAATCGTGAAATTATGTGTGAAAAGTCCATAAGTGACCAAAGGATTACGTGATGAAATGAGGCCGAGTACAAGTGAAGAAGAGTTAATGATGAATCGATATGATAATTAAACGAAGTAACATGGATCTCAATATTTTGATTTGACCATTTCGCAGGAAATGACATCTCTTGCGGTTTATTCCTTTCTCCCATGTAAGCTTAGATCGGCAACTTCTACTCCTCTCATAACTTAACCAATGAAAGTCTTATTGCCTTGCTTATTTTTTATCAATGGATTGACATTTCGACTTCAATTTACTTTTGCATCATCAGTGGATCTCATCAGCCCGACATTCATCACGATATGTAAGAAGAAAACGACGGCGGGATTCAAGCCAGATTCATACATTGCGTCAGTACTCAACTGCACGCTGTGGGTGTTCTATGGTATGCCCATTGTCCATCCGGACAGCCTTCTTGTTGTCACAATCAATGGTTTCGGTCTTGGTCTCGGGCTCCTTTACGTTGGGATATTTTTAATATACTCTTCATGGAACAGACGTGTAAGTTTCTGGGTTGTTCAGAAAAATAAGAGTGCTTGTCCTATCTTCATTTTGCAGCTTTAGCATTCTGATCTGTTTTTTGTGCTTCTGTCGCCATTTTGCAGCGGAATATCTTGCCTGCGCTCCTCGTTGAACTGATTTTCATGGCTGCAGTAGTTGTCATCACCTGGAGCCTATCCATGCCATAAACAAGAGGTTTGCATTTGTCGGAACGTTATGCATCATCTTCAACATAGCGATGTACACTTCGCCATTGACAATCATGGTATGTCGACTGTTTGGCTTTTCTTTGAAACTATTAAGTTGCTGATCAACAACCACGAAAATGGAAAATCAACTTCCTTCTTTTTGGTATTGGCAGCGCCGTGTCATCCAGACAAAGAGCTGACCCTTCTATCTCTCTCTTGCCAACTTCTTAAACGGCATCATCTGGTATGTCTATGAGCTCCTCAAATTAGATCCCTATGTCCTGGTAAAATATCGAAACCTCTTTCTCAGTCGCATCTAACTTGCTTCATCCAAATCTTTCGGAGTATAATCATGCTCTGCTGTACTAGTTGACAGTCCAAAGGAAATAGAGAGTGAAAGCACACTTATTTTTCACTTCAATAACTGAAATTTCCATGAGGATGAAGCCTCCTTTTTGAAGACATTTTTTGGGCAGTTGGTTTTGTAAATGTGTCCATACATTGTTGTAGGTGCTGAATGGTTTGGGAGACAAGTCTGGTGCAGCTGATTCTCTATGCGACATACTACAGAACCACCCAGTGGGACGAGCCGGAGAAACCGGTGTCTGAGGTTGAACTCTCCAGTGCTTCTCTGCTCCTCAAGATTCAGTTCTTTTCTTTACCAGAGTCCTTAATTTTCATGAGTACGATGTTTGACATTAATCGTTGTTATAAAAATACAATGTGTACTTCTAACCAAATGGTAACAAGCAAAGTGGAAAAGCAGGAATGCCGCTGACAGTTTTGAGTATTAACACATGCTGCAATCCATCAGTTAGACGGAACATCTATCTCCTGTATGTTCGGCCGAGTATGTTCTCCGCTTAATGAGATAGATGATACAGGGAGCAAAAATAGGGCGCTAGTCTTAAAATTGTTCTTTATTAACAGAAAGTGTAGTCATACATATTACAGGTGGCCAACCCAGTCCTTCCGAGCAGCGTATGCAAATAGTAGAGAGTTCTGTGAAATCCCCCCAAGCTTCTAAAACTGACATGCAAAAGAGGAATAGAAGAACAATAATTAGAAAATGAAGCTTTACACCATTCGAGAAGGAAAGATGTAGCGGTACGCACTCCCTCCTTGATCTATATTGACGAATCGCCATCCCTATTCTTCTGGACAAATCCCATGCCCTAATTCTCGACTGAAGATACAATAAGCAGACACCGTCCCCCTAAAGGTTGATAGCACCATAGTATTTGAAAATTAAAGTAATAATTATACCAACTAATTCCTCAAGGTCCGCGATACCTACGGAAGCAAAGACAACCCTGTGACTGATCGACGGGAATCATGCCACCCCCTTTTGACGTGTCGATAGCTTCAAGCAAAGAGACGACCTCGTCCATCTCTGGACGTTTGTTTTGTTGAGCATCCCAGCATCGTTTCATCACATTTGCAAGAGAACTCGGGCAGCATCTCGGAATTTCAGGTCTCAGGTTCTGTAGCACGTACAGTCCCCAAAGATGATTAGAAATCAGAGACAACTACTTCCCGCTAGCAGCAGAATTTCTGCTGGCTATCTGTCTCTCGTAATGCAAGGGATAGAACCAAACAATACCTGGCGCACCACAGCCGAAGTCATCTCTGAGAAACTAAGGTCAGGGTATGGCATGTCGCAACAATATATTTCCCATAGGCAGATGCCGAAACTGTAGACATCGCATTTTCTATTATATGGGTTTCCATCTAGTACCTGCACCCAGTTTTGTTGAGTCACCTATTATTTATTCTGTAGCAAATCTACCTTTTACTTTTGTCCTTCACTTCATGTTGGTTACTTAAAATGATGAAACACCAAATCATCACTGCAATTTAGCTATACATGCTGCAAGCTGAAAAGAAGAAACAATAGAAACAGGAACAAGAAGATTAAGGAAAAAGGACTACCGTGGCCTTTCTGGACGGAACTATGCAATTTTCAAACTCCAGAGGTGTGAACTGATCAAAAACTGCTACAACTTAGCAGAAATAAGAAAAACCAGAAATTTCTATAGTACCTCCGGAGCCATATAACCCAATGTCCCAGTCTCCCCAGTCATGTCATTGGGATTTGAAGCTTCAACACGAGCCACCCCAAAGTCTGCGATCTTCAAAGTACGTGACTTGTCCAATAGCATGTTCTCAGTCTTCACATCTCTATGGACAATCTTCTGTGAGTGGAGATAACTCAAGCTGCAATAATTAAAATGAAAATTAACTTGACCACTTAGGGATAAAAGTCTATGGTGCGCCCAATTAAAAGCAGTGTGTTTTTTTATATACCCTTTGGCGAGATCAAGTGCAAGCTGGACAACCACCTTGAATGCTAGTTTCCTTCTCCTGTTCTTGATGAGGTAAGATTTGAGAGCTCCTCCAGGAAGATATTCAACAACAACACAGCAAATATTCCTGGGCATACTGATTGGACCATTGTCAGTTTGTATTTGTAGATCTGATGAGCCCATTGTTGCCCCAATGAACTGTAAAGGAGACAAGACTGAAATTTAGAGCCCGTAGAAATCACTTCTTGTGTACAAGCAAAGAAGGACAATGCTAATGTTCTTGCACATCCTATTCTGTCATTTAACATTCTGCTTCCTGAAAATACTTCCAAAAGCATTCTTGAGTTAATTAGTAATGGAAACATAGATATGACACCATCAACCACGCTGCAGCTTTGAAGAATGCAGAGAAGATGGATATACGTAGCAAGTGAACATTACCGAAGAACATGGAGAATAAAAGCTCCGGAGAGCTCTATTAAGTATGAAAATATATCTATACACAGATATAACAAACCGGTAGGTCAAAGTTTGGCAAAAGATCTATACAACACTTTAACTTTCATTTATCTCAGCCACCTTTTTCAGCAGACATTGAGTTATGGCCATTTTACTACTCCCTCTTCTCCCTCTATCATTCTGTTTACATGGTGCTTGACATTTAGGCGTAAAACATGACTCATCCGTAGTCAAGTCTTCTCCCACGACAATAAAAATGGCAATTTTGTCAACAAAGGATACTTTTACCATAGAGTACATACATGCTTATGATGCTTAAGGACGGAACTAATGAAACTCATTAATGTAATCAGCCTTTAGAGCATGCAGCTATCGACAGCAGGGGAAGTTGAGGTTTTCCTACTGTAACACTCATCGTAGGCAGATAACACACACCAAAGCTGGCTAGGCATTCTTCATTATCAATTTTTCCCTCAAAACACAATGATAGAACTCATACATCATAAGGTGGTCCATATGCAAGCTAATTGTGCAGCACTGAAATGCATACCAAGACTCTGCATACCATGACAGTCAAGGAAAAAGCATTATGAGAGAAAAGAATAGGGCGAAGCATAAACCTTGGTAACATTAGGATGGTCAAGCTTGTGCCACACCGTGACTTCTTGGCTAAAAGCAGCCCTCAGTGAAGCGATTTCAGCCTCGGTCCTCTGTCCCTCTTCACCCCAGTCAAGAAGTTTGACTATCAAAGACATACTAGGTCAGCGAGGCAAAACAAACAATATCCACTGAGCCAGTCAGAGGCAAATCACCAATAGAAATTATGCCAATGACATGATCGCATGCGAGTTAGCTAGATTTGAGGGAACTGAACGAATAGTTTACTAAAAGGTGTTCCATGTACTGATAATAATTTTCCAGTAAGGCGAACCAACCATTCCCTAAGTGATCGGCCTGGCCACCAGATCAGTAGGAATCAGTGTGCAAGCGTCACAGCCTATATATCATCCAAATCGCTGCTAATACTGACATATATCGCCGAGGACATTCAATCCAATTCCTTCCTTCGACCCACGGTTTCATTAAGAGCCACAAAAGGTCAGTTTTCAGTATGTCAAGAACGTTGCAGATCCTCTTGCTGCTGAGACATAAAAGGTAGTATTCTAAAGAATAAAACACGAGCGGCAGGGAGTACCAAGTAATCCATTCATCTCTAGACCCACGAGTTATTCAAGAAGGAACGAAATTGAAAAAGAAGATCTCGTCCAAAAAATGACCATCGAGAGAGACCCGACATTAAACCATGCGAAGACACTGAGAATGGAAAAAATTATCACGGGACGACTCCGAGATCAAGAAACGAATAGGCCGGGGCCGTCGACTCACCGGCGACATCCTGCCCGTCGTAGACGCCGCGGTGGACGGTGCCGAAGGTGCCGCGGGCAATGACGGACTTGATGAGCAGCTTGGCCGGCTCGATCTCCCACTCCAGCCTCTCCTGCTTCCTGGGCCTCGGCAACGAGAGGCTCTTGACCAAGGAAGCGCCGACATTCCCGCCCGCCGCCTCCTCGCCGCCTTCCCCTCTGCCCCCGACCTTCCTGCTCTTCTCCATGGTGGCGGCCCTGGTGAACCTCTCGAGCTGCTCGTCGATGCTCTTCAGGTCAATCTGGTCCGCCCTCACGTACCCTTCGCCCCCCTCCTTCATCTTCCTCTCCCCTCCGCCCCCTGCTCCCGCAGCAGCAGCAGCAGCAGCTCCAGTTGATGCAAAAAAATGGGATCTTTCTCCCCTGTTCCTGCTCCTCCCTCCCTACCCTCAACTGGGTTCGGGGCGATGGGCGATCTTGATCGGAATCTGGGGTCCCCAGTCCAATCATTCAATGGGGGCACATGGAGTTGGAGTTGTTGCTGCCTGTGGACGAAGACGAGCGCTTGCTTTCTTGGAAATCTTGATCCTCTTCTTTCTCTCTCCTCTGTCCATGGTCAATATTTATATGCTTTGACTTTATGGTGGGGAGTGCCTCTTCTCCTCCCTAAGTAGGGCGCAATTTTTTTAATATTTTTTACACGCATTGTTTAATGATATATCATGATGGGGAAAAAGATTCGATTTTTTTTTATATAAAAAAAGGCCTGACTTTACTAGAATATATTAGTTACTGAAAAATCGTGGTGAAAAACAATTGAGTGATTAATTTATTTTTGTCATCAGGGGAGGGGGCAGTTATGCCAGGATTCATGGAACTCCATAACGCTTTGGGAAGCACTTCTGTCGACCCTTTTCATGATATTTTTAAAAACCGGTAAGATTGACCAAAAATATCTTAAATTCATTCTATAGAGGCTAATTCGGTTTTAAATTTTTAATTTTATTTAATTTAATCATAAATATTTTAACGATTTTTCAATATAGTCCTTCCGGCAAATCTAGCAATTTCCGTCTAATATTGGCTAAAATGGCTACATTGAATTCATAAAAAAATTTAAGAGTAAATTAACCAATTGAAAAGTTTAAGATTAATTGACTATCATATAATAGATTTATGATTTTTTGGATAAGTTTTCTTTAAAAAAAAAAAAAAAGAAAAGTTTCAAGTAGATTAGCAGTCAAATAGTCACTCAAGCTTCTAAAGAAAATATTCTTAATGCTTTGAGAAGCACTTGTATTGACCTTTTTCATGATCTCTTTAAAAAACCGAGAAAATTGACTGCAAAATTCTTAAATCTATTGTACATAGGCCAATTCGATCTCGAACTTTTTGATATAACTAATTTAATCATAAATCTTTTGACGGTTTTCCAATGTAGTGATTCCAGTGATTTCTCTTTAGTTTTGGCCGGAAGGATTACATTGAAAAATTGTCAACATTTTTAGAAGTAATTGATCAAATTAGAAAGTTTAGGATTAAATTGGTTGATATAAAATATGTTTATGACCTTTTGAATAATTTTTCTCATTTTAAAAACATAGACTACTGTTGAGTTGATTAGCCGTGGTATAGTCACTCGAGCTTCTAAAGAAATTATTCACAAAAAAATCATGTAACATCATCATTTTAAAATTGTAATGCTAGAGGTAAATATATATATATATATATAGCACCTAGGGATACTCGAACGGCTAGTAAAAATTACAAGGCCTGAGACAAGATTGTTAATTTCATTCAATTCACCGTAGATGAGTGATACCTATATTTATTAGCATACCATATAACTTTAGTGCATTTAGCATTGCCCATCGATTATAATTATATTTGCTTTAATTGGTAAAAGCATGCATGCCAATTTCAAAAATAAATTTTCCCATAAATAATTGTAGCAAAAAGACCCCCAAATAATTCCCAATATTTGAAGCGGGGAAGGTAACGATTTGCAATATTTAGAGAGAATATTCTCTAATAAAGGAAACTATCCTGTGCAGATAGAGATGCCATAAATGTTGCTCGTTATGGATCCATAAAGAACAACATTTATGGCGAATTCATTTCCTTATAATATTGGCCAAAATGACTATATTAGAAATTTATCATAAAGTTTAAAAGCAAATTAACTAAATTGAAAAAATTAGGATTAAATTCACCACTATATGGTAGATTTATGATTTTTTTTTATAAGTTTTCTATTTTTGAAAGTTAGAAAAGTCTCAAGTAGGTTAGCGGTCAAATAGTCACTCGAGCTTCTAAAGAAAATATTCATAACACTTTGGGAAGCACTTGTACCGACCCTTTTCATGATCTTTTTAAAAACCGGTACATTGACCACAAAAATCATAAATTGATTGTGCATGGGCCAATCCGGCCTCAAACTTTTTGATATGGCTAATTTAGTCATAAATTTTTTGACAGTTTTCTATTATGATCATTCCAACCATTTCTGTTCGGATTTGGTTGGAAGGATTATACTGAAAAATTGTCAAAATATTTAGAAGTAAATTGACCAAAGATCTATAATAGATTTATGACTTTTTGAATATTTTTTTTTTCTTTTAAGAAACATAGACTAGTCTCAAGTCAATTAGCTGCGATATAGTCACTGGAGCTTCTTAAGAAATTATTCTCGAGGAAATCATGTAACATCGATTTTTAAAATTGTAATGCTAGTGGTAAAAAAAAAAAAAGTTAGCAACAAGAGATATTCGAATGGCTAGTAAAAATTATAAGGCCTGACACCAGATTGTTAATTTCATTCGTTTCACTGGTCGATGAGTGATACCTATGTTAATTAGCATGCTATATAACTTTAGTGCATTTAGCATTGCCTGATTATGATTCTATTTGCTTAAATTGGTAAAAAGCATAAGTACTAATTTCAAAAGTTAAATTTCCCAAAAACTCAATTGTAGCAAAAAAAAAACTCCTACATAATTCCAAATATTTAAAATGGGGAAAGTAACGATTTACAATATTTAGAGAGAGTATTCTCTAAAATACCCTAGGCGGATAGAGTTGCTCTAAATTTTGTTCTTTTTTTTTATAAGCAAAGCTAACATAGAAGAAGGCCGAATCCAATAAATTGTTCCGTATGTTTGGTCACTATTTCTTGCGTAAGCTGGTAGCACACTCATGCAGTCCTATTCAAGAACATATACATAGACATACATTATTTTCATTTCGACTATTAATTTATTGTTTATGTGTATTTCGTACTGCTCGACTTTCTATAAAACTCAAGGTGATGTATTCATAGCAGAATAGTTGAAAAATTTGTCCAAAAATTTCTAAACCTGATGCACTTTTGTTAATTTATTCCTAGATATTTTTTTTTAATTTTTTTTTACCAATTGAGTCTTAAACCTTTACATATTTTGCCAATTGAATTCTAAATCTAATTTTAGTCGGATGAACTCAAATGACAAAATGTGAAAATATTTAGTTAATTGGCAAAATTAAAAAAAAAATAAGAACTGAATTGGCCAAAGTAAGATATGCTTAAGACTTTTTGAACAATTTTTCCAAAATTACTTAACACTTCCCTCGCTTATAAGCTGGTTCTTACACGTGAGTCAAGTTGTAGACGGAACTAAATTAACGAGATTATCGGTCAAATAGAGAAGACGAAAGGACATCAATTGACATTGTGAAGGATGGGGCAGGACTCGAGCGTTGATGATGTGGAACGCAAGATTGCACAATTTTAGCAAAATGCAATGGTATAATGTAGTGTTTTGGCTGCTTAATTGTCAAGCAAAGCTAATTCATTGCTATTGTCTCCTAGTCTTCGTGAAGCTTTTCCCTACTAACCGCGGCTATTGTCACGGTGCTGATCATTTTGCCGTGAGCTTTGCGACGCATTCAAGAGAGAGCGCAATCAAAATGTTTTCATTTTATTTATTTTGAACTTTTTTTATACCAAAAGTTGACCTAGGTAGGTATATTTGGCACATATAAAATACCTACTAATCTTCTGAATCAAGTAAAACACAAGGCAAAACTTGAGCGAACTTCTTGAAATTTATTATCTCGTCGGAGGATGTGTTGAGAAATTGAACGCATGCCCTAAGCCTAATCGGGACAAGTATTTTGGCACTTTAATCCAACCGCCGAATCAATCCCGTTAGGTTAGATCAAGCGGTTTCCTGGCTTCACGACAACTGTGATATCTGAAAGATTAGTTTATTTTCAATAGTTTAAACTTATTCATAAGAGACAAAATATTTGGAGATGTCACTATTCCATTGTAGAAAAAGACGTAAAGATGATCAAACGGTAGTATTTTTTTTTTAATCTAGGGAGACTTGGTGAATGATATGTTTCAAAGCGAGATGAACACGGTGCAATATTAAAAAAAAAAAAAATTGTCTTTTTGGATGAGCGAGCAGGTAGTTCTGATTTCGAGACTTGTTCATATCATAACCGTGCTTATCCTCTCCACTTAGGGTCAAGGTCAACATCTATATCGTTCGTGCAAATCCCTTACCGGCAGTACATCTCTACATGCCCTAGGTCGATGCGTTCCGACAGCTACCTAGCCAGTACGCATTGAGAAACGGCGGATGCCTTCCGATGTTAGGCGAAAGATTTGGTTATGTGCACGGAGAGTTTGGAATGCACGGTCGGGAATGAAGAAGGGATGATGACGACTACAACCAAATTTCAAATCGGGGGGCGTTTGACCGTGAAGCGATAAGGAAGTTCAAGCAACGCTCCAAGTGGCAAAGACGTCGCAATCTGCAAAGGTAAAGTCAAAGGAGAAGTCCCCCTTGCGTTTTGCCTAACGAGGCTCCGGCTTCCATTCCCGTCACATCGAAAGGCAAAGAGAAGTGAGTTGGCTTTTCAATAAAGTAGACGTCCCAATCGAGTAAACCCGGCGCTATTTTTTTATTATTTATATTTCGTTTTCATATTAGAATTACTTGAACAACCTTTGGATTTTAGCTGAAACTTACTCCACCAGGACATTTAAGTATGGCAAAATGATGAGGATGATCCCTAAATTTCGCCAACATAATTCATGAATTTTTAATTTATTTAATATGTAATGTCATTTCTAAACTTTTAGTAAATATTCAATTTAGTAGTATTTAGACTATATGAAAAAGATCAATGTTGTTTCTAAACTTGAATGAATGAAAGGATAATATTTAACATTTTCATATAATTTGGGGATTAATTCGCATACCTGCAAAAAATTTAGGAACTATATTGAACAAATTGAAAGTTTATGGACAATATTACACACTGAGCTAAATTTTAGAGATAAAATTGCATATTGAATCAAAGTTTATGAAATATTTGTTTTATTATTCCTTGAAAGCTTATTCTTCAATTATTATATGGTAAATCAAACTAGAGGGAAAAAAGTTGTCCCTACTAAACTCATCGATAAACTAAGCTTACGTTCGACAATCCACGCATGTGCGTGATGATTGATATCTCTACCTCGTCGATTCATTCATTCGTTCATCCATTTGTTCACGTCACCAAAAAGTCTTCCCCTCGTTAAAACGATCATTCAAGAGCATGAGAAAGATAAGCTTGATTCAATGTTGTCTATTAAGGCAAAAGATGAGATTGTCAAGTTAGCTTTTAAATGGGGTTAGGCCTCTATTGAGGTGGGTATGGCTGAGATTCGCGAGAGGCATTATCGTAATTTGGTCAAAGAAAATAAGAGAGGGTTTCTTGCCAAACATGCGAAAGGGATAAACATCGACCCACTAAGGCATTACGACATATTCTTAAAGGGGCCTACCTCGACTCATCGATGTCACGTTCTCTTTGTCAATTGCTACCACCGCCCACGAATTATAGGGCAAAGAGATGCACTCAAATCCACCAAAAAAACACTACGTAGATTCATATCATGGACGTCCGAGCGCACACGGTGTTTGGAATTCAAGAGCTTTGAATAGAAGAATATCATATACGAGGGAGGTTTAAATCATGTCACCGAGAGACTTCATGAACCATTTCAATTATCTTTCTTTCAAATTCATCAAGAGCTTGTCAAAAAAAAAAAAAAAATCATCAAGAGCGACTGTCATGAAACTTTGAGAGAAAAGGTATAAGATTGAAATTGATGTGTTTTGTAAGTTGTAACATAAAGAATGAATGAAAACTTGTTCATTATTTATGAAATTCAATATTGGCTCAGCTATTTTTCGCAGAGCTGGGGGAGCACAAAGTTTGACTAGCTAGATGGGCTAACAAGATGCCCCTTTCGGTCCTGCTTTCGAGCCATTTTTAAGTGTAAGTACTTGGGCTTCGTGTCCAACTTTGCTGCATGTGTCGTACGTTGTCCATGTCCAGCCCATCATCGTCAATTAGTTCTAACTCCTTCCACCAAAGAAAAAAAAGTGGACGGTTAGCCCGACCAATGGGAGTGGTCTTGAGTTTATTTTTATACTGAGGAATGCGCGGTCGATTAGACCGTGATCTAAGGCTGCGTTTGGGAGTAGCTTCTCAAGGCTACTTTGAAGCACCAATGATCTTTGGGCCAAGTATGGGGTGTTTGGCAAAGAATTTTCAAAGTCCCTTTGCAAAATATCAGCCTTGTGAAGGCTGAAAGCCCAAGGCAGGTGGGAGGCTGCCTTGGGCTTTTAGCATGCCGAAAATGCTGAGGGTAAGGGGCTAAAAAAAAATTTTCTTCTCAAATTATCCTCGTTGATTCTTCATTTTTCCGGTTTTGCCCTCTCATCGTCTTCTTCTTCTTCTTGGGTACTGTTCATCTTCTTCACGAAGACCTTGCTTGCGTCGGCCACTGTGCCGGCAGCCCTTGACCGCGCTAGCACCACCCGCACCGGCACCCGAGCTGCCAACCACCGCGATGCCAGCCCTCGACTGTGCCAACACCACCCACACCGGCGACCCGCGAGCCCTCTTTGCTCCACCGCCGCTGCGCCTCCACTAGATCTGAACTCGAGCGGACCGCTGCCCCTTTCGAACCGCACCTGCAGCAGATCGCGAAGCTCGTCGCGCGATCTCGCTCGACGACCGCGTCATCGCTGACTGTTGCTCGCCTCCGCTCGACGCCGTTGTCACTCAGCAACTCGCGACCCAGCGCTTGAGGCCCTCGTCGCTCGACTGCTGCTGTCCCGATCTCACTGCTTGAGTGCCCCGACACCTGCAGATCTGAGCTCGCCTCCGCCTGACGCCGTCACCGCCCAGCAGCCCACGACCCAACGCCTGACTCCGCCGCGTCGGCTAATGCTTCCACTTGTTGTTTGCAGGACCTCCGTCTCAGTAGCTTGCCTCCGTCGCGCCTATGCCCACCGTCCTCCGCTCGGTTGCTGACCCTCGCGCCCCGCTATGACGTTGGTTTTCCCCCTTCGTCGGGGCTCGACGCCACCGCGCCTTGGCACTACTACCCGCAAGCGGTCGCCGGCGAGGTCCTCCCACGACCCCGATGCCTTGGATCTACGTCGCGCGGGGTCGCCAGAGGTTGAGGCAGCATCGCACGACCTCGCCACCCTAGATCCGGGGTGGCCGGAGGTCGTGACAACGTCGTGTGACCTCGGGCAGCCTTTGCCAGTGGTCTTCGAGGGTTGCTCGACCTCGGGTAGCCCTCTCCAGTCGTCTCCGGAGTTGCCTGAGTCAGATGTCGGCTACAGGCGACAAATTTCGATCACCGACCGTTGCTTACCCTTGCCGGTCAATTTTTTTATTTTTCTTTTGATTATTTTTTTATCATAAAAGTTCTTTGTAAATGTAATTTCCCCAAACACCATTTTGTTCAAAAATACTTTACAAAGGGCTTTCAAATTACAATTTACCAAACACAGTTTGCATTTTAAAAAACACATTTAGCTCAAAGGTATTTGCATTTTCCTAAAAACTTTCCCCAAAAGCTTTCCCAAATGCATCTTAAGGAGTTTTCCATCAGTTCATGAAGATGTCATGTTTTGTATCTTGGATAAGGGTTCACATTTCAGATCCACCAGGGACGACTCCAATTGAACATTGGACTTTTCACTGCTCTTTTGGACTATGACTTCTGCAGGCGTATCGCTTCTCTATTCAATTCGAGATCACTTGGTCAATGGTCCGATCCCTTCCACGGTGAGAAAGAGAAGAAAAGAAGAGAACCGTGAACATTGCTTCGCATGATGTTTGAGCACATGTGTGAGCGAAGATCGTAGCGTGAACATTTGGGAATCCTTTCTCCCTAGCTCACCAATAAAGTCTCGAGTCAACTGACGCGGTCTGAAGTAATGTGAGGCATTAGACTTTTACTACAATCAATTTTATATTGTTGTGATGTGAAACGAGTCAGATATATTGAATTGACTTGGTATGCAATGGTGAATTGATGAATATGGACATGAGCTTCTTTTATTTCCAACATATAATATATGATCTCTATCAGATGATCACAACCCCAAGTATGTTTATTAAACTGCATCAATGATAGCTAGCATCCGACCCTATTTTTGGTATTGACAAGTAAAATCAACAATGACAACGATGTAAGTATTATTTAAGGAAAAATTGACATAAATAGTCCATAAGTTTTGGTGCAATGCAATGTTGATCTTGATATTTCGCCTTTGTAGCGATGAGATATAAGTTTGAAAAAATGACATAAATGATCCATGACCTTTAATTTAATGTGCAATGTGGTCGTACAATGTCATCTCCAAACTTTCAATTTGTTCAATATGATTCTTGAATTTTTTATACATGTTGATGTTGTGCCTAATTTTGAATTAATGAAAAAATAGTATTGAACATCTTCATATGAGAAGGACTAACTTGAACACTTACTAAAAGTTTAAAGATCACATTGACCAAATTAAAAATTCATGAACCACATTATACATTGGACTAACATCTAGAGACAACTTTGCACGTTAAGTCAAAATTTAGGAACTATTTATTTTGTTATCTCTTTAAGTTTCTTTCTCAATACATTTGTCCCCGCTAATCCACGCATGTGTGCAACGTTTGATATGTCTGCCTTGTTGATTCGTTCATCCATTTGTTCACGTCACCAAAGGTCCTCCCCTTATAAAACCGATCATGTGAAAAGATGAGCTTGATTCAATGTTCACTTCCTTGTGTAACTATTATAGCAAAGAGACCAGGTTGTCAAGTTAGCTTTTACATGGGGTCAGGAGTCTATCGAGGTGGGCATGGCAATAAGATTGGAGTGATGCATTATCCTAATTTGGTCAAAGAAAAAGGAGGGTTTCTTGGCAGACATGCGAAAGTGATAAACATCGACCCACTGAGGCATCACAACATATTCTTGAGGGGGCCTACCTCGCCTCATCGATGTCACCTTCTCTTGGTCAATTGCTACCACCGCCCAATAGTTTTATGGCAAAGACATGCACTCAAATTCCATGAAAAACACTCCATAAATTCATGTCATGGATGCCACAGAGCACACGGTATTTGGAATTCACGAGCTTTGAATCAAAAAACATCATACATTAGAGAGGTTTAAATCATGTCCTCTAAAGACTTCATGAATCATTACAATTATCTTTCTTTCGAATTCATTAATAGCGGTTTTTGTGAAACTTTGAGAGAAAAAATGTAAGGTTGAAACAAATGTGTTTGGTAAGTTGTAACAAAAAGAATGAAAGAAGCTTGTTCATTATTTATGGACTTCAATATTGGTTCGGCTATTTTCGCAGCGCGTAATCGATTTGATCTAGAAGAATTCAAAAATGTTTAAACCCAGTTGACGACTGAATGCGAGAGACCCATTGGAATCATTGCAGAATGCACCGCCAACAGAAAACGCATGTTTTCACAACCTGGGGGAGCACAAAGTTTGACTAGCTAGTTAGGCTACTAAGATGCCCTTTTCGGTCCCGCTTTCGGGCCACTTTCAAGTGTAAGTATGTGGGCTTCATGTCCAACTTTGCTGCATGTATCGTAGGTTGTCCATGTCCAGCCCATGTCCATGTCCAGCCCACATCGTCAATCAGTTCTAACTCCTACTGTGGCTAGTCAATGGACGGTTAGCTTTCTTCCACACACACACAAAGGTTGGACGGTTAGCCCAACTATTGGGAGTAGTCTTGAGTTTATACCGAGGAATGCGCAGTCGATTAGACCATGATCTAAGGAGTTTTCTATCAGTTGATGAAGACGCCATGCTTTGTATCTTGGTTAAGGGTTCACATTTCAGATCCATTTGGGACAACTCCAATTGAACATTAGACTTTTCACTGCTCTTTTGGACTATGACTTCTGCAGGCGTATCGCTTCTCGATTCAGTTCGAGATCACCTGGTCCATGGTCGATCACTTTCACGGGGAGAAAGAGAAAAAAAGAAGAGAACGGTGAACACTCGAGAATCGCTTCACACGATGTATGAACGCATGTGTGAGCGAGGATCGTACCATGAACATTTGGGAATCCTTTCTCCCCAACTCACCAAAAAATTCTCGAGTCAACTGATGTGGTTTGAAGTAATGTGAGGCATTAGACTTTTACTACAATCGAATTTATTTTGTTGTGATATGAAACAAGTCCAATTGAATTGACTCAATATACAATGGTGAATTGATGAGTATGGACTTGAGCTCCTTTTATTTCCAGCACATAAGATATGATCTCTATAGGATGATAACAACCACAAGTATGTTTATGAAACTCCATCAATGACAGCTGGCATCCAACCCTATCCCCGGTATCAACCAGTAAAATCAACAATGACAATGATGCAAGTATTATTTAAGGGAAAATTGACACAAATAGTCCATAAGTTTTGTGCAATGCAATGTCCATCTCAATATTTCGCCTTTGTAGCGACTAGACATATAAGTTTGAAAAATTATATAAATGATCCATGATCTTTGGTTAATGTCGTTTTTAAACTTTTAATTTATTCAATACAATCCTTGAACTTTTGATACATGCTGATATTGTGCCTGATCTTGAATTAATGGAAAAATATTACATAACATGTTCATATAATATAGTGAGTAATTTGAACACGTACTGAAAGTTTAAAAATTACATTGACCAAATTAAAAATTCATGAATCACATTATATATTGGACTAACATTTAGAGACAACTTTGCACATTAAGTTAAAATTAGGAACTATTTGTTTCATTATCTCTTTAAGTTTCTTTCTCAATACATTTGTCCCTGCTAATCCACGCATGTGCGCAACGTTTGGTATGTCTGCCTCGTCGATTCATTCATCCATTTGTTCACTTCGCCAAAAGTGTTCCACTTGTAAAACCAATCATGCGAAAATATAAGCTTGATTCAATATTGACTTCCTTGTGTAACTATTATAGCAAAGAGACCAGGTTGTCAAGTTAGCTTTTACATGGGGTTAGGTGTCTATCGAGGTGGGTATGGCAATGAGATTCGAGTGACGCATTATCGTAATTTGATCAAAGAAAAAGGAGGGTTTCTTGGCAGACATGAGAAAGTGATAAACATCGACCCGTTAAGGCATCACAACATATTCTTAAGGGGGCCTACCTCGCCTCATCGATGTCACCTTTTCTTGGTCAATTGCTTCCACCGGCCTCTAGTTTTATGGCAAAGACATGCACTCAAATTCCACAAAAAACACTCCATAAATTCATGTCATGGACACCAGAGAGCACACGGTATTTGGAATTCACGAGCTTTGAATTGAAAAACATCATGCATTAGAGAGGTTTAAGTCATGTCCTCCAGAGACTTCGTGAATCATTACAATAATCTTTCTTTCAAATTCATCAATAGTGGCTTTTGTGAAACGTCGAGAGAAAAAATGTAAGGTTGAAACAAATGTGTTTTGTAAGTTGTAACAAAAAGAATGAACGAAGGCTTGTTCATTATTTATGGACTTCAATATTGGTTCGGCTATTTTCGCAGCGCCTAATCAACTTGATCTAGAAGAATTCAAGAATGTTTAAACCCAGTTGACGACTGAATAAGAGAGACCCATTGGAATCATTGCAGAAAGCACTGACAACAGAAAACACATGTTTTCACAAACTGGGGGAGCACAAAGTATGACTAGCTAGATGGGCTACTAAGATGCCCTCTTCGGTCCTGCTCTCGAGCCATTTTCAAAAGCAAGCACGTGGGCTTCATGTCCAACTTTGCTGCATGTATCGTAGGTTGTCCATGTCCAGCCCATCATCGTCGATCAGTTATAACTCCTTCTGCGGCTAGTCAATGGACGGTTAGCTTTCTTCCACAGAAAAAAGGTGGACGGTTAGCCTGACCATTGGGAGTAGTCTTGAGTTTACACTGAGGAATGCGCAGTCGATTAAACAGCGATCTGAGTTTTCTATCAGTTGATAAAGACGCGCTGCTTTTTTGTATCTTTGTTCAAGGGTTCGCATTTCTGGTCCCCTTGGGACAACTCCAATTGAACATTGGACTTTCACTGCTCTTTTGGACTATGACATCTGCGGGCAGGCGTATCGCTTCTCGATTCAGTTCGAGATCATCTGGTCCCTGGTCCGATCCCTTTCACGGTGAGAAAGAGAAGAAAAGAAGAGAACCGTGAAGACTCGGGAATTGCTTCACATGATGTATGAGCACACGCGTGAGCGAGGATTGTACCATGAACATTCGGGAATCCTTTCTCCCCAGCCCACCCAAAAAAGTCTCGACTCAACTAACGCGGTCTAAAGTAACGTGAGGCATTGGACTTTTGCTGTGATCAAATTTATTTTGTTGTGATATGAAACAAGTTGATATATTGAATTGACTCGGTATGCAATGGTGAATTGATGAGTATGGACTTTGAACTCTTTTTGTTTCCGGCACCTAAGATATGATCTCTATTGGATGATCACAACCCCAAGTATGTTTATGAAACTCCATCAATCATAACTAGCATCCAACCCTATTCCTAGTATCAACAAGTAAAATCACCAATGATAATGACGTAAGTATTATTTAAGGGAAAATTGACACAAATAGTCTATAAAATTTGGTGCAATACAATGTCGTCCGTGCACTTTTATTTTACTTAATATGGTCCTTTAACTAATACTAATTGTTTAATCTAGTATCTTGATCCTAGGAAAATGTTGAATGTCCTCTTTTCATTAATTTAAGTCAACATAATCTATTGCTATGACTTTCGATTTGTTAAATTTGAACGGCGGACAAAAGATAATTATGTGCTTATTGTTCATGTGAGATATTCATCTCGAATCGTAAAAATAAAAAATAAAATAAAATAAATAAATTTACGTGTGATATTGTTATTAAAAAGTTCAAACTTGGGCACTCCAACAAAGCCCACCGACCAAGGGGCAAAAAATAAAATAAAATAAAATAAAACACACCCACAGACACAAAGGCCAATCTCTTTTCTACCTTCTCTTAGTTTCAACAATGCCCTAGATTCTCTGGTTTTATATTGCTGGGCCCCTAGAAGCCGTATAAGGACAAAAAGAAAAGAAGGCAGGTCTTATAATTTTCATTAGGAGGAAGTGCCAAGATTATTATGTCCTTTTCGAGGCATAGAGACAAATTTAGGGTTTCACATTGAGGGCTTCCTCGAAAGATAATGCATGATTTATCTGACTCGATCAAAGTACAATTATGATGTCAAGTATGAATAGTTTATTAGGACAAGTTGTGTCATTTGATACCCTTTATGAGTACCCCATACATGTCATTCAATATTTTATATAGTTTTCATTTGTTATAATCTCATATCCTAGTTTCTTCTTGACCTTTCGAACATGACCCATACTTGTCTTTGTTTTCCTTGGCCCTAGGGAAGGGTCACTGATCATCACTCGCCCTAAATGGGGCCTCACTAGCCCTTGCCTAAAGTTAGCAAGGAATGGCCGGATTTGGGTGCTTGGGTTGAAGGCATCAAGATCTAGGCAATATCTAGCCTTCGCTTGGGGCCAACTAGCCTTGCTAGCCCCGGGCGTGGGCCGATGACCTTCACTACTAGGCTTGAGCGAAGGCGCTAGCATTGCCCAAATCTAGGCACCCTCACTCGGGCCTAACGAGGCTCACGAACCCTCACTCAAGGCTAGAAAACCTCCACCAACCTCTCTAGTAATGGGTGGCGGCAGTGGTCATTGGCAATGCCTTATTATTATTTTTTTTCAGTTTTGTTTTTCTAAGTAAAATTTTAGCTTTTTTAAAAAAATTAATTAATTTTAATATAATTTGAATAAGAAAAAAAACACCACATAAGAAAGAGTAATTATTTTAAAATTCCATGTAAGAGAGAGAAATATTTTAAAAATGTCACATTAGCATTTTCTGTTAGATAAAGTGGTGGTGTTAACATAATGATTTGATTATATCAAGTTGACAAGTTTTCGAATTCGATTATACCATTTGAAAATTTTAGAATTCAATTACACTTTCACTATAAGTTTTAAAACATCTAATGAACATATTCTTTTTTTTTTCATACCATAAAAATCTATAATAATATATTGGATGGCATCCTTACCATTTTATTTTCCTTATTTTAGCTGATACATGGCCGATCAAACATTCAGATCATTGCGATATGGTATGGAACAAACTTGAATCAGTAACTATTGAATGACTCGAGAGTGGGTTAAATAAAATGGTTAATAACATAAAAAAATCCAAATTATAACATATGTGATAAATCTATCATGAACTAATTTTTATACAAAAAAAGAAAAATCTGAAACGAATACATCTATCTCCAAACTAATTCTTTGATCAGAAAAAACCCAAAATCGATTCATTTACCCTATGTGAGTTAATATGAAAAGCCACAAATCGATACATATGCCCAAAACTAATATAGTTGTCAACCGTTATGTGCCATCTAACTCAGTAATTTGACAGTAAAATTTAACGGGAACTAATAGGAGGTAAATTTACTTGATGTACATTTGTTACAAATATATCGATTTGAAATTTTTCGTGATACTGATCCTAAATAAAACATAAAAATAATCGATAAATTGTGCTTTACTATCAATTGCAGAAGTGGGCCCCATCCCAACATTTGTCACGCCTTCTTTGCCCCTCTCTCTCTCTCTCTCTCTCTCTCGTGAAAGAACATATCATCGGACCATCCGAGCGCATTTCCGACCGGCAAGCGCGAAGCTGCCAGGTCAGCTTCCTCCCCGCGACCGTGCGGCTTCCTTCCGCACGTGTTCACACTCAACGTTCATGTTCATTCCCCAACTCCGCGATCCGGGTCGCTCGACAGCGACCGCGGGAGCCCATCACGTGGTGGGATTCGACGTGGGGACGTTGACGTCATCGCGTTGATAAGCCACCCCGGTCCCGGCCCCGGCCCCGCCGCGCGGGTCTTCACGCGTCAGCTCCTCGATCCCCAGGACTGGAAAGAGAAAAACGTGTTCATTTCTAATGCTGTTGACCTTCCGGGGATCCGCCTCCGTCATTTGACCACGTTCTCCTGCTGCTGCTGCTGCTGCTCCGGTCTAGTCCGGTCCGGGTCGCCCCGGTCTATGGTGGGGCTTCCTCAAACCCGGACACGAGCGGGGCAGCGGACAAGACCTCAGTGGTTGCGCTCATAAAGATCATCTAAATTTTCGTGCAGTCGATGTTGTGATGATATCGAAATGTGAATTATGAAATATCAAATTGGCTTGTACTTGTTCCGATTCGAAGCAGTCCGGGTTCAAATCCTAACCAAAAAAAAAAGGACAGGATATTTCGTCTTCTTCTTCGAAAGGTACTGTGGAAACTCGAAGTGGAGTTATTGTTATCAATTTTGTTCACGCAATCTCTCCCGTGACGATGATAAGATCGTTTTTTTTTTTTTGTGAAACGATAAGATCGCCTTAGTCTTTTATATACAGAAGTTTTGAGAATTTTATTAAAAAGAGGTCGCTTGTTTTAAAATTGTATTAGTCGGAAGTCAATGATTAAATACGAACCGCGTGATTAAACTAATCTATTTCTTGTTGAATGAGTCTATGGTCCTGTGTGGGCGTTGAGACCCTGACATAATTGTACCTTTCCGAACGCGACTTTTTGGGGGCAATCGGAACAAAATGGTGAAAACCATCCCGTCGTTTCTACACTCATTTCCCAATGTTCCGGAAAAAGAGCAAAAGAAATCTCTTACGGGTGAGAAAATTATTATCGTACAGACTTAAGATCTACCATCTGAGGGGGCAACAAGTTGGTTTATTTTTTGTGTTTCTTTTAGATGGGGAAAAATTAAACTACTTATCATTTTTATTCTTACTTTACTTTCGAATTGTGAAATAAAATAATTATAAATCCAAAAAATTGAATATATATATATATATATATGTAGTTTGAAAACTTAGATGTTCCTCATATAATAAAAGTGAAACTATGGAGAGAGGATTTACACAGAGGTAAATGCAAAGTAGTAATTATCTCAAACATAGATTAGCTCTCTGCTATTTTATTTCCATTTTTTTCAATTATATAGATATCTTTTTTCGGTCGCCAAAAAAGGGATGAGGCGTGGTTGTGACATTTTTCTCGTCCCTCGAATATTCTCGATTGTTAAGGCGCCAACATTGAATCTCTGTAAGAAAATCGATGTATGCCTTTCTCGGCCTTTCGGGTAGGATCAAGGGCAAGAAACTGAAGAGATTAAATTCGATATCATGAAAAGATGCTGGAAACCTTTTAGAGGTGGGAATTGCAAAAAGATCACTCTTCATTCCGAACGAGGGTTCCAACCAATTTGGAAAATCACTACTCTCGTACAAATGTTTTTTTTACACGTGGTGGGACGAACAAGGCTTTCGAGCTGTCTCGGTCCCCTAATAACGTGCTCTGATCAAGAAACTAACCGTATAATAACATTATTTCTCTTTTTTTTTTTTCTAGATTCTTGGTCAAAATAATTCGTCGCGGCAGCTAAAACGAGTAAACCAGCTCGTGTAGTCTCTGGCTAACCCTTGAGGTCTCCACTCCGACCCGAGAAAGTCTCACCTGTAAGAAGACGTTCGAAAAAGTTAAGGTCAAAAGCGCGTTCCCATGGTGAAAGCTGAGCTTTTCTGCGCTCGAATTCTCACTATACCTGAGCATGGAGGGTGTAGAAGACCTTGTCGCCGATGTTGGAGATGCTGGCGCTCACGACCTCGGCGCCTTCCTCCTCGAGAATGCCGATCACCTCGTACAGCATGAAGTTCTTGCTCGCCCCGCACCCGCTGATCAGGGTCACCTCGATCCCGGAGTCCCAGTCCCGTATGCTGACGAACGGCAGCGCCGAGGCCTGCCTGGCCGCGGCCCCGTCGAATGCCGGCCCGCACTCCCCGCCGTCGCGGCGGCGGCTGACGTCCAGCCGCGCCGCCGCCAGCTCCTTTTTCGCCTTCAGCATCTCGACCTTCTCCTTCAGCTGCGCGATGTACGCCGCGGCTTGCTCGATCTGGTCCTGCTGCGACAGCATGTCCTGGAAACGGGAAACGCCCCGATGAATTTCCCCGGAAAGGACGAATGCGGGGGGCGAAAACCCACGAACCGGAAGGGGGAAAACACGAGCTCGTGGCGGTTTTACCTTGGGGGTGGATCTGGGCTGGTGGGAAGGGACGAGGGAGGCGAGCTTGAAGCAGAGGCTCTTCATGTGGATGCGCCGGTTCCGCTCCACCGTCTTGCGGTCGGGCTTGATGGAGTCGCTGCTGCTGCTGCTCTTCTTCTTCATCTCTCTCTCTCTTTCTCTACACGCCTCGAACGAACGACAGATGATCAGAGGAAAGGAAAGGGGACCTTGCTGGCGGGAAGAACGGGGCGGTGAGCTCGGGACGATGCGATGGACGGAAGACAGGAAGAGCGAGAGAGATAGAGAGAGAGAGAGAGAGGATGGAGTAAGTGCAATGTACAAGAGAGAGGGAGCGTCCACTTATATAAGTACACAGCAGGTGGTGCGGGGTCGGGGGCGCTACAGCCAACATAAACTATTCTGACACTCCCCACATGGCGAACCGCAGGGGGCGAGAAAGAAAAGGAACGGGCTGCGAAGCCTCGCCTGTCAACAACGTTAGGAAAGACAAAGGACGAGAGGGATTTGGGTCCCACTCTCTTTTTGGGGGGGGGGGGGGGGGGGGGGTGTTTACACACACGTGTCCGTCCGACCAATCGATCGCATTTCGTCTGTTCCTAAAAATTATCTTCTACTCGCCAAGCCCGCAGAGAGATTAAAAAAAAAAAAACTAGTTTTTGGTCCCCCATGGTAGGAGACTAAGGGTTGATGACCTTCGAACCCCCCCCCCCCCCCCCAAAAAAAAAAGATGATGAACATTCTGACGGAAGAAGATGATAACGACCGTGAGATGTTATTGTCCGATCGTGAGATGTTATTGTTCGATTTAAGAATCGAGTAAGATAAGAGCGTATGACCGATTCGAAATGACCTGGTCGTGGATTTACATTTGCTTGATTATTTTGGGGGGAGTTGAGTTGTTATGGAAACGTGAATCAAGTATTAAATTAGGAAAGAGTTTCTCTTAAGGTGGGTCTTGAAACCCATGTGTGAAACTCTTTTTTCCTTGCTTTGCTAAGAAGGCATTTTATGTTGTGTTTGTAAAATTGTCAAAAAATTTCAATACTTATTACAGTTTTGTCAATTCGATTTTAAATATTTTCATATTTTACCAATTGAATCCGTCTGGTTAATGTTTAACACTTAATTGGCAATATTAAAATGTTCAACACCGAATTAACAAAATTGTAATAGATTTATGACTTGTTAGGCAAAATTTAATTATTAAGAGAAAAGCTGTGTTTATTAAACCCGGGCTACAAAACTAGACTATTTGGCTTTGAGGATTGACTGCTCCGCTTTACGGCACACCTTAGTTTGCCATCCACTTTTTGGACTGACCCTAACGTACCCCCATCGTCGCTCCACTGTACCAATCTCACGCGAGAAGCATAATAAATGATCCTGTTATCTCGGTTGGGCGGGCGCTAATGGGTCCAAAAACTTTTTCTTCTATTATTAGGGGAGCCGTGTTACTGCTCAGAAAGCGAGTTACCGAGCGTCTACCTCGTTCACATATATAATTTGATTTAATCCGGCATGTGAAGAACGGGTTATTAATCTTGTACCTAACGGATTAAAGGGCCACGGCACGGACGAGCGACAACCGAGTCCTTTTCGTTGAAATTAAAGTCCGAAGGACAAAGGACAGCGGGGAGGGCGTGGGGCCCAGACCTTTTACGAGAGAGGGTGGGGGCCCCCCGTGTCCAATGTAGTACGTCGTCCCTTGTCCCTTCGGATGTCCTAGGTGGCGGCCCTTCCTGTTGGATCTTGACCCGTTGACTTTCCTTCGCCTTTCTAAGTCGCGCAGTAGACCGCCGCGAGCCCGCGGCTCCACCGGCCAGCTTATTACGAATTTGCCACTGCCGCACCATCTCCTGCCTTTCCATATATGTGCTGCCCCAGTCCGTGTAGGTTCCAGTCTTAGTTGATCCAGTCTTAGTTCATACTTGTCGCCAAAAAGAAAAATGGTGACAGCACTTTCTCCCACTTTAACTAACCTTTAGACAAAAAAAGAAAAAGAAGAAAAAGTAATCCCACTTTAAGTAATTTTGAGACAAAAAAAGAAAAAGTTACCTTCAGAGATGAAAAAGCATGCCCGCTCTCCATTTGCGTGTAATCATAAGGATAATTTACTGCATCAAAAATTGGAATTGAATTTGGAGATTGAGAAATTCATATTACTTTTGGCTCTCATATAGCTTATTGAAATATTGATGGAAATTAGCAATAATTTCATCTTGAGAATGTGTTAATTGATTTTGATTGAATTGATATATCAGGATTGAGTTATTGCGAAATATCTCGCTTGAGACCGATAATTTATTTTATCAAAAATTGGAATTGAGTTCAATGATTGAGAAATCCATGTTACTCTTGACTCGGCTAGCTTAGCAAAATATTGATGGGCATCGGAGATAATTTCATCTTCAGAAGATGTTCATCAATTTTGATTGAATTGATATGTCGGGGACGAATTATGATGAAATAACTCATTTGAGACAGACAAATTACTATATCAAAAATCAGAATTGAATTCAAAGATTGAGACATCCATGTTACATTTGGCTCTTGGCTAGCTCAGTGAAATAGTGATGGGCATTAGCAATAATTTCGTCTTCAAAAGGTGTTCATTGATTTTGATTGAATTGATATGTCAGGGCGAGTTATAATGAAATATGGTATTTGAGACGGACAATTTATTGTATCAAAAATCGGAATTGAATTTGAAGATTGAGAAATCCATGTTACTTTTGGCTCTTAGCTAGCTGAGTGAAATAGTGATGGGCATCGACAATAATTTTGTCTTTAGAAGGTGTGCATCGATTTTGATTGAATTGATATGTTGGGGTTGAGTTATAGCGAAATTTCTCGTTTGAGTCGAATAATTTATTGTATAAAAAATCGGAACTAATTTTGAAGATTGAGAAACCTATGTTACCGTTGGCTCTCAACTAGCTTTGTGAAATGGTGACGGGCTTGTGCAATAATTTCGTCTTTAAATAGGTGTTCAACAATTTTGAATGAATAGATATGTAGTTGTCAAGTTATAGTGAAATATATCGTTGCATAAAAAGGGTCCAAGTAATGCTAGGTCAAGCTTTCATGTACAAAAATAAAGAAAAGGTATGTCCGTGAGGAAATATGCCTAAATCATATTGAAAATGAGAGTGATCCACGTCATGCAAATTGTACTTATACAATAAGGACCACAAGCCGAGAGGCATATTTAAAAGAAATCTTTTTCTTGAGAGATTCCTTCCTCGTGTGGCGTCTGGCGCACCTATTTTTATGATATGATTTATTGTCATTAACGTCATATGTCGACTGCAATGACTGTCATCCAAGTGTTCTCTTGGCACACGTTAACCAAAATTTCTTTAAAGAACGTTTGAATGTTCAATGCACGGATCACACGTCACATGAGGAAAACGGCACATCAGAAATGACAAGACTTGCTTTTTCCGGAATGTTAACATAGCGCTTTCGGGGTCTCTGTGACCATCTTTTGGACTTGCGGGAACAGCGGCTTCCGGCCCCTCTGTCGACTGCCGGGATCTCGAGGATTACGGGACTCCACACAGGTACAATCGTGTATGCGAAGATCCACTCGACCCAGCGCCTCTCGTTCGTAACTTGACAGCGAAATTAGGGCCATATGTTTCTCTTTTTGGCCATATCCGCAAATACTTGGAGGTGAAAGCACCTTCACAATCCCCCACGATCTTATGTGGTCGGCCTAGATAAATTTGATTGAGGCCAGCGAAATGCCATGTGAATCCACGTGAATTACACCATCTTCGAGTCCAACAAACTTACAAAATGATTAAAGTCATCGATACCATAAATTTGATGGGTAAGTTTAAACCATCTAAATGGTTGACAAATCTCGTTTCTTTTCCTTCTTCTTCTTTTTGTCAATGTGTTCACTGAGACTTTGCTTAATATCATTGTGCACCATCGTGCCGCCACCTCTAGCCACCGCTAGCGTTGCCACCTCCAGCCCCCCCCCCCCCCCCTCTCTCTCTCTCATACCTAACATGAAACCTCATGGATCTTTGCAGTTACCGAATGCAGTTCCCCATCACGGTTCGTTCGGGAGGAGATTACGAGTGAAGTTGTGTTTAGGTCGGTTAGTAATGACTGGAAATTTGATCTCAGGTCGTTGATAAAGAAGGATACCGTACTTTGATTTATGGGGAATTGACCCACTCGATGTGGTGTAGACTCACTTGTGAGGAAGAAATGTACAGGGTACACATGTTAGTGATGCGAAACCAAGCAACATGACGTGCTGTGCAGATTTAAAAGAAGTACTTGATACGACCAAGTTGAGTTGTAATACAATGGCTTAAGTTTTTTACTAGAGGAGTCCAATAAGTTGTCAAAAGGCTCAAGTTATAAGCTCCCTCTTGGATCTCTCGTTAAGAAAATATTTATATGTTTCCATTAGGGATGTCAAAATCAAATTGAAAAATGAAATCCAACCGAATTAAAATTTCGTTCATTTTCCGTTTGGCTCAGTAAGGGTAATGAAAAAACAACCATTTTCTTATTTCGGTTTGGATAGTTTCGGTTCAGCCACTATACTATAAATCATCAATCTTCTTAATATTACAATTTACACAATCTTTCGCATTTTTCATTAAATCTTTGCTTAATGTTATAAAAAAAATTGAAAAACCAAACTGAACTAGGTCTTCAATTTAGGTTAATCAGCTCGGGCCGTAACTCAGTTCAAAGTTAATGCATTCCAAATGGTTTGAGTTTCTTTTTAAAAAAGAAAGGTTAACTGTATTCAATAAATGGGTTTAAAATGAATAGACCAATTTCTTAACCCATATATGACAGGGTGAATACTTATATGGTTTAATTATATTTAATAAAAGGGTTCATAATGAATACACCTATTTGTTAACCCTCAACTAAATTGTTATATGTGTTAATTATATTTTATGAATGGGTTCAAAATAGTAAATATGAAAGTTAATGGGTTTACAATTTATTTAAACTTAACTAACTTTTATAACTTTCTCTTCATTTTTTCTTGCCTTCACTCGATCTTGTATTTATTCACTTAGTACTCTCACCTCAAATATAGGTCAAATTAAACATGAGTTTGATACAAATCACTAGATTTGTATTATATAAATATAGGTTACAATGAGTTAAATTGATTGATTTGGAATGATTTATTTTCGACTTAAATCATTTATTTGACAGGTGTATTTTAGGCAATATATGTTGCGCAAGGCAAATGACGGCTAGGGCAGAAACCGACGGTGCACAAACTTTGTTGATTCGTGACGGAGAGAAAATAGCACACACAATCATTATTCCCGCACTTTTCCATTCTGCATGGCCGAAAGGTGTCTTCTTCTCACTCTTCCACATCCTCTTTTTTTATTAATAATTTACACACCACTGAATGATCATTTAGATATCTTCCTTTTCTCTTCAAATAATATCTGAGTCGTACTTTAGAGACCATTTGTCCAATCACATCAATTATCCCTTGTCCCTAATTTTTTTCCATATACTAATTACCAAAGTGGCGGACCAACTACATGACTTCGTGGTTGCTAAACTACGTGGAAAGTAGCTCACGGATTTATCTCCTATACATGATTTATTCCATAGATGTCATGTGCTTTGACACCAATAGCCTAACAAGGGGAAAAATACCAAAAAAGTCCTAAATCTATTATATTAGTACCAATTCAGTCCTAATTTTTTTAATTAAACCAATTTAGTCTTAAACATTTTAATATTGGTACCAAATCCGTCTATTCAACCAATTTTGGTTGGCCGGTGCTGACGTGGATGTCGGCCAGTAGCCGGACACTGACGTGACAATTTTTATGATTTTTTTTTCAATTTTTTATTAATTTTTTTATTAATTTTTTTCTTTTTTTTTCCTTTTCTTTTCTCCCTTCTTCCTGGTGGTGGCCGCGAAGCCCTCGCTTGCCGCCAACGAGGGTCATGGCCCTTGCCCAGCCTCTCCCAGGGCCACCGGCAAGGTGGCTTCGCTTGGATTTGGGCGAGGCCGGCTTCGCCTTGGCTTTGCCGCGGGCGAAGGTGGCTTCGCCCGTGGCTGGGAGGTCATGGCGGCCATCACCAGGGTGAAGGCGAGGGCTGCTAAGCCCTCGCTAGCCACTGGTGAGGGTCGTGGCCCTTGCTCAACCTCTTAGGGCCTCGAGCGAGGCGACTTAGCCCATATCTGGGTGAGGATAGCCTCTCCCTGGCCTTGTCGCGGGTGAAGGCGGCCATCGCTAGGCGGTGGCTGGTGAGAGCTTAGTGGTCCTTGCCTTCGCCCTGGCGATGGCTACCATGGCCTCGCCAGCCATGGGTGAGGTCGCCTTCACCCGAGGAAAGGCTAGGGCGAGGTTGGCCTCACCCCAGATTCGGGTGAAGTCGCCTCATCGGCGGCCTTGGGAGAGGTCGGGCGAGGGTCACAACCCTCGCCAACGGCAGGCGAGGGCTTCATGGCCCTCGCTTAGTGGCCAGCAAGCCTCACTAGAGGATCACCAGCCATCATTAGGAAGAAGGGAGAAAAGAAAAAAAAATTATAAAAAAATTCGAAAAATAATAAAAAATCATAAAAATTACCATGTTAGCGCCAACCAACCAAAATTGGCCAGATGGACTGAATTGGTACCAATATTGTTAGAGAAAACTCCTTTATTATTTTGCAGCTGACAAAATATTTCCAAAAGTCTAGTCTGAAGATTTGCAGACTTTTTTTTTTTTTGGTATCCCAGGGAACCTCATACAGCCGGCAGCTAGAGGTAAACCACTGGGGGCGACACGTGCTAGCCACCACACACGTGCCACGGGGCAAGTCACCTCATAGCACTTCAGCCTCTTTGCAGGGGCTTCAAACCTCGTCCCTCAGGGATAAAGGACGGAGGCTCTACCATCCACGCTGCCAACGGCGGGTGGTTGCAGACTTAAGTACTATAGTATGAAGAATTCCAAACTCTACCATCAAAGTCTGAAGACTGCTAGACTTTAATCTCAAAGTCTGCCCTCACTGACAGTTTTTAGATCGAAGAATGAAGACTTATTTAGATGTAGTATTATCTTTAAGGATTCGATTCGTATGGTTTTGGAAGTCCTTATGACTGTATATAGCACCTTATGATCAATTATCTTTATTGGAATCAATTCGGATAATAAAATCTTTTGAAATGCGAAAATACTTGAAAAGTTCTAATTATAGAAACCAAGATCCTGCTTATATGGGCGAGCAGGATTGACGGGCTTTTATCTCGATCTTCAAACGACTCAAGATCTCCTTAATTGATTTTGTCCAATTGGTAGATTGGAAGAATTCATTTGGAAAATGCCAATAATCGCGAAAGCATGAAGGAGTATTTAAGACAAACCCTCAAGTTGTTCAATAGAGTGCGTGAAAGAAAAATTTCAAAATCTGAAACTTCCTAGTCTTTGCTATTTCATTTGTTGAGCTTAATCTGTACTCAAAAGAGAGAGCAGATACTTGTGAGATTTTGAAAGAATCTAGTAGAGTTTCTACACTGTAAAGTTAAGGACATGAGACTGTATAATCTCTTTTGATTCATAGTGAAATCCAGTCAGTGGGTTGTCAGTATAGGAGAGTGGATGTAGGCTTGATCCAAGCCGAACCACTATAAATTTTGTGCTTTTATTCTCTTCCCTGAACTCTTTTATTTATTCGTAAATTTATTTAATTGCTGAACTTTCTCTAGTCCATTACTTTGTAGATTTCAGTTCAAAAGATAAAGTATTTATAAACGTTTTCGCAAAAATTTCTTTCAACACCTATTCACTCCCTTTACGTGTTCATACTAGTACTTTCAAATATTAAAAGATTTAGAACTAAATTGGTCAAATTGAAAATTTTATAATTAAATTGGTACTGATGCAATAAGTTTAAGACTTTTTTGGTACTTTTCCTGCTTAACAAGATTGGAGAAAACAAACAAAGATTCCACCTTTGATATTATACTTGAGCATAGAATGTGTGAAACACCTTATCGCCGACGATGGAAACGCTGGCGCACACAGCTTTGGCTCCTTCTTCCTTGAGAATGCTAATGGCTTCAGACAACACGGAGTTCTTGTCCACCCCATTGATCAACGTGACCTCAAGACCAGAAACCAGAGCCCCAGGTTGACGACCGTTGGATCTCACTGCGAGCTCCTTCCTCATTTTCAACCCATCAACTCTCTCTTTTACTTGGTTGATGTACGCCGCCGTGGCTTGAATGGCTGCATCTTGCTGGGACAGCATGTCCTATAAAACAAAGAAACCAAGACGCGGTCGAGTAGTTACTTAGTGGGGTATGCTGTTGTACTGTATTGCTGCAGTCCTTATACATATTCAATGAGCAATATTCATTAGCGCTCTTGTGTATCAATCATCGTGCAACTTCGAATTCGATAAGTGCTGACTCAAACTTGAAGAGTCTCTTCTAGGGTTTCTAGAGAGAGTACCTCTAGAAATCCTATACTCAGACGGTTCATCTCCTAACTTCATATGATTTATGGATACAAACATTTTCTTTAGAAAAAAAGGCGTTGGTTTCAATATATAAATTGATGGCGCAACGCAATACTAATTTTCTTTTCTGTTTAAGCTGGAATATGCAGTCTTCTGCTTGTTATCTACTATGTAACCTTCGTCAAGAAGATAGAGAGCATCTTTCCTGTTTTGTTCTTTCTTCAAAAAGGCGATTGAAGAAGATTTTAGAGCTTAATGAAACTTTGAGGCGACAAATGCGTGATTAGCGGCATTTTGATGGGTTGTACAAACGGCCGAACCTTTCGTCCTTTGAATTCTTAAACTGACCTGCTGTCCTTCCATTTCATCACATGTAGAGAGATAAAAAAGCTGATAGTTGCATGATCCTGGTTTTGCTCGATATGAATTGACAAATCAAGCTGATCGGACCAACTGTAGCTAGCTTGAAGATAAAGTGGGTTGGAAGAAAGTGCCAAAACAGATTACCTTTTAATTGACGTGCGGCATTAAGCTCCTAGTAAGTTCATTTCGCGGGAAATCAAAGATTTGGAAAAATTATGTAACAAGTTCTCATTCATATTACGGAGCCTATGAAAATGAATAAGCTAAGGATGTTTTGACATAAGTTGTTGATGATAGAAAAAAAAAATTGCCAACTAATTTTTCTTAATGATACCAACTTTTATTTTTAAGAAAATACCTTTCCAATCATTTATTTATACGAAATAAATGGGCCCTACTTCTTACAAACTATCGCTGCCAAGCTTGGTTGGATAATTGGAACTCCTGGCAATGGCGGCTTTCTTTGTTTGTTTCCTCTTGTCCGATACACGAGAATACAGTTTAACACGACATGAAATAATCAAAACATGCATTTGTGTACGCAATTGCATATTTTCTTGGTAAGCACTCTTTCTTTTCAAATTATTATTTCCCTCCATGATGATATAGCTCACAAATTCTTCATGAGGGAAGCGAGCCTGGAGAAGAGACCTTTCATGCGGATTCTTCGATTTCTCTCCATTGTCTTCCGATCGAGTTTGGGAGATTCAACTGCCTAATTTGTCTTCATCTCTATTTGCTCCTTTCTTAGGGATAAGTACACTAATGGTGCCAAAAGTTGTGTACGACGCTCACTTTGGTGCCAAAAGTTTCCGTCGGATTACTTAAGTGTCAAAAAATTTGAAAAACGCTCACTTTGGTGCCAACTCCGACGAAATTGGCCGGAAATCCGACGTGGCCTTTTTTTTATTAATTTTTGACGCCGATGTGGCTCGTCGGAGAGCTGAGTCAGCATCCAAACACCAAAACGACGCCGTTTGGTGTCTCCCCCAATTCAAAACCTTAATCTCCGGCCGTCGCCGTCCTCGACGGTCCTCGCGCTCGGCGGCCATGGCTTCAACCCCGACCTCGACCCCAATCGCGACGATGGCCACTCAACGGCAGCGGCTCCGACCTCGACCCCGACCCCGACCCCGACGATGGCCACTCGGCGGCCGTAGCTCCGACCTCGACCTCGACCCCGACCGCGACGATGGCCACTCGATGGCCGCGGCTCAAACCCCGACCTCGACCTCGACGATGGCCACTCGACGGCCGTAGCTTCGACCCCGACCTCGACCCCGACCTCGATGATGGCCACTCGGCGGCTGTAGCTTCAACCCCGACGACGGCCACGGCTTCAACCTCGTCGGAACCCTAATTTCTTCCCCATGTGAGCTAAACGGCGTCGTTTCCATGAAGCCATCCACGTAGGATGGCAAAACGACGTCGTTTTCTTAAGGAGGACCGAAAACGACGTCATTTAAAGGCTTATCAATTTTTTTTTAATAAAAAGATCATTTTGGCTGGAATCTTTCGCCGGAGGCCGGAATCTTTCGCCGGTGGCACCAAAGTGAGCGTTTTTCCTCCGATTTGGCACTTAAGTGATCCGACAGAAACTTTTGGCACCAAAGTGAGCGCCGTACACAACTTTTGGCACCATTAGTGTACTTATCCCCCTTTCTTAGTAGCCCCTTTTTTGCTAAAAAACACAAAGGACAACTTGAGATATAATCTCTGCATGTGTTAAAATATTTAAATAATAAATTATATCTTCATCTATGAATTTAAACTTTTATAGCGATCAACAGTGTTATCATAAATTCTCCCGGCATGATTGAGCTAGGAAGGGTCAACATCAAATCACAATGAAAAGTAGATTTTAAGATATGCTATCTCATATCATTGATAATACGATGTGCCGATCATGTTTAAAGACGCGACAATCAAGATTTTGTAAGAATCGAGATTTTTTTATTGTCGATTTGGTTCACACAACAAATGACTTACTTTTATCATCATAAACTTGACCTGCTACTATAGAGATCATTTCTAAACAAGAGAGTTGATTTAAAAGGCATTGATCGACAATTCAGAAACCAGCGTCGACAATAATCAAGAGAAATTATTGACACGTATTATTACCAGTCGATGTCATTTGCAAACTCTGCTAAACGTTGGAATTGGAAGACAAATAAGATATGTCCACTTCAACACCGGACGAAAAGCTTGTCTGCCATTTGCTAAGACGCGTGGCAAGAGCTAATAATTGGTGCTAGTGGGTTACGAATAACCACAGTGAATGCTGCCTCTCTCTCTCTCTCAATAATTGGTGCTAGTGGGCTACAAATAATCACAAGGGCAAAAGTCTGAGTGAGTGTAGAGTAGGAATAAAGTAGGACTAACAAAAAAAAATGCTACCTCTCTCTCTCTCTTCCCGAAACGTCATTTCATGATATTTATTCAGTTGTATTTCTACTTTTCAACACTCTAGAGTACATTTGAGGATACTTTTTTTTTAAAATAATTCATTTATATTTTTATTCTTTAATACAGTTTTTAAGTAAAATAATACATTTGACAATTGTCCAAAATTTATATTATTAAAATTGAAAAAAGAATGGGAATGTATTTAATACAACTTATATTTTTTTTTTTGGTGATGTAGAATTTCTTTTAGTTTTCTAATTAATTTTTTGAGATTTTTTTTCCCGCTCTCTTCTTTAGTAGCTGAGTAGCAAACGGCAACAAATGACGTCAGGCAACGAAGGCTTTAGTGACCAATTAGAAGAAGAAGAAGAAGCAATAAATAAATAAATAAATAAAATAACTTATTCCAGAAATTGTTTCCGCAAATGAGAAACCACTTATTTCCACTTTTTATTTATATTTCAAATCTATTTCCTGACCACTTTTCTATTCTATGAAATAAAATATTAATTGACATTATTAGATTGAAATGTTACCAAACGGAGCCTTAAATTCTTTAAGTTGTTCTTCATGCGTCAACTGGGCAAGAAGTTTTATTTCTCATCTAAATGCCTCTTTTGTGTACTCAATTATTTTCCTTTCAAAACAAAAATTAAGATTTTCACTTGATCTAGGCCACTGACTAAACAGAATCTCTGGATGAGGCTCAAGCGCCACCAACATAATTGATAATCGAGATGAACCTATTCATGTGTACGTAAGTTGTTGAGAGCGAGCAACAAAAGTTCAATATCTTCAATTGAGGAGATCACCAAGTGAAACTTAAATCTGAACCCATTAATATATGCAATTAGACACACCTTCACTCAAAAGTTCAAGCTAATGAGTTATAGGCCAATTAAGATATACTAACCGCTTCACACATCAATTCTCTTACGTGAGACTTCTTTAAGATAATTCATAAGTGCATCCTAAGACGATCCCCAACGAGTCTCGACCCCAAAGCAGGGGAAGCTAACATGAAGATCCTAACTCATGTCAGCTTCAAGATCAGCAGGAGGAAAGGGGGAGAAAAGAGAGACAGGTGCGTGTAACAATCCACGCATGGAACGTCTTTGAAAGTAAAGTCTGCATGAGATAGGGTGAAGTCGCCATTGGGCCACGTTAGCCATGTGAAGGTTACGGAGATTATTCGAATATTTGAGGGACATCGGGGTCCATCGGAATGATGTTTGGCTCTGCTGGTTTAATCCATGTTCTTGTACATATGAGTGTGCAACGGGAACCGCTCGGACAGAGAACTACCTAAAACGAATCGGACTGGCCTATTTTGGGCAGTTCCCAAAGAGTGCAGTTTAATTCTTAATTCCCACTTTTGGAAATGGTAGCCAATCGGTCCGGTTCCAAGGTGGGAATCAGACTGGTTAATTATATATAATATATATTTTTAAATTTCTTAAGAAACAAATCCTAATTTCCTCAATTTTTTCTCAATTTTTATTTTATTTTTGTCCAAAAATAACAAATTTACTAGTTCCACCGGACCAGATGGGTTGGTCAGTCTGGTTCCCGATTTCAAGATCAGTTGATCCGGTTCCTAGTTCCACCTCGGAACTGGATTGAACTGGGGACCGATCAATCCTACTTACGTGCGTGACTGTTTTGAACCAACCTTTTGTTTTCTTTCGATGAATTACTGGTGTTATATTTGGTTTGGAGGCTCTGTCGAGACGCCAGGGAAGGAAAGAAAGCACTTGATGTTTGACAATAAAAGAATGTAGACCTGAGCAGGTCTTTAAACTGCTCCACTCTGAATAAGCCATCCCAGGGAGTCTTCCCCCCACAAGCCATTTATAGGCAAATGAGGGGAAGAAACACGGGATAACGGCCCCACTGGGCTCTCCGGCCACAGCGCTTCTAGCGTTGGGATCTCGTCTGGAGGGAGGTCATTGTCTTCTCCTAGCATACTAGGCTGATAAACCTCCAATGATAGGTCCGGGAGGAGTGGCAACTCCTCCCGGGTGGCCGGCCGGCCGGGGAAGGAAAGAAAGCACCTGATGTTTGACGATAAAAGAATACGAGAAACAGAACGCCTAGTCATTAGCATTGATGCTGCTCTAGCTAGGATCTTCATGTTTGCTTCCCCTGCTTATCGGGTCGAGGCTTGTCGGCACTCGAGTACACATAACGAAAACACCTTAGGTCCAAATTTTGTCGCGGACCGTCTGTTACTTTTGCTCTGTCGTCTTTACCTAATGCTTTTAGGTGTATAAAGGTGACAAAAATGGATTCCAAAGTGCACAAGTCCTTTTGTACCAAATGTGACCAAATTAGATTGTCGTGCTCAAAGGGAAAAGAACTTATTTAGCTTTGTTGCCATAACCTAGCTAGAGGTGACAAAAATTCATTGTGTTTATTGAGTTAATGACGACAAAAAAATCGCCTCAGATCAGTTTTTTAGGCCAATTAGACGATGATATATATCTTATGTTAGGTTTATTTGTTGAATTAGGCATGGAGACAGTTGTTGCCATAACCTAGCTAGAGGCGACAAAAACTCATTGAGTTTATTGAGTTAATGATGAAAAAAAATTGCCTTAGATCAATTTTTTAGGCCAATTAGACAATGATATATATCTTACGTTAGGTTTATTTGTTGAATTAGGCATGGAGACAGATATTTTTTTATTCGTTGCTTTTGACATCATCATTTGTTTTTAATTAGTATTTGATTATAGTTATTTGTTATTGTTTTGATATTGGAAGATCAAATTATGAAGTTAGAAAATTCATAGTTTAACTCTATCAAATATGGATAAGGTCAACAAAAATTTCGCTAAGATCAAATCGAATAATATACTCGATAACATCATTACAAAGTAACATAAAATTAATCTGACTAAATTCAGCAAAAGTCCTCTCTAAATGCTTGCTTTCTCCACACGTCAATCCCACTTGAGTGTAAACACGTGGCTAGAACAAAAGATGTGAATTGAAATTATATGATTTATATATAATTGATTACATATACTTAGATATTGAATCAAATAAATGTAAGCCACAAACTAAAATCTAGAACATGGTGATGGAGAAAAAGATATTTATGTGCCTGATTTGGAATCTATTATTCTTGATGCAGAATAATGATTATTCAGACTTCAAATGCCTTTCTTCAATTACCTTTTATATCACTTGCTCAATAAAACTGTCTCTCACAAACTCCTTATGTGAGGTTATTTGAGCATTAAGGTTATATGATAGACTTGAATATTATTTATAAAATTTTCAAATGCAGACATTCTCATCACATGTGAGTTTTTATTTGGCATTCAAGCGATTGATCAAAAAGTTTAAAACTGGCACGCCAAATATATATTAGCTAAAATGATTAAATTGACACATATATAATATTTATGATTAAATTAGTATAAATATAATAAATTTAAAACTTTTCTTTCTCTTTTCTCCATTGACATGTACATATGGGGTGTGAAAGCCTTTTACTAAACACACAATTGCTATTTGATTCTTATATGAAAAAATTGGGACCTATACCCAGACATGTCAAATCATTGTCACTAAGAATGTTATGAGAAAATGTTTCATATTTTGCACGAATTTTGATGGGAAAATGGTTTAGTAAATTCCATCTTCAGCGTTTCTCGATTGAAAAATGTGGAAAATACCTCTCACGTAATTCATATAGCCCGCTGACCAAAGCAATGACGTAGTACTGTTGCCAGATGAGAGCTTCTTGTTTACGCGGTGTTGCTTTTTGTCTCTGCGTTGAATCTTGACCTCTTGACTTTTCGTTCTGCAGAAATATCCGCCAATCATCACCGGCCAGACATGTAAATCAAATCACTATTTGATCTGCTACGTAAACCATCGATCAAGCTCAGGTCTTTTCGTTCACAGGCTTCGTAGCTCCCGAGGTTCCTCTTTCCTTGGACTTGTCTTCACGGGGCTATTTTTAGAACCAGCTCTGGTATGGGACATTTGAGAAAAACCGAAGGGACGGATCCAATCCTCAAGCTAGGGTCGAATTGAAGAGAACGAAATTCGAGACCGACCTCATACGAAAACGTATTCATACTTAATCCTAATTATGAAAATAAATATTAAATCATTTAACCATTTTAAGCTCTTCATGTTAACACGTTATTCGACTAAAATTTTATATCAAATTTAAGGGGGGATGGGATGGGGACGCGTAAGTTTCAGGAGTGGGTTTCGACTCCCACACCCTACAAGAGGCAGTGCAAAAGTCTGAGAGTCAGTGTAGAGTAGGAATAGAGTAAGATTGACCAAAAAAAAAGTACAAAATATGAAGATGTAAGTAAATAAAATGAAAAATGAAAAACAAAAAAAATGAAAGAGACTGAAGGTAAATATGGTATTTTATTTTATTTTTTTGTCAAGTTTTTATTTTATTTTTATTTAAAAATCGAATTTTTAATCATTTTAATCTTCATTTTTTTTCCTTCTTCTTCACTCGATTGCCAGCCATGGTGACGGTTGGCGACTAGCTACAAGCAATCTTGAGTCTCTGTAGAGGTGCACGAGGCTTCAACCTTGCCAAATCAACAAGCTTGAGTCTTGCCAGCGATAAAGGTCAATGAGCTCGAGCTCACTAGAGGCTCGATTGGCAAGCTTGTCACTCGCTTGTGGCCAACCACCAACGGAGGAAGAAGGAATAATAAATAAATATATAAATTAATTAAAATTTTAAAAAATTAAAAATGGCATATTTGTGATTAACTTAAAACTTGTTAGGTAACACCATTTATGACCAATTTAAAACCAATTTAAGACTCATTAAGTTTTTATGTGACACATTTATGATCCATTTAAGTTTTTTTTTTAAATATTTAAAGTTAACACATTTATGACCACACCAATAAATATGAGTTAAAATAGGGATTCTAGACCCATTTTACTACCTTTAAATAGAAGGTTGGTGGTCTCCTAGTCAAGAGATTCTATTTATAACGTGTTCGGTTCAACTCAACCTGTGCATGCATTTCGATGACAAGGTTAGGCTAGATCTCAAGGTCCAAACTAGAGCATCTGCTTGAGAATCTACAGAATTGACACGAAAATGAGATGAGGAATTTTTACTCGCTTCAAGATACCCTCCATTTTGTACAAATCAATTTTACACATCAACACGTACACCTAACATTACTCATTTTTTTAATGGCTCATTGCCAACTTGCTGATGCTGCCAAAACCCTAGTTCATGTCGAGCCAAAACTCCTCCCCAACTTGACAGCACGTACGGATGTTATTTGTCTTCTCTGCTTAGATTCAAACGATGCACATGCCTTGAAGAATACATATACGTAATTCCTTGAAGAATATCAGCCAACTTCTGTTTCTTTTTTACATTTTTTATTTTAATATCTTGGCCAAAAAAGTCGCGTTTTTTTTTTTCCATTTCGATCTTCTTTTCTGCGTGCTCAAGTATCTTCCTTTCAAAACAATCCGAAAACACAAAATGTGCAGAGCAATAACTTTCATTGGCGGCAGGTAACGGCCGCGCTATGGCTTGCTAGATCAAGGGAGGGTCGTGGCACCCTCATCATATCTAGCGAGGTGAAGGTGTCACGGCCCTCAACTTGGGCAAGGTCGCGACACTGGCCTATGAGGGCTGCAACCCTTGCCCACAATTGATAATGGCTTCGCAGCCCTCACCTAGGGGCCAGTCAAGGTCGTTGACTCTCACTTATTGGCTAGTGGCCCCCCGGTCCTATTATTTTGGGGGTAAAAATGATGACAAAAATAAAATAAACAATTAATGAAAAATTTTAAAATTTATTCATATCAACACTGGTCGTAAGACAACCAATATTGATTGGATTGTCACGTTATTGATATTTGACTAATTTTATCCGGAATGACTAAATTGACAATTTGTTAAAAGGTTTAGGATTTGTTCGCCAAAATGTTAAAATATTTAGAACTAAATTAGTACAATTAGCCACCGTATAATAAGTTTAAGACTTATTAAATAATTTTTTTCTTCCCAAAATTGAGGTATATAATGTTGGAATGCACGCATGAGTTGTGTTAGAAAAGTCTTACATCAGAGAATTGATATGATGTGAAATAGTTAATATATCCTAATTGATCTGTGATTTATTAAATTAAACTTTTGAGTAAATATGAGTCTAATTGGATATATTGACAAAATCGGATTTGGCTCCCTCTTTGCGATCTCCCTAAAAGAAGGATGTCTAAAGAATGTATCAAATTTTTACAGCGGGCTTCCAATACATAAGACTTTCTTTTTTGTCCAAATCTGAGTCATCAACTGGGTGTAGCTTCAACCCACATCGTGATAAGGCCCAAGTGTGATCAATATCTAAGATGAGCCAGTTTACTCAAGTCCAAACAAGTCACAACCCTAATGTGAAGATGCAAACTTATGTCAAAGCTTCAAGATCAGCAGGATATAGAAGGGAAAAGACAATGACGGGTGCGTGCGATACATAAATCCAAGTATGAAGCGTCTTTGACCAAACCATTCTCAAATGCGCATGAAGTAAGTTATAAAAACGTTCTGATTTTCCCTCCCTTGCATGCAATGTGAAGTTTTAGTTTAGTACGGAGATTATACGAATCTGTCAAGTCAAATCCAAGAGCGATTTATCGTTCGTGGATCCTCCAGACGATTGGAGGGACGACGAGAGATGTGCAGAGAGGTGGTGGATTCGTAAATCGGATGATGTTTTGCTCTGCTTGCGTGAGTGTTTTGAACGAAGTTTTTGCCATCTTTTGATGAATTATTGGTGCAATTTGGTTCGTAGGCTCCGTCGGACGCCAGGAAAGGATAAAAGAAACGTGCGTCTTCCCTTACGACAAGGGAAAAACCTCTTTCGCGTGTCTAGAACGTCGCTTTACGTGGTACGCCATGGACATCATCGGATTGCGATGCATGAACCTTTTGGAGAATCGCGTAATGCAAAGACAAAAAAGCTTTTTGCTTCCGTATCTTTCAATGAAAATCCAAAGCGGGCGAGACAAATTATGATTTTCCATGGGACGTGCTGCCGCGAAAAAGACTAATAATGACTCCATTCCTTGAAGCCAAAACCCTAACACATCATCCCCCGTCCCACCACTAGTCACCTCTGTTGTCTTCGCCGTCGATGCATCATTGTCATCATTGTCGTTACTGATAAAATATTTAAATATTAAATTATACATTTATCTAAAAACTTAAATTTTTAGAGCGGATGATAATAATCTAATTTTTTTTCTTTTTATAATATCATTGCAAGAGTCCTCAATTCAAATATTTTCAAATCCTATTTGTCTCTTCAATTAAATATGTCAATGCTTGATATTAGGTAAAGGACCAAACTAAATGTGAGGAGAAGTGATATCATTTAATTGATTAAATTTTTAGAACAGTTGACGATAATCCTACAAAATTTCACTGTTACTTATCGACCTCTCCCACTCCTTCTCTCCCTTGTGCCCACAAAAAAATGGGCTAAGGTGAGAAAACATCTGGAGTCCAATTTTCTTTGCCTTAGAAAAAGACGACAAACATAAGGTGTCAAACATTTTTCTTATGAATTGTTTGCAACGTTTGCTCCATTTCCTTTGCTCGATCATGATTTTGCATGGGACGTGCTACTACCCGGAAAGGACTAACAATGACTCTATTCCTTGAATTCAAAACCCTGGGAAGTCATCCCCTGACCCACCACCCGTCGCCTCTGTCATCCTTGCCGCCGATGCATTCTTACTGTCATTGTCGTCGCTGATAGAGCGTTTGAATATTAAACCATTTATTAATCTAAAAAGTTAAACTTTTAGAAGTAGTGATCTAAAAAAAAAAATTATATGATATTAGAATAAGAGGTTTGAGGATAAATCTTTGCCTATGATACAAGCCAAGGAAAACAAAAACAAAATTTTTAACAAGTATGCTATCTCACATACACGGCCCTTCCTTGACCTCAAAATGGGGACTACCTATTAGCCACTAAATTCACTTTTGTTTTTTTGACTCATATCATAGAAGATTTTAAAGTAACAAAATTCTATTGTACATGTTCCACATTATGGCAAGTGTAGAGCATACTACCAGGATTGATCAGAACATTTCTAGTTTTAAAAATCATACCGAGCATAAAAGCAGAGGGGAGAGAGGTTTTAGAGATTCATGGCAAACTAAATAATATTATTTTTTGAAAGGGTGTGTTCAGCCCCTCAGCGGTTACATATGTTGCTTTATATAGACATAAAACAACACACTAGAGCTTCACAGACTCTGTTTGGTCGACAAAAGCCAATTATTTGTGCATGCTAAGCTTTTATACTGACAAACTAACTTTAGCACTCATTATCTCGCTTTTTTCGGTTCTGCCATAGTGATACAATACTAAACAATACATGAACAATGCATGAATAGTACATGAACAATACTTTGGGTCAAATTTTTTGTCTCGTTCACGTGATTCCTCTACCTCTTCTGTTTTGTTTTGGATGGTCTCTAGTGGAGTCTTCTTTCCCTTAACTTATTATGCCTATGAATATGCTCTCTAGTTTCATCATCTAAGTCATCCGAGCTTTCTTTATACTTCTGCCTCCGATATTCTTTAAGCATTCTTTCGATTTCCAGAGCTTCAACATGTTTGGAACTTGTATCATCTAGAGACTAGAATGGCTGGATGGGATGTCAAGAGGATTGGTAGTGTTTTTTTTTCTAGATATTGTTGCTTGAGCGTTTTGAGGAGCTTTTCTACTTCTTCAATTGCTTCAGTTGGCCTTGGTCTTTTGGATGACTAGTGAGAATTTTTAGGAGCATCAGAGGAACTCGTTGGAATACCAAGTTGGGGTAAATACCCAAGCTAGAGTAATGGACTTTCTCTATCAAAACCTAAATAAAGTGTAACCTATAATTCACTATGATCAAAAGGATCTCGTGACATTAATCCTCCCCATGAATTTTCTGATGATGAAGTAAGATCCCGTGAATTTGTTGGTGACTCAAAAGTGTCCGGTACATCCATTTGTAGTATTTTCTTAAACAAGCATCAATCGTTGGATGGGTCGCACAATAGTCATCACCATGATCCCAAAAAAGGGGATCATTTTCCGTTGGCCATGCTTCTAGCAAAATAACTTGATTGTGCTAGCACGATATCCTTTATAATTCCAAATATTGTCAAGGATAAGCTGAGACTTTACTAGAAAGTGTTGCAAAAATCTCATTTTGAACAGGTTGGGGCTTATATATGGATACTCCAATATATGCTAGAATTTTACACATATCTTTGCTGGGTCAAGCCAGTATGCACTAAGTTGGGTTTGAATAATATTTTTCTATGTTCCCAATGGTTTAAACCAAATAAACATGTTCCCAAGATATTTATGCTTGACTTCTCCTTGAATAATTCTACTAATAATAAGAGGCATTTTAGCTGTTGGAAACTCAATAACCATGGTATAAAGATTAACAAATACTAATAAAACCATTTGAGTTTTTCTGGAAATTTCTCTTCTGGGAAGAAAGTGAGAGGATGAATGAATGGGTATTTAGGATGCAAATCATCTAGCCTGAAGAGAAGACCACCATATTCACTAAAAATATGTAAATGATATTACCACATAAGTCTTCCAAGATTTTCAACAAGACAAGTTGGGCTTGATTTTTCAAGCCTTGAATCCACCCCTTGGATTTCTTACCACATGCATATTTATGAACGTGATAGTTGCAAATTCTTTTGGTTTGAACAGAAAATCAGCAAGTATTCTCTTTTTTCTCGCAATATATTGGGTCTCAAAGGGATACTTTGAAAACCATTCTACCCACCTAAGAAGCTGTGGATGCGGAATTTTCTTCTGTTTGAACTTTAATATATGAGAGAATGAAGACATGTCCATCTCCACCAAGAAATGATGTCCTATAAGATGGAATTCAAACTTTTTGATGACATGTTTTACCGCCTTGATTTCTTCTAATGTAGAGTGGTAATGCGTTTCTACTTGCACAAATTTCACTTTTATGTCCACAAACTTGTCACTTTCCACCAATTTCTTCAAAAAAGACAGCAACCCAATATTCATCACTAGGGTTTGTTTGCAGTACTCTTTTTATTGTAGAAGGGATTTGCAAAGGAGGAAGGTACTGCAAAATTTCCTTAAGTCTGCGTACAAACTTAGTTTGATGTGGTCTTCACGAACGAGCATCTTTCTTGAGTATTTTTTGTAGTAGACTTACAAACTCTGTGATTTTTGGAACAAAATCCCGAAGATAATTTATAATCCCTAGGAATTGCTGAACCTACTTATGAGAGAGATTTTCATTAAGGAACTTTTGCAATTCCTCGACAAATACGAGGATTAGAATAATAAGTTACATTTTTTATATGCATCCCAAAAAATTCAATTTCCTTCTAGGCAATGATCATCTTCTTCTGGCTTAGCATGATACCATGTTTTCGCATCAAGTTTGTAAATTGGGCTAATAATTTACAATAAGAATCCTCATTTGGACTATGAAGGAGGATGTCATCAATACAAATCTAAGCATTGGTTAGGATGGGCTAGAAAATTCTATAGATAGCCTTCTGAAACAATGAAAGAACTGTTTTGAGGCCAAAAGGGAGCACTATCCACTGGAAATGTTGGTTTGAAATATAAAACCAAGTTTTGTACCCGTCTTCAGGGTGAATTCCTAACTGTCAAAATCCAACTTTAAGATCAAACTTAGATTACACTTTGGCTTGAGTGACCCTTAAAAGTAGAGAATTCTAATGTGATAGAGGAAATTTATTATTCTGCAAGTATTGATTGAGAGGCTGATGGTTAATAACTAGCCCAATCTTTCCTCTGTTTTGCTACGCTCACTTGTTGACATAAAATACTTCACAAGCCAATTGAGAATTTGAGAGCTCAATTTGTCCTTGATGAAGTAAATGCAAACATTCCTTTTGTGTTAAAAGTAAATGTTCCAGATTCATTTTAGAGTGACTGGTTTTGGTGGATTGACATCCTCATTTTTCTTGAAAGGAAGATTGATGAAGAAGTCAGGATTTTTCCACCAAGGATTGGAGCATTTTTGGACAAAGTCTCATGAGAGTCTGCACATACCCCAATAAGCGTTTGTAGAATTAGATCTATAATACTCATTTGGATAGTGAAAAATATTTGGAGCTGCCCTTTGAACCATAGTCCATTAGATACAATTATAAGTTTAAAAATTTGTGTAAGGATATCTTAATCAATAATGATATCTTTATCTAGTGAACTTGAGTCAAGGATTTAAGTGGTGATTGAACATTGGGAAAAGAATTATATAGTGATGGGTTTGCTTCGTACTCTTGTAACAAAGGTATCTCTAGAAGTAGAGTTAAAATACCGGGTGTATGACATCCGTTATTTTTCTAGAAGTATTTTTGTATCAAGAATAGAAACACTAGCTCCGGTGTTGACAATGGCAATAAGAGGAATAGGCTTGTCATAATTAGATGGGTATATTTTCACAAGGAAATACGAGAGGATAGAATGAGTATATACACAAAGATTTTGGATTGTGGGAGGTTTAGAGAAAAAGAATACATCTTCTTCCAATTCTTCTGATGAGCTTTCAGTATTACTAGTTTGTGACCATGTCTGGATAGCACACATAATGTGTTTGGTTGATTAATCTTCCAAGGAGAAGACCTATTCAACATTATTATCCTAGAGTGATACTCCAATTTACTTCTCTATATTCTAGATTAAATGGAAATTTCTTCCTTAGCTTTTGGATATTTCTTAGCAAAATGGCCTTTTTTTATTGTAAATTTAATACTTGTCAGATTTTCTACATCTTCCAAAAGAGCTTCATTTAGAGCGTCTTTTTCATGAGAATCGCCACTTGCGCCTTTTCTTCGTATGTTCTAAGGAAAATCTTTTGAAGTGTTTTCATTTTCTACATCGATCTCCACAAGAAGGATCATTACAAGAGTCTTTCTTTAAACACTTGATTTTTAACTCAGGCTTTTAGCAAGCCTAGTTAAGTCCTTTGTTGCTCTTGAGATAACTTCCGAAAGCCTTTCTTCGGATATAAAGATCATCAAGAGCAAGATGTATCTCCTGTTAAAGTTCTCCAATAGGAACATTGGCAAAAATCTTCTACTTATTCTGAATGGATCTCTCCACCATTTGTCCAATTTCTTTTGGGATGGAAGCTAAGAAAACTTGTTTTAGGTTAGGATCAGCTTCCAAAGCATAGAATAGTTTAAGCATTTCTTGGAAATGCCTAGTAAGATGCTTTCTTTGTAGAGAGCAAAATTTTCTTTCAAAAAAATTCTCTTCTCCTAAGCTTAAGGAGATCTTCTAGTTTGCCAATAAAGAATCAATGGATAATTCAAATCACCTAATAAAAATCTATTTGGAACATAAATGTCATTTGATCTTAATTAGAAATAGTTCCACCAATTTTTTAAACTTCCAATGAATCTGCTCATGAACTCGGTCAGTATGCCATATTGGTGTTCAACATAAAGTGCTTTGGTGTTGAGCCAAATATGGAATTCCTGCAATCTATCTAGCTATTTGAAATATGGAATATTATTGGGTGTGAAGTAGCATTTTGAAGTCGAAGACTTCTATTTGGGATTTGAGTTATGATGATGTACTACTTCAAGCTGGGATGAATTTGATTCCATCTCTACTTCAGGGGGATCGATCATAAAGATAGCAGGCATACGAGATACTGGCATTTGTGGTTCAAAAGTTGAAGTGGTTTTAGAGGAAAGGGAGTCTGATTCTAAGACTAATTTAAAGGTATTTTGCTTGGCATAATCAGATGCAACAATAGTTGATATACCTTGTCTGTTTTGATCTCGCAAGAAAGTCCCAAGTGGGTATGAAACCATATGAGCAGAAGCGGGTTCCGGAAAAGGTTCGGCAATTGGTTTCTTTTCTTCGCTAATTTTTCTTTGCTTTTCTACCTCCTTCCTAATGGTTTTGAAGCGTAATAATATCCCTTTGATCTTGCTTTGGAACTTCATCAATAATTGAAGCAATTAATGTAGCCCTAGAAGGGCCCGCTTCCATTGAGATTGTTTATCCACACTGAGAAAGTGGAGAAAGTGGATCTGGATGATCAACAAATTTGCCATCCTGGGCTTGATTTGTCTCCTTAGTTTTCCCATTTCAACCGTCTGGTCTTCCAAATAATGATGAGAAACATATCTCCCATATTCCATCTGGTGAATTTTCTTTTGAAACATCTCAAGTAATTTATTTGTGACCGAAGTCGTTTGATCCACCTTCTAGTCAACATGATCAAGACAGGCTTGGACAGTTAAAAGTTTTGCGTTGATTATCTTGAGAACATTATTTTGGGCTAAAGCATTTTTTGATTGCCCATTCAGGATTGTTTCAGTAGCCGTAACTTTCTTTTGCCTCCCATGATCATCAATATATGTCAGCTTCGGGACCTTCGGGATATGACGAAATCAATTACAGATATCTGTAAATTCTTCTAATGCCGGGAATGGGGAACTAAAATTATATCTTTCTAGAGGAGGAAAGTCTGAGGATTTGAACATGCAAATAGATGAAAGGACAAGTGGTGGTTTTGGTTTTGGGGAACATGAAGATTGAGACTATGAATTGATATTTTCCTCCATCTTCACCAAGAGGTCCAAACATGGGATCTCTGTCAAGGTATCTCAGGGAAAGTTTATCTTTTGACTATTTCTTTCTTCTGGACAGTTTATCATCTTCTTCATCATCAGATGACAAGAACCAACTCAGTCTTCACGTTACCCAAAACCAAAAGCACCACCTATCCTTTCATCTATTTGTATGTTCCAATCCTCAAACTTTCCACCTCCGGAAAAACTTAATTTTAATGCCGCATTCCTAGCATTAGAAGAATTTACAGATATTCATAATTAATTTCATCATATCCCTAAGATCCTAAATCTAACAAATATGGATGACCATGAAAGGCAAAAGAAAGTTATGGCTGCTGAAGCTGTCCTGAATTGGCAATCAAAAAATACTTTGGCCCAAAATAATATTCTCAAGACAATCGGCACCAATTTTTCAACTTTCCAAGCCTGTCTTAATCATGTTGACCAGAAGGTGAATCAAATGACTTTGGTCAAAAATAAATTACTTGAGGCATTTTAGAAGAAACTTCACCGAATGGAATCCGGGAGATATGTTTCTCATCATTATTTGGAAGACCAGAAGGTTGAAATGGAAAAACTATGGAAACAAATGAAGCTCTTGCAAGATGTAAATTTTGTTCATCCTCCAGCTCCACTTTCTCCACTCTCAACCTGGACAAACAATCTCAATGGAAGTGGATCCTTCTATGGCTACATCAATTGCTTCAATTATTGATGAAGCTACAAAGTAGGATCAAAGAGATATAGTTACGCTTTGAAACCATCTTAGGGAGATAGAAAAGCAAAGAAAAATTAGCAAAGAAAAGAAGCCAGCTCCTGAACCTTTTCCAGAAGCCCCCTTTGCTTACATGGTTTCAAACCCACTTGAGGCTTTCCTATGAGACCAAAGCGGACAAAGTATACCAACCATTGTTGCATTTGATTCTGCCAAGCAAAATATCTCTGAATTAGCCTCAAAATTGGATTCCCTTTCCCCTAAAACCACTTCAACTTATGAACCACAAATACTAGTATTCCATCTACTATCTTTATGGCCGATCCCCCTAAAGTAGAGATGGAATCAAATCCATCTGAGCCAGAAGTAATACATCCTCATGACTTAAATTCTAAACAAAAGTCTTTGATATCAAAATACTATTTCACACTTGATGACATTCCATATTCCAAATGGTCAATAGATTGCAAGAATTCCACGCTTGGCTCAACATTAAAAAACTTTTTGTTGAACATGTGTATGACATACTAACCGAGTTCATAAGTAGATTCACTGGAAGCTTAAAAGATTGGTAGAGAACTATTTCTGATCAAGATCAAATGACATTTCTGCTCCAAATAGATTTTCATCAACTAATTCGAGTAATCCACCAATTCTTTATTGGCAAACTAGAAGATCTCATTGAGCTTAGGAGAAGAGAATTTTTTTCAAAGAAAATGCTGCTCTCAACAAAGAAAGCATCTTAATAGGCATCTTCAAGACATGCTTAAACTATTTTATGCTTTGGGAGCTGATCCTAACCTATAAGAGGTCTTCTTAGCTTCCATCCCAAAAGAAATTAGACAAATTGTGGAAAGATTCATTCAAAATAAGCAGAAGATTTTTGCCGATGTTCCTTTTAAAGAACTCTAGCAGGAGATACATTTTACTTTTGATGATCCTTATATCCGAAGAAAGGCTTTCAAAATTTATCTCAATAGCAACAAGGAACTTAACCGGCCTTGCCAAAAGCTTCAGTTAAGAATCAAGTGTTCAAAGAAAGACTCCTGTGATGATCATTTTTGTGGAGATCAATGTAAAAGACGAAGATACTTTAAAAGATTTTCCTTAGGATATACAAAGAAAAGGTGCAAATGGCAGTTCTTCAAAAAAAAAAAAAAGGCTCTAAACAAAGCTTTTCTGAAAGACATAGAAAATTTGATAGGTGTTACATTTGTAACAAGAAAGGTCATTTTGCTAAGAATTGTCCAAAGGCTAAAAAAAGAAATTCCCATTTAATCTAGAAGATAAAGAAGTAAACTGGAGTATCACTCCAAGATAATGATGTTGAATTGATCTTCTCCTTGGAAGATAAATCAACTAAACATACTATGTGTGCTATCCAGACATGGTCACGAACTAGTAACATTGAAAGTTCATCAGAAGAGCCAAAAGAAGATGCATTCTTGTTCCCTGAACATCCTATAATTCATGATCTTTGTGCATATATTCCTTCTATCTTCTCGTATTTCCCGTAAAAATATACCCATCTAAGTATAACAAGCCTATTCATCTTTTGCCCTTGTCAACACTGGAGCCAGTGCTTCTATTCTCAATACAAAAATACTTTAAAAAAAATTATATATATATATACACACGTCATACACTCGGCATTTTAACTTTGCTTCTAGAGATACCTTTGCAATAAGAGTGCAAAGCAAACCCATCACCGTACAGTTCTTTCCCCAGTGTTCAGTCACCACTAAAATCCTTGACTCAAGTTCACCATATAAAGATATCATTATTAGCTAGGATATCTTTACACAAATTTCTAAACTCAGAATTGTGCCTAATAGACTCCAGTTCAAAGAATAGTTTCAAGAATTTGTAGACATTCAAAGATTTTTCACTATCCATATGAGCATTTTAAAGCCAATTCTACAAACCCTTCTTAGGGCGTTTGCATACTCTTATTTAGACTTTGTCCAAAAATGCTCCAACCTTTTGTGGAAAAATCCCGACTTCTTCATCAATCTTCCTTTCAAGAAAAATGAGGATGTTAATCCAACCAAAGCGAGAACATTTACTTTTAACATAAAAGGAATGTTCAGATTTACTTTATCAAGGACTAATTGAGCTTTGAGATTCCCAATGGGCTTGTAAAGCATTTTATGTTAATAAGCGAGTGAAGCAAAACAAGTAAAGATGAGGCTAGTTATCAACCATCAACCTCTTAATCGATTCTTGCAGGATGATAAGTTTCCTCTACCACATCGAAATTCTCTATTCTCCAGCCTCACCAAAGTTTATTCCAAGTTTAATCTTAAAGTTGGATTTTAGCAGTTGGGAATTCACCATAAAGACAGGTACAAAACTGGGTTTTGTATTATGAACCAACATTTCCAATGGACAATGCTCTTTTTTGGCCTCAAAACAGCTCATTTGTTATTTCAGAAGGCTATGTGCAAAATTTTCCAGCCCATCTTGGCAATGCTCATATTTAAATTGACGATATCCTCCTATATAGTCAAAATGAGGATTCTCATTATAAATTATTAGCCTAATTTGCAAATTCGGTACGAAAACATGGCATCATGCTATCCCCAAAAAAGATAATCATTGCTCAGAAGGAAATTGAATTTCTTGGGATGCATCTTAAAAATGAAACTTATTATCCCGGTCCTCATATTGCTGAGGAATTGCAAAACTTTCCTAATGAAAATCTCTCTCATAAGTAGGTTTAGCAATTCCTAGGGATTGTAAATTATCTCCGAGAAAGATGCTCCTCCATGAGAACCACAACAAACTAAGTTTGTACGCAAACTTAGGGAAATTTTGCAGCATCTTCCTCCTTCGCAAATCCCTTCTACAAGAAAAAAAGTAGTGCAAACAGACGCCAATGAAGAATATTGGGTTGTTGTTCTTTTTGAAAAAATTAGTGGAAAGTGACAAGTTGTAGACATAAAAGTGGAATGCATTACAACTCTACATTCAAAGAATTATTGATGGTAAAATATGACATCAAAAAGTTTGAATTCCATCTTATAAAACATCATTTCTTAGTGGAGATTGACATGTCTTCATTCTCGCAGATGTTGAAGTTCAAACAGAAGCAAATTCCGCATCCACAGCTTTTTAGGTGGGTAGAATGGTTTTCAAAATATTTCTTTGAGACTAAACATATTGTAGGAAAAAAGAATATATTTGTTGATTTTCTATTTAGACCAAAAGAATTTACAGCTATTATGTCCATAAATATGTATGTGGTAAGAAATCCAAGAGGCGGTTTCAAAGCCCAAGAAATCAAGCCCAATTACCTTCAATACCCATTCATTCATCCTCTCAGTTTCTTTCCAAAAGAAGAATTTCCACAATAACTTAAATAGTTTTATTAGTATTTGTTTAATCTTTATACTATTGCCATTGAGTTTCCAATAGCCAAAATGCTTCTTATTATCAATAAAATTATTAAAGGAGAAGCCAATCATAAATATCTTGAGGACATGTTTAGTTGGTTTTAACCATTTGGTGCATGAGAATTTTTTTCAAACCCAACTTAAAGCATTTAGGCCTTTAAGCTCTCATTTTATTTTTTAGGTCGTGGGTATTTGTTCAACCTAGTAGAGATATGTGTAAAACTCCAGTTGATGTTGGAGTATCCACATATAAGCCCCAACCCGTTCAAGATGAGATTTTTGCAACACTTCCTTGTAGAATCTCAACTTATCCTTGACAGTATAAAAAATTACTGAGGATATTGTGCCAACACAATCAAATTATTCTGCTAGAAGCATGGCCAACAGAAAATGATCCTATTTATTGGGATCATAGTGATGACTATCACGTGACTCATCTAGCAATCCATACTTGCTAAAGAAAACACTACAGAATAGATGTACTGGACATTTCTGAGTCACCAACAATTTCACAAGATCCAGCTTCATCATCACAAGATTCATGGGTTGGACCATTGTCACAAGATCCTTTTGATCATAATGAATTACAACTTACACTCAGTCTAGGTCTTGATAGAGAAAGTGCATGACTCAAGCTTAGGTATTTACCCCAAGCTTGTATTCTAGTAAGTTCCGTTGATACTCTTACAAGTTCTCACCAGTCATCCAAAAGATCAAGGTTGACTAAATCAAAGAAGTAGAAAAGCTCCTCGAAACACTCAAGCAATAGTATCCAAAAAAAAAAACACTCCCAATCCTCTTAACTTCCTATCTAGCTCATACCAGTCTCTAGATGAAATAAGTACCCAACATCTTAAAGCTTTGGAAATCTAAAGAATGCTAAAAAAAAAAAAAAATTAGAGGCAATAGTATGGAGAAGACTTGGATGACTCAAACGACAACACTATATAACCTATTGATAGGCATAATAAGTGAAGGGAAAGAAGACTTTACCGGAGACCTATCCAAAAATAGATGAGGCAAAGGAATCACGTGAAGGAGACGAAAAAATTGACCCAAAGTACTGTTCATGTATTATTTGGCACTGTTTATGTACTATTTAGTATTGTAGCATTGTACCAAAACCGAAAAAAGCAAGATAATAAGTGCAGAAGTCAATATGTCAGTAGAAAAGCTTAGCATGCGCAAATAATTAGCTTTTGTCAGCCAAACGGAATTTGTAAAGTTCTGTGTGTTGTTTTATGCCTATATAAGACAGTGTATGTAACTGTTAAAGGGCACAACATACCCTCTCCAGAAATAATATTGTGTGATTTGTCATGAATCCCTAAAACCTCTCTCCCCTCTTCCTTTTTGGCTAATTGATTCTTTAAAACTAGAAATGTTCTAATCAATCTTGGTAGTATGCTCTGCACTTGCCATAATATGAAACCTATACATCAGAATTCTTCTACTTTAAAATTTTCTATGATATGACTCAAAAAACAAAAGTGAATTTGATGACTAATAGGCAATCCCTATTCTGAGGCCAAGAAAGGGCTATGCATGTGAGATAGCATACTTGATATATATATATATATATATATATATATATATATATATATTATATTTTTGTTTCCCCTAGCTTGTATCATAGGCAAATTTTCAAGTAAAAAGATCTGACTAAGCGTAAGAAGGAACGATATAATATTTAGATATTAATTTTTTTTTCATTTAATAACTTAAGTTTTGAGAACAATTGGCAGTGGTCTTACAAAGCCTCACTATTGCTTGTCTACCCCTCTCATTCCCTTTGTCCCTCCTTTCACTCCTACATTAAGCGAGCATGCCTACTAAAAAAAAGGGCTAAGTTGACAAAACATCTTGGTTGCTGTATAGAAAATCAAGGATTTTTTGGACACTTTTTCCCATTTTCAAAGAGAAAATATTCAGTTGTATGAGCGCGCCACGTCATCTGCTGACATGGTGCGCATTTACCACTTAAATATCGACATGTGTCCTATGGGGGATCCGCTGAAAAATGGAAGGGCAGGTTCTCTTAGCCGGCTCGACTCAGCTCACTTGGAGCATTAAAGGATGGTCAATAAATGCATAATGCTCCCACCCAAAAAATTTCTCTCTCCTCAATTGAATTTTCTAGGTTTCTTTCTTTTTCTCTCCTCACATCACAAGACAACAAATAGAGAACGATCGAGATGTCCTCTATTTCCTTCTTCGCGCATCCCAGCCCCTCCACCTCCACCTCCCCAAAAGCCTCGATAATCATCTGCCTTTGGTACGTCGGCTCCTCTAAGAGCCTCACTAGTCACAATCGGGTCCTGACCCCCTCCACCTCCGACTATTTCTAATGTGGAGATCGAGGACAAGGTTTGTACTCGTGTTGGTCTCTCGGCAACTTCTGGACCTTCGTTCGATTGCGTCCCTCCAACGAACGTGTCATCCACTTCGACTCTGAGCCGACATGAGGTCTTTGAACTCTATGTTCTTGAGGTTGATGGTCAGGACCTGAGGGCCCCGTGCTTCTTCTCCTCCTCCGCCTCCCCAAAAGCATCGCCAATCATTTGTCACTGGCACATTGCCCCTCGAGAGCCTTGCCGATTGCAATTGGGTCCTGAGCCTACTCCACCTCCGTCTCCACCTTCGACTGTTTCCAACACAGAGATCGAGCACAGGAGGAGAAGAGAAGAGAGGACAAAACCACCCCACTTCCCTCCCCTCCTGTCCCCTAAACTCTTCTCGTTGTTCCCGACAGCTTCGTGGATGCCTTCGATAGTTGTGTTCCATTAAGCTCCATCCCCCGAGAACTCCAAAAGCAAGAGCAAAGAGAAGAAGATGAAGGCGAAGGTCTAGCTCTAGGCCGATGGCAGCTTTGAGTCTTTGGTGTTAGACAAGAAGCACAAGAAAGAAAAGAAGAGCGGCAACAAAGGCTTTGAATCCAAGTAGCCAAAGCTCCTGGAGCATTAGGGGGATGCGAAGAAGGAGAAGAAGAGGAAGGCGCTGGAGCTACGTGAGGAAGATGAGGAAGAGAAAAGCAAGACTAGCTCTGAGCTGGTTGACCCCGATAACTTGAAGGGGAAGAAAAAGAAGGCAAGGTTAAGTGACGGCGATCATGAGGTGGCTTAGGAGGAGAACCCCAATGCTGTGTCGAATTTAAGGATCTCAAACAGCTTGAGGTTGAAGTTGAAGGACAATGGGATCGAGGCGCTGTTTCCCATTCAGGCCATGACATTTGATATCGTCCTCAATGGGATTGATTTGGTCGGCCGTGCTTGCACTGGTCAAGTGTGAAAACTTTTTATCTGAATTTTGCAGGATTGACATGTTGATGGTTGCGTGCTTGTTTGAAATTTGCTAATTAACTGATAAGTTAAAGAAGTGAATGGTCTGGACGTTGGAGTAATGATAGTGTGTGATGCGGAAAAGGGTCGCGAAACCGACATATTTGAAAAGACAAGCAGGTTTTATTTGCTATACGAATGGTTGATGTATGAACTTGGTGAATGTTGTTTTAATTAACGGCACAACAAAGCAATTGTGTTGTAGAGTGTAGCACAGTGCAATTGGTTCGTGAAATGTCTTTCGTGCATTTCTAGTCCTAAATCCCTACATTTCAGCCCCGATTGTCATTGTACAAGACGAATTCCAGCCGATCTTTTTAGGCATTGAACCTATAGCTGATAATTCAACCAAAAAACCTACAGCTAAATAAATCTTCTAATTTGTGGCAAAATTCATCTATACATTAGTTAATTGGTGTTATTTGATATATATAAACCAAAGGTGCATGAAGACTGTTTGGCCGCACTTGCATTTCAAGTTTTCTAAGGATGATTGGCTGCTAGGAACATGAGTTTTCAAACTATTTGCTCTTTTTTGTAGTTGATGGGTTTTTACTTTTTGGGATAAATGCAATAGAAGTTCTAAAACTTGTCACTTGTCACGAAAATACAATTGAGTCCTAAAACTTGCAAAAAGTGCAATCAAGTCCTAAAACTTGTCAAATTATTTTAATCGAGTCCTAAAGTTAACACTGTCAACATTTTTAAAGGAAAATGCTAATGTGGCATTTAAAATGAATTTTTATTTTCCATGTGGCTTTTTTATTTTTTTTTCTAATTTAAATTATATTTAAAAACTAAAAAAGAAAAGTTAAAATTTATTTAAGCAACAAAAAAATTCCGAAAAAAAAAAATGGCCGGCACTTGCTTCGCCACCGCCCATTGCCGAAGGAACGGTGGGGGAGGAGCTGCCGTTTTGCCTTTTTAAAAAAATTAAAAAATAAATTTAGCTTTTCATTTTTAGTTTTTAAATCAAATTTAAAAAATTGAATAAAAAAAATTTAAAAAGCCACATGGAAAATAAAAATTCATTTTAAATGCCATATCGGCACCACGTTAGCATTTTCTGTTAAAAATGTTAACGGTGTTAACTTTAAGACTTTATTAAAACAATTTGACAAATTTTAGGACTTGATTGCATTTTTTACAAATTTTAAGACTCAATTGCATTTTCATGACAAGTTTTAGGACTTCTATTGCACTCTGGCTTTTGTCTTGCTGATTTTGGAATCTTTGACGAATGGGCCTGCAAAAACCTCAAGGAAGATAGGATATAGTAGGCCACCAAGTGCTTTGGTGCTTTTACCTACTAGGGAATTGGCCAAGCAGGTATTGCAACCAAGCTTATGGAAAAAATCTCATCTCTTTACGGAGATAAATGTCCAACATCATTTACTCTATTATTTTAGGTGTTTTCTGATTTTTAAGTTTATGGTGGAGCAATGGGCTTAACATCATGTTGTTTGTATGGTGGAGCTCCTTATCATGCTCAGGAGAGCCAATCGAGGAGAGGGGTCGATATAGTGATTGGAACACCTAGCCGTGTGAAAGTAATTCATTGAATTGGAAGCTTATTTGGTTTTCTTTCACCCGTTGGTAATAACGCATGTTCATAGTTGTTACATCTTGTGGCGAGATCACATTGGGAGGGAAAATATTGACTTGAGCTCTTTAACCTTCCTTGTCCTTGATGAGGCCGATGAAATGCTAAGGATAGGTTTTGTTGAAGATGTAGAGCTAATTCTTGGTGTATGTGCACTAATTTTTTTCACTATGAAGTTTTTGGCGGAAATATGCTTTACGTATCTATTGCAATTACAATTATTATTAGTGATGTTATCTTTTGAAATTTGACAATAGGTTTTTCAGTTTCAGCATCATGCAGCTGCTTAGAACCTTTTAAAAAAGAGATTTTTAAATCTTATTTTTAGAGCAAGATCTTCATTTTCTTTGTGCCTTTTAAATTCTCTACATGTAACATATCTCTTTTTGTGCATACATTGAGAGGGGCTCAAACCAATATTGCTATTCCTCTGCTTGAGGCTTGTCTGAGTAGGTTTACGTAAGGCATTATCTAGGCTGCGGTATGAAAATCGATAATCTCCTAACATATTTGGAGAATCTCTATCTCAATTATGTGATTTTTTTCGATTTAACCACATTGCTGATAGATGTGGATATACTTATCCTTCAATTCTTCTGGTTCTTGCAGGCAAGGTGGAGGATACAAGTGAAGTTCAGATGCTGCTCTTTAGCGCTACTTTACCAGACTAGGTGAAGGGTCTATGTAACTCAATCTGGCAAAATTGTTTTGTTGTTCTAAATTTGTATCTTGGTTGTCAATGTTTGGTTTTCCTTATTTGCTTTCATGCAAACTCATCTTCACCCAACTTTTCCTGATGGCGCGACTTTGCATTTCCAGATTTCTTCCATGTTCCTTAAACAAAACAAGAGAACTATTGATCTAGTAGGTACTGAGAAAATGAAAGCCAGCACCAATGTTAGGCATATTGTTATTCCTTGTACAAGCTCGGCTAGACCTCAGCTTATCCCAGACATAATACACTGTTACAGCAGGCTAGTTGTTTCCATTTTCATTTCTTCAATGCTATGCTCTTTTGTTAGTCACGAGATTTACTTGACAATATACACTTTTTAAACTTTCTTCTCTGGTTGTATTTTCTTTAGTGGAGGCTGTACCGTAATTTTTACTAAGACAAAGGAATCTGCTTCTCAACTTTTGGGATTGTTGCCTGGAGCACGGCCCTTGCGTGGAGACATACAGCAAGCCCAACGAGAGGTAAATGATGAATGTGCAGAATCTTTAGAGATGCTAATACATGTAAGAGTATTAATGTGGTAACACGCTGAAGAGGAGATGAACAAAGAAGACAAGGCATGGTTTATTATACTAAATTACATGACTACGGATAGTTGGTTTGCCTGCTGTCCAGTTGTCAACCACATATAGCGAGTGACAATGTCTTACGAGTTTGTTACTATCTTAATCAACTCAACCAACCTAGTTTGCCTAGAAGTTCATTTTCTTGGAGACTGCTGATATATTGATGTGTGGTGGTTTCACAAGGTATAAATGATTACGGCAATAAATGTTACATCCAGAGGCAAAGATATTGGTCTGTGGCAAAAAATTCCCTTTCATTTAAAAATATTTTCAGAGAATAAAGGTGGTTGATGCTTAAAATGGGGTACCTGCCCTCAGATTTTTGAGTGATGAATGCACAGGTCTATGCTTCAATAGAATGAATTATGAGCCTTTGCTTTTGGATCTAATTCATTGGTAGGTCCGGCATCATGACTGGAAACAATATTCTTTTGTTAATTTGCAGGGGCTATCTGTTTAAGTGATGCATTCCTTGTTGTTACTTGTTTTCTGGTTTCGTGTATGCAAGTACTTCTAGAAATTAACTCTCACATTCTAGGGCATGTTTGGTTACACTTAAGCAAAAGCGAAAAGTACTTCCTGCTAAAATTTAAAATATTATTTAAATTTGATTTGTTTGAGATTAAATTCAACATTTTGGAGCATGATCTGCCTCTAGCACGTCGCCTTCCCCAAGAGCCTCGCTTGGTCGTAGCTACTGGTCCTGAGCCTCCTTGGCCTCTATCGTCACCTCTAGAGCCTCATTGCACTGATTTTTGGGAACCCTAGCAACGTTTACTTTGGCCGCACCATCTCTCTTAGCCTCGGCAACTTCTGGGCCCCTGTCCAATTGCGTCCCTTTGACGCGCTTGTCATCATGCCTCACCCCGTCCACAATTGGATACCAACGGCTGACTACGTTGTTTGTGTGTTCTTCTTCCTCAACCGAGCTACTGAAAACCTGGAACATTGCAGTTGGTAAGGATTCTCCAAAATTGGAGATTCCTCTTCGCTAAGTTCACTACAACCAGAGTCCTTGTAGAATTTGGAAAGAAGATGTTGATTATGTATGTGTCAGAGTTGCAAACGAAGGGGAAGGTTTGTCTCCATGTGTGTACGATCTATGTTTTTGTTCGATTCTTCTAGAATGACGCTGAGAAAGTTGTGGACTCCTATTTTAGTGTGATTGTGTCATGAATCTAGCTGCATTTTACTTTTTCACGATCTGGTTTTGTTTTGATTCTCTTCCTCATGCTTTGTTTTTGGAAATGTGGTTGGAATTTGTGCTCTGATGAGTTGATTAATGTGAAAGCAATATTAAGATGAGCTATCAGGTTCCTTATGCATTAGATTCCAATTTCCGATTTGGTTTCTGCGCCTTTGCTATGTGGAAATGGCTACCAAGGTTGAGCTAATTGCTCACCTGCCTGCAAAAATTAAGATGAGTGAATTGTGAATTGGGTCAAGATTGCTTATGCAATGCTCAAGAATGGACAGGGGAGTAGCTTCTTAGGGATTGGGTTTGTGTTCTATGGGTGATGTTTAGAGAGCCATGACGCAAAATGACAATGCTTAAGAAATTATTGCATTCTAATTTATTTATTATTCATAGATTATGAAGTTTTTAACGTATCTTCGGAGTGCACTCGCATTGAAAAGATGATTAGATCTTTCATTTGGTTTGTGCTCAAGATAGATTTTGTTGTGAGAAGAGGAAATTTCCAATTGTTTTGTTAATTTGGTCTTTCAGCAACAAGAATAATGAACAGCACTTGAAAAGGAACAACAGTAAAGCATTTAAACTAAACTTGGTAAGTAATCTTTATACACAACAGGTCTACATTGACGAACCTGCTCAAATCACGTCTTTCAACCTCAATAGAAGAAAGATGAAATGTCGTCAACCAAGTTTTACAGTTTTCGACTCTTCCTCCAACTTTAGCATTAAAATTCCAGCCGATAAGAGAATAACCACTGAAAATCATTCAGATTGTGCAGTTTGATATCACTATCAATGCTTATATCAGCTTGTCTATCATCAGCAAGTCCACCTGTCTCCTACATCTAAGTTGATTTTACCAGAAGTACTATGTTGATGTCTGTTCTGCTTCTCTAGAACATGTAAACTAACAAAATTAAGGATGTCTACAATACATACAAAAACATAAAACAATGAACTTGCATCATTACCTCTAACATGACAGCCCAAAACCCAATCAACCTGAAAAGCAGAAAAGTGTCATATGAATTAAGATGGATTCTAAGATTGATCACTAGAATCAAACAACAAAGTTGATCATAAGTAGATTTACCTGCTGGAATCCACTCTGTCGATGTCGCTGATGCACATTGGTGTGTCATTCAGATGACAGTCTCTTTTCTTTGGCTTTACTGGTGGGCTTTTCAATTCTCCAGAAAGATTTTGCACCACAAAATCAATTTTGAATATATCATCAAGCCTTAATAGAAAGGACTTTTTTGTGCCTTTGCATGTGGAAACAATCAACTTAGAACTAGCAACCAAAAGATATCCAAGGCTCCCAGATATCTTTAGAAAACAAACACGCCATGCAAGAGGACCAAACACCAAACTGCATCCACTTAGTATATTGTAGAGGTTCATATCTTAGGAAGCAAAGCAAAAAAACAAAAAAAATTGTAAGTTCCGTAGATTTGCTAAATGTAACTGAAAGCGAGAAAGTATCTTACCTTTGTATATACGTAATATGTCTGCAATGAAAAGGCCAATGTAAAAATATCTACCTTTCGTTTATTTGGACCATTTGAACCTTCTTTTGCTCCATCTTCTTCCATGGCAGACCGTGAACCCTTGTTTACAATTGTTCTCTTTCTTAATTGTGAATTACCTATTTCAGGTAATGCAGCTTTCTTCTTCGATCCATGTCTCTTAAAAGTAGCTATAATTTGCTTGCCATCATCATTCCTGATCTTAGAAGCAACAATAATTTGCTTGCCATCATCATTCATGCTCTTAGAAGTAGCAATAATTTGCTTTCCATTGTCAATCATGTGTTTCTTTTGAATGTCATTTTTCTACATAAGCTTTCTCTTCTTAGCTCTCTTTAGTAACACCAATTCCAAGAGCAGCTTGACCATCTAGACTACTGAATTCATCAGAACCTTGAGAATTTTGCTCTGATGCTTCATCATATTGTTCTAAACTCACTGGTTGAGAATGAGATGAAGCGAGCATATAAGGAGAAGCTAACCTTCTGGTTGAAGGTGCTTTTGCTAGAGGTACATCTACCTTATGTTCATCATCATTTTTCTGAGAGGAAGAGGTTCCATCCATAGAACCACCCAGGGATGGGCAACCAGGCTTGATGGTGCATGGGTCCTCTCCTGGGGATAGATCCAGCTTACCTTCCAATGGCTGAACTTCAGGTGTTACAATAGAATTCCCTCCACTCAAAGACCTCTTGCTTGGAAAATGGGCGCCACCAAGCATTCGAGATACTTTTTTCATGCTAGACAATGTCTTGGATCTTGACCCACAAACTTTCGTCCGAGCTCACTTCAAACTAGAATTGAGATGGCTTATTGGCTCAACTAAATCATTTTTCAAGCGGCATTGAGGACATTGCCATTTCCCTAGTGGAATCTGCTAGAAATGGAAAACCATAAAATGAAACAATTAAATTATCTCAATCAAGTACGGTAAGACAAATGACAACAATTAACGCATCTAACTCAAGGCAAGACCCCTCAAATAGCTATGAACTACCTTGAGAGGAGGATCAAGGCACTCAATATGAAAGGTCTGGGGACAACCATCACAAATAACACCTTCATAGTAACACTACAAGACAAAATGTTACAAAAACACTAGTCAGAGAACAATAAATGGTCCTAAAAAAGTCCTCAACATTGATATGATATGAATCCTCAAGACATCTAATTGACACAAAAGAGGATAAAATTTTATCCTATAGACAAAATTTTTCCTATGGTCACTGCTATAATTCAACAAGGGTTTAGAGTAAAAATAAAGAAAAACTAGAAGGTGCCTCACAACTTAAGAAACGGCATAGATATGAATAAACAGAATTGGCATGTGATGCCAAAGCAATTAACAATATATTTCCCCATCAATTCCTTTCTTCTTCAATAAATACCAATCCGGAGAAATTTCAGATTTTAGCTTGTTCTTGGCAAAAGTTGTAGTCTTCGGGACCTCCAAGGCTACTGAAATTTGTTCTTTATCATTAACCAAATCCTATCCGCATGGCAGCTTTCTTCACTTACATTTCAACACCCAGTTTTTGTTACTTATGTCATTTGTCAATGAACCGTCGTCCTTTATCTTCAAAATTCTTCCTCACATTTGCAGCTACCATGTGGCCTAAGCATGTCATGAATCAATTGAAAAGATGAGTGATACTCAAATGTGGCCAAAATCATGTAAATGCAGCTAAAGTACATCAGAAAGAAAAGCAATGTATGCTGTAACAATGGCTGGAAGTAATTAGAGATAACATTGTCATGCATCACTCTAGTGTAAGAAACATCCAAAGACACACCCAAACCAACATCAATGTTTTCAGGGCAGAGAAAAAGGATACAGGGGTTCAAGAGAATTCACAGCTTGGACTGAAAGAATGAATACATTTAGTTTAAGAGTAGAAACATATTGTTCAAAACAATTTAATAGAAACGTGAAGAAAAATACTTTTAAAATGGGATGAGAAGTATCACAAAATTTTACGAATGGGACTAAAACATATAAATGCATGATAAAATTGCTTAGCCAAGAGAATGACCGGATATAATCTAATCTAATAACAACAAAAAGACAAACAAAATCATTCCTTGCACAAGAGATACAAAACTAGCACAGGATGGGTATCAATGACAAGTTATTCGGATGAAGACTACAACAAGATCCATTTAATTCAAAACCAACCATTTCAACCCAAGTCCGCCCATTATAGATTTTCATCTTCCCACTTACTCTCGACTATCCATATACAAAATCCAAAGTTGGATCATAATCACCAACAAAGCACTTTAGGGTGGGCAACGGCATTACATCTCGACTAAATCATCAAAAAGTGAGATTGCATCAGGTCCACTGCAGTAGCAACACAATACAATATGTTTCTAGTTAAATTTCTAGCCATGACTAAAGTGAGTGGAAGAGTAATTTGGTCTCGCAACATCAAATATATAAGAGTAAAACTCATTACCTTTTTTGAAACCACTCTTGAACCTCTGAGGTTGAGTTTTTCTTCAACAACTCTGCCAGTTGTTGTCCAAGGGATGAACAAATTTTACTCCTTAAGAGTTGAAACTATCAATTTATGTCTAGCACACAAATGAATGAAAGTTTGCACTTACTTTCTCTGATTACATTCTTTGGATATTTGAGAATATATTACAATGATGTCCAAAAATAAGTAGACAGACAAGCATCAAAATGCTGCTACATCAACGAAGAAGCCTTTGAGCAGTTTTAGCAGCTTGGTTGTTCACTCCAACATTGGAACAAAAACGCCTCTTAAAGATCAAATGAATCTTAGTGTTAGAGACTGCGAGAGAGAGAGAGAGAGAGAGAGAGAGAGAGAGAGAGAGAGAGATTATATTGATCTAGATGGAAAAACATAAAGAAGCATAAATAAGATCTTTTACCATAAAATTTGCAGTATGTATTGCTTCCATTTTTACTAATTGTCCATTTTTTAAACCCAATTGCTTCACAGTATACTCATGCTTATTCCGAACCACAATCAATAACTTAAGGACAATAGAAGGTAGATTCTTAAATAAATTCTAACAAAAAATAATAGATAACTGGTAACAGAGATTGTGTAAGGTAGATTCTTAAATAAATTCTAAAAAAAAATAATAGATAACTAGTAATAGAGATTGTATAATCTAAGTTAACAAAAAAATTGTTTGATGAAGGAAGATGCAACGATAATGACCACATAAGGTCAATCATGCAAAAAAGTGAGAGTATCATAAACTTCATGCTTTTAATTAATGAAATCATTCTATAGAATTAAACAAGTATCATACCTTATGTGAGGTGCCTCCAATGCATGAAGACACTTTTCTCTTTCACTTTTCACTGCTGCCCTTCAACCGAGTATTTAGTATATATTTTGGTCTTCTCCGAAGGGGATCAAGTATTCAAATTTCAGAGTTCTCTACATCTTCATATTCATCATTTCTCACCAAGAAATTAATATGTTCATTACTATCAAAGATTGCATTTAGTTTGTGATATGGAGTGAAGACGCAACAAGGTTATAGTTGCAAGTTCCTCCATAACATCATGATTTGCACTAAAATTCATAACACTGAAAGATAATTGCATCAACCTCTTCAAGCGCAATGTTTTTGACTTTACCACAGTATGAAAGCTTTGTCCAACATCACAATAAATCCCTTATTTTGCTACTTTTGTCCACCTCATCTGAATATATTGTAAATCAATACTTATAACATTTACAACATTTCTCAAGATGCATAAAGTATGCCCACACAACCATCGTCGCACTTCAAATAACTTGCAGCTACATGTAATGGTTAAATCACTCGGAGTAAAATGAACAATATGCCTCCTTTCATTACTTTCAGTTGCCACGATATAAGTGTGCAATGGTCCATTAGTTTTCGATCTACAAATAGACACGGACAAAACATGCAAGAACTCATCCTGAAAATTCCTTTAAATGACATGAGTGTATATATTTGCAGCATGTTTCAAAATTCCACTATTTCTAACTGTAATTTTGCGGCTTCCCTCGAGCGCACTCAAAATCACCAACAACTTCAGAGTTGCGCATTTTTCTGCTTGTTTCTCATAATGACTGACAAATTCAGACAAAGTCATAGTCTTACATTGGTCTTACATGCTATATCTTGAAAGACATTATTTGTGCTCTCACTTCTTTTTGTGGATATGATTCCTGCAAAAAAAATATCTCGGCCAAATGCTGGACATCATTTATGACACAACTGGTACATGTTGTTCAATCACTTGTGGTCCCTCAAGCTCTATTCTTGACACATATTTTTCTAATCATTCTCAATTCCCATTCCAGATTCATAATTATATAAAAGCTTATGTCAGTATTTATTGTGAAAACACGACTTTCCAAGAAGATGTCAAATATGATGCGTAGCATTTTTCCCAATATACCATATATATAAGGGATAATATCCTAAAAAAACCCCAAACTGGTACACTTGTGACAAATTTACCCTAAACTATTTTTTTGACCACTAAAAACCCCAAACTTGTATACTTTTAACAAATTTATCCCAAACTGGTACACTTGTGACAAATTCACCATATGTTAGTTTTTGTTAAATTTTATTCTCAAATTATTAAGTTAAATGACACGTGACAGTTAACCAGTATACCGATTTAAGATTTTACGTTCCGTTTATCACAGTTTACAATTTTTATGATTTTTTTGTAGTATTAATCCAATTTAGCATATGGTATATTTGTTACAAATTTATCAGTTTATGGTTTTTTGCAGTCGAATAAATTAGTTTGGGGTAAATTTGTCATAAATGTACCAGTTTAGGGTTTTTTATAATCAGTCGGGGTAAATTTGTCACAAGTTTACCAGTTTTGGGTTTTTCATGGTCAAAAAAATAGTTTGGGGTAAATTTGTCACAAGTGTACTAGTTTGGGGTTTTTCAAGGTATTATCCCTATATATAAACGGTGATTAGTATTTGGAAGAATAATCTTAATGGCATTCACCATGGTATGATCTTGATCGATGAAAATAAAAACTCAAACTACTGTATAGGCCTAGTCTGCTATTGTGGGGCTGCCTCTTTTCTTTACTTAGGAATCTTGGGTACTTCGTTACCCATTACCTCTAAAAAAGATTGAAATGCACAAACGAAAGAAACAATTGTTTCATCCAATAAAAATGCACAACTAAAGAACACATTCTTCCAATGATGATTCAAGCCAACGAAATGAGCACATATCATATTGTACTTATTTGTATGATAAGTTGTATCAAATACCACTACATCTCCAAACCTTTCATAATCTAGCTTGGATACACAATCAGACTAGAAAAGTTGGTTAATCTCTATTCCTCATCTAGTTGAAATGTATAAGAAAAATTGCTTCTATTTGATTGTAAGAAATTTCGACAATCACGTAAAGTAAAGCCAATATTCTCCTACCATTTTACTTCACCACTAAGGTAAGAGTACGCTTTTGTAACCCTTATACCAGCTCTAGCCATAGAAGTCAAAATACTTTTATTAGTATTCGTCATGTGTCGATATGATCATATGAGGTGTTTCTGTTTATCATCAATGAAAGGATAATCATGAACATCATTAAACTCGTCCACTATCCATACTTCATTTTCGATTTTGAATTTTATACAAGCTTGACATCCAGTTCTCTTCACAGTCCTATAAACATCTCTTTGTTCATGAGGTGGGATCGGTGGAAAGTGCCATTCACAATTACAAATAAATGTCCATGTTTGCAATATTCATTTACTATTGTTAACCTTTTGTCATTTTCTTACTCCAAATTCCTTGAAAATTGTATATGCATTGTATGTTTTATACGCTTTATCCTCATTAGCAAATGCCATGCTAATTCTAAATTAAAATTCTTTATCGACATTATACACAATGATATTATCCTCTGCGGCCTCTTCAAATTTTTGAAAGAAAAAATCCAATCATTTAAAAGAATGAGCCATACCCATTTATCCTTAGAACAAGTTAAGCTAGCAGCAGAGTACTCAGAATAATTTGTCGAAAATTTGTACAAATATAAGTTAGTGACTTCAAAAAATTGTGAAATGTGCACATTTTAATCATAAAAGAAAATGCCATACCCACTTATCTACGGGGTTACTCCTCGTTTTGTTCTCACTCTTGGTTTTGCAACTAACATGTACTTTACTTCCTCCAACTGCAAGCTCAACACACCACCATGAACAAGTTTGTCATTACATAATGAATTCAACATAAGAGTTTCCAAAAATATAACCCATGATAAAAAAAATTCAGATTTAGTTTCACACAGTTAAAGTAGTTTACGCATGAATGGTCAATAGCGCTAAAAGCAAATAAACGAAGCCCCACATTGAACAATTCGGCAGAAAAAAAAATCTAGACAAATAGCCCAACTTTATCGAAACCCATCAAAGACTTCCAAGGGAAGGGAAAAAAGAAAACTTACAAGACAAAGAGGAAAGAGAAATGAACTGTTAATAATAATCATTACGTGAAAACTTAAGATGGATATTGGTACGAAAGTACGAATCAAATACATCATTCTAGTCAATGTCGACACAAACCAAAGTAATCCCAAGCTTAAAGACCAATGTAAATGCTAAATCATGAAAATGTAAAAGCTTAGAATTAGAGATAATCCAACCTACTTTGATGAGAGTTTGTTACATTATCTAAGACTTTTAGAAGTAATGCTACCCAATGCTAATACTCGGTCCATATGGGAATGTAAAAGTAATTTCAAGAAAAATGTAAACTCAAAAAGGTAATTGTACATTCATTTCTTCAAGAATGAAGGAAAGAAAATTAACCTATATTACCTCACTTGGAGAAGTCTATCCCATTCATTTTTTCAGGAACAGTAATAACACTATCATCTTTCTTCACAGAGTTTACAACACATACATCCTCGCTCAAAATAGGAGGTGATTCGCCTCCCCCGCGCTCTTCTATCAGCTCATTATTCCATTTGAGGGACTGATATATAAACATGGAGAAAATTATCTCGAGAAATCAATATTATTTGAGCGAGAATTCCATTGAACTTATTTAAGTGAAATACATTAAAAGGACACTCAGATCAAGGCAAAATTCATCAATGTGTGGAGAAACATTTTTCATTGCAAATTCCCGATGCAGTTATTCATCATTCCCACTTATGTTTTATATCAAATCACAAACTACGCAATTATATTATAATCAACTTCTTACCTACTAAAGGATTCACACTACAAATCATTGAGAGATAACCCCCCCCCCCCGGGCGGCCAAAAAAAAAAACAAAGAAAATAAAAGCCACTAGACCAAAGTTCACTCAAAGAGAAAATTGTGACATTCTCTAAAAAAGCATCACACAATAAGTTCTGAAATAACAAAATTTTAATTTTACCAATCATTACTTTTGCATGAAAGAGGTACATAAAAGAATCAGTTCATAAAGTTGCAACCAGTGAAACATACATATAAAGGTGTTCAAAACTCAAGCTATTAAGAAAAATACCCCACCTTCACTGACCAAACAAATCATTCTCTCCCTCAATACACTCAATGGAAGCCCTTTGTAAAATCTAAAAGGAAGAAAAGCATCAAAATGTTTGCACTTAGTCGAAGCCCAAAAGAAAGGCCTATAAATGGACATACTTAGGCTGTGTTTAGGAACCCATTTGCAAAGCTCTTTGGACCTGTAAAGGCCCTTGAGCAAATGCTAATGTGTTTGGCATTTATTTTTGATAGCCCATTTCCCAAATGCTAGCATTTCCAAGGCCTTCTAAGGGTCATTAGCCCAAGGCTCCCTCCCACTTACTTTGATTTTCTAGCTTTCTCGGCATGTAAGGCTGCGCATGGTAACCTTCCCCAACCCAAGAATTTCTATTCTTTTCTTCCTCAAAACAAAAAAAGAATAAAAACCCGTTTGATAACGGCAAATTAGTTTTTTGTTCCCGAGAACAAAAAGTTAGCCTGGGAATGGTTTTGGAATAGAAATGAAAAGTAAAAAAAAGTTGTTTCTTGTTCTCAGGAACAAGTTTAAGAAATAAGTGAATTTTTTTTTTATTCTTCTCTTGCTGACCGCCATTGACCGCCGTTGACCGCCACTCGCCATCAGCCACTGCCGCTATCGGCCGATCGCCACCACCGCTGCCAGTCGCCGCCGGACGCCGCTGCCGCCACACGTCACCGCCAACTGACTGCCGCCGGGGGCGACATGCGATGGCGGTGGCGGCAGTCTACGGGCAAAAATAAAAAACAAATAAATATAAAAAATAAACTATTTTTTACCAAACACATTTCTATTCTTTTTCTATTTCTAGAGTAAAAATTTTGTGTAGTTACCAAACGGGTTTTTTTACATAGAAATTGTTCCCCATAATAGAAATAGAAAAGAACTATTTCTTAAAAAAAAATTGTTCCCCGGCCAAGAAATGTTGCCATGCGCAACCTAAGTGGCCTGGTTAATGAATTTTTTGAATTTTCGATATTACCCTCACTCACTAATCATTATTCCACATTTGCCCCTTCTTAAATCGCATCTTCTCTCTCTACGTGCGACCTTGGCTCTCCTTGCGAAGACCACTACCGCATTGCGCCTCTTGCCACACCTCCACCTCTTCTCCCTCCACACTACCACCCCTTCCCTCTTTACCGCCGCCCCTAAGGGGCCATTGTCCCTCCCGGCCCCTACACCCATGCACCTCCTTCCTCCGCCTCCTCACCCCGAGCCTCTTTAAGGCGGCGGAGTACATGATCTCCAAGGTCGATGACCTCATGAACTAGGCCCACTGCGGCTCCATCTGACCCATGCCCTTTAGCCTCGCTTATTGCGCCGTTGAGATGATGCACACCGGCGCCGCCCGGGACTATCTCAATCGCTTTGGCATCATCTTTAGGCCCAACCCTCACCAGTCCGATTGCATGATCGTCACCGGCATGCTCACCAACAAGATGGCTTCTACTCTTTGCAAGTAGGTTTGCATCTACTTCCTTCTTTTCTTCCCAAATTTTTCTATTCAGTCGATTGTAGTACGGTTTGACGAGGGATGATGCCAAAGCAATTGAGATAGTCCCAACTTCAACGACCATGGAAGCTCCAAAGTAATGGAATATCATCTTCACGAAGCACCTGAAGCTGAAGCACAAGGTCTATCGCAATGGCTTCCTCTCTCTTCACACCTCCACCGGCAAGGTACCTTTGCTTTCACTACTAATCTTCACCACTGATGTCTAGCTCAACCCGAACAGCAATTTAGTTGCCTTTCATTGGGTTAGGACATGATTCGGTTTGATTGGCTAATCTATGTCAAGAGTGCAGTGACAATAGATTTGTTACCATTTTCCCCCGAATTTAGCTTGCTCGATTGAATTGAATGGCTGCTGCTCAATGCTGCTTGATATTTTATTATGTCTATCATCATGAATTATTTCGTTTTGTGTTTCTGGTTGTAATACTCTCCGTGATTGAGCTTGTTTTTGGGAGATTAGTCCATGTTGTGATTAATGGTGTATGATGGCAGCAGGTAAGCAGGATTTTGAAGAATGATGAAGTTATTTGTTGAGTCACTGATGTTCAATGCTTATTTGGTTGATGTTGGAGAAGCCTGGAGATGATACTTATAGTCAAAGCCTGATTATTGTTGGGTAATTGGATTTATAGGTTCCCTCTGTTTAGGGTATTGCTTGCTTGTCTTCTTCATCATAATTGTTTTGTTGGGTGAAATCGTTAGTAGGTGCAATATGATGAATGTGAAGTTCTTGGGTTTGGTTTGTTAAAAGTATGAATGGTATATATTAATCTTGTTTGTCTTGGAAAAAAGTGTGTTGCTTGCATACATATATGCATAGATCCTCATTTGTGATGCTTTGCTTGTTGTTCATCTGGGAAATTAAATATTTGATCTTTTGCTTATTAAGAACAGCTAATTGGGTATGATTCAATATATATTTGATTGATTTAGAACCTGGATGTGAACATTTGCAATTGATCTACTGTTGCTTTTGTTCAATGTGCAACTGGTCTTTTGAAACTTCATATTTTTTTAGATTTTTCTTTCATTAACCTTACTTTCAATTGATGTAGAGTATTGATTGAATTTTTGGTAAGGTTCACTATAATCCACTCTATGAACTATGAGGTGCATTTTTTGGCTACTTAAATCCTTTGGCATGGAATTTATAGTTGCATTGCCTTCAGAACTTTTCATTTTCTGCATGTATACAATTCCTCAAAAATCGAAAAAGAAACACTTGTTATTTTAGAAGAAGTTGGTTGCTCATGATGTTGCAACTTGCAGGAAAATGGGAACCAAATTTATACTGTCCCTGTACCTCACATGTATAGATTCTACATTCCAGATGGCACAGCGTGCTTTAAAATGCTTCCAAAGGACTCCTAACTAGTGGCCTTCAGGGACTGAAGTCATGGAAGAACTGGAATCAATAGAAGCTGCTAGTGCTAATAGAATACTATGGGACGATGCTTTAATTCATTTGTTATGTCATTCTTACTTGATGTGATGTTAATCAAATTCTGTTGCTCCACATTTTTCCATTTTTCTCAGGATGAATCTTGGGCTTTGAATGTTCATTTTCATTGTATCCAGTAGTTATTAGGAGTTGTCTTCTCTTCTAAGTTCTTTGGAATATTCATGACTTGTATATCGATACATGCATTGACTTGTGAATTGAGACATTGTGATGGTACTTTTGTTTAAGGGAGGAATAGTTTTTCTAAGGCTAATCCTCAACTTTGTCAGCAATCTAAGGTTCACAAAAAAAGTCCATTGCTCCTCGAGAGTCGAAGCTCTTTAATTTTTTGGCATGACAAGGCTTTGAACATGAGCAGAAGCTCATTATTATTGCCATCACGAATGTGTTCAGGGGGTGATCGCTCTACAATCAATCTCCAAGGAGTGTTATGTTGTTCGGTCCATTCCTAGTGATTTTTGAGCTCTAAGATTGGATGGAGTAATTTAAAGCAAAGAGTTGCTCAGTTGTCCATTCCGAATGAACAAGATATGTCATTTAGTGCTATCATGTTGCAGCTAAGACATGTCTAATTTTTTTGTTGCAAAATAAGAGACATATTTCTTATAACATGCCAGTATTAGATAAAACTTTCCATATGATATCGTAAACAACAAATTTTATTTTTATATTCTCATTAACTTTGTCAATTGGTCATTATACTTTCTTTACCATTTGTAAATTTAAGGGCCCTATTATTTTCGACACTTCTCATGTGATTTTTTTTTATATAAATTTGTTATCATGTCACTTTTACATTTTTCTTAATGTGAAAATATAAAAATTACCATCATTGTGTTATTTTTTTCTATTTTAAATAAATTAAAATAGAAAAAAACTTAAATTAATCATATTAAAGAACTTTCCAAATATATATTTACCAAACAGCATTTTTCCAAAGTTACTTCTCAAATAACTTTTCAATTACAATTTACCAAATAGTCTTTATATTTCAGTAAACTCCTTTATGCTAAAGGCATTTGCATTTTCCCAATGGCTTTCCCCAAAAGTTAAACCAAACGCAACCTTAGTCCCAAAACAGTAATCCTTTTCTTGCTTTAAGTTGTCCCTCCTGCCTGTTAATTGGAGCAAGTGCAGACCATGGACAATTATCACTCAGCAACAATAATAAGGTTAAAACTTTTATACCAAAGGTCATGATGACAAATACTCCGGTGGGAACGGCAGGACGTGACTTGCTTCAGGAGTCAAAAGGGCCGACAAAGAACTCTCCCTCTCAGACTCCTAATAAGCTCTCCGACTCTAGCTTGACCTAGAAGCCAAAGCAGCCACTATCACCAAGCGTCCATGCCTCTTGAAACAGAGGCGATAGAAAAGAAAAAAAAAAGGCAAAGGAGAAAGAGAGGTCTCACAGTACCCATACGCCTCTCTCTCCTCCGCCACAATATCCCTCGCAGCAGTCACAACGTCGCCAAAACCCCAAAACTTAGCACCGCCACCAGTATATCTAGCCTCGCAAACCTCTTTTGCTTCAAAATCCTTGGCTACATACTTGAGCCTGAAATCGGGACCGAATAAGAAGTAGAAGACAGAAGCTCAAGAGGCCAGTCAGCAGTTGGTGATTTTTGGAGCTGCGGCTAGAAAGTCGATGACGGTAACGAGGACAGAGGCGGGGAGGGAAGCGCTTAAGGTGAGTGAGAGGGCTTGAGACAGAAAGGAGGGGGTGCTTGGGGTGAGTGAGAGGGCTTAGGACAGAGAGGAGGGGAGTGCTTGAGGAAGAGAGAGGCAAAAGCGAGAAGAAAAAGTGCACGCTTCATTGAAAAAAGAGAGAGAAAATGCTGCAAGCCTCTCCTTCTTCGCCGCACCGTCAACCTCGCCCAAGTCCGCCGAGATCTCCCTCGCAATCGAGTGGGCCAGCGTCAGGGATAGTGCTTGGTCAACGGTGTTGGAGAAATCTTCTTGAAGTGTTTTGAAGTTGACAAATCGTTTCCATCAATCTAGTCTGAAGGTCTGTAGACTCTGTTGTTTAAAGTCTGAAGACTTCCGGACAGCCAGACTCAAGACTCAAAGTCTATCCTCATTGACAGTCTCTAATCCGTTGAAGAAAGGTTATCCATAATTGGATGTTTTGTTCAGGATTTATCCTTATCATCTGGCGAAGATCTCGTGGCTGGAGAAGACGTAACAGAATCCTTTGATTGATCAAGATTGATTCAATGATTGAAGATTTGATGATTGTCTAAATATTATTGGAAGGTTCTACTTATGGAAACCGAGATCCTGATTGTATGGGCGAACAGGATTGATGGGCTATCAACACGTTCCTTTAATAGCTCGAACAATCTTCCTAATTGATTCCGTCCAACGGGTAGATTGGAGGAATTCCTTTGGTAAGTGCCAACGGGTATGATGGCATAAAGGAGTATATAAGGAAGACGTTCTTAGTTGTTCGAGGTGTGCGCGATAGAAGAATTCCAAAGTCTGAAGCTCCTATTTGTTTAGACAATTCCTTTGAGCGAATATTTGTATACAAAAGAGAGTCTATATTTGTGAGAAACCTTGAGGAGGTGTGGTAGAACATCTACACTGTGGAATCAAGGCAAAGCTGTGCTGTAACTTCTCTTTTGATCATAGTGAAATCCAGCCGGTGGGCTGTCAGTGCGGAAGAGTGGACGTAGGCTTGGAATAAGCCGAACCACTATAAATCCTGTGTTCAATTCTCTCTCTATACCTCGATCGTATTTCATTTTGTTAAGAACTGTTTGCGTATTTCAACAAATTGTTTGTGCGCCTATTCACCCCCCTCTAGGTGTTTATACTAGCTATCTCAATTGGTATCAGAGCCTGTGTACTTACTTTATTTGAAGTGTTTTACTTCATAGTAAAAGATCCATGGCTAGTATGCTAGCACCAGGGCTGATGGAAGGGCAAAGCAATACCAGACCACCCTACTTTGATGGAAAGGATTACAACATCTGGAAAAACAAGATGAAAGCTTTCCTACGATCAAAGGATCCTCTGGAATGGGACGTTGTAGAAAAAGGAATTACTCCTACAGCTGCATCAGTCTCTGAAAGAGGGAAAGAAACTGTCGAGACCAGCGGAATGACTCAAGAAGAAATAAACAAGAGACAAGCACTCGATGCAAAAGCAATTTACTCTTTATATTGTGCTTTGTCACCAACTGAATATAATAGAATATCTTCTTGTGTTACAGCAAAAGAAGTCTGGGACAGATTGCATATCACCTATGAAGGAACAGATCGAGTGAAAGAAACCAGGATTAATATTCTTCTTGGTCAATATGAAGCCTTCAAAATGAAACCAGGAGAATCTATAACTGACAAGTTTAGCCGTTTTACAGATATTGTCAATGGTCTTGAGAATCAAGGTCAAAAAATTTCTGATCCCATGAAGGTAAACAAGCTTCTGCGTGGACTCTCCAAGGATTGGAATCATATAAAGACTTCGATAAGAGAGACGCAAAGAATTATGCCACTATCTGTCGACGAGCTGATTGGAACTCTTCAGTCTTATGAAGTGGAAAGGATCAATGAAGATGAAGATCCAAAAGGTAAGAAATCCATTGCATTAAAATCAAATGATGATTCTGATGATACAGATTCTGAAGATGATATGGACGATGAGGAGCTTGCTCTCATGATAAGAAGATTCAGAAAACTGAATAGAAAAGGAAGAAGGTTCAACTCAAAGAAACAAAGCTTTCAAAGACAGCAGACCAAGTCTGTTGATGATGAGGAACCAAATAAAGATGTAGTCTGCTTTGAATGCAAGAAAAAGGGACACATCAGACCCAACTGTCCTCTTTTGAAGAAGAAGAGAGGAAAAGCTGAAAAATTTCGAAAAGCTCTCAAAGCCGAAACCTGGAGTGATACTGAGTGTGAAGAAAGTGATAATGAATATGCCAATCTATGTCTGATGGCACAATCAGACTCAGACTCTGGATCAGACTTTGGATCAGACTCAGATAGTGAATTTGAGGCAAGTAATTTTAAAATTCCTGTCAAAGTTTCTAAATACATTGAAGAACTGTGTTTTAGTCTTAAGACTTCTCTCAAAAGAATTTCCGAACTGAAAAAGGAAAACTCAGCTCTAAAACAAAAGGAAAATGTTTTAGCAGAAAGAGTTAAAAGTCTAGACTTGTCTGTTTCCAATCTTAAAGAAAATGAAGATAATCTTTTAAAAGAAAATGTTTTTTTAAAAACAGACTTATCAAATATATCAAAGAAATTTTCTATAGGGTCTGAAAAACTTGAGAAAATTCTTTCAGCACAAAGACCTTACTCCAATAAGTCTGGTCTAGGTATGACAGAAGAAACAATCCCCTTGATTGATTTTCCTAAAGTAAAAGAAAGAATTAAGAAAAGACTCTCGAGTGAGGTTTACAAAAATCACTTCAAGAAAGTTTTTGTAAAACCTGTAGGTAGAAATGCTCTCAGATGTTCTAAGTGCAACAGTTCGGATCACTTTGAAAAAGAGTATCCTATGGTATGGAAACCTGTTAAGAAAGTATGGGCTAGTACTGTTTATCTTACTAACACCAAAGGACCCAATAAAATTTGGGTACCAAAGAAAGCTTGAGACTTTATTTTAAATGCAGGTCTCCGTCAAGAAACAAGTAAAGTGGTATCTTGACAGCGGATGCTCAAGACACATGACAAGAGACTCAAATTGCTTTATAAAGCTTGCTCAAGTAAATGGTGGAAAAGTTTCATTTGGAGGAAACAGCAAAGGAAGTATTGTGGGATTTGGAACCGTGAAAATTGGAACTCTCACAATAAGTAATGTTTCCTTTAGTGGAAGGACTCAATTACAATCTTCTCAGCATTAGTCAATTGTGTGATACTGGTTTCAAGATCTTCTTTCAAGAAGGAACATGTTCTGGAATCAGTAAAGACTCTACTCAGTCTTTCATGGGTCGAAGACATGGGAATATCTATCTACTGGATGTGAAACCAAATGAATCGCAATGCCTTATCTCTATTCAAGACGAAGCAAGCTTATGGCACAAAAAGCTTGGTCATGTCAACATGAAGCAATTAGCCAAAATCTCTTCAAAACAGCTTGTTTGAGGACTACCCAGATTGTCATACCAAAAGACTGATTCATGCACTCCATGTATTCTGGGAAAGCAAAATTTCAGGTTATTCCAAATGGACGTCAAAAGCGCCTTCCTAAATGGATTTATCCATGAGGAAGTTTATGTGGAACAACCACCAGGGTTTGAAGACCCAAAGAAGCCAGACTCAGTCTTCAGACTGAAAAAGGCTTTGTATGGTTTAAAGCAAGCACCTCGGGCTTGGTACGACAGATTAAGTAATTTTTTAATACAAAATGGTTTTGTCAAAGGTAAAGTAGATACGACTTCATTTATCAAAAAGGAAAACAAAAGTTTCTTACTTGTTCAAATATATGTGGATGATATCATTTTTGGATCCTCTAATGAAAGTCTGTGCAAGAAATTTTCTAAGTCTATGCGGGATGAGTTTGAAATGAGTATGATGGGAGAATTAACATTCTTTCTTGGTCTTCAAGTAAAACAATTGAAGGAAGGAACTTTTATTTATCAAGAAAAATATGTTAATGATCTTGTCAAAAGGTTTGGACTGGAAAAGTGCAAAAAGACCGACATACCAATGTCAAGTTCTTTAAAGATAGACAAAGATGAAGAAGGGAAGAAAGTTGATCAAAAGTTGTACAGGAGCATTATTGGATCACTTCTTTATCTTACTGCCTCTAGACCTGATATTTTGTTGAGTGTTTGCATCTATGCTAGGTTTCAATCAGATCCAAGAGAATCTCATCTCAGTGCTGCAAAACACATCATTAATTACGTTGCTTCATCATCACGTATCGGTCTTTGGTATCCTAAGAAGGGAGACTTTAATCTTCTGGGATATTCAGACGTAGATCTGGCCGGTTGCAGAGTTGATAGAAAGAGCACTTCAGGAACTTGCCAGTTGCTTGGAAGCAGGACAGTGTCTTGGTTTTCAAGGAAACGAAGCACTGTGTCTCTTTCAACAACAGAAGCAGAGTATGTAGCTCTTGGAAGCTGCTGTTCGCAAATTCTATGGATAAAACAACAGCTAAGAGACTTTGAAATTGAATAATCATGCACGGAGATTAATTGTGACAATACCAGCGCTATCAACCTCACCAAAAATCCAATTCTCCATTCAAGAGCAAAGCATATAGAGATTCGACATCACTTTATTAGAGATCATGTTCAAAATGGAGAGATTTCAATTCAGTTTGTTGACTCAAAGAATCAACTGGTGGATATATTCACAAAGTCTTTGGAGAAAAATCAATTTGAGTCCATCCGTACCAGACTCAACATTTTGAGGTATGAGGATATTAAAGTCTAAAGACTGACAGACTCAGGCTTACAAGACTTTATCATCAGTCTTGGCTCGACCTTCAGACTGTAAGTCTTCTCTCTCCAATCTTATCTTGAAAAGGTTCGATCATAAGACTGTGTTTAAATTGTTGCTATATTTAATTAACGTAAATATTGCATCGATTCATTTTCAAAAGGGAAGTTATTTTTGAAATAGCTATTTTTGCGGATAAAGACAGTTATTTTGAAAAGGCATATTTTTATTTCCTTTGTGACGGTTCGTTTACTCTTCTTTTTAATCGATTGTGCACTGTCGCTTTCTCTTCATTTTTCTATTCACTTTTCTCTCAAAAAACCCTAGAAAGCATCGATCCTCCATTCCCGTTTGTCTTCTTTGCTCAATCTTCAAAAAGTTGTCATCTTTTCTGGGAAAGTCAAGCAAGAAATCTTCCAAACACTGAGAAAGATGTCATCTTCTCGAAAGTCCTCAAGAATCGCAAGCAGGGGACAACAGAGAATGAGTGAGGGGCCTACGCACTTCGATCTTACTGAGGAGGAAGAGAATCCAGAACAGCAAGCGAGCCCACAACATTCTCAGCAGCGTCATTCTCCACCATCTAGTCCTCAAGGCGTTGTTGATCAACAACAGGAAGAAATCATCGAGGATGCAGACCCAATAAGAGTTCAAAAGCCCGCTTTTATTTACAAGCTATATCGTGCCTTAAAAGGAATTCGTACTCCTTTGAACTATGTTGATGAGTTTCTTAGAGACAAAGGATATAGGAACAAATATATCTTTCTACGAAAAATGGAAAGTTTGGGAATCGCTCGTAAAGGGGTGGCTGAGGAAACCCTTGCGAATATCCCAAGTGATCCTCGTGACTGGGGGCCGAATCCTGTAGATGGGAATGACGATGACAATCTGTTCAGTCTATTTCAACCAAAAATGGGTATTGCGGCTGAAATTCAAGGAAAAATGGGAGATTTGTTCAGATCAAAGGAACAAAAGGATCTGTACTCGAAATTGCTGAAGCGTGGGGTAATAAACCCTAGGAGTGTGGACTTTGATTTTCTAGATGCTGTGAAAGTGAACTTGAGGGAAAAGTTCAATTTTCTTCAACTTGAAAAGTTCTGCTCTGACTCTACTGAGGCCTATGCTGGATTAACTGCTTATTTCTATTCAAATCTTAGCTTTTTGGATGCGAATAGATTCTCTTTTAGTGTTAAAGATCAGGACTATGTTGTGGATATGGACATGCTGGCAGATGTGTTAGAAGTTGAGAGAGGCAGATATCAACCAATCAAAGTTTCCATTGCTCGGGCCACACTTGAACTGGTGAAGGACAGGAGAACAGATGAGAAGATCACCTACTCAAGGATGAATGCATTTAACATCTTGCTTCACAAGATTGTGATCAATTGCCTTCGGCCGAAATCAACTTCCAAAACTGATGTTTCAAGCTCTGAGGCAAAGTTGATGTATGCCATCCTCTGTGGTAAAAAGTTTTCTCTCCCTCATACTGTCATGTTTCACATGTATAGAGCAGTGATGAAGGACAGAGGTCAACTCCCTTACCCAAGCCTTGTTACGAAGTTATTCAGACATCTGAATATTGAGCCTCCGCAAATCTTTTGTGTTCGATCATGCGATCATATGGTGGTAGGACTGAAAATGGTGACCAAAATGCGTCTGAAAGAACTGAGTAAGGAGTTGGAGAAATTCAAGGAGAAGACTCCTGCCAAATCTCATCAACTCTCTTCTGCTGCTAAGAGAAAAGGGAAGGAGCCCATGGCTGCTCCATCAAAGAGAAGAATAGCTCTCCTCGTTGAGGATGAAGATGATGACGATGACATCACCATCTCTGCAATGGCTTTGAAGAATTTAAGTCGTCCTGTTCCTCAGAAAGAATCGGAACAAAAGACGAAAGAAGCAGAGGAGAAGGAAGAAGAAGAGAGAGAAGCAGAGGAGAAGGAAGAAGAAGAAAGAGAAGCAGAGCAAGAAGCAGAGGAAGAAAGACCTGAAGAAGAAAGAAGAGAAGAAGGAGAGCCTGAGGAAATCTCTTCTCCACCTGTAGGCATGGAAACAGGGGGAGATCAGGAGAAAGGAGTGACGTCTTCATATCCTGATCCAAGTGAAGGAGTCAGTCGCTCGCCTGCAGACCCAGAAGATGTTTATGCATCTCAATTTCCAGAGGAAGGTCATGAAGCTTCATCGTCAAACCTGCGAGATTATGCTGATCTACCGTCATCTGCATTTACTCCATCAGATCGAGCCAAAGCAAGTACTCAGACTGATAATGGAGCAGATTTTCGCAGAATCATGGATATTCTCTTGGAGATGAAAGGTCAGATTTATGCCTTGGGATGCGAAGTTCAAAGTTTGAAGAATGAAAGTCAAGCTTCTTCCTGTTCATTGAATGATAAGATGCAAGCCCTCTCTATTCAGAATCAGGCCAATGCCAAGAGTGAGGAGGTTGCACAGCTAAAGGAAGACTTTAAAAGGCTGGAAGGCATCGTTCAGTCTATGAAAGATTTCCAGCTTGTCCGCGTTCCCAAGCAATCTTGACTTCATCTCATCCTTTTTAATGATGACAAAAAGGGGGAGAGATGCATGATTTGATCAAAAACTTTCAATCATTTTTAACTATTTGTTGGATTGTGTTGTTGTTGTTTAACTTTTTGACTTTGTTTTGTGTTTGGATGAGAACTGAACTAGACTTGGACTTGACTGCTTCTATTAACAAGTATTGATATCTTATGGATGGCTTTATTATATACTAGACTAACCTATTTTCTGTGGTTGCAGATTCTAGTGTTATTCTTTTAGCCATTTATTTCTATAAGATATGCATATATGTTTGAGAAATGTTTTGCAGGTCAAAATTATCCAAATCTGCAGGAAAGTTTTGTCACCATCAAAAAGGGGGAGATTGTTGGAGAAATCTTCTTGAAGTGTTTTGAAGTTGACAAATCGTTTCCATCAGTCTAGTCTGAAGGTCTGTAGACTCTGTTGTTTAAAGTCTGAAGACTTCCGGACAGCCAGACTCAAGACTCAAAGTCTATCCTCATTGACAGTCTCTAATCCGTTGAAGAAAGGTTATCCAGAATTGGATGTTTTGTTCAGGATTTATCCTTATCATCTGGAGAAGATCTCGTGGCTGGAGAAGACGTAACAGAATCCTTTGATTGATCAAGATTGATTCAATGATTGAAGATTCGATGATTGTCTAAATATTATTGGAAGGTTCTACTTATGGAAACCGAGATCCTGATTGTATGGGCGAACAGGATTGATGGGCTATCAACACGTTCCTTTAATAGCTCGAACAATCTTCCTAATTGATTCCGTCCAACGGGTAGATTGGAGGAATTCCTTTGGTAAGTGCCAACGGGTATGATGGCATAAAGGAGTATATAAGGAAGACGTTCTTAGTTGTTCGAGGTGTGCGCGATAGAAGAATTCCAAAGTCTGAAGCTCCTATTTGTTTAGACAATTCCTTTGAGCGAATATTTGTATACAAAATAGAGTCTATATTTGTGAGAAACCTTGAGGAGGTGTGGTAGAACATCTACACTATGGAATCAAGGCAAAGCTGTGCTGTAACTTCTCTTTTGATCATAGTGAAATCCAGCCGATGGGCTGTCAGTGCGGAAGAGTGGACGTAGGCTTGGAATAAGCCGAACCACTATAAATCCTGTGTTCAATTCTCTCTCTATACCTCGATCGTATTTCATTTTGTTAAGAACTGCTTCCGTATTTCAACAAATTGTTTGTGCGCCTATTCACCCCCCCTCTAGGTGTTTATACTAGCTATCTCAAATGGCAGGGAGCCTGGTGCCACTCAGGAACAAGACCGAGGCCTCCTCCCTCTTGCCAAAGGCCAATGGCTTCGTGACATAGACCAACGGCATGTTTGGCATGAGGGATGGGGAGGACGAGCAAATGCCGGAGATGGAGCATGCCAAAGGTAGATGATCAGCGAGGCTTTTGGGTAGGCAAAGATGGAGGCGGAGACAGAGGCGAAGAAGGTGGGATGCGCAGAGAAGGAAACAAAGGAAGTCTTGGTGCTTCTTTGTTCTTTTACGAGGAAAGAGAGAACCTAGAAAATTCAAGTGAGGAGAGAGAAATATTTTGAGTGGGACTATTACTAACCCGCCCTTTCTTCTGCAATAGAGCTGAGCTAAGCCGAGCCAGCCAACAACCAGCCCTTCCATTTTATAGTGGGTCTCGCTCACAAGACACGTGTTGGTATCTCATTGGTAGATGCACAACACGTCAGCGGATGATGTGACGCACTCATACCACTGAATATTTTCTCATTTCGAAAACCCTCGAAAAGATTTTGGTGCAAGGCAAGTTCGGAGATTCTTTGAGTTTTGAGCATTGAGTATTTTTGGAATGCAAATACATGTTTTCATTTCAATTTTACCACACTATACTTTCATAATTGCGAAAATGTCCTGAAAACCCTCCCCTTACATGACATGCTGGCGAAGGTCTCAATCATTGGTGAGCGGCGGATAAATTCTATTTGCCATTCCTAAGAGGGGAGTGTAGAAATGTTTTCAATTGTTTTTTTTTCCTCAAGTAGTCTTGTTAACAAGAGCGTTTAATGCGCGTAATATACATATACATATATATTTATGATGATAAAACATTTTATTTTTCAAAATATCAGATTGCATATATATCATGGGCACAATTGATGCATTGAAAATTGTACTATCTTCCTCTTTTGAATGCTTAACACAATTCGAAAAAGAGATTTAACATTGCTAAAACAACGTATTGATTTCTATTAGATGTAACTATTTCAGTCCATGTCGTGATACAGTAATTTCTCCGTAATCATTTAGTCCTGCTAGACTTGAGCCGCGTAAATCTACCGAATCACTGCATGAAGGAAAAAATCATTATACTATTCATTCGACTATAATTCATTTAGCAAGATGTATCTAGCTCTTTCTGCCTTAATTTTGAACCATGTTTTGATTTCTTATCTAAGTACACCAAGAGTAATATGCATCTGCACTCGCTTATTCGACCGAATTTTCTCTGACTGAGAAGCTAAAACTACAGAAACAAAGGGCCATAAGTACGTAAAACTGTGTTGGGTTATACTCTAAATTGGCCCACGGGACTTGTTCTCGAGCCCTTGGACCCTTGATGCGTTAAGAAAACAACTTCTTCGAAACACTAGACTCTTGATTTTCTTGGATGGATATAAATCATGCATAGTTTATATATATACACACGACTATGGCATGTTTATTAACCATCCAAATAGTACATGATTCTGATTTTTTTTGTTCCTGGGAGCAGTTTTGAAACAAAATCGTATTTGGTAAATTTTTTGCTCTCAGGAACAGATTTCTATTTTTTTTGTTCCCGGAAATAGATTTGGAACATAATCAAGAATAAAAAAATAAAAAAAAAAGTCAATTCTTGTTCCCGGGAATAAATCTAAAAATCAAGACCATATTTCTCTTCTTCTTCCATTTCATTCTTCTTCATCTACCGCCATCTCGCGATTGTTGTTCACCACTGTCCACCGGTTACCGACAACCAGTCCGATGAGCTCGTCGAAGGCAAGCCCAGCCACCGACGAGGCTCGCCCAACCCCGGCAAGGCCCACCTGGCCACCGGCGAGGCTCGGCAGGGCAAGGTGAGCCTCGTGATCTGGCGAGGCTGAGCCTCACCGATGGCTAGGCGGGCCTCTCCCAGCCCTGGCGAGGCTCGCCTAGCCCCGTTGATGGCCATGCGAGCCTCGCGCAGCCCCAACGAGGCTTGCCTTGCCCAGCTGTCGGCAAGGCTTAGTCAATGAGGGCCGACCTCGTTGAGGGTCGATAACGCTTCGGTGAGGTCACCGGCCCTCGTCTGACCTATTGCCGGACTAATAATCGACCACTTGAAGAAGAAGAAGAAGAAGAGACAAAGGAAAAAAAAAATATTAAAAATTATTTAAAAATTAAAAAAAAATGATTTTGAGTAGAAATTTTGAACAAGATACTAAACACAATTATATTCTAGAATCAGAAATTTTGGACAATTACCAAACGGCTTAAAATGCTTAGAAATTGTTCCCGGTAACAGAATAAAAAAGAATCATTTTTTTTTATCAAAATTTGTTCTTGGGAACAGAATCACCAAACACACCCCTAGTTTCCACCAATTTGCCGCCTCCTTTGTATCTTGACCACGAGTTAATGGGTGTGGGTTTTGATAGGAAAAGTGTGTTTTAGAAATTAGTTTTTCTAACTTTCACCCATTTGATTCGCTGAAAATGACTAATCAATCAAAAATACTTTCTAGTTCACGAAGATTTTCATGCATAAAATTAAGAAAGTGAATTCCTAAATTTAAAAAAGTGAAAAAAAAAAATCAGGATTGCTCCTCTCGATTGTCAGGCCTTGACGACGGTCGATGACAGCTTGAGCCTTGCCCAAGGTTGATCCACCGGCACACTTAAAGACAAGGGCGAATCGTGTGTCAAATCGCAAATGAACTTTCTGGTCGTGTGTGTTAAAGAAACCGCAACGGGCGACATTACTTTAGACAGGATATAAAGACAGGACGATGTGTGGTCTTTGTTTATTGGGTTGCAAGGATGGGATGGTGCTTGACTGCAAAGATGTAGCTCAACAAAATAGTGTCTGGACCAGTTTCTTCTAAGGGAAGCCATCATAGGAGAACAATCAAGAATCTTCTACATGATAATCAACTGTCGGGGCAACAAGAACACAAGTTTAAAAATTATATATGAATTTTCGCATGCTTTCCTTTGGTTGCACTTAAAGCTGCATGGATCCATGGAGATGTCGCATGCTTTTGTCAGCGTCCGAGACTCGCAGAACACGCGCGCTTTCTGTCAATTCAATGGCCGGTGCTTCTTGAATTGCCGAGAGAGTGGAAATCATCCGACGAAACTCGAGATCTCTTTCTTCTTTTTCTTTAGGTTTGTGTTGCCTGGGGGGATGAATGGGACAAGACAAGAGGACATAACCTATGTATTGTAGGATTTTTGTTCCATCTGGAAATTAAATTCAAGAAACGATCGATTTCCTCTCTTTTGCATTTGCCTAAAGAGAGAATTCCCTTTAGCTTTTTCCGAACATTTCTGGCTAAAGGTTTCAGCTCAATTCAGCTTTGGCAACTTTTCTTTTCCGTGTTTATTACTTTATTCGCAATAGATTTACCGACAGTACTTTAGTTCTTTAGAACGGAATTTCATTGCTGCAATTGTTGCTTTTGTTCAACATGCTAAAAAGCATCGATCAAATTCAAAATTTTTGTAAGGGTTTGGCGGCATTTCGAAGTTTGGTAACAGTAACGAAAAGGGAAAAAACACAAAAAGCAGTTTCATTTCACTTCACTTCGATTGAATAAGTTATGAACCACGGAACGAAAGCACAACCCAAAAAACCAAAAAAAAAAATAGAGCAACCATAGAAGGAAAAAGCTTTCTGGTTCAACCAATATCGCAACCTAGCTCGAGAAATTATCATTGAGTATCAAATATGAACTAAATTGAATCTAAATTATTAACAATGGTGGGTTCATGTAAGTACCACATGAATCCCACCAGATCACATAGTCCAATTTTATCTGAGCACATGGACCCACCTCAATCAGGCAATTCCTCGCTCAATCCACGACCGTCCACGTCATGTCATTCTCGAAGATCCAGTGGCACACCTCTATTTGCCCGGGTCCGGACCCGAGCGCCACAAATGCACCGTGGTCCGGACTCCACGACGATGTGTCGAGATGACATATGGCGACCCCACGGTTAATCCTACTCCTCCCCACAAAGTTTAAAATATCGGCCTCATAAACTTTCACTTTAGGCACAGCGTGACAGTAGTATAACAAGTATGGGTATAGGCTCTGGTGGCACGACACCGACTCGGTCAGTTCTCCGCCCTTGATCCCTCTGACCGAACCGATCACGACCTTCTGCTTCGACCCATTGATGTTCTCTGTCGTCCGGACCGTGATGCCGCGGCCGAGGATGGACGATGCGAAGTCGACCATGTCCTCTACAGACCCGACGCACCGCTTCATCTCTCCCCGGCTCGGTGGCCTCTCGCACTCGCGCAGTGCGTTGAGGATCACATGCTCTGTGGCTGAGCCCTCCTGCACGGCGAACAGCTCCTTCACTTCCTGCAGCCGTTGGGTCGAGAACGGTAATTTCGATGCGATGGCCCGGGGCAAAAACGACCTTCGGGGCATCTTGTCGACGATGTCGGGCATTTGCATAACGGTCCCCGGCCTCAACTCGGACTCCCTGAAGAATCTGCCTGGCTCGACCCACCTATTTACGGAGCCGCCACTGATGGTACGTGAAGAGGGTGACGATAGCTGTGCTTCGCTTGAAACATTGCTATAACCAGCGAACGTGACACCCTTCTGGGCGTAATCTTTGAAATTTCGATCGACACTATACGCCTTGAAATCGATCGTGGTCTGGCCTTTCGATCCTTTGCCATACTCTTTGAACGTGTCGTTGCCCTCATTGAACGACTTCCCGTAACTCGCGAATGTCGTCTTGGCGGAGTTGGCGCTCCTGGCATAGGACTGAAACGAGCTGTCGCCGACATTGGCTTTGTCCCGATAGCTCGCGAAGCTCTCCGTGGCGGAGTTCCCGCCGGTGCTATAGCCCTTGAACGTGTTATGCGGGTCATTCGCGTTCCCACCGTAGCTCGTGAACGTTTCGTTTCCGGCGTTGCCCAGCAGCCCGTAGCCCGAGAAGGTCGAGGAAATCGTGTTCGAGTCGCCGCTGTAGGTGGCGAAATGTGTCGGGGAGCTGTTCCCGTGCTTGGCATAGCTCGTGAAGGACTGGCCTCCGGTGTTGGCGTCTTGGTTATAGCTCGTGAAAGACCGCTTGTGATCGTTGCCTGTTCGGAAAGGTCGTATCATCAACCAGAATCGACCAAGCTAGGAATGTCTATAGGGAATTAGGTTCGATAATCAAAAGAGTTTTACCGTCCGAGTCGTAGGTGGTGAATAGCAGGTTCGGCACGTTCACTCTCAAGTGGTAGTTCTTGAAGTCGCCGGACCCGCCGTTGGCTCCGAACGCGTAATTGGCGAAGCTGCTGTTGGCGACGTTGCCGTCCGTCGCGTAGTTGGCGAAGCCCTCGCTGTGGCCCGAGCCCTCCTTGGTGTACTTCTTGAAGGAGAAGTCGGGCGTGTTGAGCCCCTCCGAGTAGTTCTTGAACGAGTCCGCCCCGCCGAGCCGGCCCGTGCCGTACCCCGCGAACCGCTTGTTGGCGTAGACCGCGAAGTTCGCGTCCTCGTCCACGTCCTTCCGGTGGCTCCTCAGGCCCTCGTCGAAGGAGCAGAAGAGGTCGGCGAGGGAGCAGAAGAGGCGGAGGTGCGAGGCGAGGGTGCTCCCCGCGGCGAGCTTCGCGAGTTGGGCGGCGGCGGCAGCGGACAGCGGGGAGGCCTTCGAGAGGAGGAAGGGCGGCGGGGCGCCGCCGCCGGAGAGCTGCGCCTTCCAGTAGCGGAGGAAGGCGGCTTTAGGCGCGAAAGGGTTCGGCCTGGCCGCGGCGCCCGGCGCGTCTGCGGCGGCGGTTCCCGTCGCCGTCGCCGCATCTACATTCCATGTGAAAAGGGACGAAAGCAAGAAGATCAGAAGGCAAATCCGGCTGCGTTTGCCGTCCATTTGAGAGAGAGAGAGAGAGAGAGAAGGTGAGTGAGAGTGAGAGTGAGATATCGAGAAGATCATATATAAGGAAGAAATCGAAGGAGAGAGAGAGGGCGCTTTCGCTTTTCTCCATTTTTTTTCCTTCCTCTTTTACTTCTGTCTTCTGGTCTATAATGATGAAAGTGTCCTTAGGGTTTCCGTCGTGCCAAGTTATTTCCACTTTGTTTTTCAATCATATTTGTTGTTGTTTATTTATTTTTTTTCATGAATTATGTACATCTTGGCCTTTGCGTAGGTTGACGGACATGGACACCCATAATAATAATAATAATAATAATAATAATAATAATAATAGTCATGAGTATTCATGCACGCTCCTCATGATTTTGCGGTCGACATGAAGCCATGAGTGGAAAATGCCTTCCAAGCTTTCTCTTCCCTTTTCCTCAATTGTGGATCGTGCTGCACTAGGACAGTGTGTTGAGTATATTTCGATTAAGTTTTGAATTATCGAAAGCTGTCATTTTTTGTAACGGCTTCTTAACGTTAGAAATTTGTAACGTTTTTGGTTCGTCATTATTCTATAACAATCTTGTAATATTCCAAAACGGTTTTATAACTATCTTAATTATTATTAATATACAATAAATTTGTAACGGTTGGAATGCGGAAGAGAGAATTATGAGATTTTAGTATATTTCCATATATAAAAAAGAGTACGGGGACAATTTATTTATAAATTGAAAGAGAGGAAATCAAAGGAATTAGCTGTGTACAATCAAAATAGATATCGAAAATTAGAGAAAGTATTCTAAATATCTCTAAAAGATATAAAAACAATGCGGACATCCCTAATATCGTTAACAGTAACATCTTCCAATCAAATGCAAAAAATTGACGATGAAATAAAGCCCCTTTTTTTGACCTACAAATCGTTACATATAAGAAAGTTTGTAATTGATCGTTGTCGTATGGCGTGTGTTACATTGCTAATTAACTTGTCATAGATAATATTATTATCTTAAGGAGGGCTGCAGAATATGAAGCACGAAGTGATGGGGCTGATAAAGCAAGTTTAATTCGACATGGCAGAGAATATATTGGAAAACAAGAACCGGCTCGGAGCCCGATCAACGGATTCAAGAAGGGCACAAAGATCATCCCCATTATTTGAAAAATTAGATTGCTGAAATGGAACGAAAAGAACTAATATAAATAATGGGTAGTGGAAATATTTCTTAAAAAAATTGTCAAAATTCACTGCCCCTCGAAGAATCGAATGTATTCTCCACACGATCTTAACATACCCGATCCCATTGCTTATTAGCACGTCGATTTTTTACAAATTAATCTTAGTGAATAATCACTAGTAGCATTACTTTGTAGACTAATTTTTTGAAGGGAAAATGCAAAATTATCATATTTTTTGGGATATAATGCGTTAATTTATGGAATGTGAAATTGATTTTCACGTACTAATTGCACAACGCGGAATGGCGGAAAGCGTTTGAAACTGCAATAAGTATTTTGCCGTTGAAACCGACCTAAATTGCGCTGTCAAATTGATGACGCTGACTACTTTGCGTGCAAAAATGGATAGCGAGGGAGTGCAGCCATTTATGTTCCCACCACGCCCTCTAAAGTATTAATTTACAACAGCTGTGGTCCTTAATGTCGCCACGTGGTGCATGTGCCTTGGCATTGACTCTCGTATGACTCCTTTATTTATTTATTTATTTATTTATTTATTTATTTATTATTATTATTATTATTATTATTATTATTATTATTATTATTATTATTATTATTATTATTATTATTATTAATTTTGTTAACAAGTATCCTAAAGCACTGATTAAATTTTTAGAAAAATATGGTTTGTCATCTGGAAAGCGCTATCTTTCTCGCGCTATGCACAATCGATGCGTTAAGAATGAATATACCTTTTTTTATTATTATTATTATTGGTATAGGATGACTGAATTATCGTTGTGATTGGAGCGTGAGCTTTTTTTGGCATTACAAAAACAAATTGTTTTTTTTGGGATAATTTTTGTTTTCCCATCGGATCCAAGACAAGTAATTCAAATGCACGTGGAGGACATCGTCAATGCTTTGTTTGTGACTAACTTCATGATAATTGGACCATGCATTGTGGATTAAACCATATAACCGATGGCCTTTAAAGGCAGTCTGGGAATTGTGGGTGTAAGAGGATTGTTTTGAAATGAATGGGATAACTGGCTTGATGGTTTTGCCACATCCATTGGAATATGTTTGTTGTCATGGGCTGAACATTGAGCATCATGCTTGGGACTCAACTTCGCAAAATAATTTGATTATCATGAGATCATCACTTTAAAGTCATCATTGATCTTATTAGTCCATAGTTCATGGTTGATGCTAGACCCATGCTTTACTTATATATATTAAAAGACTATTCAATTTGGGTTTGTCGTGACCTTTTCAAAGATAAACCATCACGAGAAAGTTAATAAATTATTCCCACCCATATCAATCGCAACTTTGGATTTTAATTTAATCAATTAAACATGCAATTTAATTCATTTAGAAGTCGCCATTAATCTAATATGGGCCGATTAGAAACCAAATAAAATGTAAGAAAATATATTATTTTTGCAAACCAAAGATATTATTGATATGGAGACTTGATTACACTAGATAAATCTAAAACCATTTCGTTACCTTTTGTCTTTATTGAAAAATCATTTTGCAAGCGTCTTTGCTAATTTTTAGTCAATTATTCGAGTGCGCAAACTATTGTGGCTAGTGATATAACCTAGAGGGAATGAATAGGTTATTTAACAAACTTGACAACATTTTTGTTGAAATGAGTAGAAACAAGTTTATATGTGTAGGAATAAACTCGATATATGCATAAACTACATGCGCATTGCTTTTATCGAATAGATGAAGTAACAAGTAAATAAGATAGAGATAAATCCACACAAATTTATGATGGTTTTATTTGGAGTAAATCTACATCTATTATTTCAGACTTAGCCACCGACAAGATTGGAATTCACTAGTGACTCTTGAGATGTACTACTCTACCCAAAAATGGTATAGATCACACTACCAAGATACACGCATTCCAAAAATGGTAGATCACACTACCAAGATACACGCATCATTATGGTCCTTGTATACTTCTCACATGATGAACAATGAGTGCACGACTTTCAATGAGCCTGTCAATCGATCACAAAGTGTGTAAGTATCCTCGTAATTCATGTGGTACATCTCTGTTCACATTGGCTCATTTTGGTCCCTTTTATAGTCATCAATATTCAAGTCGACTTTTGACTAATCTTTGAGATAATCAAAGTAGCTGTTGTAGATTACAACAAAAGCAATCATATTTTCTAGCAATCTTGCCACTTCCATGAATAGTCTCCGAGTTAGGAAATAATCCTTGTCCAATGGTATGATGAGTAATAGATTTGATTCTTTTCAAAGCAAATAAATTCGCAATTCCAAGCTTGTGATTGGCTATCAAATTCCTTTAAATGCGCAATCACGATCAAAGAAAATCCGGGTCTTTATTATGTCACTCGTCAAAGAGTGATCTTCTCAATTTGATATAAGTCGTAGCTTTTACCAACTTAAATTGGTTCTACCTAGTGGTCTAGTTGACAATTCTTGTGTTTATCAAACTCTATCGATTTTTCCCAAGCAAGTATATGAATTAGACATTCACAAATCTGTTCACCTCTAAGTCCTCACGAACTCTTCGTTGTCTTTGACTTGTTCACCCTTGAAGTCCTTCTAGTCTTTCAAGTTCTTTCACTTAGCGGTGCCAATGACAGTTTGGATGGTGTCAAGTAGAGGTGTTAAAATGGGTCATTTGTTTTTTGACAAAAAGTAATTAAATGGATTTAACAATTAAAGACTTTGATAGGTGGGTTTTAAGTGGGTCTTAAATAGGTTGGATTTAGAACCCATTTTCACCCAAAACCTCACAATCTCTCTCTTCTCTCTTTGACTTTACAAAAAAATATATATATTTTTTATAAAAACCGAAATTATAATTATTTTTTATTTAAATTTTCTTTTCTTTTCTTTTTTCTTTTTTCGATGGCCGGGGACCAGCTAGGTGAGCCTTGAGCTCGACGGCGTCATCTGAGCTCAAGCTCACCGGATTTGGCGAGGTGGAGGCCTTGCCGACACTCAGCGATGCTCGAGGCTCGCTAATCTGGCGAGACTCGAAATCATTGACATCAGGCAAAGCTTGAGGCTCACCAAATTCGACGAGGGGTGAGCTGGAGCTCGCTCGACGCCGACGAGCCTCGAGCTCGCCAAATCTGGCCAGGCGAAGGCCTCGTCGATGTTCGGTGAGGCTCGAGCCTCGCCAAATCCGGCGAGGGGCAAGCTCGAGCTCGCCAATGTCGGCGAGCTGGGTGAGCTCCAGGCTTGCTTGTGGTCAGCCAAAGAAGAAGAACAACAACAACAAAAAGAAAAAAAGAAAATTAAAATTATATTTAAATAAAAAATAAAAATCAATTTAAAAATAATTAAAATTGGATTTTTTAAAATAATTAATTTTAAAATTATAAAAAAATTTCATTAAATTTTTGTTGTATAAAACTATTTTAGCAATATCATACATATAATATATATATATATATACATAATAAATAAGCTTTCTTAAGTTTAGTTAAATTGGTTGGGTATGGATCAAGTAGAGTATGGGTCAAAAATTTTGCATTACAATAAATGGATCATAAAATGGTTAAATGGGTCAATTTGAGTCAGACCATTTATGACCCGGGTCGACCCACGCGTTAAACGGGTATAGTGTCGAGTCATCAATAGTCATCTTAATTGAAACAACACCGGCATCTACTACAAAGAGTAAGAGATAGTTTTGTTAGTATTAGAATCCATTTTCTTAACAATCTCCCCTTGATGCAATACATGTAAGAGATTTGAGGCTTGTGATAAAATGTCAATTGCTTTGAATTTTCGAAATAATCGGTGGAAAAACCAAACAATTGATATAGTCTCTGAAAAATTGATGTAGACTAACGAAAGCTAGAGACATAGAGACAATGTAGAATTCGAACTGAAATCATGTTTTTATGTATAGATCTAAAGTGCAAGCTAATTTAATTTGCATCGAGTAAGAATGAAAATGTCGGTAAGGAGAAGCATCATTGTGCTTCCGCTGTTTTGATGCTCATGTCAGATACTTTTTGCTGCTTCTGTCAAGCTGCTTGTGCTTCCCATGTGCATGTAGTTCTCATATGCATACACACAACTTTCTCCCCCTTTTTTTAGTAGGATAATAGATTTTCAACGTTAATTCTTATATTCGATTTTTAACCATTTTTATAGCAAAAAAGAAAAAGGTTTTGCACACATATCATGAAAGAAATACGATTACAAGCTTTCCTAAATTTGTCATATAATACGTGCCGTTGGAACATTTATTACTAAATTTCTTTTATCAATAACTTTGTTTTTATGTAATGTCAAATCGGTATATCAAGTGAACTTTCAAGCTACATGTGGTCATTCGGATTTCTAATAAGGATAAGATAGGTTATGAGATTTTGTTTTATCCTATCTATTGTATGATGATTACCATAATTAAGTGAGAAAAAATTTCATATCATCCTATATATATTATTTGGTATAAATGCCTATATGAATTACAAATTTTACAAACGAAGATGGTAAAAATCTCTCGCAACACTTTTGTCCACTTTATTTTTATTTTATTTTCCTCTCTTTTTTAATTAATTCATTTTTTTTATTTTTTTTCTTTCCCTTCCATCATTCTCTAATAAAATTTTATTAAATAGAAAATTGTACTAATATACCTAAGATACTAAAACACCTAAAATATGTGATAAATATATATTTATATATTGAATTTATATTATAAGATAGGATTAAATTTGAATATATATAATAATAAGATTAAATTTAAAATATATATTTATTTTTATTTTTAATTTCTTATAAATAATTAAAATATTATTTATATTGAAATATAATTTTAATTTGTTAATTTAAGAAATTTGTTATTTGAGAAAAAACTTTTTTATTATGTATATTATGAATCTTATCCACATTTATCACACATTCCCCATTGAATAATTTTATTCAGTCTATATTTCTTCTAGGGAAAATCTCAAATAAGAATCTGAAGTGGAGTCATTTTCTCAAAAAATGACCTAAAGTGAATATCGTTTCAAATAAGAACCCGGAGTGGCTAACTTACTCTCAATTAAGGACATGAACTTCTAATTTTATTCACAGCCAGGGGTACTTTTGTCCAAGAACGTTGTTGTTTATTTTTAGTCTCTCTCTTTCTTCTTTTTTCTTTCATCATCTTTCTCACCCTCTACATCACCTCCATTATTAGCCCCTCCATCGCTCTTTGTGTCATCTTGTTGTATGACCAATATTGGATTTTCTTTAAATGAGCCATTACAACGTAGTCTAACTCGTTGAAAATTTTAAATTTCACTCCTCAAAATGGTTTGTAGACAATTCCACGAAGCCAAAATAAGCTTTCAAAAATAAGTTATTTTTATTCCAACGTTCATCGCAAATTCCAATCTCAAAGCCATAATATGAATCTACTTTTGCTGGGACTCAACTTCTTGTCCAACTCTCAAGCTATGCAATTAATCCCTTTGGCGATGTATTTCTCTCACCTCGAGAGTGCATCAAACTCCACTTATTCTGGGCCTTTCACTAACCCAGCAACTGCAATTTTTTGTGTTATTTTTCGTCCTGCTTGCCAACAACAAAGTAGCAATATCCAAACATCGCCAGATCATCTTGTTTGACTAACTTATACCTCTATTCAATTAACACTTGGTGATCAACAATTTCACACCAAAGAACAATTTTGTTGCAGTTGGCAACAATTTCAACCTCAACAAGAGTTTGCCTCATCAATTTCAAATTTGTGTTTGCCTTTGTTGCGTAAATTCAATCTTTCAAAGATCCCCCTTCCCCTTTGCAATGCCAATGGCTCCTTTCAATAATAATCCATAGTCTGGAGACACCCACTTACACTCTTGCCATTCTCATCAACACAGCTCTTCTCTTCAATCGATGCCGCATCTTGAGATTGATCATTAATCGTATCTAACATCATTACCTGTAGAAATTGTTGTACTTCGTTACCCTATTGCCGCCATTGACAAGTCCTATGCGAGCTCTCGACCTCATCGACTGCTGCCCCTAATAGAAAATCCAACATCATCGTTGTCAGATGGTGGTCAATCCAAGCTTTAGGCTAAGCACAAGCAAGCCGAGATTTGATGCATCTTGAGGAACTAAGGATTTTAGCATCCGAGAAGGTGGCAAATAGCAAATAACTCCAATCCAACTTCTTGTCACTAGGACCAATTACGTGATGACACGAAGCTCATGAGGCCGTTGGTAGGGGCCCTAATTATGGTGTTGAAGAAGGAGGCAATGTAGAGCGAAGGAGGAGGTGTGAGGAAGATGAAGAACAAAAAAAAATTAAAGAAAAAATGTTCTTGGACAAAACTACCCCCGAGCTACAAATAAGATTGAAAGTTTTGATCATTATTTGAGACAAAATTAGCCATTTTTTGTTCTTATTTGATATAGTGTCTACTTTGGATCCTTTTTGAGAAAATAAACCTACTTTAGACCCTTATTTGAGATTTTCCTTTTCTTTTATATCCGATTTTATCCTATTTTGAGTAAGCATCAAATGCATGATATGATAAATTTTATCTTATTCTAAATTTTATTATGATCACCAAATGCAGCTTCACTGGATTGGACATGTTAACTTACTTAAATTGCAGCGAGTCTAACGTTGCTCGGTTTCTCCAACCTTTCCTTATCTTTTTTTTTTTTGGTAAAGGTAAAGGTATTATAGCTTAGGACAAGAATACAGGACCGGCTCCAAAGCATACACTCTCAGGGCGCTACGCACAGAGAGTGTTAGGGAGCCGAAACAAAAAGAATACAAAGAAGAAAAAGAGACAAGCACAAGCAAGAAGCAAGACCAACAGGTCACAAGCGAGAAGAAAACGCTAAACAAAACCTCAGCCGCCTAAGGAGAAGGCCGAGGGCTAGACACCCAAAGAGGGAAGGAGAAAAGAACGCACAGCTTGGTCTTCATCCGAATCTACGCATTCTCCTCACGATCAACGAAGATGGAAGGGTCGAAGCCCCAGTTTCTCTCAAGCCTTCTATTTCTAAGGGTATTCGGGACATCAGAGAAGGTGAGAGCTTTGTCCTTGACCATCTTGATAATGTGATTTTTCATTGCAGCAAGTACCACCGCTTCGTCGCGGAATATGATAGCATTTCTCTTCTTCCAAATTAAGTAGCACATGGTAGCAAAGGAGTAACGAGCTAAGTTGTGAAAGAAATCATTGCCCTTTAGGAAGGAGGTAGCCCATTGGAGATTCTCCTTCCACGGCCTTGGGCGCCAAGGAAGGTTGCATCGAGAAGCCCAAAAATAAGCAATGGAAGCCGATATGTGGCAATCAAAAAACAAGTCAGGAACATCATTGCAGAAGGCACAGGTGGCATAATCAATTCTACCATAGGAAATGAGAAGTTCCTGGGTAGGCAAACGGTTTCTAGCAATCAACCAGAGATTGAATTGGAACCTGGGAGTGATGACGTTGTTCCAAATAAGCGGAGCCCAGGGCACTACGCTTCTTTTGGTCCTGAAGTGGTTCCAAGCAGATCCTACCGAAAAAGATTCGGACGGATGCCAACGCCAAGAAAACCGGTCCATACCTGGGAAGATGGAGAAAATGTCAAACTATCTCCGTCATTTTTTTTTTTTTTTTGAATTCAGGCATGCTATTCCATCCGTTAAACTTGGAAAAAATTTATAAACCAAAATGTCAAATTATTTAAAATGGCTCCACTTCACATTTTCATATTTTCGTGAACGTTATAAGGGAACAAAATATCAAAGTTAAAAAAAAAAAAAATGATTCCAAAAATGTGTAGATTTAAAAAGAAAAAAATAGATTTGGCTCAAAATGGAAGCTCCTCTCGTTAGAGATTTTTTCCCCTCGAATTATTTGACGAAGAAGACGAAGATGCTGACAGCGTCCACCTGCGCCACCTCCGCGCGTCCTCCATCGCCGCCGCTCCCTCCGCGGAAAGATGAGAGCTTTCACCTCAGACCCGCTTCTCGGCGGCAGCTCCTCGCCGCCCTCGTCTTCCCCGTCGCTCCTCTCCTCGTCGCCGGCGAGCCCACGTCTCCGTTCTCGCCCGTCGCTGACGCCCGCGGCCTCTTCCAGATGCCCCCTCCTCGGCTCACCAATAGGTGAGAGTGAGAGTGAACCTTGTCTGTGATTTTGCTCATTCTGACGTATACTGCTCTTGCCGTGTTGGGTTTGCTATGAATTGCTGGTGTTAGTGTTGCTTGAGGCAGTTTTTGATTGGAAGTCCTGTCCTTTTTTATTCTCACGGCTCAAGAAGCTGTGCATTTTTGTTTACTACGGTTGAATTGTGCTTGCATTTTGTTCAAATGTGAAGTTTAGAGGCACGGACTAGGTATTTATTGGTGGGTTTGCCGTGGGAAGGTATTTATTGGTGGGTTTGCCGTGGGAAGGTATTTCTTGGCGAGGGCAGGGGAGTCTCAGTATGATGCCCCCTCCTCGGCTTACCAATAGGTGAGAGTGAGAGTGACCCTCTGTTTGTGATTTTGCTCGTTTAACATGTATTGTTCTTGCCGTGTTGGGTTTGCTATGAATTGCTGGTGGTTATTGTTGCTTGGGGCAGTTTTTGATTGGAAGTCCTGTTCTTTCCAATTCTTGCGTCTCAAGAAGCCGTGCCTTTTAGTTTACTATGGTTGAGTTGTGCTTGCCGTGAAGTTTAGGGGCACGGACTATGTATTTATTGGTGGGTTTGCTGTGGGAAGGTATTTCTTGGTGAGGGCTGGGGAGTCTGAGTACGAAAGCCTTGGAATAATCAACACTAATCCGGTCGCGAAGACGTCAGTCGATAGCGGGTTGTCAGAGAAAGGGAAGAAGCAGATGGTTCGGGCAGCCTTTGATTTGAAGGAGATGGGGGCGTGCGAAAGGAACTGTTGGATTTGGCCTTCTATCACTCAGAGAGCTTACCAAGCTGCTGAAATCATTGCTTCGGTGAACAGGATCAGTCGGAGGTGAGTCATTAACCTCTTTGAAACCAGTATGTGAAGAGGCTTGAGAAGTTCAAGTCGCTGGACTTAAATTAAATTGCACAGGGTTTTAGTCATAAACCTCTGTTTTGTTTATAGAAGCGCAGGTACTTGGTATGGTAATTTTTTACTAAAGAATTCACGAGTTTCAACTTAGCCAATTCCAATTAAATTGGTTCAATTGGTTTTCCACTGTCAAGCTGTGGTGAACTTATTAGAAGTCGAGCTATGGTCTCTTATCCTTCTTGCTTATCTTATTTGAATGGAACACGCACTTCTGTAGTTAGAATTCTGAAGTTGGATGTCATAATGATGTTGCGATCACTGTTGGCAAAAAAAATCATGTTTTTATGTTTACTTGTCACTCCAATTGTTTCATTATCCAATTGCAGCTACATAGTCCCAGAGTATACCTTCCTAGATGCCAGGGGATTGGGAGCCTATGAAGGGAAGAACCTTGACTCTGTTTCAGAGGTAAGAGGAGAGCAAAGCTGTATTTGCTTAGTATGATTGAATGTTGTTATTTCCACGTTATTAGCTTTTCTCATACTTGAAAGTATTGTTCATACCTTGCCGAGTGGAATGTTTGGTGGAGGGTTTTCTATGCTAATGTATATCTGGAGAGGATTAACCATCTCTTCTACTGGATACTTGTTTATGGGTTCATGTGCTCATTTATGTGTGTGTTTCCTTCTCTTTGTAACTGGACGAACTCTCATCCATAATAGCGTTAGGTATATGCATCTGACAGCATCTCTCCAAGGATCAAGCCTCCTCCCATAGATGATGGGACTCCTAATGAGAGTGCCGCAGACGTATTCGTTCGCGTCACACAACTTATGTCAATTCTTGAGACCCAGTACTCAGAAGACACCGTAATCATTGTCTCGCCTGATTCTGACAACTTGTCAGTTTTACAAGCTGGCATAGTTGGCCTTGACCTTCGGAGGTAGATGTTATCGAATTTATATGATACATAAATCTTGTAAACAGTGGTCTTTGTTGCTTCATTTTGTGAAGTTTTTCAGGCACAGAGAGCTTTCTTTTGCTCCTGGAGAGGTCAGATTTGTCGATGCCAGCAGCATACCAACTTATAAACAGCCTGCATCTGCTGTTTATAAATGCTTAAATCCACCGAGTTGTACCTGAATTGTATACTCTCTCTCAAAATCTATAATTAGTATGAGGTATCCCAGCCTTCTATTATTTTTAACATAGAGGTTGCAGAATAAACCTGTGACATTTGAATATGTAGAGGGCAAAGGCCCTGTAAGAGGGAAAACTCTTAACTAAATTTTATATTTCTTGCTGTGCTGGCCCTGTCATCTTAGGTATAATGTTGACACTACCAATCATGTGAAACAATATTGTACCTTAAGGACTTGGTCTTGATAATTTCGGGCCTCATCAGTTAGCGCCGTTAATGAACTTACATGGTTTGGCTGTATCTGCTAAAGGAGTAAGTTGATTTATACATCTTTTATTCATTTTGAAGGCTTTAAAGCTCTTGCATCTAGAACTTGGGAGGAAAAGCTCGGTTCATGTTGGAGTTGACGTTCACTTATTCGGAAAGTAGTAAGTCTGCATCTGTGAACCTGTTGGAGTTCATCATCACTTGTTCTTATAATCATCTTCCACTCTACCTTTCCAAAACGTTGTATTGCAGTCTGCAATTGTCACTTTTGTTCTAAGGAAATAATATCCATCTTTATATGTTTCTTTGGTGTCTAATCATTTTTGCTTTCCATAACGAAGCAATGTGCAGAATTCCATTTTTAGTCAATCATGGAAACGGAGCCTTTTGCTTTGCATTTATATGTTTTGGGCCAGCCTCCCCACATCGCTTCATGAGTTACTCTTTCTCATTAAAATAGTCATCATGGAATTTGCTCTCTTCCTTTTGAGGCATCAGATGACTAATTTTCCATGAGGAGTAATGCTGATATTTCCTTCTTTACCTCTGGAAATGCTTGGTTCTCTAGTTTCCGGTTCTTTGTGTGGCCTCCTGTTGAGAATAGGATGGCTTTCAATATTCAAGTTCAATGTATTGTGACAGATCCCACGGAAGGATTTGGTCACAAAAGCCTGTGAGATGGGTAAGAAGTATGGCCTTGTCGCATAATGATTGACCTCATATGCCCAATCTGTGTTCTCTGCTGATTTTCAAACACCGTATCCCATTTCAAATTTGGATCATGCCGAAACTACTAAGTCACATTGATTTTAAACCGCCTCTTGTAAAATTAACCCCTTGAAGTATTTAGATTGTCTGGTTACGGATAATCCCATCTAACTCTCATGCTTTGTTGCGAATCCGGTCTTGTGCTCAATTGTCAATGCCTCCTAGGAACTCCTCACATCTGACAGTCAAACGATTTTTGCAGGCACAAAACTATCCTTTCCTTTCAGATGGCATCGCTGCAGATACACGGAGATCAGCGAGGAAGGCATTTGTTCTGATTACAGGAAACGTGACCCGTTCGATGAGATGCTGAGCAAAACTGGTGCAGGGGTACTTGGCTTCTGTGGTTTTAGGTGAGTTGAGGTGGGAAGGAAAATCACAAAATTGTGGAGGGCTCTTCTGATGCCAGATCAATGAAAACTTTGGTAGCTGCAGCTGCTGCAGCCGGTGTGTACGTTTGGTCTAAGCAGCTCAACCCCCCATCCCCCACCCCCATCAAACGCTTTTGCATTTCTTGACTCTTGGTGTAATATTCAGTCCATGAAATTCTGATCTTGAGAATTGCAATTTGCACTGTGGAACTGCTCTTTCCATCTCGACCGGACATGTCCAGATATACTAAAGTCACTAAAAAGTTCGCTTTTTCAAGTACTCCCCTCGCTTAATTTACTCATAATGCGAATGATCATTGGACAAAACAAATTTACAAACCGACCAAAAAGAAAAAGAAACGAAATAAAGAATTCCATTCAAATTTAAAAAAGGAAGGAATTCGCAAGCGAAGGAAATATGAAAATTCGGAAAGGAGGCGTGCTTTTTTCTGTGAAAAAGGCGCAAAAAAGCAGAGGAAAAGATAAGGCGTTCCGGCCAGCCGGCCAATCGAGGCCCGTGTATGACGTATCGTCCACTAATGCAATTATCGATTTTCCGGTACACAAAAAGGGAAGTTGAGGGAAAACTAAATTCGAAATACGCGACACGTACGATGAAAAAACATACGACGGCGACTCTCTCTCGTCTTTCTCTCTCTTCCGGTCGTCGATCGGTTTGGTTTGATTTGATTAGATCATCAAGCACTCCGAACGCCGTCATAACACCCCCGCTGATCGCCGTCAAGAACCGTCCGCCCCTCTTTTAAGGGTCGCCATCGCCGCCGTCCTCTGCTCTGCTTCGGTTTCACATCACATCACCGGTCGACTGAGCTCGCGTTCCTTCCATCTCTCTCTCTCTCTCTCTCTCTCTCTCTCTCTGGCCTGCCTTTGAAATTGGTCTTGCCGGGGAAGGTGGGTTTTCGATTTGGAGGGGAAAAGGTGGATTCTTGATGCGCCGCTAGGGATTCTTCTCGATCGGGTCGTTCCTCGCGATGGCTATCCGGGGTGTCGATTTCAAGTGGTTAGTTCCCCGATCTCTCCTCGACCCACGAGTTTTTTCGGGAGCGTTCTTGCTTGGATGGTCTTTCTTGATTCTGGGTAATGACGAAATGGGTGTTCTTGCAGGTACGACGGCTTCTTCTTGTCCATGCTCGCGACCAGTGTGTATCCTTTGTGGGTATCTTCCGAGTTGTCGTGCTCTTTTGAATGGGGTTTCGTCGGGGTGATTTGTAGCGTTGGGAATGCGAGTGCGTATTTAAATTGGCGAGATTTCAAGAGTCGGTGTAGTAATTCTCCACATTGGATGTTATTGGGAAAGAGTTCGCGGATTGATTGAATCTTTGAATCTTCCGAGATATCTGTGCAGCATTGGATGCATTTCTCATTGTTGGAGATCGATTATGGACTAATCTTTTATTATCACTTGTTGTCGAAGACGTATTTTTCTTGACAACGTGTTTTCAGTATCATTGTGGCGATCAACTGGAAGCGGTATCATCTCTGTACATACCCGTTGCACATATGGATTGTGGTGGGTTTCGCATCTCGATTTGATTATATTGTGTGCGTGTGTGTGTGTGAGTGAGGATCTTTTGTTCTTTGCACAATGAAGGATTGCTTTTTTACCTTATGGATACTCTTTGGTGCAGGTTGATTACACGACTGTATTCGTTTTTCGATTGTTAATGTTTGTAGATAATGGACTTGCCGCCGGAATGGGATTGTACGTCCTTCTACCATTCATATTGATATTTTGGATATCCTGTGGGGTCGTTATGATTGTCAAGTGATTGTGCATATATGAGTGCTTGGATATTTTGTCATTCTGGAGCTTATTTTTTACTTATGCAGTTTCAAACTAATTCATCACATCAGGGACTATCTAAATAGTGCTTTTTTTAATCTTTTCAACAAATCATGTCTTGGCTGTGCATAGTTTGACACCATTTCATCTACTCTACCAATTAGTACAGATGCTGTGGTCTATGTTATTGCTTATCCTATACTGGCTTTATCTCTCATTCGTTAACTTGAGAGTTATTAGTGGACACTCAGTGTAATCTATAGATAATTGTGCAATCCATGTGGTTCAAATAGAATTCGCTTTTGTCAAGCATCTAGAATTCTAATCACGTGCGGTGATGTCAAGTTGCTGTACTGTCGGTTAGTGACTGTTCGTAACTGTGTTCTGGACTCCGAGGTTGTGGAACTTTCGTGCTTGTATTGCACGAAGAATTAACGATGAATAAATTTGATTGTGCTTGTGTAAGTTGCAAATGTCCTTTTGATATTTATATTGAATATTTGTGGGTTCTTAGGGACTTTGGTTGGCAGCAGAGATATGCTCGATTTTGTGGGAGAGTAGTCGTACTTTCTGTTCTCTCCCTGATATTATATCCGTTTCTTTGGGCCTGGACTATAATCGGCACCCTATGGTTCACAAGTGCAAGAAATTGTGTAAGTCTTTTCCTTTGTCAAATCAGTGTTAGTGCCCGCATCATCAGTGAATTTAAATTGAAGACTTTGTATTTTGGTTTTCTCAGTTACCAGAAGAGGGTCAGAAATGGGGTTTCCTTATTTGGTTACTCTTCAGCTATTGTGGCCTCCTGTGCATAGCTTGCATGTCTGTGGGAAAGGTTCGTGGCTTTGTTCATTTAAGCATTGTCCATATTTCCATTGCCCCTTCCCACTGCTCCCAAAACTGTCTCGACCTTTTCCTCATACTCACCTCTAGACTTGCCGTGACCTACATAATTGTTTATTCATAGAGATTGCTTCTTCTCTAACCTGTCATATAATGGAAATCACAGTGGTTGACACGAAGACAAGCACACCTTGTGCGAGCTCAACAAGGCATACCCGTTTCAGAGTATGGGGTAAGTACAATAAAGTGATGCAGAGATATGGATATATGCCTAAAAAGTTGTACTTTTAATTAATTTTTTTTAAAGACTTTATTTTTATACTTGAGGTTCTTTTAAGAGTCCATTCAACTATATGTTTACGTTATCTATCTTGCTGTTACTTTGATAAATCATTTGTTCCTTCTCTACAGCGAAAGACATATAAAAGCACCTCTGTGCCAAAGAATAGACTTGTGCTTGTTTGTCTTTGTATTCCAAAACTATTGTGTCATCAATTGGAATTGGTTTGTAACTCGACACAAACACGGACTTGGGTTAAGGATCAAGGATAGATCCTTATTTCTGCCAGAATATCTAGTTCAATCTTCTGTTAAGGCTTCTTGGCTTCTAAAGTTACAATAAAGATGAGCAAATTGCAATTATAAGTTTTGCATGAAGTAAATTCATTGGATATAGTGGGGTCAAGGTTCCAATCCTACTATGTCAGTTATGATTCCTTTGTTCAGAGCTACATTAGGGAACTCTAGAAGCATTTTTCCCCCATCTCAGCATCCACATTGATGTGGACCTATTCTGTGTATTCTTGGAAATATTTTCTAAAATTTTTGGTTACTTTCCCCTGTAAATTAATTCTTATTACCAGTGCAAATGTTTTTCTATCACATCATGTGTTTGCTCATTCCTATATCGTCCCTTGAGTTCTTCTACAGGTTCTAGTTGATATGGTACGGGTGCCAGACTGGGCATTTGAAGCAGCCGGTCAAGAGATGAGGGGTATGGGACAGGATGCTGCTACTTACCACCCTGGTCTATATCTAACTACAACACAGGCAAGTGGCGCTTTTGATTTTGGTTTGTAGGTCAAGGATTTAGATTCCCTAAGTGATAGGTTTTTCTGTTTGTGGATGGGATTTTGAGCCCCTATGATCTTATTGGATTCAGGGACCACGGTTGATGTAATGTGAGCTAAAAACCTCCAATTAGGATTGGTGTTCTGTAAATTGGCTTTAGTTATCATCGATCCAATCATATTCACGGGGGAGTTTTTCACAAACTCGTTGATGGCAAGTTTAAACTTTGGGGTGAGCTTCCTATTATGTTGTGTGCAGAGGGAAGCCGTTGAAGCCCTTATCCAGGAACTCCCCAAGTTCAGGCTTAAAGCTGTTCCAACTGACTGCAGTGAATGCCCCATCTGCTTAGAAGAGTTTCATGTGGGGAATGAGGTAAGAAAATATGCTTCTCTTCAGAGATTTTTGTAGCTTATGAGTGGAATAATGGTTGAGCCTCCTCATTTCAGAAGTCCACCTTAAGTTAAAAAGGTTACATTTCAGAAAGGTGGAGACACTAGTGCTTATAACAAGTTTCTTCTTAGTGTTGTTTCGATCTGTTGTGGTTAACTTTGAGGGTGTGGGACAAAGTACCTTACCCCCAAAAAATTTCAGGTTCGAGGCCTTCCTTGTGCTCACAATTTTCACGTGGAGTGCATCGATGAGTGGCTACGTCTTAATGTGAAATGTCCTCGGTGCCGCTGCTCTGTGTTCCCAAACCTGGACCTCAGTGCCTTGTCTAACCTTCGCCCTGAATCAGAACGATCACCAGCCCCTATTATCACAACAAACCGTTACGTGCAGACCCAACAATCTTCTAGCCAAAGCTATCTGATGAGATTGCCTGGCTTTCTCCGTCCAGTTCGGTCTGAGAATGCAGGGCTGCCCAACGGCAATGATGTTCTCCTGGACATCAGTGAGAATGGACAAGTGGCTGCGGCTACTCAGGAACGAGTGAACGGCATGGGACTACTACCTCCCGATGGGTCTAGGCTCAATGGACAGTCTACATGAGGTAAAGAGTACGTTCATCATTGTTTCTCGTCTCACGAAAGTTTTTCCTTTAATTTACGCTAACCCTGTCCCGAGTAAAGACAGAAATGTTCGTCCATGTGATCATCATTTGTCCATCGCGTGGCGCCCGTCATATGTGATAAGTCTTACTGATGTAGGGTACGGATTTTGTAACAAAATTGGTTGCAAACTCATTTTCAGATCAATGATATGCGGATATATGCCTTTACCAAACTGAATTATATGCCTAGCCTGTTGGACTGCTTTCTTTAAATCAAGCTGCCTTTAACCAATTGGGTTCAAAGTTCCAGCTCAGGAAAATTTGAAATTTTGAACATGCCGACGTGCATCGATATCATTTTATGATACGGTGACTCGCATCTCACTTCTCATTTGCTCTTTATCGATCTTTGTCTGTCGATGTGTTGTGATTGTACGACACGGGTCGAATCTACGTTTGCAAATAAAGAGGGTATTATATGTCCGAAGAGCTTGTGTCATACATATATGTATATATGATTCTGAATCTGTCTTGGTGGAGAAGCAGACTGGATCTAGCTTGTGGGGTGGAAAAAGGAGGGAGGGAATGGGGCTTTGGATGCTTTGCTTGTTTATGATATGGTGATGTGTGTGTTACGGAAATAGTGGAAATGCTTGGGACATTATTCGTGACATCTCTTTTTGTCGGCCTCTCGTGTATTTCGCGTGAGCGTTTGGATGTCCATTAGAGGAAAAAAATTTGAGGAACAGGGAGAATCTGTGCGCTTTAAGATCCATGCAGAATAGCCCCGTGTTAAAGTAAGCTCCTCTCTTGCCAACTCCTTTTGTCGTACCGGCTCTTAGCCTTTAGAGCCTTTTACCATCCTGGAATTCCATTTCGAGCGAGCTTTATCGTGGTGTCGATGAATTGCTAATCCTAGGATCGGAAGTACCCTCGCCGGGCAAACGGTGGGGGCCTTTGTCGGCGGCTCGCAGCCGCCGTCGGTGTTGAATCGAAAACGCAGGCTTGTCCATGGATTCGTGGTCTCAGTTTTGCCGACGCATGCGAAAGCAATGGGATTGTCTTTGACTTACTGGGCAAAAAAAGAGGAAAGACACTTGCTCAAATCATATGCTTAAGTATCCAATGGGAGCTGCTTGACGGTCCTTGTCAATTTTATGAGTCAATTACTCTATCTATGTTGGAAAAGTAAAAATGAAAACGACAAGAATAGAGTAGAGCAAAAGAATTTAAAGGGTTAATACAATAAAAAAAATACCCGTTGTGTCAAAAATATCTTAAATTATATTTGGGTCTTAAAAATTATAAGCTTACCCATTGTAATATGAATACCCCCAAACATTTTTTGTTATGAAAAAATCATAAATTTCCCTATTGTAATACAAATACTTTAAAAAAAAAATCGTGTTATGAAAAAACTTAAATTTAGACTAATGTAAAATATGCATTAAATGGAATTGAAAAAGATGGTATAAGTAGACAAAAAAAGAAACTTAACTTAACCCATGGTTTGGGTCTTTTTTATTAAGCTTGGGATCTTTTGGGTGTAAAGAAAGTTCGGGGTATTTACGTTGAGGCCTTTTGTCGTATTCGCCCAAAACTTAACCCCTAAGCTGAGTGCCACGTCATCGAGGTCCCCACCTCGGGGCCCCGCACGTGTCCGCAAGCTGTCGGCTCGTCTCGTCGGGGCGACCTCACGCAACCATTGACCACAAGCTTCCCCCTGACAAGATCCACGTGGCCACTGGACCCCACCCAAAATCTACTTCCGACCTTTTCCCTTCTCTCTCTCAAATTTAAACTTTTTCGCTTTCTTTTGTTTTCTCCTCTCGCAAGTTCTCTGTCCCCCCCACGAATTTATTAACCCCCTCTTACGTAAGATCTCGGCCATGAAAGCCCAGCTCCAACTCAATCTCGAGCTCGACCTCCTCGGACTCCTCGGACTCCTCGGACTCCTCGAGCCCCGCCCCCGCCCCCGCCGCCGCCGGAGACGATGATGAAGAAGAAGCCGCCGTCACTGTCCTCCTCCCGCGACCTCGACTCCCCCTCCCACCTCTCCGAGTCCCCCCACTCCCCGCTCCGCTTCCACTCCCCTCTCCGCTCCGACCTCGGCGACCCGCCCGACACCCCTCCCTACTCCTCCCCCGCCGCCTCCCCCCACTACCACCACCACCACCACCCCCCGCCGCCGCCGCTCCCGCCGCCGCAGAAGCCCGCCACCGCCGACCGGTCCCCCCTCCCCTCCCCCCCGCCGGATGCCCAGAAGCCCCTGCCCACGGCGGCGCCGCCGGGGAAGGAGCCCCCCGGGGAGTCCGGGAGCGGCGCGGAGGAGGAAGAGGAGGAGGAGGAGGAGGAGGAGGAGTCGGGCGCGTCACCGGCGGGGCCGCCGGGGGTGGTGCTCAGCAGGGCGATGCGGGAGGAGAGGCGGGCCCCGGAGGTGAGGCAGAGGCGAGGAGCGGGAGGAGGGGCGAGGGTGACGAGGATGGGGAGGAGGAGGCTGAAGGTGTTGGAGAGGTTGAAGCAGGCGGGGCCGTGCTTCAGGGTCGCGGAGGTGGTCCTGTGCATGGTCTCGTTCTCGGTCATGGCCGCCGACAAGACCAAAGGGTGGAGCGGCGATTCCTTCGATCGCTACAAGGAGTACAGGTGAAGGGCATTTTCTTTGTTGTTATATATTACATGAACAGGTCCTGGCGGAGGGGCTTATGGAGCTAATGCTGTGTGAGCTTTTGATTCGATGGCAGGTACTGCTTGTCGGTGAACGTCATTGCTTTCGTTTACGCCAGCTTTCAAGCTTTTGATCTGTTCTTCTACATGAGCAAGGGCAAGCACGTCATCCAACACCGAACCCATTATTACTTCAATTTCTTCATGGATCAGGCAAGTAATTCCCATGTAGTAGTGTCGTTTCTGCTGAATTATGATGTTCCATGATTGATCGCCGCGCTGATTGTAGGGGAAATGGATGAATTTCCTAGTGTTCATGCCAAGAGGTCTGGTCGCATTCTATTCGAACCATAATGATCGTCCTTGATAAAAGGTGTATAATGTCTTGTCACTGTTATAGGATCGTTGCGCTGTATCTATCATGTTTGAGCATGAGCTTCGAGTGCGATTTTTGCAGAGTTTCTTGTTATCCTATAGGTTTTGCTCTCTAGAGATTAAGGCAGGCGGGTATTACTTGTTCTTCTAAACATCATTCAATGATGGTTTTGGGCCTGCTCAGCAGTATCGATTAGTGAAGAATATGCTTAAAAATTGGAACTTGGTAGGGACCCCGTTTCCTGCTGCATCGATTTATGCTTGCTTCCTTTTGTGGCTAAGCCGATACCACTGAAGAAAGAACAAGAAGCGCATCAGGAGACATTAGGAATGAAACCATCCATGGGATGGAATGAGAATTACTGAAAGAGAGAATTAAGAGCCCCTCGGTTCCTTTTAAGATCTTGAGTGATGGTATGCATACTGAGAAATGTCTATAACATTGATATACTACAGACAATGCGGTAGAATATTGGTGGTCGTTTGAACAAGGGAGCCATATGGAACACACCCAATAAGAGTCAGCAGGCCACTTAGCTTGATATACTAAATTTGCAAACCTATCTCACGTTTTACCTTGCACTGTTTCAAAAGATCTCATCGCCTCACTTATCAATTTCATTCCCTGAACTGCTTGTCCTAGCAATCTCAATATTGCTGTCAGCTCTAAGCCTATAATAGCCTTAATTACAAGTGTCAAAAGCTTCAAAATCCCAAGGCTATGGCTTCTTTGATTGCTTTTGTGCAATCAACTTAGGAAGATGAAACTACTAAGAGAGGGATATGCTATTCGAGTGCAGAATTGCCTTATGCTTGAATTCGTGTGTCCTCTCTTAGCTATAGGCTATTCATGGCCTTTCACTTGACTGTGAATCTTTTAACCTATGCATGTTTTGTTTCTTTTTTCTGGATAATTCGAGAGTTTTATTGCATCGACAACATGGCACGGTAGCAAATGTTGCTTCATGCTCAAGAATCTGTACGCTGATCAGCTAAAAGCGTGTTGGCAGAACACTACACAAAGTGTTCTTTGTCGAACCCTAAACTTGATTTGAATAAAAGCAACTGTTCCCATGAGGAGATTGACAGAAACTGACCAAGAATTTTCACTGCAGATTCTGGCGTATCTTCTGATGTCAGCATCATCATCCGCAGCAACCCGCGTCGATGACTGGAAAGCGAATTGGGGGAGCGATAAGTTCACGGAGATGGCCAGTGCTTCCATCGCCATGTCCTTCTTGGCCTTCATGGCTTTCGCCATCAGCTCCCTCGTTTCCAGCTACAGCCTGTTCATCCGTTTATAATGATCTGGGAAAGCTCGATACATACTGCTGGTTCTCCAAGCTACAGGGGATTAGTCATATAGGAAATTCTTTTTTACCCGACATTACGAAATTAAGCATATCATTTGATTTTTGTACATGGAGAAATAATTGCTAGCGACTCAGATCCTTTCTACCCCGTTGAATGGGAAGCATGTAGATGAAGGGTACCATAAAAGCAGCTGGATGTGGCTAATGCATGTATACTGTTCTGTATACTGAATCAATAAGGAGCCATCCTTTTCTTCCTGCTCAAAATAAGAGATCTTTTGCCTTGTACATCTAACTTCATAAGTTGTGCATAATCTGATGTCAACACTGATGAGCAAGCCGATGGCTTTGGCTAATGAACCCAGCGACTTTGCTTCTTCAAGCGCGATTTCAATCATGCAAGCTGATTCATTACCGTTTGTGAATTGGCTATTTATCTTATCATTGACAATGAATTTTGCAGTCCGGACAGACGTGAGATCACTAAATTTGCGTTAGACTATGGTGCCGTTAGCTGTAGGAAACAATAATGAATATCAAAATACTGAGGTCCACCTATACACATTCGAGACAGTTTGGCCGAGTGGTCTAAGGCGCCAGATTTAGGCTCTGGTCCGAAAGGGCGTGGGTTCAAATCCCACAGCTGTCAATTTTTCCCCCTTGGGCCCTAACCCAAAAACATCAAACATCCAATATAAAATGCGTTTAGAAATCACTTTCAAAACTCTCTTGAGCTTTAAAAGTATTTGGACAAATGCAAAGACCAATTGTCGATTTTTTTATAAAGATCTAGGATTTGCAAATCTAGGAGTACTTTGGCTTTCGACTATTTTCATAATGCTAGTATATATCATACCTACAATTTTCATAATTACATAAATACTCTTAACTTACTTGACCTTGCCGGTGCTTGACTCATCCATCGATGAGCAACCGAGCAGCCTCACTTGGGGCATGAGGTTGCGCGACCTTTGACAAGGCTAGCCAACGTTGGCCTGAGTTTCACTGGTGAGGACTTGAGATTTTAAAAATAAAAATAGCAAAAAGTCTTTTACAAAGTGTAGTATTTTTCAAACGGTATTTCCATCAAAATTATTTCTTAACATATTTTGAAATTACACTTCATCAAACACTTTTACATTTAAAAAAAAAAATGCTCTTTCACCTCAAATCTTTTATATGTTCCAAACGGTATTTACATCAAAATTATTTCTTGACATATTTTGAAATTACACTCTACCAAACACTTTTACATTTTAAAAATACTCTTTCACCTCAAATCTTTTAAATGTTTTTCGAAGGCTTTTCCCAACAGCGCTAGCCGTAGTCTATCGCTGCTATGATAAAACATTGATGAGCTTCTTTGACTTTTGAAACATCCCAGGACGCAATCTTCATTCAAGTACCAATGAAAGAGGGTAGAAGTTACAGCTCCTAGGTTTGGTTTTGGCCGGCTTTTCTAACTTCCCTTATTACCTACCACTTCACTTTATCACATCGAAAGATCGTATATGCAAAGGACAAATTAGGGACGTCAGCGTGGTCCGAAGATTTCAGCCTCTCTCCCGAACTCTTACATCATGTGTGGGGTCTCGTGACCTCAGGCGACGTTAGCCGACAGCTTTGAGTTCCGCTAGCAAATAATTAAGATTTTAGTAATGTCGAAATAGGGACGTCACCATGATTTGAAGATGTTGAACCGTTCTATCTATGTTGAATTTCTCGAGCGACCTACCATTATGTTCCCTCCAGTGGGGTTTCCATCATGCCCCCGCTCTTGAAGTAAAACTCGCACCTCATAAAGTGCTAGAAGTTGAGTTAGCAAGCAGGAAATTATTAAGACCCATAGAGAGAGTTGAAGGGTCTAATGGCTCATCATTAGTCTCCCCGATGTTCGTGGCCTTGCATATCATGATTGATTTGTCGAACAATCATCGAGTAAATGTCCCGGATCGATTTGCATTTACCTAATATCCTTAGAAATAGCACCTTTCGACATATATATTAATACGATCACATGATTTGACACAAAGGGTATATTTGTCTCTAAAAAAAACTCCGCAATAAAGGAAAATGTTTTTTCCTTTTCAGATTGGGAAATTCGTTTTCTTGACTTTAAATGCCCGTGTCTTTTATCTTACCATAAGTGATTTTTCATTGACCGATCATTTTCAACAAAACAGGATACGCAAACTTCACTCATACAAATACACCCATAATTTTTAATTATTTGGATTTAACTCAATCTCTATATTGCCACCCATCTATGATGCCTGCCTGTTTTCCTCTACTAATGAATGTACATGGAAAATTCTTCAACAAATCATTGTTAGTTGCGAAAGTGACGCCAAAGATCTCCATAATTTGAATCAAGAACACATATACAATTGAGTAAAGAAATTTGCACATTTAATTTGGAATCCATCATTCTTGTTATAGAATAGTGACAATTTAAAGCTCAAATACTTTTTCTTTATTGCCCTCTATATTATTAACTCAATGAAATTGCCCCTTACCCTTAGTGATCAATAAATGCTCTTTAAGTAAAGTTATTTGTGTGTCGGATTAGAAAATAGGCTTGAGTACTATATATGAAATTTTCATCTAGGACCTCTTATCATGGGCCAGTTTAACTCAACCCATACTAATTAATTTATATTAAACTAATTAATAAACCTTATATATTACTTGATTCGACCAATCTCGTAAAAATTACGATATCAATTAATGTAACTCACATTTAAAAAAACTCTTACAATCATGACTTATTTTTTTTGTGGTGGTACTGTACAATGGCATGAAAAATGAATGAATACGGTGAGGTGAGATCAATCAATGATCTTAAACATAGTCCCAACATTCATTAATCAGGTCTTGACCACGAACGGCTTAGAGAGCTTACAATAGTTCCAGCAAGTACAAAGTATCATTGGATTCCAGATCAAGTATCATTGGATACCAGATCAAGCCAACCGCGATGAGCATATCTTAAAAAGTCACGAACCAGGCAATCAAATAAAGCCCTGTCTGTGGGGTCCACACGGAAATTTAATAAAAATATGACAGCGAAAAAAAGAAAAAGAAAAATCGGAGATAGGAGCTAAATCTTAGAGGCACATGCAAGGCTACTTATTCCTTCACGTGTGCCTCGCTTTGATGTCGATGAAATGTAAATGGACTTTTTTTAGGGGTTGAGAGGATGGAATTTTATCCAAAAAAAAAAAAAAATCCTAAACTTAAAGTGTAGTGGATTCGATTCTAGACATTGTAGCTTAATCGGTGTGATCATATATCTTTTGATAGTTTCTTAATATAATTCAATTGGCCAATTTATGCTTGTTAATCTTTAACATAACAATCCAATTATTGTCCTGTATCATAAATATCACGGTCAGCGGTGACGTGAGTGAATTTTATAATTTTAAAAAAATTCTGAATTTTCTTTTATTTTATGTCCCTTTTTTCTCCCGTTTCTTTTCTCCTATTTTACCATTTCATTTTTTTTTTTCATCCACGGTTCATCTAGGCCTTGGCAATAACCGGTGATTTAAGTATAGAAACCTAGTCATGATTCGTTATGAACCCAACTAAGGGCATGCTTATTTTAGTGAAAGTGTTTCTCAAAAATTAATTTTGTGGACTTTTTACCTATTTAATTCACCGAAAATGACTAGTCAACGAAAAACACTTTTCAGTTAATGAAAATATACGTGCGTAAAATTGGGAAAATGAATTCCTAATTCTAAAAAGATAAGAACATATTCTTAGAATCGCTCCTCTCAATTTTTTTAATTTTTAATTTTCTTTTCTTTCATTGTCTTTTCCTTCTCTCTTTGCTAATTGCTAGATCTCAGCGATAGAGTTATGAGATTGAAATTATTAAAAATTTTGACTATTTTTTTGTCTGAGATAAAGTTATATGAGATAGAAATCATCTTCCAAATAATACCAAACACTAGAAAACGTTTTCGACCAAAGATTATAAGTTTTTTTGAAAAATGATGTCCCGAAAAATATATTCCTTTATCATAAAATTCTCTTCAAAATAATCGGATCCTAGGACATTGATTTGCCAACTCATTCTTTGGAAACCACGTATGCTTCCCTCACGACACGATCTTCTAAATCTTCTAGCCATGTTAGCCCGAGTTAACTCACTCCTTGCAGACTTCTACCGACGTGAAGGAAACTCGGAGCAAGTTCAAGGTTGGAAATATGAGGTACAGCTCCTGCGAAAGTGATGGAGTCGTGTTTACATGTAAAGCTAAAAAGTCAACATTCAAACCTAGAGATGACGAGCTTAGAGACCAAGTTTAGGAGAGTACGAAGTAAGGTTTCGTGACCCCGACCCTCTGTCTAGATTAAATCCAACATTTCACCTACAATGCAATCATTTTGACAGCAAGACCCCCTCATTGAGTTCCTTAACGTGCACATTTGATTTTCAATTAGGTCCCGTAATACATAACTTTGTTTTTATGCCCACGCCTCCTCAATTTGACTGGAGCGTGCAAAAGCAAAAGGGTTGTCGATACCACCGTAGTGCGTTATAAAAATTATATGAAATTTTGAAGATCGCCACCACCCATCACTTTCCCCTTGATTAAACTTCTTATTTGAAAATTTAGGGCAATTTGCATTGTGGACCTTTTTATACAGTGTCTTTAAATTTGGATTGGCCAAAGAACCGGTGAGTTGATTGACGGAACCGCCAAGTTGATGATGTACATAGTTTTACAACTGTATTAAAAAGTACCAACTTATTTATTTCTTTTCTTTTATTTTTTTTCATTTTCCTTCTTCCTCCACCGGTGCCAGGCCTCAGCAATGGCCAGCTACTACCCACAAGTGAGGTTGCCAACTGTCCTGAGGCCCAATGATTGACAGAGGAAGAAGGAAAATGAAAAAACAAAGAAAAGAAAAATATTAATATTTGAATTTTTAAAAATTAATTTATAAATATGTCTAATCGACATATAGGACAGTTAGAGTCCAAATCAGCACTTTTTGATTAAAATTGACTAGAATGATTAAATTGACAAATTGCCAAAATTTATATGACTCAGTTTGGACAATTAAAAAGTTTAAGATTGAATTAATATAAATGATATAGGTTTATGATTTTTTTTATAATCATCAAAAGGCTTATGATTCTTTTATTTGCTAAAAGAAAGGCTCCTCGCATAAAATAAAATTAAATGTATCATGTCCTAAGTCTTTTGTAGCATAATATAGGGGAAATATTAGAATAAATTCGACTCTTCACATTTCTAATGCTCTCATCGGTTGTCCCACAAATTGTATTTCAATTCAAAGATTTTTTCTAATGAGTTCATATTATATATTAGAAAATCGGTTAGCAGAGATCCTTACACGAAGCTCAGACTTAGAGTAATTAATGACCTCAATGACTTGTACTTCAAAACTAAAAAACGCTGCATATTATAAAATAATTAGGTTCACATCACAATATAAAGAACGCAAGTAGTATCTAATCGATTTAATTATGATGCGCATTTATACTTGTGCATATGTATAATTGGTGGATAAATGATATGGTGGAGTAAATTAAAAGTTCGACCCAAAAAAAAAAAAAAAAAACGGAATATGGCAAATTTGGACCCTGGATACGGTACTCAATCGGAGAGCAAGTACATTAATTTGATGGTCATATATAGTCTTTTGCTTTTCTAGGTTTTTGGAGAGTTATTTTTTTAATTTTCTTTTGTATTAAAAAAATGATTTTTTTTCTTTATCTAATAATCAATAGGATCATTTAATGTGGAGGATTCGAGTGTGTATGGTGAACAATTACTAAATTGAATGTGCATATGATGAAGAGTAAGTTCTCTACCTTATTAAGTTTTGTCAAAAGTACTTTTGACACCCCTTGCATTTTCAACATTTGCTTTAACCCCTTGTCAAGTACAAAATCTAAAAGATAAAAGGAGCTTGTGTCGAAATTGCTAATGTGGCATTCACATCAACCTTTCAATCTCGAAAAACTTTTAAAATGGAAGAATTCTAAAAGAATTTCGAAATGAGAAAATTAAAAGCATTGTCAGACTTTACCCATTCGCAAGAGAGAACCCTTTGCCAACAATTGCTATGACCATTTTGGATCCCTAAAGCCCTAGCTAAGGCGAGAGAGGATTACTGCTCTTGATCATGGAGTAGAGGGCTGCCCAACATGACCCTAATTAAATTGTCCGCCATAATTAATTATAAGTATATGCGATACCCATTGATGATGATCATATATATTATTATTTTCAATTGGCTAACATTGACCCAACAACGATTATCTCATTTCACGGGTCTAGTGAATTTAAGTCTCCATAAGAATCTAAAAATAGAAACAACAGATTTCAATACACAATGAAAAACATTGAAAATATATATATTACTAAATATGATCATTAATTTTTTTTAAAAAGCTTTTTTTTTTTTGACGAGAATGCATTTAACAATTCACGTGGCGACAATAACTGTCCTCCAAGATTAGCAACAAATAAGGTTCGCCGCGTGGCGGGCCACCGCGATCAAGAACAAGTGAAAACAGAAAGCAAGAACTGGCAGTTGCAGGCCTTCTTTCGTTTGCAAATCTGGTTGGAGGGATTGGATTGGAAGGAGGAAGAAGGAAGGAAGGAAGGAAGAGAGGTGGAGGTCGTGGTGGCGGGGGGCGAGAAGTCGTCTTCTTCTCTCCTCTGACATTCCACCTCTGTCAAAAAAACTTGTTTTTTTTTTTCATTACATTAATTCGAAAGAAAAAAAAAATTACCTTTTGTTGCTGTCGTCGTCGTTGTTGTTTCTTGCCCGTTGTCTTTGATTTCCCAGCCTGCCCCTACCCGTTTGTCTTCTCTCTCCCTCTCTCCCCCCTCTTGTCTTCATCCATAGCTGTTTTTTCAATTATATATTATTATGCACAGTTGAAACGCAGACACCCCACCAAGAAAAGGGAATAAATTTCGTTACTTTGGGGGCTCTTGCGCTTATATCATCTCTGTAAAGGAGATATTTTTTCTGGGTTTTCTAAAATTCATTCGCCCGCGTATATATATTCCCTTGTATTGGGTTGGATGTCTCCCTAGAAAAGACCCGGAGGAGCACAATCGTTTAGGTCTGGTCATTCGAAGGTATGTCTTCTGAAGCTTCCATGGCTTTTCCGTTGTTCCAGTTGGGACCTTGTCTTCTTTGCCTGTGGTGGGTTCATGTTCGAAGAGCCAATTTCTTGATTTGTTGTTCTTGGTTGGTTTCTTGGCTGTTGCTCGTTTCTCTTGTTTGTCTCGTTTCTGGGCATGTTTTATTGGGGATATGGGACACTTCTTGATGTGGGTAAGATTTGATTTGCAAAGATCTAGTGTGTAATGGGTTACGGCTTTTGCGTTTGCGTTTACTTGTTCGAAAATCAGAAGGGAAAGAAACTTGGGAAAGCTCTTGGAGCGGTTACGAGATTGCGAAGATCGAATCTTTTGTTTACTGATGTGACATTCACGTTACTGTAAGATTGGGCAACTGTTTGAGTTAATTCCTGTGTTCTTGATCTTGGTAGTTTGGACCATGAATCACTGTTTCATTGTGAAATGACCGTTTGCAGATAAATTATTTAGTCTAAATTCGGAGTTTGAGAATGCCTGGAATTGTAATGGATGGAACCAACGGAGAAGAAATAGTGAGCGAAGTTGATAACGGAAACGCCGCACCTTTTAAGGAAAGTCCAGTCGATAATAGATCACCTAAGAGCCCTGCCAGTCAGCAGAGCCATCAAAGCCATCAAAGTCATCAAAGTGCTCGTCATGAGGTCCCCGTTGATGGAGTGGTGGACACCTCCATTGAGAAGCTTTATGCAAACGTGTATGAAATGCAGAGTTCTGATCATTCTCCTTCTAGACAGAGCTTTGAGTCTGAGGGTGATGAGTCCAGGATTGATTCTGAGTTGCGCCATCTTGTTGGTGGTGAAATGAGGGAGGTGGAGATAATGGAAGAGGATGAGGTTGAGAAACCCGAGGATGACAGTCACAGTGATGCTACTTCCAAGAAGGATAGTCCATCTTCTAGTAAGAAGTCAGGGAAGCTTGAGAAGGCCCGATCCCCCAGTACGAAATCTGTTTCTTCTGGAAAATCAAAGAAAGCTTCTCATTCTCGGATGGAATTGGAAGCAACATCGAGACCATCTCCTAAGACCAAGAGTCCTTCTGAAAAACCTCCTATTGATAGAAGGAATGACAAGAATGCAAAAAAGTCAAATGCAAATGTCACCTCTGTGAAGAAGCTAAAAAATCTATCTCCAGTGGGGCCGAAGGTACAGAATGGAACTTCAAATTCACCTGAATCTGGATTGGGTAATCCTGATTTAGGGCCATTTTTGCTGAAGCAAGCAAGGGATTTGGTATCTTCAGGGGATAACCCTCAGAAAGCTCTTGAGTTGGCACTCCGAGCAGCAAAGTCATTTGAATTATGTGCAAATGGCAAACCCAGCTTAGAGCTGGTCATGTGTTTACATGTTACTGCTGCAATATACTGCAGCTTAGGCCAGTACAGTGAGGCAATTCCTGTTCTTGAGCGGGCAATTGAGATACCTGATGTTGAGGAAGGTCAAGACCATGCTCTTGCAAGGTTTGCAGGCCACATGCAGTTGGGTGATACCTATGCAATGTTGGGCCAGCTTGAGAATTCAATAAGGTGCTATACCACAGGGTTGGAGGTTCAGAAACAGGTACTGGGTGAAAGGGATCCTAGAGTTGGTGAGACGTATCGGTATCTGGCCGAAGCTCATGTTCAAGCATTGCAGTTTGATGAGGCTCAGCAGTTTTGTCAGATGGCCCTTGACTTTCATCACGAGAATGGTTCACCTGCTTCTCTTGAGGAAGCAGCAGATCGGAGGCTTATGGGCCTTATATGTGAAACCAAGGGGGATCATGAAGCTGCTCTTGAACATCTGGTTTTAGCTAGCATGGCCATGGTCGCAAATGGCCAGGAGGTGGAGGTGGCTTCTGTTGATATCAGTATCGGTGACGCATATTTGTCTCTGTCTAGATATGATGAGGCTGTGTTTGCTTATCAGAAAGCTCTGACAGTTTTCAAGACCGCCAAAGGAGAGAACCATCCTTCTGTAGCTTGTGTGTTTGTCCGTCTGGCTGAGTTGTATAACAAGACGGGGAAGTTTAGAGAAGCAAAGTCATACTGTGAAAATGCTTTAAGAATTTATGAGAAGCCTGCGCATGGGATACCTCCTGAGGAATTTGCTACTGGTCTAACTGATGTATCTGCCATATATGAGTCAATGAACGAATTGGAGGAAGCAATTAAATTGCTTGAGAAGGCACTTAAGATATATAATGATGCCCCGGGCCAGCAAAGCACAGTAGCTGGGATTGAAGCCCAGATGGGGGTCATGTATTACATGCTGGGGAACTATTCTGATTCATACGCATCATTTAACAATGCCATAACTAAACTTCGTGCAAGCGGTGAGAGGAAGTCTGCCTTTTTTGGTATTGCTCTTAATCAAATGGGGCTAGCTTGTGTGCAGCGTTATGCAATAAATGAGGCTGCTGAATTGTTTGAAGAAGCCAAGAACATTTTAGAAGAAGAATACGGGCCTTATCATCCTGATACCCTTGGTGTGTATAGCAATCTGGCAGGCACTTATGATGCTATCGGCAGGTCCCCACTCTTTACCTTTTTCTTCTTCTTTCCTCTATTTGGTTTCCTCTTTCATAAGATGAAATCTGATATGGTTCTGCACTTAAGCATGTCAAAAGATGTGCCATATTCTTGAGTGAACTTGCATCAGGGGTTTGCCTATAAAGGCAGTGATAGATTTGTTGCTACAATCCATTTGAGGAGCATCGATAAGATAGAATATCTTTTAGGTGTCTGCTTGTGGCTAGGAAGTTTTGAGTTTCTAGAATCTTATTTGCGTGTAGAAAGAAGCGTCCGAACTATTAATTGTTTACTTTTTCTTACTGATCCTTTTTAAATGACAATAGGTTGGATGACGCAATAAAGATCCTGGAGTATGTTGTAGAGATGAGAGAAGAAAAGCTTGGGACAGCGAACCCTGATGTGGATGATGAGAAGAGGAGGTTGGCTGAGTTACTGAAAGAAGCAGGCAAGGTTCGGAGCAGAAAAGGCAGGTCCTTGGAGAACCTCCTCGATGCTAACATTCAGACTGTAAATAGCAATGGCATTAAGGTATGACAGCGATGGTCACCGATGCAGAATGAACATATGTATCATAGATCTTACTTAAAGAAACAGAGAGAGTTGGTGAACAAAAAGAGATGAACAGGAGGGCATTGGTGTTTGTGCAATCATCTTTTTCTGGCACATGCAATACAGGGCGGAAGTTCCTTTCATTGTTTGTTTATATTGTTATGATGATCGTATTACCTTCCGGAAGAAAGCAGTTACGTTGTCGTAATTTATTCAACAGGTTTGAGGATATTTATTCATAGTTTTCCTCACATTTGTACTGGGATGAGTTTTATCCCAAAGTTATACGATACATCGATAGCTGCATCATACAGGTGTTGGCAGTTTGCACGTTCTTTTTCCTTCCCTTGTGCTTTTAATTCCCGTGTCCATTATGTATCCTCGGTCCCTTCTCTGGACCTCTGTAAATGATGTTCGGATATACGTTGATTGTTCGCTGAAATGATGAAGGGTTGCTTAATCATGGTGGTAGTACTGTTATTTATTGATGCAGTTGGATGGTCAATTATAAGGTACGAATGGATGTCGATGAGGTCTATTCATGTTTGATTATGTACATAACAATCAGATAATACACAACTTCAATAATGATTTTGTGTGCATCCAATCAAGTTGTGCTTGGGACCCCATTTGAATGCTTTATATAGAATCATGGGGGAGTGGGTGCTGGTGGACGGTCAATCTCAAATCATGCTAGCCTTTTCGATGTCGGCGATAGCTTTGGGCTTTCGGTTTTACCATCGTTTTGATTTTTTGGAACTGGTTTGGCTATGAAGTCTTTGAGCAAGAACTGTTCTCTTTGGAGATTGTATTATTGATTCAGGAGAACTTGGGCTGGAGAGTGTTGGCTTCTCTGATGAGTAGCAACCGTGTGAAGGGAATAATAGCCGAAAAGCATTGCGGTTGTCACGTAATCTGTGATATCCGACATGGGAACTCTCTAGACAAGCTCAAATCAACTTTTTCAGACATGGGAAAGCTAATGGATCTGCTGTCTCCCTATTAAGACAGTGAGAGAAAAGGAGAGAAGAAAAACTCTTGCATGATTTCAAACATGTAAAATGATAAGTGGGTGTTATTCAAACACGACACAAAATTAGCGTGGTTTTCTTGGGGTTTCTACTTGGCCAAACACTTCTCTTTTACTTTCGCAGTTTTTAATATTACACAATAGTTGTGTCTATTTGAATGTCCAAATGAGATCAGTTTTATGAGATAAAATTTGTTTTCAAATTGCTTTTGATGTAGATCTTAACATCAACCAAGAAAAAAATTATCAAAATTAGAGAACTTGATTGGAGTCATCCTCATCTTTCATTCAATTTCATTGATTATAAACACCCGAAATATACAGCGTAATGTAAAATGGGTCTTGAGCTGAGTTTCTGTGAGAACGATACACAGCACCACGTAAGAGGAAACCAAGCTCTGCTACAAGCTTTTGCAGTTTGCACATAAACTAGATTTTTTTACAAAATAAAAAAACACTTTATATGCTTTATGTTCCTTGAGTGGTTTAAAACAAGATAAAAAAAGGGAAGATGATTTATGTTATTTTTACCTTCACATATCACGCGGTATGTTTACCCAATTGTCATAATTCATTTCCTGAAAACTTTTAATATCTCATGGTCTTATGGAGTAATAAAACAAAAAAGTGTAACTAGCACTTAGACAGGATAAACATTTTTTAATAGAGATGACATTGCATAATTTTTTTTAAAAATCAGCCGAAACTACACGTTGCTTTTAATCAAGAAACACTTAAACAAATTAGAAATAAAATATATATTGTTTTCCTTTTGTACAAAATTTATTTATTTTTTTCAATCAGAGAAAAAGAGGACTGCTGTGGTTCGGCTTAAACCCTCGTCTGTCCGAAACGACACGAACAAAAAGAGACCTCTCGCTTTGAAAGCCTCTGTTCTCCAACCAAAACCCCGCAAAGGTTCAACCTTTCCTGCTCGTTCTCGCTTCCGAGAGTCCAATTCCTCGTTCAAGATCGGAACTTTCGAAGTGCAAGAGCACCCACCAAAGAAACGAAGCCCCTGAATTCGAAAGACGTCGACTTTGTGAGTTCTTGTTCTCTCGGATCTCTCGGACCCTTTTCTTGATTCTTCCCCCCTCGGGACCCATTAGCTTTCGCGGCGAGTTGGACAAATTTTGGAAACTTGACCAGCTGGGTACGTTGGTATTTCGTTGCTGTGTAGCGAAAACCCGCCATGGAGAATAAGCCATCGAGTTTTGTTGATCGCCCAGTTGTGAGTGCTTTCTCTCTGATTGGTTCCTTCTTCCTTCCCCATTTGATAGCGTTTCTTGCTGTTAGTGTCTCGCTGCTTGATGACTTATAGCGTGCGCGTTGATGCATTCGGGTTAGGTACCGGGAGACGTGGTTCTTGATCTGTCGAAAATGTCTAATCAGACTATAAAGATTGGCGGCGGCCTTCGTCAGGTTTTTCCTTTCTTTTCTGATATAGTGCCAAATTTAGTTCCGTTTTTATATGCTGGTTCTGTGAAACTTTTGATGGAAATCGTCAAGATGATGAATTGAATTTGATTTGGCCACTTAAGTGATTGGTTTACTGTACTCCATCAGTATGCGGGGAATGCCATTGCATTGTTCTCGTTTCGTGTTTTCTCCTCACTCTTTAATTTTCTCTATTGCAGTTTTCTCAACATGGTTCACCTTGTTTAAGATTACTAACGGATTTTTGTAAGAAAAATTGATTTTTGAATCATTTGCATTGTCTTATATTTGGCTTATACATTTGGCTATTGATGAGCACTGTCCAAGTTAGAGATTGATGCACGTGAGTTTTCTACCTCTAAGGTTTTTATTTTCCTGAATGCATTATCTGATGGTTTTGAGGGATATGATTGTGGATTGAGTGGCCTAGGATGAGGGAATTTGCGATACATATTTCATTGAAAATTCCACAAGCATAATACTGGGACCTGATGATCTTATGAAGTTCGGGTCTTTATAGCTGTGAGTACTTTATTCCGGAAAACAAAATTGCTTATGCCTTATTTTGCCAGTGATGGTCAAACTAGTTTGCCGTATAGAGGATCAGCTATTTCAAATCCTGCTTCCAGTTTTGATAGTGTAGAAAAGAAACATATTCTTAGAGGTCCTGTTTCCTCATGTGGAAAATTGAAGATGGTTGATTTTTCTTTTTCTTATTGAAGAAGAATAGCATTAATTCTTATTTGGGCACCCTTTGTTTTTACAGGAATCTGATTTTATTACAGTCATGAAGGCTGGGAAACTAAGGTTCTCGAAACCAAATAAATACTGGGTCGAAAGCTCTCAAAAGAGGGTGAGTATTTCATCTAGTTTGCTGTTGACAAGATTTTTGCGGGATAAAGGGCAACTGTCATATTCTGCTTTGATACTCAGGGGGGTATCCTGTCCGTCTTTTGTTGAGCAACAATTCAATAGCCACCCAGGAAAAGATGACCAATTGTTTTTTGTCGACCAGGCTTTGTTAGTCTTTTGGTTTATCTTCATTAGCATAGGAAGGTTTTTTTGAATGTGTCATAAGGCACTCCAGGACAACTAGTGGCTACCTATCCAACTGATCACACAGCACCAGGTGTTATGTACTTGCTTATTTTTCTCCATAAAAAAATAATTTGAAAACTCTTGTTGCTTCATTATTGGTTGGGTGGACAGTCACGTGTGCTCCTAGAGCACTTGAAGTTCTCCTCACGTGGACCTATGTAGATGTTAACACCGGGATAGAGTTTCAACATAACTTTGCTTTAGTTTTTAGACTGGAGCTCATCTAGAAGGGACACAAATATGGTTCCAGGACTGAATATGGACAGTTTATTTGATGTGAGAAGTGAAGCGTATTTGGAGAAAATATAAAAGGGACTAGCTTATTGTGTTGATGGATTTTCATTATGTTCTTCCAAAATGATTGGGTCTGTGGTTAAGTATATGTTGGAATTGGGCTGCCACTGGCTATTGATCCATCTCTTCCAATGGATGTTAAGTTCTTCCGGTACTTTTCATTTTATTTGAAATAGCTAGTTGTCAAACTTGGGATATTTATGGATCGAAAACCTGAGTTTTTTAGGCGCAGTGCTGTTTAGATGCGGCTAAACTGAATTAGGGCCTGAAAATTATACAGAACGTTGCAGTTTTTAAGTATTTGAATTGATCTTTACAGTCTTAGTGGTCTAACTTGTGCCCTCCAGACAGAAATAGGCATAAATAAACTCAAGGTAGTTTAAATCTCGGCATGAAGTTCTACTGCTCGAGTAATTTTAAATGTTGAACAAGGAAACCAAATTCCCAGGCAGTCTGCATCATGGAGGTTTAAATGCTTTAGGTTTTTGGCAAATTGAAGAGTTGTACATGGTTATTTAGCATTATGAAAAAAATTTATTGTTCTCTGCAGTATATGCCTTGTGTGGAAGACACTGTCCTTGGAATTGTGGTCGACACTAAAGCAGAGGTAAGTTGCCTCTGAATTGTCATGACTTGATCCATCCTCGTACAAGAGATGTTCTAACCGCCACACCTTGTTGATAACATGCCTTATTTGAGGCGAAGAATCTTCCTCAGTCATTTATTAGAGAGAGTAGTGATATCTATGGTGAGGAAATGTATGGCTGAAGCTCATGTGCATTTGCTTTCTCTTTTCTCTTTCTCTCTCTCTTTAATTTCCCTTTGAAATGAAGTCATGTAACATAGGGTAATGCGGTGGGAAGCAAGGTCTGTTAGAATGAGAAGCTATGTGAGATGATACGGAATTTTCTTATCAGGTGGCCAGATCTTCTTCTAGCATTTCTGAACTGTCATGGATTCCCTGGGTAGTAGACTACAGACAATAAACAAGCTATTGTTTGGTTTACTAGTACCTGGCTTATAGTCAGTTTTTTTTTTTTTTTTTTGGTAAAATAGTCAGTTTGATTACCTTCAATTTAGAACAGAATCAAAGACGAGATAAATATATATAAAGCAATGGATCCGAATCCATTAGTATGGAACATCTTCTTTTCCAAGTGACAGATTGAACAAGGTGTCACCTATCAAAGCAAAAAATAGAAGAAAAGATTGAAAAAGGGTAAACTTGTTCAAAGTTACCCCGCAGCACCAGTAAAGTGATTACCTTTCTCGGCAGAATTGGATTCTGAACTGCAAGAATATAAAGGAAAGGGTAATGCCTGAAAGAGAAGCCAGTAATTTGGAGACATTAAACTAAATGTTGCCCATATAAATTGAATGATAGCAAGGGAGTTAGATTCTATGCATAAGGACCAATATGGCAATGGCAAACAATTATCTCTGCTACTATAAGATGAATGAGGCAATGACAAGCAATTAAGATCAATGTATGATCTCATTTACTGTGTATTGCATTAGCTGTAGGAATATATATATATATGTTGCCAAAGGTTTCTGTGGATAATGAGGTGTCCTTGTTAATGTTTCAGAGATTCTTAGTTAGTCATAATGCCTCTGTTCATGTTCTGCTTTCTAATATGCTTGTTCAGGTGTTGGCATCTCTCCTGCTTAATATGTTATTATTTGTCCAATATGAAATGATGTCAACTTAGCTTTCCATGGATGGCTTATATGTATTGTTGTTATCACATTCGTCTTTAACCTTCTTACACTAATTTTCATCTAATTACAGAACTTCCTTGTTGACATCAAAGGACCGGCATTGGCCTTTTTGCCTGTACTTGCCTTTGAAGGAGGAACTAGAAGAAACATACCGAAGTTTGAGGTACGTGGTGTTTCTTTTGATTTTTGCGGATGCATGAAGTAGTTCTGCAATAATTCCTTAACGGAGAAATTTTACTACTAATGGGCTCTCTCTAAGTGTACTGCTCTGTTTCATGAAGATTCAGCTGCATTATTTGCTGAATGGTAATTTTTGGTCAAGCATGCATTCAAATCTTCTGACAAAGATAAGAATCATAACATGATCGAAAAATCTGGCTTCTCAACCACATCATATTCTAGAAAATGGAGGAAGCAATCATAATCACTAAAGGATGAGAAAGCGGTGATTAATTCTAGATTCATGATTAAAAATCAATAATCGTAGCAGATTCCCCGTTTCTTGTCAAAGATCTGAGCTGTATTATTAGAAGTAACGATTATAGCCTTGTAGGTGCTGGTTCATCAAATTTTTTGGTCATGGATGTGATTTACTTGTTACTATTCTCATATTGATAGATGAAGCATTTGGCCTGCGAAAAACTATAGACGTGAATTTTTTGTCAAGGAATGATGTATATGAAGGATATGGTGGTTGTATGACGAATTATGACTAAGCCTGAATTGTTTATGGCTGTGTGACTTACATATTCATGATAGCATTCCCATGCCTAACTTAGTTTTATATGCTGCAGCAAGGGACTTTGATTTATGCTCGGGTTGCGAAAGCAAATCCCGGTACTAATCCAGAGCTGTCATGTACAGATGGTGAGTTTGCTTGAATCTGCCATGCATTCATGTCATCTGTGCGATTTCACTTATCTCTAATTAGTGTTTTTACATTTATGCATGCTCGCTGAGTTATGATTTTGTTTTGTCAATTAGCAAGCGGGAAAGCAGCAGAATTCGGACCCCTCAAAGATGGTTACTCGTTTGAGTGTTCAACTGGTCTATCAAGGATGTAATTTGCTCTTCCATCCTACTTGTTGGGCATTCACAAAAGTTTAAGACATGAACATGATCGCTCTATTCTATTGATCATTTACCTCTATTTCTATTTTCTTTTTCTAGGCTGCTCAGTTCGCCAACCTGTCCAGTTCTCGAGGAATTTGGCAAGAAGTTATCTTTCGAGATAGCAGCTGGCTTGAATGGCCGGGTCTGGGTATGTTGCTTATGCTTAATTAGGACATGGATACCATCTGTGTGAATCATAATGCCATCATTCTTTTCAGTGTAAAATTCATTGTGCCTGCTTAACAGCTTTTAAACCTTTTCCTCTTTATAGTTGGTCCAGATGACAAATTGCATACGTTAAAAGTTAGCATTAAATTTCAGGTAAATGCGGCATCTCCATCTACCACAATTGTTGTTTCGAATGCGATTATGAAGTCGGAGTCCTTGAGTGGGGTGCAGCAGAGAATTATGGTTCGGAAGCTGCTCGATAGAATTCAATGATCTGTTTTTTTATTCATATAAATCGTTTTATCCCTCCCTTGGCAAGGTAATCTTATCTCTTTGTCGCCAGATAAATCATTTTCACAGATACAATTTTGTGAAAAACGTTATTTTTCTCCCTCAATGATCCACGGTCTGAAAGTTTTGATCTTTCTGATGCGGCAGCTTGTGTATGTCCTTGCAAGCGGATAGAGTGCAAATGAAGGTACAAGATGAAGATTGCCATCGAAATCCAGCTATCTACGCTCATGCAGGAACTTGTAGTGGAATTCATTAACCTTCAATATATGGATGGGGCCAATTTGACAGGTCTTTCTTTCTCTTTTTGGTGCAATGTTAGAACGTGAGTTGTGGATATATTTTGTGAAACGCGTTTTTCTTCTTCTTTATTGCAAGTAATACAACTAGAGCATAAAAACAGACGAGTTGTCTTAAAATCTCATGAAGACATTGCTTGCTGTTTGCCACCGCGACTACCAATGGCGACGAGTTGGGATCGTCGCCATCGACAGCCTTGTCTCCAGCCACTTTAGCTGCTCTCAACAACCACATGTCTTGTTTAAGCCATTTGTTGTTTTCAACAACCACCCGGGGTGGTCTTTCTCAGTCTCTTGATGTTGATTATATGCGCTCTCTCTAGTGTGCTTTGCTGAGTTTTGATTTCATGGGGTTTTAGATTCCAAAATCGGGTGCTTCCCATTCCTTGCATATCTACAAACCCTAGAGAAAACAGACATGGCTGGCCGGTTTGCATTGACACCCAAAAAAAAAAAAAAAATCTAGATAGACTAACGGAAATTTAAATCTTTTTAAGTACGGAAGATGGAGAGATTTGTTGAATGATGAAGTTTAGTTAAAGTCTGCATTTTTTGTTGGTCATCTTTGTCCATGATCCGTCTACTTCGGCAATTGTTCAACCCACATTGAGACACATTGAGACAGGAGGATCGTTCAGAAAGTTTTATGGAAGCTAATTTAATCCCAAACTTTGGAATGTGTCAATATAGTTTAAAATCTTTTTGATGATTTGCCAATTGAATCCTAAATATTTCAATGAGGTTATTTAGTCCTAAATGCTTTAATTATTTATAAATTCAATTCTAAATCTTTTGACGATTTGTCAATATAATCATTTCGGCTAAGTATCTAAATAATAAGTTTTAGAGCAAATATTTAAAATGTTTAGAATTAAATTGATAAATTGTTAAAAAGTTTATAATTAAATCAACACAATTAAAATGTTTATAATTGAATTGGTATTCATATAATAAATTTAAGATTTTTTTGGGTAATTATTTCCATCGAGATGAAGTATCTTTATTTTCTCAAATAAGAACTCGGAATAAATTTTGTTTCAAATAAAGACCTAAAGTGGCATTGGTTGTTTTAAATAATGGTTTAAAGTGGTTTTGGTTGTTTCAAATAAAGACTTGATCTCGTCAATTGATTAAATTTTCTAACCGATCAAAGGTATTTTCATTATTTACCATTTTCCCTTAATTTCTTCTTTCTTTCCAATTTTTTTTTTTTTTTTGGTTCTTCTTCTTCCTCGTCGCCGATGGTCGGCCAGCCATCAACAATGCCCATAGAGGGCTGGGCAAGGGTCACCCTCGCCCGATGAGGGCCACCCACATCGGCCACAGGCAAGGCAACCCTCGCCTAGGGCCATTTGTGAGGTTGGCCCTCGTTAGCCCTAAGTGAGGCCAACCCTCACCAGATCTAATAAGGGTGGCCTCACCTGCCCCAGATGAGGGGTCAACCACCCTCACTAGTGGCCGGCGAGATAGCCCAGCCCTTGTCGACCACGGGCAAGGCCACCCTCACTAGATCTGACAAGGGTCAGCCTTAGGTGAGGGTTTGACCACCCTCACTAGCAAGCAACAACCCTCGCCAGCCCTTACCAGCGGCTAGTCTAGCAAGGGTCAGCCTTGCCTGGGGCCGATAAGGGCCAACCTCGTAGATGGCCCTTGGGTGAGGGTCGTCTCGTCGGCGAGGGCAGCCCTCCGGCCACCGATGAAGAGGAAGAAGAATAAAAAAAGAAAAATTGACAAATGACGAAAATATTTTTGATTGTCAAAAAGCCAGGTTCTTTTTTGAAACGAATATAATCACTCCAAATCTTCATTTGAAACAACTTCCGCTTTATATCCTTATTTGAGAAAGTGATACTTTAGGTTATTATTTGAAATAAAATTCACTTCGAGTCTTTTTTTTAAATTTTTTCTAAATTTAAAATTTTTTGGATAATTATTTCCATAGAGAGGGAGGATAGTCAAACCATCGGGAACTAGTTACGTTGCTCATTAGAAGACATAACATCCTCCTCCAAACATACGACAAGATACAACTGGATGCTCTTAATTACAATCCCTGAACGGGTAGAGATAGGGATGGGTCCACGGGGTCTAATACCGATCAAAGGTCTAGTCGCATTGAATGCCTCTTGGCTTTGCAATCACTGTGCTGCTGATCAATCACTTCTTCCACCGGATGCCTCCACCCAACTGCGTTTGACAGCCTCATGAAGTACGCCACGCAGCTGCACGCACTGCGCTTCCAGGATCTTCTCAGTTAGTCTCCCCAGCTCCAGAAAACCAGAAACATAAAATGGGAAATTGAAATTAAGGCAAGGGAATCTGACTCGAAGCAAAGTCCTGTCGTTCAGGAACTAGTAAAACATCCGTCCTGGCCTTTCTGGGGCCGCTGCCGTTGCATTAAACTCATGTCCCGTCCACCTTTCGAGCCATTGCGTTGCATTAAAGGCACCCCCCAATAATTTAGGCGTCCTTTCACATTCATCGACCAACTACAGCCTCTGCATCCTTCGTTCCTATTCAAGTCTGGTACTATTCACTACTGTTCGGACTCGTGATCATGTTTTGATCGCTTCCTCAGCGTGAGGGAGTCCGACTTGCGTGTGAAATGATTTGACTAGTGATGGGAATTTAGATAATTCCCTGTAAATGAGTTTTTCAATTTTTTTTTTTTTAATATTCACGCTGAAGAATTGTCAGTTTGGAATTTGTATCAACTCTTAATATATATATATTTTGAGTCGTAGCTTAATGAGTTACAAAGATGAGTTTGACCGAATTCGTTTAATGGGTTTAGATTTGAATTTTCTGTTGTGAGAGATGCAGTTTCAAAGATTATTTCCTTGCAAAAGTTGCCGATCCCACGGTGGAAAAATGGGTATAATTCATTCACGTGGAATCTACCTCTAACCCTATGAATTTCCTGCCTACTTTTTACATTTTCATATTTTTCACAGATTAGATATTATAAATTATACAATGCTTGTCATTGGCTCATGATGCTGTCTACTTTCCTAGGGATATATAGGTGGTGCCCTGTGGAAGTATTGTCCATTTGGGTTCTTAAATTTCTTGGGCATTAATTGATTCCAATCACCTTGGCATCAAATGTACTTAAGTGATAGGTCACAAAATACTAGGTAAAATTGTCCTAAAATCCTTAAATTTTTTACATTTTTTATCAATTAAATCCTAAATATTCTCAAATTTTATTAATTGAATCAATCTGATCAATTTTAACTGTAAATCACTGACCCGATAATCTAGTCAGCATCAACCATCCTACGTGGTACGATGAATAATGACATAAACAAATTTTAATATTTTCATTTTTTTGTCTTTTTCTTTTTCTTTTTCCTTTTCTTTCTTTTATTTTTCTTCTTTTTTGGTTCAAAAAGCCAACAAGGCCACCAGCCAAGGGCTACAAGCCCTCACAGGCCTTAGGAGGAACCAAGGGGGTGATCCTTGGTTAGAGGTGGGCAGAAGTTGTTGGCCCTCAACTAGTGGCCAACTGCCCTTTCTGGCCCTTGAACCAAAAAAGAAAGAAAAGAAAAGGGAAGGAATTTTTTTTAAATAAAAGATAATGAAATATTATTTCAATTGTTGACATTCGTATTAGTTGTGTCACGTAAAATAGTCAACATCCATGTCAACAATTTCCAATTAAAATTAGCCTTGTAAAAAGATTTGAGACTCATTGGCAAAATTAAAGGATTTATAAATAAATTGGCAAAAGTACGAAAGGTTAAGGATTATTTTCTCCAAATTACTCTCATGTCCAACAAGCAACAACAACTTAGGAAGTAATTGGACAAGAGAGAATCCATTTCCTAATAAAATACCCCGATTTGTTTTACTCCGCCTAATATACACATGTAGAAATCTTCACAAAGTTCATAGTAGCATTTGATTTTTGAAAGATCTATCAAATGTGTGTGATAATTCTATGAATAAGATGTATATTGAGACACGTTACGGAAAAAAGAATCCTCTTCCTCTTTATTTTGCTTGAAGCCTATATGCTATATTCGAAGGATCTCGACTTTAATCCAGTTTTGCTTTGATTTTTAATTGGCACATTCCATAATACTATGTAAGTTAAGTGATAGGAAAGGCTCATGCAAAAACTCCATCTAGAGGAGGTACTACACAAGATCTAGATTTGGCATTTTGTATGTTTTGGCATGTTTCAATTTTTTTGTGAATGTTAAAAAGCCTTCATTGTACTCATCCAAGCCCTTCCATTTTTTATGGATATTTCTCCTCTTCATCTTTCCTAAAATCCATATTAAAATTTCTTAAAAGATACATAACGAGATAAATATGCAATTTATGAATCTTGCAACTAAATCGCGTATTACTTTTTCCTAATATGAAGGACTCTTTTTCATCTTCTTTTGCCAAAAGACTTCTTGAAAGGTACATAAATCCAACCAAAATCAGATACGATTCTTTAGGCGTTTGTCTCTCTCTGTTTTCTCGAGGAGTTCAGGCGAAACCGTCCCTAAGAACTTCAAATGCCGTCGCTATTTGCTCGTTAAGGAGGTGGTGCTCCAAGGGCCAGTGGTCAGCACCTCTACGTAGTGCCCTTAAAGCTTTTAGGGACGGTGCATTGAGCAGACCTTATAGGGCCGGCAACATTTCATTGTCCTTAAAAGATCACCTCCGCCGTGACGGCCCTTGCATCTCCTATCTCCCTATATAGAGTTCGGCCGGCTGAACATTACGGGGACGGAACGGAATTGTGCCTAAAAGTCGGAGCTTTGTCATTGAATTAGCAACAAGAGCATTTTCTTTTAAGTTAAATGACATAAATAGTTCATTAACTTTGACTAAATATGCAATGTGATCCTTAAACTTTATATTGGTTCAATATGATCCCTGAACTATTGCCTAATGTGCAAAATCATCTCTGAACTTTTAATTTATTCAATGTAAATGTTGGACTTTTGATTTATGTTTAATTTAGTTTGTGGAAATATTCGATATTATTCCTAAACTATAATTAATGGAAGGACAACATTTTATATACTCTAGGACTAATTTGAACACGTATCAAAAGTACAGAGATCATATTGAATAAATTAAAAATCCATGGATTACATTGCATATTATGCTAAAATTCAAGAATCACATTGCATATTTGGCCAAAATTCATAGATTGTGTGTACCAATATCCCTTTCTTTTATGAAGACGAAATGATGCAATAAATAGCAAGAAAACATGTACGCACCTTGCTATCGAACTTTCATGGTCCAGGTGGTAAACTTCGCACTATCGTGCATCAAGACAAAGCAAGAACAAGCAAACCATCTTGCAATCAGTACTCAAAAGATTCAAGATTCTATTCGAGAACTCCCCCGACAGCTCGACCCTTTATCAATGTCCCACAGGTGTTCACCACTCTAATAAGCAACCCTATTGCAGCAGAGTAGAAAGAGACTATTAAAAAACAAATCCTATCCCAAATAGCTCTTGCCAATTTTTTGGACCACTTATTATATAGCAGAGATTTCATAAGCCCTTCTAGGAAGACATGTCTGCAAATTTCGGAAGCTCACCAAGGGAGATCACTTTCAAGAAAGCTATGGCTCGTGGCACCATTACAAAAGGGTCTGCAGAAGTCGAATCATGACATGCACAAAAAGCCTGAAGCCTTGTCATTTGTGAGCAACAGTAACTTGACATGCACAGAATGTAGAATGACAACTAGGGGTGAGCAGGTTCAAAGTGGGTAGGGTCTAAACCTGGACCCTATTCCCTACCATGTTATAACCGGTTCTCCTTTTTTGGACCCTGTTCCCTACCCTGTTTTCATTGGACCCTGTTCCCGGCCCACCCTGTTTTTCCGGTCCGAGAACAGGGTTGACCCTGTTTATATTGAAATCTATTTTGCAACCGTCCATCTATATGACTTCGAATTTTATTTTAATACATGAAAAAACAACATAATTCTTCTAATTTATATTGAAATATTAAGCATTATTAATAAATAAATTTCTACCTCATTTCGTATATATTAATCAAATCCTAAGTGGTTCACTCGAGATTAAGTCGCGATAATTTAGCAACTCTACTCGGGGTTTTTCTCTGTGGATCACTCGGCAGGGGGCCTTCTTCGGTCCTTGGAAAAAAGAAACACAAAAAAAAAAGGGAGAAAAAGCTTGAGAGTCAAGGTCAATGTCAGGAGGCAGAGGAGACGTGGGCAGCGTAGAGAGGGACGTGAGGGAGACGTGACAAGCCGGCGGGGAGAAAAGAAAAAAAAAAGAAATAGAACAGCGTACTATTCATCTTCTTCACGGGCTCCCTCCGCACGCCATAGCTGCCGACCGCTGTGCCTGCGTCGCCGCGGCCGCACCACCGCACCACCGCCGGAGCCCCCTCACCCGCGAGCTCGCACCGCCACTCGTCGCCCCTGCTGTGGCCGTGACGACCCGACACCTCTGACCGCCCGAAGCTCCGTCGCCATCGCCCTTGCCCCTGTGAAGCCGCCACTGCACCAGCACCGCCGCTTGGCTCCTCGCGACACCAGCAACCAGTGAAGCCGCAAGGTCGACAAGAAGGGGTACAATCCGGTTCTCAAACCGGTTCCCGAACCGGTCCGGTCAATCCGGTTCCCGGGTGGGTAATCCCTCGGAACCGGTTCCCGGACCGGTTCAAACCGGTTCTGACTTTTGGGAACCGGTTCCCGGACCGGTTTCAATGGGAACCGGTTCCCGACCCTGTTTTCCGGGTGGGCCAGTCCGGGAACCGGGTTTACCCGGTCCGGTTGCACACCCCTAATGACAACAAAAATCAAGGGTTGGGCCTTGGGATCATCTAGGGTACTTCATAGATACATCAGACAAAGTGTAGGACAAAAACGTTCCGAAACAGATTCGAGAACCATTCACATAACCTTAGCTTTGGTAACCTATACCTATGTGACTCTTCATATAAGTACTCCTAGGATTTTCAAGAGAGAGGAGAGAGAATCGATAAAGACTAGGGCCTTGTTTAATAACACTCCGAATAATGTTTGATCATGTTCTTTGTTCCCTGAAATAAAATAGAATAGAAATCCATTTATGAAATTTTTTATTTTCGAGAACAAAAATTCATTTTTTTATTCCTAAAAATAAATTTGGAGTAGAATCAAAAAGTAGAAAAAAATTATTTGTAGAAAAAAATTATTTCTTATTCTCAAGAACATTTCCATAATCAAGTCAAACTTTTTCTTTTCTTTTCTTCTTTTCTCCTTCTCTCTTCTTCTTTCTCCTAGCCAATCACCAACCATTGTTGGCTACTGCTGCAATCCTTGACGGTGGCCGACAATTGGCTAGGCTAGGTCTAACAAGCTCACCGAAGGTTTGTTTGGCTACCACGAACCTCGACCTCGCAAATCTGGGTAAGGTCAAGCCCCGCTTGGCCACTAACAAGCCTCAACCTCGCGTCGCATGGGCAAGGTCGAGCCTCACTGGTGGTTAGGCAAGGCTCGCTTGGCCATCGCAAGCCTTGTTGGCCTAGATCTATGAGGTCAAGGATCGTGATAGCCAGGCGAGCTCGTCAAACCTTGCCGAAGAAGAGGAGAAAATGAAAAAGAAAAAAGAAAAAGAGAGAAAAATAAGAAAAATATAATAAAAGTATTAAAAAATTATTAAAAATAAAAAAAATTAAGAGTCCTACATGCATTTCTATCCCTAGAATAAAAATTTCACGCACTTACCAAAAGTCTTTAAAAACTCTAAAATTATTCTCAAGAACAAAATTAAAAAATTCATTTTTAAGCAAAAATTGTTCTTGGGAACAGAATAATTATCAAACGCACTCTAGGTCTTTACTCAATTGAATTCACATCTCACTTTATTAGAGAATGGTATTTATACCCAAACAATATGCACAAGAAAGGAAATACATAATCTTAAAAGGAAATTAACCATCTTAAAAAATAATTAACATTAAATTATATCCTTGATATCTAATAATATTCCTAAGAGTATTCTCTAACAGAGAATTCTTTAATATCCATAAATATACTTCAATACTCCACTCTATTTCTGTGTGATAATGGCGTGTGAAGAGCATTTTTTATGTTATAATACTTTCTTTAATATCAACCCATAACTTTTTAGGATACATACGAACCAAAATAATTCATGATTTTTCAAATTATAAGGTGTATAACCTGTGTAACTCCTTTTGTTAGACAAGCCACCTTCATCATCATCATCATCGAAATGTTGGAATATTTGACCGGCTATACAAATCAAGAGCTGAGTGATTTAGATTGGGTAAGAAAAGTACGCTCTGGTAATTAGACTTTTGGCAAATCGCTTGAGGTATCTTAAGCCAAAAAGAAATCCAAGAACAACCCCCCAACGCCAAGAAAAGGGAAAAAGGGAAAACTCCTCCTTCCATCAGATTTGGAAAAGGGTAAAGTTGTTCAGAGTTACCCTGCAGCACCAATAAAGTGATTACCTTTCTTGGTAGAATTGGATTCTGAACTACAAGAACGTAAAGGAAAGAGTAATGCCTGAAATAGAAGCCAGTACATCTAAATATCGCCCGTATAAATTGAATGATAGCAGGAGAGTTGGATTATATGCACAAGGACCAATATGGTAACGGCAAACTATTATCTCTGCTACTATAAGATCAATGAGGCAATGACAAGCAATTTAGATCAATGTATGATCTCATTCATTGTGTATACATTGCTTATATTTATTCTTGTTATCACATTTATTTTAACCTTCTTACACTAATTTTCATCTAATTACAGAACTTCCTTGTTGACATCAAAGGATCAGCTTTGGCCTTTTTGCCTGTACTTGCCTTTGAAGGATGAACTAGACGAAACATAACGAAGTTTGAGGTACATGTTTTTTTTTTTAATATTTGTGGATGCATGCAATAGTTCTGCAATAATTCCTTAACGGAGAAATTTTGATACTAATGGGCTCTCTCTAAATGTACTGCTCCGGTTCATGGAGATTCAGCTGCATTATTTGCCGAATGGTAATCGTTGGTCGAGCATGCATTCGAATCTTCATAACATGATCATGGAATCTGGCTTCTCAACCACATCATAGTCTAGATAATGGAGGAAGCAATCATAACCACTAAAGAATGCAAAAGCGGTGATTAATTCCAGATTCATGATTAAAAATCAGTAATCGTAGCAGATTCACCGTTTCTTGTCCACATAAATACCTGAGCTCTATTATTAGAAGCAATGATTACAGCCTTGTACGTGCTGGTTCATCAATTTTTTTGTTCATGGATGTTATTTGCCTGTTACTATGCTCATATAGATAGATGAAGTATCTTGCCTGCGAGTAAATCGCTTATAAAACTACAGAAATGAATACTTTGTCAAAGAATGATGTATATGAAGGATATGGTGGTTGTATGATGAATTATGACTAAGCTTGAATTGTTTACGGTTATGCGACCTACATATTCATGATAGCCTTCCCATGCCCTAACTTAATTTTGTATGCTATAGCAAGGGACTTAGCTTTATGCTCGGGTTGCGAAAGCAAATCCCGGTACTAGCCGAAGCTGTCATGTACGGATGGTGAGTTTGCTTGAATCTGCAGTGTTTTCATGTCATCTGTGCGATTTCATTTGTCTCTAGTTAGTGTTTCAGAGATATGCACACTCATTGAGACGATTTTGTTTTATCAATTAGCAAGCGGGAAAGCAGCAGAATTTGGACCCCTGAAAGATGGTTACTCGTTTGAGTGTTCAATTTGTCTATCAAGGATGTAATATGCCCTTCCATCCTACTTGTTGGGCAATCACACAAGTTCTAAGCATTAACATTATATCTCTATTCTAGTGATCATTTACCTCCATTTCTATTTTCCTTTTCTAGGCTGCTTAGTTTGCCCACCTGTCCAGTACTCAAGGAATTCGGCAAGAAAATATCTTTCAAGATAGTAGTTGGCTTGAATGGCCTATAACAGTTTTTTTTTTTTTTTTTCATGTGGATCACATTAATTGATATTGCAATTTACCGTTTTATGGGATTAGTCTACCAAAATAAGATAAAGTGTTTGTTAATTAGTCTAATATGATACTAGCTAATGTCAGCCAAGTTGAGTTGAATCAATGATAAGAGAGCCTAGTTAAAAACTTTATAAATAGTGCTAAAGTCTCTCTTCTAATCCTGACACACAATCATCCTTACATTAGAAGCATTTACTAAACGGTAAAAGATGAGGAATAGTCTTATTGAGCCAAAATATAAAGGGCAATAGAAAAGAAGTACTTAAGCTTTGAACCATCACGATTTTGCATCAAAAGCGATGAATTCCAAATCAGGTGTACAAGTCTTTTTATTTGATTACATATATGTTAATGATTCTAGTTATGGAGATTTTGGAGTACACTTTTGCGTTTTACATTGCCAAATCTGGGTATGTTGCTCTATGCAACGATTAGGACATCGATACCATCTCTGTGAATCATAATGCCAACACTCTTTTCGGTGTATAATTTACTGTTGCCCGTTGAGCAGCTTTTAAACATTTTCTTCTCTATAGTTGGTCTAGATGACAAATTGCTTTCGTTAAAAGTTATGATATATTTCAGGTAAATGCGACATCTCCATCTACCATAATTATTGTTTCAAATGCGATTATGAAGTCGGAGTCCTTGAGTGGGGTGCAGCAGAGAATTATGGTCCAAAAGCTGCTCGATAGAATTCAGTGATCTATTTTTGATTCATATAGATCGTTTTATCCCTCCCTTCCCAAGGTAATAGCATCTCGTCGTTGCCAGATAAATCATTTTCCCGGATACAACCCTCAATGATCCAAGGTTTGAAAGTTTTGATCTTTCAAATGTGACAGCTTGTGTATGTCCTCACAACCCCGCCGGTGGCCAAGCCGGCCTCGCCGGACCTCGCCCTAGCCTAGTGAGTCTTCGGAGATCGGCAGCGGACGGCAGCGGCGGGCGACGACTGACGGTGACGGGCGGTGGCGGACAATGACCGGGATGACGAAAGAGAAGAGTGAGGGTTTCACCGTTTTGATACTTTTTCTGATTCTCGGACAAAGAATCAAATTTTTTTTTTATTCTCAAATCTTGTCCAAAATTATTTCCGGGAACAAATTTGTTCTCAGAAACAAAAACTTTTACCAAACGCGATTCTCGTCCCAAACTAATTCTGAGAATAAAAAATTAGAATCCGGCACTGTTTGACACGTTACCAAATAGGTCCTTAGTCTCCCTAGCTCCACAAAACCAGAAATATAAAATGGAACATTGAAATGAAGGCAAGGGAATCTGACTCAAAGCAAAGTCCTGTCGTTCAGGAACTAGGAAAACATTCGTCCTGGCCTTTCTGGGGCCGCTGCCGTTGCATTAAATTCATGTCCCGTCCACCTTTGGAGCCATTGCATTGCATTAAAGGCACCCCTCTATAATTTAGGCGTCCTTTCACATTCATCGACCAACTACAGCCTCTGCATCCTTCGTTCCTATTCAAGTCTGGTACTATTCACTACTGTTCGGGACTCGTGATCATGTTTTGATCGGTTCCTGAGCGTGAGGGAGTTCGTGTGAAATGATTTGACTAGTGATGGGAATTTAGGAAGTTCACTGTAAATGAGTTTTTCAATTTTTTTTTTTAATATTCATGTTGAAGAATTGCCATGTGTAATTGAAATATAGTTAATATATATTTTTTGAGTCGTAGCTTAACAACTTACAAAGATGAGTCTGACCGAATTCGTTTAATGGGTTTAGATTTGAATTTTCTGTTGTGAGAGATGCAGTTTCAAAAATCATTTCCTTGCAAAAGTAGCCGATCCTAGGGTGGAAAAAGGGGTATAATTCATTCACGTGGAATCTACCTCTAAGTTCTAACCCTATGAATTTCCTGCCTACTTTTTACATTTTCATATTTTTCACAGATTAGATATTATAAATTATATAATGCTTGTCATTGGCTCATGATCCTGTCTACTTTCCTAGGGATATATAGGTGGTGCCCTGTGGATGTATTGTCCATTTGGGTTCTTAAATTTCTTGGGCATTAATTGATTCCAATCACCTTGGCATCAAATGTACTTAAGTGATAGGTCACAAAATACTAGGTAAAATTGTCCTAAAATCCTTAATTTTTTTACATTTTTTATCAATTAAATCCTAAACATTCTAAAATTTTATTAATTGAATCAATCTGATCAATTTTAACTGTAAATCACTGACTTGATAATCTAGTCAGCATCAACCGTCCTACGTGGTACGATGAACAATGACATAAACAAATTTTAATATTTTCATTTTTTTTGTCTTTTTCTTTTTCTTTTTCCTTTTCTTTCTCTTATTTTTCTTCTTTTTTGGTTCAAAAAGCCAACAAGGCCACCAGCCAAGTTTCACCAAAAAAAAAAAAAAGGCCACCAGCCAAGGGCTACAAGCCCTCACAGGCCTTAGGAGGAATCGAGGGGGTGATCCTTGGTTAGAGGTGGGCGGAAGTTGTTGGCCCTCAACTAGTGGCCAACTGCCCTTCCGGCCCTTGAACCAAAAAAGAAAGAAAAGAAAAGGGAAGGAATTTTTTTTTAAATAAAAGATAATGAAATATTATTTCAATTGTCAACATTCGTATTAGTTGTGTCACGTAAAATAGTCAACATCCATCTCAACAATTTCCAATTAAAATTAGCCTTGTAAAAAGATTTGAGACTCATTGGCAAAATTAAAGGATTTATAAATAAATTGGCAAAAGTACAATAGGTTAAGGATTATTTTCTCCAAATTACTCTCATGTCCAACAAGTAACAACAACTTAGGAAGTAATTGGACAAGAGAGAATCCATTTCCTAATAAAATACCCCGATTTGTTTTACTCCGCCTAATATACAGATGTAGAAATCTTCACAAAGTTCGTAGTAGCATTTGATTTTTGAAAGATCTATCGAATAAGTGTGATCATTTTATGAGTAAGATGTATATTGAGACACGTTACGGAACAAAGAATCCTCTTCCTCTTTATTTTGCTTGAAGCCTATATGCTATATTCGAAGGATCTCGACTTTAATCCAGTTTTGCTTTGATTTTTAATTGGCACATTCCATAATACTATGTAAGTTAAGTGAGAGGAAAGGCTCATGCAAAAACTCCATCTAGAGGAGGTACTACACAAGGTCAAGATTGGCATTTTGTATGTTTTGGCATGTTTCAATTTTTTGTGAATGTTAAAAAGCCTTCATTGTACTCATCCAAGCCCTTCTATTTCTTATGGATATTTCTCCTCTTCATCTTTCCTAAAATCCATATTAAAATTTCTTAAAAGATACATAACGAGATAAATATGCAATTTATGAATCTTGCAACTAAATCGCGTATTACTTTTTCCTAATATGAAGGACTCTTTTTCATCTTCTTTTGCCAAAAGACTTCTTGAAAGGTACATAAATCCAACCAAAATCAGATACGATTCTTTAGGCGTTTGTCTCTCTCTGTTTTCTCAAGGAGTTCAGGCGAAACCGTCCCTAAGAACTTCAAATGCCGTCGCTATTTGCTCGTTAATGAGGTGGAGTTCCAAGGGCCAGTGGTCAGCACCTCTACGTAGTGCCCTTAAAGCTTTTAGGGACGGTGCATTGAGCAGACCTTATAGGGCCGGCAACATTTCATTGTCCTTAAAAGATCACTGCCGCCGTGACGGCCCTTGCATCTCCTATCTCCCTATATAGAGTTCGGCCGGCTGAACATTACGGGGACGGGACGGAATTGTGCCTAAAAGTCGGAGCTTTGTCATTGAATTAGCAACGAGAGCATTTTCTTTTAAGTTAAATGACATAAATAGTTCATTAACTTTGGCTAAATGTGCAATGTGATCCTTAAACTTTATATTGGTTCAATATGATCCCTGAACTATAGCCTAATGTGCAAAATCATCTCTGAACTTTTAATTTATTCAATGTAAATGTTGGACTTTTGATTTATGTTTAATTTAGTTTGTGGAAATATTCGATAGTATTCCTAAACTATAATTAATGGAAGGACAACATTTTATATACTCTAGGACTAATTTGAACACGTATCAAAAGTACAGAGATCATATTGAATAAATTAAAAATCCATGGATTACATTGCATATTATGCTAAAATTCAAGAATCACATTGCATATTTGGCCAAAATTCATAGATTGTGTGTACCGATATCCCTTTCTTTTATGAAGACGAAATGGTGCAATAAATAGCAAGAAAACATGTACGCACCTTGCTGTCGAACTTTCATTGTCCAGGTGGTAAACTTCGCACTATCGTGCATCAAGACAAAGCAAGAACAAGCAAGCCATCTTGCAATCAGTACTCAAAAGATTCAAGATTCTATTCGAGAACTCCCCCGACAGCTCGACCCTTTTATCAATGTCCCACAGGTGTTCACCACTCTAATAAGCAAACCTATTGCAGCAGAGTAGAAAGAGACTATTAAAAAACAAATCCCATCCCAAATAGCTCTTGCCAATTTTTTGGACCACTTACTATATAGCAGAGATTTCATGAGCCCTTCTAGGAAGACATGTCTGCAAATTTCGGAAGCTCACCAAGGGAGATCACTTTCAAGAAAGCTATGGCTCGTGGCACCATTACAAAAGGGTCTGCAGAAGTCGAATCATGACATGCACAAAAAGCCTGAAGCCTTGTCATTTGTGAGCAACAGTAACTTGACATGCACAGAATGTAGAATGACAACAAAAAAATCAAGGGTTGGGCCTTTGGATCATCTAGGGTACTTCACAGATACATCAGACAAAGTGTAAGACAAAAACGTTCCGAAACAGATTCGAGAACCATTCACATAACCCTAGCTTTGGTAACCTATACCTATGTGACTCTTCATATAAGTACTCCTAGGATTTTCAAGAGAGAGGAAAGAGAATCGATAAAGACTAGGGCCTTGTTTAATAACACTCCGAATAATGTTTGATCATGTTCTTTGTTCCCTGAAATAAAATAGAATAGAAATCCATTTATGAAATTTTTTTATTTTCGAGAACAAAAATTCATTTTTTTATTCCTAAAAATAAATTTGGAGTAGAATCAAAAAGTAGAAAAAAATTATTTGTAGAAAAAAATTATTTCTTATTCTCGAGAATAATTCCAGAATCAAGTCAAACTTTTTTCTTTTCTTTTCTTTTCTTCTTTTCTCCTTCTCTCTTCTTCTTTCTCCCAGCCAATCACCAACCATTGTTGGCCACTGCCGCAATCGTTGACAATGGCCGACAATTGGCTAGGCGAGGTCTAACGAGCTCGCCGAAGGTTTGTTTGGCTACCGCAAGCCTCAACCTCGCAAATCTGGGTAAGGTCAAGCCTCGCTTGACCACGAACAAGCCTCAACCTCGCGTCGCATGGGCAAGGTCGAGCCTCACTGGTGGTTAGGCAAGGCTCGCTTGGCCACCGCAAGCCTTGCTGGCCTAGATCTATGAGGTCAAGGATCGTGATGGCCAGGCAAGCTCGTCAGACCTTGCCGAAGAAGAGGAGAAAATGAAAAAGGAAAAAGAAAAAGAGAAAAAAATAAGAAAAATATAATCAAAGTATTAAAAAAATTATTAAAAACAAAAAAAAATTAAGAGTCCTACATGCATTTCTATCCCAGAATAAAAATTTCAGGCAATTACCAAATGTTTTTAAAAACTCAGAAATTATTCTCAAGAACAAAATTAAAAAATTCATTTTTAAGCAAAAATTGTTCTCGGGAACAGAATAATTATCAAATGCACTCTAGGTCTGTACTCAATTGAATTCACATCTCACTTTATTAGAGAATGGTATTTATACCCAAACAATATGCACAAGAAAGGAAATACACAATCTTAAAAGGAAATTAACTATTTTAAAAATAATTAAACATTAAATTATATCCTTGATATCTAATAATATCCCTAAGAGTATTCTCTAACAGATTCTTTAATATCCATAAATATACTTCAACACTCCGCTCTCTTTCCGTGTCATAATGGTGTGTGAAGAGCATTTTTTATGTTATAATACTTTCTTTAATATCAACCCATAACTTTTTAGGATACATACGAACCAAAATAATTCATGATTTTTCAAATTATAAGGTGCATAACCTGTGTAACTCCTTTTGTTAGACAAGCCACCTTCATCATCATCATCGAAAAGTTGGAATATTTGACCGGCTATACAAATCAAGAGCTGAGTGATTTAGATTGGGTAAGAAAAGTACGCTCTGGTAATTAGACTTTTGGCAAATCGCTTGAGGTATCTTAAGCCAAAAAGAAATCCAAGAACAACTCCCCCAACGCCCCGAAAAGGGAAAAAGGGAAAGCTCCTCCTTTCATCAGATTTGGAAAAGGGTAAAGTTGTTCAGAGTTACCCTGCAGCACCAATAAAGTGATTACCTTTCTTGGTAGAATTGGATTCTGAACTGCAAGAACGTAAAGGAAAGAGTAATGCCTGAAAGAGAAGCCAGTACATTCGGAGACATTAAACTAAATATCGCCCGTATAAATTGAATGATAGCAGGAGAGTTGGATTATATGCACAAGGACCAATATGGTAACGGCAAACTATTATCTCTGCTACTATAAGATCAATGAGGCAATAACAAGCAATTTAGATCAATGTATGATCTCTTTCATTGTGTATACATTGCTTATATTTAATCTTGTTATCACATTTATTTTAACCTTCTTACACTAATTTTCATCCAATTATAGAACTTCCTTGTTGACATCAAAGGATCGGCATTGGCCTTTTTGCCTGTACTTGCCTTTGAAGGATGAACTAGACGAAACATAACGAAGTTTGAGGTACATTTTTTTTTTTTTTAATATTTGTGGATGCATGCAATAGTTCTGCAATAATTCCTTAACGGAGAAATTTTGATACTAATGGGCTCTCTCTAAATGTACTGCTCTGTTTCATGGAGATTCAGCTGCATTATTTGCTGAATGGTAATCGTTGGTCGAGCATGCATTCGAATCTTCATAACATGATCATGGAATCTGGCTTCTCAACCACATCATAGTCTAGATAATGGAGGAAGGAATCATAACCACCAAAAAATGCAAAAGCGGTGATTAATTCCAGATTCATGATTAAAAATCAGTAATCGTAGCAGATTCACCGTTTCTTGTCCACATAAATATCTGAGCTCTATTATTAGAAGCAATGATTACAGCCTTGTACGTGCTGGTTCATCAATTTTTTTGTTCATGGATGTTATTTGCCTGTTACTATGCTCATATAGTGACGCAGAGAAAGCGATGCTTTGGAAAGAATTCCAAAAGATGGTGTTTATTTTAAATAATGAAGTGCCGATTACAATATCTTTGGCGCCTATTTATAAGAAGGTCGCCATCTAGAAAATAACAAAATAACTTAAATCTAGTAACAAATTTGAAAAGATATTGATAAACTAGAAAATCTAAAATCTAATAACAAATTAAAGAAACGATATTGATAAACCAGAATATTTCAGATAAACCAGAATATCTGAAATCTAATAATAAATAAAGGGAAACGCGTTAATCAAATATTGTAATCCCTTTTGCAATCTTGAAGATCACACAATCCTCTTTGATTTGTGGGACCGCCCGCTCTTATGATGCTCCATTGTTTCCAGAAAGGCATTTGCATATTGTTCTACATCAGTCTCCTCCACTTCAGAAGAACTCGACCCCGAGTTATGATTAGGATAAAGAGGAGTATCTGGAGGATGATACTCAAATAGGTCCGCTACATTGAATGTCGGGGAGATGTTGAGGTCACTAAGAAGATCAACAACATAGGCATTATCATTGATTTTCTTCACAATTCGACAGGGACCAACTTTCTTGTGCTTCAGCTTGTTATATGTACCAACAGGAAACCGTTCCTTGCGGAGGTAGACCATTACTTCATCACCCTCAGCAAAGACCTTGAGGCGACGATGTTTATCTGCAGCAACTTTGTAAACTGTAGTGGAAGCTTCTAGCTGTTGCTTCACACCCTCTTGTATCTCTTGTAATTTTGTTGCTAAGTTTTCAGCCGCAACACTATATCCTGGGACTTTGGGCAAAGGCACGAGATCCAGTGTATGTTGTGGCGTTCGCCCGTAGATAACCTCAAACGGAGACTTGCCCGTGGAACGGTTGACGGTGTTGTTAAAAGCAAACTCAGCAGGAGCAAGATACCGGTCCCATTGCTTTGGCATGTCACTACAAAGACACCGAATAATATCCGCCATAGTACGATTGACAACTTCAGTTTGCCCATCGGTTTGAGGATGAAAGGAACTGCTATACTGCAAATCTGTCCCAAATAAACGCCAGAGGGTCCTCCAAAAATGACTAAGGAATTTGGTATCACGATCAGAGGTGATAGTTTTTGGAACATCATGCAAACGAACTACTTCTCGAAAAAATAAACTCGCTACATGAGAAGCATCAGAAGTCTTCTTGCAAGGGATAAAGTATGCCATCTTTGTAAACCTGTCCACTACCACAAAAACAGAATCCATACCTCGTTGGGTTCGGGGAAGCCCCAACACGAAATCCATTGAAATGTCTATCCAAGGTCCAGAAGGAATAGGTAGAGGGGTGTAAAGTCCAGTGTTCTGAGAATGGCCTTTCGCAGTCTGACAAATGTAGCACTTTCTCACAAATCGTCCAACGTCCCGTTTCAATTGAGGCCAATAATACCGCTCCTCAACTAAGGCAACAGTTTTATCTCGCCCACAATGTCCTCCAAGGGAGCCACCATGCAGCTCTCGAATAAGTTGTTCCCGCAAAGAGCTCCGAGGAATGCACAACCTGTTGCCAAAGAATAAAAATTTGTCCTGAACGATCATGTCACCGTGAGAACCTGTCTCAAAACATTTTTCCCAAATTTCCTGAAAATCTTCATCATCAGCATAAAGAGCACAAAGGTGGTCAAAGCCCACAACGTCAGTGCGCATGGTGACAAGTGTTGCAGCACGACGGCTAAGTGCATCAGCGACTTTGTTCAAGTGGCCCGCCTTGTGTCGAAGCACGAAATTGAATTGCTCCAAAAAGGAGACCCATCGTCCATGCATTCGATTTAGATGTCTTTGGCTCTTAATATATTTGAGTGCCTGATGGTCAGTGTTAAGGACAAACTCATGTTGATAAAGATAGGGCTGCCAATGCTTGATAGCTCGTACTACAGCAAAGTACTCTTGCTCATAAGTAGACCATCGCTTGCGAACATCATTAAGTTTCTCGCTAAAATAAGCAATAGGCTTACCTTCCTGGGAAAGAACAGCACCAATTCCTACACTAGGAGCATCACAGTCTAGTTCGAATACCTTTTCAAAATTCGGGAGCATCAGTATTGGTGCCGTGGAAAGTTTTTCCTTGATGAGAGCAAAGCTGGCTTCTGCTTCGTCACCCCAATGAAATTTTCCTTTCTTCAAGCACTCGGTAATCGGAGCCATAATAGAACTGAAATTCCGAATAAAGCGTCGGTAGAATGTCGCAAGCCCGTGGAAGCTACGCGCCTCCCCAACAGTTTGGGGAGTCGGCCAGTCGCGGATGGTAGCTACCTTTTCTGCATCAACTTGAAGGCCTTCTTCTCCGACAATATATCCCAAGAAGCGAAGTCGATCAGTCATGAAGCTACACTTCTTCAAATTAATGTACAATTGTTTCGTCTGCAAGGCCGATAAGACGTCCCTTAGATGCTCCATATGTTGTTGGTCATCGGGACTATATATGAGAATGTCATCAAAGTAGACCACCACAAATTTGCCAATAAAAGGTTTAAGAACTTGAGTCATCAAACGCATGAAGGTGCTAGGCGCGTTCGTGAGGCCAAACGGCATGACAAGCCATTCATACAAACCTTCACTTGTTTTAAAGGCCGTTTTCCATTCATCGCCAGGGCGGATGCGTACTTGGTGGTATCCGCTACGTAGATCAATCTTTGTAAAGACCTTTGATCCCGCAAGCCGGTCGAGCATGTCATCCAAGCGAGGGATTGGGAATCGGTACTTGACAGTAATCCGATTAATTGCCCGGCTATCAACACACATACGCATGCTTCCATCTTTCTTCGGAGTGAGGAGTGCGGGTACTGCACAAGGGCTCATGCTTTCGCGCAAGAAGCCTTTTCGAAGTAGCTCTCCCACTTGGTCTTGCAAAATCTGGTTCTCCTTCGGATTCATCCGATAGTGCGGCAAATTAGGGAGGCTCGCTCCTGGAAGAAAGTCAATCTCATGTTGGATATCCCTCAAGGGTGGTAATCCAACAGGTAGATCCTCCGGAATAACATCGCTGAATGGCCTCAATAAGGGCTGAAGAGCCACCGAAATTGGAATAATGGCTTCTTGATTACCTTTCTCCACAATCATATACATGCCCTCACGTTTACGAACGTTTAGCATAATTCCTGCACTTTGCTTCTTTGGGGCCTGGGGAGTGTTACTCATCGGCTTCAAAATAATTTTCGTCTTTTTCCACACAAAAGAATATGTGTTCTCACGAGCTCTATGAGTGATATCAACATCGTATTGCCATGGTCGCCCCAATAGGACATGACATGCATCCATCTCCACTACATCACAAATTATGGTGTCCTTATAGGACTTTCCAATTGAAATAGGTAAATGACATACCTGCGTCACCTTTAGTTCGGCCCCTTTACGAATCCACCCGATTGTATAAGGGGAGGGATGTAACTCTGTCTTTAGTTGTAGATGGTCCACCAAAGCCTTGGACACTATGTTCTCACAACTTCCGCTATCGATGATGACATCGCAAACTTTGCCGTTGACGGTACAATGGGCATGAAAAAGACTATTCCGCTGCGTGTCTTCTCTTCGCGGAGCGAGCAATAGTCTCCTAACAACGCAATTGACATGCTCGCCCTCCTCATCCTCCACTTCTTCCTCATCAATCCAGTCATCTTCGTAAATGTCATCGTCGTGCACGACAACATTGGCCATCTTCCGCCGTGGACAATCACTCGAACGATGTCCTACTTCGTTACACTTGTAGCATTTGATTGGTGGTGGCTTAGCGTATGGGTTATGGGCACTCTGATTGGCGTTACGATTGTTTGCGATGACTGGTTCCTTGCGCACCCCAGTACTACTTCCCGAAGTTTGGTTCATAGTGTTGGTTTGCTGGTTGGAGGATTCTGAAACATCTAGTTGTCTCCCCTTTCCAGATAATCCTCGAGCGGAATAATTGTTAGCCCGATTAATGGGGCTAGTTCTCTCTAATTGCATCTCAACCTTTCGGGCCATCTCTTGAGCATCCTCAACAGAGAACAAACGATGTAGCGAAACACGATCTTGAATATTAAGTCGCAAACCATTAATGTACCTCGCAGTCTGTTGTACCTCCGACTCAGCCAGGTTGTTACGGGCGGAAAGTCGGAGAAACTCCTCCGTGTAAGCTTGGACTGATCGGCTTAGCTGCTTACAATTTTGAAATTGTTGAAATAATAATTGCTCATAATCGGTTGGGAGGAACCGAACCTTCAACATTTCCTTCATCCGATTCCATGTTCGGATGGGAGCTTTTCCTTGTCGACGTCGGGTCAATTGCGTTTGCTCCCACCACGCTGAGGCACCGCCCTTCAATTTGTATGCCACCAATTTTACTTGGCGATCCTCTTCAATCTCCATGGCATCAAAGAATTTCTCGACTTCCCAAAGCCAATCCAAAAAGTCTTCAATATTCAAATTGCCATTAAAGGTCGGAAGGTCAACCTTAAGTTGATATTGCTCGGGGTCTCGTCGATATCCCCGGTTCCGATGGCCTCCACGAACAGGCCGATCCAGGAACTCTTCTTCTCCTTCAGAGTCCTCGACATAGGCTTGTCGCCTCTGTCGAGGATTTGCCCCACGATCCATAGCTACTTCCGGGTCGCGAGCTGCCTGATCATGTTCAGCCAGAAGAACACCAGGTAATAGGCTCGTTTCTGCGGCCTTCAGCTACGGGGAGATTGACATTAACGTTATTAGCCATCGTCACAGGAGAAACCTGCTCTGATACCAAATGACGCAGAGAAAGCGATGCTTTGGAAAGAATTCCAAAAGATGGTGTTTATTTTGAATAATGAAGTGCCGATTACAATATCTTTGGCGCCTATTTATAAGAAGGTCGCCATCTAGAAAATAACAAAATAACTTAAATCTAGTAACAAATTTGAAAAGATATTGATAAACTAGAAAATCTAAAATCTAATAACAAATTAAAGAAACGATATTGATAAACCAGAATATTTCAGATAAACCAGAATATCTGAAATCTAATAATAAATAAAGGGAAACGCGTGAATCAAATATTGTAATCCCTTTTACAATCTTGAAGATCACACAATCCTCTTTGATTTGTGGGACCGCCCACTCTTATGATGCTCCATTGTTTCCAGAAAGGCATTTGCATATTGTTCTACATCATATAGATAGATGAAGTATCTTGCCTGCGAGTAAATCGCTTATAAAACTACAGAAATGAATACTTTGTCAAGGAATGATGTATATGAAGGATATGGTGGTTGTATGATGAATTATGACTAAGTTTGAATTGTTTACGGTTATGCGACCTACATATTCATGAAAGCCTTCCCATGCCCTAACTTAGTTTTGTATGCTATAGCAAGGGACTTAGCTTTATGCTCGGGTTGCGAAAGCAAATCCCGGTACCGGCCAAAGCTGTCATGTACGGATGGTGAGTTGGCTTGAATCTGTAGTGCTTTCATGTCATCTGTGCGATTTCATTTGTCTCTAGTTAGTGTTTCAGAGATATGCACACTCATTGAGACGATTTTGTTTTATCAATTAGCAAGCGGGAAAGCAGCAGAATTTGGACCCCTGAAAGATGGTTACTCGTTTGAGTGTTCAATTTGTCTATCAAGGATGTAATATGCTCTTCCATCCTACTTGTAGGGCAATCACACAAGTTCTAGACATGAACATTATATCTCTATTCTAGTGATCATTTACCTCCATTTCTATTTTCCTTTTCGAGGCTGCTTAGTTTGCCAACCTGTCCAGTACTCAAGGAATTCGGCAAGAAAATATCTTTCAAGATAGTATTTGGCTTGAATGGCCTATAACAGTTTTTTTTTTTTTTTTTTCATGTGGGTCACATTAATTGATATTGCAATTTACTTATTTTATGGGATTGGTCTACCAAAATAAGGTAAAGTGTTTGTTAATTAGTCTAATATGATACTAGCTAATGTCAGCCAAGTTGAGTTCAATCAACAATAAGAAAGCCTAGTTAAAAGTCTCTCTTCTAATCCTGACACACAATCATCCTTACATTAGAAGCATTTACCAAACGGTAAAAGATGAGGAATAGTCTTATTGAGCCAAGATACAAAGGGTAATAGAAAAGAAGTACTTAAGCTTTAAACCATCGCGATTTTGCATCAAAAGCGATGGATTCCAAATCAGGTGTGCAAGTCTTTTTATTTGATTACATATATGTTATTGATTCTAGTTATGGAGATCTTGGAGTGCACTTTTGAGTTTTACATTGCCAAATATGGGTATGTTGATCTATGCATGATTAGGACATCGATACCATCTCTGTGAATCATAATGCCAACACTCTTTTCGGTGTATAATTTACTGTTGCCTACTCAGCAGCTTTTAAACATTTTCTTCTCTATAGTTGGTCTAGATGACAAATTGCATTCGTTAAAAGTTATCATATATTTCAGGTAAATGCGGCATCTCCATCTACCATAATTGTTGTTTCGAATGCGATTATAAAGTCGGAGTCCTTGAGTGGGGTGCAGCAGAGAATTATGATCCAAAAGCTGCTCGATAGAATTCAGTGATCTATTTTTTATTCATATAGATCGTTTTATCCCTCCCTTCCCAAGGTAATATCATCTCATCGTTGCCAGATAAATCATTTTCACGGATACAACCCTCAATGATCCAAGGTTTGAAAGTTTTGATCTTTCAGATGCGGCAGCTTGTGTATGTCCTCACAAGCCGATAGAGAGTGCAAATGACAGTACAAGGTGAACATTGCCATCGAAATCCAGCACTCTACGCTTATAGTGAAATTCTAGAACGCGAGGAACTTGTAGTGATATTCATTAACCTTCAAGTAATAGATTGGGCCAAGTTGACAGGTTCTTTTTTTTTTTTTTTTCTCTGTTTTGGTGCAATTTCAGAACGCGAGTTGTGGATATAATCTGTGAAACGCAATTTTTTTTCTGTAAGTAAAAGTTGTTACAAGTAATACACCTAGAGCAAATGAGATACAACAGGCGGGTTGTCTCTAAATCTCATGAAGACATTGCTTGCTGTTTGCCGCAGTGACTATCAATGGCGACGAGTAGCAATAATCGCCATTGACAACCACGTTTCCAACTACTTTAGCTGCTCTCAACAACCACACCTCGGGGGGTTGTTGTTTTTTGTGTGGGCTATTTGTTGCTTTCAACAACCAACCGAGGTGGTCTTTCTCAGTCTCTCAACGTTGACATTTTATATGTACTCTCTCTCTCTCTCTCTCTCGTTAGTGTGCTTTGCTGAGTTCTGATTTCATGGGGTTTTTACATTCCAGAGTTGTTTCTTTCCCATCCCTTCCATATCTGCAAGCCCTTGAGAAATCAGACATGGACGGTTTGCATTTAGCAAGGAGCACCCAACCAAGATAGACTGTAGGAAAGTGAAATCTTTCTAAGTACAAAAGACAAGGAGAGAATATAGGTTTAGGATTAAAAATTGGTAAATCATAAAAATGTTTAAGATTAAATCAGTATAATTGAAATTGTATTTATTCGATAGATTTAGGATTTTTTGGACAATTATCCCCATCAAGATAGAGGATCGTTAAAAATCATCCGGAACTAATTATGCTGCTCATAAAGAGACATAACACCCTCCCGCAAACATAAGATAAGATCGAGCTGGATGCTCTTTATTACAATCCTTGAACAGGTCGGGATAGGGATGGGTCCATGGTATCTAACACTGATCAAAGGTTTAGTTCATTCTCATAATTACAATCCCTGAACGGGTCAGGATGAAGAGGGGTCCATGGTTTTTAACACTGATCAAAGGTTTAGTCGCATTGAATGCCTCTTGTGCTTTGCAATCTCAGCGCTGCCGATCAATCACTTTTTCCACTGGAAGCGACCACCCAACCGAGCCTTGATAGCCTAACGTCCTGATGAAAGTACACACCATGCAATTGCACGCACCCCATCTGCTGCTCGTCCAGGCTCTTCCCACTCACTCTCCCCAGCTCCAGAAAACCAGAAACATGCTATGGCAAAATGAGATGATGAAGTCAAGGGAATCTAACTCAAGCGAAGTCCTGTTCCCCAGGAAGTAGTAAACTGCTGTCCTGGCCTGGCCTCTCGGGGCCGCTGCCATCGCATTAAACTCATGTCCTGGCGACATTTTGGAGCCATTGGATTGCATTAAATGCACCCCCAATAAGTTAGGCGGCCTTTCAGATTTCTCGACCAACTACGGCCTTGGCATCCTTCGTCCCTGTCCAAGTCTAGTACCATTCACTATCGTTCGGACTCGTTATCACGTTTTGATCGGTTCCTCGGCGTGAGGGAGTTTGATTTGCATGTGAAGTGATTTGACTAGTGATGGTGATTAGGTAGCTCACTGGAAATGAGTTTTCTACATATTCCTTTATTTTTTTTTATTGTAACTTCATATCGAGACACACAAACAAATTGTATTAGTACGGTTAATATATTTTAATTGAATCATAAGTCAACCAAAGTTTTAAGTAAAATTGAACACGACCGAGTATGCCTAATTAGTTTAGATTTGAATTCTCTCTTAAGAGATGCCTTTTCAATGATTCTTTTCTTGTGAAAAGTAGCCAACCCTACAGTATTTAATAACCCGGTGGAAAAGGGGGAATGATTCATTCACATGGAATCTACCTTAACCCTATGAATTCGCCGCCTGCCTTTTCCATTTTAACATTTTTTACAGGTTAGATATTCTAAAATATTTAACGCTCGTCATTGGTTCATGATACTGTCTTCTTACCTAGGGATAAATAGGTGGTGCTATTTGGGTGTATTGTCCATTTGGGTTCTCTAATTTCTTGGGCATTAATTGTTTCCAATCACCTTGGCATCAAATGTACTTCAAAGTTAGGTCACAAAATACTAGTTAAATATTTTCAAAAAGCCTCAAATATATAACATTTTTGTCATTTAATCCTAAATATTTTAGTTTTACCAATTCAATTCTAAATATTTCTAAATTTTGCAAATTGGGTTCATCTAGTCAATTTTTAATAGGAAACCACTGATGTGGTAGTTCAATCAACAGTGATTATTTTATGTTGCACGATCGATATTGACCTAGATAAATTTTAATATTTTTTTCCTTTTTTTTTTTGTTCAAATGGTCGGCAATGTCGTCGACCCTCACAAAGCCCTTGCTAGCCAAGGGCAAAGGTCGTGGCCCTACTGCTATATCTAGCGAGGGCTCGCGGCACCCTCACCAAATTTGGTGATGTAAGGGCATGGCAACCCACGCTAGCCATAATGAGGGCAAGTAAGGGCCATAGTGTACCAACCAAAAAAAAAAGGCTATAGTGTAGCTAGCAAGGGTCGCGGCTGGCAAGGGCTTCACGACCCTCGCCTAGGAGTCCTTAGCCCTCAGTCAATGGTTGGTGGATGCCATTGGCCCTTAGCCCAATGATCGACAGCCTTGCCGGTCCTTTGAACCAAAAAGGAAATAAAAAAATCTTTAAAAATTAATTAAAATTCTAAAAGAATAAAATACTATTAAAAATTCTTCACGTTACCGCTAGTTATGTCAAGTAGGCCGACTCATTCACATTAGTAATTTTCGACCAAAATTAGCCAGACAGACTCAATTAGTAAATTAGAAAAATATTCATGACTCAATTGATAAAAGTACAATAAGTTTCCAAAATACTTTCATGTCCAATAAGCATCATCCATGTAGGAAGTAATTGGGGAGTAGAAAATCCATTTCCCAATAAAATTCCACAACTTGCTTTAAACCACGTGATATATAAATGTAGAAATCTCCACAAATTTCGTAGTATTATTGATTTTCGAAAGATTGGTGACATGTATGCCATAATCCTGTGAACACAATGTATATTGAGACATGTTACAGGACAAAGAATCCTCTACCTCTTTATGTTATAGGCATATGCCATATGCATAGGATCTCGACATTAATCTAACTTAGTTTCGATTTTAGGTGACACATCACAATCCTATTTTAAATTAAAATGATAGAAAAGGAAAGATAATAAAAGCTCATGTAAAGTCCATCTAGAGGAGGTTTGTCTACACAAGATTAAGACTTGACATTTTGGATACTTGGCGTGTTTCAACTTATTGTGAATTTTAAAAAACCTTCAAAGTACTCATCTAATGTGTTATTTTAGTAATGTCCACGGCTCTTATCTAGGGGTACAATAAGAAGACGACCTTCTATTTTTTTAGGGATACTTCTCGTCTTCATCTTTCCTAAAATCCGTATTAAAAATTCTTAAATGATACATATCGAGATAAATTTGCAATTTATAATTCGTCCAAAAAAAATCGTGCATGATTTTCTCCCAATATTAAGGAGACTTTTCATCTTCTTTTACTGAAAGATTTCTTGAAAGTAGTGCCCTTAAAGCTTTTAGGGACGGTGCATTGCGCAGTCCTATAGGTGTTTGAGGGACGGCCACGTTTCATTGTCCTTACAGGACCACCATAAGGACGGCCCTCTTGTCGAGGTTCTCTCGTGAATATTTTGGGGACGGAGTGAAACAAACAATTTTCAACTTTGCCAAATGTAAAATGTGATTTTCAAACTTTGAATTTATTCAATGTAGTGTCTAAACTTTATCTTAATGTGTAATATCGTTATTGAACTTTTAATTTATTCAACATGATCCTTAAATTTTTTATGTAAGTTCAATTTAATCCCTATATTGTTTGTCCTTAAACTTGAACTAATGAAATGATAACATCTAATATTTCATACGGTCCATAGACTAAATTAAATATGCACTAAAAGTTCAGATACTATATTAAACAAATTAAAAATTAAGGGAGTACATGAAACAAATTTAAAACTCGAAAATTACATTGCACATTTAGTCAAAATTCAAGAATTTTTTGTTTAATTATCTCTTTCTTTTACGAAAGTGAAATGGTGCACTAAATAGCAGGAAAACATGTATGCACCTTGCTATTGAACTTTCATTATTCCGGTGATAAGGTTCGCACTAACGTGCACCAAGACAAGGCAAGAACAAGCAAGACATCTCGCAATCAATGCGAAAAAAAGATTCAAGATTATATCCGACAACTCCCCCCACGGCTCGACCCTTCATCAATGTCCCACCAGCTTATCTAAGACAAGGAGTTCACCACTCTAATAAGCAAGACGATTAGCAGCGGAGTAGAAGACTGTCAAGAAACAAATCATTTCCCCAGTAGCTCTTGCCAATTTTTAGGACCACTCAGTATACAGCAGAGATTTTCATGAGCCCACTGAGGAAAAGAGATGTCTGCAAATTTCGGAAGCTCACCAAGGTAGATCACTTTCAAGAAAGCCATGGCTCGTGCCTCCATTACAAAAGGGTCTGCAGAACTCGAATCACCACACGCACAAAAAGCTCGAATCCTTGTGAGCAACAGTAACTTGACATGCACAGAATATAAGATGACAACAAAAATCAAGGGTTGGGCCTTTGGACCATCCAGAGTACCTCACAAATACATCGTACAAAGTGTAAGACAAACATTTCGAAAGAGTTTCGAGAACCATTCACGTGTCACTACCTTTGGTAACCTATACCTATGTGACCCTTCATGTAAGTATTCTGGGATTTTCGAGAGAGATGAGAGAGAATCGATGGAGACTACATCTTCGCTAGATTGGCTTCATATTTCACTTTATTCGAGAAGAGTATTTTTATCCGAACAATATGCATATTAAAGGAAATAATCTAATCTAATCTAACAAGGAAATTAGCTACCTTAGAAAATAACGAAATATCAAATTATATCTCTAATATTTAATGATATCTCTAAGAGTATTCTTTTATAGAGAATCTTTAATATCCATAAATATACTTCGACGCTTCACTCTCTTTCCACGTCATGGTGTGTGAAGAACATTCTTTATGTTTAATGCTTTCATTAATATCAATTCACAACTTTTTTGTGACATGCAAACTAAAATAATTCATGATTTTTTGAATCATACAGTGCAAACCCAGTGTAGCCCCTTTGTTACACAAACCACCATCATCATCAAAAAGTTCGAATATATAACCAGCTATCCGAATCGATAGCGAGTGATTTAGATTGGGTGAGAAAGGTATCCGGTAATCAGAATTTGGCAAAAAGCTTGAAGGATCTTGAGCCAAAAAGAAATCCAAGAGCAACACCCCAACGCCCGGGAAAGGAAAAGGGAAAACTTTTCCTTTAATCAGATTTGAATCTCCTGGCTTTTATCCTCTCCTTTTTCAAGAGAACAAGAGCACCAGCAGCTTTAGACACATGTCTCGCAGGAAGTGGGGTTGAGCTCATGTGCCGTGTCAAAGATATTACAGTGGGAAAGAGGAAAAAAGGGATGGTTTGAGCGTTGTGTGGACTCAGACACGGAGAGGCCCCATGCCTTCTAATAATACGTAAGAGTCATGGTATCGAACAAGAAATCCTTGGTCCGGATCTGCGTTTTGCTGTAAGAGACAAGACAGCTTTTGCCATTTGCACATTCTGACAAGTCAACCTCCTCATCTTACATTTTCTGTGTTGGCCATTGACTCAGGATTATCCTAGGATATTAAGCAGTTTCTTGAATGAGATTCCCTAATTTTCTAATCTGATTACACTTTGCTTGTGTTTATCTTTTTTGGGTTTAGGTACCCCTTCAGCATAAGACACATAATTCAGTCTTTTCTCGCATCCTACCTAATTAGACATACTAATTATGTTGATTTCATGTCCATATGAAGCGTAGATACTACAATAGGAGTATAAGGATAACAACTAGCTTTTCATGTACAACGATTTCATTTCGTGGGTAACTCGTGTGAGGATTTATTATTTACCCAAAATGAACACTAAAAAATGATGACATAATTATGGATAGGCTCATTTTTTTTTTTTATGGATAGTGAACGAGACCAATTTTCAGAGCTTAAACATTATGACACCCATACATCATTTCTTGTGGTTCGCTATTCTTTTTTCTAAATTTGAATGTCTTGACCTACTGACAAATAACCAATCAAAAGATGTCATATGATGTCTCCCCTCATTTAATGAAAAAAAAATGTTTAGTAAAAGCTGAGTATCTTTATACTTCGATCATAGCTTTTAAAAAAGACTATGACTAAAACCGGTTTAGAAAGTTAACACACAATAGGTTATATGACAAACTATCATTGTTTTAACGGAAAAAAAAAAGGTAAACTATTATTAAGTGTTTGAATATGAAATATTTGTATAAATACCCACTTACAATCCGTCATATCACTTAAATTATTGAATTATTTATGGACAGATATTACATATTAGTATACCTAGGATTGCTTGTGGATTTTTTATTTACACGAGACTTAGCCGGCTGGTCACCCACGACAATTACGCCCTCAATCTTGTTCTTCCACGACAAGTATAAATGTATGCACACGGAGGAAAGCACTACTTCTACACTTCCCAACAGAAGACCTTCACACCCTATCAGAAAAGGAGTAGACTTTTCCCCCCTCCCTCTCTCTCTCTCTCTCTCTCTCTCTCTCTCTCTCTCTCTCTGTCACAGAAGCACTGAAATCATAGGCTTGGCAGCAAGATGAAGGGAGAGAAGAAGGAACACAGAAAAGGGCTGTGGACAGCAGAGGAGGACAGGCTTCTGGCGGACTACGTGAGGGTGCATGGCAAGGGGAAGTGGAATCGCATTCCCCAGATGACAGGTTAGATTCTTTAATCATTTCTTCTTCTTTTTGGGAAAAATCTTCGCGAGTTATAATGGGTATGGTCGAAGAACAGTGTTGGTGTCTGAGCCTTAAGCTGTTTTTGTTCTTGTGCAGGCCTGAAAAGATGTGGCAAGAGCTGCAGGCTGAGGTGGATGAATTACCTGAGCCCGAGCGTGAAGCGAGGTGATTTCTCGGAGGAAGAAGACGACCTCATCATCAGACTCCACAATCTTCTTGGAAACAGGTCTCTCTCTCTCTTTCTCTCTCTCTCTCTCTCTCTCTCTCTCTCTCTCTCTCTGACCTCTCTTTTTCTTCTTCTTTTCGATCTCTTCTGGCATGACATGTACCTGCAATTAGAACTTAAAACCTGTATTTTTCTTCCATTATCGACATCGCTTGTTAAGCCGAATGAGTAGACATACCTATCTGGGTATGCAGTTCTTCTCTCCTCCTATGTTTTCCACACGAAAATCACATTAATTGTTCCCACTTATTGAGACTTTCGAGTGGTAATTTAATTAACTTTTGTCAAGACCCTTCACTATAATTCCTCCTGGTTTCATTTCAGTCTTGTTTTTCAATGTTCTGAGCAAAGTTTCTGACTTTGTGACCCAAGAGCAACAAGAACACACAGCTTTTTGCATTTGTCCTTGAGGCAATGATTTGCCCTATCTTTTCGCCCTCGATCATGATTAATGCTGGCAAACTTTCTACACATAAATGATGCACATATATATTTATAATATATACATAAAGTTGTCAATAACGCCACCGTAATGAAGCTAACGCTAGGGGTACATTTTACGGTGCAAGGTGACTTTCAAATCATTTCACTTTTGGACGTAACTGAACTTTTACTTCATTCGACCATGTCCCTGTTGACGATAACTCGCCTCGTCAAGGACGGTAGGCCATGGCGATGAATGATGATAGCATAGCATGTAGTGATAGATGTCCTCTAGGAAGTGGTGACAGACAGCAACGCCTTCAGAACTTTTCTGCATGTGACTTTCGATTACCGCCCATGCTCGAAGAGAAAACGAAGACAGAGAACATGGAACAACTCTAAAACGTGGGTTTGATGTCTTTTTTATCTTTGTTCTCCAGATGGTCGCTTATTGCGGGGCGAGTTCCTGGGAGAACCGATAATCAAGTGAAGAACCATTGGAACACTCATTTGAGCAAGAGGCTCGGGTTCAAAAAAGGCAACGGCAGGGCTGATGATCATCGTCCGAGAACCCACCTCAAAAAGGAGAAGGAGAATCATGCCATGGTGCTGGGCTCGAGCTTGGAGCCACCCTTCAGCGACCACTTAGAAGAAACTGCTCGGAAAATCACGGGGGATGACAAGTCGTCTCGGGGAGCACTGGTCGAATGCGATCCCTCACAGCAATTGGCTACTCCGAGCAATGAGTTCCAGAACCCCTTTTGGTTCTTTAACAGTGATTTGAATCTTTATAGTCCCGATTTCACAGACAGATTGGGCGAGTACGCTCTAGATCTTGTATCGGATGGCTTGTAAACGAATTTTCTTTTCTCAGCCTTGATCCGAAGTAATCTTTAGAAGCAATTAATCTCTCCTTTCCCTACAGTTCTCTATGTGGACATGCAAAAGCTAGTTCTTGTTTTCCTGGAAAAGGAACTAGCATCGTACAGGTACCGATTCAGGTGACAACAAACGCATGCATTAACATAGAAAAACACCAAATGTGGTAAATGTAAAAAATTTAGCGATCTAGATGTTAGTTCGACACAAATGTTCCTTCGACACATGTTATTATTCGGAATGCTTGGCTACAGACGGTACATCGAATCAATGATGGATGCTGACGGAGATCGTTTGGACTTTTGGGTACAATACAACGAAAGAGACAATAGGATTTTATGAAGATGAGACCACACGCGGAGAAGAGAAACAAAAGTTCAAAACAAATGCCAAACTTGTGCCAACTGTTCTTGATTGAAGTGGGTCTCTCCCTTGGCTGGCACTATGTCCAGTTGAAGAATTAGGGTTCTGATTTATAAGGGGGACCCTTCTTCTAGATTTTCGCAAAGATGGAGCAACACAGCAAAGCTCTCAAGATCAAAGGTTCTCGATCTAGGTTCAGCACACGGCCAACAGATACAACGCAATCGTATACTAGAAGAGTCTACAAGACAAATCAGAGTTCTGTCATGGTTTTAACTTCCAAATACAGTAACAGTAAGCGTCGTCGTATGAGTCGGAAAACAGTTGCTAATGCGACACGATGGACGAGAAGACTTACGAGGAATTGCTTCATCATAGTCATCGTGAGACCACATTTGCCATAACGTGGAGCCTACATGTCCAAGTAATGAATCCGACTACTTAGGCGTTGGCCGCTAGGACTTTCGCTTGATCCAAGGAATTTTAGGTGGCGCAGGTAAAAGAGAAACTGGACAACGAACGATGCAATGATTAACCCACCAATTGCGCCACCTTTGCCCCCAATTCCCTTCCCAGGTTTTTTTTCTTTTCCAGCCACATCGGGCTGGCGTCAACTAATCATTTGACATGGCCAGGAAGCTTTTTTCCCAAATCGCCATAGTGATTCGGGAAAGAGGTCTTTCACTTAGTGACAGTAAAGCGACAGTCCCCACGGAAGTGGCCATAGAGATGTGGTATGGGTCCTGAAATGATGGCTAATCATCATCCCTCCCAGCATTACCTCAGGCATCTTGCGAACAAGGGCGAGGACCCGGCTCCATTCCAGGCCGAGGGGGGGGGGGGGGGGGGGGGGGGGGGGGGGGGGGGCCGGGGCCTGGTTTTGACCTTGTCGTGTGTTCAGACAGTTTTCCCCAAGATGGCTAGGCACGTCCGGCCGTCCTTTGCGTATTCGTTCCGGACATGTGACGATGCGTCGCATGGCGGAGCTCGACGGGAGGGCGAGAAAGATGATCGCAGCCTTGGACGGCGGAGATCACCCCCTCCAACCCACTTGGGCACGGCGCTCGGATGGTTTCAACGACGGTGTCATTGACGCCGTAGAAAGGCGTTGCTCTTGCGCGGCGGGCGAAAAGGTCTGCTGCTTTCCGCTCGTAAAAATAGAAAGCTAGGACGAGGGATGGGGACCGCCTCCTTGAGGGGGGCTATGCTGGTCGCTGGCGCAATGATTTCGGTCATTATATGATATGTTATGCATCCTATGCAATCGGTTTTTCATAATGCTCCGCAAGCACTGAAAGTAGAACCGGTCCTGATCCAACATCCGGCGCTGCTTTGAGGCTTCTTTTTTTTGTGTGCGCTTGCATGGACATGTTCACATGAATTGCGGTTCGGTGACGTCAAAGACGACTCGGTCATGATTGTACGAATTGAGGAGCGGTAGCTCGATGAGAAATTGCTAGATCACAAACCCACAAGAGAATTAAAAGAAAAAGGATAATAGTGACATGTTAGGGAAATAGGGAAATTGTAGTTTGCAGAAAAGAAAATGAGAAATTACAGCCCTAGATTGTCAATTATGTTATCTTTATAACCCTTAAGGATGTAAGATGGTTCTATTTGAATCGGGCCATTTTTAAAAACAATTCAGCCCATAATTCATTGGTTATGACTTTTCTATCCCTTTTTTTTTTTTTTGGAAATCTGAGGGTGAATCACCTCATTGATTTGAGTTGTCATCTTCAACATCGAACAAGGTGGTCCGACATTCAAGATGGTGTTCAAACAATCCCTCGGCCCATGCTCCAAACATTTTAGACCCACTCCATCAAGATATTATGTCTCGTTGAAGGGAGAAAATATTCCGTGATTTGTAACCATCACATCATCGGCCTATGTGGTCAGCATGAGTATAGTCTACTCCACTCAAAGGGTGACACGTGTCCATGACGTGGACATTGATGGAAAATAAAAAATGAAAACCTTTCTCTAGCTGGGAGACTAGTGAATTGAGAAGAGACTGTGCCAAGTAATACTAAATGCTGAAATTTAACAACCGCCTAAAACTCTCCCTCCTCTTTTCAAGGGTTGTTTATCTGCTCTCTCTCTCTCTCTCTCTCTCTCTCTCTCTCTCTCTCTCTCTCTCTCTCTCTCTCTGTGAAAATTTCGATGGACCTTATTGTTGTGAGAATTTTTAATTAATGAATCTTTATTGGTTGTTGAGGCCCAAAACGGGGCCCGTCTTATCACTGAAGCCAGTTCGCCGCCCATTTTAAGCCAATGGGTCGATTGTTTTGGGCCTTCCAAGCCCAAAGAAGGGCTCACCCTCACTGGGCCAAAAAAACCATTTTGGACGAATTTGAGGCCCATTCTAGGCCCATGGGCTGATTAATCTGTACCTCAAGTTGCCCAGCAAGGCCGAAACATGGTGCACACCCAAGCTGCAGGGCCAACGAGCCCCAAATGTGACCTATCTGTGGTGGGCCTTAATGGGCAAACAACGACTAGTTTGAGTGCTCACTTCCTCTCATCTCGGTTTGGGTATGAATTTTCCTAAATTGGATTAAATATGGAAATGTTTTAGTTAACTAGGTTGGGTCCAATATTGCTCACTATATTTGCATCGCATAAAAACGGATTATATGGGTCGATTTGGATTGGACCGAACCCGGCCCACTTGTTTGACGGGGCTCCATATTGCTTGGACCCCATATTAAATCCAATCATAAGATACGAATTGAGAATCTATCAATTATGATAGCTAAGGTTATAAATTTATATTAAAAATTTCACCGTAGAACTTATCGAACAATACAAATTTTTCACCTATGGCAGTTACAGGAATAGATTTTCTAATTATTATAGATGCAACGAGAGGATTCACTTATTATTTGAAACGATAGTTTTGAATCACATAATTTCTTCAATAATATTTTGGCTCTACGTGCACCACAAGAATCAGCAATTCAAAATTTTCAAGGCCTATCACGAATCACTTGTGTATGTAATTAGTGATCAACACAAATGATCCCAGAATTTTATCTAATATGTAATGCTAGACATAAACTTTTTGAATTGTATAATAAATATTCTGAATTTTAATCCAATATTTAATGCTACCCTTGGATTTTTAACTTGTTTAACATAATTCTTAAACTATAAGAAAGTGTTTAAAAATTCACAAATCACATTAGATCAAGATTTATAGATTATACCACTGCTTACGGTGACCTAATTGAATAAGTGCTCCTATAATCATTTGCGAGAAGAGAGCAGCTCGAATTCCGCTGGCCTTATGGAATCTTAAGTACGGCATCGGGATGATGGATCTTCCGTTAGCGTCGCCCCAGGATTTATCCCGTTACCCCGGTCCTGTCGGCTGTTCGTGTTGGTACGATGCGCGAATTTTCTGAGTCATTAAAAAAAGAAAATTATAAATTATTCATATCATCTCGATAATCTTTAGATTTTTCTTAGTTGGGAATGGCAAAACATTTTTCTCACTCTGGATGTCTTTTGTCTCCTCGGACAAACGCTTGCCGACTCCCAAATCCTAAGACAGAGTAGCGAGCGAGGGAGGGAGACAGAGGAGATGGGAGACCTGACGCTCGGTCGCTTCGGGCAGGCAGACGCGCGTCGTCGGAAAAAAAAAGCACACGTCGCTTCCCACCTGCGGTCCAAAAATCGGGAGCTCCGTCAAATCAGTCCGCGCATTCCCACGCGAGATCCGATCCGATCCGATCCGATCTCGCCACCCCGATCGATGGCGCAAACGCCGACGCCCGCGTAATCATTGCCATCTCGTCCCGCCGTCGATCGGTCAGGTGGATGAGCTTTTCCGGATCGCTTTCGGTGCTCCCTCTTTTTCGACACCGCCGAAGGCGCAGATGGAGGCGAAAGCTGAAGCTTTGGAGAGGCTTCCGCAGATGGGAGGTCGAGAATGCGACGTCGTCTCGACAGGATGTGACTCGTGAGAATCCATATCACGATGCAAATCTCTCTCTCTCTCTCTCTAGTTCTCGTTAGTTCTCGTTACACGAAAATGGAGAACATCTGGTTGAACTTCAAAAACCGCGTTCCATTTTAACTTGCTTTTCTTCTTTCATCTCTTGTTTTTTTTTTTTTTTGTCTTTTCAGCTACTAATGGAGCTGAAAATATGGAGAAGATCTTAAAAGAGTCTTTTCATATGTATATATAAAAAAAAATTTAAGAGTCGGTAATCGTGCTTTGAATATATAAATACTACTATTCAAAAATTAGACAACGGATCGTTTTTTTTACAAGTGTCCATGGCTCGGTTAACATTAACCTAAATCATGACTCGAGAGTTTTGTTTAAATGATCCGAATTTTTAATGTAAGTAGAAACATACTCGGGGCTTTGTAGGGGAAGTATTTTTTTGATAATAATAATAATAATAAAGTTTATGGATATTTATTTTAGACTACCATCCAAAAATAACGACGATATATAGTGAATTAAGTCATATTATCCGGCCTTCAGATGAGGAAATACATATTACAAAAATGAAAGGAAAACATCTGCTAGCAAATCCTCGACCTTGTCTCACGCCTTCTCTAAGTCATACCAATTATGCTTCTAAAGTATGATGTTAATAATACAATAATTTTTATACAATGGTCACTTAGTTACCATAACTTTTTTTCCTTCAATCACTTGAGTGTTGCTATAGTTATTAATCATTCACTTAAGTGCCATTGGTGATTTATGTGGCCGATGAATCTAACACAACATTAATTCATTATAAATTGGCTGATGCGACTCATTGAAAAAAGAAATCAATTAACAAAAAACACAAGATATAAAGTCATTCTAGCCCTACCATTAACAAAAAAAAAATCAAATACCAAGCATAGAAATATTAGTGAGAAAGTAAAAGGACCTTGAAGTAATAATATCGTGCAGAATTTTATGAGATTACTATCAATTGTTCAAAAAATCTTAAATTATTAGACGAATAGTCAAATACTAGATTTAGCATTTAAATATTCCATCTTTTCGCAATTGAAATCGTGAGAGGTCCTTGATTTATTTTAAATGAGTTTAGAAATAAAGAAAATAAAAATAGGAGTATTAGTTGAATAATCAAAATAGGCGAAGATTTTTGTTCAAAAAAAAAAAATAGGCGAAGATTCACGGGACCTACCGACCCGTTGAACGCAAGATGGAAAGATATGGTCCGTCCGAGAGCATATCGCTCTATATCTCCAATGATCGCGACCCATCGCACATCGGACTTTGTCTTCTTTTATTTCTTTTATTTTTTTAAATTTTTTTATGCCAAATTTTCATTTAAATTTTTTTTTGGAGAGCCGCCACATGGGACTCCAACCAAACCACACGCTCGCCAAGTCCATGTCTTGACCCCGGTCAAAACCCTCAGCCATCCCTTTCACCTTCTTTTTCTTCCTTTCCATTTTCTATTATTTGTATACATACATATATATATATATATATATATATTTCCCATTTTGTTTTCTTAACGAGATCTCTTTCTTTTATAAATTAATTTCTTCTTCCACGATCAGCTTTCTTACCTGTTAAAGCGAGAGGACCCCTCTTTTTTTTTTTCCCTTTTTTTTTTTCAGGTTCCACTGGCTCTGGCTCTTTATGCGGGGCATCTAAATCTAGCGGTGAAGGATCCAATGATTGGATTTGGATTTGGGACTTAGATTTGGATTTGGATTTGGCTTTCTGGGATTTCTTTCACATGGCGATTTGAGTTCCGGTCCTCTGGGTGCTTCAAAAGAAGTGCTGGAAAAGGTCCATCCGGGGTCCGTGTCCAAGGCATATCTTATCTCTTTTTCTTGGATGAGTTAGGAGACACGATCGGAAGGGAAATTCGCCCGGTTCATAGATGAAAGAAAAATGCGGCCTGTCCCGGACGCGCGTTTGCGCGACGACGCGATACAAATGTGGGGATTTTGGAATCGAATGAAGTAATCGTGTAGTATGCCCGTGTCACGGACTTGAGAATTCCGTGATCACAAGACCGTGCAAAATTGAAGAAAGCTACCCTAACTCACCCGAGAGCTTTTGTAATGTTCCCAGAGATAGGTAAGAGATAGGTAAGACAGTAATTGCGTCGAGATTTAAAACTCTCTAAACATAAATGTCATTTGGTTTTTTTTTATCAGTCCTACTCTATTCCTACTTTACACTCACTCTCAGACTTTTGCCCTACCTCTTACAAGGTAAGTCGAAACCTACTCATGAAATTTACGCATCCCCATCCCATCCCTCCCTGAGAATATGAGAATTTGAACCCTCACTTTCCCCTTCCATGTTGGAAGGATGGCCACTGGGGTGAATCCCAGTGGTTTGTGTCATTAATTAATAGGTGGAGAGATACAATTAATCTCAATCATTGGTTATAATCGGAGGGTATCAAATATAAGAAGAGATGCCCTCCACTCGTTATATCCATTCGATCATTTTAGTTCCATTCTCTGTTAATAACTTTTATTTCTAGAAACTTTCACTCTCTATAATTCAAATGAGCTCAAGTGATCGATCCAATGAAGGTTTAGCTTAGGCGCTCCAATGATCCCAAGTTATCCCAGAAAGTCTAAATTACCATACGATCTTGACCCTAAACAATTAGTCTGTAACACTGGCATGAGAGATGTTAGATTATATTTGTGTACAATTAAAAAAAGATCAATTTTGGTCATTATTAACGTGTGATGGACTTGGTCAAAACAGTATTTGGTCATTTGTGAAAATCGACAAAAAGTTGAGTCGACAATCTCGGGTACAATCGTCAAGTTAATGGAGCCGATGAAACCATTGAGAAAGTGGGGTCGACGTCCCTTTTGTAGTCTCTATTCATAGCATTTGTTTGTATGCGTTTGTATTCTTCAGAACCCTCGCATACAAACAAACAAACGAGGATCTTATTTTTCAATTATCTTTAAATTCTTGCACTATAATTATAATTTCTAGATTCATCTCATCAATCAAATTTCAGCGTATTTCTTAATTGTAGTTTCTAGATTTGTGTGATCGATTATATTCATGTGTATCTTTACTATAATTCCTATGGGCTCATATTAAATTTTGACGTTACATTTTTATATTTTTCGGCCATGTCGTTGATTAAATTTCTATATAGTTTGTGTACACTAGATTTCATTTGGAGTGAAGTTCTCGATTTTCTTATCTATTTATAATATTTCCTATTCGAAATAGGCATAGAATTTGTTTCATCTAATAAAATTGATAATGACTTCTACAGATGGCATTTCATCGTACGGAAAAACAATATTATTAAAATATATTGATCATATTTTGTATGCATTAAAAGTGCAAAGGGTTAGAGTCGGCAAATGACTTGTCAACATGACAGTTTATTGATTAATTAATTTATAGAAAAAAAAATTCTTACTTAGTTACCTATCACAATGTAGGTGGATTCTTATTCCATGTGCGTGAATAGAATAATTTGTGTACATCCGTAGAAATTAATCCAATTGAAACATTTTAAGTACAGATTTATTGCACGACATCTGATTAGATTCGTCATATCGCAAATTCGATCATTGTACAAGAAGCGACATAATATTATATTCTTATATTCTTTAATTTAGATTTGACACGACACGATCGTAATTAAAAGGACAAAAAAACAGGATTACCAATTTTGATGGTCCTAATTTTTTTGAAGAAATTTCCAATTTCTAACCCTTCTTGCCGCAGCCAGGCGTCACGTTTGAACACCTGGTTCCTGAAAATGCCCTGCCGTCCCTGTTCGAGAGAACCATGACAAGATCCGAGCAAAATCTTATGGTGGACCCGTTCTTCTTGACACCTCGTTTTCATCGGATCCGAAGGCTTTCTCGTATCGCCATCGCCACCAGAAGTCAAAATGCAAAATTTCATCTCCCCCGCGTTAAAGTTCGATCCTTTTTAAAGCTCGGAAAAAGCAAGAATCGAGGGTCATTTTTTTTTGCCCATGACACCTGCTGCCGCCCCTGTTTTCCTACCCTTTCTTCTTTAATTATTCTTGATAATCCAATGCCGTGCGTCCACAACGAAGCAAATCTCGGCTCCAAAATCCATGCACAGGGAGCAGCACACCGACCCCAATCGATGAGCACGGAAACAGAGGAGGTGAGATTGTTTTTACATGGATGCGTTCTGTCTGTCCGTCTGTCAAGTGTTTTGACAGAGGAGAGGAGAGAGAGTAAAACAGGGGAACAGTGAACGGAGATTTGTCTGAAAGGACAAGGGACAAGTGGGATATAATGCCGGTAGATTTTGCCAAGATATCGCGAAGGGAAAAAAAAAAAAAAGGATCTTTCTGAGAATCTCTGCCTTTATCTGCTCCCCTTCCATTCAATTGGAAAGGCGAAATCGCCCCAAGATCTTCTCTTTTTCTCTTTTCTTGGTTTTTTCCTCTCCCCCTTTCTTTTCCCACTTCCTCTGCTATAAAGACCCGTCACTGCGATATCCCACGTTCTCCCTCATTCATTCGTTGAGACCCCTCAACAAGAAATCGTGCGTTCGTACAGTTTCATCTACATCAGGAAAGGCTCTTTGCTCTATCTTTTCCTTGCGAGTTATCATTATGACGATGGCCGGCGAAATTCTCCGGCGGCAGTCGCCGGCGGAGGTCGACTTGTGTGGTGGGTCGGGTGAGGAGCTGCATGTTCTTGCGGTGGATGATAGCCTTGTGGATAGGAAGGTCATTGAGAAGCTGCTTAAGAGATTGTCTTGTAAAGGTGGGTGTCAATGTTTCTTGGTTCAAATTTTCTTGATTTATCCTGCTCTGGGTATGATTTGATTATGTTAAATTGAATCCTTTTGGGCATTTGAATCTGCAGTTACGGCTGTTGATAGTGGATTGAGGGCTTTGCAGTTTCTGGGATTGGATGGAGAGAAGAGCTCTGTTGGACTTGATGTAAGAACCAAATTTAGCTCATGCTCAAGGTTTCTTCATTTGCGCTGTGCCTGCTTTGTCTTGTTGGTTGATTAGAAAATGACAGGAAATCAAAAGGGAAATTAGCCTTAGCGAGAAGAAATTGTGTTCTATGTAGTAACGCTTATGATGCTTTTGGAGGGTAGTTTTGCTTGTCTGAAGAAATGATTTGCTGTTTGAACTAAGCAAGAGTTTGAGTGCTGATTCTTCGTTCTTGAACATCATCAGGATTTGAAGGTTAATCTGATAATGACTGATTACTCCATGCCGGGCATGACTGGATATGAGCTTCTCAAGAAGATCAAGGTCAGTGATTTTTTGCTTTTAGGAGAAATTGATTCTGTCAAATCAACAAAGTCTTGTTGTGAAGATGGCTTAAGAAAACCAAGAAAAAGGGTCTGAGATTTTCTTTGTAAATCTGAACAGGAATCATCAGCTTTCAGAGAAACGCCGGTGGTTATCATGTCCTCCGAAAGAATCCTCGCCCGTATTAACCGGTATTGTTTCACTCTATGCTTTTTGAAGTTTACAAAGATAGACTCTTCGCCATATGAAAATTGTAGTTTATAAACCACATATCAGAATTGACTCATTTGAGGGAACTTTCTACAGTAGTCATGAAAAGTCTTGTATCCATGAGATTGATATGAAGAGATTGTCATTTGCATTAGAAATGAAACAATATGATCTGGCCCAAAAACAAATAGGACTGATTATTCGACAGATCGATTGATTGGTATTCAATGTTTGATACTGGTCTGAAATCATTGACTGAAGTTGCGGGTTTGTCTAAATAGTACCTTGAAATTCGGGATGTAGCACGAGATGATCAATACTTCATCTGCAGTTTCTATTTGAAGTTTCTCTGATTGTGGATATCTTTTTTGCTTGGTGGATAGATGTCTAGAGGAAGGAGCAGAGGAATTTCTTGCGAAGCCAGTGCAACTGTCCGATGTTCAGCGCCTGAAAAATTTCGTGATGGGTGGGGGAGAAGTTTGCCCGGAGAGAAGAATCAACAAGAGAAGACTCGAAGAAAATAACGATAACGACGACAACGAAAATCATGCCCCATCGCCGGTGTCGCCCCTGTGCAGTCGCGAATGGGCAGTGTGCTCATCTTCATCGTCCGATTCTTCATCGCCGTCTATAGCCGTGTCTTCATCGAAGAGGCTTAAGATACATCATCAAGCTTGAGGATACTCATTGGTATATACCAGAATTTGATTTATTGTTGTTTTTTGGCCGATGATCGGCATATTCATGGCTAGGAATGGCACCTTTTGTTCAGTAAATATAATATGATCTCTTTCCCCTATCCACACCAGCAAAATCTTCCCAATCGTCTTTTACGTTCGCGAACCTGATCTCAAATTATTTCTCGTTCATCAGTAGTTGTGTAAGGCCATCTACCAAAGCCTGAAATTGTCATTGCAGAATTCAATACATGCTTGTCAATTTCAGGCCGTCATTAGATGCTCAACAGTTCTTCTATCAACCACCACAGGCAAAGATCAAGTTGCTCAAACCTACCCGCCATGGTCCATATGAATGCCAATGAATGCCAACGTAGCTATTCATGTAAATTGATCTTTCACCCAACAATGGTGTTACCATCAAACTAGAGAGAGAAATGGAGATTCGATATTTGTATAAAGTCGAACTAGATCAGGACGGTGTTTATGGTGTGAAAAGAACATGTGGACGAGCGGATTACACCAGCATTAAACATCAAAGGCAGATTTTACCAATGTGTCCGTGGCATTAACATTCATGTATGGCATTAGCAGCAGCATGGGAAGTGATCTGAAAATAGACAGTCCAAATTACCTCCACCACAAGTGCTTGGACTCATTAATAAACCGATTAATTCACCAAATCAGCAGCACGACAGAAACAAGCCCCTCATGCCATGTGGAATGTTTTGTCATTTAGCCGTCGCCGGATAAGTTCGAGTGCATGCCTAGCTCCAGAACAAGGACTCTGCAGTCATTAATAAACATGTATTGATCGAAGTACACATGGAAATCGAGCATATGAAGAAAACTCCAGCTCAACAGTAGCTGGAACTAATGGAAACAGCTCCCACAGTAAATGTCCACAATGAACAAAAGGAAGAGAACAAAAACAATAAAACACGAGGCATTCCAAAATACTTTGCCCTCTCACCTCGAAGCTTTATGCATTGTTCGTTAACTACAATGAAAGGAGGCAGGACCGCAAAATAATTTTTGACAATCCAGCAGTTAGCAGTCGGCACAATTTTGACAAGTCTATTCACAAGACTCGCGATCATTGTTACCTCCAGAACAAGGACTCTGCAGTCATTTAAAATGAACAGAGAACAAAACCAACCAACTGCAAAGAACTAATCTTCATTGGAACTGTCAGCAGCCAACAACAAAGTGTGCAAGCTCACAATTCCTACGATGTTTTCACTTGAAGGCTAGAACCAAGACAACAAAAATCCTCTCGTCACATGTCTGTGGTCGTTGTTTAGCGCAATTTTTTTTCCATCTGAAATTCTGTATCCTCTTCTTTACAAATTGTAGCATGCAAAAACATTTTTCGCAGGATGTCATCGTCTCCATCATCACCATCGGCAGATCATTCTATCGTCAAGGCTGTTATTGGTACGGCGGTTGGAACCCTAGTCGTAGCTGCTATCTTCTTCTGGGTGTTCTGGAAATTAGTTGCTGGACGTGTCAAGAGAAGTAGGACCGACAGGAGCTTTCGGCAGGAAGATGTCGCCGACAAAATGTTCGGGAAACTAGGTAAGAATGTGAAAGGATTGATTGTTGATGAGGGTGGTGTGGATGTGCTCTATCTGAGGAAACTTGAAGAAGGCCAACATGGGAGCTGCTTCTCAAAGACGTTCGATAATCCTAGTTATGAAGACCATGAAGAGGAGAAACGAGTGTGTTGCCTGACGGAAAGTTCAGGACAGTCTGCATCAAAACGGAAAAATGTGCATCCAATCTACGAAGACTACGAATCGTTGTATGAAAGTTCTTTCGAGCAACCAGGAAAACTGACCCTGAAAGATCCAGCTCCAAAGCTACATGCTTTGCCTCCTCAGCCTGCCATTCCTACTGCAGGACCATCTCCAGCTTCAGTCCCCTATACGTCGATGCAGCAAATGACAGCATCACCTCCTCCACCCCCACCCCCTCCCCCTCCACCAACACCGCCGCCACTGCCATCGCCACTACCATCGCCACCGCTGCCACTGCCGCCGGCGCCACCTCCACCTCCAACATCACGGCCACTGAGACCCCTAATCCCACCTAAAAGAAAAGGTCCAGCAATGCCGACACCGCCACCACCTCCCCCAAAAGCAGGAGCAGGCGTCATGTTCTCATCAACAAAACCTCCACCGGCGCCAAGAGGGAAAGCGACAGATGAAAGCAGGACATGCAATCCAAGAGAAGAAAGCTCAGGAGGGGCAGATCATGGCCCAACGAAGCTCAAGCCATTGCATTGGGACAAAGTCATCTCCAATGTCGATCACTCAGTGGTGTGGGATCAGATTAACGATGGATCATTGCGGTAACACGTCCTCCTAATATTTTGATATGATATTTGACTCATTTCATTTTCCTAAAAATTATGTTTCAACCTGCTTTTCACTTCTGCTAATTGGCAGTCTTCTCTAAAATCCAGATTTGATGATGAGCTAATCGAAATGTTATTTGGATACACTGAATTGAATCCCGGATCCACTGAAAAGAGAATGAATAACATGCAATCATCTTCAGTCGGGCCCAACTCTGCTTTGTCATCCCGAATTTTCATTTTTGAAGCCCGGAAGTCCCAAAACAATGCAATTGTACTGAAATCACTTGCCGTATCCCGTCAAGAAATTGTCTATGCCCTCCTTGAGGGCCATGGACTCAGCGGTGACGTGCTTGAGAAACTCACCAAAATGACTCCCACCAAAGAAGAAGAATCTAAGATCCTTCAATTCGATGGCGACCCAACCAAGCTTGCAGATGCAGAATGCTTTTTCTACCACATCCTGAGAGCCGTTCCTTCGGCCTTCACCCGATTTAATGCGATGCTTTTTCGGGGGAACTATGAGTCAGAGGTCCTTTACCTGAAGGAATCCTTGCAAGTGCTTGAACTGGGGTGCAAGGAGCTGAGAAGTCGGGGCCTCTTATTCAAACTTCTCGAAGCTGTTCTCAAGGCAGGAAACCGCCTGAATGCTGGAACTGCCAGAGGCAATGCACAAGGTTTCAACCTAAATGCCCTTGGAAAGCTTTCTGACATTAAAAGCACTGACGGAAAGACAACTCTACTGCACTTTGTAGTCGAACAGGTTGCCCGTTCCGAGGGAAAACGTTGCTTGATCAACAAGAATCATAACATCTGCAGAACTAGCAGCCAAGGAAGCAGACAATTTGGTGCAGACTCAGACAACAATATGGTGGATCAGAAAGAGTGTTTAATGCTAGGATTGGGAGTGCTAGGAAATCTAAACGCAGAACTTTCCAATGTCAGAAGAGCAGCTACTATTGAATACGAAAGTCTGTTCAATATGTGTTCCTCTCTCTCAAGCCGTGTTGCCGAAATTAGGAATCTTGTGGCAACATCTGATAATGGTGAAGGTGGAGGCTACCTAACGGAAATGAAAGAATTCTTAGAAGAGTGTGATCAGGAGCTCAAGGTGGTCAGAGAGGACCAAGCAAGGGTCCTGGAGCTTCTGAAGCGGACCACGGACTTTTATCAAGTGGGAGCTTATAAAGAAAAGGGGACAAAACCGCTTCAATTGTTTCTTCTCGTGAAAGATTTCCTCGAGATGGTCGATCGAGTAAAAAGGGACATCACTCAGAAAATACAGAAGAAGAATGTAGCCAGAAATGAAGGGCTATCCCTGCCGCCATCTCCACTGCCGAGAAGTCCATTGAAGTTCCGGAACTTATCCTTCCGCTTCATGACATACCCACCAATGACAGCATCCTCAAGTGAATCAGAGGATGATTTTTAAATCATGCTACAGCTTCAGGCAATAAATAGGTGACAAAAGAAAGTTGTAGAGGATAGTTGGAAATGCTAGACCCTATTGGGAAGAAATAAGATTAAAACTTCTCGTTCATCATTCAGTAGTAGTAAGTTAGCTCTCTCCCTAGAATGATCTTGCTAACTTGCGGAAATAAAACCATACAGTCGTAATGATTGCAAGAAGTAACCTCTAGCATGATGCAAAAGGTTGACTCAATGTGTGCTTAGGTCGATATTGTTTAGCATGCGAGACCACTGTCAACCCGTGATAACATCTCTTAAGATCAAAACTGGGTCTACCAACCGCTAGGTACTTGGAGCTATGTAGGACAATGCATGATATTATCAGCTTTACGCATACCCGAACTAGCTCAGGTCTATGAAGAAAGCCATTATATACCCAATAGGAGTTCAACCAACCCGTGAAAATCCAGTACAGGTTGATACCACCCGGCCAGAAAAGTCTGCATGATATGATTATGTGATAATTTAAGTGCCTGTCTGTGAAGTTTTAAAAACATTTCCTGTCGAATAAAAGAGAGAAACCTGACATTCATCATGCCACTTTATTCTTCTTGAGGAACGCTGCAAGAATCCTGACATTCATGATGCCATTTTTTTCTTCTTAAGGAATGCTGCAAGGGGACATCTTCAGTTGTTTTTTACTCTTAAGTAGCACATCATTAACTGAGCTTTTGGGTAACATTTCTTTGCTCAATGTTATGTCATTTAATCATAACCCTTTTGTCCGTTGCATTACATACATGAGCCCCCCAAATATCATTGCACAAGGTGCTTCATTCAGAAGCCAAGTTTTCTCTATGCATCCAGAGCAAGGTGGGGCAATATTTTATCATTCAAATTTGTGCCCTCGGAGAATCAGATCTATTGATCAAAAAAAAAATGTCGTAAAGCATCTCAAATTCATTTCCTGTCGGACTTTATCAATTCTTAGTACAAGGTAGTCTCAGTTTCTTCAACAACATAAATCAACGGTAGCCTCTAGTAGTTAAAGAGCAGAAAATTGCATAACATAGAATTGGAAGGGAGAGGATCTATTTGATGAAAGGAACCCATTGATGCCTTTTGAATTTCCCATATCGCCTCGCATATTCACATAGCAAAACGAGTCCTCTACAACAGGACATCCTTCTTACAGGTAAAAATAACCTAACTCACTCTCGAGAGAAGCAACTCACCTCAGATACTCGAAAACAACATGTGTACGTCCATGAAAATCAGACATTAAACCTAGTTAAAGGCTGAACAGACATCAGAGAAGGACAGACCAAATTCTTCGTTTATAACAGGACAGAATTCCTAAGAGCTAGGCGTTGCTGTAAAAATGAGTCAACAGGTAGTTCCCAGGTCACCTTGCAAACTCCCCTCTGCTTTGACAGGATCCTGCTTGTAGGGCCTTCTGCAACCTGGGCAGCGGCTGTCCTCCTCAAGAATCCTCTTATGGCAGAAAAGGCATAGACGGAACCCACAAAAACAAGGCAAGAAACTAGAGTCTGTTAAGTCTAAATCTTCATAGCAAATGGGACAAGAAGTAGGCGCCGGCAAGACACCTGGGCAAAACCAGGGGACTCCGCCATCATCATGACACCGAATTGAATTGGAAATTCTGTGTTGCTTTGACAAATTGGGCAGACTCTGTGGCCGAAAAGCATCATCAGGTCTCCATGCTCGGGAATTCACCAGAGCAAACTTTGAACCCGTTCTCAAACCCTCACACGTTGATCTTTCAGAATCGTTTGGGATCACACCACAAGACTCTGATCTACCAGTAGATTTTTCTTCCTGAGAAGGGTCAAAGGGCGGAGTCTTGCAGTCATCATCAGCAGCCAAGGCATCAGCCACTGCTTCCCAATCATCCAAGCAATCGTCATTCCCATCCTCCTCTTCTGTAATACTCCCGGAACAGCAACCGGCGCTGCTGCTGCAGCTGGTGCTGCTACCGCCATAGCTGGACCCTGATTCATGTTTGCCCGGCACAATATTAAAACCGACAGGTCTGTCCGACCGAAAATCCGAATCATTCTCCCGGTCGAACGACCCATAACGCTCTGCATCTGCCACCCTCGTCACGTCCCCATTCCCCATCGAGCAATAACTTTCATTCCCCCGCCCATGACAGCCGTCCCAAGCCTCCTTCCCTCCTTTCTTCTTCACTGCACAGGGGCATAACATTTCCCCGAATAAACAACCGAAACAGAGGCAAGCGAAGGATCCAGAAACCCACCAATACCGAAGCCAATAACCCCAGAACGAAATTTCTCAAACGCCCAATTGGCCGCGCATTACCAATCCAGCAAATCCAGACAAAAACAGAGAAGCAAAAACCAATAATAAAAAAAAAAAAAACACATCGGCTCAATTAGAATGCGTACCCTGAGAAAGCCACTGCTCCCGCCGGGCGTCGAGCTTGCACTGCTTCAGCTTGGCCGACCTGTTGGCCTGCAACAAATCCAAACAACAACAAAACCACCACAGGACCGCATGAGAGAACGAACCGCGCGGAACCCATAACAGCACCCGCATTGACAGATGAAAATAGAGCCTACCCTCTTCTTCTTGGCGAAGTCCCTGGAGATGGGGACCGCCGGAAGGGACGAAGCGTTCGCCACCGCATCGGAAACCACCATCCCCGCCGATTCCCCACCGAGCAACAGCATTCGAATCCTCCGTCTATCCCTCTCCTCTCGCCTTTGAACCGAGAACCCTTCAAGGAATCGAGGCGGCGACGGCGACGGAGCGCGAAAGGCTGAGACTTTCGGACGAACAAGACCGAAACCGCGACCTTCCTCTCTCTTCTCTCTCTTTCTCTGTCTCTCCTCTGAGCTTCGATCTCTTCTTTGCAGGCGCTCCTTCGCTCTGACTCGAAGGCGGACAGAAAACCCCACACGGGCGGACACCGACACACGTGCGGGCGCGAATTACGAGTTTGCCCTCGGGCTTCCGTGCGATTTACGGGGCAAACCGGCGGGGTCGGCTGGTAAATACGCGAGGATCTTCTGATCCTTACGGCGTCGTTCCGTTGACGCCAGACCGACGCTTTGACTCGGTTTCCCCGTCCCAACGGGAGACAGCCCACATCATTTGTGATGGCTGGACTGTACCGTAATTGTCCGTTTTCATATTGCCAAAACTGAATTTTTTTCTAGAAATTATTGTTTTAATTATTTATAAAAATGAAAGAATGAAAACCATTTCATGATCCACAAAAATACTTACATATAAATTATTATCGATATAAATAGAGTCTGGACCATGAATAGAGTATGGACCATGAATATTTGCCCTCGAATTCCCCCGCGTCATATTCTCTTTGACCAATTTCAGCTAAAGAAATGGTTAGAAACGGCACAGGCCTTGGAAGGCAATCTTGAACAAGATTATTGTCAAGATATAAATAGTTAGTGATAGCTTTAACCCGTTCATCAACATTACCGACTTGTCTCGTTCGCGAAACCCTTTTGTAATTCATTATTGTCAAGATATAAATAGTTAGTGATAGCTTTAACCCGTTCATCAACATTACCGACTTGTCTCGTTCGCGAAACCCTTTTCTAATTCATCGGTTTAGAAACAGGCCGGAGCCGAGAGTGAGAATGAGAAACAAGAGAGGGTCGACGTCCAGCTCCTCTATGGACGGCGGGGAAGAGAGAACGCCTTTTCAAAGCAATTCGACTGTGAAAAAGCTATGTATATGATCGATCCAATACGAAACGACTGATTGAAAGGGAACTGATTAGAGATTCATAGTTTCCCAGATGGTGGTGGGAGATCAATGCCCTTCTCCTGACTGAACCGATAAGATACTAGTAGGAGATATCCCGCAATAATACGAAGGTAATAGTAGCAGCAGCAACATAGTGAAAATAGAATCATAGTACTAATGCTCTATCATTTAACCCTTCCATCGATATGGATGGTCCGTTATTTTATGATGTTTTTGAATGACTATCTTGTCAATCAATGGCAACAATCAAAATGGGCATCAATGGAAGAAAGAGTAGCTATTTGATGCCAGCCCTAAATAACCACCTATAAGAATATCACTAGCAGTTCAACATGCCTAGAAACAAAAAGTATTAGCTGCATAAAGCCAATGGCTTCCTCGCCAAAGCGGCAGGATTTATCCTCCAACTCGACGGATCACATCACATTGCAGGTGCAAAAATCGTATGGCAATCGAAGCTGCTCCATGCCCATGTAAATTGGCAGTACTGACAAAAGTTATCCCCCGTTAGAGCCTTGCTCATCTTTTTTCTGCAGTGGCCAAAATTGAGGAAATATGTAAGAATAGAGTTTCTTTTGAACGAAACTTCCCCATAATCTTCAAATCTGCAAGCATTTATGTAAGTAATGCATCTGCATCAATATGTCACCATTTTACAAGATGCTAAGGAGACATAAGGTCCAACTTCAACTCAACCATAAGGTCACCTCCCAAAACAGAAAGGCCAAAAGCATATGAATCATGGATAATACCCATGGGAACACACCGAAAAGCAATTGACTGAGACTGACCAATACTGGAATGCATTTAGAAACAGCAAATCCTCAGCGCAACTACATTGACTGAGCATTCAGAGCCAAGTAACAAAAATGCAATTATGCAATGACTAGATTTTGACAACTCATCCAGCAAAACAATGCTGGTAAACATAGGCACTCATTTATTGTCCCAAAGATACACACACCATCTCATCATCCCTAGCCTGATCTCCGGAAATTCAAAGCTCCATGTTCAATGACTATATAACAGCAAACATTTCAATATCTCGACAAAAAGCTAGATTAATCAGTCTGGAAACAGCAGGACAAGAGATAAGAAGAATAAGGGCACCTCCCAATGGGAAAAAAAGAGAGCCAATATTCACATTTAATTTCCATATGATATGCGTTTGGCAGGAGTTCTCTTTCCTGCAGCAACTGTTGGGGTACTTATGTATGGCCTACACCTATGAGGTATATTAGAAAACTTGCTTCGCCCTCTTTAGAAGAATCAATCGCATAGGAAGGCATCACAAAATAGAAACTTGCTCATGCAACAACAAGCGAGCACATAATCTCAGGATCATGCATGAGTGAAGATTAGCTCGCAGAATATATACATGAAATCACACTACAATAAATCTTTTATACTTCTCTACTTTTCCAGCAAACTGAAACATGCTGATTTTGAGCAGGACAAAATGCGTCAATACATTCGAGAGATCTATAATTGGCAACATAAGATGGCGGCCGAGTTCAACAGATCAACTTAAGGACCAAATTATTAGCGCAAAAAGTGAACTTCTCTCCGCTACCCACTCCCACTTCACTCCTGATAAACAAAGAGACGAAAATTCTGTTCTTTTGTTTCTTGTTTATCTCTTTTTTCGGTCAGCATCAAGACAAGATTGTCGAATCCAAATTATCCACAACGAGAGGCTCGAAAAAGAGCAGAGCACGCGGAAACCGAACGCGAGTTCGCTCATGAACATCTTCCTCGCTAGCCCCACGGCTCATCACAGCAGTCTTATCTTATCATCGAATTCTAAGCTAACCATCAACCGGTTCAATTCCACTCCCACACTTCCCTATCGAAGCAACCTACTCCCAGAACAACTAAGCATAAGATACGGCGTATTCAAAGAGATCAACAGAGACCAAGCAAAATCGCATAGAATCAATCACACGCGGCAACAGCTCGAGCGCACGATCCTCCGCCGATCGCCGCGGCCGCGATCGAGGGGGAAACCGAGACGAAACCCTAGCCGGAGCTTCGGCTTCACGGCGGCGGATTCCGCGAGATAGGAGCGAGCGAATCCGGCAGGGCGGGAGGGGGGGAGCGTACCGAGTGAGCATTGTGCCAGGCGAGGCCGCGGTAGAGGTTGACGGAGAAGGTCGCCGTCAGGTACACGGTGGTGACGCCGAGCGCCGCCGTGAAGGACTTGAACGCCAGATCCCCTGCTTTGCTCGCGATTCCCATCTCTCTCTCTGTCTCTCTCTCTCTCTCTCTAGCTCTCACAAGAACGAACAAATGGAGGCAGCGCAATCAATGGGCCGGGCCGGGCAGGCCGGGTCTACTAAACGGGCCCGGCCCAATTAAGCATGGTGGGCTCCTCTGCGCTCACTGACGTACAAGCATGGGCAAGCTTGGGCTGGGCCTATTTGGGTTACATGGGCCCATTTGGGAGGGTAGCATGTCTAGGCTCGGTCCAAGTTTCTTATTGTTGCGAATAAGACTGCTTGCCTTTACAGGCCCCATCTGAATTGAGTTAAAAACATCCCAACAGGAGAGGGCCTTATCCTTCAGAGATGCATATTCTAGCAAGAAAGAGGATGAATTGGTTTGAAGTTGGTCTTTAATGAATCGGTACCGTGTTTTACAGCGCGGCTATCGGTTGCAAGCCGGTTCCTCCAGTACAAAAAAAAAAAAATAGTAGGATCAACAAAACCAACATGGGCCAATTCCTTTTGCAAGATATCACTCATTTAATCACGATCATAGATCTCCCCAAATTCTCTATTGAATGGTTAATTTGTACGTCAATTTAACTCATTTGATTTTGGGATGATTAAAGTTTACTCAACGACCACGTTCGAATATTTGTACCTATTGAAGTTTGATGTCCAAAAATTACTTCCCCCTAGAAATTTAAAGGGAATTTGCCTTAGCCACTAATAGGTACTAACACCTAGAACGGGTCTTGCTCCTTAGATGCCACACACGATGCCACACACGTGGTTATTATCGTACTCGCAAAATGGGATTCCAATAATAAAAAAAGTACACCACAATTCTCAAGGTTGTCCTTTTTATATCATTATATGATTAACACTTAGACTATCAAAATTTCTCTCATGCTTGACAAGTGCCATATCAACACTCATTATTGTAATTCTATCAGAAATGTCCGATCGGAATATATTCCTAATGGAAAATGGATTGTTAAAAGCAGAATGCCCTGAGTAGATATTCCTATGAGTCAAATGCCATCCCAATCACTTTCTCCAAAAGGCACCTTTACGAATTGTCGATCCTCTAGGCACTAATTAACCTTATCGAATCAGCTATCAATCTAATAGCATGAGATTCCTAACTTTTTACATAGAATGGTTTAAAATGGTCACGACGTTTCATTCAATCGAGTATGGATGAAAAAGAAAATGACTAGCATTGTTTGATGTGACAATTCTACATGTCCGGAAACCTCGTCGAAATCGAACATCTTTCTTCCCTTATTTTTCCTCCTTCCGTTCACTCTTGTCCAACCTACGACCTCGACTTTTTCCGCGGTCGCCTACGCCGGGTTTCGAAGAAAGCGAGGTTTAGGCCCCCGGGAAAAGGCAGTGTCCAAAATCTGAACTTTAGAAGATATTCTATTAGGCCGGCCAAAATATCTCAAACGCGCAAAACCATTCGGATGAGGCAGGAAAAAAAATGAAAACTCAATTTGTCCTGTGTTATGGAAGGCCAATTTCCTTTTTTCTTTTAGAGCGTGTTTGTTTGAATTAGAATATTTTTTGGAAATTAATTTTTTGGACTTTCGCTCATTTGGTTTGCCGAAAATGACTAATGAACTAAAAGAACTTTTAGGTTAATGAAAATATTCATGCATAAAATTAGGAAGATGAGTTCTCAAATTTAAAGAAGTGAAAACACTTTAAGAAATTACATCTCTTGAAATGTTTAATATTTTTATTTTATTTCATTTTATCTCATTTTCTTTTTCCTCCTGCTCGTTGAGTCTCGATGATGGTTGATGATTGGTCACAAGCGTGGGCCAACAAGGCTCGAACTTGCCAAATCCTGATGAGGAGCCTCGCTTGTGGCCTTTCCCCAACTATCGTCGGGCTCAACGATCGGCAAAAGAAGGAAGAAAAAGAAAATGAAAGAAAAGAAATAAACTAAAACGAAAATTTATTTAAAATTCGATTTTATTTTTTGCCCAAGATTAATTCATGAGATTGAAATCATTTTTCACATGAGATCCAAACACCAAAAAGCATCTCTGGACCTTGAGTTCTTAATGAAATATGTTCCTCAAAGTCTCGTTCAGATTGTATTAAAGTTTTGTGATTTTTGGAATTCGTTTACTTAGCGAATGTTCTTGGTTTCTATCGACGAGCGAGCTGCCCTTTTATTGTCAAGTTTGAATAAACTCTTGTTTGTAACTCGTCTTTTGAATCCGTACTGTTGAATAAATGTTTTGTATTACTTCTCTAGCTTACAATAGATAGTTGATGATGGATATTGAAATGTCCTTGTACATTAACTCAGTAGATATCATGTTTAAATTGAATTATGGAATTGTTGCACAATGGGGTAAGCGTGATTTGGGAACACCGCTATTCCTTGGGACGACGTTGCCTTGAGTGGTAATAGGGATGCTTTAGGGGCAAAGGGCTCCTCTGGATGCCTGGGCGTGTAACATGATTCTCCTAGATGTCCTCACGATGTTGGATGAATGCGAGATGCTTGATGGGTAATAAGCAGCCAATTCCTAATAAAGATGATTAATGGCATTTTCAGATTTCATTCAAGTTTTACTAGGTTATTGTTTTCAAAATAAATGTTTTCCCACTTGTGATCCTAATTTTGAAAAAGATTTTCAAGCAAGTTGATATCATAATAATCTTCTATTTTTTAATGTCTAAACTTCCTCGAACGTGTTGATATTGGCATGGATAGTGTAGATTAGGTAGTAGTTGCCTGTTGAGTTTTATGCTCACTTTTGGTGGATTATTATTTTTTAGACTAGTAGATATGCCTTTGCCACTTGGTTCTCCTCCATGACCCCTTAGAATGGTTTAAAATAGTCACGACGTTTCATTCAATCGGGTATGGATGAAAAGGAAAATGACTAGCATTGTTTGATGTGACAATTCTGCATGTCCCGAAACCTCGTCTAAATCGAATTGTCCTCCTTCCGTTCACTCTTGTCCAACCAACGACCTCGACTTTTTCCGCGGTCGCCTACGCCGGGTTTCGAAGAAAGCGAGGTTTAGGTCCCCCGAAAAGGCCGCGTCCAAAATCTGAACACTTTAGAAGATATTCTATTAGGCCGGCCAAAATATCTCAAACGTGCAAAGCCATTCGGATGAGGAAGGAAAAGAAAAGAAAACTCAATTTGTCCTGTGTTATGGAAGGCCAATTTCCCTTTTCTTTTAGAGTGTGTTTGTTTGAATTAAAATATTTTTCGGAAATTAATTTTTTGGACTTTCGCTCATTTGGTTTACCGAAAATGACTAATGAACTAAAAGAACTTTTAGGTTAACGAAATATTCATGCATAAAATTAGGAAGATGAGTTCTCAAATTTAAAGAAGTGAAAACACTTTAAGAAATTGCACCTCTCGAAATGTTCAATATTTTTATTTTATTTCATTTTCTTTTTCCTCTTGCTCGTCGAGTCTTGATGATGGTTGATGACCGGTCGCAAGCGTGGGCCCACAAGGCTCGAACTTGCCAAATCCCGATGAAGAGCCTCGCTTATGGCCTGTCCTTGACTATCGTTGAGGCTCCGCGATCGACAAAGGAAGGAAGAAAAAAAAAAGAAAGAAAAGAAATAAATTAAAATGAAAAATTATTTAAAATTCAATTTTATTTTTTGCCCGAGATTAATCCATGAGATTGAAATCATTTTCCACATGAGATCCAAACACCGGAAAATGTCTCTGGACCTTGAGTTTCTTCATGAAAGATGTTCCTCAAAGTCTCGTCTAGATTGTGTTAAAGTTTCCTGGCTTACAATGGATAGTTGATGATGGACATTGAAGCATTCCTATACATTAACTTAGTGGATATCATGTTTAAATTGAATTATGGAATTGCTGCACTATAGGGTAAGTGTGTGATTTGGGAATGCCGCCGATCCTTAAGACGACGATGCCTTGAGTGGTAATAGGGATGCTTGAGGGGTAAAGGGTTCCTCTAGATGCCCGGGGCTATAATACGATTCCTCTAGATGTCCTCGCGATGCCGAGTGAATGCGAGATGCTTGAGGGGTAACAGGCAGCCAATTCCTAATAAAGATTATTAATGGCATTTTCAGATTTCATTCAAGTTTTACTGGGTTATTGTTTTCAAAATAAATGTTTTCCCACCTGTGATCCTAATTTTGAAAAAGATTTTCAAGCAAGTTGATATCATAATAATATTCTATTTTTTAATGTCTAAACTTCCTCGAACGTGTTGATATTGGCATGGGTAGTGTAGATTAGGTAGTAGTTGCCTGTTGAGTTTTATGCTCACTTTTGGTGGATTATTATTTTTTAGACTAGTAGATATGCCTTTGCCACTTGGTTCTCCTCTATGACCCTTTACAATACCTGATTGATTTCATGTGGCACCATACAGAGTTGAATGACCCCGATTTCTCCAAAGTCACCTTCAACCCGATCATTGCGATACTGACGGTAGATGCTGGCCTTCCATCAGGCCTAGTGCTAATTGGGTTCATTATCTGGATCGGTGGGCATCTAGTAGGACCACTCCCATGCCCGGACGATGACAACGATGGAGACAACGAGGTTGAGTAAGATGAGAACCTAGAGAATGAGGTGGAGTAATTAGAGGTCTTCGACTTGTAGGTGGTTGTGTAGATAGACAATATTGCGGTCGGAGCAACACAATAGATGGACCTTTGGTATAGCCCGGAGCAGGAGCATATTCTATCTCCAATATACCTTACTTAGGTCGCAAAAAGTACATAAATAATGTATGAAATGAAATTAACCCGGTTTTATATTTCTAAGTACATTGTTTGAATTCCATGTCTATTGGATTGCCACTATACGTTTTCGCATGCTCGAAAAGTGGAAAGAATTGAATAACTAAGTTAGGCGTGACATGGTAGAAACATCACAGAAGGATATACTAATACTCTTATTTTTGTAATCATTCGGGGCCATCGTTTTCAGAATTTCTTTTTTAATAGACGACCGTGAAGCCAATTATCGGATGGCATAAAGGGGGGAGAAAGTCAAGATGTATTGGGGAATGGGGAGAGAGAAATGCGAAAGCTTTATCGATTGGTGGGTGGGTGGGAAGGGAATACCTTATCTTTTTATTTTGGCTTATCCCTATGCACAAAAACCCCCCCACCATTAAATGGAAATGCAACGAATGCAACATTATCGTTCTCCAAAGGGTACGGATACTGCCTCGAGATAATATAAAATAAGAAAAAAAAAAGATCCTCGCCCCTCGTGGCGAATATCCTCTCCCCCATATTCAACGGCTCCAATGCCATCTCCCCTTTTTGATGATGCCATGATATAAAAAAATTAAGATAAGATGCAGAAAGAAAGAGATGAGCCAAAAAGCATGGCTTTAGAAAAGAGTTCCAATAATAGAACCCTCCACCCCCCCAAAAAAAAGAGAGAGTTCCTTGAAATTGGTATCGGTCCAGTGATGATCGGCTTAGTCGTCTTGGCTTTTTAAAGCATTGATCATGCGATAAGAGAATAAATTAATACCACCTTTTAAATAATTTCAAGGGATAATGACATAAATGGATATTTTGATCAATCTTGATGGTATATTCTGCACTTGCCATGATGTAGAGTTTATGTATTAGAATTCCGCTATTATAAAATTTTTTATAATATAAACTCTAGTTCAATGTGAGATATGGTTAATGAACTTTTGATCTGTTCAATGTAATTCATCAACTTTATTTTAATTTGCAATGTCGTCCATGAAGTGAACTTTTAATTTATGTTTAATTTTAGTTTTTGAATTATATGAAAATGTTTAATATTGTTTATGAATTTTAAATAATAGAAGGATAACAATGAGGATTTTCATATAGTCTAACGATTAAATCGAACAAGTACCGAAAATTCAAAGATTATATCGAATAAATTTAAATTTCAAGAACAAATATTGCATATTGGGTTAAAGTATTTAGATACCCAATTATACATCGGTTTAGAGTTCAATGACAATTCATCTCATTTTCTTAGTTTCAATTCACGATCAACCTAATTTCTCAATGCCCACTTTCGAGAAAATGTTTTTCTTCTTCTACACTTGAACCAATCTCGATAAAGATGAGGCGTCTGTTTCAATTCGATTTTTCAAAAAAAAAAAAATCCCTCTACGCGCCATCATCTAATCAATGTGAAAAAAGGACGATGAGAAAAGATGTGAGATCTCATTAGCCGGTCAAGCAATGGAAAAAAAAAAAACAAAATTCGGATTGGGGATTATTGCGCTCTCACCGGGTTGGAATCAAACTAGCCGACACGTTATTCCTGCGGAACTGTCCTTTTTAAAAAATCACACGTCGGAAAATATCATTATTCAAAGTCAAATTGACACGCCTGCTGTCGGGGCTTTGACCAGGATCGATCTGGCCTCGATAATCGCTCTACTCCCCAACGATAAGATGATATGCTCCTTTTAAAAATGACCCAATTTGATCAAATAATTGAACTCCGTTTAGTGGTCCTTCTACCACCAAACCCTAACCCTATTTTTCGTAGATTAAGGAGAGAACTTATGATCGACCGCCACGCATTAATTGTACAATCTGAAGTCAAATATCGATGGGAAATTAATGGTGTGCGCGAATGTTTCTGCACCATGCATGTATTATGAAAATCCTGTACACGTGTCCGGTCTAACGAAATTTGTTGCAAGAGGAGAAGGAAAAACAACATTGGGTTATGTATATTCTCATTCGAGATTCAAAAGGGCATACAAAAAAATTGATTTTGTTCGAAACGATTTAGTTGTTTTTGGCAAAAGGTCATATTTACTTTGTGTCGATAAATCCCCTTTTTTGTGATGGATTTTATTTAAGCAGAAGATAATGAGTGATTTTCACATTTGATTTGACTTTTTAATTAGGAAAAAAAAAGTTTTAAAAGGGTCCTTGTGCTTTCTTTTCCTTGAGTTGTCAATGTAGCTCTTGTAGCGACATAAGTGTCATAGATATCATCGAGCGAATTAGAACAAGTGTATTTCGTTTGTACATAATCTAGAGACGGGTAATTTAAATATTGACTCAAGATTTCAACAAAGTAATTTGACTAAAGGAAAATGATTGATGACGAGTGTATTACAAAAGCAGTGACATCGATGTAAAATTATATAATAAAAGTAGTATAATATTTGAATTTAAAGGGAGAGTAGTAATGAGAAAAAATATTTGAAAGAGAGAGAGAGAGAGCCAGCAGAAGCACTTAGTAAGTTGGCATCATCACTCCCATTCTCCTCCTCTTTTTTCTTAATTTCTAGCATTTTAAAACTGTTTCGTCTAAACTTTAAGGCGTAAAATTTGAGAGTATTCCCACTTGAGTGGAGAAGATAAAGATTCACCCAAGAACTCAAGGAACCTTAAGGGATAAATGTAGACATTCCATCACTTTCTTGGTGGTGGCTACCGCTAGATAGATAAATATAGTAGCCTCCTGGATTTGAGGTAACGAGGTGGATCTAGAGAGGATTCTTACTAGGTCATATATGCCGTTAAGCGAATTAGAGCTTGTAGCGACATAAGTTTCATATATGCCAGAGTGAATTAGAATAGATGTACTCCATTCATATAGAATCTGGGGATGGGCAATTTAAATTTCATCTCAGGATCTCGACAAAGTAATTTGACCAAAGGAAAACGTCTGACCATGAGTGTATTACAAAAGCATGACACCGACGTTAAATTATATATATATATATATCGAAATGATTTAGTTGTTTTTGGCAAAAGGTCATCTTTAGCTCGTGTCGATAAATCCCCTTTTTTGTGATGAATTTTACTTTAAGCGGAAGATAATGGGTGATTTTCACATTTTATTTGACTTTTTAATTAGAGAATAAAAAGTTTCAAAAGGTTCCTTGTGCTTTCTTTTCCTAGAGTTGTCAATGTAGACTCTTGTAGCAACATAAGTTTCATATATGTTGTTGAGCGAATTAGAACAGGCGTATTTGGTTCGTATAGAATCTAGGGACCATCAATTTAAATATCAACTCAAGACTTCAACAAAGTAGTTTGACTAAAGGAAAACGATTGATGGGGAGTGTATTACGAAAGTAGTGACATTGATGTAAAATTATATAATAAAAGTAGTATAATATTTGAATTTAAAGGGAGAGTAGTAACGGGATAAAATCTTTTTTAAAAATAAAATAAAAAAGAAAGCCACCATAAGCACTTTGCAAGTTAGCATCATTACTCCCATTCTCCTCCTCTTTTCTTAATTTCTAGCATTTGAGCCTGATTAAGTCTTAAAACTACTCCGTCTAAACTTTAAGGCATACAATTCGGGGATATTTCCACCTGAGTGGAGAAGTCAAAGATTTACATTGGAACTCAAGGAACCTTAAGGGATAAATGTGAACATTCCGTCACTTTTTCAAAAATGACTACCGTCAGATAGACAAATATAATAGTTTTCCAAACCTGAGATAACAAGGCGGAACTAGAGAAGGTATGCCGCTGAGCGAATTAGAATAGACATACTACATTCGTATAGAATCTAGAGACGGGCAAATTAAATTTCGTCTCAAGATTTCGACAAAGTAATTTGACCGAAAGAAAACGACTGACCATGATCATATTATAAAAGCATAATACCGATGCTAAATTATATATTAAAAAAAAAATTCTACATTCTTTGAATTTAAAGGGAGAGCAATAGTAAGACAATTTTTTTTTTTTTTATTAAAGAAAGCTAGCATCATCACCCCCATTCTCCTCCTCTCTTTTCTTAATTTCTAGCATCATCAAATTTTCATCCTCTTTTTTTTTTTTCTCTCCCCCCGTGGGACATGATACAGAGACGGGGCAAGGAACAAGAGGGGAGCACACGGACCGTCCGCGTGCACCACGTGGCACGCCGGCGGGCGAATCGCGGCCCTCCACGCCGTCCACGTGGCTCCACCTCGCCTCCATATAAATACGCTCCCTTCCCCTGCACGCGCCTCGCATTACCAAATCCCTCCGCCCTCTCCCCCCGCGACGACCGGACGGCCAGTCCAGATTCCCTCGCTGTCGCCGCCGTGATACGCCGGAGCGCACGGCCCACGGACCCGACGGACGCCGTCCTCCGCCACCGTCGCCGAGGTTGAGAGCTATGTCGAGCGACGCGCGCGCCGCCTCCGGCGAGGACCTGTCCTCCGGCGCCACCGCCGGCGCCGCCGGCGCCGGGGAGTTCATGCTGTTCGGGGTCAGGGTGGTGGTGGTGGACCCCATGAGGAAGAGCGTGAGCCTGAATAACCTGTCGGAGTACGAGCAGCCCCAGGACGCGGCCCTCGGCGGCGGCGGCGTCGGCAAGGACGACGCGGGGGCGGCCGCCTCCGGCTACGCGTCCGCCGACGAAGCCGTCGCGCACGGCTCGAAAGGCGGGGCCGGCCGCGAGCGCAAGCGAGGTAACGATCCGAACGATGCCTGTCGCCGATGGTGATCTCGTGTTTCCGGCACCGTGCTCTTGCGTTGTCTTTTGAGATGCTCTGTCTACTGATTAGATCATCGTCGATCGACGCCTTGCTGTTTTTCTCGCATGTCTCGCATGGTGGTGATTTCGATTAAGATCTTAGATCATGCCGAACGGTCCACCTGCCGCTTCATGGGGAATCTGCTTAATCATTGCTTGAGATTGAGACGATTCGACCATTGCTACTGGAGATCTGTGATCGCTTCCGATCGGACCGATCATTTCTCTCCCTGGCTTCGGACTTCTAGATAGAATCTGCCGTAGAAATTTGATTTTTTCCCCCTTTCTACGGATTGACATGAAGCACAGATATATCGGCCGGTTCTCGCCTGAAGTGATTCTTCGTTCAAGTTCAATCCTTTTAGTCTTTCGATTGAGTTTCGAATCGGAAGCATGTCCATCTCTTCTCTAGATGTGTCGTATCCATGATTTTCTTTGGTCGAAATAATATATCTCAATGTTTGCCGTGAACTGTAAATTAATGATGTTCTGCGATTCATCTGTTGTTGTGATCAGGAGTCCCGTGGACGGAGGATGAACACAGGCTGTTCCTGCTTGGGCTGCAGAAAGTAGGAAAGGGCGATTGGAGAGGCATTTCGAAGAACTTTGTGAAGACTAGGACGCCGACCCAGGTTGCGAGTCATGCCCAGAAATACTTTCTCCGCCGGAGCAACCTCAATCGCCGTCGCCGCCGGACTAGCCTGTTCGATATCACCACCGATACGGTAAACTATTTCCACCAATTACCTTCTTTTATTTTTTAAATTCATTATTGCCGTAAATCGTTATCTTGTAAATGAGAAATTGTTTGGTTTTGGTTGGTTTTGTGTGGACTATGCAGAGAGATTGCTTCCCAGTTTGGATTCTATGAGTTTATTGTTCCTCTCTTCTGTGAAAAATTAATGCACTGTCTATATTTCTTTGGCTGCTTAATGTTGCTATAACTTATAGGCTTATAGCTTTCGTTTCCTTGGTGTTGACTTTCTCTGGTGAGCAGTCTTTTTAGGATTAGTTGGTGAAGGAATATGGTATATTCTCATGGTTGCACGTTTCAAAGGTTGGAACTTGGACTTTGTTAGTTTCTCTTGCCCCTTCTTTCTCTGCTGCTGGACTGCATTCAAGAATTGCCGACGACTAGACATTGCTTACTTCTTTCAAGTAATTTAATATGTAAATGTGAACAAGCGCGTAATCATTTTTACGCGGGTGGCTTCATAATTGGGAAGTTGAGCTTAAAAAACGAATTGGTCTGGTCTTGTGATTTCTCGAGTAGTGGGCTACTGCAAATCAAAACCCACTCTCATTTCTTTGTGTAGATAAATATGATAATTGCACTGTAGGGCCAAAAAGAGAAAGCAATTATCTAATGACTGGTTGTGTTTTTTTTTAAGGTCACTGCTGGTACAATGATGGAGGAGCAAGCTCCTCCAGTGGATGTTGCGACTGAGTCATACCCTGCACCACCAACACCAACAGTGCCCTTGGAATCCAGCAACATCTCGGGTTTCTCAATGATGCCACCGACAGTACACGTTGTGCTACCAGTTCCAGCAGAGAATCCTGTGAAAAATCTGAGCTTTGGACCAGGGGGCCAATTCGACAACTCTCCAGCGAAGCTAGTGCGCCCGGTCCCCATTCTTCCAGCTCCTCATGCTCCAGCTGTCCACGATCTCAACTTGTCTCTGGGGTCGCCTTCGGACCAAAGCGAGCCATCGAGAAGACCCTCGGCTTTCCAGATGACCCCGAGCTTCGGCAAGGGGGACAACATGATCAGCGTCGCATGAGAGCTTCCGGGGGGGCCTCACAAAAGGTTTAATCTATATAGCCTCGTGAAGAAAACTTAGGTTAGGGGAAAGATAGGGTCGTCGCTGATCTGTACAGACAACGGAAAAGATGGGATGATCGTGTCTCTTGTCGTGCCGTCGATGCTACTCTTCTGTGCCTCATTAAGATTCTTGGGTCATTTTGTCCGTCTTGTCCTTTGTATCTGTGAGCTCAAAAACTGAACTAACGAAACCTCTCTCTCCGTTTCATTGCCGTTTCATTTATTCGTGGGGTCTGATTTCCAACATCTACCGGTTCACCTAGGAGATCCGTGAGGGCGAAAGCGAATCAAACTGAGCCCCACCGGTGGCTGGTGCGGGGTGGGGGCAAAGATCTTTTATTTTTACTTGTATCGAGGGACACGGTCGAGATCGTGATCTCTCGGATAAGATGAGGTTCAATAATTGGTGCTGGCCCTTTTGATTGGTCCAATCTATTGGTGGATCTTGTGTTAGCTTGGGTCGGCTCGGAAACAGATAAAACCCACCATGTCTGAAACTGGATAGCGAAAGGACAAAGTAAATCCGGATATGGTGCTGGTCGTTTCACCTTTTATGTATGATATTGATTGCTTGATATTCTCGTATCTGCGTTTTGGTTTGGTGGTTTTACCAATTCACCTGGGGAGAGTTGTTTGACGAACATTTAATGATCTTGTTGTGTGCGGGGAAAGGTAGAGATCACACGAAAGGGGAGTATGTTCACTTAAGAAGGATTTTCCTGCCAATCATTACTGAAAATTACTACTTATATTTGTAATAATATGTGGATAGATTGATGTCAAAGTTAAGGAAAGCTCGACTTCTTAACCTGGTAAGAACGGTGAACGGTTAATTCACTGACCTCAGCATACATCGTCCACGGGAGGAAGGACTTGATTGTACATGTTTGTGACTTAGAAACTCGTGAATATGACGTGCTATGTGCATACACTTCATCTGTTTAGTTAGTCAAAAATCAGCGAGGTTCAATTCACCGTATTATTTCAATGAATTAGGTGCAGTATTGTCTTTTACCGAGTAGCGTGGCCACCAGGGGACTTGGAAACTCCTGTGAATACGACGTGCTGTTTTTATGACGCTTAAATCTGTTTAGTACACGAAAAATCGGCGTGGTTCAATTCATCACATTATTTTAATAAAATAGGCGCAGTACCGGTCTGTTATCGAGTTGCGCGGGCACTGGGCAGGACGTGTCACGCTTTGGTCTTGTCCTGGGAGTCGGACAGAATACTAATGGAATGTCTAAAACGTCAAGATGGCACCTCGCGACAATTCTTCCAAACTAGAGCAGAAATTAGGAAGATTCGATGGAACAGAGGTGATCTGTCCAACGATTTGGAAGGTACAACCCGGACTCAGCCCCCCGGAACCGTTCAACCGTCTTTTTTTCTTCGCTAAGCAACGAGATTCCGCAACATCAGCCGGTTCACCCTCTTAAAGATTCCCCACAGAAAGGCGTCTTCTATGCCAAGAAACTCGTCTGAAAAAGAAGTCTAGAACCGACTTATTCGTCAAAGATAGAAAGTGGAAGCACTGGATAAGTTCAGGGTTCTTTCCATATTGAGAGAGAATCGCCGCTGCTGCAACAAAACTGACAAGAGAAAGCGAATCGAGAGTTCTGATTTTGAGGTCGCGATGTAAGGAATTTGGCAAAATTCTAAGTTAAAGGCCGAGATATGGACACTGCACATGAAAATTCTTAAGAACATAAACAAATATCAACAAAAATTATGGCGACGGTTGGCGACCGTTGCCGCCAATACCCTCGGACCCATTCCTGGATATCAGTCAAGACACAAAATGTACGGACACACACCTAAAGTGCTAAGGGCATGCAAGAAAAGTGGGAGGAAGTCGAAAGAGGAAGTTAGGAACATATGATTTTGCATGCAACTGACCGGCAAAGCCAAGACAGCCAGCCACCCCAGACCATGCGCGCGCGAGATAGAGAGAGCTGCTTATGAATTTTCCATAAACTTTATTTCACTGATAGAAGTAGGCAACGGAAAACAAGATTAACATTCGCTTGAACTATATGCGATAGTTAAATTACCCTGCGCAGGCGGGGAAACATGGCTACTTGTACCTCGGCATCCGAGGTGGAGGAGGCAAGATGATAGGGGCATTCTCAGATGCTTCGTGGGAATGATGTCGATTCTTCCTGTGGACCCGTTCGATATAGTCGGAAGCCCTACCGTCGACGTTCATGTCATCACGAAGCACATATGCAGACTCGGTCCCATCTTCCAGCTCCACCAAGTAGGTGACGGGCATCGACCTGCCCCGCGGCTGTTGTGATAGGCAGGTACCAGGAGACTGCACAACAACTGATTTCTCAGCCATCATGGAAGAATCCTCAGCGAAGCTATGACTTCTAATCGGAACTGAACGAACAGTGGTGCCTAAGGTCGTGCTGGCTATTGAAAGAGATGAGGACCTAAGGATGTTGGTCATCATCTTCATAGACCTCTCACAAAGGGAGTCGTTGCTTCTGTTGTTATAACTCATGGCTATTCACTCTTGACTACCTCCACTAAACAGCTCTCAGAAAATAGTAAAGCAGGAAGAATTGGGTTAATACAGAACGAGGAGGATGGAGCTCTTATAGAGCAACAGGACAGAAATGAGAGACATAGCTAGTCAATTTTTCTTGTCGTCGGGGCTCCTCTACACTCAAGAGACCTACTTTTACTGTGGATTCGCTCATATTTCCTGAAATGAGGAAAAAGAGGGGTTGTAGGTCCATGATCTATTTCCGTGAAGCAACAAAAAGCATTGGTTCTATTTCAAAATACGCAATTCCAACAATTGGGCTTAGAACAAAAGAAATATCTCTAGTACACCACACATTCTTAATACTTTCTAAAACTGATCATAATGTCTTAACTAGTTGGGATTTGAGGCTACTCCCAATTTATTTCATCCAGATTCCAATTTGAAGAACTTTTGTATTGACACTAACATAATCTTGACAAAAGAAAAAGAGAACTTGATAAGGGTCCTTCCATGAAAGAGGGGTTTATGCTTGGAGATCCCACACAAAGTAGCAATTTAAAACTAAGTATGTGCCAGTTACGCGTCTAGCTATAGAGCTGCATCCATAACTTCGCTTCATTTTGGATAAAGCTAGATTCCACTCTTACCACCCTTTTTCACTATGCACTTCTGCAAGCTTCCAACTAATTCGGCATTTACTTCAGTAACCTTCACGAAGAAGCTTCGCTCTCTAGGCAACTATGTTTTCTCCCCACCCTACACCATCAGGGGTCGCATCGAATCCTCCATTTTGTCAAAAGGGGTATTCTGGGTGTCTAGATTTCTGTGAGTCAGTCATAATACATATTGCTTGTTTTGCAGGTAAAGAGCAGTAGAATTAGATTCTTCCGTCTGCTTTTCTAATTGAATTTCTGAATGCTTGTCTCTGCCACTCGTTTTAACATTTTGTCACCTTGAAGATGACGTCCCCTCACCCCTATCATTTGGAATGAGATACTCAGACCCCAAAAGAAAGAAAGGCCTCTCACATGGCCAGCTTATCAACCCAAGCTAGAGCGGCCCCAGGTGAAGCTCAAAATCAACTGCTCTTTTCGTTTGAATTACTTTAAAAAGGATAAAAACAAGAGGAAACTATTGAATGAACCAACAATGGGCTTCACGATGGATTACTTTAACTTACAGGAACAAGCTCTTAGCATTGGCTAAAATAATTTGCGTCTTGAAATAAGTAAATAACAAGTCAATACAACGGTGCAGCCGGCAGGACTGATGGAGAGTAAAAGTGGTGAAGTGTGGGCTTCATCTCATGTACCGAAATAAGCCTTACTTTATATAGGCAATACCAAAAGATGAAGAAGCAGATTTGATTACTAAAGGGATGTCCCTAAACAACACATAAAGCAAAGATATACAGCAAGGTACAAGTAGCTACAGCTCAAAAACAGCAAATCAAGCAATTCAGTCGGAATATACTAAAATCAAGCAATGGTAAGTTGTGGATATCTCTAATTCCCTCAGCTAATGCAAACTTACAGTAGCTTATTTCTCACTTCCAGTTCTGCTACGGTGGGTGTTACCCTTCCACAGAACTTGATGAAAGCCAAGGGTTAGGGGGAATGTAGGTATAACCCTGAAAATATTCGCCTGCAGTAGGTGTTGGAGCTGGTGAGTCATCTAGAGGCATTGCAGTCCAGCATCTGTCAAAGTTCGCTGTACAATCTTTTCCAGAAACATCTGGCTTGAAATTTGGCTGCACCTCTCGAGCCTCCAATTTCTTCCAGTTGATTGACCGGAACCATTTGTGACCTTTAATCTCTTCTCCACCTTTTGGTCCACTTCCTAATCTTTTAGATGGTTCCTTCTGTAGCAACTGCAAAGAAGAGGTAACAACCGATTCTAATTATTTGTTAGTTTGCACAACAAACAAAATATAAAGCTCACATTGAACAAATGCTTACTCCTTTGAGCAAAGAATGAGCTTCGCTAGTCAAGCGTGGTGGCAGTTTAACTTTCTCATTGATAATTCTCTGCTGAAGCTTCTGTCTATTTGTATGCGTATATGGTGGCTGCAAAAATTATAAGAATAATGTAATTCAGGAAAAAAGTGGGATCTTAGGCAGTAGATTTGTATACTGAATGCCTTAGTCATTACCAGCTGAGGCAAATGCAGAAAGTGGGCAGGCAAACAGCTGTCGAGTTACATTCTACTTTTTCTAACTATATGATGCCCAAATCGACACTTAATATACTAGCCAATGCATTAAAAAATTGACCAATTTCATCTGAGATTCCAGGAATCACAGCTGAAAAAGGCTGACTGACCTCCCTAGATATCAGAATAACTGAAAGCAAGCAGGCCAGGGATATGTTAGGGTAGAATGAATTAGGTTACCGGAAAAATGAACCACCCATATGCATAGAGCATTACCTGTCCATTTAACATTTCATATAGAAGTATCCCAACGCTCCACCAATCCGCATCTTTATTGTGGCCTTTAGAAAGCAAAATTTCAGGAGCCATGTATTCGGTGGTTCCGCACATCGAATTTGATCTGCTTAATTCATCAATTTCCTTTGCTAGACCAAAGTCAGTAAGCATTACCTGTTTGAAGAACAGATATTGAATGCCGATTTGAACAATGTATAAAACCAGAATCATGTGTAGAATGCATATTTATGTTGAACAACTTAGTTACGTGGCATTACATGTCCATCAGCATCCATGAGAATATTTTCAGGTTTAAGATCCCGGTGCACAATTCCGCATTTGTGAAGATGTGAAACAGCAGATACTATCTCAGCAGCAAAAAACCTCGCTTGATCCTCACTGGCAGCCACAAAAGACTGATTAGTTAGAACAACTACAAACTAATCACGTGAGTGATTCAAGAATTCAAGTCACGAGATACCTAAATATCCCTTGTCGGTAAAGATGAAAGAAAAGATGCCCTCCGTTTATGAAGTCCAGGATCAAATAAAGCTTCGACTTGGTCTGTCAAGTGGACAAAGAGAAGAGAAAATGTGTCACAACCTAAAAGAGTAACGATGAATAAATTGATCGCAGCCTGAAATAGCGATGGTAAGGCTAAGATTCTGCAAAGCATATTCATGTTTCAAAGTTGAAAACCAAGCTTCAAAAGCAAATTATACTCCAAGCACCGACTCAACTAAAGGATTGCCCTTATGTCATCATGCTTTTTTACAACTGGAAGAATTACAGGAACATGGCAAGGCAGGTATTATGCAATAAATTATAATTTTGGGTACAACTAAGCCCAAGCAAACTCATTGGGAAGATCGTTGATTGCCATAACTGTATCATGGTCCGACATTTCCCCATTCCATGAAGGCATAGATATCAACTTTGTCATACTGGGAGAAGTGTGAGGAATATCACGTGGAAGATGATAGTCCATTGCCATAATGTGAAATGGATGATACAACTGGACTGTGTGTAAGCAGTGTTAAAGAGTTTGTGCTCGAATCAATTGATGAAAAGTATATCATGAGGAAGATGTCCAAAGGTGGGATTGGCCACTCATACAAAAACAGGTCAGGTGCTAATGCTGCTCTCTTGATGATGACCTCAGCAGATCGAAACTAGTTGTTGTGTGGAATCGAAACACATCCCCTGCTCAGGATAGGAGATGCCCAAGTTTAAGGGAGACATGATACAATTGATCAAAATGAGGCATTCCAATATACAAGCCACGACCCCTAAGGAAAAAAGAAAAAAAAAAAAAAAAAGAGGCTGGCCTAGTGAATCAACTCATCATGCGCCGCATGTCTCCTGACCGAGGCCAGTTGGCTCCAACCGCAGAAAAACAGGCAAGCTCATGATCACCAAAAGCATCAGTTTTCGACACTCACAGCCTGCTAAAAAATATGAAACCGTCTGTATCTACTTTCAAGTGCCGACAAGCACTTCGAGTATTGCATGGCAAAGGCAAATTATGCTGCTCTACCTATCAAGTCTAATAGTTTCGTACTCGTTTCAACAACCCCACAAAATGCACTTTTCTCGAATCATTATAACAAAAGGCAATCAAGAACTCCACAAAATGCACTTTTCTCGAATCATTATAACAAAAGGCAATCAAGAACTCCACAAAATGCACTTTTCTCGAACCATTAATGAAGAGCAATCAAGCAAAACAGTTACTACTCTTAAGCCGGAGATACTTTCACTTCCCCATCCAAGAAAAACTAAAGCAGTCTCCATTATCCACTTAGCAAAATAGCTAAATATCCTTTAACAGCACAAATTTCACTTCGCATCCGATTCCCGAACCCGCCACATAACTCTCCAAAACGCACAATATATCCACAATTCAACTCCAAGAAAAGAGCTCCACATCTGGAAACAGAGCAAACATCACCTGGAAAGAATACCGGAGCGGGACAATGAAGGGGTGCACGACCTTGGCGAGAATATCCCTCTCCGCCTTCATATAATCCACGTGGTTCTTCTTGATGATCGTCTCCTTCCTCATCACCTTCATCGCGTATATCCCGTCGCCCTCCCCGCCGTGCCCGCCCTTCTTCCTCACCTGGAACACCTTCCCGAAAGCGCCCTTCCCCACCACCCGCAGTATCTCGAAGTCCCCCGGCCCGATCTTGGCGCCGCCCTCCACGATTTCTCTCCCGCCGACGCCGCCAAGGTCCGAGCTTTCTCGCTCGTTCCCCTCCAAAATCCCGCCTTTTGCATCGTCGTCGCCATCGTCTCCTTCGTCGTCTTCGGAAGAGTCGATGAAAGGGAGAGACTTGGAGTGGGCGTAACGAGGTGAGGGGCCCACGAAGGAGTGGGACCGGTTCTGGATCACGGGCGGTTGCGGATTGGCGGAAGAGTAGGAGGACGGGTTCGGGTTCGGGTTCGGGTGGGCCGTGATGGGGCCGAAGACCTCGGAGAAATCGAAGTCCAGAGGGGGCGAGGAGGAGAGAGGAGGAGCGGCGGCGGAGGAGGAGGAGGGGATGGTGAGGTTGGCGAGGTTGCGGGTCAGGAGGGAGTAGAGGGGCTGCTTCTTCTGGGAGGAGGACGACGCGGCGGCGGCGGCGGCGGCGGGAGACACCATCTTGGAGGCCGGCCGGAGATGGAGAGCCGGCCAAGAAGGTGGCTTCGAGGCAGGCCGACGGGGCGAGGATTACATTGTTAGAGAGAGAAAGAGGAGAGAGAGAAGAGAGAGATAGAGAGAGAGAGAGATGGAACGCCAAGAGTTTTAGAGAGAGAGAGAGAGAGAGAGAGGGAGGTGGCAATGATGGCGACTGCGGGGATTCACATTTTAGAGAGAGAAGGTGGAGATGAAGTGCGGCTGCTGCTGCCACAGTCATGATTCTCTCTCCTCTTTTTTTTTTTTAATTTTTTTTTTTCACAGCGATTGATTGATGATGGGGAAGAAGCAGTTGGGAGGAAATACGCACGGGGGGGAATAAGAAGTCAAAGCCCCCATATCATCTTCATCATGGGATTTGGTCTTTTTTTTTTTTTTTCAATTGAATTTCAGACAGGGACAAGATTTGGAATCATTTTTTGGGAAAGAGCACGCGAGTCAGCCTTGCCTGGAATGGCTAAGTCAATTTCGGATAATATAATCTTTTTTTTTTATGAGTTGTGGTTTTTTACTAGACTTTCTTTTGTTTTTTTTCTGAGACAAAGGCATTCATGTTTCGATCACTAGAAAAGAACGGCGAACTCATACCCTTATTTGAGACTGAGTCGGCCATTGGGTACTCATTTGAAATTTCCACTAATTTCCTTACACCTCCTTTGGCATTACGATAAGTTTCGGCCAATCGTGTCACGTATGATAGTTGGCGTCCACGTTAGTAAATTCTAATTAAAATTGGGCGGATAAATTCAATTGACAAAATTGTGAAATTTTATAATCGAATTGGCCAAACTTTAATAGGCCTAGGATTTTTTAAACAATTTTCCAATAAGAGAAAGCATGAGTTTGTGTGTTGTATTTGCCCTTCTTGTACCAAAGAAGGTTGGATTGTGATGCATATACATTGATAGTGGAGTAATGAGCAAAATACCATCGAGCACTGTTTTTCCATCCCTCGAATTGATGATCTTCTTGACCAACTTCATAGCATTACTATCTTTTCCAAGATCGATCTTCGAAGTAGATATCATCAAATTTGAATGAGACCTGAGCTGCTTTCAAAACAAGAGAAGGTCTCTATGGATGGATGATCATGCCTTTCGGTCTCTCTAATGCTCCTAGTACATTTATGCGCCTTACTAATCATGTCTTCGAACCAATTATTGGCGGTTTTGTTGTTGTTTATTTTCACGACATTCTTGATTATAGTTCTACTCAAAAGCAACATTTGAACCATTTTCACCAAGTTTTCAAGGTTCTATAGAAGCGAAAGTTATATACTAACTTAAAGAAGTGTCAGTTCTTTATCGATAGCCTCATTTTCCTAGGCTATGTTGTCTCTGAAGTAGGCATGAAAATGGATCCTAAGGTGGAGGCAACATAAGTTGGCCTACATGACATTTGGAGTTTCCATGGTTTGGCCTTATTTTACCATTCTTTTATCAAGCATTTCGGAGCCATCATTCTTCTATCATCAAATGCTCGAAGAGAGGTAGTTTCAAGTGGTCCAAAAAGTGACACAACAAAGCTTTAGAGTCATCATAGCTTTATCAAGTGGATTGTTGGCAACATTATCTATTTGTTCAAGAAATTTATTCTCTTTTCGCATCATGAAGCTTTCAATGGGTAGAGTTTCTACAAGCTTTTCACTTGTCTTATCAAACAAAAAACTACAGCTCTTGTTCAAGTGGCGGATGCTTTAAACCATAGGCATTCCTTGCTATCCACAATGCATTTGAAGATCCTGGGCTTTGATATGATCGAGGAGTTTTATGAAAATGATTTGGACTTTGGGAAAATTTGGAAAGATTATTCAAAAGGTTCAAATTAGCGATTCTTGTTGTAAGTTGGATTTCTTTTCAAGAATAATTGTTTGTTCATACTAAAAAGTTATCTAAGGGAAGCCCATGGTGGAGTATTAGTCGATCATTTTGGAAGAGACAAGACACAGTCTCTTGTCAAAGAAAAAAAAATTAGCCTTGAATGGAAAAAGACGTAATGAGACATGTGGAGAAGTGCAGAACTCGTCAAATTGCTAAAAGCTATGCTTAAGACACTGGCTTATACATTCCATTACCGGTACCCACAGCCTCTTAACAAGATGTAAGCCTAGATTTTGTGGTTGGTTTACCTAGGATACAAAGGGGTGAAGACTTAATTATGGTGGCTATTGATCGGCTCTCAAAAAGGCACATTTTGTACCATGTAACAAGACTTTGGATGCTACTCATATGGCAAATCTTTACTTTCAAGAGACTATGAAACTTCATGGTATTCCAAAGACAATAACATATTAAAATTTATCATAAGAAGCTAGGCATAACATTTCAATTTAGCTTTTCTAATCACTCTCAATCAATGGGTAAACTGAAGTTGTTAATAAGCGTTTGGAAAATCTTTTAAAGAGCTTAATTGGAAGTAACTTACGTCAATGGGACCTCACTAGCTCCAGCGGAATTTTCTTAGAACTGGTCTTCAAGCCAAACAACTGGAAGAAATCCTTTTAAGGTTGAGTATGGAAAAAATCATATTGCTTCATTGGGCTTAACTTCACTTCCCATCTCTTAACATTTTAGTTGAGATGCCAAGCAAAATGCCACCTATCTAAAGAAGCTTCATAAGTAGATTTGGGAAATAATTATAACCCACAATGCGGAGTATCAAGAAAAAGTATACAAGTATTGAAAGTTTGCAACTTTTAAAGCAGTAGATTTGGTTTGGCTTCATCCTACCGAAGAAAGATTTCCTAGGGATTGTCACGGGAATCTAAAGCCTATGGCTAAGAGATCTTTCAAAGTGCTACAAAGGATTGGAGATAACGCCTATAAGATTGAACTCCCTAATGGACATACTCTTTCAACAACATTCAATATTACGGATCTTTCTTGCTACCATGAAGATGAAGATAAAAGAAACTTTGGGACGAGTTTACATGCACCAAAAGGGTCTAATGCCAGAGCATTTCTTGAAGGCCATTAATACATCAACCTAGAGAGTCGAGATCTAATAAATATCGTTTAAGTTTCCAAATTCCTTATTCAATTGTAGTTGTTTTCTAATATAATAAGTTGTCTTTATAATGAGACTTGAAAATTACCAATGCTTAGAGGGTCATTCCTTGCTTATATATATAAACATGCTATGATGAAAGATAAATTAAGACTTGATTTAGAAGTGATCGATTTTCAGTCCGGTTCCCAAAAATTGAAATCAAGGACAGGTTCAATTGATCCTAGAATCGGGAATCAGACCACATTGTTGATCCAATCCGATCTCATGGAACCAGTTACTACTTTTTTTCTATTACTTTGTTCCCATTTTCTTTCCCACTACTTGAAACCAGACGGAGATATTATTTAGTTCACTTTTTCTTTTGAAGAAATAATTTTAAAAAATTAAACTTATTTAATCGGTCCGATCCACTCCTGTTCCCCTTAAAACAAGGAACCGAACCACCTAGACACCGATTCCACTTTTAGGAACTAAAAATTGAATTGGCACTCCGAGGAACTAGACCAAACCCGCCAGCCAATTTAGGCGATCCATTTTGCACACCCCCAACTTGATTGATTCACAAATTATTTGAGCATTTATCAATTAGAACTCCCAGAGCACATGTTAAGAGTAGAGAAGAGAGCACCTCATCTTTCAACTTCTGAATTTTCTTTTTCCACTGTAAATTATCGCACAGAAAGAAATTACAATCCTCTATACAAATAATTATACCCCAAAAATTGATAAATCAAAGAACCGAAACCACTCTCAACCATCCTCACTAGAAATACAACAGAACGCGGTCTGTCCCATCCGAAAGCATTCGACGGGGGGGCAAATAAATCTCCTAAAAAATCGGAGAATGACAACTCAAAAGCACCGTTAAGAAAAAATTATAACCTTATGCACAAGACGACCAATACTGACGCGTAAGGCCTAATCAAAATGGCCTCTCCGTGCCGATCAGCCTTACTGTGATACAGGCACCAGGTTCAGCTCAAGCGGTCTCAGGGCTCCTTGCACAATCTCTTGAACCGTCCTGTTTCTTCGGCAGACGTCGGATAGCTCCTCTATGGGAACCATCAGGGCATTGATGTCGGTCCCCAATGCTGCATCAGATAATGCTTGTAGAAACCGTGTGCGCTCCACCTCTGTGACTGCTGTTGATGGAATTAGCGAAATGCCGTTCTTGGCCCATTCCAATGCTTTGACTCTGTATGCTCGTGTTAATGCTAATAGTGCATATGCTACCTGGAAAAAGCAGGATCAGGTGAAATGAACAATCTCAGTTCTAATTTTCGAGGTATAAACTTGATGTGCTACAACGTGTAAGTGATTGAGAGAACTAGTTCTTACTGTTTCTAATCTAGAGCTTGGAAGAGCTCCAGTTAATGAGGCCAGCAAAATTCTTGCAATGCATGGTCCTCGTGGAACAATCACGCTATCCCTGATTGACACGTATTGCTTATCCATATGAGATTGTGATAAATCAAATATATCGGTTAAGAAGCCCAATATTGATTTCGAGGCCTCCCTACAAGGTAACACAATTGACAAATAACAATAGGTTTAGGAACAGCTTACCTTCTGAGTAAACAGTAAAAAGGAAAATTCCACAACAAAATGCAAGATCGTGAATTATCAGCAACAAACATTCTGCTCAGAATGCGCACGATGAGAAAATGATAATATCTTTCTTTCCAAATTCCAACACGTATATCTTATGGAGCATAAGATGCTCGAGCAGTTCCCCTTAATAAAGGAATTCCTTAACTCGTCTTAAGTTTCATCTCTTTTATTTTCACATGATTTCCATAATTTCATTTTCATTGTCTTTGAGTAAACATGGTCCAACCAGTTGACCTGTGTTGAACTGATCAACCCAAACACTGCATACACCTTGTGATTTTACAGGCTGATCATATGTTTGTGAGAGAGAGGCCAAACCTGTGTTGAACAGTAATCCCAACCAATGAACAATCGACCAATGAAGGAAATACATCTGATGGGATGAATAACTGTGGACAATATCGAATGCATCTTGATGCTAATAAAAAGCAATCATCTGCTATATCTGGTCTAGCAGTGAACTCCTGGAAAATGAAGGATTAAAATGTGTCAGCAGAACATGCTTATCTGCAGAAAGAAACATAGTTCATTGCTCATTCAAACCATACCTTGATGTTGGGGAGAAGGCACGTTGTTTGCTTAAAAAGCACTTCAATCAAATTTTTCAAATAGGTTGAACAAGAAAGGTCGGAACCAAATATCTGCATCCAAATGTTTATTGCATATTTAAGCATATAAGCACTTATAAATATGATGCAAATCACAGCTCAGAGTGCAAGCGTACCTTAATAACTTCACTAGAGAGATAGAGAAAACAAGGCTGATGGTGCTGTATGTATAGGCCTTGTATTTCTTCCAGCATCACACCTATTGTGATCCCCATGAACCTCTTAGAAGTTCTAACCTGAAATAGACAATTGATGGTGATAAATACTATTGCATCCAGCATTTACGGCAACTCTTATATACCGCCAAAAGTGAATATAGTACCCTTATGCAATGATCACATGATTATTAACATGAATATAGTAATTTAAGCAAGCCAATTCAAGGCACTGCAAAGTCATATCCTCTAATTTCTTCCGGTTTGTTACAGTGACCACTTCTGGTTTTAGATGAGTAAAAGGTAAAGCTAAGGACGGTGGACAAAATGCTTATTAATAATTTGTTTACTGGAAATTAAATGAGGGATGGGCAGAAGCAATGAACACCCAAAAGTTCAGTGCAGAATAGTTTAGCACACTCACAGCGTATTTACAAGCACGGCAAAGAGATTCCATAGTCCTCATGTCCCAAGCACGACTGCAGCAAATCATCAAAAGCACTTAAAAACATATGAGGGTAGTGAACCAATTACTCTACAAAGGATGAATCTATTCAACATAGAGATTTATGCACTCACAGGTCAAAGATTGCTTTGAAAATTGACCAGAGCCTCTGAATAGCATCTGCGACAGCTTCAGGATGATTCACATATCTGCCTTCCATCAAGTTATAAGGGAGGAGAAAGAAACATGAGCAGAAATAACATGGAAGAAAGAATATCAATTCCATAATTCATGACGAACCTAAAAATGTAGGCAATCCGATCAATATGGACAGTTAAATCACGAGCATGTTTCTTCTCAACTACTTCTGGACCCTGGCTTATGATCCCCTGGAGTTCAAAATTTATGAAGCTGAGAATACTCCTGGATGGAGGAGGGCCAACTGAACACAGACCAGAAAGAAACCAACCTGTAAATGTGTAACAACGGGCAGGCATAATGCTTCTAAAGCTTTCTTTGCATGGTCCGGAGGAAGCTCCGTTATGACAACACTGAAGGACAGGATATGAATGAAAAGACATCATTGTGAGGAATTCAAACGAAAGTTTACACCACAAGGCAAAATTGACAATTAAATATTCTCAATCAGCCAGCATACCTTAACGCCTCGACTAAATGCAATGAGTCATCAGCAGAGACTTTGAATTCACCACTAACTGCTCTATGATATACATGAAACAGGCCATCCAAACATCCACAAAGCTTTCTTCGACAATCTATAACCAGCACAGATATCCTTATTAGGGCAAAAGGCAGTGCAGAATACAACTACACAGAGAGAGAGAGAGAGAGAGAGAGAGAGAGAGAGAGAGCACAGTATACAACTGAGACATACAGCCCCATATTAAAGAGCCTGACAGTGTAAGAAGCACCATACCATCACAAAGATGCCTGAATGCAAGAGCTGCAGCTGCCGCAGAATCTTCAGACGTACCCATTCCACTCAATAGAATATCTATGACGAGAGGCAATATAGAGAGTCCACTTGATGCAGCATCAAGCCATTTTGAATAAGCTCCAATCGTCAAGCACACTGAAACATTTAAGTGACATGTGACAACACTCAGCAAAAATACTCTCCTATTAGATCCAGGACGATCATAGTTCAAATCCACCCTTCAACAGCCATGAAAGACCCTCAATTAACATTAATAGCCCAAAGTAATCTATTTATGCCCGTGCTCCAATTTCCACATGACAGACAAGAGAGGAAATTGTCGAACTATTAACAATTTATTACCAGTCTGAAGGAGTTCCGGCTGCTGTGGAAGCTTTGGAAGCAAAGCCATAATCTGAGTATAGCAAACCAAGGCACAAATTAAGAGCAGTCATATAGAAACAGCAAACAAAATTTGAGCCAACATATAAACGATGGAAAGGCCGATAAACAGATAGTATGAAAAATTGTCACCCGTCAAAGGGAAACAGACGATATCTCAAAGTTCCAGATATGCATCTACCAAGTTACAAACCCCCTCATTGTCATCAGTCATCAACAAGGAAAATCAAATCTGTGAAGTCCATTGATGTCTTGTTCCAGCCATTAAGATCACTGTGTCATTTCCTTCTTCAACAATTTACTCGTAAAATGAACAAAACAACAGCCTTTTCCATTTTTCACTACTTGGCTTTTCAGGTGAATATGCTATGCCACAAACCTAGGATACCATGAGTGGTAGAGACAGTAAATGAACAAGCATGCTACTTGCGAGAAATCATCAGCCAAGCTTCAAGGAATTTGCTGAGCAGAAGTGTATATATCATTTTTCACATTTTCAGATGATAGCTTGCTCAATGTCAAATAACTCCTGAAGCAGAGAACCGGCTCTGCTCTCATTTATTCTAACCAAGAGAGGGCATGCAATCCCACAGCTTAACCAAGGCAGCAAGAATAACAACTTGTGCTCAGTCAAGATATGAGGACTGCCTTTTTTAATTTAAGTTTCTTCGAGGAAAGAGAAGAAAAATCAGAAAGCGTTCATACCGAGGGCATAACTTCTGCTTCATCAACTGAAACATAATTCGATATTGCATGGATGCAAAATAAAGCAGCCTCTGCTGGACGCCATTGGCTCTGCTCACCATTTGTACAACATGCTACAGCCTTCAACAACGAAAGAATAACTGTGAAGTCCACCATAGTACTCTCAAAGACCTATTTCACTTTTGCTATTAAGCTGTTGATTATGGGTTTACTTAGTGGAAAGATTACTTTACCAGACTGAACAATTAAAAACACTACAACAAGAAAAGGAGCTTTTACTGATATAGGATCATTGATTGTACATCATGACAACTAGAGGTACTACTGGGAATTTACTACTTCAGCATATAAAAAGAAACCAGCAACTCAAAAGTTGGTACAAATTAAGACCCTGTTCAAATAAGAGAAAGTAAATAAAAGGTCACTTACTAGAAAATCAAGACATAGGGACCTATCACCTATAACAAGTCACAACTATATAGGCCAACTATATAAAAATGCAGAGTAATCCTCATGTGCCAAAAATCATGTGATATTTGCATTAAAAACAGATCAATATCCTTGTTGAATCTATTCCCACAATGTGTCAAGCCTTTGTGTCTCTGGTGAAAATCAGCAGAACATGAATGTAATGATTGAGACATTCCAAACACTCCCAGAGCAAAAGCAACAAAGCCATTTGCTAATTATGGAAGTGGGGTGGGTTGAGGAATCTCAATGGCATCATTTGTAGCATACAGAGTTTCCAATAAATGCCTGAAACTTTTAGTAGCTTAGGGACATTTCTACAATTAATTCTCCAGTAAATAGTCTTATACTGCTGATGTGAGCAAGGAAAAGCATTTAAAACAGATTTGGGATTTAAGCAGAAATGACCGATCGAGGCTGAATAAGTTCAAGGAAATTTGAATGTAGAGCTAGCATCTCCAGACAAAGGATAGCACTTGCATCAGCCCTCCAAAAGACAGATTCAATCCGACACGGCACAAATAATGACAGTGATGGAAACAACGGATTAGTTATTATATTATGTACACACCTCCATGAGCTTCACATAAAGAATCTTCAGAGTAGTGTCACCACCCAAAACTGATGCTGCATCGATCAATACATCCGCAACAGCTAATAAAAACCAGAAATTTCATTAGGAACAGCAGGCGCAAGGTCCTGGATTATGATGCGGATTTACAGGAAATGGTACTCATTTCAAGGAAGAACATAACTCATTTTTCATCTCACTTACTGCAGAGACTCCTTCCACATGTTGTACTTACAGCAACTAAAGTTACATCAAACACGGAAGCTTCTTACAGAAACATAGTTTATAGATTTGAGCAGTGGATAGTTAAAAGCAAAATGGCCAAAGGCAAAATGCAGAAAGAAACCTAAAAGAGATTGTCAAAGATAAAGAACAGGATTTGAAATGATGATCAGACATAATGGTAGCAAAAAAACACTGGTATAATGAGACAAACAGAAAGAATAAGCCCACTAAATCATCAAATGCAGCAAATGTAATTAACAGCAATGACTAATATTGAATTAAAAGCAATCTAAGTCGGGGACCAAGGTAGTCAAACTCACTTATTTAGCTAGGATCAGTGAGGACCCCTTAAAATGGGATTGTAAGATCTAATTGTAAAATCATAAGATTTTACAATTTTTATAAGTGGTGATAGGATATGTTAAATGTCACCATATATATTGATCATAAAGCTCCAAAACAAAGTTGGATCAATAGAAACAATTCAAATGATACCATTCTCATAATATCAGCTCCACTAACCATGCCTTGGTACATGAAAAGAGAAACCACAGCATCATATTTTAATTAATTCTTCAAGTTCAAATCAGAAAAATATAACCAAAGAGCTAAAAACATTTAACCCCATTTGACATATAATTGTAAGTTAAGATGTCAGGCATAGAGAATTCAGCAGTAAATTAAGATTTAAACAGAGTTAGAAGAAGAGAATAGAAGTTTGAATAGAATTTGAAGGTCAAGAAAAGAAGACAGGATTATATGTCAGAAATGAATAGGAAAGCTATATATTTTCTCTTACTTCAGCAAGCTCTCCTGACAAATCCAACCTTTCCATTTCCTCATAACATTAGCAAATTCAGGAGATAAATAAAACAAACTTCATACACCATGCTCCTTTGTACTTGAGCTAGTACAATTTTGTACTTGCTGCTTCGCTTGAGTTCTTGAAACGTTGAACAATGAACAGAGAGACATGAAGAAAAGCTCTCTTTCTTTTGCCTAAAAGAGTTCAAAACGTAACAAAAAGAGAACTTTCTGTTTTACTTATTTTTCTTATTGTTTTTAAGTCAAGGCACTAGTGAAAGGGTGAACTCGCCGTTTAACTTAACTAACTGTCTGGCTTTGCTTTTTATTTGCTTATGGGCTTCAAGAGTCCCAATACCCCAACTTGAGACCACGCAGGCAGTGAGAAAAAGGGTACACCCAGTCAAACTGAGTTGACTCGTAATGTTAGCAATTTAAATGAGTTCCCTCGCCATTTTTACCTGATTCCAATCCGCTGCATGATTTTTATGCGATTGGACACAATTCCCATGATTTGGCTTGTAAAATCATATGGTTTTTTGAGTCAAATCGTGATTTTCAATACACTGGTCAAGACATAAGGTTTACTTTGTTATAATGTCTGATTCAATATGGAGATAATCTTTACTGCTGCTCGCAAACTTCCGACATGCATCTATAGGAACAAATAGAAACAGTTCCATTCTCAAACATGCAAGAGGGCTTTAGGCATACCAAATCTAGTATGCTTAAATTCCTTGAGGTCCTCGTGTGAAAGGTCTTGATAGTCATGTGGATACTGAACCCGAAAGCTCACCTGCAAGAGAATAATTGAAGATATCTTAACTTTCTCAGACAATGCATCATATGGCGGAAAAGTCAATGTCTCCAACTGCCCATCTCTTATGCTCAGGGCAGTCGTCAGTCATTAACTTTTTTAACCAAATAATATTTCTTCAAATGCCATATATGATTTTTTAACATCCAGTTATAAATAAGTACAATGATGAGAGACATCTCAAATTACAACAACGGGGACACATGACTGCAGGTGGCAACAGTCTTCAGTGGCTGGTAAAGTGGCATTCTTTCAAACAACTAACTAATAGGGACCATACCTAAGTATATCATCAAAGATCAGTAGTATATTGTCATGATGTAGGCAGTGACAGTGATGACACAAATCTTATCAGACACCAATGGAGGTTGAAAGAATCAGTAGGCATCATTCATGAATGCTAATTTATAAAATAATAAGCAAAAAAGTGCCAGAAGATGCATGAGGCATCAGTGAATTATCTGTGTTAAATCTCCCAAGAACAGGAGAAATGAGATTATTTGCTGCCACAAAATTTACCAGAAAAAACAAATAGTAAATTTAACTCAGTCAAGAGATTATCTTTCATTCATGTAATAGTATCTGAACCATAGAATGATAAAGCTATTCTTGACATTTATAAATCTCATGTTAGTAGAAGCGTGACGAGCAAAGTTAGATCTTTTGGAAAAAGCAACTAAGTGAACAACCATGAATATCAATTCATCTTGTCCAGATTCCAGTGGGTTACAACCAGCGCATATGGATGCACCATCCTTACACAAGCAGAATGCATGTGCCCCAAACCCACCCACCTGAATACCCATCCCCCTCAAACAAAGACCAGTAGATTAACAATAGCCTTATCGTGAAAATCTGATACATGTTGACAAAAGAGTTGTCGATGCACTTCATCTATAAAGAGAGGATACCGATAATGGATGAAATAAAAGTACGAGGAACAAAACTTGAGAAACCTCGCTCTACACTACATTGAAATTGAGTGCGCAACTGTTTGCGCCAAAAGTTCTAGTTATTCATGAATGGCACAGATTATATTCTAAATCTTTAAAACTACCTAACTTCACATAATGCAATGCATTTATGATAAGAATGCTATAATTTTTGGCAACCCAAATGAGAACTTTGGATCAACATCCCTAATATGGAGAACCATGACTAAAGCACACTTCTAAAGTTGATGACAAAGATTGGGACATCCAAACATCCTAACCAGAAAACTCACCAGAGAAACGAGATTTTCATAGGCTGACCGAAAAATATGTAGCCTGCGGTTTCTTTCAGCTTCAATTGTTGCTTCATTTGGTAATGAAGCATAAGAGTCCCTATTAAAGAAAAATGAAAACTTGAAAATAAATCTTCAACTTCGCATGATTAAATCAAGATTCAGGAGATCTCCAAAAAGATTCACCTTCTGGTCAGGTTAACTTGAAGATTGTGCCAAAAGTTGAATGTCATTGATGCAATATCAAATTCAGGGTGAGAAGCAACTCCCAGTAAAGCATGCACTATTAGCATCGATTCATCGGAACCTGAATATGCAAGATGTATCAAATATATAATACAGATTATACCAAGAATAAGTACTTTGAAATAAAATTATTCATGCTAAACATCAAAAAGTATGCAAAAGTGATGCAGTTAAGTGATGGCATGTAGGTATAAATATGGCACATGTACGGACCAGTTGCAATCAGTTCTACATATGAATCACCCATATCAGCAAAGAGACGGGCAATGGCTTTTACATCTTCCTCATCCTGATATCAGAAACACATGCAAAAGAAACACCAGTCAGGAAGCAGCAGGACTAAATATCAACAGAAAATGGACCACATTTAGCATTTGAATGTTATGGCGGTAAATTAGCATGATAATGATGACCATGCCCCTCTGAAGAACTGTTTCCACTTGCTCATAAGCATCTTTTTTTTTCCCTTATGACAAGAAAAATTTGTTAATGCATGCCAAAGGGTTCATATCAATGCACCAAGTCAGCCAATTAAAAAACATCAACAAGCTCTCTGAATTGTTAGCCATCTATAAGAGTTCTACCACTATTGAAGAAATAGGCATTTTCTTTTCCTGAGAGCCCATACGTCAACAAGGCTACTCAACCTGCAGCTAGGTAACAGTTTGGAAGGACAATGATTTATTACCTTTGAAGGATCCCTGAGCTGTGATTTTAGACTCATAACGTGAGGCACAATCACTTGAATCAGAGGCATCTGTACAGCGACCCCACCAGAACTTGCGGCTGCTGTTAAGTGAATCAATTCCGACACAACTGCATGCATGACAAAATATATAAGAAGCATAACATAAAATAAAAAACATAACAAATTAAGAGTAATATCCACAGAACACCAAATTTCAGCAGTAAATTTCAATCTCCAGAAGTCAAAGCTCATTTCAACAACACATACTCTGGTAACAGGATTGCAAGTACAAGAACACCATAGAGAAGCCTCGGCATCCGAAAAAGTTATGCTTATGAGCAGAAACTCCGCATACAATTTACAATATTATATTGGTTTTCTACATTGTATAGCATAAACAGTGGAAAAAAAAAACTAGCTATTTGGTCTCAAGTTGCTTGTCTCTCATCAATATACGGCAGTCTAAAATCAAGGAAGACATGTATATTTAAAGCAGACCAAAAAATGATAACTGGACATTTCAGATTTCCTGTTTTATGCACTACATAAGTTCCAAGATTCTAGTGACCTGAACCTGATTGATTTGTCACATCCACGATCAGACAAATTAAGAGGTTCACTCCTGTGCGCTAGCAAATCCAATCACCAGTCACTAACGCATCACAATATCTCCGGGTCCCCTCTCCCCCAACCAAAAACACAGAAATAGAGTGGAGGGTAAAAAGGAAGAAAACACAGTCATGTGCATACCCACACTAAAAGGTTGAACTAGAAAACTGCAAGAAGGTAAAGAATGCTGAATAACTAAAAAGTAAATCCCATAATAGCAAAATCTCAATACCATTCACAGATGCCTCGGAAAGTAGTTCTGAGGTCAAGCCTGAGAGAGCAGTATGTACTAAAGGGTGAGACGCAAGCATCAACCCTGGTAGCCTGAAACAAAGAGTACTCAATAAGTACCGGTAAAGACGTAGACATTCTCCTACTCAGAGAACTAACAAAAGTCATACATTGGCTCAAGAGCCAACTGAGGAAATTTCATGAAATTGTCATTAATTAAAAACAAAATCATTTAGCACAACAGAAGGAAATATAATAACAAAGAAGAACTGAACGGAATGCTTTCATATGACGCCATGGTTACATTAGACACATAGAAGAAGTCTACTGTAGGAGTTGCAGAAAACATCATAGCTGCTTAGAGACCCATGACCTGGCTCAAGGAGGATTGCATATCTTCCAAGCACCGGATATAGGATAAATTTATTCATGTGTGCACTTCAATAAGCTATGTTTACCACTTGTAATTGCACTAGTGCAGTTGGTGGGGCAGGGATAAATGTTTCAGTGCAACCATCAAAGTAGAAATGCATACCCATTCCTTAGTCGAAGCCAAGACGCAAATGCCTCAAGAACCTGAACAACAGTGAAATAAAATTCATGGAGAATGGCTAGATGCATAAAAACAAGGACAAAGAAGGTAAGTGCAAGGACTCAAGAATCAGAGAGATAAGTGAACTACCACAAAGTATTTTGTTATCAAGATTAAGAGTGTACGTAGTGTGATTTAGGAGAGTTACAAAAACAAAATATCCCATTGTAAACATCTAAAAACTGCTTCTGGCGATTCAAAAATTGCACTTTGTAACAAATAACATCTAAAAAACACGATTACACTATAGTAAAGAGAAAAAAAATAAAAAATTACAAAACTAACCATAATATCACTATTCAGAAACATGCTACAATGCCCTAATGAGGGGACATGTGAACCTAGCTGATATAGCATAATTACTAGGGGTGAGCAGAAGGAACCACTCAAACCGGCTGGTTCTGGGAGGTAGCTGGTTCCAAAAAATTCGAACCAGTGATTTTCGATCCAGTTTCTGGTTCCATGAGTAGAACTGCCCACCAGGACTTACTTTTTTTTTTTTTTTAATTTCGTAAATCCCTGCCAACCAACTCCACTCTTGCTCTACTGAATTCACTCTTTCAAAAGCAAAATCGAAAAACTTCCAAAAAAATCAAAGACGTGGGGGGTCCTCTCCTTTATTTGCTCATTTCCAGTCCAAAGTCCACCCCTTTCTTTCCAGAAGAACCCTAGTTCCTCCCCCTCTTGCCAGTGGAATTTGCCCTTTTTCATCCTCCTCCTTCCCATGCCAAGCAATGGGCTTGACGCAGGTGAGTGAGGCCCTGTGAGATTTGGGGATACAAAGGGGTTTGCGAGCGTGATGTTGGATAAGGAGCTGCAAACTCCGATGTTGGATAAGGAGCTGGAGGATCAGCTTGCGAAGGCGGAGACTAAGCTCCTAGAGCCGCCAATTCCATTGGCACACTCGAGAACCGGACCAGACCAGTTGGTCCAGTTCTAGGGGGACCAGTCCAGTTTCCTAGGAACCGGCCCCTCTGGTTCGGTTCCTGGGTGGGAACCGGACTGCCCAGGAACCAATCACCCCTAATAATTATGCAGCATCCTTAGCTATTGCATATTCAACATGTAGTACATACTATGTATAACCTCACACCTACACTAAAATGATAGCATACATCTAATAAGGACATTGCAACAAAGGGAAATTATGTTCAAAGTATCTTACCTGCTCTCTAACTTCATTAACATTCAAACAAGCTGTCAAGATATTTAGAGCGACTTCCATTTGAGATGAGAGCTCCTTCTCAAATTGTCGGCGCCTTTCTGGACGAGCGGCTATCTTGTAGTTTGTAACCTCCTGAGCAGAATCAAACACGCCGTATAAATGACATAAAAGTGACAGATCCCGAAGAGTGTCATGTCAAAGGAGAAAATTTTCCTCTGCCCTTCTTTCCATTCAAAAAAGCAAATTTCTGGGCTTGATACTAATCAGATCCTCACCTACACCAAAGTAGTGTGATTATAGCTAGGAAGATCACTAGGATGTGCTTGATTATAGCTTAAAGCAGAAATAAATTACACATAAATACTTTCAATTAGTCCTTATTCTGACAAGATACATCATATTTAGCTCATTAATATACTTTCACGGAAGTCTGAAGTCCTACAGTAATTATTCCATTTCAAACAAACAACATTTCGCTGTCCAAGTCTCGCAAAGCCCATTTGTGTTGCCAACTTTTCACCTCGATGATATCTAAATATTATGATCCATCCACATTGGTGCATCAACATGAGATCCAAGCACTTTGATTCACCACTTCAATTAACTCGAATCATTTGACTAAAGGACATGCATCAAAAAGAAAAAAGAGCACAATCTACACCTGATCTTTCCAACAAGAGTTGTGAGGGAGTAATGATCAAACGTCACCCCTGGTAAAGTTACCATCAGGTTTCAATTGAATAATTTAAACCTGTCTCTTTCATCTAATAAAGGTCCCACACTCTTCTACTGACCAAATGTTATTGGTTAGTGAGGAAAAACTGGCTGGGATTCAAATTACTCAAAAGTTTTTGTTCCAGGCATATGACCTGGATATTTGCACTATCCAAGACAGTCTCATTAAGTGATAGCCATAAGGACACCGCTAACAAATAAGCAAGTCTGCAAAAAGAAAGCTTTAGGGGATCGCATGACTAAAGAGGCACTAGAAGAGTATGGCAGCAATTACAAATGTGAAAAAAGAGAAAAGAAAGTCCATCTCTATCAATTTAAGTAATGCCTTCTACAACTCCGGGTGTGAACACACAAAAGCCCTCTGAACTGGAGAAGACAACAGACACCTCAATCAAGTTATGTGCAAACATTTCCATATCCTTGGAAAGCTTAAACTATCTTCATATTCTATTCACATGGTGATTTCATAATTTCAGCAAAAGAAAACATCAAGGTAAACAATTTCTATAATGAGGCATGAGAACAATAAGGCTCAGCTACAAAATTACCCAAACGGGAATATATATACCTCTGGAAGCACCGTGAGTAGCTCCAAAAATCCTGGGACATATTCAGGATGAGAATTCATCTCATCCCTCAGCCAATTGACGATGCCACCATCCCCCCAGTCTTCAGCAGGGACATGCACAGCCAATGCAGCGACTGCAATACTAATCTAGAAGGCCAAGAAAATTAAGCACAATAAGCCCTTAATACCATACTGTTAATGGGAATCAGAATGAGAATGATTGACAAAGTAACTTGAAATCTATACCTGAGTTCTAACTCTGTGAGGGCCCTTGTGGAACTTTTTTAGTAAGTTCTGCATACCAGGGGAAGAGAAAGAATAGCCATATCCATCAGAAAAAGTTCTAAATGGTCAAAACTTGAACATATTCTTGTTTGACGCTGTCATCAAATATAACCTAATGATACCCCGCAGAATCCTCAAGAAAGCACAAGATATATCATTTAATTGACATAGCATAATTTTCTTTTCCGACTTCCAAATTAAAATTCCATAGCATTTTTCCCAGCTTTTAGACTAAAATCACTTACTCAAATGTCTAATTTTAGATCAGTATTTGTTTTACCGTGTTAAATCTAATTAAACATTATCCACCTACATTTAACGAATCCCTCAGTGGACGAAATGCTTCACAAGGAAGTTCCTCAAAATCTCGTTGTACCTATCAAAAACCACAAAAGTTATTAAAAGTCAGAATGCAGATAGAATAACTTGCCCATCACAACCCCAGAAGTCAAAGCCTGGCCTTCTTAACATTATTGCTTGTGAAATCAAAATTCCATTACCCGTGACTCGTACGAAGTGTGGTGAATTACCTTGCTCCGAAGGGTCTGGGAACAAAATATCAAGGTTTCTAGATTACTTGTTGAATCATGCAGCAAATTGTCAGCCACCTGTGCAGATAGAAGAAACAAACAAGACTTAAAGTTCCACGATTATAAACTAGCTGCATGCAGTGGTTTTCCTATATCAAAAGAATAACAAGTCCTCTTTCAAACGAAGCAGACCAAGCTCTAATATATGCATGCAGACCTGTTCAGTTCATTCGTTTTTCACATGAATAGATGTCCCAATTTTAGTTCATAATAATTTTATTGAAGTCTGTCAGTCTTAGCTACATTTGTTAGATTTGGCTGCATGACAATGGTACATTCACCATAGAGTTCTCAATTCCAAGAAGAGGCCAGCAACTTGATGAGTCTGCTGACTTGGACTTTTTACGAGCAGAACCGAAGGATTCTATTTTGTTCCTTGTAAATAATGAAATTTGGATGCACTAATATCCAAGTGGCGAATGAACATCTTTCTGACAAAGGCAGCGGATGAAGGTCTAAGAATGCCATTTTCCTCCCAATCCTAGAGTACAAAATCAAGCTTTGAAATAGATGAAGGAAAATAGAACATGTTTTGGTTCCACCAGTTAGTCTTGTCGATGCATTTTACCATCGCCCTTGTATTTTCTCAATGGCAGCACACACCCTCTTGGAGAAAAGTTTTAGATGGGAAGGGACTTGGTGCATGGCAAATCACGACACAGGTTCAAGCAATGTTTGTGCGTGTTTCACATGTAGCGACATCCAGAAGATAGTAGTCAGCTTGTCTAAGCCTGTTAGAGCCCTAGCAGCATTTTATTCAAAATTGCTTGCACAACAGTCAGTAAATACGATTCCTAGCACTCGAAATGAGCCGCTAGCTGAAGATAAACTACTCGTATCCATTCCAACAGTCAGTAAAGTCCCCAGGCTTCAAAATTGCATCCACTGCCACTCCAAGGCTCCACAGAAGAATTAAACCTTTGTGCGAACACAACCTTTTTCTTTTTCTTTTTTCAATAAATACGATTCCTAGCACTCGAAACAGCACAGCTATCCGGTAGACGACCGATTAATCCCAAAACACACCACGAACCGCAATGCCGATATTCAGAAACCAGAATCGACACAGCCAAACACAACGAAACAGACTCCAAACCGCACGTCACAACAGAGAACGCGGACGCGAGCTAAGAAAGAGAAACGAAACCGGAAAAACCGCATCGAATCGGCGCCCCGATTCCGGCCGCCCGAACAAAAACCGAGCCGGGAAATCCCTTCGATTCTCACCTGCCAGGCGTCGATGGTGCGCTGGAAGTCCTGGAGCCAGCGGTCGGCCTGCATACGCACGGCGTCGTCGGGGTGGTGGTACAGCGCGTTCAGCGCCTCCTTCACCGTGTTCTGCAGCTCCATCGGAGAGGCCGCTCCGCTCGCTTGCCCCGACCGAAATCCGATTGCCAAATCGCTCTTCCCGGATTGCGATTAGGGTTTTGCCAGGCCGATGCTCATCGCCGATGATTGAAGAGAGAGAGAGAGGAGAGATGTTGGAGATTAAAAAGGGTTTTTGGCGCCTCCCTGTGAAGAGATAGAGAGAGAAGGGGAGAAGGGGAGAAGCTTTTTGGGCGTTCTCTAGAGAGAGAGAGAGAGAGAGAGAGAGGGTTTGAGTTGAATCGTTCGATCTGATCAAAAGAACAAAAAAAATTTGATTTTCTTGGAGCCCCTCGGAACTCCGTCCTTGGGGGGCGCCAGGTTTTGTTCCGCTGCGGGCCGCGCCGGGTGGGACCGTGTCGCGATTGGACGGGTCCGATGGACGGCTGGGCCCCGCCGTCTCGTGATGGCCAGAGCCGGCCGGGCGATCGTGGGAGCGGAACGATCGGAGCCGCTCCGTTACGGACGAGATTTTTTTTTTCGGGGGTTTAATTTCGCTTCTTTCTCCTTTGATTTGATGTTTTCTAGCTGGACTAGGTTGTCCTGATTCCTTGCACATTCCTTTTTCAACAATAAGACACGAATTGAATCCCTCATCATTCCTTGCTTCCTTGGCCTTCTTTTTTTCTACCTCTTGGGCAAAGAGAGCAGTTCAATCCGCAGTGCAAGAATTCAATCCCGAATCATTATACGGAAGATAATTCGATTTTGAACTTTCCAATTTTGCTAATGTGATTTTAAGCCTTCTCGAGAACTTTCATTGTAAATCTTCTAGCCAATTATTATTATGAATCACTCACCTAAAATTATCCACATCAATATACCTTATAAAACAAACGGTGATGATTTGAGCTTTGTCAACGATTTTCATTGATAATTGGTTGAAAGAATTAAATTGGAATTTATGCAAAGATTTAAGACTATATCAACAAAATTAGAAAGTTTAGAATTGCATCAATATCTTTACATTAAATTTATTACTAATTTCGTAGATCTTTTAAAATAAGAACTAAAAATGCTTGAGATTTTCTTATTTCCACTCGTATTCTAAAAGGGGGTGATGTTCGCTTAAGTAATTAGAGCAGGTCAATATATCTTTCCTATTTAGAAGATCTAATTAAGAACAAATGTATACATATCTATAATCTTTGAACAGATTTCTCATAATATTAATGTAATTTTCTTTTTCTTTTTTATCTTTGCAAGTACATTTACTCGAAAATTCTCTGCTTACAAAAAGAACAAGAATCCAATCACGTCAGCATAATTTCGATATCAACTATTAATTAGTTACCTAACGCATTGCGTTAAATCTAATGATTCACCAAAAAATGAAAAAATCTTCTCACCAATCACTTGATGGGTCATCATGAATCAGAAGCTAAAAATCTAATGTCTAATGGGCCGGGCCGGCGCAACCGAGCCCAACGGGCCGAAGACCTCGCGCCGGCCCGCACGACTCGCTATTAACCGTTCTGATGCGGCTCGCGAGCTCGCGAGCTCTCGGCGAATGGCGGAAGCGGAAGCCCCCTCGCCGGCCATCTACATACCCGACGAGTGGTCGGAGGCCGCCGCCGCCATCGCCCGCGGCTCCTCCTCCGCCGCTGCCGCCTCGCCGCCGCCGGTCGCTCTCATCTGCGGCGCCAAGAACTGCGGCAAGACCACCTTCTCCCGCCACCTCCTCAACGTCCTCCTCCGCAGGTCGGTCCGCCGCCGCCGGCACCTCCTCCTCCTCCTCCTCCGCCGTCCTTTCGGTTCTTCCCGATACGCGCGCGCCGCGTCGATGTTCGCTTCGTCGTCGGCCTCGCTTCGAGAGTCGAATGGTTTTGGCGGCGCGGTCGCCGATGAACGCGTTTCGCCTCCTGTCGTGCTAGGCCGATCGTATGTTCTTCGATGCGTTGATTAGTGCTAGTGCATTGCGGTTCGGTGATTTGCGTTCTCGAATGTTTGATTTAGCAAAGCAGTTTTAGCAGCTGCGGTTCGATGAGATGGTCGCACGGTTCGGTTTCGACTTCATCAGTACATACGTTTGCTTACCAACGCGTTAAGCTGAACACGTAGGAGCTAGTTGTTTCATAAGCTAGGAAAGGACCTAAAAAGATCTTATTGATTTGGCAATCGAATCTCGGCGGATTACGAGTTTCGTGCTCGAGTTTGGCTGGCACTTTTGATGTGCCTGGTTATCAGTTAAGTAGCCCGGTTGAGTTTGGCCTGCGTTAAGCTAAACGTGTATGAGCTATTGGTTTCACAAGCTAGGAAAGGAGCTAGAAAGATCTTATTGATTTGACTATCTAATCTCGGTGGATTATGAGTTTCGTGCTTGAGTTTAGCTTGCACTTATGGTGTGCCCTGTTATCAGCTAAGTAGTTTGGCTATGTCAATTTGTTGGTTTTTGTATATTTGATAAGTTGAATTCAACGTGTTTTTCTCTTCCATTGTGTCATGCTGAAAGCTTGCTGGAGATTTGTATGCTTGACGTTGTTCTGCGCTGCTCTTCCTCTATGCAGATTTAAAAGAGTAGCTTATTTGGATACGGATGTTGGGCAGCCAGAATTCACTCCCCCTGGGTTTCTCTCTCTTACCATAGTTGACAAACTGACACCAGGTACCGTTCTTGTAATTGCCACCTTCTTTTGTTTCCGACCCATGAATCGTATCTCTGTTTTTGTGGCTAACTCTTGTTTTTTTCTCTTCCTGTTCTTTATCATCTATTCTTTTGCAAAGTAGATTTGACAATTCCCTGCTTGAAGACACCTGAGAGGTACTTATCATGTTACTTACCTTGCTGCTGCTGAAATTTGACTGGATTCACAACATTCTGCTACTGAATTAGTTGGTTGGATGTTCTCCCTCATAGAGGGAAAAAGATCTATAGTGTGGCTTACCAGTTTCCCTGTATCAGATGCTTTTTCTTTGGAGATGTTTCTGCAAAAAGGGATCCTGCAGCATATTTGAAGTGTATATATGCTCTCTATGATTACTTACGTGAGGGGCACCGGAGTTTGAACAGCAAAGAAGACCCTGCCATAGTTGGATTGCCCCTTGTCGTCAATACGCCCGGCTGGGTCAAAGGCATAGTATTTTCCATATCTAAATCACTATCATCATTTCTGCTATCTCCTTGAGACCCTTTAGGGTTCTCCTTTTCTTCTCACTTTGTAACTGTTCACATCTTACTGATTATGTCTCCAGGTGTCGGTTTTGATGTACTGGTCAAGACGTTGAGATATATCTCTCCTACACATGTAGTTAAAATAAACATCTCGGCTGAGAGCAAGAATCTACCACCTGGGCATTTCTGGTTAGATGAGGATTATGATGAAAGTGTTCATTTAATAGAGATCAAGTCGGCTCGGCAGGATTCTTTCAATAGATCGTAAGCATTTACCTTGTTTAATGGTTACCGATGAACCGATAGTGTCAAGAAGAGAATTAATTTGCCTAGAACTTGCTCTTGTTGTCCTCAACATTGACGTGACAGAGGGGTCTTGAGCCCAAAGTATCCTCTCACGGCATCAGTAAGTTTTATGGGAATTCTGTCTAATTAATAAATGGTTATGACCGTAATGACATCAAATCTTCTTGCCTAATGAAGTATTTATGTTATTATGTGCATTAGGAGCTCTTTTCATCTATTTGAGTGTGAGTGAAATACGTTCATGATGGTGCTTTCCTCATCTATGATTGTGGGCTACCATGTCGCACATCTATTTCTATTTTCCTTTTGCAACAGAAATCATGTATTCACACTAAACCTGGTTCACCTAGGAGATTGTATGACTTTTATGGTCCTATGTGGTCCAGGGTTCTCACACAAAAAGATGCACGGCTTTTGCGAGATATGAGGATAACTGCTTATTTCAGGCAGTGCTTCCCCAGTAGCTCAAATATTACCAAAATAAAGGAACTTGCACATGCATTGGCCTCTCATCCCCCTTATGAAGTTCCAATTTCTGCCATCAAGATAAAGCATCTACACTGCCAGGTTGGTTCCTAGTGATGGATAAATGTTGAAAGTTTCTTGCTGGAGATTCTTGGTATCAATCTCTTTGGAACAATTGTTTTTGAAATAGAGGAAATAAGTGGACAACAAATGACAGGAACTTATCTAGAAGATTGTTTGTCAACTATATTATGACTTTCTGTGTTACCTAAAGCAGATGAGGCCTTCTATTTTTCTTCTCCTTGTGGTCCATGGTAGGTCCCAAGTACTGAAGTATTTTATAGCTTGAACGCATCCATTGTCGGCTTGGCAATTAGCTCCGACGAACCTGATGATTTGCCTTCTTCTGTAGGTCTTGGTAGGTTACTTTCTTCCGTATCTGTTTACAATTAGTTGCTGATGAGCTTATGGTTCAGGTGTGCTTTCAATAATGTCTCTGCATAAGATAATATACTTATCTAGCTCACTTTTCTTGATGGACCAGGTATCGTTAGAGGTATTGACTTGTTGAAAGGATCTATTTATGTGATCACCCCTGTTCCTTTGAAGATGCTGGAGAAGGTTGATCTATTTCTGCAGGGCTTCATTCAAATACCTACGAGTCTGTTGCAGGTATTGCATCTTGATTTCATCCTGCATCAGATCTTTGTCATCTAGACTTGCATCTTCATGGATATCTACATCTTTTAGTTTTACGGTCCTCCTATCGGTGGGATGACACAACACCCTTATATTTTGATTTGTACTGGTTTTATTCAATGTGCATTGGCTGCGCTAGCGATGGATTTATGGTCTTCCTTGGTTTTTACTGTCACTATCTTGACTAACTTCTGCATGACATTTTTGGTGGGCATTATTAAATTCTTGCCCAGTAGTTCCATTCTGATACGGGCAGATCTGAACATTTCAGTTGTCCTTTGTAGGTACAAGGATACATGTCCCCATACATGTCTACAGATGTTTTACCCACAAGCTAGCCGAGGGTAGTCGTCATCTGTCATATGGCCTCTGCAGTAATTTAGATCAGTCATTGTACATCCAAGATGAAGTGCGATATAGTAGTTACAGGACAGTTTGGAAGTAGAGGGATATCGTTGTAGGAGTGAATTTCCTAGTTGAGTCTACGTGCGGTGGAGCGAAGCGAATAGACAGTTCACACCACAGAAAAAAAGTATTTTCCTCATGCAGGCAAGCGATTTTGTTGAATTATTTGACTCTAATTTGATTCAGGAAATTGGTGTTCAGGGAATCATGTACTCTATTGGCTTGGTGCATTGCATGAGAAAGAAGTACGGCAGCTTGAGCAGTTACTATAGCATGTCCGGTGCTGAAAGCTTGATATAATTTACCCATCATAATATATAAAGTCATGTTCATCAAACAAGTCGCATTCAAATTGTAAGTTTTAAAAATTGGATACGATTAGTAAGATTTCTACAAACTCCATTCATGGTGGAAAGAGAATAAATCTTAGTCGTCGTTGATATAATTTACCCATCATAATATGCAAAGTCATGTGCATCAAACAAGTTGCATTCAAATTATAAGTTTTCAAAATTGGATATGATTAGTAAGGTTTCTATTAACTCAATTGATGGTGTAAAGAGAATAAATCTTAGTCGTCGTTGGATTAGAGACGTCTGCATTTAAAGTTGAATATCAGCTAGTTGAATTCTTCAACATGTCAACCATCTGGAAGCGATCGTGTAAATAAAATACAATCTCTCATGAGCATCACTTCACTTCTGGATAAATATCGATTAGTCTATAACAAATGAACAGTGGAACAGTAAAAAGAAAAATAAAAATAAATTGTGAAGCAATACTCATTCAATGTTAACAAAGGAACTAACGTTTGTTATCGTTACTTTCTAAAAGGAGTTGGAACATAGAGTGGATATAGCATGCCATATTGAACGTTTGTTATCTTTACTCCTAAAAGGAGTTGGAAAAATAGAGTGGAAAACCAATTAATTCCAATAATACTAAAACTTATCAAAACACATTTTATCTATTAATTCCATAAAAAAATGGATATTCCACGCGTTGGATGAGACTGATAAAGATTAAATGCAAGAAAAGAACCAACTGGTTTAAGACAAAGATGGTGTCTTTGGTTTGCATGTCTGGTGGAGAACCGTCATTTCAGGTAAGTTCTTGACCGTTTCTATTAATAGTCAAAGCAAAGCTCACCACCGATACTTTTAGAGAATCGTGAGTTGAAACATAAATCTATCAAGCCAACCTGTCTCTGTCCTTCCCTGGAGAAAACAACAGAGAAGAGAAGAGACAAGAACAAGAGGTCATGATCTCGGTCTGCTCTGACTCACCAAGGTCATGATCTTATGTCTCTCCATTGATTGATCACTCCATTTTTCCCTAAACTTTTTTGAAGTTTTCATCAGTCACTTCACTTTCCTTCGTGATTTCATCGCCGCGAAAGGCATATGGCGAAGCGATCGTTCAAGTGTTTTGTGGAGCAGGAGCTGGGAAAGTTCCCGCTCTTCGTGATCTACGCCATGCTCGAATGGTTGCTCATCATCATGCTGTTCGTTGACGGGTTAGTGGCGTTCGCCGCCAATGAATTCGCCAGGTTCTTCGAGATGCGGGTTCCCTGCCTTCTCTGCACGAGGATCGATCACGTGCTGGTCCGGAGGAGTCCTGATTTCTACTACAACGACTCCGTGTGCGAAGCGCACAAGAAGGAAGTGTCGTCCCTCGCGTACTGTCACGTCCACAAGAGATTGTCCGACATCAGGAAGATGTGCGAGGGGTGTCTTCTTTCTTTTGCGACCGAGAAGGAATCCGACTGCGATACCTACAAGTCCCTCGTGGGCATATTGCATAAGGATCTCGAAAGCTTCGTTCAGGATGATTCCGGGGTTCATTTGGCATTGCATTCAGGAAAGAAGGATGAGAGAGCTGAGGTCAAGAAGAGCGGTGATCAACGGTGCACATGCTGTGGAGAGCCGCTCAAAATGAAGCCGTCTTCGCGTTCGAAGAATGGCCAGAAACCTGGAAAGTGCACTAGCCCGATCGCGCAAGCTCCCGCTCCGTCTCCAAGAGGACCCTTCGTGACATTGAGGAATGAGGAGGCGTCTAACTTGATGTTGCCTCATATCCGTTACACAGAACTAAAATTCAACCCTGATGCTGGATCCGACATTCCTGGCCACGATGCGAGCTCGAATGCGCAACTTCCTGACAACCAAGGTAATTTTTGTGCCGGCGAAAATCATCCCTCGTCCTTCAATGATCTCTTCGAGAAATTTCAGAATTTTGTCTTTAGGTAACAGCTAGGACAATCATATTCATTTCCTAGTCTGAATTCTTTTCTTTCTTCTCATCCATGACAGGTACATTTGAGACGAAAATCGCTTCGGTGCCGTTGCTCACTGAGAGCGATGACACTGGTGAAGCAATCAGAACCCCTCCCTTTGCGAGGGGAAACAAGTTCTTTGGCATCCCACTTACCGATTCAGCTAACTCGAGCCCGAGGGTTGGTTTGAAACAGTTAAGGAAATCGATGCTTGACAAGGTAGATTTTGCTTCTGAGCCCAGTGACGGCAGCATAGCAAGTGAAGACTCTATTTTGAGCCATTTAAAGAGGCAGGTTCGCTTGGACCGCAAGTCGCTGATGGCCATGTACATGGAGCTAGACGAGGAAAGAAGCGCCTCAGCTGTCGCTGCCAACAATGCGATGGCCATGATCACACGGTTACAAGCAGAGAAGGCGGCGGTCCAAATGGAGGCCTTGCAGTACCAGAGAATGATGGAGGAGCAGGCAGAATACGACCAAGAAGCCCTTCAAGAGATCAGTAACTTGCTTGCCAAGAGAGAGGAAGACATCAAATTATTGGAGACCGAACTTGAAGCGTACAGAGAGAAGTACGGATGCTTGGAGGGTTTTGAAGTTCGTAAGAACAGAACAGCAGACAAGGATTGCCAGGAGCCAAAGCCTCAGACCTATTCGTTCTCCGACGGGGGTTCCGAATGTGGAAGCCACTCTCCTAGTGTCAACGGAGGAGAAACCGTTGGGGATATTGCACAAGATCACATCATCCTTGATTCGTTGCAGGAGGAAATAGGTAGCAATGACTCTCCAGAAGAAAAGATTTGATCCCAGTAGGAGTACTACGCTTAAGAACGAGTGCATTTCTTGGTTAGTCATTATCAGAGGAGGCGAGAAGTGGAGATGGGAATGTTACGACGACAGAAGCATCTCATCATACGGAGTGTAATAACAATTTTAAAGAAGGACGTGAAGGGACTGCACTTCCGGAGCAAAACATATCGAGTTTTAATAAATTCATTCCTGATGGTAATTTATTTCCCATACTTAGGTCCTAAGAACTGACAAGACACAGAAAGGTTTGCCTGTATATAGGAGTGATTTTAAACATCTGGACAGTTGCAGGTTGCTCATTGTAAAATTCAATTTTTCCTCAAGCGTTTGTGCCGGAAGTTTCTCGCTACATCTCAACGTGCTTGAATATTCTGTGTTTTTAGCATGATCATTGAGATGCCAAAGAGCATCTTGCACACTGACATGTAATGTGCCTGCTGAGCAGTATCGAATCATGTCCTGTCCGTCATCTCAAACAATTTCCAGTCGACGGAAACTCAAATCTGAGTCAGGTTCAAAGGACCCTAACATGTATAGAAGTTTGACGGAACGAGTAGGAAAATAAATGCATTAGCTGGGATGCAATTTACATCACGCGAACCATCGATAAATACAGTGCCGTGCATGGTTCTTTCCTTACATGATCAGTTAAACTGTGCATGTATGGCCAACTTCATCATGATTTTCCATGCTTTCTATGGAAAGAAAAAGAAAATGATTTGTCCCCAACAATGATCCCAGATAGACTTCCTTTTCCCTTAATGAACCTCTATGTTTCTGGCAACTGATGATGCCAAGGAGATTCCCACATCCCGCTTTCACTCTTTCTCGTCCTGGGAAGATCTCTGGAGTACTGGAGTTAGAGGTCTAATGGAGCTCAATTCCTGTCTGGACTCTTTCCAGCGCTTTGAATGTCGTCGCCGATGATTTGCAGCATCACAAGTGATTGAAAGAAACATTATTTCATGGGAGAACCCATGTAACGCGAATTGGGAATCCGGCGATTTCAACATTTTTGCCTGTGTACTTATTTGCAGAAACAGATACGAAGTGGCAACTTTTCCCACTTTTGTAGCTTGATCATGCAGTGAAGGGAAAGATGATGTGCAGGAAAATTAATCAGATCTTGCACTTGAAAACTGGATGTCAAACTTTGGTCACATCCTTCGTTGTCTCCTGTCTTCTGAGAATTGAGAAACTCTTCTCATTCCCTTTCAGAACAAGGAAGATAATGAAATGATCGAGTTCAAGGAGCGTTTATGTCATCACATTTGGTATCCCTGAACTTCCATTATTTTTTCAATATAGGCCTCAAAACTTATATTAATTACGATTGAATCCCTGAAATCGTATTATTTTTTCCAATCAAGTCCATCCATATTCAATCTCGACAATTTGGAGTGCACCCTATAGCTAGAGTCCGCCACTATTGTGGCAAAAAATTAGCCACCATGAACAATTAGCTTGTGTCGACTCAGCTCACAACAACAACAATTCAAGATGCAACCGCACAATTACATAAAATTTTTGTGCACTTATTGATCGAGGCACTCAACATCTCAACATCAGACTTTCGATCGCCGATACCAACCTGGCCCCGGCTTCGATTTAGCCCGAACTGGAGACGGAGTGGCTTAATCGAGAAATTTTCATGTCAAGAATTCAAGGATCATATTGAAAAATAAAGTCCAATTCACGGACCAAAAGCGCAAAACGTTCCATCTTCTCCGCTTTTTATTTTGCGCAAAAAGAAAAATGCTCGCTTGCGATAAGTTGACTACTCGGAGTCGGGTGGCACCGATGACCCACGCGCGCACGTTGGCATCGTCCGTCGCTTCGAGATCGCTCTCCTCCTTGGCTCGCGTCCTCGTCCAGCGCCCGCCCGCCGGTGCCCTGCGCACCGCCGCACGGACCAAGATGAGCGAACCCGGCAGCGAAAGCCAAGAAAGGGACCAGCTTGAGTCCACATTCAAGCAGAAAAAGATCCTCCGTACCCAAGTCCGGAGGGCCCTCAGATCCATGGACCCGCTTCAGAGATCTCAGGAGGGTAATCGGTTTCGCTCGTTTTTGTGGATTTTGTTATGTTATTAGTCGGAAAAGCTTGTTCTTGATGATGGGTTTTGCATATGAAGCCTCTCTGTTTGTCTAATGTATGAAATGGTAGTAGTCGAAATAGCTTGTTCTTGATGATGGGTTTTGCATAGGAAGTCTCTATTTGTGTAATGTATAAAATAGTATTGGAGGAGCTTGCTCTTGATGATGGGTTTTGCATATGAAGCCTCTCTGTTTGTATAATGTATGAAATGGTTTTAGTCGGAATAGCTTGTTCTTGATGATGGGTTTTGCATACGAAGACTCTGTTTGTGTACTGTTTGAAATGGTATTGGTCGGAACAGCTTGTTCTTGATGATGGGTTTTGCATACGAAGCCTCTCTGTTTGTGTAATGTATGAAATGGTATTAGGCGGAATAGCTTATTCTCGATGATGGGTTTTGCATACAAAGCCTCTATGTTTGTGTAATGTTTGAAATAGTCGGAATAGCTTTTCTTGATGATGGGTTTTGCATACGAAGCCTCTCTGTTTGTGTAATTTTGAAATAAAATTAGTTGGAATAGCTTTTCTTGATGATGGGATTTGCATTCAAAGCCTCTCTGTTTGTGTAATGTTTGAAATAAAATTAGTCGCAGTAGCTTTTCTTGATGATGGGTTTTGCATTGCTCGAATTTATGTTGGTGTGTTTTGGTTTTGGACCCTTTTTGTTTGATTAAGTAATGGGGAAACTTTTTGTGGGATATGAAGTTTTTTCATCAAGGGAATAGAATGAAAAGGGTAGGAAGAAAGCAGTGACATAGATTTCTTTGGTTGTAGGTTGTAAATTGTCATCTGGTGACTAAAGTTTTCTGATTTGCTCCACAATAGGATTTCCATCCTTTGTTTCGGCTTTTTCAAAGGAATGCATACCGAGCATACAGGACAAAATGTTTTTGTGTGTATGTGTGTTTTCTCTAGCCGATACGTGCAGACGGCAGAAGTGTGTTATTACTTACATAGAATCGATGGACTAGATTGAGGCTATGATCGATGGAATGTTGCAACTTAAAGCTAATAAAAAGGCACTGCAAAAGAAAGAGGGCTTAAAGTATTCCAGGTTTGATTTGTATGTCTTGGTGTGGGTTTGTAGTTAAAATCATGGAGAGTTTCACTTGAAACTATGGATGACTTACAACTGCTTATCCCAGTTTCCATGGACATTAGTTACTAATCACAGAAAAACAAACCATGGCATTGATTTATCGGATGTGACGCATCATTTTCTTCATCAAAAAATTTTCCTGCTCAGTACAATGTGATTGACATGGCCTTTATCAGATGAGACAATCCAGAGTCTTGTGCTAGATGCTCCATGGTTCAAATCTAGTCAGAGTTTGTGCGCATATATCAGCTGCAGTGCCCTACGGGAAGTAGATACCTCGAAAATTCTCTCACGAATTTTGCAAAATTCAGCCGAAGGTGTGCTCCCCTGCTTTCCGCCTTTACAGTCTCATTTAGCTGCCCAATTCAATATTCCAAATTTCCTATCTCTGCTATGGGCATAGTGATCATTAAGGTTGTTTCTCATGTACCTGAAAACTGATATATTTCCCAATTTATCTCTAGATGGCCACATACAGATGAAGAAGAAGCTTTATGTGCCACGCGTGGAAGACAAAAACAGCCACATGAGAATGCTCACCATCTCAAGTGTCAACGATATGATCGCAAACTCAATGGACATATTAGAACCTGCTGCGCTAGATGCTGATGGAAATGAACGTGAAGATGGTAATTGTCTTCTTATCAAAATGATGTCTCTTCTTACTGCCATTCTTCCTCCTTGCTTTCTTCTTTTCATCAATGTAAGAAATAACATTTAAAATTCCTTGGCTGATTTTTTTATACGGACTTTGGTTTGACGTTATGCATCATTCCTCATGGTTTATAAAAATGTGGTCTCTTATAGTCCCGAATTGAAACTTATAAAAGCTTTTGCTAGTTAAGACTACCTTTAGGAAAGCTCATCAGATTGAATAATTACTTAATATAATTGTTTCTCTTTGTTTGACTAATTCCTTACTGTTGTGGTAGAATTTGGCAGATCCCCCATACTTTTTAGGGTGTCAGGCTATGATTTTTTTTAAGTGTCCCACTATTCGTTATACTATTATCTATTGCTTTGATCGAGCTAGATCAATAGCATTTTCGGATCTGATGTCTGGTTTCTGCTTCTTTTCCATGAAAAGATGTTTGAACCTTCTGAGGGCATTACAAAGTTGAATGGACAGTGATGAGATTATACATACTATTTGGAAGGGTATATGAGTGTTACATGATTTCATGTAAGTGGGTGGAGAGGCATACTATTCTACATATTGTCACTTTTCCATTCTACTGAATGCGAGAGACAAATTGACAAAGGATGAGATACTGCATTTGTGGCTTCCTAATTTATGTGAGACACACGTTTGTTATTCATTTTGTAATCGGAGGTTGTAGCGTGTCCAATGGGGATAGCTACAGTTGCTTCTTCATCTTTTAATAAATCTTTGTGTATGTTAATCTTTGTGATCCTTGAGCTCATGTTAACACACTAGATCTCAAATATTGAATTCCTTGATACGCGTAAAAACATGTACACCAGATGCTGTCTCCTTTGGTTGCGTATTTATGCTGCATTTTGTTAACCTATACATGAGGCCTGAAGGAACTTCTCTTATCTCAGTCATGCAGGCAGATGATCCTGTTGACTTGTTCCTTTTACCTGGTAATTGTTATCATTCATCCTATTATTGTTATACGGCATGCTTCAAGGTTAGAGAAACTAGAACATCAGTTGCTTTGCTTGTCTTTGTTGCTAGGACTTGCATTTGACGGATCTGGAAGACGCTTGGGCCGAGGTGGAGGGTAGGATTGCGATCACTAGCTTTCATTTTGTGTTCGAGATCTAGGCTCTATCAGTAATATACACTTGCTATGATAGTGGATCCTGACCCCATTAAATTTCTTCATTATGGTGACAATTAACCTGTCATAGTGTTTTCTGTCTTAGTAATGTACTTCTAATTTAGGAAAACTTTTGCTCCACATCCCCCAGAGAGCAGAATCAAAATATTTCTCATTAGGATTTTGCTTGCTTTTGCCTTTTTGTACTGACTGTATTGTGTTTGTAAAAGGTATTATGACACTTTCCTGAGAAACTACCAAGAGCTTGCACATGCTCGGAACTGGAAGAAACCCCTCCTCGGTATGTTGGTGAATAGTTTCTTTTCCTTTCTCAATTTATAGGATGGTATAGCTCAAGAGTTTCGGCCTGTTCATTTTCAATGCTTGCAGTTGCCTTGTCATACTCTCCACAGATTTTGGAGAAAGGAGTCATACCAGTCACTCCAGACGACATCCCAGTAGATGCTCTCGTCTCCCCCTCTGGTGTGATTCCCATAAGCCCTGCAGCTTTGGACAGGTTGGCCTAGGATTCTGTGGTCTTATTTTCCCAATATTAATTCATTTCTCAATACTGGTCCAATTGGTCGCAGAATGAAGATTTGACACGGGCTTTGGCATTCTGCCTAGTGGGACCTGCAAAGGGTGATGTCCATTGCTTGAAACATGTGGCTGGCTTTATCAAAGTCATGACGATGAGTCCTTAATGCCAATTATGGTTTTGCACTGATCTCTAATACCATCGATACATAGAAGAGCCAGTCGGCGAGAACACCCTCCTGATGTGTCTTCTGTTTCATGGATCAAACATTCCAACTCTTAGTAGCCCAGGTGAATCTTTGCTCTCTTGGGGAGCTTAGCTCGGTTATGTCATTCTGGGCCTTCTCTCTTATCACAGATGTGCAAAAACCACATTGTAACTGTTCCTTAATTAGCAATTCATTAGTGAAAAATGAATCGGTTTGATCCCTAAACCAGAAGAGAGAGAAAAATCAAAAGAATGCCAGTCATTTGGGCAGACAGCAATTTCCAACATTTACCAGGTCAACTCCGCGTGTACCAGGTCAATTGCGTGCTGCTCGGGGGGTTGATCCCTCCACTCCATTTTTTCCAATTTCTGATAGGAGAAAGAATAAGCTGTTGTTGCATTCTCTCTTTCTGGTCCCATGCCATATTTATCTGCTCGATCGTGTGGATGAAAAACAAGCATGACAAGGATCTTCAAGGAACAGTTTTATGAGAGCTACTTGTATGACTTATTCCTCCGGTGGACGACAACTCACTGCCTTCCCTTTCACACTGTCCTGAAAAATGGGGACCCTTTTTAGGCTAAATCTGCTTTGTTGCAATTTTCATCAGTCGCTTTCTTCACCAAACATGCTTTGAGGTTTCGACGATCACCATTACAAGTTTCCAAGAAATTGTCCTAGACTCCTAGGAATGGGTCGAGCAAATTATGCTTGGCTAACCAATCTTTCTCTTTTGTTCTCCTTATACCAAATTTGATTTTGTAGGCCATGTGGAAGTGGTAGATTGACAAAAGATTTAGAAGGGCTAGAGATTCTTACCCATGCTTTCCTAGTTGATCAAGTAGTCAAATCAAATGTTCACATAGTGTCTTTTAATCAGGAGCACTGGCCCACAAGTTAGTTGAAAGACATTGTGTGAAACACAAGTCAACCTAGCAAGGACTTTCACCTCCCTCTCTCATCTTCACCGTTGCAAGTGGCTATTATATTGATCTACTAGGTCCTCAAACAACTTCCAGAGAAGTTGCGGTAAAGTCTAACATCCCCAATATCTTTATCTTCCTTGCCCAGGGGAATACTTTTGAGTTTTATGTCTTAGAGTTGAGACGAAGCAATTTGAAGACATACTCAGATCCGAGTGCTTTCCTAGTTGATCAAGTGGGTCCAAAAAATATGTCCCGACTCTCTTTCTTCGTGAGAGGAGAGTTTTCCATAGAAGTAACATGGTCTATCCAAATCAATTTGCTCAATTACCTTACTAGCTGATGGCCCATCTCTACGCACTCCTTAAATTACGTTTGCTTACTTCTGAAATCCCTTTTTCATTTGGATTAGGTGGAGACTATGCTAGACAGATTATTCAAGTGCTTTTGTCTTCATTGCTGATGCTGCTAGCAACGACCTTGCAAATCTTTCTGTTGATTTGTCCGGTCATTTTAGTTGTGCCTGGACTTTTATTTCAAGCCCCATTCGCACGTCAGAAGGGCCAGTTAGTCTTCTGCAAGTTGCATCCAACTAAGGACCACTAAACAGACTTGTATATAACAGCAGAGAGATGCTTTTAACCCACCGTAAGTCTCATTCTTTCTTCTACTGCCAAATACATTTTCCAGCTCTCCCATGGCGATCTCACCAACTTCGTGGATCTCACCGTTGTTTTGGCTAACAATAGTACTCATCCTAGTTTCTTCTATTCCTTGCTATTCAGCCGATCCGGACTTGTTACAGGACTTCTGCGTCGCCGACTTGAAGGCTGCCATAACTATTAATGGCTTCCCCTGCAAACCTGCCTCAGAAGTAACCCCAGATGACTTCTTCTTTGATGGCCTGAGCAAAGAAGGCAATACAAGCAATCGATATGCTTGGAGCCTGACTCCTGGAAACGTCCTCAGCTTTCCGGGGTTGAACACGCTGGGGATTTCGATGAACCGCGTCGATTTCGCTCCCGGCGGACTTAATCCGCCCCACTCGCACCCTCGTGCAACCGAGTCCGGGGTCGTCATCAAGGGGAGGCTCCTTGTCGGATTCACGACCACCAGTAACGTGTTCCACTCCAAAGTGCTCACCGCGGGTCAGATGTTTGTGGTTCCAAAAGGGTTGGTGCACTTCCAGAAAAATGTTGGGAAAGGGAAGGCCCTTATCTTCACAGCCTTCAACAGTCACTTGCCCGGGTCGGCGGTTCTTCCTATGACACTATTTGGCGCGACACCCGCCATCCCAAACGATGTCTTGACGCAGGCTTTTCAAGTTGAAGAAGAGGTGGTCAACGAGATGAAAGCCAAGTTCAGCACTTGAAAGCCAACTCAATACCAGGAAAGAAGCCAGCCGGCCACTTGATCTCAAGATTGCGAATTTCAGAAGATTAAATTGTGTTTAATGCACCGTTCTGCTCAGACAAATTCATTCTTTGGGTAATGCTGGCGAAAACCCACGGATCAATTTGCCGGTCTCACTTGGCAGTTCATATCGTTATTTTTTTTTATCAAAAGCATGTAGAAGTTGTAGAGATTTGGATGAAATAAAGTAAGTGGCAAAATTTTAAGAAAAATACGTCGTGGAATTTTGCCGCCTCATATTATGTTCCCAAAGCCACAAGTAAACAGTGTACAAGGTATCTGATCCGGTTAGACAGTACAGACGGAAATCAGATGCATTTCCTGCTGAGATTAAGTATTACATAATTTAGAGAATGGACCGACAAATTTTCGATTTGCGGATTTGGCGCTAAACAATGAGATATCAGCAACAAAGTTCATGTTACATATCGACGTGGACCTGAATAGTTAATCTGGCTCCTCACGATCCTAAGTTAAGTCGAGCAAGTCCGTTGTCATCATGTCTCTCTCTTAAATCCGCCACCGGTCTGCATATGAAGCCAATCCGGTTGTGCTTGTGATCCTTGCAGGTAATCCCTCGCTGCTTGTGAGGCAAACATCATCCCAGTACCGTCAAAATGCTGTGACATGAGCTAAAACCCAGATTGAATTAGTCAATAATTGCAGCTGCCAGTTGCTATCGTCGGCAAGCTAAAATCAACGTTGCTGGTGGAAGTTTATTCAAATTGAATAGGACATAAGTGAGCCAGCAAGAAAAGTGACGTGCATTAGAACTAGCGTTCTCATTGTAGTTGCATTGCATGGTCTTGTGGAAAACAAAGACTAGCTCTTATAGTCACAGAACAACAGGACTGGCGTCGATTAGGAATGCAATTTACTAGAAGCTCAATGAGGAAAACGTCATTATCTTAGAAAAATGGAAACGGGAGTCCTAATTGGGCCTGATGCCATGCCGCATACCCGTTTAGGTCATGGACTAAATTAACACAGCTATCTTCTGTCCATAAAGCATGCGTACTTACATCTTTGGGAACAAAGCCTTCCACTGCTGGGCTCATGTCCATCCTTGAATTGACTGCTTCAAGCTTCATCGACAAGAACTAGAATATCCATTGTATAGATTTAGATCGCTAAGACGAGCATAACAAGTCATCTGGTATTAGCTGGAATAGCGACCGAAAAGCCTTACCTCAACCTGGTGCTGCAATGATTGGATATAATTGATAATCTCATCAAGAACCAGTGCCTTTCCAATGATCTGCTCAGAAGGAAAACATCAGGAATTTAACCATGTAACCCGGAACTCATGTCTATGGTAGACGATAAACGTTAGCTTTGGAATGGTTTGAAAAGGTTAAAACCGTTTACCAGGGAGGTGAGAAGCAACGTGGGACAATGAAAAACGCTCGGAGGCCTATATATGGTTAACGATGGTGCTAATTCAGCCAAGACAAGTAGCATACCTTATTGCAACCAGGGACCAAATCTTGAAGAGTTTTCATCCTCTCACTAATCTTCTCTCTCCTAGCCTGCCAAAGAGACGTGAACGTAGGCACAGATTATACAGCAATTGATTCCATGCCTATGTATATTCCAGTCATGTATGTTGCCCAACATAGGTCGAACACTCAAAAGATTACTTACTCTTTCTGCTAAGCTGTGACTGTCCGTCGCTTGGCCCCTCCTCGCCCTCACATGTATGTAGTCTTGCTTTGGTGGCTCAGACGGTTTAGCACTCTGTTCCGCTGACGATTTATTACAAGCAACAGAATTCGCCTCTACTTCAGCTTTGGAACTGCCATTTTCATCACGGGATCCGGCTATCTTCGCGCGTTTGGCACCATTCGAATTGTTCTGTTCCACAAAAAGGAATGATAATCAACACAGCAAATCCGACAGAGGACCATAGATCTTCGCATAGCAAGATTACCAACGCAATTTGGCACTCCCATCTCTTGCTCCTAAAGATCAAGAGCTTTTCGCTCCGGACTCAAAGTCAATGCATTGCAGACTTTTACAACCATTCATTTGTTCCCCCACATCCAGCAAAAGTAAAGAAGACTCAGACCCATAAACTGTCCACCAGTTCCAATCAAATTGCAAGAAACCTTGACCAAATTAGGCCAAGACCATAAAAGTCAATGCCTGAGTAATTACATCAAATCTACTCAAATCCAACGACCCAGGATCATAGTCCGAGAGCAGAACATTAAAAATCGAAACTTTAGACATATCAAGAGAATTGCACTGCGAACTCACCAAATCACTGCCCACGACGCAGCTCGAGGACACCATCTTGGACGACTCGTCCTCGGAGCTCGCGTCCTTCATCCTCCTCCTCCTCCTCCCGCTGCCGCTCTGCTCCGTCACCGTGGACTCCTCCACCGACCCGTCGAGGTTCCCGGCCCGGAGGCCCGGCCCGACAATGCCGGTGTCCCCGCCGAGGGGCCAAATCTCGGCCAAGCTGTAGGCGGAGGGGTTGGCGGCGGAGAAGGAGGACGCGTTGACCAGCGGCGCGTCCATCGCGGTCGACGATGGGCCCGTCCTGTTCACGCACGGCCCGAACCGACCCGACCCGACCCGGGAGACGGATCCGGATCAGCAGGAGGAGGGGAGAGGAAAGGTGGGTTCTTGGGATTGGGAGGAGTGGCAGTGGGCAGTGTGCAGTTGCAGGGAGTGAAGTCCCAGGGGTGTTGGATGGGGGGGGGGAGAAGATCAGTGAGCTGAAGACTAGTTTAAGTAGGGGAAGTCAAGAACTGAACACAACACAGAGAGAGGAGAGAGAGAGAAGAGGAGAGAGAGAGATAGAGATAGAGAGAGAGAGAGGAGTGGGGTCCTTGCCTGGAGATTGGAGGAAGAAGCAGGAGGTGTAGGTCCACTCTTGCTCATGAGCTGGTTTTCCCCCTTTTCTCTCCCACTTGAACAACTTTTTAACTAAATCTTAAAACTCATCATGAAAATATAACTAATTCATAAAACTTGAATTTTACTGGAGATCATAAAGCATGTCTGGAAATATAATTAAGTTCTAATTTAAAAAGGAAAAAAAAAACACACACACACAAACTTGATGAGTTTTAGAATTAATCACACTTTTGGAATAAATTTTAAGATTTTATTACATTTTGAGGAGGTCTTTCATGACTTCAATTGATATTCCGAGAGAAACCATGCGTTCTCGATTTCTAATGGTTTAATGATTACCGATGTAATAAAAATTGTTTCGTTGTGAGATAAACAAGGAAAATGTTAATACCGTTAATTTTGTATGTAAGATGATGGCTTAATTTTCATTAGCAAGATGTATCTTCACTTGAATAGTTCAAGCCTAAATAAGTTATGCTCGAGACTATTTATTAATAGTTGCCATCATCTCAATCTTACATTAACTTAGATCTAAACCTAGAGATAGCTCTTGGTGTGTGTTACGTATGCATTATATTTTATTTATATAATACAGATTCCATATGCATAGAGAGAGAGAGAGAGAGAGAGAGAGAGAGAGAGAGGGAGAGAGATACAAAATTGTTTATTTATTTAGTTGTTTGTTTAAGGTTCAAATCATAGTCTTCTAGTTAAGAGAGGCTTTCCCGGATCCTAAGGACCTAAATTTGCAATTTAGTCCTTCGGCTTTTCTAATTTGCCAAGGCATGAACAGAAACTTAGCCCAAACAATGCTCTTTGCCACGTGGAGCGCCTAACTTGTCTATCAAAAAAATAAGCAATGTAGCTAAGCAACCCTAATCAATCCCTTAAAGCCCTCTTTGTATTTTCCCCAGTTTAGCTCTAAGTCTTTTTCAAATGCCACTTACATTTGTCAAATCATCATCTCATTTTTGACTACTCCAAAATTGTTTCACTTAGCAATTTGTCGTCTCAATTGTCATATCAATCATATCAATCTTTCTCAGATGACTTCTTATACACCACTAAACATTCACATTGTTTTCCAATCAATTACCGTGATCAACTGGAATCTAATCTTATATCTTGTGACAAGATGGCCATGATGGAATCATGAGTACAGAGAATCAATTCTCAGATAAGTTTAAACGGATTTTTTGAGAAAATTTATATAAGATCGAAATATAGTCAATTTCGAAAGAATTTGTTCCAACCTCTAAATCATACAAATCTACTGTTCGGAAACTTTTCATTTGGACTTTGAAATTTAAGTGAAGATATTAATTCCGAGGCAATTTATTAAAAATGACAAAAGTTCTTCATTGAGTTATCTAACAAGTGTTCCAAAAGCATTTATTGACGAAATTTTGTCCTCTCCTCGATAGACACGTGTCCGCAAAAATATAGGTTGATTTTGGCGAGCAAGGCAGCTAAGTTTGAATGGGTTTTCTGCATATGGAAAAATACAGCTAAGGTTGCTGTAGGTAAGGTTGGTCTAAGTAAGGTTCCCTCTGCAGCTCAAATAGGTCAGATCACTTCCGGCACGTTTTCTTTCCTTTGCAGAAGTTTCAAATTTAGTCACCAGGAGAGTTAAACATAAGTTGACAAAAAGAAAAAGACTTGTCAAGAAATTCTATTTTCAAACAATTTGGGTCACCAAATTCAAATTAATCTAGATTCTTCTACTGAAAACGTTGGAACATTTTTCCAACCCCCTTAAAGTTGAGGCCCATGGTCAATCCAGCCTGGAAAAGGAAAGAAAAGAAAAAGGAGAGCAAAACCAGAGCCCGCATGAGGTTGCCCATGGTCAATCCAGCTAGGCCCATTCTTGCTGTTTGAGACAAGAACATTGGTTTTGTCTGGAATTTACTATGCAGAGAGCTTGCCTTTGGATTAATCATTGGTGGGGGTGGCTAAAGCTTGAAAGAACGGTGATTCTTGGCCCCATGCTCTAGGACACCCTAACCCACATATTTGATGATGAACTGAAGCACCAGGACCCATCTTTCCCCTAGCAAAATCAATAATCCTGAGGGGCCCCTGGATCTGCAAATGGGGTCACAAACGTTTTCAGAGTACCTTGACCGACCTCCCAATTATGTGATGGGATGTGGGAAATTACATACCACCATCATCCACGCCAGAGTTCCATGAAATTTGAATTCTAGAGCCGGCATGGTGTAACTTCGAGGTTGCCAGCTCTGTGATCGTTCTGTGGAGGTTGGGAGGAATTTTGGCGCAAATCAAAAGGCGAGTCGCATTATTGGCCAGCTGTCTCTATGCATGCTAAGGCCCTGGTTTTGAAATTCGAATTTGCTTATAAAGATTAAAGAGTGTCTAATGCTTTTGATTCCAAAGACCAATGCCCTTTGCATTAGCATGGAGTCAATGTAGGGTCGAATCGATACTTCAACTTCGGATTTGATCCTGCCTCCTCGTGACACAAAAGTCCGAGGTCTAGTGTAATGCCACTAGGCCGCTTGGTCTTGGACCATTGCAATAACATGTCTAGAAGTAGCACTGATCTATGAACCAAGCTCTATGAGCTAACTAGGTGCTGATGTGCATACCCATTTCAGCTTCGTAACAGAAGCCCAAGAGACAAGCTACTCTCCTTCGCAAAAAAGTTGCGAAACTAAATAACAGGAAACACGCAAGAAGAAGCTAGAAAGCCAAGTCAAATTTATAATGAAAATTGGAAGACTTAAAGAGCTTCCAATTCCATGTGGCTTGTCCCCCAGTAAAAATCCCAGGACAAGCTAGCAAAAGCAATGGCTTCGAGATTCAGCTTCACCCTTCCATCAAGTGAGCCCACTCACTAGAAAAAGCTTTACTTCCAACACAAGAAAAGTGATGAAACCAGCAAAAGGGCAAATGCCATTTCCCAAACTCCTGTAAATCAGAATTAATGTACAATTTACAAAAGGACGGCATTGCTGTGTAGCTTTTTTTATAGCCTCTCACAAGAGTTCCCTAAACCCAAAAGAAGCTCTCCCAATCTTTTTCCCTTTTTTGCTTCCCCTAGCCACCCCACCTCAATCTGCTCTCTGTACTGTAGTTTTAAACAAGAGGACATACATCTTTTGATCCATTGAGAAGTACATGAACCCCCCTACCGAGTGCGTCACAAAAGACCCAAAGCTTGTCCCCACAATGCAGTGCCAAGCAGGTCCGTACACCCCATCGAACTCCTGCAACACCCGAGCATATTCATCAATCAAAAACCGCAAGCAGAACCCATTAATCTTTACTACAATCCTAATCAAAGCTGTAATCTTTTTCGGAATTTGGGTCGTTTCTTGTTACCTTCTTGAGGGTGGAAGCAAGCGCCCTGCAGCTGAACTTCTCGAGGCTATCGGAGGCCTTCCTCGCACACTCCACGGCATGAATCTGCATAAAGGGCGGCATGTCGACCGCAACAACTCTCACTCCGCTGCTGGCGAACACATCGCTCAGCTCAACCTCCACGCCGCCGAAGGACCGCCTCCTCCTGCCGCTCGCCGCCGCCACCGCCGAGGACGTCGAATTCCTCCTCCCGCCATCCGCACCCTCTTCGGGGCCCTTCCTCGACTCCTTCTCCTCCAACGACAGAGACGCGAACTTGACCGCGTCGATCCCATCTCGAGACGCCTTCACCTTGCTCTCCTCCTTCTCGACCGCCCCGCCTTCCCCGGCCGACTTCTTCACCTTCGCTGCGCAATCGCCCTTCGTCTTCCTCCCCCGCCTCCCCACTTCTTGATTCCCCTTCCCTTGCCTGGCGGCGACCGAGCAAGGAGAGAACTTGGTAGCCTCAAAGTCTGCAGATTTATTCAAGGCCATGGCTTGCAAGAACTTGTCTTTACACGCCGCGTAGCTCGCATTGGCGGCGGGCTTCTGGGAAACCGCGATCCTGGGCACGTCGAGGGGCCTGGAGGGGACGGTGGGATCTGGGTGGTCTTCGACCATCACGGCTCTGGCGGCGGCGGCGGCGGCGATGAGGGCCTGCATCGGGTGCTTCCTGACGGTGGGTTGGGTCCGGGCCTGGAGCTCCGCCGCTGCCAAATCGCGCCGGTGCTTGGCGTGGTGCGCCATGGAAGGTGCTGCTGCCTGCTGGTGGGTAGAGAGAGAATGATAGAGAGAGAGAGAGGGGAAGAGAGAGAAAGGGCTGCTGCTGTTGTTTATGTCGGGAAGAGGAAAATGTGTGGGCAGCGACGGGTGGGACGAGGTGGGGTTCACTGGATGCGGACATGATGTGCGTCTCTAGATCTGCCGCTTGGAGGAGGATGAGGTGTTCCGGGGCCGGTGATTCGTTTGACCGTTGACTTGATCTGTGTGGGGGCGGGGATCGGGTGCGGCCGGGGGGTAGGGTGAGCTCGGTGCGCCCGTCTTCCTCGGCTTTAAGGTGGGGGTGAGCCTACGGTGGCTCCTGCTTGGTCAGGCCAATTCAATGAGGTCTGAACGGTATAGTTATGGAAAAACGAAGAGGACGCTCTGACCACTCTATACGACGTTTAGGTACGTCTTGGCTGATTGCTTCACGAAAACTCTTGACCGTCCTTCCGACGGCGATGTTTCGAGAGGTGTAGCGACACAAGTTATCAAAAGGAATCAGGGATGAACATGGTCCACGAATGGATAGTTCTTAACATAAAATTGGAAACTGCCCACTAAAGATCGGGTTTAAAAAATTGGAATCAAGAACTTTTCATTGATTCTATGGTTGGACTGCCAATTTGGTTGAATTTCTAAATGTGTTCATAGAACTGGTCCCATCAAGCTTCACGTACCTAATGCAATATTTTTCAATAAGCCAAAGTAAATAGAAATAGATCAGTAAAAATATTACATTTATATTAAAAGTTGAGAATTGAGACTGTGAATAAGAGATAAAGAGACAACTTAACGAGATAAGAGTAAGACGAAACAAATATTCATTAAGCTTCAAATTAGGGATTTTATGATTTTCATTTTTCTTAAATTTTTTTATTGAAAAGTTTTCTAAAAATTAAATATATACATATATATACCGATCCGGTCCGAATAAACCGTTCCACTCCAAGAACCTGAAACCGAACCGTTACCCATTAATTTTAATAAATTGGAACCAAGAACTGAACTAGTTCCCTTGGGAACCGCCCGTTCCAATTCGATCTGATCCAATTCCAGTCAGTTCGCGTAGTTCCCAATTTTTTTACACACTCCTAACAGGAGCATTGTAACTTGATACATATGGTTATATAAAAGATCAGATACTTCTTCCAACATGAATAGCGCATGCCTTCTGTTAACCTAAATATCGTTCCTTAGGGTGCGAGCAAGAGCAACAATAATTGTGCTTACATCCGATTGACCAGTGGGAAAGTTAAGAGCTCACGGGAACGTGATGGACAAAATAATGGCTTCGGAGAACATTGAATCCATGCTGCAGAATCCATCGTCCTCCTTTTTTATTCGTATTTTCTTGATTCCACCCTGAATCTGTCATCTCCCGTGAAGGAAATTTGAAGGGGTAGGTGGAAGAAGACCCCGATGCGAAGTTTCCGAAAGCAATGTCCGACCTTCTCTGATGACCAAATTTCATAAGAAATAGGCTGGAACTAGTGCACGTTCACCATGACCCTGATGCAAAGTTTCCGAAAGCAATGTCTGACCTTCTCATAACCTAATTTTCACGAGATAGATACAAATTAATGCATGTTCATGACACCAGATAAGTACATGCGGAGGGCTTACGTGACTGAGAAAGATAATTACTATTGGTGAGCAAAGAAGCATGTGGACGGTTAAGCTGTACCCTGAAAACTCAAGAATCATAAACCCCTGGGCCAATTTAGAAGAACAATGTCAAAGTTTTGCCATGAAAGAAGAACAGCACTCGCCATCCAAAAAAGCTGAACTTATGATATCGATCAAATTTATCCACACTTATGCTTGTAGAACCAATAAACAACAAAGCGCTGGAAAGCAAAGGGAGAGAACAAATCCAGCTTAACTCGCCACCTCTCGATAAGCAGTTACACAGCAGCCATTGATCAAGTCACTCGAGCTGCTCCTAAATTATCAGTTCATGCAGCAGGGTACAAGTTTTCCACCCTCGGACCTCATCTGCAAGCACGATCACGAGCAGATGATCTTGAAGCATGGACTCGGAACCCTTCATCCAAAAGGCTTCTCCAATTCCCGACTGAAAAGCTTTTACAAAAGAATGTGATAAAATACTCATGATAAACAAGAAATTTATTGAATCCTCAGATCCCCTAATAGATGAGAAATGTCTCCCTATCCAAGTCAGAAGAAATATGCAGATTAGATAAACTGGAAGCCCTCGGAAATGACTAAACACCACAGCAGTCACCTCTTGACAGCGCCAAAGTAAGTTACCTGACAACCAAGCAAGTAGTGTCAGTTCACAAATACGATCAGAAACGTGGATTCCATGCCGCAAATTAAGTGACTAAAAGTAAAGCTCTTTTCACATTTCCCTGCATCTGATCATCTTACAACACTTGCTCAATCAGAACAGTAATTTCCAATCAAGTATTGCAAATCCAGAAAACTACAGACTATCATCACCCCGCTAATTTGGAGGAATTCCCTAAACTACATTATGCAATCGGCTCCAGGTCCTTGGGTAAGTAGCCAATTACAAATTTACACAATGAATGGAAAGAACAGTAAATAGAGCCCAATGCATCTAGCAAAGCTCGTAATTTCTAATTCCACGGACTAGGTAGTCGAGCATCCTTGAAAGCCGAAGTGCCACCAGATGCTGCTGGAGATGGTGAGGATGCGAAATAATTTGTTCCTGAGACAGAAACTGCAGGAAGATTCGCTAAATGAGCTTGGGAAGCTGGAGGAGCAAAGCGGGATGGACTACCACCAACAGCTAAGCTTGACCGTGAGGGATACAGAACCTGCAAGCAAAAGTATGCACCAGACATTATAGTTCTATCTGAAATAATATTAACCTTGAATTCTAAAGTCTGGATTTGTGCTTAAGACAACTTTAAATTCACTCACTATGGCAGCTCCTTGTAACATTTTACATAATAATACAATCGTAGTTATCAAGATGATATAAGTCCATCATCATGTCTTCCCCTTACGAGAGGAGATACTTCATCACAAGGAAAGAAACTAAATTTCTCCTTGCTAAGGTGGATAAGTATGTGTTAATACAGTTGAATATGCTCCAAACTGTTTCTTTTTCTTTTTCTTGGTGAAGGTGAGACGCTGAGAATTTACAATCTCATTGAGTGCCACTGCCTTTCAAAACTGCCCACACCATATAAGTTTACTTCACATCTTCAATATCTCCTCATTACGTGTGCTCATCATTAATTACTATGCAATTTTGGCCAGGAATGACATAGGATGAGCTTGTACAATTTCAAATTTCATATCATGTGATGTACAAACTGTAAAGGACATAATCAGAATTGCAACTTTCTAATGGCTGCATCCATTACTATTTAGCATATAATCACCACCAGGCACTAATGTGCTTCTATGTTTAGCTCACATTCGATAGCTGCTGTATTAAGGGACCAGAACTCTCAAAAAGAAACCCAACCTTTTTTTTCATAACATAATTGAAAGTGAAAAGCCGAATGTGGTAATTTCTACACAGATTGGTTAAGAAAATCCATAAGCATTGGAATTGCCAAGTGAAGCTCATCCAGAAAGAGTTACACTTCTGATTCTTCTTTACTGATAATTCTAAATTTTTGTTTCCATTTTCTGTTATGTAGTTGTAGACACAAATCCAATAAGGAAAATCTGCCATAAGACTTTCAAAAGAGAGTGGTGAACAGACAAAAACTATTTTGGAAATATAGAGTTACGAACAGCTTTTCCTCACTCAGTTACTTTTTGTCGTCCAATACCCTGTCAAAGTTCAATCGTCTAGCGAGCGTCAACAGTGCTATTAACTGATCCATGCTAAACCATCCAGTTGCTCGACTATTTTCTCATCCATTTGAATATCAACCTTAGCTATTGAAAACTTTGTCACCGTGTCCCCTAATACGGAAGACAATTTCCCTGGGGGACCGTTTGAAGTATTCTGCGTAGCTGATACAAAATTATTTAAGTTGCTTTGAATGAGAGATATGGTCAAACAAAATCTAACAAAGTGTGATTAACAATAGATGTATTTAACACAAGGTATATTTAGTCATAACATTTCAGAACAGCCTAGCTCCTAAATCTGCAGTCCAAATATTCAGCTTTCCCTCAATAATTAAACCCAATAGACATACAGTTTGGTAGGTTACCTCTTTGATAACTGAGTCATTCCCTGGTCTCAAGCAAACAGGTTTAATGCGAAAAATTAGTAATTCAGAGAAAAAAACTGTTCATACCGGATTGTGCTGCGACAAGGCAGGCCTCCTAAGAGGGGACTCTGGAGATGGTGACACGCTGCTCATGCGAAGCATCGGCCGAGAAGGCATGATATGGTTCGAGGCATCATCTGCTTCTCCCCCTTCCATATCACCGCCAAAATGGGCCTCGGAGCCCATTCTAGGAGTATTAAGTCTGGTCATCGAGCCAGAGTCATTCATAACATCCACATGAAGCGGACCAGATGGCCGAGCAACCATTCCTTGCATGCTCCTCCTCTTCAATTCCTCTTCTGCATTCAAGATCTACCAGCAAAACATATTAGTTCTCCATTGGCAAATCATGAGTTTGTCTAGCTTCGCTGTGCAAAGAAAAAGAAGTCCACTCACCTGCTTCAGAACTTGCACTAAGCTATGTTTCTTGGCATTCAAAGTTTGCAACTTCTCCTCAACAACCTTCTTCCTTTTCTCTCTGTCGGTCGTTGGCGCATCGACTTTATCCGCAGCCTAGCAAGTAAAAAGTACATCAAATTCTATCAGTCACTTGAATAGGTGGACAGAAAGTACACAGCCTAGCAATTGGCGATCCTCCCAAGGATCGGATAGATACGAATTTTCATATTCACCGAAAGAAACATCCTTTTCAGTTCCAGCGTGCATTCTTTCAGACAACGAGCAATTGCCCTATGTTCCTATCTTCGAATCATGCGAGAAGGATGAAAATTCAACAGCTAAAGCTAAACTCCGTACCTGCACCTCATTCTTGACCGGCTCCTCCGCCTTCTCGGCAGCCGAGACCTGACCACCTCCATCGCCCTCGGCGGACTTGCCCACCCAATCAGGCTTCGCTTCCGGCGAGCGATTCGCACCGTCGACCGCCTCTCTATGATCATCAGCCTCTTCCTTCACCTCCGCGGCGACGACGCCCTTCGAAGTCCCCTCGCCGCAAGACTCGGCCCCTCCCCCTCCTCTCTCCGCCTCAGCCTCGACCGGAGGCCGGCCGCCGTCGAGGAGGCCGCCGGGGCCGGGACCGAGGTCGGGAGCCGTCGGCGCCGGCGCGGCGGAGGGGGCGGCGAGAGAGAGGGCTCGGGAGCGGCGGTGGAGGAGGGATTTGAAGTCCTTGGGGGAGATGCCGCGGTCGGGCATGAGCCATCGGCGAGGGACGTCGGGCACACGGTGGAGGTTCCCTCTGTACAGAGAAATCGCCACCATTTCCTCTAGGGTTCCGCCGCAGCCGATCGGAATCCGCCGCCGCCTTCTTCTCCTCCGATGAGGTTCGCCTGCGGAGTTCTCGAAATCTCGAAATCCATGGCATTAATGGTCCGTCCGGGCCGATCTCGGCGGTTCGACCGCTCGGCGAGAACCGGACCGGTCCAGGCCGGCCCGGCCCAATTGCAAACACTTTTCTAGAGGGTGGTAAATAAATATATCATATCCTGCATTTGAAATTCAAGATCAAGAAAGAGCCGGGAAGATCCCGAATGATGTTCCAATCAAATATCTAACATACCACTAAAGCCGACTTTAGGGCTGGTCCTCATTTGGCACAAGAAACCCTTTTTTAAGGATGCCAAGGCCAATAGAAACGGTCTATCGAAGACTATATTTGGCCTGTGAGTACCTTGAGTAGCGGGGCCCATTGCCCAAGTTGCTAGCCACTGTTGATTGATTATTGTGAATATCATGTTACCACTTTCGTGGTGGTCACCAAAATCCAATCTCACTGTCATGCACGGTGTTAGGTGACTGTGGCAACAAAGATGTCCTTTTCGAAGGTGGTTGTTGTCGACTCTCCTTGGGGAACTACTTATATGTAAGTGGAATCTCTCCTGTGCCATTAAGGTGGCTATTTGACCAATCCACTAGGATCACCATGTTTTATTCTAAGCTATTTATTTTGTTTTTATCATCTTATCTTATATTAACCAACAACACATCACACGTCAAAAGTCATAATTGATGGTTTGGTGATAAATGGCCAATTACACCACAAGTTATAAACCTTACATACGAAATTCAACAGCATTTCAAAACCTTTTAAATTGGCTCAACCAAGTCTCATAATTGATGGTTTGGTGATAAATGGCCAATTACACCACAAGTTATAAATCTTTCATACCAAATGCAACAGGATTTTAAAACCTTTTAAATTGGCTCAATCAAGTCTCATGACTTTACCAAAAAGTACAATTGAAACATGACTTTTCAATTGGTTTAATTAAGCTATAAGTTTTTTTAGTGACGTGCATAATTTCTGGTATCGTTCATCGAAAAGACTTGATTACATCCTAGTAAAGGTTTTGGACTTAATTGAATAATTTGAAAGGTTAAGCTCTTGACTGTGATCCGTACACAAGGTCTGGACTTCTCCTCTCAATAAATGATAGGCTCTAAAGATAAGGTCTACAGGATAAAACGTGGATGGTAGAACTAAAGGGGACCAACGGGCACGACAGCCGCCCCAAGCCTAGGCGTAGGAGAAAAGGTCGGCCCACCAACTTGGTCCTAGGTGTGGCCGAATACCGACCATTTAGAGGTTGATTGATTTACATGTTCCTTAGGGAAAAAATATCGACACCATGCTCTTCAGAAACGTTTCTAACCATTGACTAAGCAAATAGCTGGCGGTTTACATAGATTAAAATGTAATTGTCGAGTTTCTTGATCGTCGCCTGTAATGACCTGATTGAACGAGAGTTGAGAATGATGGCCAAGGCAGGAGGATTCACACAATGGGCGGTTGAGATGGCAAATGTGGTAGGAATGAGCTGGATTGCACATTGAACGGAGAGAGGGGTTGTGTTTTTAAATTGTACATGTGAAACTGAAATTAATTTCCAAAAGACGTCTTTCGACTTAATGATAGCATTTAATATTTCAACTCGAGTATGAAGTACGCGAGAGCATCTTCTAGGAAAATGTTTATTTATATGCCAAAAGAAAAGACGTGAAGCTTCATATGAGACGAGTTATAATAAATAATATCTCAAGTGAGTTAATTGAAGGGTGTCAAAATATTATATCAAAGCAAGACCCCCTCATGTAAGTGTATCATTCAAGGATGAACACATAGAAGCTTGGGGCCTACAATGACTCCATCTGACAAGGACGGGAATGATCACCTTAGGAGAGGGCTTTCATAAAGAGAGACTATCGGTTGGCTTTTAGAATGTCCAATGAGGTAGGAATACACTGAACTACACCCTGAATGTGAATAAATCACTTTTGAATTATATATATGAAACTAAGATTAACAAACAAAACATATCTTTTGACGTAATGACAACATTTAGCATTCAAATTTTATTGCTAGGTATGCTTAGGTGAGAGCACTATCAAATCTCTTAGAAAATTGCTTACATGTATGCTAAAAGAAAAACCACCACTTTTGATACTAGAAGGCCAAAATGAGTTAATTCATATCACATTGCCTATATCGAGAACCACACTCATTTATAATAAAACTTATGTTAAGTTTATCATCATAATGAGTCTTTTAATTGCACTCATCCTGTTCGCCTCACATCTAGCCCAAAAAGGCCTACTTCTAGCTAGGAAAACATTTAAAAGATCCTTAACCTATTATACTTTTACCAATTTAGTACTAAACTTTTTAATTTTGTCTATTAAGTACTAAATTTTCTCACATTTTACCACTTGAATCCATTCAGCCAATTGTGGTTGGAAATCATTGACGTGTGATACGACCAGCATTTACATTAATAATTTTTAAATATTTTTTTAATATATCTTTTTTTTTATTACTATTATCATTGCCAGCAAGCATCATGAAGTCTTGCCCAATGCCCATTTGGGCAATGGCCATGATCGTCGCTTGCGAATAGTGAGGGCTTTACAATCCTCGCCAAATTTGGGCAACAGTTGCAAACGCTCACCCATGGTTGACAAGGACTTCATGGCCCTTGCCTAAAACATCACAGCAACAAGCAAGGCCACCTTGCCCTAATATGGGCGAGGCTGCCTCCCTTATGGCCGTGATGGCATTGCACAACTCTAGGCAAGACAACCTCACACAGATCTAAGCAGAAGTGTCTTAGCGAGAGCTTGATGGCAACTCTCACTAGCCAGAGTTGTAAAAAATAAATAATAAAATGTTATTAGAAATATCTATGTTAGCGTCGGCTGTGTCACATATGACTTTACTAGTATCCACATTTATCCACATTAGAAATTTTTGGCCAAAATTGGGTGTATAGATTTAATTGGGAAAGCATAAAAAGATTTATGACTTAATTAGCAAAATTTTAAAAAATATAACTATACTTAATAGAATTAAAACGTTTTGGACAATTTTCCCCTCCTCACGTTTGAAAATTTGAAGATATCTTTCTATATTACGTATTAGTGCTTGAGCACGTGACAGCGCGCACAAGAAAAAAACCTTGATCATGTAAACAAGTGACCGAAGAGAAAGTAGCATAAACATGTTAGCCATGCCTTTTTTGTCAGGTTAATATCATGAAAAACTCATAAACTAATATATATGTAACAATTTTAACAAAAACTAATTTTTGAGTTACCAGAAATCTCAAACTAGAATACTCTATAACAAATTTACCCAAACTTAATATGAATTTTCACACGAACTTGCCATGCCAATTGAGTTATTGCCATGTATCATCTAACCTACTAATTTCACAATAAAATTGAACATAAGCTAAGAAAGGGTAAATATGTTACGAGTGTATCGATTTGAAGTTTTGGGTTATCCTAAATTTAATCTAAGATATATTTGTCATAAATATATCAATTTTGAATTTTTCGTGATATTAGTCATTTTTTACATTATTTATTGTAAGAGTAATCGCGAAAAAAAGAAAGAGACAAACTACACTCTCAATTTTATAATATATATATATATATATATATATATTATATACGCGCGCGCGCGTGTCATTTCGTGCAAATAAATTAATAATTTATCATCAAATTCAAATTATCATTCGCCACTCGTGCGAATATGCAAAGTCGGTGACGTCATCCATCGTGGGCCAAAGTAAACGGTTCTTTGGGTGCGTTTGGTTCGGCATTTGGAAAGCTCATTGGGAAAATGCAAAGCAGTTTAGCCTAAAGAGCTTTGAAGGAAATGCAAAGACTGTTTGGTAAATTCTGCTTTGAAATGCAACTTTAAGAGAAATGCTGTTTGGTAAAAAACACATTTGCAAAGCTCCTTTGGTGATTAATCTTAAATATTTTAATTTTCATTTGTTTAAAATTAAAAAAATAGTATTTGCAACTTTTTTAATTTATATTTAACAACAATGTTAAAGATATTGTATAAACAATTTTATTAAAATCAAAATTCCTTTTTTTGCTAAAAAACATCAAATGGAAAAACTTCACATGCTCTCTTTCTTAATTACAAGAAGAATACTTTCATTACAATAAAAACATAATAACATATGCTTTGAGGAAAGAAGCTCATTATCATTAAAAATTACAAATATCATTAATTACTTCCTAAATTCATAAGTATTTGATCACATAAATGTGTCATATCAAAAATGTTGCAACACTTATAGAAATAGGAGGATTCAACATTGCTGGGGATTGGACCCGTCCATTTTTAATTCTGCCGATATTCCCCTGTAAGTTCGGGTTCTTGGTGCTGCTGCTGCCTTCGCCAGTTCTTGAGAGTTGTAGGCTGCTCGGTTGGCTAATTAGCTTCTTGTGCTGCTCTTCGGTGGGTGGGTATTGTTGAAGTTGGGAGCTGCATCTAGTATGTGAGGGTTGCCTTTGTTTGCTGCAGATGATTTCTTGCTACTGCTTAGCTGCGCGGGTCATCAAGTTTATGATTTTTGTGCGTTGTTTCCTCCTCCTTGGCACCCTTCCACTCGATCTAACTTGTTGTCTTCTTGAGTGTAAGTTCTTGGTGCCATGTTTTTGTGTATAGCTGTATAGCTTTTGGTTTAAAGTCAATATATCTATTACCTTTACCAAAAAAAAAAAGAAATTGTCCAATACCGTATGGAAAAAGTACCTGCAATCAACGCACCAACTGCCACACAAAATGCTCCAACTTGAAGAAGCAACTCCACCCTACTGACTTCAAGCCTCCGAGAGCTGATAAAGAAAGAAGTCAAATTTTCATAGCTGATTTCCACTCATACAACCACAACAAAAGTGGTGCTCAAAGAGTGAAGGGAAGAGCAAGTTTTACACATTTAGTTGCGCTACACATGAAAATGAAATATATCGATGCATTCTCAGTCTTCAAGTGGAGCATGCTCTTAGTCCAAAATCTAATATGGAGAATAACATGTTCAGTAGTCCAACAGTAGTCCAACTAATAATTCACGGTAAAGAATGTTTTGGGGATTCAAACAATTCACAAGCATTATGGAGATGCTGATCACTGACATTTTTGCCATATTAGTATTTACAAGAGAATGATGATATATAGTCAACAACAAAGCTTTAAGAAATGATTGTTGTTGGATTTTGTCTAAATATTATTATCTTATGGGTTTCAAGTTTGTGAGCAGTGAGCTCAATGGGTTGAAAAGAAAAGAAAACAAATCATTTCAGCTCTTCCAAGCTAAACAAAGCAGCCTTAAAAATCATGCACGATTGCATTTCTTCAACTATCTAGTCATGGTTACAAAAGCATAATGCAACTCTTTCTCCCAATAAAGTTTACAGAATCGATGCTCATGTGGCCAAGCATCATAAGATCACGTGCATGTATTCATCGGTGTCTGGCAAAGCGAAAGAGGAAACATGGTGTACAAAAATTTATGGACAAATAATGTTAAAAGAGAAAAAATCCACAGATGCCAAAGTTCATTCAATAGGAACCAAACCATACTGAGAGAACATAACTCCAAACAATTTACAGTTAGCAGCGGTAAACTAGGCAGTTTCAGAGGCACATAAAAATTACAACATAAGGATGAATGCAAAAGTTTTCTGTTGGTAATGCTCGATAGAAATGAAGAAACAAAACAACAGTATAGCGAATGCAGTATTTCTATTTGTGAACTTGTCCATTGAAATTCAAAACATTGAACGGAAAACTCCAATTGTATGTGCTTTAAAATTCGTAAAAAAAACACCCACGACCCACAACCCACAACCCACAGCCCTTGCCGCTCACTACTAAAAATCTGTCCAACCTCGAAAACCCAGATTGAATCTCAGCTTGCGAAACCCGCAAAGCAACACAAACCCCTTGCTTTCTAAGGAGAACTCCAAATTCCCACGCATTCGACCACTAAAAAGCAACCGCCCCGAATTTCACCCTCGCACTCCGCCATGGGTTATACAATCACAGATCTCGATTACCAACTAGCGAGAGCATGGAAAAAAAAAACAAGGAACCTGGAAGCAAAAGCAGACGAGATACAAACAGGCGGAGCAGGGGAGTCAAATGGGATCATCAAACCCAGATGAGGAGAAGAATCGAGCGAGCGAGAGAGAGAGAGAGAGAGAGAGAGAGAGAGAGTGAGCAAGCGAGCGAGCTTACACGCTGAAGGTGCTGGAGAAGTGTCGTTGGCAGATCTGAAGGTGGATTCGATATCCAAGCTGATCTTGAAGTCGACGTCGTCGTGGGGCTCTCAGGAGAGTGAGCGTGAGGAGTTGGGAGCGTGAGCGTTTCTGGAGGAGCTGCAAGGCGAAACCCCTGGTTTTGCTCTTTTATATGGGGGTAAATTTGGGTTTCCGATGTTTTTTTAGGGTAAAAATGGAACTTCACGAAATTTTATTAATGGAAGCCTTCAGCATCCCGAAAATGCTGAAAGCTCAAGGCTGGTCTCCACCAGCCTTGGGCTTTCAGCATTCCCAAGGGCCAGCTTTCATTTGAAAGCTCCTTGGGAATTGGTTGCCAAACGCCTCTCTTTGGCTGAAGGAGCTTTGGGGGTTGGATGGGCTTTCTAAATGCCCATCCAAACGCACCCTTTTATCCACCGAAGAAGTGGATATTCCCCGAAGCTCCAAACCCAAAACGACGTCATTATTTCGCAAGCTTTCAGCTGAAACGACCATGTTTCCATCGATTGCCGGGTCGTTTCGTCCCTCTTCTGTTCATGCCTCATTAATTGCCATGCACGCCCGCCTCTGTACTCTTTTTTTCTTATCTCTTGCGAAAGACAAAAACGACATCCCGTCTTTTTCCAGAAGCATCCTATCTTCATAAACACGCCTTAAAAAAGGGCAAGTGATTGACTCTATCGAGATAAGGTCATTGGCATTATTGAGAAAAGGCCAATGAATGCCAAGGACACCCACTCAATATCACCATCCTAATCAAAAATCACATTGCAATAACCAAAGTTAAAGATGCAATCGGTGCGATGCCAGGTTATCGAGACGAGCGGGACAATCTAACAGTAAAGGTGATTCGAGACACGCACGTGGTACATCCGACAATAACTGTAACCTCATTTTCCTGATGGTGAAGGTAACGGTAGGCTCATAATTTGCCGGGACTTACAGTATATTTCTTGATTTTTTCCTCTTTGGGAAATCAGGAAAATGCTGTATCCAAATTAATTTCTCTTTTGGGTAAAAAACATAAATGGTTGATGAACTTTAAAACCCAATATAAAGTGTGATCCAGTACTTTTGAATTTATTCAATATAGTTCCTAAACTTTAATTGAATGTGTAATGTCATTCTTGAACTTTTAGTTTATTTAATATTAATATTAAATTTTTAATACATGTTCGATTTAGTTCTCGAACTGTATGAAAATAGTCACTATCATTTTGGATATTTTATATAGTCTAAACTCTAAATTGGACACATACAAAAACTCTAGGGAATCACATTGAATAAATGAACAATTCAGAAACAACACCACGTATTGATTTAAAGTTTGTGAACTACATCGAACGAGTTTAAAAGTTTTAGGGACCCCGGTTTAATATTAACCTAAAATTTGAAGATCATTTGCGTCATTAATATTTTAATTTCAGACCTAGAAAAGTAAAAAAAAAAAAAGAGGAAGAAAAGGAAAATGGAGAAAAAACAAAATTTCCAGAAAAAGGAAAGTGGAATGAATATCGAAATTCACCCCCCAAAAAATGCCCAAATTAAATTTCCTGCCCCATATCTTCTTCAACCTCCGGACGAGAGAGAGAGAGAGGTCTGTATAAAACCACCCCTTCCCCCAAAAACCCGAACAAGGAAACAGCCATAATAGCGAAGCCGACGTTTCCACAGAAGAGAGAGAAAGAGCGTAGAGAGAGAAAGCTCGCTCCTTTCTCTCTCTAGCCATCCCGTTTTCACAGAAGAGAGAGAAACCTCTCTCTCTCTCCTTTCTCTCTCTAGCCTTCCCCTCCATCCCCCTTCCCTCTTCTCTCTAGATTCTCTCTCTAGGAGCGGCGATTCGAGGGGGGGGGCCGGGGGGAGGAATCGGCGGCCGGTTGCGGTGGCGGCGGGCGGCGGTTGGCGGCGGGGGGGCGATGGCGGACACGTTCTGCAGGGACTGCAACAAGCAGACGGAGGTGGTGTTCGACCACGCGGCGGGGGACACCATCTGCTCGGAGTGCGGCCTCGTGCTGGAGGCGCACTCCATCGACGAGACCTCCGAGTGGCGCACCTTCGCCAACGAGTCCAACGACAACGACCCCGTCCGCGTCGGCGGGCCCTACAACCCGCTCCTCACCGACGGCGGCCTCTCCACCGTCATCTCCAAGCCCAACGGCTCCTCCGGCGAGTTCCTCAACTCCTCCCTCGGCAAGTGGCAGGGCCGCGGCGCCAACCCCGACCGCAACCTCATCCAGGCCTTCAAGTCCATCGCCATCATGTCCGATAGGTATCCCGTCCTCGCCTTCCCGTTCTTGCGGTTACTCGCCGGTGTATCGTCCGATTTGTCGCGCGAAATTGCGAGAAATTGTCGGATAGTGATGGCTCTGGGTTAGCAACGATGTCAATTCTATAAGCTTCGGCTTCTGTTGCTAAGGGCAGATGAGGTGCATTTGACGCCTCTCGTGTTAAGGCAGGAAAGGATGGATCTTTTTGGTACGGGCGTGGCGCTTGTTTGAATTGTGATATGTGCAAAGCTATTGGGCATTTGCCTCCACCTCTTGCCTGTGTGAATTACGGGTCTTTATCGAGGTAACTGATGTAATTTGTTGTTTTCAGGTTGGGACTCGTGACGACGATAAAGGTACGCCAGTTCTATTTTCTTGCTTCCCCAAGGTATACGTTGCAATTGCCGAGAATGCTAGTGACTTTTCTAAACAATGTGGCCGGGTTTGGTATTCTTGTCTTTCTGTTCTATAGCCCGTTTCCCTGGTTTATGTCAAGGGGCTTGTGAATTTTGCTGATAGGACCGAGCGAATGAGATATACAAGAAGGTAGAAGATCAGAAACCTCTGAAAGGTCGAAATCTAGATGCGATATTGGCTGCGTGCCTGTATATTGCTTGTCGGCAAGAGAACAAACCTCGTACAGTGAAAGGTAATTTTTGTGTTGCATTTGCTTCCAAGTAGACTCCTTGGCCGAAAACTATCTGACTGTGCCGATCACACAACTAGAAATATGCTCTGTCGCCAATAATGCTACGAAAAAGGAAATTGGCCGAGCAAAAGAGTTCATAGTAAAGCTGTTGGAGGGTGAGATGGGTCAATCTGTAGAAATGGGAGCCATACATGCTGCAGATTACATGGTATGCTTCTTCGTGGAAAATTTTGAGTCCTGCTGCTCCCACTCACCTCTACTTTTTTCTTTTGACTTATTGAGTGAGAGAGTCAAGCGACTGTCTTTATCTGTGAACCCTTAGAGACGTTTTTGCTCCAATCTTGGAATGACGAATCAAGAAGTCAAGGCTGCCCAGGAAGTTGTCCTGAAGTCTGAAGAGCTTGACATAAGGTCAGATTTTCTCGTATTCATGTTTGTACCATGTGTTTGGCAATTGGCGAGTTCTTGGTTTCTATCCGGGAAAAAAGGAAAGCCCACAAGAAAGTTCTGGGCTGGTAGATGCAGAAAATTTAGGAGGCCCAAATTTCTTTTATTGTCAATGATTTCTCTACGCATCTAGCTAATGCCTGAATAATTAAGGTTGCCTTTTCTCTGTTAGGGTCATGCATATGATAGGTAAACAGTTGTTTGCAATGAGATTTAGGCGCAAGGTACCTTTGGGCACTGTAGTTGGTCTTTGTGCCTAGCGACCTTATGGTCCTTTTATATTAAATTTTTTAGCCATAATTTTTTCAGATGAAATGTATACCCCAAGGTATGTGCTATAGCCTGTTAGAATATTCTAGGCACAAGTATGCAATTGCTTTTCCGCAAAAGAGTTGGGACTGTCTTTCTAGTGTTCACATGATTTTTCTCATCTGTGTACGTACTTCCCCTCAATCTATGCAGGAGGAGCCCTATATCCATTGCAGCAGCTGTTATCCACATCATAACTCAGCTGTCTAATGACAAGAAGGGGCTTAAAGGTTGGAAAGCTCAGATTTCCGGTTTATGATATATGCACGTGCTTATAATGCCTTAATGACTGAACATAAGATGATGCTAATGTCTGCAGATATTTCAGTGGCTACTAGAGTAGCCGAAGGGACTATTAAGAATTCCTACAAGGATCTTCATCCTCATCTGTCAAAGATTATTCCCAGCTGGTTTGCCAAGGAGGAGGACCTCAAGCACCTCCCCAACCCTTAAAATGCATCGAAGGTGATGATTATGCTTCTCTCTGCAGATTTTTTGAAATCTGATACTGCTCTTACTTATTTGGGCGTTGGAATTCAATTTCTTAGCAAATGCAAGCTGTATCACAGTGGTTGTCCTCAGCAAAAGCCGTAACAATGTTCCAGAAGGAGTTGAAATGGGAGATGAAGTCAAATTCGTTTCGAGATATTGACATGGGGAGTGGCTAGAAGAAGGGGGGCTTCAGGCAGCCAAATTTTTGTACATGACTAGGACTTTCTGTATGTACCAGGAGCTCCCTCTTCTTGGTTTACTGCAGATCTCGTACATTGCTATGGAAGATATCTAAAATGCTGTAACTGTTAGATCCTTTAGGCAAATAATTTTTCTACAGTAAATGTCGATTGTAGTGCTCTCTTTCAGTAATTCAATGTCAGTGCCTTGTCACCTCTTATCTGTGGACTGAAATATCTAAACCTGTACACACGGCGCAGGTTTCCGGTCTTGATATGCTACTGCTCTCTCTCTCTCTCTGAAATGAGTTATCACTTGTCAGGAACTAAGCTTGACAACTGTTTCAAGGACGCACGCTCACCCCCAAAGTTCTCTTCTTTATGACTTTTCAAGGCGTGTCTACAAGCGCGGTAAGAGGGGCGTGGTAAATTCCATGAGCTACGAGTGTCGCAAAATCTATTTTCATTAACTTCAGACATCGCTGTCATGTTGGTTGGTAGTATGTTGCTCCGACGCATCTATTCCTGTAGGAATGGGTACGAGAATTGTGCCTCTGGAGTCATTATTTGGTCACCGACTACTGGAGATAGGAAGCACGCTGGTTTGCACTGGCTGTTAATGCCGGGGTTGAAAAGAGAATGAAGACAACGTCCACGGAACTTCATTTCCTGTCTTGTCCACTTAATCCCCTCGTGAAGCTCGACCAAAATGAGGCCCATGCATGTGGTCATACAAGAGTCGAGAGATGGAAAATAGAAGCAAGTCCTAGTTTGAATAAGATAGACCGTATCAAAACAAGAGAGGGAAAGTTTCTTTTTTATTTTAATTCTGATCATAACCACGTTTTCAACGGATACTGCCGGTTCTGCTGCATAACATCGAAACATCTCCCTCCAGTCGAGCAGTTTTGGAAAGCATTGTGTGCTCGAGTCCCGAGCATCAAGCAAAAATCCATCAGCTTCGGAGCGTGAGAATCAAAATGCTAGAAGGATACACAAACCAATCAATGATGCCATAAAAAAAATAATTAATTGCCTAATCAGGGGGGCTGGTGCTATTACACTGACTTAAACTTCCTGAGCTGGCAATACGATTTTGTGGATCCGAGGACCAACCCTAATGCTAACACGCAGATCATCGTAATGATCGCCAAAAATTAAAGAACTACATAGGCATTAAAGCCTAAACATCAAAGCGACATCTTTCACATATAAGTTAGATGTTATTGTACATCGATTGGGCCGAGTCAACATCTCCCAACAAATCCCAATCCATCCTATGGATTTTCAAGAGTGGCCATACTAAAAAATGACTATCTAATCTACATAGCTCCCTACACTGTGATCCCACTGCCCGTCAAAGCAAGTGCTCACTGTCGCAGTTGCTTTGAGCACTTGCTTTGGCTACGCCATAAGAGAAAATCCGATCATAAACTTCCTCTTGCAGGCTCGTTACAAAATTTATAGCACCTCAGATGGTACAACGAGCTTCCATCAGAAAGTAATACTAACCTTGCGGGAGCTTTATATATCATCTTCATTATCATCCTTCTTTTCAGGATTAGGACCATCATCAAAGCCTGACCCAGGGGCAAGCTCATTGAGGTCAAGAAAACGTCTTTTTGGTTGATCAGCAGCTTCCTCTTGGCTTGGAGACTCAGTTCTCTCAGCCGGCTGAATATCTTCTTTTTCTGCTGTATCCGGGTGGTTTGCAACAGGATGATCGACTTTGGGTTCCGGCTCATTACCATTTCTTTCTGAATCTTGACTCTCCATTGAATACCCCTCACTCTCGGTTCCTTCTGATTGTTCATTGGATGCGTGCCACTTGTCAGGTTTTGCAGCCTCCACTTCAGATTCTGAGAGCTCATACTGTCGATAATTAATACGATTCCTCGTTGTCCTTTTACTACGTCTCAGACCTTTCTGTAGTTCAACCACTGATCTTAATTTGGTTTCCCTTCGCGTACGCCCAGGCAATTTCTTAGGCTTTCGAGGCTCATCGCTGTCCTCATCACTCATACCCAAGGAATGTTCCTCTTCCTCTTCCTCTTCCTCTTCCTCTTCTTCAGGATTTTCTCCATCCCAACGGTACTCCTCATCTCCCTCGGAGCTACTGGACACCCTTCTCTGCTTGCGTTTCCTGAGATACTCCTCGTCATAAACAGCTTCTCCAACTATATCATCATCACTGTCAAAGTCTGCGTCATTATCTGATACCGCTTCAACAAAGTCTTTTGCTGAATATCTTTGAGGCCTCCGCCTTTGTCTGTAGCTGGGCGTAATTTTTTAGTGATGAATAATTTGATCAGTCAAATAATATGATGTAAAACCAGATATTAACGTACCTTCGGTCCAAGGTTCCAGGTTTTTGATCGTCATCCATGTCATCAAAATCAGGTGATCCAGGAGACACAGCGCTAAAATTAGTGTACGGAGAGGCATGCAAGAATTCACTACTCCATTTACCATTTGTAGAAGCTTCAGGTTTGATGAAAGCACCTTCTCTTCTGTTGATAGGTTCTGGCGAAGGCTGCTTACGCCTGGAAAAGTACATGAGAATTGCTATTCCTTGTCAGTTCACAAACATCTATGAAGGTGGATATCATAACATATGGAATATAACAATGCGTAAAATTCAAATTCCATACTTGGTTATCTTGATAGCCTCGTTGATAGATCGGTCATAATCATCTGCAAAATAAATTTACATGCCCATCAATATGCATAAAGCCATTATCATCATCATACAAGAATATCGCATGTCCAAAGCACCAGACTCTCATATATAAGGGAGGGAAACTCATGGGGAAAAAATAAGATGAGAAAACACAGTAATTTGCAATTGCAGATGAAACATATCGATCAGCTTACATAGATGGAAATTCGTCTGATGAAATACAAGAGGATTTCAACCATTCGATTAAAACGTTTTGAGTTGAAGTCAACAGCAGGACTAAACATCAAACAAAACACACGAGCAACACAGCTCAAACAAAATATCCCACATATTCAGACGGCACACCATCTGCTACTTACGAGGCAATACAAGTACATTTGAGTAACAAGAAAAACTGCTTCAGAATACGGACTAGCCCATTGTGTGGAAGAGTGAAGAAGAGGGTTTGGACAGTTGAGAAAAATAAAACCCTTGAATTGCTCAGAGAATGATTCCAACATATTCGAGCGATCAAAGTTACTTTCATCAGGGCAGTCAGCCACTTATAGAAGAATCATATCAGCAAAGAGCACATTCATGACGGAATTATGGTGAAAATATCCAACAATCGCTGGAATGAGACATCAACTCCTTTCAAAAGGATATATAGCGTGCGCACGGAGGAGTGCATTGCATCCTACATTCAATTTTGATTTCCGAAAGATGACAATGCTGTAGTGCAAGACATAGGGAAAGAGTGCATTTTGCATTCTTTACCGAAAGTATAGGTGACAGGTTTCCTATCACGAAGGGAGCGTCCGGGAGCAAGCCCATCCATGTGCAAGAAATTATCAAGCAGAAGAGCTTCTCTGTGTTGCTTTTTAAGCAGCTTCTCTTTCCTCTGTGTAAATCAAGCAGTTAATTAAAAAAAAAAAAATTACCAACAAATAAGGAGATGACACGGGAACACCCTGGGATGAACAAGTACTGGAAACACGGGTAATTTAGAACCGTGCAGACATTGAAAAAGGCAAAATTGCCTTGACCAGGAAAAGAGTTGTGGTACCTTGTGAACCTTTTCAATCTCAGGAAGCATGTCTGCCTTCAACTTTTTCCCCAGTGACACCTCTGTCCTGTTTTTACTGGTGAAAAGCTTCTCCTGGAGCATATCACTTACGATAAGACAGAACAGCAGAAACTGATGAAGGCGGGAAAATATAAATTTCACAGGCATAGCATTTGCAACAGATAAAGCAAATCTAACTTTTGACTGAAAAGAATATTTCCACCATCATTGCTCCGCCTAATTGGCTGAGGGTCCACTACATAGTCAGATAAAACAACCATCTACAATTAATTAACTAATCTAACCCAGGATTATAACCATAGATGCTTTTTGTAACTCACAGATACATCTTGAAATTCATCCAAATTGGTTGCAACTGTTTCCCACTGGTATGATGCAATGGGGATGACCTGGGAACCCCTTGCCTTTGCTCGTTTAACCTCAACTTTCCTTATCTCCCTGTAAAGCCGATGACCAATTATTGGATCATCTTCATACCTACACCAACATCAAATAAATCCTTACAAAACTTGAAGTATTGTAGTTAAAGAATTATATTTCATGCAAAGGTAGAGCACTTATACACAAGAACAAACTATGACAGATCTCTGCGGTGTAAGAATGTACCAAGAAAATTTGCCACACAGCACAGAAAATAAACCAGGCATAGAAAAAAAAACCATGTGCAAAGAAAAATCAGTAACATGGGGAATTGGATGGTTGGTAAGTTCAACCACTCACCAATAATGGACTCCATATGAATCTCCTCCAACTCGCTCCATACGGAAAGCTGAAAGGTGCATGCCACACTTCATTGAACTTTCAATGAAGCCCCGGATATCTTCTTGCTGCAAATAACATAAGAAATTTATTCCACTAGTCCTGCCTAAACGGAAAAGACCATGACGAAAATAAAAAAAATGAAACTACAGAAGAACATATCAACTAGATGAATGGAAAATACAGGGTCCAAAACATACTCAGGTATGATCCATCATTAGCCTAGGGCCTATCTCTAGAAACAATGGAGACACTCAAGTAATATCTGAACATCCAACAGCCAGACCAATGTCGTACACATTACATTGCTTTCTCCCCCTTTTTCACCTTTTAAATAGAACAACTATTTACCGAACAGGAAAAGGGGGGAAAGAAAAGGAAGCTAGATGAAGGGTTCCTTTATTCAAACATCGTATGAGCCAACATTAAATATTTCCAAAGTATAGAGTAAAGTTGACTTGATTGGAGAAGATCCCCAAGCAAAGCCAGAATTGAAGATTTGTTATGGAGTTATGACATATCTAGGCATTTTAAAACGTAATCTGACAAAATGCATATTCCATTTGAACAAACCACATCAGACGTAAACAAAAGACCCAGGGACTTTTAACCCATCCTCAACCATTTAACATTTACCAACTTGCATAAGTTTCATCGAATCAAATTCAGAAAATTCTGCATGAACTCAATAAATTCAAGCTAAAATCTTGAAAGTGATAAGAAGAGAGAATAACTCAGTGATAATATAACTTTGTCTCAGTACAACACATAGCAAAGTCAATTAGCTGCGCACATCTCAATTAACAACTTTCTAGATCTTTTGGTGAGAATAAAAGTAGCTGCAAAAGAAGCTGTATCCCATTTGATCAATAAGATCAAAGGCTCACGTGTAACACATTCAGGAGAGGAACCACCTTCATATTTAATATGGTCAAGATACTTGAAACAAACTCTAGCATAGAAACATCAACAGCAGAAGAGAAATCATAACCAACAACAAACATGAATAAGAGATGAGCACATTTCTTAGGTACACCTGATATTCCGAGATGGAAGCAACTCAACAAAGATCATAGATAATGATTAAAAGAAATAAAGCAAAGAGTACCTTTGATTTCTGGTTTCAAGAAACAGGAGTCACAGACCACAATTAAAGAGAGAGGCTACAAAGGACTAAGCCAGTACAGTCTCCTAATGTAAAAGTAAGGTATTTCGCAACCCACAATACTTTCAATATCCAACAATCTCATTAAGCTCTTAAGCATATTTACCAATGGAGATGCTGCTGGCCATGCATGAATTTGACATATCTTTTCTCTAGAGGTACTTCAGACAGATGAATAGATATTAGCAAGCAGAAGAGCACACAGAAGGATGACATTGATTAGATGGGTACCTCTACACGAATGTCACATAATGCTTTCAGGATCACCACACGGACCCCGGGGTCAAGAGATTTATAATGTTCAACCTCAGCCCTGACAAATCAATTCGACGTAATAAGATAGAATCAGAATATACTCCATAACTAAGTGCAGAAAAATCTAATGCATAACCACTCACCCATGTGCCGCAACAATGGGTAACTCCCCTTCTGCAACCTGCAAAAGCTCAGGTTAACCTCAGAGGCTAAAAGATAATACCACATAAGAACTGTTGGTTAAAAGTAACAGTAGGTTCGAATTACCCAATGCCACCAGTCTCTCAACTTTCTGCACAAGACAGTAACCCAGGTATCGCGTGTAAGTGCCATCCTTGTAATTGGAGGGATTGCCTACAAATGAGTTAAGACTTAAGGACACCTATACAGAGTTTAGTACCGTGAAAAAGTTAACGAAAATAGCCAAGGGCACAAAAGGAAATAACAGCCATTACTCCAAAATTGTAACTGTGGATTAATTTATCTACCAAGCAAAAGTTCTAGCAATTAACTACTATCACTTGCACTCAGCTTTACCCCTCATTGCCACTTCTTAATCGTAATGTTTCATTCATCGCCCTGCTTACTCTACCACCAAAAAAAAAAAAAAAAAACTTAATTCCTGGACAAGAAATCTTGCCTACTTCCCTCAACCCTCACAATGAAGATGATGACTGAAAACTGTATAGGGCTGGTAAAACCAGAGTTCCCTACATTCCCAAATTATGGCAGAATTTTAAGGAACAAATAACACACTTAATGGATTTCCGGGTAATAATAGATTTCTGGGCAATTCCACCAAGAATATAGTGTACTACTTCACCTGCCAGTCAGATTCCATGTGACTAATCAACTAAGATTCAGGCAACTTCAGCAGAAACATATCGAAGACTAAGATACGATCACAGAACAAGTCCTTGCACAAGGGGTAGCACACCATAGAACAAGATTTGGAAAGCGCGTTACAAGTTCGAATCGAGCTCCCGCACCTCAATGATCTCTCCTAAATGTAAAAGAACTGTGACCTCGACAAGAAAGCACCAACCTTCAACAGAGGCATGTGTATATCCCCTAACGTGTCATTGGGCGAGAGCAAAGCCGTTTCGAACTCTTCCGCAGAGAACTCCACCGAGATATTCAACAGAGGCCTAAAGACCTACGCAAACCCAAGCCAGCAAAATCAAAACTTCTGCCCCTCAAGAAGAACAAGGCCACTTCCCCAACCAAATAAAAAAGCCTAAAACTTTTCGCGAACGAGCTCACGCACATGCAAGAAATTGAGTATCGAGGCCAATTCCCACATGGACCGGAGGCTCCACCGCGGCAGCTGCCCGGCCTCGGGGGCCGCCACGAGCGGCGTGACGATCCTGCTGCTGGCGCATTGCGCGGGCGACTCCTCCTCCGCCCGCTCGCGCTCCTCCTTCCTCGCGGCCGCCGCGGCCGCCGCCGCCTTGGGCCTCCTCTCCGCGGCGCCGTGCTGCTGCTGGTAGTGCTGCTGCTGCTGCGCGGCCTGGAGCCTGGAGGCAGCCCTAATCGCGCACGCCCGCGCGGGGCGGCCGCTCCGGGTGGGGACCACCACGACGGTGGTGGTGCCGTTCTTCGCCTCGTCCTCCTGCCGCTTGCTCCCGCCATCGCCGGCGCCCTTCGCCGGCGCCGGCGCCGCCGCGGCGGGGGGCCCCGGGGCGTCGGGCCGGTGGTCGGGGGAGGATCGGGCGGAGGGGATCGAAGCGGCCGGCGACGAGGACATGGCTGGGGGAGCGGAGATCGGGGAGGGTTTGGGTGGGGAAGTTAGGGCGGGGGGATTAGGGGGAGGAGATCATGGCCGTCGGATTGGGGAATCGGCGGTCCAGGTCAGGGGGAATGGGGGGGGGGGGGGGGGTTAGAGAGAGAAAATCAGGAGAGAGAAGGTAGAGAGAGAATCAGGGGCGGGAGAGCAGGAGAAGGGGAATGGGGAGAGGGGGGTCTGCGACTTTTTGCTGCTTCTTCTGCAAGTGGAAATTTTTCTCGAGGAGAGAGAAAGAGGGATGGAGGGAGGGTTGTGAGGAAAGAGGAGAAGAAGAAGAATGGTAGAGAGAGAGAGAGAGAAGGAAGAGAAGGCCTGAAATTCCAATTCGGATTTTTTTTTTTCTTTTTGTTACTTTTTTATCTCTTGGTAAAGAATTGATTTATCATGTACGTGGTTCAAATTAACTAGGGTCAATATCGGGAAAAACATAAATTGATATATTTAAAGTATACATATGACAAATTTACCCTCCGTTACTTTCCGTTAAAATTTATTATCAAATTACTAAGTTAAATGACATATGACTGTTAACGATCGTACTAATTTAGAGTTTAGTTTGTGACTTTTTGTTATATCAATCCAATTGAATGGAAAATAATGTGAAGTAAATTTGTTATAAATATACTAGCTTCAAGATGTTGATGATAAAAAATTAGTTTAGAATGAATTTGTGACGGATGTATTAATTAAGAGTTTTTTGTGATATTATCATTATTAAATTTACTAAATATAAGAAGTATATTGTTTTCAAAATACTAATTATGTGTATCTCAAAAGACATATTTCACGGATATACATATTTTTCCATTAAATTTTATCATCAAATTGCTAAGTAAGATGACATATGACTGTTAATGGGTATACTAGTTTGGAGTTTGATTTATAATTTGTTGTGGTATCAATCAAATTTAATGAAAAATAACAAATAGTAAATTTATTGTAAATGTATTAATTTCGATATTTTAATAATAAAAAAATAGTTTATAGTAAATTTATCACATATGTCCTAATTAAGGGTTTTTGTGTGATATTAACCTTAATAAATTAACTAAATATAAGAAGTACATAGTTTTCAAAATATTAATTATGTGTATCTCAAGAGTAATTGATGTATTAAATAATTGTGTGTGTGTGTGTGTGTGTTTTTTTTTTTTTTATATTTAGTCATTTATCAAGTGCTAAGGAACAGTTTCAATGAAATTCAATTGGATTTGCATTTTTTTCTTAACACACTCCGTAAAGAAGAAGTCGTTTCCTTTTACGAGGGCAGTTAGGTAAGACTATTTGAAAAAGAAAAAGGAAGCAGTGATTTAGGCTGCCTTTGGTTGTATTTCTTTTTTTTGTTTTTAAAAATTTTTTCTGTTTTTTTGTTCTTTTGTTCCCAGGAACAAAAAAGAAACAGAAATAAGAAACACAAATTTTGTGTTTCTTGTTTCTGAAACACTTTTGAGAAACACTTTTTTTTTTCTTTTTTCTCTTATTTTCTTGTTCTTTTTTCTTTTGGCCGGTCGCCGGCCTCGGCCATGGCCGGCGACCGGCCGATGAGGGCCGGCGGCCTCGCCCAGCCACGGCAAGGCTCGCCGGCCTTGCCATGGCTCGAGCTCGCCCAGCCATGGCGAGGCCGACCTCGCGCCGGCCTGGGCGAGCTCGATCTTGCCCAGATCCGGCGAGGCCGACCTCGCGCCAGCCTGGGCGAGCTCGATCTCGCCCAGATCCGGCGAGGCCAAGCTCGCCTAGCGGCCGGCGAGCCTCGGCCTCGCCGGATCTAGGCGAGTCGGCATCGCCTGGCGGTGGCCCGGCGAGGCCGCGCCTCACCTGCCGCTGGGTGAGCTCAGCCAAAAGAAGAAAAAAAAATGAAAAAGAAAAAAAAAAGAAATAAAAAAATTATCCAAATTACCAAACATGTTTCTGTTTATTTTTTATTCCCGGAACAAGTTTACCAAACGCGTTATTTTGTTCAAAAATTGTTCCCCGGAACAGAAACATTTTTTTCTATTTTTGTTCCCTAGAACAATTTTTAAACAGAAACGCAAACAAACGCACCCTTATTTTGCAGATTAAATTTTGAAAAAAAATAACCAAGAAATATATTGCTTCCCTCGCCTTTGTGCATTTCTCTTTGGGTTAATGAAATATCGAGGAGAGGCTGATAAATCAAGTCAATAAAAATCTTAAGATTACAAATACATACCTTGCAATCGAGCAGAATTATCTCAATGCACATCCTTAGAAGTTTTCACATTTCGCGAGATTTTCAACGCAAGGATTGGGGAAAAAATCCATCGATAGTTTGATTTATCTCTTTGAATATAGTCTAGATAATTCAAATTGCGTTCTTAGTGTAAGGTTTTTACTTCTTGTCCGATTTATTATCAGATCCCGTCATCTATAACTGAATTTCTTCTTGTACCACTAGTAATTAATCCTCTTGCTCAAGTAGACGATTAGACTTGGCTTAAGTAGGTTTTGTAATTTCATCCTTTTTCTTTGGCCTTTTTGGTAAATGTCTTTTTAGAGGCATAATCTTCTTAGGTAATATGATAAAGATTAATACCTTAAAAAATCCCAAACTGATACACCTGTGACAAATTTATTAAAAACTATTTTTTTTACCATGAAAAACCACAAACTAGTAAATCTATGATAAATTTATCATAACTGACCATAAAAAACCTAAACTAGTACATTTATGACAAATTTACCACAAACTAATTTATTCCACTACGAAAAACTCAAAACTAGTACATTTGTGACAAATATACCATCCGCTAAATTAGATTAATACCACAAAAAAATCATAAAAATTGTAATTGTAACAAACATAGTGTAAACTCCCAAATTAGTATACCAGTCAACTATCACGTATTAATTTAATGATGACTAACATAAGGTAAATTTTGTCACAGGTGTACCAGTTTTTAGTAAATTTGTCAAAAGTATAATAATTTATGTTTTTTGGTAGTAAAAAAAATAGTTTGAGATAAATTTATCATAGGTATACTAGTTTGGAGTTTTTAGAATATTAACCCATATAATAATAAAACGTTTTCCTTTTCCTTCTGGTCGGATCTCTTCTGACCTGGCCCGGACTCTTAGTTTGGGCCGACATGTAATGGGCCCAAAGTCAACCCCATCGGCCCAACTGACTTTAGCAGTTCAAGTTCTTCCTTGAAAACATGTCATATGCCTTTTTCTCACACAGTTCAAAGGTATTTCCGTGATGATCTTGAAGCAATTCCATGCAACAGCACCTCAAACAACACTATGATCTGCAAGCAAAATTGGAATTCACACTCGCGAAGTTGCCGGAGAGCGTGCATTTGCATAAAGTTGCTACATTTTTCAGGCCGTCAGGAAGGGCTACATGTTGCCCCAGAGGAATAACCACAGAGAGGCAACTAGGCACACCAAGCTGCTGTATCTATAGACCAACAGGTTTGCATCCGAAGGCTGTGTGCTCGGAGCCGGGGCCGAGACGTTGGTAACGCTTTCTTTCGGGCATGTGTAGCTGCAGCGGCTTGGGCGGACGACCCTATATACCCCGTTGTAAGCCAGAATGTATATGTCCTTGCGATTGTCTGCCCCGAAAGAGTAGATGTAGTTCAGAGACGGAAGCGAGCTTCCTTGCACGGAGTCGCACTTTATAGGCGAGTCTGTCGCGCAGCTGAAGGGTATCTCACTCGAAGTGAAGTTGCCACTATTCTCAGGAGTCTCCACGGCAGCCCAGAGCGCTCCGGCGTATAAGTCTGCGTACAAGTACCTAAACAATGCGTGACATTTTAGTTAAATGGTCCATTCTGCAGTAACTTACAGACCAAGACATGCACACAGAACATCCCCAATGAGTACCAAATGCAGAACATCAAATGCAAATAGATGCGCATCGCTACTAACCTTCCATACATGCACGGGTCTGTGGTTGACCGATAAAAGTAGCCGCCAGTAATGGACGCAGATCCTAGCTTGTTATTAACCTGTGAGTGATTATATCCCAGCACAGGTAAAATGAAGTTTTTCGCCTGTACTGAAGTATTTCCTTCAGAGGCGTAACGATACGGACCCTCATAAGCATGCCAGCCATAGTTTCCGTCCTTGGTGATTAGATCAACCTCTTCATATGTATCCTGTGGATTACGATGATCAATTTCAAGATTAGTTCAGAGACAGACTTGAAGTGCCTAACATGATGCCTATCTGTCAATTTGGCTTTGCAAGTGGCCTTTAGCAAGCAACTATGGCATACACACAGAAGAAACCCTTCTCAGTCGAGACGTTTCTTTGAGACAAATCTATGAGTGCTGGTTAAAGACGATGAACATGAAAATATCTCTAACCTGACCAACATCTCCACACATAAAATAAGAAGGCCTCGCCGTGTCAAAGCTGCAACGCCATGGATTTCTCATCCCTACAGCCCAGATCTCCGGCTGCAACCCATTATCTTCGGTGAAGGGATTATCGCTGGGTATAGAGTAGTTTCCCCAGAGACCAAGTTTGTTTATTTGATCAACACCTGAAACAATCAAGAGCTTGGTGCAGTGATATGATGATAGCATCAAGAAGATAGTACTACAGATGTCGTTACTTACTCGGGATGTTATCAACATCAAGCCTCATGATCTTCCCGAGCAACGATTTTTTGTTCTGGGAAAAGTTGTAGGGGTCGCCCGAGTTATTAGGCGAGCCACCATCTCCCATCATAAAATATAAGTACCCATCAGCGGGTCCAAAGAGGATCTGTCCTGCGTGATGAGCGGTAAATGGAAGGCCCATAGTGAAGATCCTTCTCACTTCAATCGGTTGGGCACTCTTTGCCTGCACAAACAATGAAAGCTTGATCACATAACTGTCCCTTAGAAAGCAACAAGGTAAGAGAAGTAGTGGTTGATGTATGTACCTTAGAAGGCTGAGATGCAGAACCATTAGCAGAATATTCTGCAATGACAGTCTGGTATTGGCACGGTTGAGAACCGCCATCGGAAGGTAGCTGTGAAGGGTCACAGTTCACATCTGAATTGCATGCACATCTTCCCGCACAACCAGGCCACTTTGACTTGTCGCAATTGAATGAAGCAAACAGCCGGCCATTCTCTTCAAAGTTCGGATGGATCGCAATACCCATCAACCCAAATTGTACATCAAAATGAACCTCATCAGTCAGGTCTAAAAAGGGACTGGACTGATCAATCTCCAAAATTCCTCCCGATCCCTGCTCGGGAATAGTAGCAAGCCAAATATAACCCTTCTGGTCAGAGAAGAAAGCACGGTTCGACCCATCAGGATGGGCAGCCATATCAAGATATGACCCATTCCCTATCTTCTCGAGGCACAACCCCTTTGGAGGGCTTGGTGATTCTGTGCTATTCAGCTTAACAGCCTGACCATCGAAACATACAGATTCATCAAGTGACGCTCCACCAAACGCTTTGCAGAAATCTCCTTTAGACTGCCATAATGCAGTCAGCTTGGTGAAGCTGGCATTGACCAGTATTCCGGCTTGTCCTTGTAAGGAAGGCGCAAAGGGTGAGTTGAATATCGATACGTTTTGACACGTATCCCATACTGTGGAGCAGAAGTCAGTCTCTGCTTGGTTGGACTGCGATGAATTAGCTGAAACAGTCGAATTGCACAGGATAGGAACCGGCCGAGGCGTGGTAGCTACTGTAAATAACTCAGCAGAGAAAGGATCACATTTCTGTGAGCCATGATAGAGGGAAAAGGGGTGAGACCACAAATTTATTAAAGATTCACTCACAGCGATAGAAAGCAAACAAAATAAATTTCAACGGGTGTCACTGGAAGAAATTTTCTCATCATGGACTAAGTAGTATCATGACACAGCAGATAAAATCATGTGTAATTTATAGACACCAAACTTCGACTAAATTTCGATCAATGGCTAAGTGAGCATCATGAGAGCTGTTGCATCTTCGATCCACTATTTGACCACGAAAACAATCATGTTGCCCAAAAGTCAGTATTGCCTCATTGTAACTTCTCTTGGAAATCATCGTCGATATAGAGATGTGCAAAAATTTCAGTCAACGTATGAGCTCGAAATCTCAGCTTCCATTCAACAGCCAACAGCCAATTTTAACAAGGCAGGGTGAGCAAAGGGCGTACCGCACAGAGGATTGACTTCAAAATCGATGCACAAGCAGAGTCGGACACATTCATGGCTTGAAACTGCTTCTGCAACTGCGAATCTTCAGTGGAGTTGCAGCAGGTGCTTCCATTGTAAGGGCAGAATGTCAACGGAGTCGCCAGGGCACTTGGCGATCCTGTAAGCATTACAGGAAGATATCAACAGGATTCAGACAGCTACATATTTCTTGCACAGAATTTCTTGGCGAAGCAAATCGTGAACTTTAAAAACGCAGAGTGTAAGAGAAAGCAAGGAGAGAGAAAACTGAACTCACTTGAATCAGTGCATAGAGGAAGAGAAGCTGCAGGACTAGGAAACATCAGCAGCGAGCTAGAAACCAGAATGACAAGAGCAAGAAGACCACCCATCTTATGCCAGAATCACCCGAAACCCAAAAAAGAGTTGGCTTCTTTCACATCACCTTCTGCACTTCGTATACACCCAGTGCAAGATTTGAAAGGCACCCACCTCCGAATTTGACAAATGGAGACACTTATCTACAGAAAAACCAAAACTTTGGGGTGTTTGAACACCGAGCACCGTCAACTACTCTTTATCTCCCCTCTACTTCACTCCATTATTGGCCCAATCTCTCTCTCTCTCTCTCTACATAATCTCTTGAGAAGAGCATCCAGAAGGGGCAAAAATAAACAATTCCTTCTGTCTGTTCAGCCTTATTTTCTCCTCTCTCTCTCTCTCTCTCTCTCTCTCTGAGCCCCAAGCCTTTAGACTTTTTCTATTGTTCAAACCGCTGGCGGAAAACAGATCACCATAAATCTTTAAAATTAGAGACAGAGGTGGTGGCCGGGGGACTCCAAGTTTGACTTTCACATGAATAAATTTCCCTTTTCTCTTTTCAATCCAAGAAATTTAATTGGGGTGGTTGAGAAGGAAACCCCCCCTCCGCCGTGTTCTCAGCACCACCAAGTTGGCAATGACAAATCTTGGTGGGCTTCTTGTGTCATGCGCCACAACCGCAATCCATCGCCTCCGTTCCGCGAGCTCAGACGACATTCGCTTTCACCAAGCCCGAAAAGACATAAACGCACTTCAAGAAACTTGCCGAATATGCACACCAGCACATTCCCCGCTCGCACTCTTGGTCGAACAGAGGCCGAAAACCAATGACTTTCCCATGTCATGCTGATCACATAACTTCTTGTTCTTGCTACATATGCATAAATTAGAGAAGGAGAAGGGGGGCCGTGCTAGCACGTGAAAAACTAGAAGACGGTTCTTGCATATGATTTGATTCTGTTCACCGCAACAACTTATGATAGCCCAAGATTTCCTGTCTTTAATTTTTTCGCCTCTTTCCGCACCAGGATCACATGTAAGATAAGCGAAAACGAGAGCCATGCCTGGCCGGGCAGCTCGTCCAGATAAAGCTAAAAAATGATTAATTAAATTTAAGACGACACGTCTGCACGTCTGTAATAAATGATTAACTAATGTAGTAAGTCAAAGGTCTGGTTTTCTTTATGTGTTAATTTCATATTAGTCATCAATTGAGGGAGGGCGCAAGGGAGGGTGAGGATTGAGAGCGAACATGGCGTGTGAAAATGACCCGGATGACCAATTCTTCCATCTTCGTTTTCTCTGTCTCTGGTTGACAAGAGAACGAGGACGGTAAGGAGCTTTTCTTGTTGGCCTGTCTTCGGGCGAGGATAAGGTTAAAGAAAGAATTCTGTACAGATGGGAAAAGACGAAAGAAAAGGATGAAAGAGGATTTTTGAAGCTTTGACTTTTGAGAAGGAGACGCTTTCGGCATTGCACTCTTCACATTGACTAGAGTAAGTTGGAAAGTCGCCATTGTATCGTTGTTCCATTGATGTCGTGGTTTGGTAACGTTCGTGGCTTTCAGGACCATTCTTTATTCCGAACTCTAGTCAGATAAATAGGGATCTGCAAATTACAAGATAACGTGAGTGCTTCCTTTTCAATTCATCGGACCAAGCCATGAGCTGCCGAAGTGTCGTCTTTCCCCTTCGTCTTCGACTTTCGGGTAGTCTTTATACTCGAGCTCAAGTCACCCCAACATGTCTATCTTGCAAGATGCTAAGAAAGTAAGGAAGACAGCGTTTATTCGAAGCTCGGCGTTTTGCTAACCCGGTGCGCAAGAGTATGACTTGCATAAAGTTCACATTAACCCGCCAATAGATAAATGACCATGTTGTCTTTCACAAGAAGGTTCTAAAGTCAAATGATTTTGTCGGTGTCCGATTCATTTACTATTGCAACTTGCATTGAAATGATCTCCTGGTCAGTCCTTTTTCGTAGTTAATGCGACAATGACGTCCTCTTTGGACTTTCGTTTTAGCCCCGCTTAATTGCAAAGCGTCGTCCTCCGCCACCCCCAGTTTTACACAATACTCAATAGTATAGTGGAAGACAATCAAGAGCCAAGCATTCCTCTTGGTAAAGAAACAAATTAACTACTTGGTCTTTTTTATTTTCTTTTTTTGGTTGAAAACAGCTAAATGAGAAGGGAAGCCCTAAAGTTTTACACTGCCAAATTTGAATTCCTTTCCCTCAAATTACCACGGCTTTTGAATTAGTAGCTGATCAACACTAAACAGAGAATATTCACCAAAAAATAAAACCACTAAACAGAGAATGGAAGATCTAGCTGCCTTCAGTTCGAAAGAGCAAAATGAGCAGATAATTCTGATAGGAATCAGATTGCATGTCTCCGTTCTCCCTACCACAAAGCCACCGCAATCATCTGGGACATAAGTTGGCAGCAAAGAAGGAACCCAACGATGCAACTAGCACTACTTCAACAGCATTCAAGTCTGCTGTACAGAGGTTAACGATTACTTGTGCAATGCCACGTACCCCAGAAATAGCCAGCTTAAAAGTTCACCTGTGTGTTGGATCTATGTTGTTCCTCCTATTGAAAACACAGGCCGCTATCGCATTTTTAACTGTCCAGTGCACCAAGTGCTTTCATGTCCTCCAAGAAAGCCGTGTACGAGTCATCAATGCCCTTTGGGACGGTGGAAGATGAACTAACAACCTCTGGCTTCACAACTGTAGGAGTCACAGGTCGCGGGGCTGCTACTGCCGTTGAGACTGCTGCTTTTGGTTTCGATTTTGGAACTGCAGACTCTCGCCTCACCCGAACAGATGCAGGAACCTGTTGCCACATAAATATGCTCAGCTAAAACTGCCAAGTAATGAAATATAATGCAGAAGGCCAGAAAAGAAGATGCAATGACAGCAGTGAACAAAGGAGAACGGAATCACCATGGCCGTAAGTTCCGGTGTGTGCTGAGCAAGTGGCCTTTTTACAACAGTGGGGGCTGCTGACTTCACATATGATGGCTTCGGGGGTACAGGTGGCCTAATAGCAGCAAGATCGTCTTCTAGCAGAGTGGGTGGTGGACCAGGTGGAAGCGGAGGCCTCATCATCGGAGGAGCTCCAGGCGGAGGGCCATATGGTGGCCTTGGAAGCAAGGGAACCATCATTCCTGGTGGGACCCCTTGGTTGGGAAGCCCAGCAGCAGATAAAGGTGGCCGCATTTCTGGTGGAGGTGGCGGTGGCCGAAAACGTGACATGCCGGGCGGTAACACATCAGACTGCATGGTTGGCATCATACCAGGTCTAGGCACTGGCTGTTGTTGCCTTGGAGGAGGCGGTGGTGGTGGGACCAAGTTAGCGACATCCATGTTGTCGGAAGGATTACTGGCTTCATTTTCAAGTGAGCCCTCAGATGGATTGCCTGCAGACTTTGGTGGCAATCCTGGAGGAGGCGGTGGTAATGGAAGCATGGCAGGTACCTTTAGTTGAAAGAACGAAGAAGAGGTAAACATTAGATTCCATTCACATATATCACTAAATCTAGTGACTAATAGCAAGAATATTCGAGGTTTTTTCTTTCTTCCTTTTTGTCGAACAAGAATATTCAAGTTAAGAGTAAAGACTAGTCCATGATGCTAGTATCCACATATTACTTCTAAGCTTTAGCTTTTGATCTTCATCGACTTCAGATTAATGGCTTAAGCACACTAGTCAATCTCACTATTCCAGTTGATACCACACATGTTTAGGAAGAGTTTACCTGAGTATCCTCAGGTCCCTGGCGATCTGCTGACAATGTGGATACAATTCTATCATTAACCCCAGGAGGTGGTGGCTGAGCAGATTGTTGCGGAGGTGGAGGCGGTGGAGGTAAAAGGCCAGTTCCAACAGTTTCTTTAGGTGGTGGACCAGGAGGAGGAGGGGGACCTGGAGGTGGTGGAGGCAAAGGAGTACCAACATTGGTGGCAGCAGGCTTTGGTGGCAATGGAGGAGGAGGAGGTAGAGGCAAAGATGCAGCTAAGGCAGAGGCATCACCAGAGGCCAATGGCACAGGTGGAGGAGGTGGTGGTGGAGGAGGAGGAGGAACTGCAGAAGGATCATCCTCTGCACCTGAATTAGATGACGACGCACCAGCAGAAGTGCTTGCAGAAGGACCAGATAATGGAATTCTAGGTCCTGCAGGACAAAGTTAATAACTCGGAAAAATGACAAGAGAGCATGTAAAAGCAAGGACTGAGAACAAACCAATACCTATTGATGATTTGAACATTGGGGGCTTCCCAGGTGGTGGGGCTCCTGTGGGATTGAGAGTAGGATGGAAGTATACAGAATCCTGCACCAAAAAAGGAGATCACATCAGTAATGTAAATAAGAAAAGGGTCAAAAGTTTAAAATTACTTATTAATTACCTCGGGCTTGGGGTGCTTGACTCTCTCTTCATCTGCACTTGCCCTTCTTGGTGGGGGTCCCAGATGGCTGCGAAGCCAAAAAACTCACTATTTCTAGAGAAGGCATTTCTCAATCCACAAAAATAAAGACAAAAAACAATATGAATGGGCAAATTAAACAAAGGAATACAACTTACCTAAACATGACAGGGGTTTCACCCTTTTCACGCATCTTCTCTTCATATTCCTGAACAATAACACAAAAAAAAAAGCCTGCTCATTACTGGTGGCCAGTTGTTTAGGTTAGCTGACTCTCTACTTTCCATTTAAATGGTACAGTAGAAGAATATTGTGAAAAGATAATCCAGTGGAGAGGACATTCTGAAAAGAAAAGAAAAAGAAAAGGCTCAACCATCTGATTACATTTCAAAGAACTTCACGCATTAATAATTGCATTTCACATTAACCAAAGGGTGAAGAATGATCCATTTAGAATATCCCGTTTCTCCATCAACTTTAAAATTCACCAGGAAAGGGTGGAAAATTGTCTGAACAATTCTCAAGCAGCATTATTCAAACATCAAGATCATCAAATCAGTATCTTCATCCTCCGTAATGTATTTGACAGGAAAAAGGTACTGCCAATTACTAATTTAATTGAAAAAGAAAGAATTATTCAAAATACCACCCATTAAAGGCATCATCATCTTCTCAAACAGATAGGAAAAGCAAGATTTTTATTTTACCCCTCATGATAGTCAAATCACCTCTCCGAACAGCAATCGTCTAGCCAATCATCCAATTAGCTTGGAGATATGCAAAAAATAGGAATCCCTCCCTCAGAGCTGATTAAATTAATAGTTAAAAAGGGATTACCCAGAGACTCAGAAGCCAGATTCATACCAAGGACCACAAGAACTATATCACAAGCTGTCCATCAGTCTTGTCTATTATCCTGTAAATAACACGACACTCTCAAGTTCTAATGTTTACAAAGCCGGAAAAAAAAATGAAATATAAAATTAACTTTTGCAGAGTAGGGCCACACCTGCTTTTCCTTCTGCCAGAATGTCTCAATTATATTGTAATTTTATCGAGCATGTGCTGTTTTAGTTGGAGATTTATGAAGTTTTCAGTTGCATCAAAACCTAATCTACCAAATCTTGATGAGCTAAGAACATGAGCCAAAAAAATTTAGCATTTGCCAACATACATAGAGGAAAGTAAAGGAAGCTCGCAGAGACAACTAAAAAATGGAGGTAACGGAAGCTTAACATCATCAGCAACACCTATCCTAAGAAAGTTTCCTCTATCTCATTTCTCTGCTATCCTCCACCAAAACAAACCAATTGTCAATTCATCCAGCAGAGATACAAAGGGTGGGAACAACACAAGAGGTTCATCCCTTCAGATCACGCCCTAGGCTTTTGTATCATAGATGGAAGTAGGAAGCTACACACAGTTGGCAGAAACCACCCCTCATTATATGCAATGCAAGCATGCTTAGCACTAACTTTAGTCGAAAAGGCCATAGTTTAAAAGAAAGAAAATCATTTAATGCTCTCAAGGATAAATTTGAAAAAGGAAAAGATAATCATCACAATAGTGACTGACTGCCACGACTTTCACTCAAGTACAAGACAAAGCATCTATATGTCCATCAATGCACTAGCTTTGCTTGTGGATTTCTTTGATGAGGTAAATATGCATTGACAGGATATAACAACAGGAAAAAGAAATTGAAAAGACAAACCTTCTTCATAAAAATAAAATTGGAAGGAGGTATCTTGAGTCATTTCTGTGACACGATGAAAGATATAACTATTGAAGCATAACATCATCCAGAAAAATATCTAATCAAGTCCTGAAATTCCTATGGACTTATTCATTTTCTTGAAAACAATGGACTTCACAATTTACAAGAAACATGAGCGAACGTGACTAAACATACCTTTCTCTTCTTTAGAACAAGATTAAGTGTGTCTTCCAGTTGCCTCTTCTTGTGCTTTCTAGCTTTATCCAGAGCACCATCAGCTTCTGCAACAACAACAGCTATGTGAACTTGACCTATCGGAAGAGGCTATGGAAACAAGCCGCAGCCACATACCCGAAAGGCAAAAAAAAAAAAAAACACAAAATCATTGAAACACAAGACAAGCACGAGGATTTTTAAGTCTACAAAGCCTAACAGAAACATCCCATTTGCCAAACTCTCTTCCCTCGTCAATAAGAAGTACAAAACACAAGCAAAGATATAAGACAGGCAAAAGAACACAAACTGAAACAGAAAGAGAGGGTAATAGAATATTTGTTGGGTCACCAAGCCTAGTCTGGTCCAAAAGAGTAGTACTTTGTCACAATATTAATCACATCACAAATAATGAGCCAGCCCATCAACCTGATTTAGGATTGGGTGATCAGGCATAGCCAGCCAACGCATACATTTCAGGCCCTTGTAAAGCAAAAGTGTGGAATATTGTATCAAAAAATATTCCTTAACCAATCAAAGCACAATCAGCATATCAGAAGCACATGATCTATGTTCAATATATAATCACGACTTTTTGCTCAAGGATTGCCTTTACAAGTGACAAATAAAAATCTAAATTGCATGTGATTGATTATTCTCCCTGCAAGGAGTACTTTTCTTGCACTCTCCACTCATTTTGCTTCCGACAAGAATTTGTGCTTGCCTCATTCAATACCATATGTTTTATTCAACAAAAAGGAACATTATGTCTAATGAGCTTTGATGTTGTGAGAAAATTCTAACTTTTTTCATTCTAACTTTTTTCATAACTCTTTCTATTGAATTTATCCTCGGAAGCTTTTATTATTTTATCTCGATATTGCAATGATGTAATTGATAACATCGAAAAGATCCCTATGTGATATAAAAACGACAATCAGGAATTTTCTAAGTGTTATTGAGTCCCTACATGATACGAAGAATTCCAAACTTATTTTGTTCACAAGAGGAAGATCCATATAAAAAGGATGCAATTTTGAGAATAACCAAAACACATGTTCCAATTTTACACAAATGAAAAAAATTCATGCCCTTGCAACGCACGGAATGCTGCTAGTATAGCCTATTAAAATGCCTTACATGTCTCGGTCATCAAAACAGCGCAAAAAACAAAAGTCGGTGAATGCTGAGCTGGTGACACAGTATCTTTTGCAAAGTCGCCATTGTCTTAATTGTTACATATACGAGGAAGACTTCTCTACCGAAACCCCATCAGGCCATCACTATACAAAGCTTGCTACCCGATTCTCTATGCTGTCAACGTCACTACGTTCCATTTGTAATATTGTCCTTCTCCCACAGAAAGGACAAGTACTTCTTTCCTAATGAAATATCCTTCTCTAACAGATATGGTAAGTACTTTTTTCCTTAGAGAACAAATAACATAATTACTTTTGAACTGCCTATGTTGTAAACTTCCAAGTGTAATCAGTTCTCTTGACTTACAAACTTCATCCACTACAATGTGTCTTTCGACAAGCACACTTATGCCAATGGACAGACACTCATTTTCACTCAAACATAATGTTGGATTACATTATTCACAATGGGTTTGAACCCCTTCCCGGGCCCTATAGAGCCAATACCAAACTAAGTCAGGACCACATCTAAGCCCAATCACTCCCCCAAGACCAGGAAGTCTCTATACGCACACGCACAGGAAAATGAGAGAGAGGAGCTAAATTGGTCTGTGAAAACTGTTAGACTGGAAGAAATTCATATAAGCATCACTTCGAGAAAATTAAGCAAGACAAGCAAACTCGAAAGTTCTAACCACCATCTACATTCAATCGAGGGAGAAGTCGCACAATTCTAATTCAAGATAATATTTTTCAACAAAAAATGAGAGCATAATGACAATCTCGATAAACCCATCGCATTTCTAAAGAAAACTTCAACCCACCCTTAATGGAAGAAAAATAACAAGAAAAAGTGCCCAAACGAGGAAAAATCGACAATTTCGATACTTACTCATCATCTCCAGCTTCTCAATCTGCTCCTTCAAGTTATCGGGGTCCTTCTTCAGAATCCCCACCTCCCTCACCTTCTTCCTCTCCTTCTTGTTCTGGCACACAAAATCACAGACAGGGAAACGAGCTCATAAAATCAGACGGAGCAATCACCAATCGCTAATTCAATCCAACGAAGATGGGGCAATAAAATCAGTTAAAAAAAAAACTAACAACACGCCATGCCCAATCACTTCAAGGCAGTGCGGAATCGAGCCCCAAAAGCTAGGGCACCAAATCGAAAGCTCGCAAAAAAAAAAAAAAAAAAAAAAGAGGAAAGAAGGTCGCGAGTGGAACGGAAATCGATCTCACCCGCTTCAATTCCTTCTTGCGGAGCTCCTTCCGGTACGCGTCCGTAGGGTTCATCACCTTGCCTCCCTTCGTCGTCTTCATCTTCACCTCCCTTCCTCTCTCTCGCTCTCTCTCTTCTCTCTCTTGCCGTGTGCGGCGGTTGCGAGGACGGCGATCGGCCGCCGGAGATCGATTCGACGGCGGCTCCGGCTATCGGAAGAACGAACGGCTACCACTCGTCGCGCAGCGAAAAACCGAACCTGAGAATGTGCAAGAGCCTGAGCTCCACCACCGGCGCGAGGAGGCGAAAGGCGCAAATCGCCACGCTCCACGTGTCCGAATGACGGAATCGCCCCCCATTTCCGGCCCGGCCCGTGGTTCCCCTCTGGAGTGGGCTTTGAGGTGGCGGACGTGGCCCAATTTAAATCGAGGCCCGATTCGATGATATGCGGGCCGGGCCCTTGCCTGGCGAGGCTGGGCCAGGGCGAGACGAGATGGCTCCGAGCCCACCGATCCTCTTTGTGGGCCGAACGTAGGGATTCCGATATCGCGATGCTAGAAACGCGTGGGCAAATTACACCCCACGACCGGCCGGCTCGAATGGCTGGATCACACTTGTTGAAGATCCAACCGTATCGATTTTAGGAGTGATCGATTTTAAAGCTGATAGATTTAGACCTGAAATTTGGAATGCACTCTGTTTTCTCTAGAATCGACCCTAGAACATATCTTGTTTGTCTGGTTTGGTTTTAAGGTCTAGTCTAAAACCAATTACTTTGTATTTTTTTTTTTTTAATCAAGACAAATTGCAATTACAACAAAATAGTATGAGCAACAAATTAGCTCAAAATAAGATATCAATGCAAAGCATAAAGCAAAAAGGAAGTTGAGCTCATTTAAAAAAGATAAATCATCTTATTACAACTTCACAAAATATTTTCTAACTGATTTTTGAGTGGATGGTTGCAATACTCAGAACCCAACCGGTTCCAAAATTTGGAATTAAGAATTGAATCTCTGTTTCTACTAGAAGTAGGGACTAAATTTGTTTTTATGATAAATTTGGTATGATTTGTAAATTGAACTGAGCTAATTGCACATCTTTAATCGGTTTAACTGTATTTGAAATGAGTTATTATTGCCCTCAAATCTCCCACATCACAAATTCTTGAGCACATTCCAATAACAACTTCAAGGTTAGACACATTCAATCCCTATCCTCGAATCAAAGCTTGCATCGGAACTTAACATTAGGAGTTGGCAACGTATTACCTAATTGTAACCTAATCTCAAGAATTCCTCGAGAATCAAGACCGAGAACCTACTTTTTTTCAAGGCCGGATGCCGTAAGGGTTTCATTACTTTAACTTCACATTTTGCCAAAAACAAATTTTTGACCTATTAGATGGTGTCATGCGAAGATACAGCATTGTATTCGCATTTACATTAACTCTTGCAATATGAACTTCATTGTTTGCTTTAACACTTGACTTTTGCAAATTGCCCCGCAAGCAATGCAGTATAAGATCTCGTGTGAAACATGTCAAATTGAAATTAATTGATATTTTTCATCGATAAACTCAAATGGGTATAATTTTTTCACGATCCTTCATGCAATAAATTGAATTTAGACTTCATCCTACGTATTGCCATCCAATTTCGTACAAAATAGGTAAGCAGATCCACGCCTTGCGTTGACCGTTGACCTCGTCGATGTGTTATTTATTTATTGACTCGTGCGGGAAGGAGGCCAATCGCCACGTCTACAGGTGCCACGTCGCCAGCTCCACGGGAAAGGGCGTGGGCGGCACGTGGACGGCCCCCGGCGGCACGTGCCTCCTCGCGCGCGCGGTTCGGACGCAACCAGACGAAATCAAAAGCAATTATAACACAAAGAAAAATAATTCACGACCCACAGATTTTTCTTTTTTATTTTTTTGGTCGGTATTCACGACCCACAGATGACGTCATATATTTTAACCGGACGCATTAAATCTGAATATAATAAATGCATGTATATTATATGGCCGACGGCAATGACGTGAGCCTTCCGTACCCGATTAAATAACTATGTTCTAGTTGATTCGGCTTGGTATTCATCCAACCAAAATCATTCGGCCTAATTCTTTTTGAAAACATCCATCATAAGTCGAGTAATCAATTATCTCGTGACTTTTTTTGTTTAAAAAAAAAATTAACTCACGTCTCAATTTCAAGCCAAACTTTTTATTTGTCTTATAAAAAAGTACTAACTTCATGTCAAGTCCCACTTTCGATTGAACCAAAGAATAAATTTTTAGTTAATATCTAAATCTAGCCTACTATTAAAATAATTATGGCCTAAATTTTCAGAAAAGTTGATGATGGTCCATCAAATATATCTCATTGTATTAAAATAGAGGGTTTTGAATTCAAATATTTTCAGGTTCTTATTTGCCTCCTCAATTATATACTTTCATGCCTTTAGGCTTAGGCCAAAGCCCCAAAGTCCAGCTTACACATGAGAGAGAGTGTTAAAGTAATTAAATATCAAACCTCATATTCATCTAATAGCTGAAACTTTTACCCACCAAATATCTCTTACTTAACGTCACATACTTATCCAGTGATGGCATTAAAAATTTGATGCATTATTCCACTTGTATTTGGCACAAACTTGATGAGGGCCAAAATTTGATATCGATTGTAGATTGGTGTTTCTTATGAGACAAACAAATTTGGGCTACACTTGGAACACAAGCTAAAGTTGACTTTTTTATGAAGCAATAAAAACAGCTGAACCGAGACTAGGACCCAACTAAAAGTTGGTGCTTTTCCACAAGTAAAAAAAAAAAAAAAAAAGCCATAATAGGAGCTCCGCTTAAAATTGGTGTTTTTTGATAAAAAAAAAAAAAGTTCGAGCTAGAATTGAGACTCGAGTTTTTGTTTTTCTTTAAGGAAATGGGTTCTCATTTTTAAGAGAGAAACAAATTTGGGCTAGACTAAGACATGGGTTAAAATTGGTTTTTTTCATGAAAATTTTTAAAAAATTATAAGTGTATCATAAGTCTTAAAACTTGTTACAAAAGTACAATCAAGTCATAAAACTTTCAAAAAATTCAATTAAGTACTAAAACTTATAATGAAAGTGTAATTAAATCCTAAAATTTTCAAAAAATACACTCAATGAAATGACTTGATCAAATCAATTTGACAAATTTCTCATGTATTAAAACATGAAGTTTTGAATTCAAATATTTCTAGGCCCGTATCTGCCTCCTCAATTATATATTGTCATGCCTTTAGGCTTAGGCCAAAGTCCCAAAGTCCAGCTTACACGTGAGAGAGAGAGAGAGTGTTAAAATAATTCAATATCAAATCATGCATGTTCATGCATTTAGGCTTAGGACTCAATTGCGCTTTCATCACAAGCTCGAGAATCTAGTCAAACTTTTTAAAGCTTTTAAGATTTAATCGTACTTTCTTGATAAATTTTGACATTTTCAATATACGTATCTCTTAAAAAAAGTTCGAGATGAAATCGAGGTCCGACTAAAAGTTTGTCCCTTTTTTAAGGAGAAGGAAAAAAAAAAGTTCCGGTCACAATAGACCGTTTCGATTCGGGAAGTCAACCGTCGACCAGAAGCGGCGTGAGGCATGCCGGCATGTAAGATCGGAGGCGGCGCACCGGGTCCAAGAAGAAACGGTCGAGATTTTGAAGAGGCCGTCGGGTACGACGTTGCTGTCGGCCACCCCGATCCGCGTCAACCGATTTTTAAAAAAATCTCCAACCGAAATTTAAAAAAGATACTTCCCCAAGAACCTCCAAGAACGACTGCAGGGGAACTCCTGGAAGTCCCCTCGATAAATTCCACCGCATGTCTTCTTGTTCTTGCTCTTCTCCTTCCTTCTAGCCTCTCCCTCTATTCGAACCCCCCACATGTTTGTTTTCGCGGTAGATGGGGGACGGCGAATCTCCCGAATGCCGGCCCGGTGCCGAGGAGGAGGACAAGGAGGAGGAGGAGGAGGAGGAGGAGGAGGAGGCGCCGGGGCTGCTGCAGGCGGCCGGGGAATCCTTCTCAGGGATCCGGCTTGCGGAGGCCCCGATCCTCCTGCTGGTCTACTTCCACAAGGCGTTCCGGGGGGAGCTCGCCAGGCTCTGCAGCGGTGCGGCGGCCCTCGCCGAGATGGGGGCCCATGGCCGCCCGGAACGGCTGCAGGAGCTCCGCGGGAGGTTCGAGTTCTTGGTGGTGGCGTACGAGTACCACAGCGCTGTGGAAGATGAGGTTAGCATCAGGATCAGGATCAGGATCAGGCATTGTGGCATTTGGGTGTTGATTTTGTTATACAAAAAGTTTGCTTCTTATCATTTTCTTTTTTAGCTTCGATGCTGAGAAAGGCAGAAGACAACAGAGCCTTTTTCAATCCTCTCTTTTTGGGCAATCTTTAGTGATTCTAGTGTTTGAGAGAAATCACCACCTGACTCATTTTGTTATCGTGTTAAAGAAATCGAAACTGGAACCAAGAGTAATCTCGGTGACTAGCTTAAACTCGGCTTTTTATTGGAAAATCGACGAGATAATATGAGAATCTTTGTCGGGTCAAAAGGCTGTGCCTACCTGTGACTGCATAATTGGATCTCTATGCAACTTTAGCAACGCATGAATTGACTTTTCAAGAGCAATGAGCTTTATCAGCTGAGACTGTTCACAAAGGATATACAGCTTTATTCATGGTGGGGTCTGGGAAGATAGTGGGAAGTGATTCAAAATATTAGCTCGGACAAAAGAACATCATGTCTCGAGAATTGATAGGTCTGGAAGGGGAACAAATTGATTACTCTCATGCAGAGTGCTTTATGCTTTTTCTTCTCCTTTCAATCATAGTTCAGCATCAATATCATAGTTGCTTGTCTAATTCACCTCGAGGGGGAATCAACATTATCATTTTTTTTGTCCACTGCTGTTATGCACTTCGACACAGCCTTAGTAGAGTTCTGCAGAAACTTCTGAGCTCTAGGACCATTCAAGATAAGAAAACCAATCGAATGTTGGACCATTAAAAAGGGTGCAAATTGATAGTCACTCTGAAAAGGCTGAAAAACAATCAAATACCTCTGTTCCGCGTTAACTGGCACTTAAGTTACGCTTATATCTGAGATTAGTTCATAATTGGCATGTTCATCAACCTTTAAAGATGAAGCTCCTGAAAACTGGGCCATGCTCTATCTTAATCTTCGCAACGTGTCCCAAGCATGGGTATCTCAACTTTTAGATACTTTAAAGGTGATAATCATAACGATTCTATCGAATAAAGCGTTCTTTGCTTTTTCCCTGACAGATTATATTTCCGGCATTAGATTCGCACGTCAAAAATGTAGTGTGTACATATTCACTCGAGCATAGAAGCATAGGCGAACTATTCAACTCGACCATTCAGTTCTTTGATTTATTGACGGAGGATGATGATGATGAGCCCAAGCCATATCAAGAGCTCGTGCTTATCCTCAGCACCATCCAGTCATCCATTTGCAAGCATGAGCATAAGGAAGAAAAGCAGGTAGCGATACGATCTATCCATTTTTATGTTTTGTGCAGTTTAAGAGTAGAGTGATGGCAGTGACTAGCAGAAGTGTAGATACACAGTTTGTACTGTTTAGCACGCATGGGGATCAGATGATGCCAAAGCTGTTTCTTTTGCCTATTCTATGTGCAAGGAAGCTCACTTTTTAGTTTCTAGACATTGTGTCAAACTATAAGAATGAAAATGAGACTTAGTGGACGAACTGATAGCCTCAATATTTCCTTGAAATATTTGATTAACTTTGTTCTGTTTACCTTTTTCTTCTGACTTCAGTTTACATGACTGTAGGTGTTTCGGCTGCTGATGCAACAATTTTCCCAGAAAGAACAGGCTTCATTACTTTGGCAATTCCTATGCAGTGTCCCGGCCATCCTTTTAGAGAATTTACTTCCATGGATGATCTCCTTCATTTCCCCTGACGAACAGGAACAAGTCATCGATTTTGTTAAGGACACGGTCCCTAAAGAAAGCCTGCTGCAGGAGGTAGGCCAATGCCAAATTTTTTTAAGACACCGCGTTTTACTTCCTGCGTTTAATAAGTTCAAAACTCTTGTGAAAAAGGTATTAATAGGCTGGATTAGGAAGACTGATCGATCATACTTGATGGGCAAGATTGAGACTAGAGCGATGTGTGAATTAGACGGCAGATCTGCAAGTGTGGAAAGCACTCTTGAGCAGCAGCAGGAGCAGAGAGATAGTGTCGGAAAAATATCAAAATTCTCTCTGACTGATGGTTTCAAAGTTTGGCACGGTGCCGTTAGGAGAGATTTCCAAACAGCACTAGAAGCTCTCCATCGAGTCAATAGATCAGGGGTGTTTTCCGATTTGTCAGCAGTACTTATGCAGCTGAAGTTCCTTTTAGATGTGGTAGCCTTTTATAGGTACTCATACTCTACGTTATTACTTCACACGTTCCCGTATTTAGGCTACCTCGGTTCTTTTTTTCTACTTCCTGATTATTTATAATCTCGATGCATCTTTCCAACTCGCAGCAATGCATTGCATCAAATTTACTATCATGAACTTAATGGACTAGCCAATGGCCGTGAATTTTCCTCATTTGATTGGATTGCGTACAAGAGCCAAATTGGATGTCTTCAACAGTTGCTTCACAATGATGCGCAAGACGAGACGCTCCGATGCAATTTTGTAGAGCAGCTTTCCTGTGAACTGAAGTTGTTTCTAATGGAAATCAACAGATTATTTTCTTACCAAGAGACAGAGGTACAGTTTTTCCAGTCCACTACGGCCCTTAAGGAGTTAAGTTGGACCAACATTTTAATGCAGAATTCTATTGGATTAGAACATTGACAGTTAATGATGTTTTTCTAGATGAGCACATTCACATATTACTTTCTATAAGGAGGTTGTTCATGTTTCCAAACCATTTTCAACTATAATATCATCATGCAGATTATTTCAGCTTTTGTCAGGTACTTAATGTGATTAGCAAAAGCTGCAGTCATGAAATGCAAATTCAGCTTCTGTACACGAGCATATGCACGTTGCCTTTTGGATGGATCGAATGTGTGATCACTTGGTTTTCAGCTCATTTATCAGCGGAGGAATCAAGGTCCATCCTTCTTCACATAAAACGAGGAGACAGTACGATTAGCCGCTCTTTTACCTTGCTACTGCATGAGTGGTTCCGTATCGCTTGCTCAGGCAAGAAATCGATCGATGAATCCAGGATGGACCCACAATATTTTTTCAAAACAAGGTTGTTTACACTGCCCAAACATTTCGAGGGAGAAGCCAAGTATTCTGCTTCAACCTCACAATCAAATGATAAATCTTGCAGAGGATCTTATCCCATTTTATTGGGAACTGAGTCGGCCGCTATGATTAAGTTGAATACATCTAACTCTGGTAGAGTTGCTTTGAGCTCGTTCTTTTCTTTGAGGCCAAAGGCATCGAATATCTCTTTTAGGTTTCCAGCAGTGAAGAATGATGTCATTTCCAATATGGATCAGTGGGAGCCGGTCGATATTATCTTTTTCTTCCATAAGGTTATGGAGAAAGATCTTACAAATCTTGTCCAAAAATCACTTAAACTATCGGACGATGCCAGTTTCCTCGAAGATTTCTGTAAACGATTTGTTCTAATATGCAATCTGTATCAAATCCACAGTGATACAGAGGATGAGGTAGCTTTTCCAGCTTTAGAAGAAAAGGGCAAAGTGCAGAACATAAGCTTCTCCTACACCATTGACCACAGAATTGAAGCTCAACACATTAACGACATATCGTCCATTCTGGATAAGATCTCTACATTGCACATGTCTTCAAATAATTCTGATTTAAGTGTGAGGCGAAGTCATCGTCATCTGTGTTTGAAGCTTCAGAATATGTGTAGGTCCATGCATAGGATAGTCTCTGAACACATCCGCAACGAGGAAATTGAAATTTGGTCGTCGGTTAGAGAATGCTTATCTATTGCAGAACAGGAAAAGGTCATAGGCTGCATGCTTGGTAGAATAAGAGCTGAGGTATTACAAGATATGATCCCGTGGCTTATGGAGTCTTTGACACCCAAAGAACAGCAGAAGTTAATGTCCACATGGAGACATGTGACAAGAAACACGATGTTCAACGAGTGGTTGCAGGAATGGTGGGAGGGGGATAATGTGGAAAAGGAGGTGGAATCGGGTATCTCGCCCTCGAAGACAGCAGATCCTTTAGAGATAATCTCGACATATCTATCCAAAGACATCCTTGAGGAACACAGGGAGAAAATTCGCAACGAAGTAGTTAACTTACCACAAGGGCATGTTACCAATGACAAATCCAAGCAATGGAAAATGGGCACAATCAATAAAGGAAAAGTCAATAGGCATGAGTCTGATAAGTGCACAAAACTTTCTAACGATGATGCAGAGCTAGGTATAGATCTGCAAGTTGACCATAAGTCCGCGCACCAGGAGAATGTTTCTGCGATGAGTCAAGAAGAACTGGAAGCTGCAATTAGGAGAGTGTCCTGCGATTCTTCCTTGGACCTGCATAAGAAATCATCCATCATACAGAATCTGTTACTGAGGTCGCACTTCTGAATCATCATTAGGTTTTTACTCCCACTTTTAAGCAATGACTAGACTACCCAGTTAACACAGTGTTCTCTATCTTGCATGAATATCCAGTCGTTGGATTGTCGCACACCAGAAATCTAACCCGGCTGCCACTGTCTCGAGTGATGGAGAGAAAATACCTGGTCATTCTCCATCTTATCGTGATCAGTTCGAGATGACTTATGGATGCAAGCACTACAAGAGGAATTGCAAGCTTCTTGCTGCATGTTGCAACCAACTCTACCCATGCAGGCGTTGCCATGATGAGGAAAATGTTCATTCAGTTGACAGGTGCGTGCAATATGACATGACTTGTGAGCATCTTCTTCTCTCATAAGGTTTAGGTTCTAACTTTTGTACTCACCACTTTCGCTGATCTTATGTGATACAGGAAATCCATAACCAAAATGATGTGCATGAAATGTTTAACGATTCAGCCAATTGGAGCCACATGCTCAACAGCTTCGTGTGATAATTTAGTGATGGCCAAATACTATTGCAGAATCTGTAGTATATATGACGATGAAAGGTGAGAGCATGTCTTTTAGCAACCATAGTTGTTGCAGGTAACGGCCCTCAATGCCACAACATGAAGTATGCCCTGCTCTTTTCTTTAATGGCGAAACAAGTTACAGTAATTACCTGCCACTAGTTGTGCATATTTGTTACTGCAAATATCTTATTGCTCTAATTTTCTTCAAATTCACTTCCTATATAGAGAAGTGTCACAACTCACAAATTTTTACTTTACAGAGTAACATGATTCATTTTATTTGGATTAATTCTCGCTCTATTGGATCATTTAGTAAGGTAAAAGTTCATTCACTAAGGCTCAAAGATGGAAGTTATTTCACAGGGAAATCTATCACTGCCCTTACTGTAACTTGTGTCGTGTGGGAAAGGGATTGGGCATTGACTATTTCCATTGCATGAACTGCAATGCCTGCATGTCGCGCTCCCTTTCGGTTCACAAATGCAGACAGAAATGCTTAGAAGATAACTGTCCTATTTGCCGTGAGTACATTTTTACATCGAACTCTCCAGTAAAGGCCCTCCCCTGTGGCCACTTGATGCACTCGGCATGTTTCCAGGTATGCACTTCTTCATCACTAGTCTTGATGTCTCTCCTTACAAATATTTCACTTGAGATTGATGATTCTCGTTCTGCTTCCAGGAGTATACTTGTACTCACTATACTTGTCCGATTTGTAGCAAGTCACTAGGGGACATGCAGGTTTGTTGCCCGATATTCCGATGTGCTCTTTCTCTCTCCCATTAGTAGGAATGAGCCTTATATTGTTCTCTAAGATCCTTTGACATCTTTCTTATACTTCCTTTCTTAATGCACAATGTTGTTATTCTTGATTGGCATAATGCCATCATCGTTGGTAAACAAAACTGAAATGCAGAAAATAGTTTGCAAGAACCTAGCATACAAAGGAATTATTTGACAAATATTCGATTTCAACATTGTGCAGGTTTATTTTAAAATGTTGGATACACTTTTGGCCGAAGAGCAAATGCCAGATGAGTATTCTGGCAAGACCCAGGTTGATGTAGCTTAATGCTCTAGTTTGCTTTTAATTGGGCATATTCTTCTCTTGTAAGTCCGTTCGAAAATGACATAGAGAACATATTTACAGGTTATTCTCTGCAATGACTGCGAGAAGAGAGGAAGCACATCTTTTCATTGGTTTTATCACAAGTGCCGTCATTGCGGTTCATATAACACGAGGCTGCTTTGATTCCAACCTAAGACGCATATATATGAGATAACTCTCCTCAATGTTTGGATGGCACAAAAAACAATTCTGCATTTTCCCTGACGGAGAAAACCGTCTCCAGCTCCAGAGGAGGGAAATGGAAGAAGTAAAAGTTTGAGGAATGACCAAGTAATGTTGCTTGCTTTTCTTGTTTAAGCCAGTTCAGGTTCGCATGAGTTGCTCTATGTGTCTGCTTCACATGATGGAAAAAAATCCAGTGATTGAGGAAATAGAAAGTTCACCTTTTCATAGTGGGAAAATATGAAATGTGTGGGAAGAGCTTCTGCTGTGCCAAAACTGCAAAAAGTTCAACTCCCATCTGTCTGTGCCAAGTACAGTAATGTTAAATAGTAAAATGGCAGTGCCATAGAAGCTCCCAACCTTTGATATCTCTGAAATGATCGGTAGGATTTCATCTAATGACTGATCCTGCTTGAGCTTTCTAAAAGTAGTTAAAGGGACTCAATGGAACAACAACAATTTTGAACGACTTGTATTGTACAAGTTCCATAGATGCTTTTGCAGTTGTTGAGAGATGAATGTTATATGTGTGGTTTATTCAATCTTAATAGATACTGATCTGGAGTCGACAAATGAAACTTACTGTCGCAGAGATTATCCGATCCTGTCATGCGTCACAGACTTCGTTCATAACAATTGACCACAGTACGATAATTTAGGCATCAAGCAGCAAAGTATGTCATGCCGTACCCTACGCTCTATTTGATGTTCGGCATTTCTTAATAGGAAAAAGGAGAACTCAGAAAAGTCGGAAACTGCAGTAACAAAACTAATGATCCGAAAAAAGGGTAGACCCTTCGAGTCGTTGTCTGATCAGTTGACACTGGTGAGGCTGAAGCATGCGGCAGCGCTTTTCAATTCGTTGTTGCCAGCATGCTCGATGGATTGCCTTGTATCCTTCAATGACGATTCCGAGCTGCATATGCATTTAAACTCTTTACTTCTTCAATGAAAAGAAACAAGAAAAGGTAAATAGCATTGAAGTATAATGAAGGCATTTAAGAATTTTGCTGTTATCGTATTAGATACGATGAGGCTCGTATCTGTTACGTGAAAGAAGAGTTGTACCTCGAGTCGCATGCCTCTTTATAAGACTGTGTATCGTCGATGGTGTCGAAGAAAGGTTGGAGTTCATTGTAGTCTTGGACTATTTCTTGCTGCACGTCCATCGGCTGCGATGCAGCCATCTGAATTGCATTGCTGTTGCTGTAATTAGCGTATTGATTTTGCATCCACAAGGCATTCTCGACATTATCCTTGGGCACCACGTCACTGGAGCTGTCGTAACCAGCTACGCCCCCGTTGTTACTGCAGTGATTTTGCGGAACGGGCAAGGCGGCCGCAGCGCTGCACTGCTGCTGCGTTTGGTGGAACAGGGGAAGCGCGCCGTTTGGTGGGGCCATGCCCAATTCCAGCTGAGAAGGCACGTCCTCAGGGACCGGAGAGACCTGGTTCTGTTGCCTGTACATCTCTAGCTGCGCGTAAATGGCATGGAGCTCTTCCTTGGCCTGCTGTATTTGGTACTGCAGGTTCTGGATGAGGCCGTAGCAACCGTGCACCGGGTACCAATCGCGCATGTTCGCTTGGTCGATGATGGATCTCATGGCGATGGGCTTCTGGTTAGGATGCAGGCCTTTCAATATCTTTAGGATGTTGCTCACGCCAAACAACTTGTGCACGTTCCGGAAGATCTCCGGCTGGTCGGCCGGGAAGAAAGGAGCTAGAGGGCAGTCTGGCTTGCACTTCCTCCTCTGGTACTTGCACGCCGCGCATGCCTGGCTGGCGCCACCCTTCAGGGTCATTTCCTTTCGTTCCGAGAAGCGAAGCGGGGATCGATGGGAGCGCTAGGATTATCGGCAGGACTCGGAGAGGAGAAGGGAAGGTGTGGGAGGGGAGTGGAAACTGATATTGGCTAAGAAGCATGGTGTGAATGAGTCTGAAGAGAGACTGAGTAAAAGACGAGGGCCGATTTCGATGGACGTGATTCCCTGAGGTGTTCTTAGGTGTGCGAGCGTGGAGGAGTCGGTTTTCTTGTTGGAGAGAATCAGCAGAGTCCTATTCTCTTGGGAGATTACACATGTCAGCCCAAGTTCACAAAAACGCACGGCGTTGTTTGTGGTTGAGAATGTCTTGCCCTAGGATCGATTCAAAACAGATGTTTGAATCGAGGTTAACATGGTAATGGAGAAGAACACGTTCTTCACATTTAACTCGTTACATGGAGAAAAGTCGTTGCCTGATCTGACCTAAACACATGCCACGACGTACCGGCGCGGCTTATTACACCATCAGGACCAGTGAAGCTAAAAGACAAACGCTCCAAAATCTTAAACAGGGCGTTTGCGATCGACATTTGAAGTGGGGTTTTCCTTTCGCCAGATGTGAACCCCACATCGGGTTCAGTTCATGGACGGCGGTGTGCCTCCGAGACCACCATCCATGAAACAGAACCAAGTATCACATTAATCTGTAGGAATCATGAGGGCTTGACTCTGCATGGAATTACGATGAAACTGAAAAATCTATTTTTATTTTCCCCGTCAAAAAATTTCATGACATACAAGAATACTACCTTTTCGCAGTCATCAACGTTGTCGAAGGCCACGGGCCATGCTGGTGCCTTATACACAATTTGAACTTGGGGAAAATACTTACATAAGCATATGTAGAGAGCTTTTGCACCTAGAATAATTATCAGCTATAACAACTGGTGTATACACCTGCCAACGCCTGGACGGATCACTTCCCAAGATGTCGTCATGATAGGCTCCCCAAATATACATGGGCAAACTTGTACCTACCGTCTTTATCCTCGGCAAACCCACCTTATTGGATCGTCAGGCACGCCTTAGAATTAGACCCTACTTCTCAATAAATCTTGCGGAAGAACACAGCTTCCTCCGACCTCTAATTTCCTGGAAGACCAAAATTTCAACACATTGTTCCTCCTCTGGGGAGGTACCCAGTGCTCCAAAGCAAAATCCAATGTTATCACCAAAACTTCTCATTTTACACCAAACTTCACTTCATATGAATCTTCTCTTCTTTCTGAAGCTGGTGATGCATATCGTTATCTGAACAGCAAGAGCTTTGATATCTCCCGGTATGAACAGTTTCTCACAATTTGAAACCAGCGAAGGTCCCCCTAAAATAGATTTTGAGTTGTCCCACGCCCGCAAAAGTATGGAGAGGAAAAATATTCTATCTATTTCACAGCTTCAAAAAACAAAACCTGAGGTTGCAAATGCCCCCTCTCGCACATTGTGAGAACATCTGCCCAGCTACCAATTACCTATGCAATCAAGGCAGATATCAACATCTTTCTTGGAAAATAAAAGAAAAGAGGCCCAAGCTGTAAATTTAAAAGGTATAATAGTTTGCCAATTGTGCAAAAAGAATCTCATAATTGAGGTGAAATGTTGAACTTACTTTGACGGTTTTATCATCATACATGATCCACTTTTCATGTTCACAACTATAGGCAAAGCAATGGTAATGTTGCCCATAGTAGCAAACCTACGTACAGAATGAGAAAAAAACCACCAGTTACAGAGAGAAGAGAATGAGCAAACCTGAGTACATTAACATAACACCAGAAAATATACAAGTAAAAACTAATGCTCCCATCAAGCAGCGACCGTACAACAAAAACATCTAAACAGTGGCATGGAGATTGTACGAGCACGCAAGACTATCTCATCAGGTAATGACCTCTAGCTTCTATACCAATAAGTACTAATTAGTCAGTCACATGCCAGTATTGCCCTCAAAGTTTCAAGCATGGAGATACGGGAAAGGTTAAGGCGTTTTCCACTCTACAAAACCTCACTCACTTACCATGCATAGCGTTTTCTACTTAAAAGGAAAAGAAAACACCATCAGTGGGCAGCCCATACCGAGAAGAGGACACTACTATGCTCTTTTATTTTATCCTCTTTTTTTTTTTTTTTTTTTTTAATTGTTGGATTACTCTAAGCTCGTGTGTAGGGTCTCCAGGCAAAAACCATAATGCATACCAATGGAACCAAGTTACACAATCGCACAAGCATGGTCTTAGGGGAAAAACATATCGAGGGTAATAAATATACATACCACTGAAACCAAGTTATGCATATGGTTAGGATCAAGACCACGATAGAGGACGCTGATATCTATCTCAGTACTGAGGGCTGACAATGTTGCTGCTATGTCATCAGCATTCTCGCATGTGTTCTGCCAACCTACAACTGCAACACAAAATCAAATATATATCTATAAGCGCTATCAATTCTGATAAAAAATAATGCTTTGACCTCAGCTGCCAAGAACCACCTGTAGTGAAAACGTGGGGTACGGTGGAGAGGAAATGATGTTTGTGATTGAGCTTCCCACAGCCACCAGACTCTGGATCACAAGTTAATTGATGGTTCATCTCCACAATATTCAACAGCTGATCGAATGAGCTCTCTGCACTCGTGACCTGATAGACATGGGGTAAGAGGATTAACAAAATAAAATTTATTTTACAAAAATGATCGACTCTCATCATTAACCCATAGAAAGTGGCCAGTGAAGAAAATCACTAATTCCAACAAGACATACCTTCATCGTTCTGAGGGCATTGGCATTAATATTATGAAAGAACGAAGTATATTTCAGATGTCTGGATTCCAATCCGCAGTTGTAGCAATTCATTCGCTCAAAGATATCCATTCCAAATAGAGAGTGTACAAGACAAGGTTTACAACAATCCCAGGATCCTCTAGAGTTACTCTCTTCTGATTCATCATCAGAAACACTTGAACAATATGTAAATGACCGGTGAAGGCAGTCAAAAATTACTGCCAAGACTTCAGAAGCATCATTCATCTGAGCCTGTTCATTGCTTTAATCTGTCAGAGTTCCACCAATCTCCCACTTAAGACAAATATAAAATAGAAGGAAAGAATAAGTCTACCTCCTGGAAAAAATTACTATCCGGGTACAGGTTACTTAAAGCTATTCTCAAAGCAGTAGGAGCAATGGCTTCCTTCCGTGCATCTGCAGTTGCTGTGCTCAGAGCAGTGAAAATATCATAAAGGGCACATACAACACAAGGATCTCCCACATGTCCATGGTCCAGCGTAGATCTTTTCAAGAACTCATAACGGAACTGCCTTAAATGCCACAGGGACTGAAAAAATGCGCACAAAAGAACAAAAAGTCAGGTTAGTGTAACCCTTGCAATCATTCTGAAACAGAAGCATGCCATAGAAGGAAATGATAAGGGTAATATATTGCTTCCACAAAAAGGAAGTGATAAAGGTAATATATTGCTTCCACAAAACCTACCTGTATGATTACGTTCAGAAAGCAATTATATTCACCAATTTCATTCTGCAATCCTGTACCAAACACATCTGCTCCATGTTTGGTTTCTATTACTGCCTCACCATGTATAACACTGATATCATGTGCAGTTCTGGATGGCTTGTGCGACCTCAGTAAAGTAGAAGCCAAAGGGCTCTTCTGACGCGCTTGAAATGTGTCTGAAACAGAAAGAAAAGTCAGCGTTTTGCTTATTCAAATGCAGAATTGTGCCTCCGTGCCCATGTGCTCGTGAGAGAGAGAGAGAGAGAGAGAGAGACGACAATCAACATCAACCGCAAAAGAGTAATGTTCTATTGCCAAAAGGAAGTCACATTGACAGTTGCGGTGCTGTTCTATTTAGCATTTCACCTTTAAGACAGCAAACCCCTGTCTACACTGTCTCCATAGAATGATGAGTGACATTTTCCACGCACTCACTTTCTCATGAAGTTGGTACTTTAGGGGTTATTCCATCTCGTCGAACTTGCTTCACTTTCCTCCAAATCAGGGCCAATTTTCTCATACAAAAATGCATGAGTTCATACAAAGTCACATTTGGATACAGGTCATCCCCTTTTTCATTGGTCAAGAAAATACAGGTCGTATATGATACTTACTGTTGTGTTTAAGTTTAGGGGTTTAGGAAAAAAATTGTACTATCACTCCTTGCTCTTGATTTTAGATTATAAGTAGCCACAAAAAATTGTTATCTATCATAATCAGATAATCAGTAAATCATATTGTCGGTGATGCAACTGAGAAATGCGTGAGACATCATTTCCAAAGCTAACACAGATCACTGAATGACCTATAGCACAGAAAAGAATATGAACACCCTTAAGAATAGTCCTAGTAATAAGCTTTAAAAATAGCCTGGTGTTCTGCACAATTTGTGATGATGACGTATATCACCCAAAAAAACAAAAGTCAGTCCAATAGCAGCCAATAGGAAAACAAGCAATGTGATAGTAGTCAATTAGAAAAATTGACTCCTTACCTTCAACAAAATCTGCTAATAAGTACAGTCATCAACATACAGACAAAAATGAGAGGCTGTACAAATAAACTATGAAGAAATGTACCAAGAGATTGGCTGACAGCTTTTTTAAGGTCAGCCTGAAATCTTTCTTCGTCGTCCTCCTCTGCCTGTAATTGTCTCAATGTCTTTGTCTGATGTCCTCCTAAAGTTGATTTTCACCATAACAATCAGATTTAAAATCCAAAACATGAAAGAGATGCACCTTCCCTAAAATCTGTAACAAGAAATTTAAACAAGCCACTGAAATGGCTCTAAAGAGCTAAGTTGCCTAAAAGTCAACGATCATATGTTCTTCTGCTCTGGTGCACTGTATGATGTGCCAATATTAAATTGGAGAATACTTATAGGCTATTAAGCCTTTGGTGAATTGTGAACTTGAAGCGAACACCAAACAGGCGATTAAAAGAGTATTCCGAAAAAGGGTAACTACAAAGAGTTCTAGCATACTCAATCCCCACTTCTGGAGCTGCTAAACATTTTTAGGCCAAACAATAAAAGCTAGAGGTAAGTACTTGCTCTAGAACGATGTTAGTAACGAAAGTAATTCGACCAATTAATGAGTTGCCTCTGGTTTCCCTTCCTATTCTCTTCGTTTTGAACGAGCAGGGTTGTTGTTGAGGGAAGAGATGGAAAGGACTCTTAATTCTAAAGAATCATACCTGATGTGACACAAGCTCTCTTAATCTTTTTGCAATTTTTAAGATTTGGATCATTTTCTTAAAAAATCGTTGCCAATGTTTAGGACATCAGCCCATTCATTCCAGCAATAGCTTCCTTCAATAAATAAAAAAAGAATTTTTTAAGGGGCGCTTCCTTAAATTATAACTTAAGTCCTTTCAAAATATAAAAAGATAGCTTTAGCATGCCTCATTTTCTTATGATACGGTAACTTACTGCAATTCACTCATTTTCATGTCTTCAATGAAAATTTAAACTTACTATATCGTTTGCTTAATAAGTACCGTTAGAACTCTCTCTAACAAGATCCAAGTAAATAATCAACAACAAAACTAATCCATGACGTAGAAATAAGTAACTCTAGATCGGACATTCAGTGACATAGAATATACTACCATCTGTATCTCGGTTATTTTGGAGTGGACCCTCAACATGTGCACTCCTGGCCTCAACAATTTCTTTTCCCGAAGGAAAACTCCCATTGCTTCCCTCCAATGGTTTGGTGGAACTCCTATGGCGCCTGCCTCTCCTTCCTGTCCGTCTATCAGAGAGCAAAACACCATCCTCAGAAAGTCCTCCATTGGGGAGACCTGCAAAATGGAGAAAAGAATTGATTGATCTGCGTCAAAGTGCCAGCCTCAATCTGCATAATTCTTGTTAAATTGCAACCTCCTTGAACTTTCGTCTCATCTGTACTTTTCTTCTTCAAGTTATCAGGATACACTGAAGTAATTTCATGAGAAGTTGGCAGGTCATTCTTCAGTCCCAACTGTCGTGAAAATAGCAAACTTGTAAAGATCCTGCTGGAAATTCTAGGTGAAACTATGCATTAAAGAAAGCATGTGATTCAACCGTGAATAAGCAGAAAGTGTTCAACTAACAGTCCAACATCTATATCGAAAAGTATCTCCAAAATGGCAAGCAACAAATAGCAGATGTCATCTTTACCAGACAAGGAGATTTGAACTGTTCATGTGCATATTGATCATCAGCTTGACTCTCCGAAGTAATGTCAGGATCTCCTTGCCCCAGCTTCAAAGATGTGCTGGTGAATTTTTTTTGTTGCTCAGCAAGCTGCCTCTGTTTGGCTTCGTTCTCAATGCGTCTCTGGTACTCCAAAGTTTCTTCGAGCTTTCTTTCCTCAGCTTCAAGCTCAATTTTTCTTCTCATTTCCTCTTCCTGTTCTTTCAAGTCATCATCATTCATATAAGCTAAGATATTGGAATCTGGCTGGTCCCCGTCAGATGCCACCGATGGAGAACTGCATCAAGTGGAGTTCAGGAGCAGTTATAGCCATATCGCATCTTGTTTTCCTTACAAAGTGTAATTCAGGAAGCGCATGTAGTGACATCAAATCAGCAAACTTACTCTGGTTCATCAGTCTCTTGGGAAAAGATTTGTTGCTCATCAATTCCACTAGCCTATTAAGAAACAAAAGATCAGAGAGAGATTAAATTTGCATAACTACCCTCAATGAAGAAAAGGCCATGTTGCTGAAACCTTGGTGGCCTTGGTTTTTCTGAACTCTTTGTGCCTTTTCCTATCCTTTGTCCTGTCTTGTGCATGCCTCGAAGTGACGCCTCCTCCTTTAGAAACTTTTTTTGAATCAAGGGCAAGTTCCGCCAAAAATGCCTCCCTCGCAGCATCAGACTTCTCAGTCGCATCTTTCTCTGCTAGATCCTCCAAGTGTGTCTAGCAAACAGCACGGAAGGAGCAGAAGTAAGTCCCTACAAATGAAGCACCTAAGCAGATCAATGGATAGAAACTAACCTTCATGTATGCCTTGACTAAAGGCAGCACTATCAACCGATAATCGTATGCAGAAAGAGCCTCCAGCTTAAGTTCCAATTGCTGCATCCCAGCGACATTTCGCATGATTCGAGCATCGATTTTGCTAATCTGCATCACCAAACAACTGAAAGCTCAATACAAGGGTACAAGGCTCTAACGTTCAATTATCCAATTAATCTAACCTCAGTAGAAAATTCTTCTTTCTGTTTCTGAATTGTAACTTCTATGCAAGTATCGAATTGATGCTGATAGTCTTTAGTTCTCCAATCCTCATCTTCCCCAGACTCCAGGTCACATAAATGAGAAGCCGCTCCACTATAAGCATCATCGTATCCAAATTGATTAGCATTCAAAGCTTCTGCTTCTCTTAGGACACTTCCTATCACATCTGACTCAATTCTATTGCCAACAAAAGCAAGATCATTTTCATCTCCCTTAAGTTCCTCTCTCCTCTTCCTCAGAACAGACTCAAGGCTTCGGTACACAAACTCATCAGTGTTCTCCCTCTTCTTAGCCTCCTCAACACAAAGGTCCTCCAGTGCTTGCAGTGCTTCTTCAAAGCCAATAAGCTCACATTTTCTCTCACAGAGGTTCTGAAGTAAATAAAATTCCTTCTCAAGCATTTGGAGGATTTCCATTCCTTGATGCATTTTCTCTTCTTTTCTGTGGACCCAAGATGCCAATGGCTCCCCACTTGAGGGACCTGTATACATCCAGGACAGCAGAGCATCAGCATTGATGCCCACCTTACAAGAAGTCAACCCAGCAGCATCATGTGCAGCAGAGTCATGACTACTATCTGTTGTGCATTCTGTGGGAAGTAAACTTTCATCTAAGATTAAGCACGACGCATCCCCACTAAGGACGATTTTCTCCTTAATTTCTACTTCTTGTGATACAGAATTAGCATCATCTACAGGGCTATTAGTCTTCTCAGAGGATCTGCTCAAAGTAGCAGAATGACAAAGCTCCTGCAAGAATTTAACGATCTTCTTCAGTTGAGTTGCTCCTAAGAAACATATGCGAGTCGGCCCATGATCCACCCCCTGGTGCAGGAGCTGAGAACCTGAAGTGATACCCTGAAGTTCATCTGCTGTAAACTGGAGGATCTTACTGAGATGGCTAGCGGCAAGGCATTTGTTTCTGATTAGAACCTCGAACAGAGAACGGATTCTTTCCAAGAGCTTTGCACACTCAGGATCATCCAATGTTGGCCAGCTATCAATGAAAACCCGATTCGCATCTGACCCAGCATGATCAACGTCTTTATCAAGGTTATTACTGTCTTTATCAGTACAACCATTGCAGTTATAACCAAAATCACTTTTAGCAGGGGAAGAATCCCAAGCATCTTTAAAACAGTCATCACAGTCATCCGCATTGCTCTCTGAGCAAAGATCCTCATTGGAATCGATGCCCTGACATTTCTGCCGATCTCCCAGCATCTTCTTTGCAGCAGAAGGATCAAGTGGTTTCCAAGAGCAATTAAGGATCATCTCAGCCCACTCGCTGTCAACATTTTGTGGCAAAATTGACTGCATTTTCGGTAGAAGGTTACCCATGTGCTCCTGAACGACATGCTGCATATGGGATTCCGAGTCAGAAAACTTTTTACTGCATTTACAACAGACCCAAAGCTTCCATATCTTATTAGTCTCGGCATACTCTACAGCCTCTGACAAAACCTGACCGGCTGAATCATTATTTGCAGATCCAAAATACGCCTTGACATCGCAAATCCTAATCCTAAGCATCTCTTTCTTCATTGGAACACTCAGAGTATTCCAATAAGACTGAACCCAATCTTTCCTCTCTGCGGAAGATCCATTCTTCTTCCCATGCTTCCGTCTCTCACCCCCTCTCTGCCCACTCCCACCAGAAGAATCCAATCCTCGGTCACCCTCATTTTGCACACTGGGGGTCTCAGATTTCTGCTGCAAAAGCCTTGCAGCAGCAACTCTAACTTCAATCTCCTTCCTCCTCTCCTCTGGCGTCTTAGTCGCCTTCTTTATCTCGTTGGGCCTCCTGGGTTGGACTAACCGGACCTCCATCGGGTCCTCCGTGACCCTCCTAATGGGAATCAACCTAAACTTCTCTTCACCACCACCAATATTCTTCATCAAAGTCGAGAGAGTGCCGAAGGAGGACTTCTGCATCAGGCTGTGCAGCTCACCTTGCACGTGCTCTATCCGTGCCTTGGCACTCGTAATCTTCTGCTGGCTCTCCTCCTGCAGACTCTCTTTAGCAGGATCAACAGGATTCTCAATAGCCAACGCCCTCTTACACTCGGAAATCACTTCTTCATAGTCCTTCCCCTCGTTCGCCGCCTCAAAAAGCAAATTTGCATAAAAATGCGCAAACTCGATGGAACGCGGGGACAACTCGACCGCCCTACGTGCGGATTCTATGGCATTCCTCATGTGCCGCTGCTTCGCGTTGGGATCATCGATGATGGCAGCCACCTTGACGCACACCGTGCCCTGGAACCTGTGCACGAAGGCCGAGTGCGGCGAGCTCTCGTGCTGCACGCACGACTCCTTCATCAGCCTTAGGGCTTTGGTGTGGTTCCCGCGCCGGAGCGCGTTTAGGGCTCGCTCGCACTCGAGCTTGATCGCGGCGTAATCCGAGCCCTCCGATTCGCCCGCCGCCGCCCCGGCCCTCGCCCTATTCGAGACAGGGCTCGACTCGCCTTCCCCCTGGCCACGGCCATCGGCGGCGGCGGGAGCGAGAGCGAGAGCCGGAGCCGCCGCGGCCGCCGCGGCCGCCGGGGTCGCCGGGGCCGGCGGCGGCGGCGGAGGCTGCTTGGACCTGGGAGCGGAGTTTCGCTTCTTAGGCCCCATGGATTGACCCGCCCGGGTCCGAATTCATGTACTCGGCTCGCTGCCGCCCGATGCGCGCGCGCGCGCACTCGCCGGAAGGGGAGGGAGGCAGGCGGGGAGAGCGCAATGCTGCGGCGGCGGCGGCGGCGGAGCTCCGGCGATTGGGCGGCGGGGGGGGATTCGATCGGCGACGCGATCGCGGCGGCGAGCGTCAGTGAAGAAGAAGAAGAAGAAGGGAGGGAGAGTGAGGGAAGCTCGCTGGGCACCTACTCAGGCAAAATGGAGGTGGAGAAAAAGAGGGGGTGGGGGGGTTGGAGGAGAGATTAAGAGAGAGAAAATGTAGGAATTAAGGAAGGAGAGAGAGATAGTGTTTTGTCTTTGTTATGTATAATTTTATTATTATTATTATTGTTGTTGTTGTGGCGGTTGTTGTTGTAATATTAGATTTAGATTTAGATTTAGAGATTTAGAATTTAGATCTTTTACTTTTGTTTATAGTTTATAATTTATGTAATAGAGTAGTGATGGAATTTGGTGAGTATGATTCCTTGTTATTCATTGAAGACACGTACAAGAGTAATTAGGGAAGGAGATGGTGTTCGTGTTGCGTGTTGTGTTGTGTATAATTTATTATTATCATTATTTTATTTTATTTTATTTTTATTATTATTGTTGTTGTTGTTTTTGTTGTAACATCAATTTGGATTTATAGATTTAGATGTGGAGATTTAGATGTTTGCTTTGGTTTGTAGTTTATAATTTTATATAATAGAGTAGTGATGGAATTTGGTGAGTATGGTTCCTTGTTATTCTTTGAGGACACGTACAAGAGTAATTTGGGAAGGAGATGGTGTTCGTGTTGTGTGTTGTGTTGGTGTATTGTTGTGTATAATTTTTATTATTATTGTTATCGTTGTTGTTGTTGTTGGTGTAATGTTAGATTTGGATTTATAGAGTTAGATGTGGAGATTTAGATCTTTGCTTTGGTTTGTAGTTTATGATTTTATATAATAGAGTAGTGATGGGATTTGGTGGGTATGGTTCCTTGTTATTCTTTGAAGACACGTGAGAGAGGAAAGTTTGGGGAGATCGTACTTGGAAAATCGTTTTCGTCTTGATGTTATCTCGGCTTGATGATTTAAAAATCGCTTAGAAAATCTAATTTGCTTGATCAACCTATGAAATAGCATAAAAATGGGCTTATAAAATAAAGGTGGCCATCTGATTAAATTATGTTTTTTTCTATGAATTGATAATGAAAAAAATTGTAATTAGAACATTTAGTCTAAATAAAATATTCGGTTTCATATGAGATCGAATGGTGTATTGATTAAAAAAGGGAGCTATTCCTGCTTCCTAGAAATGGAAGAATCAAAGAATTTATCCTATGGATTAAGATAATCTAGGAAAGTTTCATTAAATTATGATCAAAAGAGGAAAAGGAATTAGCATTTGGCATTTGGCATTTATTCACTTTATCGATTACATCATACTTATCCTACTTAATTAAGGATAAATACGTAAATCGATAATACTATCTTATCTCTCACGCACTCCAATTCTAGAATTGAGCTTTACCCAAAAAAATGAGGTTCAACTTTTTCGATATATCTCTTCCATACAAATACGTGTGTACGTATATATGCACAATTATTTGATCCGTCGAGTTAATATTTACTTTCTCAAAAAATAAAGAATAAAGCTCAAATGTTTCACAATAAATGAGTCTACAGAATTTACAAGGCGCCGGTTTTTATTTTTTATTTTTATAAAGTACATTTTTGCTAGTATATATAAAAGAAATCCGAAATATGCATTTAGTTTTAGACTTTTCCCAATAAATTTCATCTCACACCACAAAATCGTCATTTGATAGTGGATAGTACCTTTAGAATTCATATTCCTTAAATATCTGAAATTTAAGTAATTCCTATCTTCGGTAAGTCAAAAATTTCACGTCATATAACACATCTATCAATCTGAAAAATCTGAATCTTCTATCTTCTCTCTCATTTTTTTTTAATTCTTTTTTTCTCGTGCACTAGCAAAAGAGCAGGCACATATGCATGTGGGTAAAAAGAAGAAAAAAAAAATGTTAAAAGCATGTGAAGAAAGAAAATTATTTTACAACGTAAATCTGTTCAGAAAATAAATTTGAATTTAAACGATTGTAAAAATACGTTGAAATATTTGCGATTAGTATGATTATCTCCATTATCTTGATTTGCCAATTTTGTTATATATTACCGCTGCAATACATCTCAAAAAGGACATGGTCATCGCATGGTAAGTCTGTCTAACCTTCCTTGAGAAGGTTCTTAGCCGGAAAAGAAAAAAAAAAAAAAAAAAGGAAAAAAGAAGCCTTCTTAAGGAAGGTTGTCGTAAATCAGAGAAAGAAATCAACTTTTGAAATTATCAGCGAGAAATAAAAATATATAGTTAAGGCACTTGTCCAGAGGACGTAAGTTTTCGTATAATGATCAGTCGAGCATACTCGGGGAAGAAAAAAATGTTACAAAATTAATGATATATTAAGATGAACAAGGAACTAATTGTTTCGATCTTGATCTTGGCCTTTATAATGGCTCAAATTAGAGGTGAGCAATTCTATTCAAATTGGTTCCCGGTTTTTAGAATTCAAAACCTATCTTGGAACCATTTAGAGATGTGTAAAACGAACAACCCAAACTAATCGGTTTATGAATCCTAAAAGTGGAACCGGTATTTGGGTACTCTAGTTTCCAATTATAAGGGGGAATTCGATCGACTAAACATACTTTTTTATTTTTTGTATTTCTATAAAAAAATTATTTTGTAATTTGACAAGATATCCAAATGGAAACACAGGAATTGTTTCGAAAATTATGTTTTTTACAATAAAATATTTGGATGAAAATATGAAAAAATTAGTGACTGGTTTCATTTGACTATACTGGTTCTAATTCTTGGTCAGTCCGGTTCGCAGTTCCATCATGGAACAGGATTGTACCCAGAATTAATCATCCCTAGAACCATCTAAATTCATTTTTTTCTTTTTTGGTTCCATTAAAGCCGAACTTGCGATTTCAGGGTCTATTTTTTGTTTCATTTTTTATAAGTAATCTATCAAACCTAACAAGACAAAGTCGTACTATGTCGTCATGCTGAGTAAATGAAAGGGGTTGATTCAAAAGTAAACTAGAAACACGTGTAAACTGGTGATAATTAGTTCATTTGAGATTTCCAAAGTGCATTGAATACTGAGTTTATCCTACAATAAATATACTTATATGTTGCAAATAGATTCAGGTAGATTCTAATGGGTACAAATCTTCCATCTAAACTGGAGCAAATTTTAAACTAATCATAGTACTGGAATAACATCATTAGCATGTAATGATGTTCCAAATCATAAAAGTTCGATATTACTAGCATGAAAATAGGTGAAAAGGTCCATGGATACTACTAATTTTAGGATTATCTCCACTTGGTCCTGTTCTTTACTTCTCAATTTGATTATTTGATTTGACGATTCTCAATCTGGTTCAATTTGCTTCTTACCTAGAAATTGAATCGCCGACTCCAAAAGATTTGAAATTGAGAATTGGATCAAAGAGTCCCAAAACCAAGGACAATCGGTCTAGTCAAGTTCCCGATTCCATCCGAGAATTGAGACCCATTCTCACCCCTAAGTCAAATGGAGAACTTCGATTTTCCTCCAAGTGGCACATTTGTAATTATGGGCAAAAGCAAGTAGCACGGGATGAGTGCTTGCGTGCACGAATCTAAGTTCACATTATTGTCTTTTCGGTCGGAACGCAACTTTGTGGTTTTATGGCAAAAGGTGCTTTTAGCATGGCCGACCAAAAAATGATAAGGACCCAATTCATGCTAGATTTTAGAGAGACAAATGCAATCTTTAATTGGGGATTTATTTTAACTTTTTAATTTCCTACCCACGAATTTCATGAATATCAATAATGTCTACCATCAAAACTTACCACGATAGCTTTCTCCCTTTTTTTTTATCCTGGTAACGGATGGCATGTTTAGATTAGCTCAATAATTTTGCTACGGTCACATGAACATCTCACGTTCCAAATTTAAATTCAAATCATTCTCATCTCACGACATATAATTCATTTTTCTTAAAATGTTTCAACCATGAAAATAACAAGTATAGCCCATTTTCCTTTTCTTTTTTTGATGCACTGTTTCGCTTTCTTTTTTGCAAGTAATAGGAGATGAAAAAGAAGATTGGAAAAAAGATAACGACTTGCCATCAACAACTTCTTCTAAACCATAACACCATAAAAGCATCGCCAAATATCAATCATGTCCATTTGTTTCTCGAATGATGAATAATTCAAATAACATTTTCCCAAAAAATGATGGTTTATATCATTAAAAATAATTAGTTAATGAAAAGTGTCATTATTTTTTATAAGAATTCATATTTAAATATTTTTGTAAATAAAAAAAATTAATTCGTTTTTATAAATAATCATTTTTAAAAATATACATATTTGCAAATCATTTTTTTTTTGTAATCAAGGACTCCATCATGGGCCCTTGTGCCCGGACAGTACCTAAGGGCCAGGCCGGGCCCCTATATTTTGGGAGAGACTACCCCAACATCCCATCGCCGGGGCTCAAATCATTTAGTGTCTGCTAAATAAAAGCATTTAGTAATGAAGACTCACATTGATCTGGACCACGATTATATATGAGCGTCATTATCAAATGCAGAAAATCAGGAAAGCACGCGACAGGCCACGTAAGTGGTTTCCACGTCCTTCCTCACCCAATTAATAAATGATAGGATTCATTGATTACTACTTTGACCCAAAAATAAAGGGGGGAAAATTATACCCTTTTTAAGCGAACATACCTTGGCGCTTTTTGTACTCTTTCCCTAGCGGAGCTCCTTTTAATTTTAATCCATCGAATCGAATCGAATCATTCTACTTTCTCGAATTTGCTAATGAAGTGCTTCTACAGTAAACTTGGACCAGATTCAAAGGACGCGGCTGACATGGGAGTTTTACAAGATTGAAACACGCAAGTGCTCACGTCCATGGGTTTGTAAAGATTTAGCTTGTTTAAACAATGCTCGAGAATTACATATGTAAAATTTAGCCAATATTGAATAAAAGTTATTTGTGTTACGCTACGACATATGTCGGTAAGATCTTAAGTAGATTTTAGTGGCAGAGGGATTTGACAGGAATTTTGTGAGAATAGAAAAACTTAATTCGATTAGAAAAGGCGTGAAAGTATGGGGATAACAAGTATTCAAAAATGAATTTGAGACTATACTGATTTTCCATTTTATCAAGCAAGAGCTTGATGGTGAATATGGCCCACTTGTTTAGAAGTCATATGTGGTCCATCATATGACTTTGCACATTTTTTGTCCAGTATCACACCGTAAAAATAATTGAATTGGCTCTGTATGAAAGCTAATTAAAGGGCCGTAAATGTAAAATCGAGCCCATCTCTATTCATCTTACCATTCTCAATTAGATATATATCGGACAATAGGAAAGAAGACAAAATTGGATTTAAGTATGTCCTTAAATTATTTCACTCAAACTTTAAGACGTAAAACTCGTGGGTATCCCTGAAGAAAAATATAGATCTAGAAATTAGTAGGCTTTCTCGAGTGGGAAGGGTAAACTCTATCACACTCACATGGGTGTTTAAGGAACTAGTAAGCTAGTATAATAACTGCGTGTGCCAGTGTAGGTGAGAGGGATAGGTGAAAAGCCGGTGAAAAGCCTACCGCAAGGTTGACTTGTGCTTCAACCAGTGTCTCTCTTGCGAAAATAGAAAAACTTAATTAGATCAGAAAAATGCGTACAAGTACAGGGATAAAAAGTATTCAAAAACAAAATTGAGACTATATTGATTTTCCATCTTATCAAGTTCTTGCTTGATAATCAATACGTCCACTTGTTTAGAAGTTCATCAGTGGTACGTGATGTGACTTTGCACATTTTTTGTCCAGTGTCACACCACAAAAATAATTGAATTGGACCTCGCATGAGAGCTAATTAAACGACCGTAGTACGTAAAGTCGAGCCCATCTCTGTCCATCTTATCCTTATCAATTAGACTTTTATCACACAATAGAGAAGAAGACAAATTCTTGTTATGAAAATGAGATTTTTTCAAAAAAAAAAAATGAATTGATAACGTGTGTTATGAATATTTTTGTGCATATGCCACCCCTATTAATATTGATATGTACAAAGGACAATGACATAAATAATCCCTAACTTTTGTCTACCGTGCAATATCATTCATGGACTTTTAATTCGTACAATGTGATCTTTGAATTTTGGCGAAGTATAATATTTTATCCAATATTTTAATTTCATCAATATGGTCTTTTTTTAAGCTTAATTTAATCCTTTCATTTGCGTCACTTTTGCACACTTATGGGTCACACTTTTTATTGTTATAGACTTTATTTGTTTTGCAAAAAATGAATATTATTGAAAATGCTTCTAAAAAATGATTGTTGACATTATTTGAAATAATTAGTTAATTGATTTTTTTATTATCAACAATAATTTATACCTAAATATTTTTATGAACGATTAAAATTATCTTCGTTCGTTCATTTTTACTAACAATACAAATCATTATCTTTAGAAAATGTATTTTTTAGAGGGTTAGTACCTCAAAAAACTCCAAATTGATGAAAAATTTATTTAAAACTAATTTTTGACCACAAAAAATATCAAACTGATATACTTGTAATAAATTTACCATAAATAACAAAAAAAAAAACCTTAAATTGATACGTTTATGATAAAGTCACCAAAAAGTAATTATTTTGATGGTCAAAAACCCCAAAAAATGTATATTTATGACAATTATATCATTTGTTAAATTTGATTAATATCACAAAAAATCACATAATTGATATAATTATGATAAAAGGATAGTGAAATCTCATATTGACGTATTGATTAACTGTCACGTGTTATCAAATTTAGTAATTTGATAATATAATTTAATGAAAACTAATAAATGGTAAATTTGTCATAAGTGCATTAATTTGAGATTTTTTGTGATAAAAAATTAATTTTAAATAAAATTTCTATAAGTGTATCAGTCTGAGGATTTTCAAGATATTAACTTTTTTTAAAATCGTTCATTTTCGATGTAACGAACCAATGAAACATGCAAGTGCTCACGTCCACGGGTTTGTAAAGATTTAACTTGTTTAAACAATGCTCGAGAATTACATATGTAAAATTTAGCCAATATTGAATAAAAGTTATTTGCGTTACGCTACGACATATGTCGGTAATATCTTAAGTAGATATTATTGGCAGAGAGACTTGACCAGAAAAATTGTGAGAATAAAAAAACTTAATTTGATTAGAAAATTCGTGAAAGTATGGGAATAAAAAGTATTCAAAAATGAATTTGAGACTATACTGATTTTTCATTTTATCAAGCAAGAACTTGATGGTGAATATGGCCCACTTGTTTAGAAGTCATATGTGGTCCATCATATGACTTTGCACATTTTTTGTCCAGTATCACACCGCAAAAATAATTGAATTGACTCTGTATGAAAGCTAATTAGAGAGCTGTAGCATGTAAAGTCGAGCCCATCTCTATTCATCTTAACAGTAGGGAAGAAGACAAAATTGGATTTAAGAATGTCCTTGAATTATTTCACCCAAACTTTATGACGCAAAACCCGTGGGTATCCATGAAGGAATTAGGAGGCTCTTTTAGGTGAGAAGGGTAAACGGTATCACACTCATAAGTTATTTGAGAAACTAATAGGCTGGTATAATAACTGCGACAATGAAGGTGGGAGGGATAGGTGAAAAACCGGTGAAAAGTTCATTGCATGGTCAACCAACGCTTCATATAGCATCTCTTTTGCAAAAATAGAAAAATTTAATTAGATCATAAAAGGCATAAAAGTACGGGGATAAAAAGTATTCAAAAACAAAATTGTACTATATTGATTTTCCATCTTATCAAGTTCTTACTTGATAATCAATACGTCCACTTGTTTAGAAGTTCATCAGTGGTACGTGATGTGACTTTGCACATTTTTTGTCTAGTGTCACACCACAAAAATAATTGAATTGGATCTCGCATGAGAGCTAATTAAACGACCGTAGCACGTAAAGTCGAGCCCATCTTTGTCCATCTTATCCTTCTCAATTAGACCTTTGTCACACAGTAGAGAAGAAGACAAATTCTTGTCATGAAAATGAGATTTTTTCAAAAGAAATGAATTGATAACGTGTGTTATGAATATTTTTGTGCATATGTCACCCCTATTAATATTGATATGTACAAAGGATAACGACACAAATAATCCCTAACTTTTGTCTACCGTGCAATATCATTCATGGACTTTTAATTCGTACAATGTGATCCTTGAATTTTGACGAAATGTGTAATATTTTATCCAATATTTTAATTTCATCAATATGGCCTTTTTTTAAGCTTAATTTAATACTTTCATTTGCGTCACTTTTGCACACTTATGGGTCACATTCCTTATTGTTATAGATTTTATTTGTTTTGCAGAAAATGAATATTATTGAAATGCTTCTAAAAAATGATTGTTGACATTATTTGAAATAATTAGTTAATTGATTTTTTTATTATCAACAATAATTTATACCTAAATATTTTTATGGACGATTAAAATTATCTTCGTTCATTCATTTTTACTAACAATACAAATCATTATCTTTAGAAAATGTATTTTTTAGAGGGTTAGTACCTAAAAAAACTCCAAATTGATGAAAAATTTATTTAAAACTAATTTTTGACTACAAAAAATATTAAACTGATATACTTGTGATAAATTTACCATAAATAACAAAAAAAAAACCTTAAATTGATACGTTTATGATAAATTTACCAAAAAGTAATTATTTTGATTGTCAAAAACCCCAAAAAATGTATATTTATGACAATTATATCATTTGTTAAATTTGATTAATATCACAAAAAATCACATAATTGATATAATTATGACAAACGGATAGTGAAATCTCATATTGACGTATTAATTAACTGTCATGTGTTATCAAATTTAGTAATTTGATAATATAATTTAATGAAAACTAATAAATGGTAAATTTGTCATAAGTGCATTAATTTGAGATTTTTTGTGATAAAAATTAATTTTAAATAAATTTTCTATAAGTGTATTAGTCTGAGGATTTTCAAGATATTAACTGTTTTTAAAATCATTCATTTTCGACGTAACGAACCAATGAAACATGCAAGTGCTCACGTCCACGGGTTTGTAAAGATTTAGCTTGTTTAAACAATGCTCGAGAATTACATATGTAAAATTTAGCCAATATTGAATAAAAGTTATTTGCATTACGCTACGATATATGTCGGTAAGATCTTAAGTAGATTTTAGTGGCAGAGGAACTTGACCAGAAAAATTGTGAGAATAGAAAAACTTAATTTGTTTAGAAAATGCGTGAAAGTATGGGGATAAAAAGTATTCAAAAATGAATTTGAAGCTATATTGATTTTCCATTTTATCAAGCAAGAGCTTGATGGTGAATATGGCCCACTTGTTTAGAAGTCATATGTGGTCCATCATATGACTTTGCACATTTTTTGTCCAGTATCACACCGCAAAAATAATTGAATTGATTCTGTATGAAAGCTAATCAAAGAGCCGTAGCATGTAAAGTCGAGCCCATCTCTATCATATTGACAGTAGGGAAGAAGACAAAATTGGATTTAAGTATGTCCTTAAATTATTTCGCCCAAACTTTAGGACGTAAAACCCGTGGGTATCCATGAAGGAATTAGGAGGCTCTTTTAGGTGAGAAGGATAAATTGTATCACACTCATAGGTTGTTTAAGAAACTAATAGGCTGGTATAATAACTGCGCCAATGAAGGTGGGAGGGATAGGTGAAAAGCCGGTGAAAAGTCCATTGCAAGGTCAACCAGTGCTTCATATAGCATCTCTTTTGCAAAAATAGAAAAATTTAATTAGATCATAAAAGGCATAAAAGTACGAGGATAAAAAGTATTAAAAAACAAAATCGAGACTATATTGATTTTCCATCTTATCAAGTTCTTGCTTGATAATCAATACGTCCACTTGTTTAGAAGTTCATTAGTGGTACGTGATGTGACTTTGCACATTTTTTGTCCAGTGTCACACCACAATAATAATTGAATTGGATCTCACATGAGAGTTAATTAAACGACCGTAGCACGTAAAGTCGAGCCAATCTCTATCCATCTTAGCCTTCTCAATTAGACCTTTATCACACAATAGAGAAGAAGACAAATTCTTGTTATGAAAATGAGATTTTTCAAAAGAAATGAATTGATAATGTGTGTTATGAATATTTTTGTGCATATGCCACCCCTATTAATATTGATATGTACCAAGGACAACGACACAAATAATCCCTAACTTTTGTCTACCATGCAATATCGTTCATGGACTTTTAATTCGTGCAATGTGATCCCTGAATTTTGACGAAATGTGTAACATTTTATCCAATATTTTAATTTCATCAATATAGTCTTTTTTTAAGCTTAATTTAATCCTTTCATTTGCGTCACTTTTCACATATTTAGGGACTAAATTAATCATTTACTAATAGTTTGAGAATCACATTGAACAAATTAAAAATTTAGTGGCGATATTGTACGTTGGGTCAAAGTTGGAGAGCCATATCAAACAAATTAAAGATTTAGGAGTAATAGTGCATATTCTTTCAAAGTTCAAGGATTAGTTATGTTATTTTCCCATATGTAAAGTAATCTTTTTGCATATATCAGTTTTATCATTTGAAATCAACTTAAAAAAATCAGCAGATGATTTGAAAGGGGTGTGGTTTGTATGCTTATAAGAGGTAGGTCACATTAGGATGATCGGTTTTAGGGTGGACAATTTTCACTCCAGAATTGAGAACCACCCATTGATTGGTCCATGGAACTTATTGAAATGACCCAACTTTGGAAGAGATGCGAGATTTGAGGGTGAGTGATGAGGTCAGAGGCCAAAGCCGATGGAGAGTGAGCGTGACAGAGGGAGTGATGAGGCCGGAGGTGATTGAGAGCAATAGTGAGAAAGGGGTTGACTAGGCTGTAGGGCACCGAGAGTGAGAGTGAGAGAGGGAGGCAAGATCATGAGATGAGTGAGGCGAGAGATGATGAGATGACTAGGGCTTTGAACTGACAAGTTGAAATGTAAGAACTAGAAAAATACAGGTGTGTATGTACCCATTTGATCAAGATGAGTAGTTGCACACTTGGAATTAGGGGTTTGATCATTACTTACTAATTTTAGTAAATTGGAACGAAGAATCAAATGAGTCCCCATTGGAATCACTAGTTTTGAGTCAGTCTAGTTCAGTTCAGGCGATCTAGGCAGTCTCACTTCTTTTGCACACTTATGAGTCACACTCCTTATTGTTATAGACTTTATTTGTTTTGCAGAAAATGAATATTATTGAAAATACTTCTAAAAAATGATTGTTGACATTATTTGAAATAGTTAGTTAATTGATTTTTTTTTATTATCAACAATAATTTGTACCTAAATATTTTTATGAACGATTAAAATTATCTTCGTTCATTCATTTTTACAAGCAATACAAATCATTATCTTTAGAAAGTGTATTTTTTAGAGGGTTAGTACCTAAAAAAACTCCAAATTGATGACAAATTTATTTAAAACTAATTTTTGACCACAAAAAAAATCAAACTGATATACTTGTGATAAATTTACCATAAATAACAAAAAAAAAAACCTCAAATTGATATGTTTATGATAAATTCAACAAAAAGTAATTATGTTGATTGTCAAAAACCCGAAAAAATGTATATTTATGACAATTATATCATTTGTTAAATTTGATTAATATCACAAAAAATCACATAATTGATATAATTATGATAAACGGATAGTGAAATCTCATATTGACGTATTGATTAACTGTCACGTATCATCAAATTTAGCAATTTGATAATATAATTTAATGAAAACTAATAAATGGTAAATTTTTCATAAGTGCATTAATTTAAGATTTTTTGTGATAAAAAATTAATTTTAAATAAATTTTCTATAAGTGTATCAATATGAGGATTTTCAAGATATTAACTTTTTTTAAAATCATTCATTTTCGACGCATCAAACCAATGAAATAAAAAAATCGAAAAATTCAGAAGCTTCTTCGCCCTCGAATCCGGTTCGCACGCGTCCGGCCGGCTCATGTCCACCTTGCTTGCCGCCACGTTCTCCCAATCCACGGTCATGCTGTCAGACTTCCCCTCTCGTGGGACCCACTCGATATTTCCCCCCCTCTCTTCTCTCTCTCTCTCTCTCTCTCTCTCTCTAACGCTGTCCGCAACCGCAACCGTCGGATCCCCGCGCCCCGATTTTCCGTTTCTCATCTAACGGTCGCCGGCCCTTCTTCTTCCTCCCCTCCGGCGTACACAGGCAACATTCCCATAAAAAAAATCAAACCCTAAGACCATCCGCCATTTCCGATCTTCCAGGACCGCGGGGCAGCGATTCCGACCGGCGAAACCCCACGCGCCGCCGTGCAGGGCTCGGTTTTCGCCGGCGACGTGGTTCGCGCGGGCGGTGCTGGAGACGAAGTGCAAGCTGAGGACGGAGGAGGTTCCGTCGGAGAAGGAGGAGGTGCGAGAATGGGGGTGGATTACTACAACATACTGAAGGTGAACAGGAACGCGAGCGACGAGGACCTGAAGAAGGCCTACAAGCGGCTGGCGATGATATGGCACCCGGACAAGAACCCGACGAGCAAGCGGAGCGAGGCGGAGGCCAAGTTCAAGCAGATCTCCGAGGCCTACGACGTCCTCAGCGACTCCCAGAAGCGCCAGATCTACGACCTCTACGGCGAGGAGGCCCTCAAGTCCGGGCAGTTCCCGCCCCGGGGCGGCGGCGGCGGGCAGCCGCATTTCGCGCACCGGCCGAGCCAGGGCGGCCACCACCAGTTCAACGGCAGCGGGGCTTCGTTCACGTTCAACCCGCGGGACGCGGATGATATATACGCGGAGTTCTTCGGATCGGAGAGCAACGGAGGAGGGGGCGGCGGGAGAGGGAGGAGGGCGTACGGAGGAGATGGGTTCTTCAAGGCTTCGAATGGCGGGGCGAGCGCCAGCCACGGCGGCGGTGGGGAGTTGAGGAAGGAAGCGCCGGTGGAGAACGCGTTGCCGTGTAGCCTGGAGGAGCTCTATAGAGGAGCAAAGAAGAAGATGAAGATTTCGAGGACGATTTCCGATGGGTTCAGGTATGTTATCCGGTGTTCTGGTTTGTACTTTGTATTGTGGTTGTTGGTTTGCAGTCTGTTTCTTTGATGGCATTTTCACTTGGGACCTTGGAGTTTTTTGCATTACATTCGATTCATGAGTCCAAATCGTGGAGATGCTGAAATTTCTGAAAAAAAGGGTAAAAAGTTTTATCTTTGATATGGTCCTGAAAACTTCCTGCGGCAATTAGCGCAGGGTGAATAAATTTGGGTTTGTGATGTTCTGATTGCTTCAGGAGTTCGTATTCTTATAGTTGGAGGGATAATTTTTACATAGAAGTTTGTTTCATTGCAGATGCATTAGTAATCTGGTGCTAGATTGACTAGGGATCTATTTGATGGTCGAGGGATCGTGAAGCTTGTTTTATAGAAGTTTATTCATCTTAAAACTGATATGATTGACAAATACTCAATATTGGCCCATTAAGTGTTCATCTCAGGTGTATGGGTGAGAGTTTGATTGTGATTTGCAGAAGTGAAATCAGTCATGATTGAAGTGCAGTCCTCTTGGAGTGCATAGGTTGTGGAATGTAGGTACTATTGCGTTGGTGAAGAGGAACACTTAACGTTTAGCTGCTTATTGGATAGGCTAATCATTGAGTCTGCACTCTGCACAATGGGGTTATGATTTGACTCTTGTTTACCATGCATGGAAGGATGTGATGGATGGTGTCCAATTGGTTTGGCATTACGTACAATACTTGCTTGGGAGACTTTTGAGGTCTTTGTGGGCAGTTTTTAGGAAAAATATGATTGGGAGGAGAAATGGATTCATTGGGGATTCTGGCAGTTGAATAAATGTCATCAACATTTTGCTTAGACTACTTGAGACCATAGAAATTACATGCTTTAATTGCTTGATGTTAAGACTAGGAATTGCATGTTTAATTACTTGTTGTCTAAACAAGAATTGGGAAGCTTTTTAGCTCTACTGTCTACATTGAAGCGTATTTTTTCATGGTGAAGGTTTAGGGAGTAATTGGTTGACAGTTTATTAGCCATTATCTCACTTTCTAATTAGTGTCTACATTTCGTCCAGCAGCCTCTTCAGTTATGACTGAATAAATTGAGAGTTTCCTTGTGCTATTAACAACATCATCAGGAGATAAAAGGAAGTTTGTTTATCAAGTAGCTTTTAAATTTGCGCCAGGCTCCCCTTCTTTCTTTTCACCATTTCCTGTACAGAGCGCAGTGAAGAACCTCTATATTTTCAGCATCAGTTCTTACCATGTTGTAAAGGCCCTAGAATGAGGTTGTCACTTGGCACCTGTTTCAAGTTGATCAGCTTTGAATCTTCATTTTCTCAAGTTAGCCTTGCCACTCTTCCTCGTTGCTAATTTGTACTCCCATCACTAGTCATTTTGGAATTGCAAGATTCATTATGGTGAAAGATCATTTCTTGAGTATAGGCGTATTGTTTTTCCAGTGAGCGTTTCCAGAGTAGAAAAGTCAGATAGGCTTTGGATGATACATGATAGGTAGCTTAATCATGAGGCCCTTCTTATTTATTGACCCATTGTGCTTCGGCAAAGTTGGAACTGAATGCAAGAAATGATAAATGACAATTTGAGACTGTTCCATTTTCTTTCCACACCTTGTCCGTCTGTTCATTGTTTTTCTTATGGCTATTAAGATGACAGAATTGTTTCACAAATATCTGTTAAGAGCAAGATGTTTTTTGGGCCGGACTACACTACGGATATGAAAATGTATCATGACTCTGCTGAATTGAGAGAATAAGCAAATTTGCAACCCCCCTGCCCGGCCTGGTGCCCCATTTTCCATTGTTGTCCCGGTCTCTATTTTGTCTGATCTCTGATCACATTTCTTTCATCTCCTTTCAGTAAAATTCGCACTGTGGAGGAGATATTAACCATTGAGATTAGACCAGGTTGGAAGAAAGGCACAAAGATCACTTTCCCTGAGAAGGGCAATCAGGAGCCTGGCGTCATCCCTGCAGATCTTATATTTGTGGTGGATGAGAAGCCGCATGCAGTTTACAAGAGAGATGGCAATGACCTGGTGGTCAACCAGGAAATAACATTACTGGAGGCGCTTACTGGTAAGAACCTTGAATTGACAACCCTGGATGGTAGAAATCTTGTGATCCCACTCAACGAGATCATCAAACCTGGTTTGGAGAAGGTCGTTCCCAATGAAGGGATGCCTATCTCTAGAGAACACGGGAGAAAGGGAAATTTGAGAATTAAATTTGATGTCAAATATCCTTCAAGACTAACTGCAGATCAGAAATCTGATTTAAGAAGGGTTCTGGGTGGTGTTTTGTGAGAAATTGTCTTAACTGACAGTATCAAGACAATTTTTCACAGAATATTACCAGGGAGCATTTTACTATTATTTTGGGATGTACAGATATATCTCTAGAATGTTGGAAAAATGTGAATAGTAGGTAGTCTTAAGGGGCTCGGGATGTGGGCCGACCATGGTTCACTATTTTTTGCTTTTTGGCATTTTTGAATCTGGATCGGACATATAGTCGGGGACAGAAAATTGCTATATGGTGCAATGAAAAGGTTTAACTAAAGGGATCATATCTGTAAGTTTGGTCGAACTTTTCACGATTGCCATGTGATATTGGTCTTTGCTCTTAAAAGGTCCATTTGTGACGTCTCATCGTTTGCAGTCTGGAAAAGAATGGTAGATTGTTTTTGATCATTGGGCAGCGTCATTCCATTTCATTGATCTGATTTTCAGCAGCACATGGCCTACAGTTTGTCTTCCTTTGTTTCATTTTTATAAACCTGCTTCATTGCGAAGCCTGAATCATCATAGAAAATAAATCTTGACACGAATAGCTCCTTCTCCAGTGCTCAATTGGTCTTGACTTTCGAGTAGACCTATTAAACAGGTGGGTTCAGTCAGGTTTGGATCAGGTTAAAAATTGTCCGAACTGAATTGATCTATTTAACTTGTTTTGATTCATTTTTATGAAATACAAATTTGTTAACATATACCCACACCCAATTCATGCCTAACCCGACTTGTATAGCTAAAATACTTTAATATTCAACGTCTAGAAAAACTATACGCAAAGTGAGGTGAAAGTGTGGAGTGAGTGAACGCAAGATCGAGAGGGTGAGAGAGTTTCCGAAGTGGGGTGGATTTAAATAAGTTTCGAATCCATTTAAAACTCATATTTTGTAGGACTTCATCATTTTAAACTCAGTTATGACCTATTTGTTGAATGAACAACTCAGCCCATGAAATATGGGTTGGGCAAGTCTACTTTTGAGCTCAGGGTGAATAAGACCTGATCAATTCGGGCGAGTTTAGTACATGCGAGACATTTTGGAATTATCAATGGTCCCATGCCCAGCTCCTTTGTTCAGTCTGATCTTCTGGGTTTGTTTCGAAGAGCAAACTGAGTCGGGAGTAGAATAATGATGTCCGATTCGCAAGCCCTTTGGCTAGCCCGGCCTGGCCCGTCATCGATCTCATTCCTCTGGTAAGACCGGGAGTGTGTCACAAATAGAAAGGGCAGCGAGGGCTTAGACTTCAAAAATCATCACTAGAGGACAGAGACATAGCGAGAGGAAACCTAGGGCATCACGACCCTACTGAAATTGAGAGATAACGACGTACTTTTTCTCGAGTGCTCTTGCTTTCGGATGGCTTTATGTCACCACCCCACCTTGTTCAACTCCAATTGGAGAAGAAGCCAAAGAGGTCGACTCCTCCTCAAATTATCTTTTGCATTGAAAAGACAGAGGCAAAGCAGGGTGGGTCCATGAAATCAAATTGCATCTTGGATTCGAAATCAGCAAGATGATTAGACTCCACTCGCACGGTCTTTGAACATTGAGTGGCAAAGATACCAAAGCCCAATGGCCAATCAATCGCCCACCGTCTCCAATAATTCCTGCCTTGCTCGCTTCCTTTTTGCATGGTGTAGTCCCTATCGCAATCCCATCGATTCGAACTTTTGATCCATCAGTTTTGTAATCGTGATGCTAATCGAAGACTAAGTAAAAGTTAAAGTAGGATGGGTCTAACTTGTCGTGCATGGCTCTATACATGCCGTGCTTGTGCTTCGCACCCGGGTCCATTCATGCTTCCGACGTTTACGCGTATGGTAAAGCTTGAAGTGTCGTGTGACAAGCTTTGGTAGGAGAGGATTCGTCGATCTCATGTTCACGTCGATTCATGCTTGTCTTCTTTTTTTTAATGCGGGTAGTTTGCTATTGGCTAGCTCAGCTGTTTACCCGCTCGGTTTAGCTTCGATTCGATGATTTTTGACTAACAAATACCAACCCTTAATACATAATTCAAGCCCCATTTCATAGGGTTTCGTGCGCACTGCGTAATGTAAAGAAGGCTTGTCTTTTGGAACACGAAATATGCACGAAAGACAACAAGCGAAGTGGTTCAATCACGTTCGACCAAAAAAAAAAAAAGTTGTTCAATCACGCGTTACTATTTCTTATGAAGGCTTCATGTCGGTAATCAAAGCCTAAGATAATGTGAAGTGACTACTCCACCTTTGCGCCTGTCAATTCATGGTTGGATTTCTTAACTTTAATTTATGCTTGTTTAATCGCCCAAACTGACCAAAGCAGTTTATCGTGACCCTACACCACTTGACATTATTAAAAACATATGCACGAATGATAAATCTTAATTATTTGAGTTGGGTGATTTATTAAACTTTTGGGAAAAAGAAATATGGTGAAGTCCTTTAAAAAAGGCTTTGTCATTTTAAAATTTAAGATCGTTCTCATTTTCTCCTGTTCCCATTGTTCTTTCAAATTTCTTATGTCTCTAATGATAATGTTGCCATCGTTGTCAACTAAAGAGAAGCATTTACTTGGAAATCCAAGTATTTGCATTAACCTCATGAAATTAATTAGGGAAAATTATTTTAAAAAAAGTCCTAAATCCATTGTCCTTATGCTAATTTAGTTCTAAACTTTTTAATTTAGCAATTTAGTTTTAAACTTTTTGATTATTGACAATGTAGTTATTTTTGCTAATTTTGACAATAAATTGCTAATGTGGACTTCAATCGCCCTACTTGACACAATCAATGCCGACATGAACAATTTTTCAATTTATATATATATATATATATATATATATATATATATATATATATATATATATATATAGCAAGGTAGCATCGATTGACCTCACTAGCTTTGGATGAGGCTTGACCTCACCAAATCTGGCGGCGAGGTCAAGCCCCATTAGATTCAATGGAGGTGAGCCTTGCTTGGGGCTAGTGAGGGTGACCCTCTCTTTGTGGTTGATTGCCGACTATCATTGAGGCCTTGTGACCGGTGGAGGAAAGAGAGCAAAGTAAAGAGAAGAAAAGAAGAAACAAAAATATATATATATATTTATTTATTTAAAAAAAAACAATGTCCATGTTGGCATTAATTGTTACCACATAAGATTGCCGGTATATATGTTTAGGGGTGTGCAAAATACCCAAGAACTGCCCGGACCGCCCGGAACTGGACCGGGATCGCTCGGAACCGGCGGTTCTTGAGGGAATCGGTCCGGTTCCCGGTTCCAATTTTTTGGAATTGGTGGGTATCGGTCCGGTTCCTAGTTCCATGGGCGGATCCGCCCACCTGGACTAGACTGGAACCTTTTTAATATTAAAAAAAAATTACTAAAAGAAACCCTAGATTAGATCTCATCTCCTCACTCCCTTCGTCTTCGGTTCTCTCTCTCTTTGTCTCTTCCTCGGTTCCTCCTAATCCTATCGCCATTTCAATTCCTCCCCAAGCGTTGACGCCATTGCCGCTGCCTCTCCTCCGCCGTTGCTGTTCGCCCCCTTGGGTCGGCCGCCACCCGCCACAGTCGCGAAAAATTATTTCGTGATCGTTCTATATTGAAAACCCGACCATAGACCTCCCCTCATTCCCAACTCATAGACCTGACTGTTTTATGTTGAAAACCAAGATTGTTTTGTGTCAAGATCGGTTCCATGGATCCAACCCGGAATCGGACTAGATTGGCGGTCCGGTTCCCGGGTGGATCCATGCAACAAACGGGTGGATCCTGGTTCCAATTTTTCGGAAACTAGTTCTTAGCGGGCGGTTCTCGGTTCTAGGTCAGGAACCGCTCACTCGGACCATGCACACCCCTATATATGTTAACGATTTCAAGCGAAAGTTGGGTGTGATGACTATATGACAAATCCTTAAGACCGCGTTTGGCAGTTGAGATAAAATTCAGGATATGATATGATTCATTCTATCTTACGTTTGGTACTTGCTCAAGACAGAATAAAGTCGGATATAAAGGGGGATATAAACATGATAAAATTATCCCATGGAAGAGGTAGGATAAATGTTGATAGAATTTCTAACGTCCATACTATGAAAGTTATTTTTCTCAAAAAACAAACTTATTAAATTAATAAAATTGAAATTATATTTCATTATAAATAATATTTGAATTATAATTTAAGAAATTAAAAATTAAAAATTAAAAATTCATTTTTAATTAATCCTATTTTAATTTATATATTCAATTTTAATTTTATCTTATAATAAACATTCAATCTATAAATTAAATATTTATATTTATTATATATTTTAGGTATTTTTGTATTTTAGGTATGTTAGTACAGTTTACTATTTGATAAAATTTTATTAAAGAATGATGAAAGGGGAAAAAAGAAATAATAAAGAAAATAATGTAAAAAAGAGGAAAAATAAAATAAAAATAAATTAAGAAATAGTGTTACGAGAGATTTTCACCATCTCCGTTCATAAACATTTAGGTTCATTTATAATGATATGCCGTTTATATAAAAAAAAATGTACTTGATATGACATAAACATATCTGATTTAATATTATAATTCACCAAACAATGGACATGATATAAAAAAAATCATAGAATTTTATATAATATCTTATCCAGTTCTATTCCGATTAGAAATCTGGACGACTAAACGTAGTCTAAAAGATTTAGGATCAAATTGACCAAACTAAAATGTTTATGATTGAATTGGCGTAAGTATAATAGATGTATGATTTTTTTGATAATTCTCCCAACTTGATGAGTGAGTAAGGGACAAACTTAAGCATGGTTTAAATACACGAAATAAATGTGATATATCATATCATCAAGTACAAACGATTTGGTTTATAGTCACCAACGTGCACGGATTAATATTTTGTGGCCACGTTTACTTCTTTGAAGTTGTGATCAAATATTTTGTTTACGTAATTACAATATTGTAATTTGCAAATTGAGTTTTGCCTCCATCAAATTTCAGATATATTATATGTATTGTCTAAGTAAAAAGATAATGGTATGTCCCAATATATATATTTTAATTGATGATGAAAAAATTCGACCAAAAAAATGATTATGTGAAAAATTTATGACTCAAAGAACCGCCGCATCCCAATATATACAAAATTAGCTTTAGCGAGTCATTCCTTTAATATAACACTCGTCAAATTAGAGTCGAGGGGCATGCTAACCAAAATGGATAGATTTTGAGAGTATGTTCGTTTCGCGAAAATTGTAACATTTCTAGAAAATATTTTGTAAGAAGTCATTTTCTAAAAAAATGTAATTATTATTCGATGTTCGAGTGAAACTTGAAAATGAAGCGGAAAATATTTTTCACTGTTCGATAAGAAAAATATTTTCCTCTATACACTTTTTTTATTTACTTTATTTTTCAAAATATGTTTTTCATTAATTTTTATTTTTATTTTTTAAAAAATCGATTATTAAATTATTTTTTATTTGATTTCCTCTTCTTCTTCTTGGCCAGTCGTTGGCCATAAGCGAGCTCAGGCTCGTTGCTCACCAATCGTGCGTGTTGACGAGTAGAGCTCGCTGACCTCGAGCCTCACTAGATGAGTAAGCAGTGAGCCTGAGCTCACCAAAGATGGGTAAGCCTTGTGCTTGCTAGTGGGCTCAAGGCTCTCCTATGGTTGGTCGCTAGCCGACCGGCCAATAAAGAAGAAGAGGCAAGACAGAGGGAAGAAAAAGAAAAAAGAAAAGAAGAAAAATAATTCAAATTAAAAAAAGGAGGAGGAGGAGGAAGTGAGAGCTTGTAGGAGGGTGTGAGATAAGAGAGACCAAGTAAAGAAAATATTTTTCACTTTTCAAAAGTGGAAAATATTTTTCCTTAATTTAAAAGACTTTTTCCCCTTCGCGAAAAATATTTTCCCAAAGTAATTTATTTATCATGAAACGAACGTTGAAGAATTCAAAAAATATTTTTCTTGAACTTATTTTTCGTGAAATGAAAGGAGCCTGAGTCATAAAATTAATAACCTTCGCATGACCAAAAAAAAATTGACAAAAAAAAAAAGACAACAATATAATGAAGTTAAAAAGCAAAATTTCTTCGCTGAGTCATGAACGTCGAATTTTCTCACCACGTGATACATCACACTCCTTATAAATATATAAATATTCCATTTAGATGTTCCAGTTTTCTCACATCTTTTTTCCCTGATAGAACATCGTGGGCCGTGATTGACGGTCAAGGATGTTCTGGGTCCCGCCTAGAGTTGGGGCGTCGGTTGCGCTCCACCGCATATTATTCTTTGACCACCTTTTTTTTTGGGGTAAAAAAAAGGAAAAAGAATCATTAAATTCGGACAAAAGGCCAAAAAGAAAGGAGGTGCCACGGACGAGTACGGATGAGTACGTCTGTCCGGAGAGTGGGCCGCATGTGGAAAGTCCATATTCGTTCACGTGGATTCTGCTGGGACAGGCCTGTCTGATTGCACAAGACATGGGCCCCATATAGTATCACCGTTTAATTTAATAAACCTTATTTTATATTGGGGGAAAAATATATTAGGTGCGTTTTTTTTTATAACTTTATTTATTTATTTATTTTGGACAATAGGACAAATGATGTGGCTCCTGAATATTTAAGTTGTGTGATATGGTCCTTGGCTATATGTATAATATCGTTAGATCTATTAAACGGGTGGGTTGAATTGAGTTATAAATGATTTGACGCAAATCGACCCATTTAATTCGTTTATAATCTATTTATTGCATTGTAAATTTTTTAATCCATACCTGACTTGACCTATATTTGATTCATATTCGACTCATTTAATTAATCCTAAAAAAATTATATATATATTTAGAAAATGGTATTGCTAAAATAGTTTTATACGACACAAATTTAATGGATAATTTTTATAGTTTTTAAAATAATTATTTTTAAAATATCAAAATTTATTTTTTAAATTAAAATTTTAATTATTTTTACTTTTATTTTTTAAGAATATAATTTTTAATTTTCTTTTTCTTCTTTGGTTGGTTGCTGGCCACAATAATAGCTGGCGGCTGGCCACAAGCAAGCCAAGCGAGGTGAGCCTTGAGCTCGCTTGGCTCACTGATGCTGGAGGTCGGCGAGGCCTCCACCTTGCCAAATCTGGTGAGCTCGAGCTCACCCTTCGCTTGATGCCAGTGAGTTCGAGTCTTACCGATTTGGCAAGTTCGATTTTGATAACAAAATGTTTTTGTAAAATTAAAGAGGGAAGAGAAGAGATTGTGAGGTTTTGATTGAAAATAGGTTTTAAATTCAACCTACTTAAGACCTATCTATCTTAAGTCTTTACTTGTTAAATTCATTTAACTAGTTTTTTTTGAAAAAATAAATGATTAATTTATGACTAATTTATAATTTAAATAAATCATATATGAGTCTAATACTCGTTTTGCCACCTCTAAATATCGTCCATGGACTTTTGGACAAAAGAAAAGGAAAAAAAAGGAAAGGAGGTGGTACGGATGAGTACTGTCCGGAGAGTGGGACAAGCCGCTTGTGGAAAGTCCGTTCGTTCACATGGATTCCACCGGACAGGCCTGTCTGGTCGAACAGAACGTTGCCCCCACATGGGATGATTCCTTAATTTGATAAACCTTATTTTATATTGGGGGAAAAATATATTAGGTCCTTTTTTTTTGGATAACTTTTATTTATTTATTTATTTATTTATTCTAGATAGAACAAATAATGTGGCCCTGAATTTTTAAGTTGTGTAATATGGTCATTGAATTTTGGCTATAAGTATAATATCGTCAATTGATTTTTAATTTATTCAATGCGATACTCAGAACATGAATGAATGTTCAATATACTTTTTAAATTATATGAAAATATTTAAAAAATTCATTAATCACATTGAAAGTTCAACGATCATATTAAAGAAATTAAAATTTAAAAACTATATTCTACGTTGACTCGAGATTAGGAATTATTTGCGTCTGTTTTTCCTTCCTATTTCGAATGGATATTCGCGATTACTCTCGATAGTTTTGTTTTTTGGGATTTTAAAGATTCTCGATTTCCTCTTCTTCAATCGTTCGAATATCACCATCCTGTTTGAAATATAAAATAACTTGTCCGAACAATCTCACTTGCGATCGAGAAGCTACTGCACACAACTTAGCTGGCCTTGTGTTCCAACATCAAAGGACTCATTGAATTCCGTAGGTCGAGAGTGCCGAAATGCACGTACCTCGATACATCCGATCTCGTATTTACGATAAACTCTGCCGAGGAAAGAGAGGGACGGCAAAAGTATGCCGTATTTCGACCGCAAGCGCCTCGAGTAGCGAAATGATTGCATCGGATTTAATACAATAATTCGTGAAACTTATGTCGTGATCTGAATTCCTTCTGGAATGGAATCCTTTGCTTGCTTGTGTTGGCAAGGCAATTTTCTTGGATGTAACTTCAAATGAGAATTAAACGGAGTAGGTGTGGAAATCTTTGGCCATCTTAACCGGTCAAGCAAGCAGGCCCTAAGCCGCCGGATCGATTCGGGCGGCCATTGATACCAAGCCAAGACCAGATCAATCCTATGAATTTTTCCTTTTGGATTCCATAGTGAGTCGGATCTAGCCCGAGTCGGTTGCTTGTGCTTTTGAATTTCTAGAAAATAGCAGGAATTTGCCAATGAATATCATGACCCGTTTCGGTCATGCTAGCTGTAAAGAAAATCATTGTCCCTGTCAAAGGATAGAGTTTTCCATCACATATCTCGAGGCAAAGTGCCTTTGCGATTCACGGAGGATTTGATTCATTGAGAAGCTTGCTAAACATGTGATCTCTCTTAAACACACACGAAATGTACGAGGATGTTGTTGATATATGTTCAATGTATTTAGGTAATGCTGGACACAATGAAAATTGTCACCCCCATCAAAGGATGAAGTTTAATTGTCGCATATCTCGAGGCAAAGTGCCTTGTGGTTCATGGAAGAAGCTCGCAAAACATGTGTTCTCATGAAATGTACAAGGATGTTGTTGATATATGTTCAATGTATTTAGGTAATGCCGGACACAATGAAAATTGTCACCCCCATCAAAGGATGGAGTTTAATTGTCGCATATCTCGAGGCAAAGTGCCTTGTGATTCATGGAAGAAGCTCGCAAAACATATGTTCTCTTTTAAACACACATGAAATGTACGGGGATGTTGTTGATATATGTTCAATGTATTTAGGTAATGCTGGACACAATGAAAATTGTCACCCCCATCAAAGGATGGAGTTTAATTGTTGTATATCTCGAGGCAAAGTGCCTTGTGATTCATGGAAGAAGCTCGCAAAACATGTGTTCTCTTTTAAACACACATGAAATGTACGAGGATGTTGTTGATATATGTTCAATGTATTTAGGTAATGCTGGACACAATGAAAATTGTCACCCCCCATCAAAGAATGGAGTTTAATTGTCGCATATCTCGAGGCAAAGTGCCTTGTGATTCATGGAAGAAGCTCGCAAAACATGTGTTCTCTTTTAAACACACATGAAATGTATGAGGATGTTGTTGATATATGTTCAATGTATTTAGGTAATGCTGGACACGATGAAAATTGTCACCCCCATCAAAGGATGGAGTTTAATTGTCGCATATCTCGAGGCAAAGTGCCTTGTGATTCATGGAAGAAGCTCGCAAAACATGTGTTCTCTTTTAAACACACATGAAATGTATGAGGATGTTGTTGATATATGTTCAATGTATTTAGGTAATGCTGGACACTATGAAAATTGTCACCCCCATCAAAGGATGGAGTTTAATTGTCGCATATCTCGAGGCAAAGTGCCTTGTGATTCATGGAAGAAGCTCGCAAAACATGTGTTCTCTTTTAAACACACATGAAATGTATGAGGATGTTGTTGATATATGTTCAATGTATTTAGGTAATGCTGGACACGATGAAAATTGTCACCCCCATCAAAGGATGGAGTTTAATTGTCGCATATCTCGAGGCAAAGTGCCTTGTGATTCATGGAAGAAGCTCGCAAAACATGTGTTCTCTTTTAAACACACATGAAATGTACGAGAATGTTGTTGATATATGTTCAATGTATTTAGGTAATGTTGGACACAATGAAAATTGTCACCCCCATCAAAGGATGGAGTTTAATTGTCGCATATCTTGAGGCAAAGTGCCCTGTGATTCATGGAAGAAGCTCGCAAAACATGTGTTCTCTTTTAAACACGCATGAAACGTACAAGGATGTTGTTGATATATGTTCAATGTATTTAGGTAATGCCGGACACAATGAAAATTATCACCCCCATCAAAGGATGGAGTTTAATTGTCGCATATCTCGAGGCAAAGTGCCTTGTGATTCATGGAAGAAGCTTGCAAAACATGTGTTCTCTTTTAAATGGGCATGAAATGTACAAGGGTCATGTCAATAAACATGTATCATTACTAAACATCTTTATACACCAAATCGAGTCTAAGCAATAATAGTCTATCTTATAATTTTGGAGAGAGTCACTTTTCTTTTCAATATACTCATGGATAATAAAATTTACCCCGCATACCAAGAATCAATTCACAAGTACATGAAAATGATGAGTTAACATGTGCAATATGGTCCATGACCTATTAATTTATTCAATATGGTCTCTAGATTATTGGTAAATGTTCAGTGTAATAATTTCATTTATATAAACAACAAATTAGATGTTATTTGGTGATGCAGGCTATTATAAGCTGTGTGTAGCTTCCTTATTTGGTCCACCGTTTAAACTTTAAGGGTCGGAAGTCATATTGGCATATTTTGTCATCTTGAATTAACTAGAAAAAGGAAATAAGATATTTTCATATAATTTAGGGACTAAACATTGTTTTTTTTTTGGTAACTCGGAAACTTTTGTACAGTGGACACACTGCTATATTCTAGTCCACCTACCTAAAGCTATTTTCTGGGTCACTGTGAAGTGAGGAAAAAAAACATAAAAGAGAGAAAATTCGGGCAAAAAACTAACGAAAAATCTTAACTTTTTTGGTCGAGAATTAAAAAAAGAAGGCATTTTTAGCTTTTGAAAACTATAGAGAATTTTGTGAAAATCTACAAATTCACATACTTTGCAAGATTCCAGGTGCCCCACTTCAATAAAAATTGAATTATTCTAGCTCTAAAGTCCTGAAAAAAAAAACTACATTGGACTTCATTAAAAGCATACTAGGATTATCAGCAGGCTTATTGCAGACCGGTGTCGTCGTAGGATTCGAGGTTTCCTTTTTTTTTTTTTACTTTTTTTAATTTACAAGGCGCTGTTCCCCTTACTGCTGCACCAAACGTACCGGCCACTTTCAGCGCACCGTACGAAGCTGCACACGGAAGCAAATTTGGGTTGGAAGATTCCTGCTTTCGCTTGGACTCCTGAACTTGTGGTTGAAAGTTGACAGAAAACGTCGGAAGAGGATTTCCGGAGAGAAATATGCTTTCTCCTTTCCGTCCTTGGCAGCCTATTTGAGCGCTACCCTTTGCTCGTTTTGCTTCCTCACCTTCCTCTGCGCTTCGTATTCTTGGGAAGAATTTCGCTTCTCTGGGTTTTGACAGGTAGAGGGGGAGAGAGAGAGAGAGGGAGGAGAGATGGAGGAGAAGGCTCCGGTTCTGGAGGCAGTGCTGAACGAGGCCGTCGATCTGGTAAGGGATCGAGGCCGAAAAGATGCGAGCTTTTTTGTGGTGGTGTTGAAAAGTTTGAGACTTGATGCAATCTTTTGGTTGGTGAGTGCAGGAGAACGTACCCATTGAGGAGGTGTTTCAATCCCTGGTATGTAACAGAGGAGGCCTCACCTTGGCGGCTGCTGAGCAGAGGCTGGAACTTTTTGGCCACAACAAGCTTGAAGAGAAGAAGGCACTGAGATCACTCACTGTCTTTTGATTTGACCAATGTGTGTGTGTCTGTGGGTCTTTGTTGGTAATAAAGATTTGCACTTTGTTGATTTGTTTCAGGAGAGCAAATTCTTCAAGTTCTTGGGGTTCATGTGGAATCCTCTGTCCTGGGTCATGGAGCTTGCTGCTATCATGGCCATCGCACTTACAAATGGAGGGGTCGGTGAATTTTTCCTCTACTGTTCTGTCTCTCTTTTCTGTTTTAGGGTAAAATTTGAGTTTTTGTGAAAGATGGTATCCATTTGTTTCTGATTCTTCCTTTGCAGGGCAAGCCTCCAGATTGGCAAGATTTTATAGGCATCGTCACTCTTCTTTTTATAAACTCCACTATTAGCTTTATCGAGGAGAACAATGCCGGTAACGCTGCGGCTGCGCTTATGGCTCGTCTCGCTCCCAAAGCTAAGGTATGGGACTGCAGCAACATGTTCTGTTAGTGGCAATCAAGTGATCTTTGGATGTTCTTTGACATTTTGATGTTGTGGAATGGTTGCGGTGATTTGCACGAATGATGCAGGTACTTAGAGATGGAAGATGGGGTGAGCAGGATGCTTCAATCCTGGTTCCTGGTGATATTATCAGTATCAAACTTGGAGACATCGTTCCGGCTGATGCTCGCCTTCTTGAAGGAGATCCTCTGAAGATTGACCAGGTGACTTCTTCGTTACCATTGGGTTTGAAATGATGAGTTAACCCATTACTGAGATTTACTACCCCACAGTCTGCTTTGACGGGCGAGTCTCTTCCTGTGACGAAAGGCCCTGGAGATGGGGTTTATTCAGGATCCACATGCAAACAAGGAGAAATTGAAGCGGTGGTTATTGCAACTGGTGTCCACACCTTCTTCGGAAAGGCTGCGCACCTAGTTGATACGACTAACCAAGTGGGACACTTCCAGAAGGCAAGGCGATAATTTTATATAAACATTAGGCTTGGCTTTCTATTTGATGTGTTTAGGTCATCAATGATGTGTATTATCATTGCGTTTCAGGTTTTGACTGCGATCGGGAACTTTTGTATCTGCTCAATTGCGTTGGGGATGTTAGTCGAGATTATTGTCATGTACCCAATTCAAGACAGGGAATACCGTTCTGGAATTGACAATCTCCTTGTGCTACTCATAGGAGGAATTCCAATTGCAATGCCTACTGTGTTGTCTGTGACGATGGCTATTGGTTCGCATAGATTATCTCAGCAGGTGAGTTGTTTCGATTGACAGTGCTATAGGGAGTGTGATTGCTGATCTGCTAATGTTGATTCTAGGGAGCCATCACGAAGAGGATGACCGCCATTGAAGAGATGGCTGGAATGGACGTGCTTTGCAGTGACAAGACGGGGACACTCACGCTGAACAAGCTTACAGTTGATCAGAATCTTATTGAGGTTGGTCATATATATACATGTATAGTATGTATTTTTTGCTTTTTTCTTTGTTTTTTCATATGTTCTTTTGTCATTGGTTTTAGGAGCCTCTTTTTATTGGTGTTGTTCCCTGAACTCTTGATTTTTTTTTGAACACGACTTACAGGTGTTTGCAAAAGGAGTGGATAAAGAGACTGTCGTTTTGATGGCAGCACGAGCTTCTAGATTGGAGAACCAAGACGCAATAGATGCTGCAATAGTGGGGATGCTTGCAGATCCCAAGGAGGTGAGTATATGGACTATAGTTAGATTTAAAATATTTTTGTTTTTGTCACTGTTCTAATTTTTTTATGCTCGATTTTTGAAATCCGCTCTTTCCATCTTTCTTGGCAATGCAAAGGCTCGAGCTGGCATTCAGGAAGTACATTTTCTTCCTTTCAATCCTACTGACAAGCGAACTGCTTTGACTTACATTGATAGTGAAGGTAAAATGCACAGAGTGAGCAAAGGTGCCCCGGAGCAGGTGAAATCAGAATTTTATGCCTCCTTAACAGTGCTTCAGTTTTCTCATGTTTGGATTAGTTTAATAGTGCTTCCTCCTTTTGTATGGTTCTCAGATCCTAAACCTTGCACACAATAAGTCAGAAATTGAGCGCAAAGTTCATGGTGTGATCGATAAGTTTGCAGAGCGTGGTTTACGTTCTCTTGCTGTGGCATATCAGGTGATTGACCATGTTCTTTAAATCCTGTTTCCCTAGATCTTGCATACCCTTTTTGGCTCTCCTGTTCAGAATTAGCTTCATGTTACGGTTTGTACATCCAGGAAGTTCCTGAAGGACAGAAAGAGAGTGCTGGAGGCCCGTGGCAGTTCATTGGTGTCATGCCTCTTTTTGACCCACCCAGGCATGACAGTGCAGAGACGATAAGAAAGGCTCTGAATCTTGGAGTGAATGTTAAGATGATCACTGGTTGGTCTCTGATTTATCTTCATCTCCAAGTATGATTGGCCTTGGAATGAATTGGTCCACTCTTAGTGATCCAGAAGTTCACAAATATTTGCACAGTTGTGTTGCCCATCTTCATGCATAAATCAGTGTAGCAGTCATCATGAATTGGACTTTTTACATTTGTATATTTCATTTACCTTTTTATTTTGCTTCACAAATGGAAAGTCTGAAGCACAGAGTGCTCACTATACGTGAAGCTATGATTTGGCTTTATTTCGGTGATGTGCGCTTAAAAGTGATTACCTTAATACTCCCTTGGATCTCGTTAAGTATGAACAGGTACTTTTGTAGTGTGGCGAACGTTTTGGCAGTTTTGTCATACTGAAGCATTTGCATGTAATTCAGTTTTATTTCCTCAAATTCAAAGTCCTAATATCCAATATTGATTATGTCCTTTTTCTCGTATTTAGTTATGTCAGCATTTATGTTCAAAAGCCTTCATTGGTTGTTTTCCTCCTTTTATGTCTGTTCTAATGGACAGTGAGGAGAACCTCTGAACAAATACTTTGGAGGAAAAAAATGGACATATTAAGATGCTGAACATTGTGTCATCCTATTTGGATGCACATTCTGTTTGCGTTTCTTGACTTGGTTAGTCTTTGGATGACATAATATCACGTTTCATTTCTCGTGCAAAGTTCTTAGTAAAATGGAATTCTAGCTCTATCATTATAATGGAAAAAACTACGCATAGTTCTTTGGTTTTCTGATTGTGTTGAGCGCTGACTGAGCACTGTGACCTTTATTAGGTGATCAACTGGCCATTGGAAAAGAAACCGGTCGTCGCTTGGGAATGGGGACCAACATGTATCCTTCATCTGCTTTGCTGGGACAACACAAAAATGAGTTCTCTGATGCGGTACCAATTGATGAGCTGATAGAAAAGGCTGATGGCTTTGCTGGTGTTTTCCCTGGTATGGCACTCAAAAACCTACCCACGGGCATGCGCCTATTTAGTATTCTTCATGTTTCTTAAATCCTTGTGTTCCCTTGATTCATGTCCATACTCTCTGATCATGTGGTGAGGCTGCTAGAATTTGGTAGCCAAAACTTGATCGTTGTTGTTAATGTTCATCATAATGATTTGTGTCTAGAGCACAAGTATGAAATTGTGAAACGACTGCAAGCAAGGAAGCACATTTGTGGAATGACTGGAGATGGAGTGAATGATGCTCCTGCTCTCAAGAAAGCTGACATTGGGATAGCTGTTGCTGATGCAACTGATGCAGCTCGTAGTGCCTCTGACATTGTCCTTACAGAACCTGGCCTTAGCGTGATTATTAGCGCTGTTCTGACCAGCCGTGCGATATTCCAGAGGATGAAAAATTACACTGTATGTAATGGGCCTCATTTTAATCCTCTATCGATTTCTCATCCACAGAACTTGATGAATAATTTGGCACATTATCTTGATTTGAATATGTTCATTATTTTCTTCACTGATAAATTTCCAATTTAATCGATTTTTTCTATGCATTTGTCTCCTTTGGCAGATATATGCTGTCTCCATTACAATCCGTATTGTGGTGAGTCAGTGACCTTTTTTCTTTTACATATCATACTGTCGGCATTTTCTGGATCTCTAGCAGAATAATCTGTTTAATCTGCACCCAAAATCAAGTGACTAAGAATCATGACCTCATGTTTTTTCCAATGTAATGTTTTTCCTTTTTCAATGGTCGCAGCTTGGTTTCATGCTGCTGGCTCTCATATGGAGGTTTGACTTTCCACCTTTTATGGTCCTGATCATAGCAATCCTCAATGATGGTTAGTCGCTCCTTCCCATTTGATCCCCAGCAGCAGCTAATTGCCTACGTGATTTTGACTGGGGTTGTGGTTTCAATATCCTGTATTCTTTATGATATACTGGTATGTGTTTCTACTTACTACTTGCTGCTATTGCAGGGACTATCATGACAATATCAAAGGATAGAGTAAAACCATCTCCTCTTCCAGATAGTTGGAAACTGGCAGAAATTTTTACTACTGGCATTGTCCTCGGCAGTTACTTGGCAATGATGACAGTCATATTCTTTTGGGCAGCATACAAAACGAACTTCTTCCCAGTAAGTGGATTGTTGCATAATTTAGATTATTGGTGTTGCTCAGATTGATATACATTCTCATGTAGGTTTTACTGTCAAGTCAGAGATTGTGTACAGTTCATCTGGTTCTCATCTAGAGCATGAATGAAACACGGCATATTCATGTTTCATTCATGATTCCGTGTTTCATTCATGATGCAAATTGTCATTTTCATTTTACTTCTCTTTATTGTATTTCTATGAACTTTGAATGGGTTCCACTCATAGAGATTCTGTCACCCGGAATTTTTCAGCATGTATTTGGAGTGTCCACTCTGGAGAAGACAGCTCATGATGACTTTCGGAAGCTCGCCTCAGCAATATATCTGCAAGTCAGCACTATAAGTCAGGCTCTAATATTTGTGACACGATCCCGGAGTTGGTCTTATGTTGAGCGTCCTGGATTACTGCTGGTAGTGGCCTTTGTGATTGCTCAGCTGGTAATTTGACGACCACCCTGTTTCCTCGTTCTTTGATTTTGTTAACAGTGGTGCAGGAGTGATTTATCTTTTGTACATTCTGAACAGATTGCCACTCTAATTGCTGTCTATGCAAACTGGGGATTTGCTGCAATTGAAGGAATTGGTTGGGGCTGGGCTGGTGTGGTCTGGCTTTACAATATCATCTGCTATATCCCGCTTGATTTTATCAAGTTCTTCATTCGGTATGCAATGAGTGGGAGGGCTTGGGACCTCATGTTCGAGCAAAGGGTATGAATGTAACTTTCCTTTTACTGTTAATAGTTCACCAGGGAAAGTGTTCTGATGCGTTTGCTTTTAATGCAGATTGCCTTTACAAGGCAGAAAGATTTCGGTAAGGAACATAGAGAACGTGAGTGGGCACATGCACAAAGAACGCTGCATGGATTGCAGCCACCTGATGTGAAGTTCAGTGAGCGGAGTCATGCTACAGAGTTGACTCAAATGGCTGAGGAAGCTAAGACAAGGGCTGAAATTGCTAGGTAGGTGGTAATGTTAGGATTACAGGATTATGCTGTGAGATAGTAAACCAGAACATCATCCATGCACTATCTTCCATGTGAACATGAAGAATTAAGGATGAGGATGTTGAACATAGGTACTTAAATATAGGAAAACAGGTTGTCATTTGATGGCTAATATGATGATAAATGTTAAACGCCTTGGTTTATCAATAGATGGAGATCAGAAGTTCACTTCATTTGTAGAGACGGCTTTTTATTCCATATTTAATTTAAGAATATAGTGAGTACCCTGAACAAGATAAATGAACGATGGGATTTAAGTGATAATCAACTTTTTAGCTTTTGGAGTAAGTTGGTCTTAAAAAACTTATCTCCTTGTTTTGACTTTCAATTAGCGTACTGTACCAACACATCTAAAGATGTACAAGCATGTCTGGTCATCTTTGCTTGCTGACATCTGGACATTCCACATTGCTTTGTCTTTTGTCTGTTGAACTCCCGTGTTCTTCTTTTCCTTTTTTGTTGGTTAATTTTTTATCATTTGCTCTTTTAGGTTGAGAGAACTTCGCACCTTCAAAGATCATTTGAATTCAGTTGTCCGAGACAAGCGGCTCGACATAGACACAATACCGCAAGGCTACACAGTTTGAGGAAGAATCTCGTGCTGTCATAGATTTGCACATTCTATGCAGCTCAGAGTGGTGATGTATTTAGATTATCGTGAGGCTTAGATCATACTTCTAGCTCCTATTAACGCATTTCCTATTTTCTGTCCTCAAGGCGCTGTCGAGGTTTTGTCAATGTCTAGTATTTATCACTTTAGGTATCTCGAATGCTGGGCTGAAAGAGCCCCTTTACAATGTGCTGTTAGTTTATATATGATGATGCAGGCTAGTTCTATAGCTTCCATTTTGTCCCATTATTTATCTATTAATTTATGGCTACAAAAACATGATGCTCTTGCATCTTTGCTGAATCTTGGGTGAATAAACCCCGTCTGGATCACAAAAAACATGGTTGCAATCAAATGATGTGCTAACTCTTGCTCGAAATGTCACCATTAATGTCACAAGGTTGGGAACTCAGTGATAGACCAAATCAATTTTCGTCGCTTTTCCTTGATTAGGTAATCGGACCGTGCAAGACTTGAGTAATTCTGCTGACATTTATGCTATTTAAAATGAATTCATGATAACAGAGATACTGCGTCTCGGTGCTTTCACTATGGGTCTGCAATGGTTATTTGCTGCATACCGCTACAACTATATCAACAAGAAGTAGATAGCTTGTACTGGTTCTACATAAATACATCATGTGATAGCCATTTCAATCTTCTTCTCCGACTCTGAGTCGAGGATCGCATCGGGAGTTCCTTTATACTTGTACCACCGAGCACAAAGTAAAAAGTAACCCAAGTTTAGAACACCCAAGGCAGCGATGAGGTAGTAGAAGTAGTCTAATCTCCCTTTGTTTAGATCTTCTGGAAGCCAATTCCCGCTTTCTGCTCCAGCAGTCACCCTGTGGACAATTGATATTAGGAGGCTACTCAAGTAGTTTGCAACTGCAATGCTGCAATAGAACAGAGACCCAGCAACACTCCTCATATTTTCGGGAAATTGCTTGTAATAGAACTCGACTTGTCCAACGGAAGCAAATGCTTCGGCGAGTCCAGCCAACGCGAACTGAGGAACCAGCCATAAAGCCGACATAGATGAAATGGCACCTCTTCTTGGTTCGATACCCAATGTCAGCCTAGTTAAAGCTATGGTCCTCCGTCGTTCTTCAACTAGGGCTGATACCAGCATGGAGATGATGGAGATGAAGATGCCGATGCCAATTCTTTGAAGGAATGTAATGCCGCCTTCTTTTCCTGTGAGCCTTCTCAATAGCGGGACAATGATTCGATCATAGATAGGTATAAAGATGGTGAGGCTGAGCATCAAGAACACAACGAAGGAAGCTGCTGGGATCTTGAAGTTGCTGTTTCCAAGGCGTCGATCGGCTTGTGTGGCCTGAAAAATTGCGTAAGTATGTTGCTGGACTATCACAACAAAATAAATTGCGGCGGCAGCCCATATAGGAACCACCCTCATCAAGCACTTCACTTCTTCCACTTGCTGCATACTACAGAGTCTCCATGGATTGGCTGGCGACCCATCTGGGTTTAACTGGTCCTGGGATGTCTTGATTGCTGCTTTATCTAGGAATCTGTCAAGGAGACAGAAGAGATTCAAGATGTTGGTTTTATTGAAGTTGCCGTTCGGAGCTTCTGTTTACTTGCTAAAATTCTATATTGGAATGTCAATGTAGGCTGTTTACCTGAATTGATCTGTATATGAAAGCTTAGAGTTAAGAGACTCCGCTGGTGTATAGGAGTAAAGAGAAAGCCATGGCTGCTCGGGTTGCTTCAGCCTGCTCTTTTTAATTGCAACTGCTAGGACCTGTACCATGCTAGTGATTGGACTTCCCGTGGCCTTCACTTTCACATATATTTTAGAACCCATGAAGAAGATTGCGCAAGATATGAGCATCAAGATTGCAGGAATCGCTAGACCAATGGCCCAGCTCACGTTCGATTGCACATAGACTATGAGTGTCAAGGAAACCATCTGGGCGAAAGTGAAGGTGAAGAAATACCAGTTGAAGAAGCTGTTTATCCCTCTCTTTCCAGATTCGGTTTTTGGATCAAACTGGTCAGCTCCGAAAGCTAAGTTGCATGGCCTGATACCTGCAGCTCCTGTAATTAGCAGTGCAAACCCCAATATGAGAAACGCCATCTGCCCTCCAGTGGGGCCAGTGCAGAAATTCCTGCTGCTGCAGTGCGGAGGGTGCAGGTCCTTGATGGCCGCCGTTAGTTGTATTACTTGAAGTCCCTTCACAGCGAAATGGTAACGATATAGACAGACATATATATGCAATGTCATCCCTGAGTTACCTAATTTAAGTATGCATTTTGCGAATTGCATTTCATCTACTTCTATCTTTTAGTCATTTGATGGCCGGATTTGAGTGGCATATCAGTTATTTACCCACTAGAGTTTTCAATCTATACACTGAATTCACAAGAAATAGATGATGAAGAAGAATTAGGCAGTAGGCACCATGTAAGAGGCAATAGTGCAGAATGCCAGGGTCTTGTAGCGTCCAAAGTAGGTGTCAGAGAAGAAGGCTCCCAGCAAGGTAGAGAAATTCGCGGTGCCATTGAAGATGTTGATGATATTCGCGGCTGTGATGGTCTTCATGTTGAATACCTTGGTCAGATAGATCAACAGGTTGGCCAAGGTTCCGATGGCTCCAAGCTTCTCAAAAGTCTCATTCCCTGGAAAAATTTCATCCAAATGGGGAGTTCAGGAAATGGTTCTTGGACCAAAAAGAGCAGCATGAGAGCATCCAATGAGCTCTCGGTCTCACCTATAATGAAGGGCATGGCTTTCCATCCTTTGTAGTTGATCTTCGGTTCACTGGTCGTGGTGGCCCTCTCGTCCTTGTCCCTTATGTCTTTCTCATGCTTCTCCATTCTTTCTCCATTGTTCTGCTCCATCATGCCTCTTCTTCCTACAGTCTATCTCCCTGTTTGTCCGCCTTTATAATGGTCTATAGTGGAAACAGGTCAGTATAGAAGCGTGTCATAAAGAGGAACAGAATTTCCATGCCCTTCCTAAACGCCACCTGCCATTCTCTCTCTCTCCCCCTCCTATATATATTTTTGTCTCAGGTATACCCAGCACTCACAGGCTCTGTGTATGAGACTTCGTTGCACAGCCGATGCTAGACCAAATCCGTACAACCCAGATTAAATGTGACCCAGGAATCTGTTACACTATGGCTTTCGAGAAACAGGACTGCTAAAAATTAAAATAAGCACAACATGGACAATAGTGGTTCTGTTTTGTTGCTTTTCTGGATCTTTTTGACGCGTAAATATGACTCTATCCCTAAGTCAGGGTACTTAGTCATATGCTAATCTCTCTTCTCAGATTAATTAATCTTTGGCAGAGTGTGAAGCTGTCCGAGGGCACGTGAGTACCTGTCATGACGGATCAATTTAAGTCCACAAACTGCAAGTTGGTGTGCTTTCTCTGTTTAGAATCCATTGGTGGCGTAAAACGTCATAACGAGGTTACTTGAGTACAGATAAAAATCGTTGGAAGAGAGAAAACGGGATCTTAGGAAAGAAAAGATTCCTGATTGAACTAGAAGCGTTGAGACCTGGCTAACCGGACACGTAGCTCGCGGAACACTGCATTGTCATTGTGGAAAAGGACACAACTTGGTGGTGTTCCATGCAAGAAATTTGAACATCCCAAGATGTGAAGCAACTTGCAACCGCTGGTCAAACCATAGCCTCAAATGAATTGCTGATTCATTGCTTCATCGGCTCAACCACTCAATTAGTAGAAAACTACGGCAATCCTGATAACTCCTCTCTCTCTCTCTCCCTCGTGAGCAACAGTGGCCATTGGTTCTGTCAGGCATGATCGTAACGTGTGGTAAATGACAGAGATGCTTACTTTCCCACCACAAAATTTCAGGCCCACTCATAAAGTGGAGCAAAGAGATGTAAAGCAAGTCGCAATCGCTTCTATCAGAATCAGATAGACTCAATTTCATTCTTTTACTTTCCCAAAGGGGAAAGTAAAAGAAAGATTGCTAACTAGAGACCATTTAGGAACACAATTTACTTAAACCTAACGGAGAAAAGTTGAATGAACAGAAAGATTCAGGAGATGACAGCTCTAAAGTTTATTACTTGAATGATATGCCGCCACTCCTGGATGGCAATGAGCACCGCTAAAGAATCATTTGATTATTCACGATAGTTTTGTGGTTTACCGAAAAAATTAAAATAATGAGGAGATCATATCACTCAGCCAAGCGCGGAACGGTTCTTTTAGAAAGCAATATACCAAGAAGTTGAATGATTTAACTTTAGGAGGATTCTAATGTGGGGAGAATATAACTTCATGCTGATAGATATCCATTTGCTTTGAAGAAGTCTCTGGCATCGTGATCGTAATACAACTGGTTAGAAGTGTTCTAAGTACATGATGTTCTGTAGATTCGAATATCCATAAATTTTTGATCTCGTTCTCTTACACGTTCTGTATTTTTCTTCCTTCTTTTTTCTTTTGCTGTTTCGGGTACGAGGGATTTGAAAACTATTTGTTTCAGCTCAGAAATGCTGACCACATTGTGGTGTTCCCTCTCTTCTTCCACTTGTTCTTGAACCCAGACCAGAATCTTGGCACTGTTTAATAATCATTTGAATAAGGAAAAAAAATGCAAAATTGCATAGATTCGTGTGATCTTTGTGGTCCAAAGAAAAGAGGTTGGCACATCTCATGGCCTTTGTAAAAAAGAATCAAGAGCTTTCGAAGTTAGTAGGAAAAGTCAATAGTTGAACAAATGATATCATAAGTGGTATAACTTTCGTATGGTACTTACTTGATTGCCATATTTTTTTTTTTAAATTACTCGGGTGTTATAATTTATGTGTAACATTTATTTGAGTACCATAACTTTTTTATTGATCGCTTGGAGTGCTATATAACTTTTCAATCAATAGCTTGAGTATTATAACTTTTAAAAATATTCACTACAAGTGCTATGCCAGTCAACATTTTGGCAGTTAGGTGAACATTTAAAAAAAAAAATTGGCATTCAAGCGATCGTTTTTTTTGAAGTTTTGGCACTCAAGTTGTAGAAAAGAAAGTTACGGCTCTCAAGTGAGTGCTGTATAAAAGTTATGGCATTTGCGGCGTCTTTATTACATAAAAAGCCCCATCACCCTATAGTGATGCTTGTCGGAGCACAATATCATTATTGTGCTCTTCGCCATGCCCACAATTGGGAAGGAGAGAAGGCATGGATTCATGGGACAGGTTGGTGTTTCTAAAGACCCGGGGGAACAGATATCCAATCCCTTGACAAGTGTTGGATCGAAATAAGAGTAAATCTGGCTCATTGATCGTTCACGTTTATGTTGTGTGCAATGCCATTATCTGTAGAAGTCGGGAAAAGAGCAAGGAGTTAGGACCAACTATGGCCCATAGAACTGCCCTTTTAGGGTGCTGCAAGAAAAATGGCAATCAGGCTAGGTGAAAGAATGTAAATCCCAGTCTGTGAATTTTGCCTACTGTCTATTTCAGGAAAAGGCATGCCCTTATTCACCGTTGATGTGGTAGACTGAATAATTCATACTAATTATTGTCACACGGACGTCTTTCACAGTTAATTAGACAACTATCGATCTTGGTGCCCAGATCAAGTAGAACTTCGGATCAGATCTTCAAAATTGCGTGAATAGTGTGGTTTTAGACACATCTCTATGCTGTGTTTCGCCGATTTGTTCGATATCTGTTGTCACGCTTTTCATTCGTATTATAGATCTTCTCTATGGCCAGAAGCGGAGTTCTCCAACTGGATCTCTCTCACGTCTCCAGGAAGATCGAGTTTTTTAACATAATGACAGGCGAAGAAATTGAAGTACACAAAGTTTGCCGCACCGACTGCAGCGATGATGTAGTAGTAGTTCTCGAGCCTGTTCTTGTTAAGATCATGACCTCCCAACCATGGCGAGTTCCTGTTCTTGCGAGTGATTATGTGAATCATATTGACAAGGAAGGAGCCTGTGTAGCTTGCAATGGACAAGCTGAGAAAGAAGATTGCGCCGGCGACCGTTCTCATGCTCTCTGGCATTTGTGTGGTGAGGAACTCCAAAAGTGCTACTGCTGCAAATGCTTCGACCATTCCTGATAAGACAAATTGCGGCAAGAGTAATGCGACAGTAATAGGAGATTCGTACGAACCCCGGCTTAAGGCCGAATCTCGACGCTTCCTCTCCACGATTCCAGCTACCAACATGCACAGAATCGACATGATTATCCCTGTGCTGATCCTCTGCTGCATTGTCAACCTCTTGTCTTTCTTAATGATTCTCCGCACATGGGGGATGTAAATGCGCTCGTAGATGAAGATCCATATTGAGAGCGCGATCATCGAGAAGAGGGTCATCCAACCTGGCGGAATCTTGAAGTGGGGTCCGATCGATTTGTTCATCTGAATAGCCTGAAGAATCCCGAATGTGTTCTGCTGGTCCATGGCAATGAAACAGGCTATTCCCGATATCCAAACTGGCAAGATTCCTATCAAGCATTTGAATTGCTCTACCTGTTGGACACTGCACAGCCTCCAGCCGTTCTTCGACATTCCTTGGCTATCCAATTCATTTGGATCGATGATAAGAGCTGCTTTATCCAGAAACCGGAATCTGTACGTACGAGTTAGCTTGACCACCCCCTGGTCTGATTCTTCTGGTGAAGGATCGTAGGACGGTTGCTCCCAATCGGGTCCAAGAGTTTGGCGACGCTTCCAACATGCAGCCACAAGCACCTTAGCCATATCCACGAAAATGCTTCCTTGAGGCTTCTTGCAGAAATAAGTCTTACGACCGAGCAGGAAAATGGATATAGACAGTCCAAGGCAAGCGGTCGGAATGGCGAACCCGAGAACCCAACTAACATTAGTCTGTACGTAGATGACAGCGGTGAGAGCTATGAGGAGTGCAACGGTGAAGGAGAAGTACCACCAGTTGAAGAAGCTCTCCAGTTGTGCTCTTCCCTCATCTGTTCTAGTATCAAACTGATCGGCCCCGAATGCGATATTGCAAGGCCTAATGCCGCCTGCTCCAATGGCCAAGAGGGCGAGTCCAGCAAAGAGAAAACAAAGCTGCCAACTCTGAGGCTGTGGGCAACTGGATTTGCCGATGCACTTGGACGGGTGTAATCGTGGTATACCCGCGGTTAGAGTCATGGTCAACATGCCCTATGAATGAAAACTTCCGTTGATTATCGAAATCGAGACGGACACCTGGAAAATTTATTGAGGATGACGAATAGGGAGGTTACCAAGAGAGACGCCGACGAGCCATAAAGGAGAGTTCGGAACCTGCCCAGGTATGTATCAGAAATGAAAGCGCCAGCAAGGGATGTGATGTTCGAGGAACCGGACCAGATGTTCACCACGTTAACCAAAAGAATGCCGCCCATGTTGTACTCAGTACGCAGATACATCGTTATGTTAGACACCAAGCTCATCGAAGCTAGTTTCTCAAACGATTCATTCCCTTCAAAGTCGAAACAAGAAATTCTAACTTTTTAGCATCAAATGATATATGCCTAGACAAAGACAGGAGACAGAGAGAAATGATCACTCGAATGTTCAAGAGTAGTAGCTATTATGAACTGAAACTGAAGTGAAGTGTGTAAATTGAGGACCACAGTACCTAGAATGTACTTAATGGCTCTCCATCCTCCTGCTTTCCTACCATCTGCAGCAGAGCGTGAAGGGTTCTCTTCATTTACCGAGTTAGCCGAGTGAATTGAGTCCTCTGTGCTACTCATGTTGTCCAGCGCCGAAGTGGATTTCCTTTCCTTCTCAATGCGATCCGGTCTATATGGTTTCATTAAACTGGAAGAGCGTATCGCTCAAGAAGCTCCGACAGGGAAACGAGAGGCGTTCCTCGATGCATTTCCAGGGATGTGAATCGCCACGTTTGAATCTGATGCTGAGTTTCTTAGTCCCACGTTTTCTAGGATTGTCTGGATTTTAGCTGATTTGTAGCGGGTTTTGTTATGGACTCACTTTTGATCCTAAACTCGCGCTGCGTGTGCATTTGTCCTAGTCTTACCAAGTTTGCCTGCCCCCACTTTCTTCGCGGCAAAAGAACGCTTCAAGTGCCATAACTTTGGCCAAAGGGACACTTAAGTGCCATAACTTACGAAAGGTACACTTAAGTGCCAAATTCGAAAAAAAAACGGATCACTTGAGTGCCACTCCGGCCAAAGTCCGGCCAAAACGCCAACGTGGCGTTTTTCCGGCGAAGCACGCCCAAAACGACGCCGTTTTGCACGTTGACGTGGCCAAAACGGCGTCGTTTTGAGCTGACGTGGCAAAAAGAAAATTAAAAAATTAATTAAATTAATTTTAAAATTAAATTTAGTTAAAATATTTAAAAATAATAATTTTAAAATTAAATTTATTTAAAATATTTTAAAAAATAATAATTTAAAAAACTTTAAAAACCTTTAAAAATATTTTAAAAAAATTAAAAAAAAAGGGAATGGGGGGAGGCGGCTGAGGGAGCAGCCCTCAGCCGCCGCCGCCGGGAAGGGCCGGCGACGGCAGGGGGAGGGTCGGCCGGGGTCGCCGGGCCCTGGCCAGGGGCCGGCGACCCCGGCCGACCGGCGGCGAGGGCTCGCGAGCCCTCGCCCAGATCCGGCGAGGGTCGGCGGCCCTCGCCCGGCCGGGCCAAGGGCCGCCACCTGCCGGGGGTCGCCCCAGCGGGCGGCGGCCTTGGCCCGGCCGGGCGAGGGCCGCCGACCCTCGCCGGATCTGGGCGAGGGCCGCGCGCCCCCCCAGATCTAGCGGCGAGGGCTCGCGGCCCTCGCCCAGATCCAGCGGCGAGGGCCGCGAGCCCTCGCCCAGATCCAGCTGCGAGGGCTCGCGGCCCTCGCCTAGATCCAGCGGCGAGGGCTCGCGAGCCCTCGCCGCCAGTCGGCCGGGGTCGCCGGCCCCTAGCCAGGGCTCGGCGACCCCGGCCGACCCTCCCCCCGCCGTCGCCGGCTCTTCCCGGTGGCGGTGGGGCGGCGGCGGCGGCTGCCGCCTCCCCCTGTTCTTTTTTTTTTTTTTTTTTTTTTTTTTTTTTTTTTTTTTTAAATTTTTAAATATTATTTTTAAAAATATTTTAACTAAATTTAATTTTAAATTTAATTTAATTATTTAATTATTTATTTATTTTGTTCCACGTCAGTCGAAACGACGCCGTTTTGGCCACGTCAACGTGCAAAACGGCGCCGTTTTGGCCGCGCTTCGCCGGAAAAACGCCACGTTGGGGTTTTGGCCGGATTTTGGCCGGATTGGCACTCGAGTGATCTCTTTTACTCCGATTTTGGCACTTAAGTGTACCTTTCGTAAGTTATGGCACTTAAGTGTCCCTTTGGGCAAAGTTAAGGCACTTGAGGGGTCCGCACCTCCTTTCTTCGCCCTCGGTGTTGTGGAAACAATTCATGCGCGAACTGGTCAAACTTGGACATTCATGCCATTCTTATGATATCAAAAACTTTCATATCTATATATACATGTCCAAAGAGTATATAAATTTTGTAAATAAATGACGTGAGATAATTCAACACCCTTCTCGCGTGTAAGTTGGATTAGGAGCGACATGCGGAATTTGACAAATAAGGCCGTGGATGCGAAAATTGGGCAGAAGGGCAGCTCTAATACCACAGTAAGAATATGTGGAGGTGCATTGCATGATGTTTGTGTACGTTGTAACGAAGAACATGACCTGATCCCAGATCAAGCATTGCAGGTGAGGTCGCCCAAGGCCAGCGACGCCATCGGCGGAGGTCGCAACCTGCGCAGCTCGAGCAAATAGACATGACGGAGTAGCCATCAAATTGAGGGGGACGCAAGCCACGACAATGGTGTGGAAGGGCAGAGGACTTCAATCGATTGAGTTTTCGGCTTGTTCTAGGTTACCAAACTTTCATTGGGTTACCTAATTAGGAAAACAATTCTAATTCTCTTTAATTGTTGGCAATTTCATAAATGGTTGGTATATTTAAAGCATTGATAAAAAAAAAGAAAAGAAAACATATAGACGTTGATAAACAATTCAAATTAAAGTTTTTTTTTTTTTTTTTTTGTGACCGAGGAACCCGAAGACCCCTTCGGAGTCACACCACCCTTCGATGCCCGGTGGCACGGTCGAATGTTGTTGTAAGTCACTATTTAGACGTAAATCTTGGGGGAGATTGGCCTAGAAACCCACCACCAGGGTCCCCCGCTTAAATCACAAAACTGCTCTGAAAGTTGTGGCAGACATGAGTCGAACCCCTGACCTGCGAGATCAGGAGGCCAGTTCTCAACCAACGCAGTCATACGTGGGTGGGCAATAATTCAAATTAAAGTTGGTAGACCAAAACTACAAAACTTAAGCAAAGAAAAGTTAACATTCACACAAAAAAATTGGTAATTTCATATAATTTTTGGTAAATTCAAGATGTTCATAATAAAAGTGAATAATTTCATACAGTTGGTTAACAATCAACGGATGATCAGATTGGGTCGGACCGATCGACCCATCGCCTAGGTTGACGACATCATGACGTCAGTTGCACGTGCCTTGCATGTGATGTCAGCCTGCATGTGCCTCACATGTACTTGAGCAATGGTTGGCTGATGTCATAATGACGTTGGCCATGTGCGTGGTGCATGCACATGGGCAATTGCTTGTATGCGCATGCAGCGCATGTGCCTGCGATTGCCGCACACACGTGGGGCACATGCGCTTGAGGGAAACTGGCTCGTGCCGATGACGCTACTTCCTTTCGGCTGCACGTAGCGGTGCGTTTGGCCACCTCTGGTGGCGTGCCTCCACTCGTTTTTCTTGTCTCGATGAAAACTATAACCCAACGCTATTTTAGATAAACTTTGACTCACATAAAATCGAAAAGAAGGGGCGAACAACATGCGGGTGTCGGAATTTCCATCCTTGAGCGTTCGATGGCGACATTTGTCAAAATTTGGCCAAAAATCAATTATAAACATAAAAAGAAAGATTGGGAAATAGGAACAACGTTGCTCTAATACGAATGATGAAAACGAATTCCTGAAAAACGAACCGATACTCGAACAATCGAGTATTAAAAATAAATGTGGAAACGTGCACAGGAATTATATAACACCAATCAAAAGGCATATCACGAAAACATACATACCTTATTTGTCATAGATTAAGTACTTGTTGCAATCTCAGAGGAATTGATTGACGCACCGGAGTTCCGTTCTTTAAGAGGGAATACATTGCTATCTCAAAGGAAGAAAAAAAAAATAAACCGTTTTATTTTGTTTTCCAATGTTTATTCTTTTTCATATTTATACAGCAGTTATTTTCACTTAAAAATTAATTGTCTTCTTCCTCTTATGGGTCATTCCCTTATGGGACAAGTTAGGCCCAACATGGGCAGACGGGCTCTTAGCCCAATAAATTAAAAAAACCCATCACACACACGCACACGCACGTTACATGACACACACACGTTACATGCTTTTCTTGGTTCAAATGACAAACATTTGATGTTGCAAGGATGATGGTTGTCACACACATGTTACATGCTTTTCTTGGTTCAAATGACAAACATTTGATATGCTTTTCTTGGTTCACTGCCCATGGGCTCTTAGCCCAATAAATAAATAAAAAAACCCATCACACACACACACACACGCACGTTACATGACACACACACGTTACATGCTTTTTTTGGTTCAAATGACAAACATTTGATGTTGCAAGGATGATGGTTGTATAGTGCAGGAAGAAGCTGGTGGAGATACTTAGGGCAGAACTTGAGAGGAGGAAGCGAAAGCAGCATGAGTGGAGTGATCTGATGGGTGAACTGATACTGATTTAAGATGAGAATGGGAACAAGTTGAAAGATGATGAGGTGGTTGATAACATCGTGAGCCTCCTCATTGGAGGCTTTGAATCCATGTCTAGTGCATGTACTTGGGCCTTTTATTTTCTTGCCTTGCACCAAAATGTTCTTCGTAAACTCAGGGTAAATTGATCGATTGGCTAATTGGATTTATTTTTAAGTCATTTTGGGGATTAAATATGCAATTGAAAAAGCATAACATGACTTTATAGTTGCCTCCATTCGTCATGTGAATTTTCCTGCAGGAGGAAAACGTGGCTTTTAGCAAGAACAAGATTGGAGAGCTCATCACCAGTGAAGATGTTACAAGGATGAAGTACACGAGCAAGGTCCATTCATTTGTTCCCCCTTTTTTCTTTATCATAAACCCATATATGGCTTAAAATATAAATGGATTATATTTGGGCCACTCAATTTAGAAGAGACTATCTTAAATGGGTTATAAACTTAAAGGCTAAAATAAATGGGTCTTAAATGGGTTGAGTTTAGACCCATTTTCAACCCATTAGCTCACCCACACTCTCTCTTCCTCTTATAAAAATGTTTTTAAAAAATCAATTTTTTTTTTAAAATTTTCTTTTATTTTCCTTTTTTTTTTTTTCATTTTTCTTCCTTCTTCCATTTCCTTCGCTAATGGCTGGTGATAGCGACGGTTGGCTAGGTGAGCTCGAGCTCACTGATTGGGTGAGGTTGAGACCTCACTGACAACTGGCGAGGTTGAAGCCTCGCGATCCAATGAGAATTGAGCTTGCCGGGCTAAGGCGAGCTCCGGCAAGCTCGAGCTTGCCAAGGACTGGCAAGGCCGAGACTTCGCCGGCCTTTAGCGAGGCTCAAGCCTCGTCAGATTTAGCGAGGTGGAGCCTTGCCTGAGGTTGGTGAGGTTTGGCTCGCTAGTTGTCGCCATGGTCGGTGACTGACAAAGGAAAAGGAAAAAGAAAAAAGGAAAAGAAAAGAAAAGAAAATTGATTATTAAAAAATAAAAATAAAATTTAGAAATTAGATTTTAAAAAAATAAAAAATATTAAAAAGAATGCAATCAGATTTTTCAATTTTTTTAATTTATTTTCAAATTTCGGGTAAATATTGAAAAATATTGTTATTTTTCGATAAAATAACTTCATAAAAATATTTTTCAAGAAAAAAAGAGAGCCTCAATTTTTTTAAAAAATTAAAAATTATCCATCAAATTTGTATTTAATGAAAGAGTTTTAGCAATATCATTTTATATAAAAAAAATCATCAGAAATAAGCTTTCATATAATTGGAAATATTTTAGCAATACAATCTTTAAAAAAATTCACAAGAATAAGTTTTCCTATATTTGGCTAAATATGGAAGTATTTTAATAATATGGGTCAGGTATTGGTCAAAAAATTTATATTGTATGAAAATTGATCAAAATAAGTTAAATGAGTCAATATGAGTCAGACAATTTTTGATCCGATCTGAACTTGACTTGACTCACCCATTTGACGGTACTGGATCACCTCAAGATTCCCTCTCATCATCACAAAACTGTCGAACTTGAATTAATTCATCTATTTTTCTTAAGGTGGTAGAAGAAATACTCAGACTAGCCAGTGTGTCAGCTTTTGTGTTTCGATCCGGCGATGGAGACGTCGAACATCAAGGTATTAAAAATAAATTCAACGGGGAGTTTTGTTGATATCGGAAGTCGTTCTTGATAGTCATGTTCTAATGATAAGGAAGACTTGCAGGTCATGTAACACCTAAAGGATGGAAAGTTTTCGACCAAAAGAAAAAAAAAAGGATGGAAAGTTATTGTGTGGCTTCGATACGGTCAAATAGATTCGAGAAATTTCGAAAATCCGTTATGCTTTAACCCGGATTGATGAAATGTACGTCGATATCATCTCATCCATCTACTAACTTTTTTGAATCATTCGACACATCGTTTGTAACGACCTGGGCCTCATTATATGATATTATTTGCTTTAGATATTGAGTTCTCACGGTTTTAAAACGCGTCATGCAGAAGCAAAGGCGCGGCCCACCGTCACGCAAGGGCAGAGGCGGGTCCACTAAACGCCTTCTCTCAAGTTATAATATTATCCGCTTTAAAGACATGCACGAAACAACCTCATCCCTCACGAAAAAGGCATACATGCAACAACCTCCTCCCTCACGAAACGCGTTGGCTCTGATTTGTTGTCCCGTACATCATTCCATACGTCATTCTCTCCCTCACGAAACGCGTAGGCTCTGATTTGTCCCATACGTCATTAATGCTCACGAAACCGTCCGCTCTGATTTGTCCCAAACGTCATTAATGCTTGAATTGTGCCGTCATTAATGCTTGTCCCATACGTTATTAATACTGAATTGTCCATAGCTTCCGAGTTCATAACTTCTATCCAGCCATAATATTTGATTTGTCTCATATGTTATTCTCCTCCCTCACGAAATGCATTGGCTCTGATTTGTCCCACGTTATTAATGCTGAACTGTCTGAGTTCATAGCTTATATCCAGCCATAATATTGTCCGCTTTGGAGGTATGCACGCAGCAACCTCCTCTCTCATGGCTTTGTTTTCAATGCAGCAAAAGTGTACGTAAAACGTGTCGCACAGATTAAAGGGATTTAAGCCTTATAAACTAGTCCCAGGACTCCTCCTTAAGCGATGTGGGACAGGAGACGCGCCGCGCTTGGGTCGTCACATCATTTGTCTTAATAACTTACCGTTTACTTTTATACAAACTGGCAAAACCGGGATTCTTGCAAGTCTTTGGCAGGGGATCGAGAATATGTGCCGTGAACATGCTCGCCAGGATGCAAATTGCTCTTTTCCTGCATCATTTATGTGTAGGATACAAGTAATTACTAATGCTTTTGTTACATCCAGGCAAAAAGAATTTTCTTGCTTTATTTTGCATTCAATCGGATGTGTTCTTGAGGTTATGTGATAATTTTGTAGGTGGGAACTGAAAAATCCAGATGTGAAAACTACTTACGTACCACATCCAAAGCCCGCAGATGGAGTGAAGATTGTACTCAGCAGAATGTAGTCAGACTCTTCTTTATTTTGCGCGCTTTTAAATTGGCTTGCTTATGCTGTAAATCTTCCAATGCGACCTTACCTTTACGTGTCGTTTGTTCAAAAGTTACTTACGGAAGTAATACGAATTGTCCTGTCTGAACTCAAGAAATGAAAGTGCGAAATCCGGCAAAGCTGTGTTTGTGTTTGTACCAACAGTTGATAATGAGATGCTATAGCACATCAAGGATGCGAAGATAGCCCAAGGAAGCTGTGGACGCGCTAAACTCTCTTCGAAAAGGCGAATGGCGCAAAGCTCCAGAAGCTGGAGAAAGACCTATGTGTTACTCAACCCGATTTGTCCGTGACTCAATAATTTATAAATGTCAAAAATCTTTGCGGCGAAATTACGAAGCTGGATCATCAAAATCCTATCACATAAACAAAGATGAAGAGAATCATCATTCATGGCCTAAGACCAGAATGTAATGGTCATGTCCGCAGTCTCTGTAAAAGACAGACAGGCAAGCTTTCTATAGCAGAAAAGGTTTGAAAGATAAAGTTCAAGCGAGTTCGAGATGGGAGACTAAAGAAAGCTCATCCCATAAAGCGACCAATCTAAGTTCTTGTTGCGGAATATGGAGGCCAATTGAATCAGATAAGATTGTTGAAAGGAAGGAAATGAAATCGAACATCCGATTTATATGCTTTGATCCAAATATCGGAACCTACATCTATGGAAAAAGCATCACGGAGTTCTTCTATAGAAACTAAGCGATATAACAGAAATTACAATAATTCAAGCACTCAAGTACTCTCTTAATGTTTCTCGGCCTTTAATTATATCAAATAACCCACACAGTATTTAACTCCTTATAATTTCTAGTGAAACCTTACTCAAAGAATTAAATAAATTCTTCTCGTAAGAATTTAACTGACTAAATCACAACAGTGTGTAATTACAACAAACAAATTGCTCTGAAATCTCCGGAGAAAAACTCCCTACATGTTTTCTTCTTTTGTGTAGTCTCAGAGCTCTCTCTCCTCTCGGCCACCAAGGACTTTTGTTTTCTCTCGGCCACCAAAGTAACTTGGTGCAATTCTTGTCCCGTGTCTCTCACCCTCTTTTATAATGCACAAGAGAGAGTCTTCATCATTCAATGACCATGACCATTGAATAATCATTTATTGCAATTCATGATGCTCACATAGGAAAGAATCTTCTCAAGATAAAAAAATCCACCTTGCATTTATTAAGATGGGCTCCATCCAACTTCCTTTTTCATTCCTCTTTCCACTGAGGCTTCCACACGCTTCTTCACGAGGGTTCCTTCATTTAATATGCAAATAGAGGGATTTTCATATGTGCTACTTGAGCAAGTCTCTCCATTGACTCGATCACAGCTTCGCATAGAGCCAAGGAAAGAGAGTTAATAAAACACGTATGTTTTCTCTACTGCTTTTCTACAAATGCTGAGAAATAAATGCAAAATGAAATCCATATGCAATCTTCCTTTTCTCACAATTGCAGCTAAACATAAATGCAATCATGTGCAGTTTGGACCGAAGAAGAACTCCCACAAAATCATAAGGTCGGTTCAATCTAATTTATTTAGACTAAGTATTGTTCAATGGGTTCAAACTTGAGACATATTTTAACAGTTCCAATCCAGGAGAAGTTTCCAATGCAAGTGAGCTCAAAGTAGTTGATAAGAATCGCACACCAATTCTAAAATAATAACACAAGCAAACAATCCATATAGGCAAAATGCAATAATAAAAGAAGAGAATAAAAAAAACACACCATGAAAATTTGTTTTCAAAGTTCATCCAAACTTGGGCCATGTCTTAACACAAAAACACCCTGCAAATTCACTAAATTTTGAAGCAAATAGGAATACAATAATAATTTTCTCTCGAAACAAGGGCATAAAGAAATTGAGAACACTTACAATATATATCTTTTTTTGCTGCACACACTCACATTTTTCTTCATTTTTGGCCGATACTACCTCTCTTTTTCTTTTCTTTCTAATTTTTTTTTTTCAGTCATTCCCAAGTACTACCTCTCAATAGCTGATATATGAGGTGTAGTTTTTAACCTAAAAGCAAATTGAAGTGAAAAGACAAAAACATTCCTAAATAAAAAATTTGGCTTCACCTTGCAATAATCTCCCACTTGAAAATAGATACACCTAATGCACCATGCAATTTTGCATCCATCTAGTCCAAAAACTAGCAACTGGAACTTGTGCTTCTATGCCACTCCTCTTCAATTAACACGGAGTAATATTTATGGTAGTAGTACATAAAATATTTTTCTCTCTATCTATTACCTTGGTAAACATGTTAGTTGGATTTTTCGAGCCATCAATCATTTGCAGCTTTAACTCATTATCTTCCAATGCTCACTTGATGAAACGATAAGGCCTTTAGATATGTCTAATTCTTGAATGACTGTTACATTCTTTTGCTAAGTGCACTGCACTTTGACTATTACTCAACAGTGAGCTCATTTGTTGCTTTCCATGTAGCTCTTCCATGTAAACTATATGATTTTTTTGGAGGTTTCCATAATCGCCATGTACTCCACTTCTGTTGTTGATAAAGCCACTACTCTATGTGGTTGAGATACCTAACACACTACTATACTTGGAACTATAAAATACACATCCAATGGTACTTTTACCACTATCTTGATCACTCAAGTGATCTTCATTCATGTAGTCCTGTAGGTTTAGAGATGTACCTCCATAACAAGAAGAGTAATTTGATGTACCTACTAGACATCTCGACATCCATTTTAGTGCATTCTAAAACTATTTGCCTTGGTTCTTTAAATATAGACTTACAATTTCTACTGCCTGTGCAATGTTTAGTCTCATGCTTACCATGGCATATATCAAACTTCCTACTGTTGATGCATATGGGACTACTGCTATACCATGTTTCAAAGTTCGAGTGTTCGGACATATATCATTTGAAAGTTTATAGTGACTTGCTACAGGAGTTGCAACTAGTTTACCTTATCCATGTTGAATCTCTTTAACACATTGTTCACACAGTCTTCCTATAATAGTCATAATTTGTTAACTTTCCTAACCCTGATGATTTTTATGCCTAAGATCTTCTTGGCCTCTCCTAGGTATTTCATAGAAAACTGTAATGTCAACATCCTCTTCATTTTTGCGGTTCTCTTTATATTGGATCTACTTACTAGTATGTCATCCACATATAAAGAGAGATAAATGATATCACTATTACCATACTTGCGAAAATAAACACAATGATCAACTCACAGTATGCAAATCCTTTTTAAATACCATTGCCGTGGAGCTTGCTTTAAGTCATACAAGCTTTTCTTCAAGCGAAATACCATTTATTCCTTACTTTTGACCTCAAAACCTTTAGATTGTGCCATGTATAGCCCATGTATAGCTCTTCATCTAGGATACCATACAAAAACACCATTTTCACATTCAATTGTTTGAGATGAGATCCTCCATTGCAACTATACTCAGTAGAACTTTAATTGATGTCGATTTCATTATTGATGAAAATATCTAAGAGTAGTCTTCTTTTTGAGAAAAACCTCTTTGATCACAAATCTCGCCTTGCATTTAATACTGTAATTTGCTTAATTTTTGATAATGTACATCCATTTGTTTAACAAAGCCTTTTTAGCAATGGGCAACTTGGTCAACTCTCAAGTTGCACTTTGAAGTAACGAGCATTGTCTCATAACACACGTCCACTATATGTGTGATGTCTCTTTCTTTACCTCATCATAAGTCTTCAATTCTCTCAAATCTATATATAAGATGTGGCCCAAATAGTGTTTGCTATTGGAAAAAAAATTACCTTTAGTTTTCTCACATGCATAGACCTCTTCAAGATAGCTACTTCATGGTTGTAAGTCTGTTCCAGATCACTGCATTCCTCTTTAACTGCATGTTCATTAATAATAGGTTCATCTCGAACATCCCCTTCAAGAGCACTCTAATCTATTAGAACAATTTTCATGAGCATTGTGTCTAGCTCAACTTATTTTGGTTCCACCGCTCTCTTATGCTCTATTTGATGAGCATTGTACATCTTTTCTTCATGGAATACTACATTCCAATTGCGGATGATTTTTGTTATTCTCATAATCTCAAAGCTTATAGCCATACTCATAGTCACCATATTCGATAAAGATGCACCTTTGGGACTTAGCATCAAGCTTCTTCCTATCCTCTCTATAAATCAAATAATATGCAATACAACAAAAAAATTTCAAATATGAATAATAATCTTTTTACCCAACCACCGCTCTTATGGTAGTCATCCATATAGCGCACTAGATGGAATCCTGTTGATTAGATAAATAATTGTATCAAATGTAGTAGCCCATAAGAGTAGTAGGAGACCCGCATGTAGTCTTATGCATCTCGTGCGCTCCAAAATGGCCTTGTTCCCAAAGGTTTGATTAGAGAATCCAACCGTAACATAAATAGAAATATATTCTGTTTTTTAACTTGCTTTTCCCCTTCTTTATAATGTAAGCAGGGCATATGAACTAGACTCTTTGCAATTTTCTCCCTGCGCCGTGGGCATATGCGATAATAAACACAATGATCAACCTTACAGTGTGCAAATCTTTTTTCTTCCGTGAAACCATCAAACTTTAAGTACCATTGCCGTAGAGCTTGCTTCAAGTCATACAAGCTTTTTTCCAAGTGACATATCATGTGTTCCTTACCTTTGACCTTAAAACCTTTAGACCGTGCCATGTATAACTCTTCATCTAGGTCACCATACAAAAACACCATTTTCACATCCAACTACTCGAGATGAAGATCCTCCATTGCAACTATAATCAACAGAACTTTGATTTGATGTCAATTTTATTACTAAAAAAAATATCTTGTAGTAATCGATCCCCCCTTTTTTTTTTTCTGGGAAAAACCCTTTTAATCACAAATCTCGCCTTGCATATGATATTGTCATTTGCTTCATTTTTTTTTTTTTTTTTATCATGAACGTCCATTTGTTTAACAAAGCCTTTTTATTAGTGGGCAACTCGGTTAACTCTCAAGTTTTGCTTTAAAGTAAAGGGCGTTATCTTTCATAGCATGCTCCCATTGTATGTGATATGCATCTTTCTTTGTCTTATCATAAGTCTCTGATTCTCTCAAATCTACATATAAGATATGGCTCATAATAGTGTTTGCCAGACGGAAAAAAATTACCTTTAGTTTTCTCACATGTGTAGACCTCCTCAAGATAGGTACTTCATGGTCATAAGTTTGTTCCATATCATTACGTTCCTCTTGCCTGTCCATTGGTAATAGGTTCATCTCGAAGATCCCCTTCAAGAGCACTCTGATCTAATGGAACTATCTTTACGGGCATTGTGTCTAGCTCAACTTATTTTGGTTCCACTGCTCCTTATGCTCTATTTGATGATCATTGTACATCTTTTCTTCATGGAATACCACATTCCAATTGCGGATGATTTTTTTATTCTCATAATCTCAAAGCCTATAGCCATACTCATGGTCACCATAATCGATAAAGATTTACTTTTGGGACTTAGTATCAAGCTTCTTCCTATCTCCTCTATAAATCAAATCATATGCAATACAATAAAAAACTTTCAAAGAATAATAATCTTTTTAACCGATCACTGCTTTTACGATAGTCTTCCATCTAGTGCTTTAGATGGATTCCCATTGATAAGATAAATAATTGCATCAACTGTAGTAGCCCATAAGTATGGCGGGAGATCCACATGTAGTTTTTTTGCATCTCGCGCCCCAAAATGGTCATGTTCCCAAAGGTTTAATTAGAGAATCCAACCGTAACACAAATAGAAATATATTCTGTTTCCCTTTTTTTTTTTTTTTAACTCGCTTTTCCCCTTCTTTATAATGTAAGCAGGGCATATGAAACAGACCCTTTGCAATTTTCTCCCCGCGCCGTAAGCACATACGTCATTTGTCGCTGTGGTCATACCCTAATGTTATGCAGTTATATTATTCTTCCTACAACCATAAGTAGTCGAGAGCAAAATTCTGCAAGTGTCCAAGCAGCTTCTCCTTCACTCATTTGACGCTCTTCGACCAGCATCCGATTGACATGGGATCGAAACCGACCCCGGTTTGCCATGTGGTGGCCTTGCCTTACCCAGGCCGAGGTCACATCAACCCCATGATGAACCTCTGCAAGCTCCTGGTCTCCAAGAAGCCCGACATCCTCATCACCTTCGTCGTCACGGAGGAGTGGCTCGGCTTCATTGGCTCTGAGCCCAAACCGGCTAACGTCCACTTCGCCACCGTCCCCAATGTCATACCGTCGGAGCTCCATCGAGCCAAGAACTTCCCTGCCTTCATGGAAGCCGTCTTCACGAAGCTGGAAGCTCCAGTGGAGCAGCTGCTGGACAGGCTGGAGCTGCCGGTGGCAGCTATCATAGCGGACACGTACATGCTATGGGCGATTAGGGTTGGCAAGCAGAGGAATATCCCGGTGGCCACGCTTTGGACGATGTCGGCGTCAGTGTTCTTGGTGTTTCATCATTTCGAGATGCTTCAGCAGAAGGGCCATTTTCCGGTTGACTTGTCAGGTGCGCCTTCTCATAGTATCTGATGCAAAGGAGTTCTGTGTCTGTAGTTGTATGCGATTAATATTTGAGAAACATGCGGTGCTTCCGAGACCCCGTGTCGGCACGACAAAAACCCAATATCACAGATTGTACGAAGATGTTGAGGCGTTCGCGTTACTCAGTCTAGCGGAGATTTTTTACTTGTAAGCTCAAGAAAAACCATCAGAAAAGATCAATGAAACCTGCTAAAGAAATGATAAACATATGTGCACGCCTAGTCCATTGTCGTGTCTATATAATACGCTAAAGTCCAAGGAAAGAAAACCTTTAAAGTTCAAACTAGGCGAGGCCATCGTAATTAGAGAAAGGATCGCCTTTCGATGCGCAGTAGGTGGTTTGATTATACCGAGATTAGATCTGTGCACATAGGTAATCTTTCTAAATCAGCTATGGGCTAGGTTCGTGCACCTGGTTGTTTTGATCGATCTGTCGTCGACGATGGCCCGCAAAGACGAAATCTCCTCACCACTTCTGGACTGATTTCTACTGCTAAGGAACGCAGGAAGCATAGGCCGAGTGTAAGGTCATTTTTCTTGATTCTTGAATGGGAAAACAGTGATTGATTCGCCCGTTCTCTCTCTCTTTTTTGTCTGTGTGTTGGCAGAGAGGGGAGAAGAAGAAGTGGACTACATTCCAGGAGTCGCCAGGACCCGCCTCGCGGATCTACCCACGTTCTTGTTCGGAAATGATAGCCAGTTAGTGGGCGGAGTCCTGGAGTGCATCGCCTGGACGTCCAAGGCCGACTACTTCCTCTCCACCTCCTTCTCCGAGCTCGAACCTCGGGCCTTGGACGCCATCCGTTCTCAGCTCTCCACGCCCGCCTACTGCCTCGGCCCTGCCATCCCCTTCCTCGACAGCGACGGGGCCGGCGATGCGGCTTATCTCCGGTGGCTTGACGCTCAGCCCATAGGGTCGGTCCTGTACGTCTCTCTCGGGAGCTTCCTCTCGGCCTCTGATGCTCAGATGGAGGAGATGGCGGCCGGGGTGCGGGACAGCGGCGTGCGGTTCCTGTGGGTGGCTCGCGGGGAGACGTCGCCGGTTGGGGGCGCGCGCGAGGAGGGCGCGGGCCTGGTGGTGCCCTGGTGCGAGCAGCTGAAGGTGCTGTGCCACCCTTCGGTGGGCGGGTTCTGGACCCACTGCGGGTGGAATTCCACGCTGGAGGCCATCTACGCCGGGGTCCCCATGCTGACGTGTCCCTTGCTCATGGACCAAGTCCCCAACAGCAAGCAGGTCGCGGAGGACTGGAAGATTGGGTTGAGGGTTAAGAAGGAAGACGGCGGCGGCGGCGGCGGTGGCGAGAATTTAGTCACCCGGCAAGAGATTGCACGGCTCGTGAGGAAGCTGATGGATGCGGAAAGCGGCGAGGGGAGAGAGATGAGGAAGAGAGCAAGAGAGCTAAGGGAGGCATGTAGACGGGCCGCCGCGAGAGCCGGGTCGTCGGATCGGAATCTGGATGCCTTCATCGGTGATATTTCGAGGGCCGATTGAATCCATTTGAGTAATTGGTGCGGCGGGGTTAAGTCCGCTTTGTATTTGCAAAGAACCATTTCATTTTGTTGAATAGAAAAGTTTAAATAAAAGGTATCGTAATGTTCGTTGGATTTAGTCGACACATGGGGGCCGAAAATTTCAAGCTGTGAGGTGTGGTTTTCGGTACAGTGACAGGGTGGGGATGGGAAAAACTATCCGAAAAGTCTTAAACCTATTACATTTTACTATTCCAGTTTTAAATTTTTTAATTTTATCAATTGAGTCCATTCAGTCAATTTTAATTGGAATATGCTGTTGTAAGACAAAACTCCTTGATATTCATCTCGCCTTGTGAACATGCCAAGCTCAAGAAATTCATCACTGCCACCATCGATCGATCGAAAGCTCTCCACAAGACTGCTCTTCTCATTTGGCCTCACTTTATCGCTGTCCTCCACTCTATAGATGTAGCATATGATCTTTTTGTGCCATGATGAGATGTACTCCTTATATTGCAAAACTCATTTGAAGTGTTCACAAATGATATTCCAATACATTGGGAAGGCCCTTTGTAAGCATTGGTTGAGCCAGGCCATTTATAAGTAAGGTCCTTTCTAGGGGTTAGCGGTTTTAGGTTCCTTATAAGTTCCTCATGGAGTTTGGAACCCACCCCTAGGTACAGGTTCTTGGAACCTGGAACCTACCTGTTGGAATCAAGAATCTGGAACCTGCTCTGTTATAGGTTTTAGGGTTGGTTCCAGATTCCAATAGATTTTTTTTTTTGGTTTCATTTTTAGTTAAAAAAGGGAAAATGAATACAATAATAATAAACAAGTTTGTCATTTATCAAAGAGAATACAAAATGAACAAAACTATCAACATAGGAAAAAAAAAATTCTTGGCAACGAATGCACTCATGGTAGGGGTTGACTCTTCTTCATTTTCATCGTCAAACAATTCCAATTTCATGATCGGAGTCATCTCCTCACATTCCTCCACCTCCATTGGCTTGTTATCTTGATACATTAACTTCACACTAAACAACAATAATAGAATATAGTTAGAAATTTCAAAATAAATATTAAACATTTATAAAATGGCAAACCAACTACTACTCGTGCATTTGAATTTGGAATGATATGTCAAATTCCAATTTGGAATGATATGTCAAACATTAATAAGAAGGTATAATGGTTTAAAGCCTTGAACTAAGCAAGATGCAAGAGCAATTTGTGTGCCATTAAGGGTGGATTTTTCTTCTTCTATTTTTTTCTATGTACCTGTTCATCTAAATTAACATAAAAAGAAAAGCACAAGAGGCACCATCTGGCATTGTTAGATTTGAAAACATTTATGCCCAAATTGAGGACCCTAGTGAAAAACAAGTGACTGCGATCACGGGACAGTAATAGTCAAGTGCAAAACCATCAAACTTTCCATCCCAACACCTGGGGCTATCTCTCCAGCTTTTCCACTATAAATAGCACCTGCCCATTGTCAGTTCCAATTCATGCAAAGCCTTCAACATCCACAAGCAAACTTCTCCCAAGAAAAAAAAATCTTCACCTTTCCTCTAGACCTAGTTCTTTTTAAGTTGATTTTGTGATAATGGCGAAAAATGTAGCTTAGTCTCCCCTCGAGATATCATTCGGGCACTTTAAACTTCTCTACAGTTTAGCCCAAAAAGCATGCCCGATCGCTTGGGCCATCACCATGAATTAAACAAATTAGTCCAAGAAAGAACAATCATGCTCACACCAAATATGAACTTTCTCTACATTTTCGCCCCTGAATGAGCAAGTAAACAATTCCATCGCTAATCCTATGAACATAAGCTTTGGATCCACAACCAGAAAATATGGAAAATCAAGAAATGCATATCCGACATTGAACCGGCATCATCTATCATCTGCATAGACATTATCCTAGTATTGCCCTGTTCCTTCTCTACTTGCCCAACCTTTGTCGCGACCTTCCTGAAGGAAGTCAATGGATTACTAAGCACAATGCTTAGCACGGATTCTCCCAAATCCTACCTATCGCAACTTGGGATTCGAATTATCTTACCCTTTAGAGACGCCACTAATTAATTATGGGTTGATTAGACACCCAAGTAAAATGTGGGAGTACACTTTACTCCTACGAACCAGAGATTCACGAATTCGGGGACTTGGTTACGTTAGGTTTATCTAATGCCCTTTCAGTACATTTTTTCTTTATTTCGAAAATGTTTTGCATGCGGTCTTTATCCATTTTATCCTATACTGTTAACATACGAGGGATAATCATACAAGTGCGCAATCAGAAAATAACACCCGATAATCAAAGTATGTCAATACCCATCACCACTGTGAAGCATGTATTGACCCATCACCACTGGGTTTTCTGAGTGCCAGCATTTAGTGTGATATAAAGAGGGCCCGACGAGAGTGACGACTAGCAATGATCAACGGAACTATTGGGCGTGCGATGAGGTGACAAAGCTTCATTGAGAAAATCGGCGGGTGTCACGGCTAGATGATGGCAATAGGAACTTACCGTGGTGCTATAGAAGGGATCGCCGGGCATCCCTCAAACTTTAAAGAAAAATCCCCAAGTGCAGCCTAGGCGTGAAGGCCAAGTGTGATTACGGCACCACGACGTGGAGATCAAGAGTTAGCAATGGTGCGCTTGGACTTTCTCTGTTTGACCGATGTTCTGTCCTTTCTTCTATGTTGATGGAGGCGTAATGAAATGGAGGAGATAATAGTGGAAGGATGGTGATAATGATCATTAGAAAGATGATAGGAGGTGTCAATATTCTGAGGACTCCCTCGGACGTGAGATGACCTTTTTGCATGAACGCACTTGACACTGGGAAGACCGAAGGATCAACGCGACATTACCTTCAGGAAGTCCTCCCTTCCCCTCCTTCGTGCATTCACTCATTTTGCGATTCTCTGCCATTTTCCTCTCTCCTTTTCCACAGGAGTTTAATCTGGACAAGAAACAAAACACAATAAATAAATAAATTTGAATAGCGAAATGGATTTTCACACAATCAAACTAAAACTAAAAAAAAATGCTTGACTTTATGCTTGTCGTCAATATGAATGCGGGACATCAAGAGGACTGCCAACACCATAGTCTAATCGAAGAATTCTCGAGATAGTGGACATGAGATATTTGAGGGTGTGTTCATCCTCTTTTTCTCCTTGTCTTCACCTTATGTGGAATGCTCTCTTTATAGCGAAAACTTCCGCTTACCTTTAGAAAGTTCGAACCTACGCTTCTTTAATTGTGGGGATTGCCGAATTTTAGCATCGATTTGCCACCGCGAATTAGCACTTCGATTCTTCTCACTAATATTACCAGAAGTGCATCCAAGTTCATTCTTGATTTCGCAAATAGCTCACCCGATGAGTATAATTGCTTGATTCTTTCTTTTCGAGTTATCAATCTGACATTGTCCATTATTCTCACATATCCTTATTCCCTCGGATTTTGGATTTGATTTCCATTTTGCCTTCCTATTCACTTGATTTCTTGATCCTTGGCTGGAAATTTGGCTCCACATTTACCAAGATTGAATATTTGTCAAAGCAAGAATAGCTAGTCAAAATTCACACCTTTCATGCATGATCAATCAAATTGATCTTCTCTTATTTTCATTTTATTTGCTTCCTACGCTGACCAGCTGCTTCAATTTCCTATCATTAATAGAAATCATCCCACCAATTCCTCCACTTAGTTGATTGAAATTTATTGGAGAGAAGATTTTTGTGATAGATTCGTTGCCTCCTTGTGGAAATTGCCTAGGCATCCAAACGATTTCCTTCCGAATTTCCTATCTTTCTTCGCGTGTGCAATTTATCAGTCCCCTTCCTCATATCATGGGCGAGATTTATGGTCCCTCATTAGGCTGAATAGTTTTGTGAGGATTTTTGCTAATCCATATAACATCAACCAAAGGTATTCCCTTGTAAGCATGATTTCTGGATAAGTCTTCTTCGACGGTCTAGAAACTATCAATGAGGATAAACTTTGAATCTTGAGTCTGGTGGTTCGGCGGTCTTCAGATTTTGACAAAAGAGTTTACAAGTCTTCAGACTAGACTGATGGAAACGTTTTGTTAGTTTCAAAATACATAAGGAAGTTTTCTCCAACAATCTCCTCCTTTTTTATGGTGACAAAACTTTCCTGCAGATTTGGATATTTTTGACTTGCAAAAAAATACTCAAGCAAACATGTATATCTTACAAAAGATAATTGGCTTAGTAAAGATAGCATTAAATATGCATCCACGGGAGAAAATGTTAGTCCTGTAAATAAACAACTATCTCTGCCATGAAGTACCAACAGTGCTTAAAATATTGCTGCAAACATTTAAATGATCAAACAATCCAAATCCAAATCCAGTCACAACCAAATAACCAAACAAAAGTAAAGTCAATCAAAAAGTCAAAAAGTCTCGTTAAATCTCAAATCTGCAACATCTCTCCCCCTTTTTGTCAGCATTAAAAAGGTAGAGACGAAAAGAAAATGGAATTAGGATTGCTTAGGAACGCGAATAAGCTGGAAATCTCCTATTGACTAGACAATCCCTTCCAGCTTTTTCAAATCCTCCTTCAGTTGAGCCACATCTTCACCCTTGGCATTTGCTTAAACTTGAAGAGTAAGGGTATGTATGTGGCATCCCAAAATTCATAATGACCTCTGGTTACATTAAAGTCTATGAATAGGTGATGAAAATTATTGTATGTGGACATAAATAAATGCCATCTAAAATTATGCAATGCCAATTTTGCTTAGGGGTCGGGTTGATCCCTAAATTTTTATGCATTAATGACCATATGTGAGGCCAAAATTTAGGTGTCAACAACCTTCAAAATATTCTCTAGAGTTTCTAAGCAAACAGTTACAATCCTTGGATCAGGGCACATGACCATGACACTCCCACGTCTCAGAAATCAACCAAATAAAGCAGCTAAAACGTAAATCTAATAGTGAAGAGTAGGAACGACATGATGGTGTAGAGATTGGACCTACGATCGAGGCGGTAGTGAAGGAGACAAGTTTCTTCGAGGTCAAGGGTGGCGAGTGGCATTGAGGGGGTGAGTGGCGTTGAGGGTGTCGAGGGTAGCGAGCAGCGTCGACGGGGACGAGCAATGTCAAGGGTGTTGAGCAGTGTTGAGGGGGCTGAGCGGCATTGAGGGCGTCAAGGGGGCTAAGGGGGCGTCGAGGGGGTCGAGCGGCGTTGAGGGGCGTCGAGGGGTGTTGAGGGGCGCAACCAGCGTTGAGGGCGGCAAGTGGCGTTGAGTCATTGTCGGAAATTTCATAGTGATAGAAAAGGGAGTTGGGGACACTGGACAGGGAGAAGAGGGTGAAAGAAAAACTCTGAAATAGAAAAGGGAGTCGGGGACGAGGAGAAGAGGGAGAAGAAGAAACAAATTGAAAATTAGACCTTTTTACTTTTTAGGGGGAGGTTCTAGTTTCGAAAAATATAGAACCGGGAACCGGAACCTACCTCCTTGGAACCAGGAACCATGCTCACCCTTAGTCCTTTCCCTATCAATGGTCTCTTCCTTGGTTTCAAAGCCCAACCCTTTTAAGGAATCTACTTATCATCTTGCTTTATACTTTACTTTTGACCAACCGGTAGATGCATGTTTTAAATAGTTTATGTTAAACATTTCAACCTTTTTTTTTTAAGAGTTAATGGAATTCACAAATAAAAATACCCTAAGTATTTGTTTGGATTAACTTTTTGCTTTTTATCACTTGACAATTCACTTTCATTAATTGCTAAAACCCTCGAATCATTGCAAACCCTCATATACAGATAGTTAACATCATCCATGATCATATAAAACTATATATATATATATATATACGGGCGATATCACTCATGTAGAATATTTTTTACACAAGCAATTATGAAATGAAAACTGTCATCTACTAATTAATTTTTTTTTCATTTGCTGATGTTAAAAATTAGATATGTGCGTTACCATTTAAACCATCATTCGTCATGCCCTTCAAGTATGTATTGTCGCGTATAAATAAATAGCCTATTTCTCACTTAAATTGCTTATATCTACTGACATATAACAATCTTGTTATTACTCTCTCGTAACAGTTTCGCCAAGTGCAAGAATACTTGCATTTTTTCATTGTCGCATGTTTTCTTGATTCAAATTAGGGGTAAGCAGTTTTAGGTTCTGTCCAAATTTTATTTGGAACTTACTCATTGAAATAAGTTTTCTAATTTTTGGAATCTAGAATCTACCTATCATAGGTTTTGGGGTTTACTTAGATTCCACTTGTACTTTTAATTAAACGATCGCAGTGAATCATCATCTCTAATGACCACAATTTGCAACAATTCCGTTATCACAACTTATATTTAGACATGCGGAGATTATGAAATATTAATGAAGTAAAAGTTTTAGTTAGATTAGTGATTTCAAATTACACACTCATCATTGGACACTATGGAATATCGTAGAATCGTGTGAAGAGTAGGACAAGAAAAACAGAAACACTTATTCTAGGTTGAGAACTTGAAACTTGCTTGTTGAAATAGGTTTTCCAATTTTCAAAACCTGAAACTTACCCAACATATTCTAGAACCTCGAATCAGTTTGATTTTTAGGTTTTCGATTTCTCTCGAATCATGTTCACCCCTAGTTCAATTGACAAACGTTTGATGTTGTAATGATGATAGATGTACAGAGTGGAAAGAAACTGGTGGAGATATTTGGGGCGAAGCTTGAGAGAAGGAAGCGAAAACAAAATGAGAGGACTGATTTGATGGATGAACTAATGCAAATTGAAGACGAGAATGGGAACAAGTTGAGTGATGATGAAGTGGCTGATACCATTCTGATGCTTGGTTTCAGAGCCCAGCCCTTTAATATTCCTGGGACAGCATACCATTATGCCCTACAGGTATATATTCCCACATATATATAAAAATCTTGTTATTACTTTCTCGTAACAGTTCCGCCGAGTGCAGGACTACTTGCTTTTTTCCATTATTACATGTTTTTCTTTGTTCAAATGACAAACGTTTGATGTTGTAAGGATGACGGTTGTCCAGTGTAGGAAGAAGCTGGTGGAGATATTTAGGGCAGAGCTTGAGAGGAGGAAGCGAAAGCAGCATGAGTGGAGTGATCTGATGGATGAAGTGATGCAGATCGAAAATGAGAATGAGAACAAGTTGAGCGATGATGGGGTAGTTGATAATATTGTGAGCCTCATCATGGGAAGCTTTGAATCCATCTCAAGTGCATGCACTTGGGCCTTTTATTATCTTGCCTTGCACCCGGATGTTCTTCGTAAACTCAGGGCAAATTGATCGATTACCTAATTGGATTCTCTTTTTAAATCATTCTGGGGCTTAAAAGATCTGCAATTGAACGTGCATAACATGGCTTTATAGTTGCCTCCATTCGTTATGTGAATTTTTCTGCAGGAGGAAAACCTGGCTTTTACCAAGAACAAGATTGGAGAGCTCATCGCAAGTGAAGATGTTACAAAGATGAAGTACACGAGCAAGGTCCATTCATTGTCCCCCTTTATCTTTAACCTGCATGGTCACCTCAAGATTCCCCTCTCATCATCACAAAACTGTCCAACTTGAATTAATTCGTCTATTTTTCTTAAGGTGCTAGAAGAAACACTCAGACTGGCCAATGTGTCAGCTTTTGTGTTTTGATCCGGCCATCGGGACGTCGAATATCAAGGTATTAAAAACAAATTCAACAGGGAGTTCTGTTGATATCAAAGTTCGTTCTTGATAGTCATTTTCTAATGATAAGGAAAGGCTTCCAGGTTATGTCATTCCTAAAGGATGGAAAGTTATTGTATGGCTTCGATACGGTTCTACAGATTCAAGAAATTTCGAAGATCCATTATGCTTTAACCCAGATCGATGGAATGTGCGTTGATATTATTTCACCCATTGACTGACTATTTTGAATCTTTCATCGCAATGTTTGTCCTATTAACTTACCAATTACATGTATAGAAACCGGCAAAAGTGGGAGCCTTCCAAGTCTTTGGCGGGGGATCAAGAATATGCGCTGCAAACATGCTCGCCAGGATGCAAATTGCTCTTTTCCTGCATCATTTATGTGTAGGATACAAGTAATTACCTAATGCTTTCATGCTTTATTTTGTATTCAATCGGATGTGTTCTTAAGGTCATGTGATAATTTTGTTGGTGGGAACTGAAAAATCCAGATGTGAAAACTACTTATCTACCATATCCAAAGCCCGCAGATGGAGTGAAGATTGTACTCACCAGAATGTAGTCAGACTCTTGTTTATTTTGCACGCTTTAAATTGGCTTGCTTATGCTGTAGATCTTCCAATGCGACCTTATCTTTATGTGTCATTTGGTCAAAAGTTAATGTACGAAATAATATGAATCGTCATGTCCGAATTCAAGAAATGAAAGGCGAAATCCGGCAAAGCTGTGTTTGTGTTTGTAGCAACGGTTGATGATGAGTTGCTACAACACATCCAGGATGCGAAAATAACCCAAGGAAGGTGGGGACGCTCTGAACTCTCTCTTCAAATGGCAAACGGCGCAAAGCTCCAGAAGCTGGAGAATGCTAGAGAATGACCTTCTATCTGTTACTCAACCCGATCTGTCCATGACTCAACATTTTACAAATGTCAAAAATCTTTGTAGTGAAATTACGAAGTTGGATCATCAAAATCCTATTCACATAAACAAGGATGAAGAGAATCATCATTCATGGCCTAAAACCAGAATGTACCGGTCATGTCCGCAGTCTCTGTAAAAGACAGACAAGCAAGCTTTCTATAGCAGAAAAGGTTTGAAAGATAAAGGTCAGGCAAGCTTGAGATGGAAGACTAGAGAAAGCTCATCCCATAAAGCGACCGATCTAAGTTCCAATCCAGGAGAAGTTTCCAACGCCGATGAGCTTAAAGTAGTTGATAGGAATCGCACGCTAATTCTAAAAAAATAACACAAACAAACAATCCACAAAGGCAAAATGTAACAATAAAATAAGAAAATAAAAAAAACACACCATAATAAATTTGTTATCAAAATTGACCTAAAGTTTGGTTCCGTCTTCATACAAAAACACCTTGTGAATTCACTAAATTTTGAAGAAAATAGGAATATAATGATAATTTTCTCTCAAGATTAGAGTTTAAAGAGATTGAGAACATTTACAAAAAAAAAAAAAAAAAAAACAGAGAAAAAATCATTTTCAATCTTTCTTTGCCGCACTCACTCACGTTTTCTTCTTTTTTGGCCATTACAACCTCTTTTGCTTTTTTTTTTTCCTCTGTTTTCTTTTCAGTTGTTCCCAACTACAACCTGTCATTAATTGATATATGAAGGGTAGTTTTTAACCTAAAAGCAAACTTAAGTGAAAAGACAAAAAAAAAAGCCCTTAATAAAATATATGTCTTCACCCAACAATAATTTCCCACTTGAAAACAAATACACCCAATGCTCCAAGCAATTTTGCATCCATCTACTCCAAAAGCTAGCAATTGGAACTAATGCTTTTATGACACTCCTCATCAATTAAGATGGAGTAATATCAATGGTAGTTGTACATAAAATATTTTTCTCTTTATCATTTACCTTCGTAAACATGTTAGTTGGATTTTTTGAGCCATCAATTATATGTAACTTTAACTCATTATCTTTCAATGCTCACTTGATCAAACGATAAGGCCTTTCGATATGTCTAGTTCTTGAATGAACATTGCATTCTTTTACTAAGTGCACTGCTCTTTGACTATTACTCTCAATAGTGTGCTCATTAGTTGTTTTCGATGTAGCTCTTTTGTAAACTACATGATTTCCTTGGATGCTTTTGTGATCGTCACGTATTCCGCTTCTATTGTTGATTAAAAAAAAACTACATTCTACAGTTAAAATACCTAACACACTACTATACTTGCAACTATAAAAGACATATATGGTGGTACTTTTACCACTATCTTGATCATCCGAGTAATTTGCATTCACATAATCTCGCAGCTCTAGAGATGTGTGTGACATTATGATTTTCAGGTTCTGATTTCAATTGGATAAGTTGGGCCTTTTGTCGACGAGCCTATAGTGTTTTTCTCTGAGTTGGCCACTCAAGAGATAACTAATCTATGGGGTGAAGCTATTAAGAAATTTTAAGGGATAAGTGCTGCGAAAGTCCTAAAATTTGTCACAAAAATGCAATTGAGTCATAAAACTTGCAAAAAGTGCAATTAAGTCCTAAAGCTTGTCACGAAAATGCAATTGAGTCCTAAAACTTGCAAAAAGTGCAATTAAATCCTAAAACTTGTCAAAATGGTTCAATTGAGTCATAAAGTTAACAACATTAGCTTTTTCAGTTAAAAATACTGACGTTGTATTTTAAATTATTTTTTATTTTCCAGCTGGCTTTTTAAAATAATTTTTATTCAATTTTTTTAAAAAGCCGGCCCCTCCGGCGATGGGTGGCCGCCTCCTCTGCCCTTTTCTCTTTTTTTAACAGTTTTTTGAAAAATGAATTTTAGTTTTTAAATATAATTTTAAAAAATGAATAAAAAATATTTTTAAAAGCTAGCTGGAAGATAAAAAATAATTAAAAATGCCACGTTAGCATTTTTAATGGAAAATGCTAACAGTGTTAACTTTAGGACTCAATTGAACCATTTTGACAAGTTTTAGAACTTGATTACACTTTTTACAAGTTTTAGGACTCAATTACATTTTCATGATAAGTTTTAGGACTTTCGTAGGATTTATCCCAAATTTTAATGCAATAGACTTGAGAATTCAATCAGGAATTGGTTACTCGACCGTGCTCATCTTTAGAGGTTATTACGGCACAATTACAAATTGATTAGAGATCAGAGATAGGTCGGTTCGATTGAGATGTGTGACTAAATGTGGGTGACTCCACTAAATTGGAAAATTCTCGTCGGACAGCATTAGATTGATTTTTCTATTGTTTTGCTACCTTGTGTCCGTATTTTAACAATTGAGATATTCATAACAACCGAGAGTCGCCAATGTGTTGAGTGGGTTCATTGTGGCTTGAAGAAAAACGACCACAAGTCAATTGTATCAAAAATTCAGAAAAGTTACCTAATATGCTAGGTCACACTAAAATCGCGTCATATGAAAGTAACCGCGAATTTGAATTCGATTTCAGAAATTGGGAGTTATGTCATGTCACAAGTCATTTTAGGAATGTTGACTCATATTTCGAGGAATTTTTGGCGAGTTCGGGATTTTTATGAAAAATCGATTCGGACGATTCGAGAAACAAACGAAAATTCGGATTGGCCAATTTGAAGGGATTTTTAGCATCTGGGGTGAGTGAATTAGTGACAAGGAATTTTGTGGGCTTTTTTCTCAACAAATCGGACCTCAATCGGAGAAGTTTGTTCAGAAAATCGGATTCCGAAAAAAATGAAATAGAATTCGGATTTGAAGGAAATTCGTGGGATAAAGGGACCGTCTTAACTTGGTCTTCAATTAGACTTCAATTTGTGCAAGTTAATGTTGATATTGGCCTTGAGTGACCAATTGTTCTTCTTGCGAAGTTGAGTACAAATATAATTGTGTTTGATTTTTTCCCCATTCTCTCTTTCTCTCTCTCCCTCGCGCTATTCTTCCCCCTAGTCACGGTTTCGTGCACATGGGTCTTTCTTCTTGATCTTTGACTTGTGGGCCCCTTGCCCATTCAATCCAAATACGTCTCTTTCTCTCTCCTCATTTTCTCTCTTTCTTCGCTCGTTGCTTTCTCTTCTTGGCCGACACTTCTTGTGGCCTTATCTTCTCTTCTCTCTCTGTATTTGACCAAGCCGCCAACCGCCCCCCAATTTCCCTTTCAGTCTTCGGCTTTGACTCTTTCCCTCTCAGCCACACGTGCCGTGATCTTCATTCTTTCTTCTTCGAGCATTCTTCCCCCATCGAACTGCCTGCTTCTTCTTGAATTGTTTTTATTTTTCCTTTGCATGACTCTGCCCCACTGACGTCGCCCTCCATTGATCAGCCCAAGCTTTCATTGCTGCCGCACGTCTGAATCTTCAGTTGTTCGGTCAACCAGCGAAACTGAAGCCGCTTCTGCAGCTATTTCGCTGACCGCAGCAGCTCACCGAATGGTTTGCATGTCAGTCACGTCTCCGCTGAGGAGGCCATCCCGCGTCCTCTATGGATCAGCCGCGCCGTAGCCCTACTGCAGCCCACATCTCTCCGAACTTCAGCTGCCGTTTCACTCTCGTGGAACTGGAACAACATGACCAGCAACACAGGAACAGAATTCCAGCCAAGCTGCGGGCTTGCCTGCCCGATTTCGGCCCGTTTCGGGTCTCCATCGGCACCGCCGCTTTTGGGTTTATTGGCCGTCGTCGCATCCCCGTCGTTTTGGTCCAAGCGGATCGCAAATGAAGTGAGTTTAACTCACTAATCCTCGTTTAGTAAGTTAATCACGCTTAAGGGTTGATTAGTTTAAGTTAAACATGGTTTAGGTGGATAGTTAGATTAGATTAGTTAATTTAATTATTTACCGATGCATGTTAGGTGGATAGTTAATGCAATTAGTGAGTAAATAGACTCTAGTATTTATTTAACGAGTCTCGAAAATTTTCCGTGTCCGTTTCAGCATCCAATTAGGCATTACGGGCCTAAGTTGGATTTATTGGCATTTATTTACTTTCCGGAAATTAGACCGTGATAGCTGATGACCAAAATTTTATGCTGATTGCTGTGGTGTGGTATGTTTATTTAATTGATCCCTAAATTGTGTTGAATTGGCTTGATTTGTATTTTAGGAATTTATTCCTAAAATTAATTATTTTTAGAAATTGATTGGAAATTAACCGAGTATCAATTTATAACGCTAAAAATATTTTAGTGGATTATATAAAATGGTGGGAGTTATGGAAATGAAATTATTGTATTTTGGCTAAAGCCAACCGTGTATCCACACACGAGTATTTTTATCGGGTATGATAAAGATAGAGAATTGGTCAGATGATTAGACTAATATTTGTGGCAGCTTCTGGTGAGCATAAATAGTATACTATATGAGATATTTGCAGTAGCTTCTAGTGAGCATAATAATATATCAGATTAGTGGATCTGGCAACTTTTGGTGAGTATATATAATTTTCAGCATACTATAAAAGTATGGCTTGCAGCTTTTGGCGAGCATATATAATATACTATATCAGTATTTGAGGCAGCTTTTGGCGAGCATATACATAATATATTATCTCAGTATTTGAGACAACTTCTAGCGAGTTATACTATATACTATCGGCTTATAATAAGCAATCTTGGGTATGATCGGACTTATAAATAGTATTAATTGAGATAACTGGGGAATGGTCTTGTTGACATAAAATTGATTAAGTCGATTGATTGATAATTCGATTTGATTGAGTGATTTGATTTGTTGATATGACTCGATGAAATATTAAATGGTATTGATTTGCAGGAAGGAAACTAAGGCCAAGGTAAATCATTTGACTCGTGATTGTGCCTAGGTGACCCTTGGGGTGCGTTATCTTCCTAATTGAGTCTTAGGGGGTTGAATTTGCTGAGACATCGTCTCACTGGTTATTGTATAACCATTTTCAGGTTCCTAGGGTGAAGAACCCGGAACTTAAGGGGGAAGGGTTAGGAACATGGATAGCTCAGAAGTTCTTCTCGGAGATAGACCTCCTGTATTTAGACCCTAAAGTTGGCCTCTGTTTGTAAACCAGATTGTAATTTTTAATGATGTGTTGATTTGAAAATTGTGGCCCTACTTTGCTATCCCATCTTGTTATTGTCAGGGGATTAATAATTCGCTTTCGCATGCGCATTTAAAAAGAATGGGTCGGCGACGCGTCGTGGGATGTCACTATTAAATCGACCAAAGAGGAATGGGCACGCGCTCGAAGGATCGAGGCGTGACCATGTGTCTCGATAACAAGAAGAGTAATTTGATATATCTGCTAGACATCTTGATATCCATTTTAGTGCATTCCAATACTCTTTGCCTCGATTTTACAAATATTGACTTACAACTTCTATTGTCAGTCTAATGTCTGTTGTCATGCTCACTATGTCAAACATCAAACTTCCTATTGTTGATGCATATTGGACTACTGTCATATCAGTTTTCGAAGTTCGAGTATTTGGACACATATCCTTTGAAAGTTTATAGTGACTTGCTAGAGAAATTGCAACTAGTTTGCCTTATTTATGTTGAATCTCTTCAATACCTTGTTTACATAGTTTTCCTACGTCAGCCATAATTTATTATCTTTCCTATCCCAAATGATTTTTATACCTAAAGTCTTCTTGGCCTCTCCTACGTCTTTCATAGCAATTTGCGATGCCAACTTCTTCTTCACTTTTGCGATTCTCTTCATATTGGAGCTAGTCATTAGTATGTCATCCACATATAAAGATAGATAAACGATATCACTGTCACCATACTTGCAAAAAATAAAGTTAATGATCAACCTCGTAGTATGCAAATCCTTTTTCTTCCATGAAACCATCAAACTTTAAGTACCATTGCCGTGGAGCTTGCTTCAAGTCATACAAACTTTTCTTAAAGCGACATACTATGTGTTCCTTACCTTTGACCTTAAAACCTTTAGACCGTGCCATGTATAACTCTTCATCTAGGTCACCATACATAAACACCATTTTCACATCCAACTACTTGAGATGAAGATCCTCCATTGCAACTATAATCAACACAACTCTGATTTGATGTCAATTTCATTATTGATGAAGATATCTCGGAGTAGTTGATCCTTTTTTTTTTGAGAAAAACCCTTTTGATCACAATTCTTGCGTTGCATCTGATATTGTCATTTGCTTCATTTTTTTTTTTTATCATGTACATCCATTTGTTTAACAAAGCCCTTTTATCAGTGGGCAACTCAAATAACCCTCAAGTTTTGCTTTGAAGTAATAAGCATTGTCTTTCATAGTATGCTCCTACTACACGTGATATGCATCTTTCTTTGCCTCATTATAAGTCTCCAATTCTCTCGAATCTATATATAACATATGGTTCAAAATAGTGTTTGTTGATGGAAAAAAATCACCTTTAGTTTTCTCACATGTGTAGACCTCCTCAAGATAGGTTCTTCATGGTCGTAAGTCTACTCCAGATCACTACATTTCTCTTGAACTGCTTGTTTCATTGATAATAGGTTCATCTCGAACATCCCCTTTGAGAGCACTTTGATCTCGTGGAACTATCTTCACGGGCATTGTGTCTAGCTCAACTTATTTTGGTCCTTACGCTTTGTTTGACGATCATTGGACGTCTTTTCTTCACGGAATACCACGTTCCAATTGCGAATGATTTTGTTATTTTCATAATCTCAAAGCATATAACCCATTCTCATGGTCACCATATTCGATAAAAATGCACTTTTGGGACTTAGCATCAAGCTTTTTCCTATCTTCTCTATAAATATAATCATATGCTATACAACAAAAAACTTTCAAATATGAATAATCATCTTTTTACTTGATCATTGCTTTTATGGTAGTCCTCCATCTAGCGTGGATTCCCGTTGATAAGATAAATAACTGCATCAACTGTAGTAGCCCATAAGTATAATGGGAGACCCACATGTAGTTTTTTGCATCTCGTGCCCCAGAATGGTCATGTTCCCAAAGGTTTAATTAGAGAATCCAACTGTAACACAAATAGAAGTATATTCTGTTTTTTTTTTTTTTTTTTAACTCGCTTTTCCCCTTCTTTATAATGTAAGCAGGGCATATGAAACAGACCCTTTGCAATTTTCTCCCCGCGCCGTAAGCATATACGTCATTTGTCGCTGTGGGCATACCCTAATGTTATGCAGTTATATCCTTCTTCCTACAACCATAAGTAGTCGAGAGCAAAATTCTGCAAGTGTCCAAGCAGCTTCTCCTTCACTCATTTGACGCTCTTCGACCAGCATCCGATTGACATGGGATCGAAACCGACCCCGGTTTGCCATGTGGTGGCCTTGCCTTACCCAGGCCGAGGTCACATCAACCCCATGATGAACCTTTGCAAGCTCCTGGTCTCCAAGAAGCCCGACATCCTCATCACCTTCGTCGTCACGGAGGACTGGCTCAGCTTCATCGGCTCTGAACCGAAGCCGGCTAATGTGCGCCTCACCACCATCCCCAATGTCATACTGTCGGCGCTCCATCGCGCCAAGAACTTCCCTGCCTTCGTGGAAGCCGTCTTCACGAAGCTGAAAGCTCCAGTGGAGCAGCTGCTGGACAGGCTGGAGCTGCCGGTGGCGGCTATCATAGTGGACACGTACATGCTATGGGCGGTTAGGGTTGGCAAGCAGAGGAATATCCCGGTGGCCACGCTTTGGACGATGTCGGCGTCGATGTTCTTGGTGTTACATCATTTCGAGATGCTTCAGCAGAAGGGCCATTTTCCGGTTGACTTGTCAGGTGCGCCAAAGGAGTTCAGTATTTGTAGTTGTACGCGATTAATATTTGAGAAACATGCGGTGCTTCCGAGACCCCGTGTTGGCACGACAAAAACCCAATATCACAGATTGTACGAAGATGTTGAGGCGTTCGCGTTACTCAGTCTAGCGGAGATTTTTTACTTGTAAGCTCAACAAAAACCATCAGAAAAGACCAATGAAACCTGCTAAAGAACTGATAAACATATGTGCACGCCGAGTCCATTGTCGCGTCTTTATAATACGCTATAGTCCAAGGAAAAAAAACCTTTAAAGTTCAAACTCCAAGGCAAGGCCATCGTAATTAGAGAAAGGATCGCCTTTCGATGCGCAGTAGGTGGTTTGATTATACCGAGATTAGATCTGTGCACCTAGGTAATCTTTCTAAATCAGCTATGGGCTAGGTTCGTGCACCTGGTTGTTTTGATCGATCTGTCGTCGACGATGGCCCGCAAAGACGAAATCTCCTCACCACTTCTGGACTGATTTCTACTGCTAAGGAACGCAGGAAGCATAGGCCGAGTGTAAGGTCATTTTTCTTGATTCTTGAATGGGAAAACAGTGATTGATTCGCCCGTTCTCTCTCTCTTTTTTGTCTGTGTGTTGGCAGAGAGGGGAGAAGAAGAAGTGGACTACATTCCAGGAGTCGCCAGGACCCGCCTCGCGGATCTACCCACGTTCTTGTTCGGAAACGATAGCCAGTTAGTGGGCGGAGTCCTGGAGTGCATCGCCTGGGTCCAAGGCCGACTACTTCCTCTCCACCTCCTTCTCCGAGCTCGAACCTCGGGCCTTGGACGCCATCCGGTCTCAGCTCTCCGCGCCCGCCTACTGCATCGGCCCTGCCATCCCCTTCCTCGACAGCGACGGGGCCGGCGACGCTGCTTATCTCCGGTGGCTCGATGCTCAGCCCATAGGGTCGGTCCTGTACTTCTCTCTCGGGAGCTTCCTCTCGGTCTCTGATGCTCAGATGGAGGAGACGGTGGCCGGGGTGCGGGACAGCGGCGTGCGGTTCCTGTGGGTGGCGCGCGAGGAGACGTTGCCGGTCGGGAGCGCAGGGGAGGAGGGCGCGGGCCTGGTGGTGCCCTGGTGCGAGCAGCTGAAGGTGCTGTGCCACCGTTCGGTGGGCGGGTTCTGGACCCACTGCGGGTGGAATTCCACGCTGGAAGCCATCTACGCGGGGGTCCCCATGCTGACGTGTCCCTTATTGGCGGACCAATTCCCCAACAGCAAGCAGATCGCGGAGGACTGGAGGATTGGGTTGAGGGTTAAGAAGGAAGGCGGCGGCGGCGGCGGCGGCGGCGGCGATGAGAATTTGGTCACCCGGCAAGAGATTGCGCAGCTCGTGAGGAAGCTGATGGATGCGGAAAGTGGCGAGGGGAGAGAGATGAGGAAGAGAGCAAGAGAGCTAAGGGAGGCATGTAGACGGGCCGCCGCGAGAGGCGGGTCGTCAGATCGGAATCTGGATGCCTTCATCGGTGATATTTCGAGGGCCGAATGAATGCATTTGAGTAATTGGTGCGGTGGGGTTAAGTCTTGAAGAGAAAAGTTTAAATAAAAGGTATCGTAATGTTCGTTGGATTTAGTCGACTCATGGGGGGCGAAAATTTCAAGCTGTGAGGTGTGGTTTTCGGTACGGTGACAAGGTTGGCATGGGGAAAATTGTCCGAAAAGTCTTAAACTATTACATTTTTACTAATTCAGCTTTAAATATTTCAATTTTATCAATTGAGTCTATTTGCTCAATTTTAATTGGAATTTGTTGACGAAGGACAAAACTCCTCGATATTCGCCCCGACTTGTGAACATGACAAGCTCAAGAAATTCATCACTGCCACCATCGATCGATCGAAAGTTCTCCACAAGACTACTCTTCTAATCCGCTTTATCGCAGTCCTCCACTCTATAGATGTGGCATATGATCTTTTTGTGCCATGATGAGATGTACTCCTTATATTGCAAAACTCATTTGAAGTGTTCAAAAATGATATTCCAATACATTGGGAAGGCCTTTGTAAGCATTGGTTGAGCTAGGCCATTTCTAGGTAAGGTCCTTTCTAGTGGGCGGTTCTAGGTTCCTAACAAGTTTCTCCTAGAGTCTGGAATCTACCCCTAGGTATAGGTTTTTGGAACGTGGAACCTACCTATTGGAATCAAGAACCCTGGGGTTGGTTCTAGATTCCAATATGTTTTTTTTTTCTTTTTTCTTCAGTTTCATTTTTAGTTAAAAAAGGGAAAATGAATGCAATAATAATAAACAAGCTTGTCATTTATCAAAGAGAATACAAAATGAACAAAACTATCAATATAGGAGAAAAAAAAAATTCTTGGCAACGTATGCACTCATGGTAGGGGATGACTCTTCTTCATTTTCATAGTCAAACAATTCCAATTCCGTGATCGGAGTCATCTCTTCACATCTTTTCACCTTCATTGACTTGTTATCTTGATATATTAACTTCACACTAAACAACAATAATAGAATATAATTAGAAATTTCAAAATAAATATCAAACATTTATAAAATGGCAAACCAACTACTACTCGTGCATTTGAATTTGGAATGATATGTCAAACATTAATAAGAAGGTACAATGGTTTAAAGCCTTGAACTAAGCAAGATGCAAGAGCAATCTGTGTGCCATTAAGGATGGATTTTTCTTCTTCTACTTTTTTCTATGTACTTGTTCATCTAAATTAACATAAAAAGAAAGGCACAAAAGGCACCATCTAGCATTGTTAGATTTGAAAACATTTATGCCCAAATTGAGGACCCTAGTGAAAAACAAGTGATTGCGATCATGGTACAGTAATAGTCGAGTGCAAAATCATCAAACTCTCCATCCCAACACTTGGGGCTATCTCTCCTGCTTTTCCACTATAAATAGCACCCGTCCATTGTCACTTCCAATTCATGCAAAGCCTTCAACATCCACAAGCGAACTTCTCCCAAGAAAAAATATCTTCACCTTTCCTCTAAACCTAGTTCTTTTTAAGTTGATTTTGTGATAATGGCGAAAAATGTAGCTTAGTCTCCCAAATCCTACAATCACAACTTGAGATTTGAATTATCTTACCTTTCAGAGCCGCCACTAATCAATTATGGGTTGATTAGACACCCAAGTAAATGTGGGAGTACACTTTACTTCTACGAAGTAGAAATTCACGAATTCGGGGACTTGGTTACCATGCGGTCTTTATCCATTTTATCCTATACTGTTAACATATGAGGGATGATCATACAAGTGCGCAATCAGAAAAATAAAACCCGATAATCAAAGTACTAAATAGATTACAGAAAATTTAAGGAACCTATATTCACTAAGCCAAAGTGAAGCATGTCAATACCCATCACCACTGGGTTTTCTAAGTGCCAGCATTTAGTGTGATATAAAGAAGGCCCGACGAGAGTGACGACTAGCAATGATCAACGGAACTATTGGGCGTGCGATGAGGTGCCAAAGCTTCATTGAGAAAATCGGCGGGTGTCACGGCTAGATGATGGGCGTAGGAACTTACCGTGGAGCTATAGAAGGGATCGCCGGGCATCCCTCAAACTTTAAAGGAAAATCCCCAAGTGCAGCCTCGGCGTGAAGGCCAAGTGTGATTACGGCACCACGACGTGGAGATCAAGAGTTAGCAATGGTGCGCTTGGACTTTCTCTGTTTGACCGATGTTCTGTCCTTTCTTCTATGTTGATGGAGGCGTAATGAATTGGAGGGGATAATAGTGGAAGGATGGTGATAATGATCATTAGAAAGATGATAGGAGGTGTCAATATTCTGATGACTCCCTCGGACGTGAGATGACCTTTTTGCATGAACGCACTTGACACTAGGAAGACCGAAGGATCAACGCGACATTACCTTCAGGAAGTCCTCCCTCTCCTTCGTGCATTCACTCATTTGGCGATCCTCTGCCATTTTCCTCTCTCCTTTTTCACAGGAGTTTAATCTGGACAAGAAACAAAACACAATAAATAAATAAATTTGAATAGCGAAATCGAATTTCACACAATCAAACTAAAACTTAAAAAAAATGCTTGACTTTATGCTTGTCGTCACTATGAATGCGGGACGTCGAGAGGACTGCCAACACCATAGTCCAATCGAAGAATTCTCGAGATAGTGGACATGAGATGTTTGTGGGTGTGTTCATCCTCTTTTTCTCCTTTTCTTCACCTTCTGTGGAATGCTCTCTTTATAGCAAAAACTTCCACTTACCTTTAGAAAGTTCGAACCTACGCTTCTCTGATTGTGGGGATTGCCGAATTTCAGCCTCGATTTGCCACCCGAATTAGCACTTCAATTCTTCTCACTCATATTACCAGAAGTGCATCCAAGTTCATTCTTGATTTCGCGAACAGCTCACCCGATGAGTATAATTCCTTGATTCTTTCTCTTCAAGTTATCAATCTGACATTGTCCATTATTCTCACAGATACTTATTCCCTCGGATTTTGGATTTGGTTTCCATTTTGCCTTCCTATTCACTTGATTTCTTGATCCTTGGCTGGAAATTTGGCTCCACATTTACCAAGATTGAATATTTGTCAAAGCAAGAATAGCTAGTCAAAATTCCCACCTTTCATGCATGATCAATCAAATTGATCTTCTCTTATTTTCATTTTATTTGCTTCCTACGCTGACCAGCTGCTTCAATTTCCTATCATTCATAGAAATAATCCCACCAATTCCTCCTCTTAGTTGATTGAAATTTATTGGAGAGAAGATTTTTGTGATTGATTCGTTGCCTCCTTGTGGAAATTGCGACCCCTAGGCATCCAACCGATTTCCTTCCGAATTTCCTATCTTTCTTCGCGTGTGCAATTTATCAGTCCCCTTCCTCATATCATGGGCAAGATTCATGGTCCCTCATTAGGCTGAATAGTTTGGTGAGGATTTTTGCTAATCCATATAACATCAACCGAAGGTATTCCCTTGTAAGCATGATGATGTTAACTCAAATGAAAATTATTGGATGTGGACATAAATAAATGCCATCTAAAATTATGCGATGTCAATTTTGCTTAGGGGTTGGGTTGATCCCTAAATTTTTATGCATTAAATGATCATATGTGAGGCTAAAATTTAGGTGACAACAACCTTCAAAATATTCTCTAGAGTTTCTAAGCAAACGGTTACAATCCTTGGATCAGGGCACACGAGCATGACACTCCCACGTCTCAGAAATCAACCAAATAAAGCAGCTAAAACGTAAATCTAATAGTGAAGAGTAGGAACGACATGATGGCGTAGAGATTGGACCTACGATCGAGGCGGTGGTGAAGGAGACGAGTTTCTTCGAGGTCAAGGGTGGCGAGTGGCATTGAGGGGGGTGAGTGGCGTCGAGGGTAGTGAGCAGCGTCGACAGGGACGAGCAGTGTCAAGGGCGTTGAGCAGTGTTGAGGGGGTTGAGTGGCATTGAGGGCGTCAAGGGGGCCGAGGGGCGTCGAGGGGTGCAACCAGCGTTGAGGGCGGCGAGTGGCGTCAAGTCATTGTCGGAAATTTCAGATTGATAGAAAAGGGAGTCGGGGACACTGGACAGGGAGAAGAGGGTGAAAGAAAAACTCTGAAATAGAAAAGGGAGTCGGGGACGGGGAGAAGAGGGAGAAGAAGGAACAAATTGAAAATTAGACTTTTTACTTTTTAGGGGGAGATTCTAGTTTAAAAAAAAAAAAAAATAGAACCGGGAACTGGAACCTCCCTCCTTGGAACCGGGAACCGTGCTCACCCTTAGTCCTTTCCCTATCAATGGTCTCTTCCTTGGTTTCAAAGCCCAACCCTTTTAAGGAATCTACACATAATCTTGCTTTATACTTTACTTTTGACCAACCGGTAGATGCATGTTTTAAATAGTTTATGTTAAACATTTCAATCTTTTTTTAAGAGTTAATGAAATTCACAAATATAAATAGCCTAAGTATTTGTTTGGATTAACTTTTTGCTTTTTATCACTTGACAATCCACTTTCATTAATTGCTAAAACCCTCGAATCATTGCAAACCCTCATATACAGATAGTTAACATCATCCATGATCATATAAAACTATATATATATATATGGGCGATATCACTCATGTAGAATATTTTTTACACAAGCAATTATGAAATGAAAACTCTCATCTACTAATGAAATGTTTTCATTTACTGGTGTTAAAAATTAGATATGTGCGCTACTATTTAAACCATCATTCATCATGCCCTTTAAGTATATACTGTCGCGTATAAATAAATAGCCTATTTCTCACTTAAATTGCTTATATCTACTGGCATATAACAATCTTGTTATTACTCTCTCATAACAGTTTTGCCAAGTGCAAGAATACTTGCATTTTTTCATTGTCGCATGTTTTCTTGATTCAAATTAGGGGTAAGCAGTTTTAGATTCCGTCCAAGTTTTATTTGGAACTTACTCATTGAAACGGGTTTCCTAATTTTTGGAATCTAGAACCAACCTATCATAGGTTTTGGGGTTTACTCAGATTTCACCTGTACTTTTAATTAAATGATCGCAGTGAATCATCATCTCTAATGACCACAATTTGCGACAATTCAATTATCACTACTCATATTTACACATGCAGAGATTATGAAATATTACTGAAGTAAAAGTTTTAGTTATAGATATCATCGGACAATAGAAACTTAGACTAGTAATTTCAAATTACACACTCGTCATTGGACACTATGGAATATTGCAAAATCGTGTGAAGACGTAGGACAAGAAAAACATAAACACTTATTCTAGGTTGGGAACTTGAAACTTGCTCGTCGAAATAGGTTTCCCAATTTCCAAAACCTGAAACTTACCCAACATATTCTAGAACCTCGAATTAGTTTGATTATTAGGTTTTCGATTTTACTCACGAATGATGTTCATCCCTAGTTCAAATGGCAAACGTTTGACTTTGTAATGATGATAGATGTACAAAGTGGAAAGAAGCTGGTGGAGATATTTTGGCGAAGCTTGAGAGAAGGAAGCGAAAACAAAATGAGAGGACTGATTTGATGGATGAACTAATGCAAATCGAAGACGAGAATGGGAACAAGTTGAGTGATGATGAAGTGGCTGATACTATTCTGATGCTTGGTTTCAAAGTACAGCCCTTTAGTGCCCGAATGATAATTATTCTGGCTAAAAATTAATTTCTAGAAGAGAAATAAATTTTTATATTTCTATTTCTAGATGAGTTTTTAAGCAAAAATATCCGTTTGATAACAACATAAAATTTATACTCTAAAAATAGAAATTCGTTTGATAACGACAAAATTTTTCCCTTTTGGATGGCGGTGACCGATGGACGGCGCCGACTGGTGGTGGCGATGACCGGCAATTGCGGATGGTGGTGATGGCGATCAGTGGAAGGTGGTTGGTAACGACGGATGGACGACCAATTTGTAGTAAGGACGGACAATGAGAAGAATTTTTATTTTTCATTTCTGTTTCAGAAATAGAAAAGCAAAAAATTTTTACTTTTAATTTCTATTCCAAATCTATTTCTGGAACAAAAATCTATTTCAGAAATAGAAAAATAAAATAATTTTATCAAACGGATTTCTATTTCAGAAGCAAGTCTGGAATAAAAAAATTATTTCTGGAACAGAAACTGAGGTTTGTCATGTATCCCCTTAATATTCCTGGGATAGCATACCATTATGCCCTACAGGTATATATTCCCACATATATATAAAAGTCTTGTTATTACTTTCTCGTAACAGTTCCGCCGAGTGCAGGACTACTTGCTTTTTTCCATTATTACATGTTTTTCTTTGTTCAAATGACAAACGTTTGATGTTGTAAGGATGATGGTTGTCCAGTGTAGGAAGAAGCTGGTGGAGATATTTAGGCCAGAGCTTGAGAGGAGGATGAATGGAGTGATTTGATGGATGAACTGATGAAGATCGAAGATGAGAACGAGAACAAGTTGAGCGATAATGAGGTAGCTGATAACATTGTGAGCCTTGTCATGGGAAGCTTTGAATCCATCTCAAGGGCATGCACTTGGGCCTTTTATTATCTTGCCTTGCACCCAGATGTTCTTCGTAAACTCAGGGCAAATTGATCGATTACCTAATTGGATTCTCTTTTTAAATCATTCTGGGGCTTAAAAGATCTGCAATTGAACATGCATAACATGGCTTTATAGTTGCCTCCATTCGTTATGTGAATTTTTCTGCAGGAGGAAAACCTGGCTTTTACCAAGAACAAAATTGGAGAGCTTATCACAAGTGAAGATGTTACAAAGATGAAGTACACGAGCAAGGTCCATTCATTGTCCCCCTTTATCTTGAACCTGCATGGTCACCTCAAGATTCCCCTCTCATCATCACAAAAGTGTCCAACTTGAATTAATTCGTCTATTTTTCTTAAGGTGTTAGAAGAAACACTCAGACTGGCCAATGTGTCGGCTTTTGTGTTTCGATCCGGCGATCGGGACGTTGAATATCAAGGTATTAAAAACAAATTCAACGGGGAGTTCTGTTGATATCAAAGTTCGTTCTTGATAGTCATTTTCTAATTATAAGGAAAGGCTTCCAGGTTATGCCATTCCTAAAGGATGGAAAGTTATTGTGTGGCTTCGATACGGTTCTACAGATTCAAGAAATTTCGAAGATCCATTACACTTTAACCCAGATCGATGGAATGTGCGTTGATATTATTTCACCCATTTATTGACTATTTTGAATCGTTCATCGCATTGTTTATCCTTGTTGGGATTTGGGATTAACGGATCCCCAAAAAGCGGATTCGACACTAAATCGAACCCCTAAAACGAATGCGGAAGACAAGCCCGGGAAAATCACGTATCACCGATCCTAAAGCACACCATGGATTCAAGCGTACCTTGTTAGCCACAGATTAGACATCGACACCGATAAGAGGAAGAGAATTTGTCCCTGTTCGATCCGATGACGCATTGAAGGGAAGAAAAAACGTTGCCTTGTGCTACTGTTTTTTCTTTTCTTTTGGAGAGAGAGTGAGGGAGAGGGAGACATACGTATGTTAATTATGCCAAAGGGTACGTTCTCCTTCTCTCTCCTCCTTTATATATGTCCCCTATAATAAACAAACGTACCCTTCGTCCATGGGCCCTAATCCTGTGGACCGGGCTTTTAGGCCAAACATGGGCGGACGGGCCAACTTAGGCCCATTACTATAAATAAAACCATCATCTCCCACTCGTACATGGTGGGCCGAACAGGATTCTTTTTACTTCTCTTCAACATTCATATCGATGAATAATCCGTGTGACCAGCATACTTTTAGAGTTCGTTGCTATGCATATGTTAGGAATATATAGCAGCTCATAATGGGCGTCTCACTCTGAGTAGATTTAGTATGCAGTACCCTAGATCGATTGATCACATTTATATCTATCTTGATCTCTTTTAAAAAATGATACATATATTGTATTCACAATTATAATTATCACAAAGACAGTCATAATTGGTCGACCAGTGAATACAAAACTATAATGTGATTCCCCAAAATCGATCTTCCTCTTTCCTTCAAACTCTCAATTTCAGTTCAGCTTGTTTTTCTAGAAATGTCCCATTAGATCGAATCAACTCATGACCATTGGCAACATCCTAAGATAGCAAACACTAAATAGAATTATTGAGAATAAGTAAAAGTCATGAGGGCACTAAAATTGAGGAACTCTTTTCCTCAAGAGTCTCATACGTCATAAAAGTTGAGATCAAACTTTTTGCCACTCTTATTGGTCCGCTCATGTATACGCAGTATGAAATACGTATTACGGTATTAACTTCTTTCCCATGGAGCGTATGTCTATACCTTTCAATACCGTACAGATGATAGTTCAGACATACCCAATGTCTAACTTGAGTTCACGTATCTACTCATTTACAAAATTCATTAGAACTCACATCTGGCATCTTAAAGTAAAATATGTGGGGTATTTTACTTTCGGACATAGTAAGTATTATATCCTCATCTTAACACTCAGTTAAGGCGACATACGTATTTTAAGCTTGAGCTCTCGATTATCACCTAGATAATAAGCTTAAAAACAGCCTCATCTTTATTTATCACACAGTAAATAGAGGCAATTACCCGTGTGAGTAGGCTAATTTTTTATCTATCTGACATACTTTCTCAACTTAAAGTAATGCACTAAGCATTAAGATGCATAAAGATCAAACAAAGATTCATAGGCATTAACAATGAAAAAACAAAAGTTCATAAATGTGAACAACTCAGGGAAATTACAATCCAATACATCAGACTCTACGCAATCCTAAAGATTTTACGTGACCACAAAATATATCTCTAGCTATTGGCTTTGTCATAGGATCTATTATTATTCTATGCGTAGATATGTACTGTAATCACATCCTTTTGTGCAACCATATCTTTGACAAAGTTATACTTGGTATCTATATGTTTGGTCTTGCAATAATATTTTGGATCTTTAGTGTACGCTATAGTTGCTTGGCTATCACAGTTAATTAATAATGGATTTGCAGCTTTCTCAATAACACCTAAATGATCAAAAAATCTCTTAAGACAAACTTCTTCTTGTACTGCTGTTAATAATGCCACGAACTCAGCTTCCATCGTGGATAAGGCTATACACGTTTACTTCTTACTACTCCATGATATTGTACCATTGTTCAGTAAGAAAGCAAATCCTGAGGTAGATTTTCTTTCATCTAAATCTCCTCCCCAATCAGCATCTAAATAGCCTTCAAGTCGCAGATTCTTTCCTTGATAATTCAACTTGTAATCAGCAGTTCCCTTCAAATACCCCAGTATTATCTTAACGGCTTTCCAATGTGCTGGACCTGGATTGGATTGGTATCCACTTACCATTCCAACTGCAAAACATATGTCGGGTCTTGTACACATCATAGGGTACATCAAGCTCCCAACAACACTAGCATAAGGAACATGTTTCATTTGTTCCTTCTCTTGTGGAGTTCTTGGACACAGTCTATGGCTCAATCCTTCACCTTTTGCAATATGAGTGTCTATGGGTTTACAATTTTGCATATGAAATCGTTCAAGAACCTTGTTTATATATGTTTCTTGCGAAAGAGATAACAATCTCTTCGAACGATCTCTTGAAATCTTAACTCCAAGAATGTATGCAGCCTCACCCATATCTTTCATCTCAAAGTTGGAAGACAACCAACTCTTGACAGTATGAACAAACTCCATATTACTTCCGGCAATTAGTATATCATCAACATATAATGATATGATCACAAATTGATCCTTGGATCTTTTGATATATACACAATGATCATCATCAATCATTGTAAAATCATATGCCATTACGGCATTATGAAAACGTATAGACCATTGTCTCGATGACTACTTGAGGCCATATATCGATCTCATAAGTCGACATACATTTTCTTCTTGACCTTTTACTATGAAACCAGCAGGTTATTCCATATATATTTCTTCCTCTAATTCTCCATTGAGGAAAGTAGTCTTTACATCTATCTGATGTAACTCAAGATCCATACCAGCTACTATTGCCAGAATAATGCGAATCGAGGTAAATCTCACTATAGGAGAAAATGTATCTTCATAATCAATTCCTTCATGTTGATTATACCCCTTCGCCACAAAGCGAGCCTTATGCCTTTCTATCGAGCCATCAGCCTTTCGCTTTATTTTGAGAATCCACTTGTTCCCAATAGCTCTGCGTCCTTTTGGAGGATCAACCAGTTCTCAAACTTGGTTTGATTTCATTGACTCCATTTCCTCTTCTATTGCATGAATCCATTTTTCTTTACTAGGGCAATTCAGAGCCTCATTAATATTTCTTGGCTCATTCTCATCTTGTGGAGCAACCATAAAAGTTTCCCCTTCAATGTCAAAAAGTCGACGAGGAATACTTTGGCGACTTGTTCGCCGTATGGGAGATTGTACACTTTGCACATCATTCCCCATCATGCTTCTACTTGGATTAGATAATGATGATGTCGTCTCATTATGTGGTTGTAATTAAGAATGAGTTGAATTCAATTCATCACTTCTCATATTACTCCCACTTGGACGAACTCCACTAATATCATTATCTTGATCCAAGGTTTCAAATAGGGAGTGATCTTCTCCTATTTCGCCCTTCTTAGGAAATTCATCCTCTAAGAATATGACATCCCGTGATTCAAATTCAGTTATACTCCCACTTTCTTGCTCACCTATGAACACATACCCTTTCGAGTGTTTAGAGTATCTTATGAAAATACTTTTCTTTCCTTTGGGACCCAATTTCCCAAACTTGTGAGAGGACTCATGTGTATAGGCAGCACAACCCCATGACTTAAGAAAACTTAAGTCCGGTTTTCTACCTGTCCATAACTCATATGGAGTGGAAGTAATAGATTTAGAAGGCACACGGTTAAGTATATAGGTAACAGTTAATAGCGCATCATTTTAAAAGGTAATAGGTAAGTTAGCATGCGCCATCATGGACCTAACCATTTCCAGTAGAGTTCTGTTTCTTCTCTCCACAACACCATTTTGTTAAAGAGTATATGGAATAGACAACTGTCTTTCTATTCCCTTTTCATCACATAATTTTCTGAACTCATTAGATAAATGTTCTCGACCTCGATCGGATCTCAATGCTTTTATTTTCTTGTCTAATTGATTATTTACCAGGTTCATAAACCTTTTGAAACAACTTATTGTTTCAGATTTATGAGAAATCAAATAGACATATCCGAATCGAGTACAATCATCTATAAAAGTGATGAAATAAACAGCTCCATGCCTTCCTCTCACATTCATTGGACCACAAATATCAGAATGGATTAAATGCAGAGGAAATTCAGCTTTTTTACCTTTTTCAAATGGTTTCCTTGTCGTTTTCCCTTCCAGGCAATGCTTACATATGGGCAAATCAACTTTTTCAATGTTGCCCAACAAGCCCTCTTTGGCTAGTCTATTCATACGCTGTTGGCCAATGTGACCAAGTCTAGTATGCCACACATTCACATCATTATCATATGTATTAGGAGACGTGAGAAGGGAATAACAAACATTTACATTAACATAATCAATATCTAAACAATGAAGCCATCCATAAAATAACCACAACCATAGTAATTTGTATTAAAAAACAAATCCACACCTCTATTATAGAAGTTCATATTAAAACCTAATTTAACCAACACTAAAACAGACACTAAATTTCGACGAATCTCCGGAGCATATAACACATCATGTAGGAACAAAGTGCGTCCACCACGCATATTCAGTTGGCATGTGCCAATTCCTTTCACTTCAACTCTGGAGTTGTTTCCCACATAGATCCACTTAGTTCTAGTTGGTACTCGTCGGAATTCCATGAAGGATCCTCTATCCTTTGCTACATGGTCTGTCGCTCTTGAATTCACAGTCCATAAAGGATTAGACTCAGTTAAGAACACAGAACTCGATACAAAAGCAAAGTTCTGAAAAGTACAAGGGGTGTATACCTCCTTTGGCTCACGATAGTCGCGAGCATAGTGATCCTTCTTGTCACAGTTGTAGCATTATACCCTTGCAAGCTTTTTCATGCTATGACGCTTTCCTCTTTCATGTTGGTTAAACTTGGGTTTCTTCCCTAAAGGACCTGCTTCCTTGCCTTTCCCTTTATCAAACAAGTTAGGGCGTTTGCGCTTGGAGCTCGAAGCTCCATGTGAGCTAGAACTAACATGATAGAGTTCAGCATCCGGCTTAGCCGCTAAGAGGTGGTCCTCTTCCAGCTCAAGATGACGCACTGCATTTTCAAAAGTTTTGATATTTTCATTATAGGTCAGGTGCACCTTCATATGCTCCCAGCTCTGAGGTAAGGAACGAAACACTGCTTGCACTTGCTGCTTATCTGTGAGGACATGGCCAACATCTTTTAGCTCATTTATCATGTTTGACATCTTTCTAAGATGTTGCTTCATGGTCTGACCATGAGACTTCTTGTAAGAGTCAAACCTAATAGTGAGCTGTCTCAGTCTAGTCACCGAAGTATGACCAAATCTAGCTGCCAATGCCTCCCACATTTCCTTGGCATTGTCAAAACGCCTAAACTATCGCATGACGTCATTTTCTATGCTGCTCAGCAACGTGATGCGAGCAAGAGAGTTCTTTCTTTTCCATGCAGCAAAAACTTCTTTATCTCTCTTGTGTTGTGCAGTGTTTCTTTCTTTAGGTTCTACCATGGTCAAGTTAAGAGCTTCAAGTGCCTCTTGCTCTTCCAGCACATATTGAATTTTCATGTGCCATATCTCATAGTTGTCACCATTGAGCTTTTCACTTTTGTTCAGCTCGACAACTATGCTCTTCGTGGCTGAAGCCATTGATCTGAATACATCAGACATATATGCACGAATTATTAATGCCTATCATTTATACATCCCTTTTGCACAGACCCATCATATTAATGAACAATTTCATGCAAGGTTTCAGAATCAAAAGGTCACTAAGTTTCCAATCATCCTCCAAAAATCCTAACTTAAAACTATCATTAATATAATTGTCTTATACAAAATAAATTCTATGAAATTACAAAAACTTCTATAACTACCCATAGCTAACTACCCACAGCAATCAGTAATAACAGAAAGTAACAGATAATTGACATCCAATAAAATAATAATGTTTTCATCTAATACAATCAAGATACCGGTTGTTACATCAACAACAATCAGGTAGTAAACATTACATAAAATGTCCACAAAGCACACTTAACTAAGATCAGCCAATACATCTAACACCAAGTCAGCACACGAACTGGGAAAGATCTTCTTTTGTTCAATTTCTTGATCTTTTCCCTTGTAATAATCGAGTAATATTCATTTACAAAATTCATCACAATTTTCTTATAAGAAGCAGCTCTGTTGACATCCCATATGCGATTCAACACTCCTTGCCATTCAGGTGGAAGGGTGTTCATGAAAAATTGCACCATCTCTAATTGTGGCATAGGACGACCATTCCATATGACATTTTGAATTGTTTTTATTGACCACTCTCCCATCGATGATCAGTCAGCTTAGCTATCAACTTAGAAAGCCTTTCCTTTTGTTCATTAGTAATTATGCGAATAGGTGTGCGCAACCTGATGGGAGGTATTTTTCCTGCAACAAATGCAGAACCGTCCCTGCAACAAATGCATAACAAATAAGGAATCACAAATAATCCACATAGACTTAATTGAAAAAGAAACACATTCTTTTCCTCCTTTTTTTTTGGGTCAACGGTCAACGGTCGTCGGTCAACGATCAAGGGTCAGGTCGTCGGTCGTTGGACCGATCGGACCGGTCGGGCTGGGTCGGACGAACCAACCGCACGTGCCTTGCGCGTGCGCGGGCTGACGTCACGCAGATGTCAGCCGGCACGTGTCGCGCGCGTGCCGGGCGTCCGTGGGTCAGGTCGAGTCGGGTCTCCGGCCGGTGACCGCCTGGCCAACCGTCGTCGGCGTTGACGTCATTGATGACGTCATCCCAACAATTACCGACCATTGGGTGATGTCATGCTGACGTTAGCACGCGTCAGTTTGCCGACCAGCGCGTGCCGGTTTGCCAGCTGGCGGCGCACATGTGCCGGTTCCCCGACCGATGCATGTGCCACACGCGCTGGGCGAGCCAGCGCTTCGGGCGCATCGCGCCCACGCGCAGCGGGTTCTGGCCGCGCGTGTGGGCGCGTCGTGCCCATGCGCAGCAGAATCTGGCCACGCGTGTGGGCGCGTCTGGCAGCGCACGACCTGTCGACGGACTCGTCTCGACAAGCCCTTTCATCCTCTACCTTCAAAAATTGATTTCGAGTTATAAAAACTCGAAAAAATGGACGAACAGTGCTCGAGTGTCGGGATTTTGCGCCCCGATCCGTGTCGGCCGAAACGTTTCGCGAAAATTCAATCAAGAAACATGAAAGGGGTTGGGAATTCATGAACTTGGCTCTGATACCAATGTTGGGATTAACGGATCCCCAAAAAGCGGATTTGACACTAAATCGAACCCCTAAAACGAATGCGGAAGACAAGCCCGGGAAAATCACGTATCACCGATCCTAAAGCACACCACGGATTCGAGCGTACCTTGTTAGCCATAGATTAGACACCGACGCCGATAAGAGGAATTTGTCCCTGTTCGATCCGATGACACCTTGAAGGGAAGAAAAAACGTTGCCTTGTGCTACTGTTTTTTCTTTTCTTTTGGAGAGAGAGTGAGGGAGAGGGAGACATACGTACGTTAATTATGCCAAAGGGTACGTTCTCCCTCTCTCTCCTCCTTTATATATGTCCCCTCTAATAAACAAACGTACCCCTTCGTCCATGGGCCCTAATCCTGTGGGCCGAGCTTTTAGACCCAACATGGGCGGACGGGCCAACTTAGGCCCATCACTATAAATAAAATCATCAATCCTAATAACTTACCAATTACATGTATATAAACCGGCAAAAGTGGGAGCCTTCCAAGTCTTTGGCGGGGGATCAAGAATATGCGCCGCGAACATGCTCACCAGTATGCAAATTGCTCTTTTCCTGCATCATTTATGTGTAGGATACAAGTAATTACCTAATGCTTTCATTACATCCAAGCGAAAAGAATTTTCTTGCTTTATTTTGCATTCAATCGGATGTGTTCTTAAGGTTATGTGATAATTTTGTAGGTGGGAACTGAAAAATCCAGATGTGAAAACTACTTATCTAACATATCCAAAGCCCGCAGATGGAGTGAAGATTGTACTCAGCAGAATGTAGTCAGACTCTTGTTTATTTTGCACGCTTTAAATTGGCTTGCTTATGCTGTAAATGCGACCTTATCTTTATGTGTCATTTGGTCAAAAGTTAATGTACGAAATAATATGAATCGTCATGTCCGAATTCAAGAAATGAAAGGCGAAATCCGGCAAAGCTGTGTCTGTGTTGGTAGCAACGGTCGATAATGAGTTGCTAGTTGCTACAACACAACACATCCAGGATGCGAAGATAACCCAAGGAAGCTGGGGACGCTCTGAACTCTCTCTTCAAAATGGCAAACGGCGCAAAGCTCCAGACTCTGTTGCTCAACCCGATATGTCCATGACTCAACATTTTACAAATGTCAAAAATCTTTGCGGCGAAATTATGAAGTTGGATCATCAAAATCCTATTCACATAAACAAGGATGAAGAGAATCATCATTCATGGCCTAAGACCAGAATGTACTGGTCATGTCCGCAGTGTCTGTAAAAGACAGACAAGCAAGCCTTCTATAGCAGAAAAGGTTTGAAAGATAAAGTTCAGGCAAGCTTGAGATGGAAGACTAGAGAAAGCTCATCTAAGTTCCAATCCAGGAGAAGTTTCCAACGCCTATGAGCTTAAAGTAGTTGATAGGAATCACACGCAAATTCTAAAAAAATAACACAAACAAACAATCCACAAAGGCAAAATGTAACAATAAAATAAGAAAATCGAAAAAACACACCATAAAAAATTTGTTATCAAAATTCACCCAAAGTTTGGTTATGTCTTCATACAAAAACACCCTGTGAATTCACTAAATTTTGAAGAAAATAGGAATATAATGATAATTTTCTCTCAAGATTAGAGTTTAAAGAGATAGAGAACATTTACAAAAAAAAAAAAACAAAGAAAAAAAACCATTTTCAATCTTTCTTTGTGGCACACACTCACATTTTCTTCTTTTTTGGCCATTACAACCTCTTTTGCTTTTTTTTTTCCTCTGTTTTCTTTTCAGTTGTTCCCAACTACTACCTGTCATTAGTTGATATATGAAGGGTAGTTTTTAACCTAAAAGCAAAATGAAGTGAAAAGACAAAAAAAAAAAAAAAAGCCCTTAATAAAAGAAATGCCTTCACCCACCAATAATCTCCCACTTGAAAACAAATACACCCAATGCTTCAGGCAATTTTGCATCCATCTACTGCAAAAGCTAGCAATTGGAACTAATGCTTCTACGACAGTCCTCATCAATTAACATGGAGTAATATCAATGGTAGCAATATATAAAATATTTTTCTCTTATCGATTATCTTCGTAAACATGTCAGTTGGATTTTTTGAGCCATCAATTATCTGTAACTTTAACTTATTATCTTTCAATGCTCACTTGATCAAACGATAAGGCCTTTCGATATGTCTAGTTCTTGAATGAACATTGCATTCTTTTACTAAGTGCACTGCACTTTGACTATTACTCTTAACAGTGTGCTCATTAATTGCTTTCGATGTAGCTCTTTTGTAAACTAGATGAATTCCTTGAATGCTTATATGATCGTCACATATTTCGCTTCTGTCATTGATAAAAAAAAAAAAAAAAACTACTTTCTACGGTTGAAATACCTAACGCACTACTATACTTGCAACTATAAAAGATATATCTGGTGGTACTTTTACCACTATCTTGATCATCCGAGTAATATGCATTCACACAATCCCGCAACTCTAGAGATGTGTGTGACATCCTGATTTTCAGGTTATGATTTTGATTGGATAAGTTGGCCATTTCATCGGCACGCTTATAGTGCTTTTCTCTGAGTTGGCCACTCAAGAGATAACTAACCTATCAGGTGAAGCCATTAAGAAATTTTAAGGGATAAGTGCTGTGAAAGTCCTAAAACTTGCAAAAAGTACAATTAAGTCCTAAAACTTGTTAAAGTGGTTAAATTGATTCATAAAGTTAACAACATTAGCTTTTTTCGTTAAAAATGCTGACTTGGCATTTTAAATTATTTTTTATTTTCTAGTTGGCTTTTTAAAATAATTTTTATTCAATTTTTTTAAAAAGTATATTTAAAAACTAAAATTCATTTTTTTTAAAAAACTGTTAAAAAAAAGAAAAAAGAAGAAGAAGAGGGCAGAGGAGGCGGCTGCCCATTGCCGGAGGGGTTAGTGACAGTTGCCAGTCGCCGCCCAACCAGGGTGAGGGGAGGCGACCCTCGCTAGCCCTTGCGTGGGGTTGGTGAGCCCTCGCTTGGTGCTAGTGAGGCCTTGCCCTAGTCGAGCAGTGATTAACGATCACTGCCAGCCCCTCCAGCGATGAGCGCTGCCTCCTTTACCTTTTTTTTTTTTTAAAAATGAATTTTAGTTTTTAAATATATATTTTTTCAAAAAAAATGAATAAAAAATATTTTAAAAAGCCAGCTGGAAAATAAAAAATAATTTAAAATGCCACGTAAGTATTTTTAATGGAAAAGGCTAACGGTGTTAACTTTAGGACTTAATTAAATCATTTTGACAAGTTTTAGAACTTGATTATACTTTTTGCAAGTTTTAGGACTCAATTGCATTTTTGTGACAAGTTTTAGGACTTCTGTAGCACTTATCCCAAATTTTAATGCTACCTGGTAGACTTAAGAATTCGATCAGGAATCAACTACTTGATCGTGTTTATTTTTAGAGGTCATTACGGCACAGTTAAAAATTGATTAGTGATAAGAGATAGGTCAGTTCGACTGAGATGTGTGACTAAACGTGAGTGACTCCACTAAATTGGAAAATTCTCGTCGGCTGGCACTAGACTGATTTTTCTATTGTTTTGGTACCATGTGTCTGTATTTTAATTATTGAGATCTTCACGACAATCGAGAGTCGCCAATGTGTCGATTGAGTTTATTGTGGCTCGAAAAAAATCAACCACAAGTCAATTGCACCAAAAATTCATAAAAGTTATCTGGTAGACTAGGTCACGCTAAAATCGTGTTAGATTGAAATTAACCGTGAATTTGAATTCGATTTCAGAAATTGGGAGTTCTGTCATGTCATGAGTCATTTTAGGAATGTTGACTCATATTTCGAGAAATTTGCGGTGAGTTCCGGATTTTATGGCAAATCAATTCGAACGATTTAGAAAACGAACGGAAATTTGGATTGGCCAATTTGAAGGGATTTTTAGCATCTGGGGTGAGTGAATTAGTGACGAGGAATTTCGTGGACTTTTTCCTCAACTAATCGGACCTCAATCGAAGAAATTTATTCAGAAAATCGGAGTTCGAGAACAATGAAATAGAATTCGGATTTAAAGGAAATTTGTGGGATAGAGGGACCGTCTTATCTTGGTCTTCAATTAGACTTCAATTTGTGCAAGTTGATGTTGATATTGATCTTGGGTGATCAATTGTTCTTGTTACGAAGTTGAGTAAAAATATAATTGTGTTTGATTTTTCCCCCCTTCTCTCTTTCTCTCTCTCCCTCGCGCAATTCTTCCCCCTAGTTGACGGTTTCATGCACATGGGTCTTTCTTCTTGCTCTTTGACTTGGCGGGTCCCTTGCCCATTCAATCCAAATACGTCTCTTTCTCACCCTCTCTTTCTCTCTCCTCCTTTTCTCTCTTTCTTCACATGTTGCTTTCTCTTCTTGGCCGACACTTCTTGTGGCCCTATCTTCTCTTCTCTCTTTGTATTCAACCAAGCTGCCAGCTGCCCCCCAATTTCCCCTTTAGTCTTCGGCTTTGACTCTTTCCCTCCCAGCCAAACGTGCTGTGATCTTCATTCTTTCTTCTTCGAGCATTCTTCCCCCACCGAACTGCCTGCTTCTTCTTGAATTGTTTTTATTTTTCCTTCGCATGAGGAATTGCAACTAGTTTGCCTTATTTATGTTGAATCTCTTCAATACCTCGTTCACATAGTCTTCCTACGTCAGCCATAATTTATTAACTTTCCTATCCCTGATGTTTTTTATACCTAAAGTCTTCTTGGACTCTCCGACATCTTTCATAGCAATCTGCGATGCCAACATCTTCTTCACTTTTGCAATTCTCTTCATATTGGAGCTAGTCATTAGTATGTCATTCACATATAAAGATAGACAAACGATACCACTGTCACCATACTTGCGAAAATAAACTCAATGATCAACCTCGTAATATGCAAATCCTTTTCTTCCATGAAACCATCAACCTTAAAGTACCATTGCCGTGGAGCTTGCTTCAAATCATATAAGCTTTTCTTAAAGCGTTCTTTACCTTTGACCTTAAAATCTTTAGACCGTGTCATGCATAACTCTTCATCTAGGTCACCATACATAAACACCATTTTCACATTCAACTACTTGAGATGAAGATCCTTTATTGCAACTATAATCAGCACAACTTTGATTTGATGTCAATTTAATTACTGATGAAGATATCTCAGAGTAGTTGATCCTTTTTTTTTTAGAAAAACCCTTTTGATCACAATTCTTGCGTTACATATGATATTGTCATTTGCTTCATTTTTTTTTTTTTATCATGTACATCCATTTATTTAACAAAACCCTTTTATCAGTGGGCAACTCAAATAACCCTCAAGTTTTGCTTTGAAGTAATGAGCATTATCTTTCATAGTATGCTCCTACTATACGTGATATGCATCTTTCTTTGCCTCATTATAAGTCTCCAATTCTCTCAAATCTATATATAAAATATGGTTCAAAATAATGTTTGTTGATGGAAAAAAAATCACCTTTAGTTTTCTCACATGTGTAGACCTCCTCAAGATAGGTACTTCATGGTCGTAAGTCTACTCCATGTCACTACATTTCTCTTGAACTGCCTATTTCATTGATAATACGTTCATTTCGAACATCCCCTTTGAGAGCACTTTGATCTAGTGGAACTATCTTCACGGGCATTGTGTCTAGCTCAACTTATTTTGGTCCTTACGCTTTGTTTGACGATCATTGTACATTTTTTCTTCACGGAATACCACATTTCAATTGCAGATGATTTTGTTATTTTCATAATCTCAAAGCCTATGGCCATTCTCATGGTCACCATATTCGATAAAGATGTACTTTTGAGACTTGGCATCAAGCTTCTTTCTATCTTCTCTATAAATCAAATCATATGCTATACAACAAAAAAATTTCAAATATGAATAATCATCTTTTTACTTGATCATTGCTTTTATGGTAGTCCTTCATCTAGCGCTTTAGATGGATTCCTGTTGATAAGATAAATAACTGCTAGTAGCTCATAAGTATAACAGGAGACCCACACGTAGTTTTTTGCATCTCATGCCCCAAAATGGTCATGTTCCTAAAGGTTTAATTAGGGAATCCAACTGTAACACAAATATAAATATATTCTGTTTCTTTTTTTCTTTCAAACTCGCTTTTCCCCTTCTTTATAATGTAAGCAGGGCATATGAAACAGACCCTTTGCAATTTTCTCCCCGCGCCGTAAGCACATACGTCATTTGTCGCTGTGGTCATACCCTAATGTTATGCAGTTATATCCTTCTTCCTACAACCATAAGTAGTCGAGAGCAAAATTCTGCAAGTGTCCAGGCAGCTTCTCCTTCACTCATTTGACGCTCTTCGACCAGCATCCGATTGACATGGGATCACAACCGACCTCGGGTTGCCACGTGGTGGCCTTGCCTTACCCCGGTCGAGGCCACATCAACCCCATGATGAACCTCTGCAAGCTCTTGGTTTCCAAGAAGCCCGACATCCTCATCACCTTCGTCGTCACGGAGGAGTGGCTCGGCTTCATTGGCCCCGAGCCCAAACCGGCTAACGTCCACTTCGCCACCGTCCCCAATGTCCTACCGTCGGAGCTCCATCGAGCCAAGAACTTCCCTGCCTTCCTCGAAGCCATCTTCACGAAGCTGGAAGCTCCGGTGGAGCAGCTGCTGGACAGGCTGGAGCTGCCGGTGGCGGCTATCATAGCGGACACGTACTTGCCGTGGGCGGTTAGGGTCGGCAAGCAGAGGAATATCCCGGTGGCCACGCTTTGGACGACGTCAGCGTCGGTGTTCTTGGTGTTTCATCATTTCGAGATGCTTCAGCAGAAGGGCCATTTTCCGGTGGACTTATCAGGTGCGCCTAAATATTTGAGAAACATAGTATTATTGGATGCAAAGGAGTAAAGTATCTCAGTCATGCGCGATTGCTTTACATGATTATGGTCAACACGCGGTGCTTCCGAGAAGCCGTGTCGGCCACGACACAACCCAATATCACAGATTGTAGGAAGAAGATGAGGCGTTTACGTTACTTACTCTAGCGGAGATTTTTAATTGTAAACCCGAGAAAAACCATCAGAAAAGATCAATGAAACCTACTAAAGAACAGCTAAACATATGTACATGCCTAGTCCATTTTCGCTTCTTTGTAATACGCTCAAAGTCCAAGAAGGGGTCGCCTTTCGATGCGCAGTAGGCGGTTTGATCATGCCGAGATTAGATCTGTGCACGTGGGTAATCTTCCAAATCGGGGATGGGCTGGGCTCGTGCAACTTCTTGTTTCGATTGGCCTGTCGTCCACGATAGCCCGGGAAAACGAAATCTCCTTGCCACTCCTGGACTGATTTCTACTGCGAAGGAACGCAGGAAGCATAGGCCGAGTTTAGGGTCATTTTTTCTTGAATCTTGAATGGGAAACCAGTGATTGACTCGCCTGTTTTCTCTTTCCTTTTTTTTTTCTTTGTTTTGGCAGAGAGGGGAGAAGAGGAAGTGGACTACATTCCAGGAGTCGCCAGGACCCGCATCGCGGATCTACCTACGATCTTCTTCGGAAACCAGCGCCAGCTATTATTGGGCAAAGCTCTGGAGTGCATCGCCGGGGCCTCCAAGGCCGACTACTTCCTCTCCACCTCCTTCTCCGAGCTCGAACCCCTGGCCTTGGACGCCATCCGGTCTCAGCTCTCCGTGCCCGCCTACTGCATCGGCCCCACCATCCCCTTCCTCGATGGGGACGGCGCCGGCGACGCGGCTTATTTCCGGTGGCTCGACGCTCAGCCCATAGGGTCGGTCCTGTACGTCTCTCTCGGGAGCTTCCTCTCGGTCTCTGATGCTCAGATGGAGGAGATGGCGGCCGGGGTGCGGGACAGTGGCGTGCGGTTCCTGTGGGTGGCGCGCGGGGAGACGTCGCCGGTTGCGGGCGCGCGCGAGGAGGGCGCGGCGGGCCTGGTGGTGCCCTGGTGCGAGCAGCTGAAGGTGCTGTGCCACCCGTCGGTGGGCGGGTTCTGGACGCACTGCGGGTGGAATTCCGCGCTGGAGGCCATCTACGCCGGGGTTCCCATGCTGACGTGTCCCTTGCTCATGGACCAAGTCCCCAACAGCAAGCAGATCGCGGAGGACTGGAAGATTGGGTTGAGGGTTACGAAGGAAGGCGGCGGCGGCGGCGGCGGCGGCGAGAATTTAGTCACCCGGCAAGAGATTGCACGGCTCGTGAGGAAGCTGATGGATGCCGAAAGTGGCGAGGGGAGAGAGATGAGGAAGAGAGCAAGAGAGCTAAGGGAGGCATGTCGACGGGCCGCCGCGAGAGGTGGGTCGTCGGATCGGAATCTGGATGCCTTCATCAGAGATATTTCGAGGGCCGAATGAATCCATCTGAGTAATTGGTGCGGGGGGTTTAAGTCCGCTTTGTATTTCCAAAGAAACATTTCATTTTGTTCAAGAGAAATGTTTGAATGAAAGGTATTGTAATGCTCCTTGAATTTAGTCGACAGATAGGGTTCATTTTGTTCAAGAGAAAAGTTTGAATGAAAGGTATCGTAATGCTCATTGGATTTAGTCAACAGATGGGGGCGAAAAGTCTTATTAAACTGATTGTATTTTTGCTAATTTAATTCTAAATTTTTCCATTTTGCTAATTGAGTTTTAAATCTTTTAACATTTTACCAATTGAGGTCACCTGGCCAATTTTGATGCGGACTTCGCTACGTATTCCACCCTGCCCTGCAAACATACCAAGCTCAAGTAATTCATTACTGTCACCATCGATTAGCCGAAAGCTCTCTACAAGAACGCTCTTCTCATCCGGCCTTGCTTTATTGCTGTCCTCCGCTACAGCTCTATAGATGTGGCGTATGATTTTTTTGTGCCACGATGAGATATACTCCTTGTGTTGCAAAACTCATTTGAAATGTTCACAGATGATGTTCCAATCCATTGGGAAGGTCTGTGTGAGCATTGAGCCAGGCCATTTCAGGATGAGATCCTTCCCCTATTCAATGGTCTCTTGCTCAGTTTCAGAGCCCAGCCCATTAAGGAATCTATTTATCATCTTACTTATGCCTTTATCTTGCTTTATGCTTTACTTTTAACCAACCGGTATATGCATGTTTTGAATAATTTATGTTAAACATTTCAACCTTTCTTTTAGAGTTAATGAAATTCACAAATATAAATAGCCTTTTATTTGTTTGGATTAACTTTTTGCTCTTTATCGCTTGACAATTCACTTTTATTAATTGTTGAAACTCTCGAATCATTGCCAACCCTCGTGTATGGACGGTTAAGATCATCCAAGATCATATAAAACTATATATATGGGTGATATTGCCCGTGTAGAATATTTTTTACACAAGCAATTATGAAATGAAAACTCTCATCTACTAATGAAATGTATTCATTTACCAATGTTAAAAATTAGATATGTGCATTACCACTTAAACCATGCACGTGCAATGATTCTTTTTAACCATCCTTCACCATGCCTTGTAGGTATATATTATTGTGTATAAATAAATAGCCTATTTCTCACTTGAACTGCTTATATCTACTTGCGGATAACAATCTTGTTGTTACTTTCTCATAACAGTCTCGTTGCACAAGAATTCTTGCATTTTTTCATTGGTGCATGCTTTCTTGATTCAAATTAAAGGTGGTCGGTTTCAAGTTCCGTATAGGTTTCATTTGGAATTTACTTGTTGGAATATGTTTTCTAATTTTTGAAATCTAGAACCTACCTTTCATAGGTTCAGGGTTTACCCAGGTTCCAAATGTACTTTTAATTAAATGATTGCAATGAATCATTACCTCTGATGACCATGATTTGTTATAATTTACTTATAATAACTCATATTTACACATGTGGAGATTACTAAATATTAACAAAGTAAAAGCCTCATTTATGAATACCAATGGAAAATAGAAACTTATACTAGTAGTTTCAAATTACGCACTTATCATTGGATACCATGGAATATCACAGGATCATGTGAAGACGTAGAACAAGAAAAAACAGAAAGACTTATTCCAAGTTGGGAACTTGGAACTCGCTTATTAGAATAGATTCCCCAATTTCCAAAACCTGGAACTTATCTAACATATTCTAGAACCTTGAACTGGTTTGACTACTAGGTTTTCGATTCTACCTTATAGCCATGTATACCCCTAGTTCAAATGACAAACATTTGATGTTGTAATGATGATGGATATACTGAGTGGAAAGAAGCTGGTAGAGATAGTTGGGGCGGAGCTCGAGAGAAGGAAGTGAAATCAGAATGAGAGGAGTGATTTGATGGATGAACTAATGCAAAATGCAAATCGAGAATGGGAACAAGCTGAGTGATGATGAGGTCGTTGATACTATTGTGATGCTCATTAGTGGAGGCTTTGAATCGTGACTTTGCATCATTATAAAATAACTCCCTGTCAAACTTTGATGCTCATGAGGTTAATGATCATTGACTTGAGAATTACATGTTTAATATAGACTTTTCTCGCTGTTAGAGAATGTCAATTAGACTCACGGCCTGTGGAGCTAAACTTGATTATGCAAAATACTTGAGTAATTTGCACTTGACTCGAAATCAAATCAGTCGATTCCAAGTATTTGGTGATCGAACCCGAGCTTTTCGTGAGTAGCTTGACTCAATTTTGCCCCTATAAATAGCATAAAGTATTAACCATGGAAAATCACTCCATCTTTTGATCAATTTTGGTGGTGTTGCGATAAGGGTTGCAATTGGACCCTATTTGACCCAAGAATTGTCTAGACTAGCCAAACTAATGTACTTTTAGCTGATTTTGAGCAATTGGTCCAATTCTTAATTTAAGGGACTTGGAACAAACATTAGGCTTGTTTGATTTCTGATTCCACGAGAAGAATCAAGCAAGCACCTAACTGCTTGTTTCCCTTTTGAAGACACAAATTTGTGTTTGCACCCACAAAGATTTGAACCATAATTCCTATTATGCTCTCACAATTATAAATCGAGAGCAACTATTATGTTTAAAATATACAATCATGAATGTTATGATGAACTTTTTGATTTTTTTAAGAAATAAGACCATCCGATTCGGGATTGATTGCTCATTTGAACCAGCTGATTTGACTTTTAGGTGGGAACCGACCCTCCCACGGGAAAATTGCAACTTAAGCAATGGTCCCAATTCAAGGTGAAATGAAAGGGTAAAAAAAAAGAAAAAAAAAAAAACAGTTCGCTCTTACCATCCGGCATTGTTGTGACTTATGATCTTCGTCTGTCTGTACGGTATGAAAATCCTGCGCACATGTTCCGGCTTTTTAGACCTGACAAAGTTTTTTCTTTTGAAGTTTTTATTTTTAGAAAAAGCAAAGCAAACCTTTCGAAAGTGACTCATCTATTGCCGAAAATAATACTTGGTGTATATATTTATTTTAAAATTAGTAGAAGATTAGGTCAAAGCAATATCCAGATTCCAGAGTCCCAGGAACAAAATCATCCATTTTGGATTTATTTTAAAATTAAAAGAAACAATGAGAAACCACTTTTTCAGCTTACTTATGAGATAAAATAATAAAAGCATAGCATTGGTGAATGTGATTGGCAAGTTCATTTGCGTCTTTTGAGTCTTTTCATCGTTACTTGAATGCTTTTAATGTGGTTTTAATATATTGATTATTAAAAATGGATGAAAGCATATCAATTCATAATAATTTGGAGCTAGTAGTGTTGTTTCGATCAATTTAGTTGTGTCTTAGCAAGATTATCTCGCTTTTAAAACCGCGGGCTCATTTCCTATTAAGATTTGCTAGTATTCGTGCTTGAGTTCAAGTTTAGTTCAAGTTATAAGTAAAACTTATTGTTTGATGATGTTAAGTTAGGTCGAGCATCGAGATTAGAATATTTTAATCAAGTTGAGCTCGAGCTTACTAAAAATTCATTAGAGTATAATATGGAGCCTCAAATATTCGAATCAAGCCGAATCGAGCCGGAGTACTGAACCACGTCGACCATCCCCCAATTGATTTTAGCTCTAATCGCCTCTTGGATGACGTGAAGTTGACGTAAGGTCAACAACATAATTGCCGTACTTTCTTAAAGGGCGCTAATAATAACTCACTGCTCAAGATATTATTATTTATTAAACATGGCAGTAGCATGTTAACTAACATTCTGGATTTTGTTCAAATAGAGAAAAACTAACATTCTGGATATGTATCAGATTTACTCAAAAATAAAATCTAATAATTAAAAGAAATGTTTTTTTTTTAATGACTGAGAGGCCGCTGGAGATTATCCTTCGAGAATCACACGATCCTCTAATTCTTGATAGTACTGGTAAGGCCTTACCGCGAACCACTATTTAGACGTAAGTTCTCGGGACTTGCTTAGTAGGACTCCATTTAAATCGCAAACATTCAAAGATTCGAATTTGTTTTTTCAACAATGAGGTAGTGAAGCCCAACCATCACAATTACTTACGGGTGGATTATAACCCGAAGAAAAGTTGATGCATTAAAAGTGGCATAGTGAATCATTAGTGATTTTGGTATAATTATATAATAGCATGAAACAAAAGCTTTAAAAAAAACTAATTTTCTTCTTCTCTTCTCTTTCTCTCTCTTTTTTTTTTTTTAAATTCGTCATGGGGCAACCAACGGCTACCCGCTTCTGCGCGACAGTCGATGCAAACTTTCAAATATTTTCTGTCTTCTCTCTCGCTGCTGCTGCTGCGTGGCCAGTACCAGTGCTCATAAAAAGAGGAGGGAAACATTCAAGAAAACCTGTCTCTCCTCTGTCTCTGTCTCTGTCTCTGTCTCTCTCTTCTTTCTCTCTCTTCGTGCTTTAGGTTTCAATTATTAAAGTTTTTCCCCCACATTGTAATCCTCCCCCATCATCGCCCCTCCCACTCCACCCCCCTCCTCCTATCATGGCAGTTTGAAATCTCCCCCCTCCTCTTTCTCTCTCTCTCTCTCTGAGGAAAGCAAGACAGAGAAAAAAGGAAAGGAAAAGAAGGGGACCCTTTTCCAACAACACTCCACAGGGCCGCCGAGGCTTCTCGGATAAGAGAGAGATCCTCCTCCATTTTCTCTACCAAGAAACGCGGATGGGGCTCCTCATTTGTCTCTTCTCCGCGGCGTTCGCGGCGGTGCTCGTCGGCGACGGCGCTCTTGCTCTGACTCAGGATGGTACGGCTCCGTTTTTGCTCTGAGGTTCCGTTCTTGGGCTTCTTTCTTGCGTTTTCTTGGTTTCCCCTTGGTTTCCCCCTGAGCTGGGTAAAGCGGAAGGAAAAGGGGGAGAAGCTTGTGGTTCCAGGTTCCCTTTGGGGGTCTGTATGGAGGGGAATATTCAAGATTCTTTCTTTTTCCCGTTTTCATCTTGCATTGTCCACTTTTGCCGTGAATCTTGAGCGGCCGAGACATTGACTTGTTGGTGCTTTTGGCGTTTTTATGCAACGGGTTAGGTGCGAGAACACGTTTACAGTCTCTTCTTCGATTTCCAGGTGTTACGTTGTTGGAATTCAAGGCCGCTCTGAACGACACCCAGAACTTGCTCAGCAACTGGCAAGCGACCGATCAATCTCCCTGCAAATGGACCGGCATATCTTGCCATCCGGACGAGAGAGTCCGCGCCATGTACTTTGCATCAGTCGTCTTGTTAACTTGCGTAGTTGAATCCGAGTTCTTGAATTCTCGCTTTCTAAGTCTAATGTGTGTTTTTGAATCCTGGCATTTCAGAAATCTTCCTTACAAGCAATTAGGAGGGATTATATCTCCCAGCATTGGCAAGCTCAGCAGACTGCAAAGACTGTGAGTTTGATAAGAGCCCATTGTCTCTAAAGAGCCGAAGAAATAGTAATAATTCAAACCACTGAAATATGTTATTTTGTGACAGAGCACTTCACTCGAATAGCCTTCATGGTACCATTCCAAGTGAGATTGCCAACTGTGTAGAACTTAGAGCATTGTAAGCGCAACATGTCTTTTTCTGAGTTGTGAAGTTTCACGGTTTCTTGCATACGTCACTCTGCTATGATTGATGCTTCTGTCATTTCATTATTTAGGTACTTGCGAGCTAATTATCTTCAAGGAGGCATTCCGTCGGCCATTGGGAACCTCTCGTCACTCAGCATCCTGTAAACTTTCTGTCTCTTGTTGGTTATTCTATTTTGGTCTATTTCTGCCATTTTTGAGGAGGCATGACGAGTTTGATTCACTCCTCAACCGCATACATGCTAAATTCATTAATATCCAAATATTGTTCTGACCACAAGATTTGGGTGTAGGGATTTATCAAGCAATTCTCTCAAGGGAGCCATACCTTCCTCTCTTGGACGTCTCACACGACTTCAAAGCTTGTACGTTCATTCATAATGACCATGCAACTTCCTCGAGTTTCCAATTGCAATTCCCACGTTGGTAATTCTAACTGGTGCTTAATGCCAATTGATTTTCAGGAACTTGTCAACCAACTTCTTCTCAGGTGAAATCCCTGATGTTGGAGTCCTTAGCACTTTTAAACGCAGTTCGTAAGTAACTAGACTAGAGTCTCAGACAAGCTAATTATCGTTCATTTGAGAAGTATTGTCTTTTAAGCAAGCACATGCAGTTACCAAGTCAAAATAATCTCTTATACCCTCTTCTGCAATGATGGGTCAAGTACCTCACACTGTTTGCAATAAAGGAAATGAATGAGTGGGCAATAATGTGCTTGAAATTATGAACATTGTGTGAATAAGATTCAGGGTAATTTCTTTGAAGTGGAGGTGTGTTCTGCAGCTCAACTAGGATGGAAATTAGTGGCGTTTATTATGCATGGTAATGGAGATGCTTTTCTGTTCTATCCAAGCAATGGAAATTGAGTTAACCGTGGATTTTTACAATGTGGTTTCACCTCACATAATTACCATCACTAAATATGGTGGACATGAAAATTATACATACAAATGCAGATATATGCCCATGATGCTCAGTGCTCTGCCTGGGTTGACCTTGGTCAGCCATTTATAAGCTTTAGACTCCATCCATTGAAACACGGTTCTCAAACTGTGCTTTATCTTTTGCAGATTTACTGGAAATTTAGATCTTTGTGGCCAACAAGTGCAGAAGCAATGTCGAACCTCGATGGGATTTCCCGCGGTGCTGCCACATGCTGAGAGTGATGAAGCATCCGGTAACATTCATAGAGTGATTAATAGCACTTTAGGAGGAAGAGATATGTTACTTCCATAAGAATATGTTAATACTGCAAGGTATTAATGCGTAACTTACTTGGTTTAATTGCAGTCCCTGCTAAGCGATCTTCGCATTACATCAAAGGAGTTTTGATTGGTGCCATGTCCATGATGGGTCTTGCACTTGTCATGCTCTTGGCTTTCCTATGGGTTTGTTTGCTAACAAAGAAGGAAAGGGCAGCAAAGAGATATAAAGAAGTCAAAAAACAAGTCGAACCAGAAGCAAGTGAGATCCGATATCTTGAAATTCGATGTATGCCATTTCTATGTAACTTCTTGCTGTACTAAAACATCCTTCTACAGGCACGAAGCTTATTACTTTCCATGGAGATCTTCCATATCCCTCATGTGAACTAATAGAGAAGCTCGAGTCTCTTGATGAAGAGGATGTGGTGGGATCCGGAGGATTTGGCATTGTGTACAGAATGGTAATGAATGATTGTGGGACATTTGCTGTTAAAAGGATTGACAGAAATCGCGAAGGATCTGATCAAGGATTTGAAAGGGAGTTAGAGATACTGGGCAGCATCAAGCACATAAATCTAGTGAACCTGCGTGGATACTGCAGGCTCCCTGCAACAAAGCTTCTCATCTATGATTATTTAGCCATGGGAAGCTTAGACGATCTCTTGCATGGTATGTGTCATTTCCTAGACCTCAAAACTTAATCACTGTCTTCTCCAAGCCATATTCAGAAGCAATTAGGCGGTGAAGGGTGCATTTTTAGCTATTCTTCAGGATTTATGTTGTTTGTCCTTTTTGTCAATTGATTTGTCTCCTCTCCGTCCCTCTAATTTTTTCTGTCCCAGTGCACGGGGAAGCGCGGCCCTTGAACTGGAGTTCTCGACTGAAAATTGCTTTAGGTTCAGCTCGAGGGCTTGCATATCTGCACCATGACTGTTGTCCTAAGATCGTGCATCGTGATATAAAGTCCAGCAACATTCTTTTAAATGAAAACTTGGAGCCCCACGTCTCTGATTTTGGACTTGCCAAGCTTCTGGTAGATGAAGAAGCACATGTTACAACTGTAGTTGCTGGCACTTTTGGTTATCTTGCGCCTGGTTAGTGTCTCTGCTTCCTTTTCCTCCTTTCAAATAACTAAAGAACTTATTAGTTTGGCCTTTTTTTCTATGGCGCAGATGATACGCACTTTAGTATGTATCTTATCATGCTTCTTTTTCCACATAGACATCAGACATGAAATGCCAGACTGTGGAAATTGGCACTACCTAAACGGCATTATTTCCATGGTTATATCAAGCAATCGTATATATCTTCTGTATCTTTTGTTGCATGCTTCAGTGATTTTCTGCCAAGTTGGCCTAAACTGGACTTTGTCCAGTAATAACTTTTAGATAACAACATGACGGTGCCCCTAATTATTCTGGTAGTTTGGTGATGCCTTTATTTGTCAACTAATTCTCCTTGAATAGTTTAATGGAATGCTTACAAGATCTTCTGAACACACCTTGCTGAGTTAGTTCTCATACAACGGACATGGGATGAGCAAGTATCTGATTCTTCTAGTAATTAATGCTCACATTGACATAGCATGGGATGAAGTGATTGTTGTACAGTAAGGCCCGTTGAAATGAATTGTGGCTAAGTTCCTGCTGAATTAGTCCCATGACATTTTGTTTCATAATTAGCAGCAGAATCCTGCATATTGTTAACTCTTGTTTGTGCTATTGCTTGCTTAGCTTTATTTTGCTTTCTGAATTTAGGCTGTCACTATCAGCTGGAAAGCGGAATCTTAAAGTGCATGTAAAAGTAAAATTATGTGATAATTTGATTGTCAAGGTTTTCTAGTTAGTGCAATATATGCTTAGCGCTTCTTTTGACAAACTCTCACCAGTTAGGTTGTGATCATTTGGCAAGCAGAGTATCTTCAAAGTGGAATAGCTACTGAGAAGTCAGATGTGTATAGCTTTGGAGTTCTGTTGTTGGAGATTGTAACTGGAAAGAGACCGACTGATCCATGTTTTGTGAAGAAAGGCTTGAATGTTGTTGGATGGGTGAGCTTTCTTGATACCTTCTTTGTCCAAAAACTCGAGAAAAGAGTACTTCTTACTACTGTGTTAACTGCAATTCATGTGTGGAGATAGTAATGTGTTGTCATTTGCAGATGAACACCCTATTGAGAGAGAACAGGCTGGAAGATGTCTTGGATAAGAGATGCTCTGGTGCTGATGCTGAAACTGTAGAAGCAATTCTTGATATAGCTGCTAAATGTACCGATGCAATCCCAGATGAACGGCCATCAATGAACCAGGTGTTGCAGTTGCTCGAGCAAGAGGTTATGTCACCTTGCCCCAGCGACTTCTACGAGTCACAATCTGACTATTGTTGAATGAGGAGTCAGATGATTGTCGCTTCTTGCCATCATTATCATGCTAGAATGTAACAAGTGCTTGGAATGCTTTGCTGTCATCAATTTTCCCCTCTCTTTGGGGCCTGTAAATTATGTTCTTAGATGCCGTCTAGGGTATGATTCCTTGCAATGGTTGGCTTGGATGTACAATCTCTCTTTGTTTCCTCGAGGATATGGAAACAATATGGAAAGTCTGTCTAGCAGAAGGATTGCTGCCTTTCCAAAGGTAGCTTGATTCCTTCATCAATTTTTGAAGGTTGACTTGCCCACACCAATTCTCATTGTTTGATTATTTATCGGTTGCAGCGTCCCTTTTGATGTTGATTGCTGATAAATTGAACATCTTTTGTACTACAATTGAGTGGCAAATATCTAACAATTGGCCTCAAAATGACAGAAGCCATCTTCCTCTCTGGTGATGTTGATTAATGGCAGAGTTGGCTTTTAGGGTAATTTGAAGCAGTGGAAAAGATCTCAACGTTAATATGCTCTGCATCCTAAAATCTCTGACCAAATATTTCACTATTATATCACTTGAGCAGCACCAAACGAAAGCAATGTTTCTTTCTCTATGCCATTGCTGAAATAGTGACATTTCTAGCCTTTCCAGTTTCTCAGTGACAGCAGAATGAAATTTTATACTCTGTTGTATGGGTTCAGAATGATGTATATCAGAGGCTAACATGCATTTTCTGCCGAAGTAAATGTTGGCTGGTGACCTCTCACTAATAAGGTGACGGAAAAGACTGTTCATAAGAATTGTAGAAGATTTGGTCAAGTAAAAGTCAATTGAGATTCATCCGGGTTTTGAAAAACTTTCTTATTGAGCTGGTATTTGCTAATCTAACACTAGGAACTCATTTTATTTTTTCCAAACATATTAATCAATGAAAAAACCAGCCTCCATCTGAATTCTCTCTAGTTTTATGTATGAAGGGGATCTTCATCTCCCTGATATAACTCAGAAAACCATTTCTGGGTGTTGAAGGAGAGAGTATTCTACGTATTGTATTTTTCTTAATCAAAAAAGGATTACAAGAATATATATATATATACATGAGTAACCCTAGTAACCCTCTTATGACTATTTTACCCTTATTACTATTTCCTAACACTCCCCCTCAAGTTGGGATGTAAATATCAAACAATCCCAACTTATTACATAAAAAATTCACTCTATTTCCTTGTAAAGACTTGGTAAAAATATCTGCAAGCTGATCCTCCGTTCTTGTATGTTAAAGAGTGATCTCTCATTTCTGAACTTTTTCTCGTATAAAGTGACAATCAACCTCAATGTGCTTGGTTCGCTCATGGAAGACAGGATTGTTTGCAATATGAATAGCTGATTGATTGTCACAATATAATATCGATGGTTCTGATGTTGACATCCCAATTTCTGACAATAACATCCTCAACCAGAGCAATTCACTAGTCACATGTGCCATTGCTCTATATTCCGCTTCTGCACTTGATCGAGAAACCACATGTTGTTTCTTACTCTTCCAGGCAACTAAATTACCTCCAAGAAATACACAATAACCTGATGTAGATCTTCTACTAGTAGAACATCCAGCCCAATCCGCATCAGAAAAACCTGTGGTATTCAGGTGGCCACAATTCTTGAAAATTAGTCATTTACCTGGTGCTCCTTTCAAGTATTTGATAATTCGAAGCACAACATCCCAGTGAGTAGTCCGAGGAGAACCCATGAATTGGCTTACAACACTAACGGCAAAAGATATATCAGGTCTCGTGACGGTAAGATAATTCAACTTACCAACTACTCTCTGATATTTCAATGGGTCATGTAATAATTCTCCATCTTCTGCATCAAGTTTCACATTAGGTTCCATAGGAGTATCAACCGGTTTTGCTCCAACAAGTCCAACCTCATCAAGAATGTCAAGAACATATTTTCTCTGAGTTAAATTTATACCTGTATGTGAGTAGGCAACCTCAATACCTAGGAAATACCGCAAACGTCCCATATCCTTAGTACTAAACTGTGTATGCAGAAATTGTTTGAGTCGTTGAATACCATCTGAATCACTGCCAGTAATGATAATATCATCCACATATACCACTAGAAGAATACAACCAGCTGAGGAGACAGAACTGAAGATTGAATGGTCTACTTGACAACGCTTTAATCCAAACTTAATAACAGCATCACTAAACTTACCAAACCAAGCACGAGGAGATTGCTTGAGTCCATACAATGCCTTATGTAAATGACATATCAGATTCTCCCCCTGAGCAACAAATCCAGGTGGTTGCTCCATATACACCTCTTCAGCCAAATCACCATGTAGGAATGCATTTTTGATGTCTAATTGATGAAGAAACCATCCAAAATGTGCTGCTAGAGAAATAAAGACACGAACAGATGGAATTTTGGCTACAGGAGAAAAAGTGTCATCATAATCAACACCATATGTCTGAGTATATCCTTTAGCGACTAACTGTGCCTTCAATCGATCTATAGTGCCATCAGGGTGGACCTTAATTGTGAAAACCCAACGACAACCAACAGGTTGCTTTCCCACAGGAAGAGTAGTAAGCTTCCAAGTGCGATTCTCAATGAGTGCTTTCATTTCATCCTCCATGGCTTGTCTCCAACCAGGATGAGCAAGAGCTTCAGTAACATTGCTAGGCACAGAAATAGAGGACAAAGACGAGACAAAAATAGAGAAGGTAGGAGATAAACGATCATAAGACAGAAAGTTGCTAATAGGATGACGAGTACGAAGACAATCAGACAGACCAGAATAAAGTGTATAACGATCCACAAGACGCCCAACACAAGATCGTGTACCTTTTCGAGTAGCAATGGGTTGATCAGGATCAGGATCAGGGGATGGCACATCAATTGATGAGGGATCAGATAAATCAGGTGATGGCCGTACCTCTGTAGTGGGAGCTGTTCCTCGTCTATGGTAAGTTTGATTAGCAAACTGAAATCCTGTTGATGATACTGGAGGAAGTAAGATTGGTGGAGGAATTGGTAAGACATACTTGTCAGTGTCAGGAGACACAGTAGAGACTGTTTGAGTACTATAGTATGGTTGGTCCTCAAAAAATGTCACATCTGCTGATACAAACACTCGGCGACTAATAGGATTGTAACATTTATAACCCTTATGAGTTCGAGAGTACCCAACAAAGATACATTTATCAGCACGAGGAGCCAACTTATCAAGACCTGGAGTCAGAGAATGGACAAAACAAACACAGCCAAAGACACGTAGAGGTAATGCAAAGGGAGGACGATTTGGGTGTAAAATAGAGAAGGGTGTCTCCCCTTGAAGAACAGAAGTTGGAAGCCGATTAATTAAGAAGCAGGCTGTAAGAACAACATGACCCCAAAATGTTTTCGGAAGATGCATATGAAACATAAGACAACGAGCAACATCAAGAAGATGACGATTTTTACGTTCAGCTACACCATTTTGTTGTGGTGTATATGAACAAGGAGTTTGATGAATAATGCCATGGGAATCAAGAAAATGTTGAAAACCAGAGGCAACGACAAGATACTCTTTGGCATTATCGGATCAGAGATTTTTCACAGAAGTATTATATTGATTCAGCACTTCAAAATAGAATTGACAAAAGCAATGAAAAATCTCAGTACGATCTTTTATTAGGAACAACCAAGTCATTCTGGAAAAATCATCCACAAATGTAACAAAGTACCGGAAACCAGATGTATCAGAAACACGACACGGACCCCATATATCTGAATGAACTAACTCAAAGGGACTAGACACATGACTCTGAAAGCGAGAAGGAAAAGAGACTCTATGGTGTTTTCCAAACTGACAAGCTTCACACTCAAAAGTACTCACAGACTCAGACTCTAGAAACAATCGTCGAAGAATGTTTGGCGGGGGATGACCAGCACGACAATGCATCCGATAGACATCAGTGGATGTGTGCTTCAGAGCTGCTGCAGCTATCACCTTCTTGTCCAGATAATATAGGCCATTTGATTCATGTCCCCCACCAATCATCTGTCCAGTCCTCAAATCCTGAAAAACACAATGCGAAGCAAAAAAGGTTATAGAACAATTTAGCTCTTTAGTTAATGAACTAACGGAAATCAAATTATATGGAGATTTGAGATGAAGGACATATGATAAAGAAAGGGAGGAACTCAAATGGGCATCTCCAGTGCCAGTAACTTGGGAAATTGAACCATCGGCTAAGGTAACGGAGTTGGACACCCCAAGAGGTGTGGAATTTAACAAAGACAACAATTTAGAGTTACCAGCTATATGGTGAGTAGCTCCAGAATCTATAACCCAAGAGTTTGACACTGTAGAAAGTAAACAGGATGAACTACCTTTTGAGTTATGTACTAGAGTGGCAGTGGGAGCTAAAGTTTCTGTCACCTGTTTGGAGCGAATCCAAGCCTCATATTCTGCACGTGTCAATGTAACTGAATCTTTTGTATCCTGCACATTAGTAGGATCGGATTGAATTGGTGAGAAATCTTCAACTTCAGCAAATGCAACAACTGTGGGTCGAAGCTCTGGATGAAGCGTGTAGCAGTAAGCTTCAGTGTGTCCAGCTCTTCGACAATGGTTACAATATCGAGTGCCACGGCTACCAAGAATTCTATCACGACCACCACGACTTCCACCTTGAATAAGCCCACGTCCATGACCTCGATAACCACGACCACGAGCTCCACGTCCACTAGAGCCATGAGAAATCATGGCACTTGTCTCTAAAGTTGTAGTGGAGATCTTGTCAGTAGGTGTCGAGCGTAAGGCTCGGGAGAAAACCTCATCAACTGTAGGAAGTGAGCTTTCAGACATAATCTGCTGACGAAGGGAGGAATATTCAGGCCCTAGTGCTTTAAGAAATAGTATCACTCGAAGATCCTCCTGACGTTTGACTAATACATTTGGATCATTGGAAGTTGGAAGATAAGTATCTAGCTGTTTGCAAAGTGTAGTGAAACGAGCATAATATTCAGATAGAGACTAATCTCCACGCTGAAGATCAAACAGGGCCTCCCATGTGTCACATACTCGTGTCATATTATTTTGGCCAGAATAAAGTAGAGCACATTTATCCCAAACTTCCTTAGCAGAATTACACTGAATAAAGTGAGGGCTAATCTTCGGATCCATACTATTCCATAACAATGTACGGATCATTGCATCTCCAGCAATCCAATCATCTACTTTACTCTTATCCGAGGGAAGTGTGGATGTAAGATAATCATGCTGTCTAGTTGCAGTAAGATAAACTTGTATAGCTTTAGACCATGATGGATAGTTAGTGCCATCCAACTTGACAGATGTCAATTGGAAATGCGTCAAACCAGTAGATGATGTAGAAGCCATCAGTATTAACTCTACTGAACTCCAATAATGCAATTAGCCAGACAGATTGAACACAAGAATCGATTGAACCCAATAAGAATGACACAATAATCAAGCACTTCACTCCAGTTGTGCAATCAGCCACATGACAATAAACCGAAATAAGGGTTCAATCGATTCACCACTGAGTCAATATACTTCACTAGGAGGCCATTAAATCATACCAACCAGCACTTCAAGAAGCAATATACTTCAATGAGAATCCATATAAGTATACTGGAAAACAACTTCTGATGTCCTCAGTTCGGGTCGGAATTTTTTTTTTTTTTGGGGTGAACCCTTGCAGAACCGAACGAAACCCTTGCAGAACTGAAGGCTTCCGAAATCCTCAGGATATATGAAAAACACAAATTCTAGATCACAAAACAAACAAAGACCAAATCGTGCAATCGGTTTTCAATCCCGTCATCAAGAAAGAAGACTGAACACAAACCAATTTTGCTGGATGGGCTTCAGCGATTGACGCAGGGTAGTAGACAGATCTGGATCTAGGGACGATGACCGAACGACGATGTAGGCGTTCTTTCTCCTCCACTGTCTAGAAGAGAAGCACGCTGCGATGGCGACGGCGGAGGGTCTGGATCTAGCGACGGCCTCCGCCGCCGGGCTGTGGTGGTGGTGGGATCACTCTCTTGAAGTTTTAACCACGCTCTGATACCATGTTGAAGGAGAGAGTATTCTACGTATTGTATTTTTCTTAATCAAAAAAGGATTACAAGAATATATATATATATATATATATATATATATATATATACATGAGTAACCCTAGTAACCCTCTTATGACTATTTTACCCTTATTACTATTTCCTAACACTGGGTCCATCCTTAATCTCAACCTTTGCGTAGGGATACGCAAAGGTTGATAGACCATGCATTGAAAAAGCTCGGTGGAAAAGTAGCCATCATAACAGGCTGAGTGGCATTGCTGAGGACACTTGTCAGTTCGTTAATGATGGTAAATGTGTTGTGATCATTGACATCCTGCTTACTATGATATTTTTGCCTAACACTAAGTGTTGACATAGTTAATTGGAGAGACAAATTGGGCCTAGAAAGATTTGAGCTGAAGACCTCCAGCTTTGATACCATGTGAATAGAAGAGAAGAAATCGTTATTTTCATAATTACGGGTTACATCAATATATATAGTGAGCATTATGGTTCACCAACAATGAAAAAGACTAAACTACCCTTCAATAGAAGAAGACTAAACTTTTGGTTAGGCATTCTAATAAATCAATGGACTCAACAGGAGTTTGAGAAATGAAAAAAAAGAGTGAAACAAGCATAGGCAATAACACTAAGTTTTGCCTTAATTGAGATGTGTGATTCTTATGTTGGACTTGGCAAGCCCCAACCCATTTATGTGGCTTATCAAGTCTATTATTTAACATTTGACATGAGTTGAATTTAATTAAATATATCATGAGCCATATCTCATGTAGAATCCATATCCTAAATCTTGATGGACAGTTGAGATTTGATAGTCTTAGGGTTGGTCCCATTGCTCCCTCTATATAAGGTCTCTCTTTGGTGGAAAATGTTGGCATCCACTTATCGGGCTTCCGCTATTTTCCATAAAATTGCTAATGGGATCCTTTAAGGAATGTAGCTTGGCTAGTTAGAAATGATATCATTCTGGCATCATTGTATGTGTTTATGCTATAAATTAAATCTCTAGGTAGTCCACAGCTAAAAAGCAATTCTTGAATGGCTTAAACATGTGGTTCGCCTATTATGGGATAACATACCTACTACAATTGACCTGGTTTTCCCTGGTTTTAAACATAGATCCCTTCATTTATAGAGGTGAATGGTGAAGATTCGTATTGAAGGAAAGACACCTTCTCTCTCATTGGATCAATAATGACTTCCTTTGATTCGAGCATGCTATATTTATCAATTTGATCTCATGTTTATATGATTGAAAGATCCTATTATTATAACATCTTAAACCCTTAAGTGATTGTGAAAAACATGGTCATTTTGTTGCGAAAACGAGAGATTGAACAATAATATAGACAAAAGAAAAATAAATAAATCGAACACCGGATTTACGTGATTAGATCGTAAAGACCTACGTCCACAGGGAGCAGCATCGAATTTCACTATAGATCAAGCAATACGAGAAGATTATACACTCAAGTCACTCAAACACTCTCTCGGTGTTTCCCAAGTCTCAATTACACCTAATAATGCATGCAGTGTTTAGCTTCGAAATTTCTTAAGAAATAATCTCTCAATCTCACGAAGGAATTACACGCCAATCTTACCACAAGATTTAATTGGCTTGAACACTAAATCTTCTTGGATGTAATTTACGGACAAGAATGACAAAGAAAAAAGTCCCTTCCAAACACTTGAAGATGAGACGATGCTTCAAGACCAATTCTTCAACAACTACCCACGAACGAGCCTTAAGAAGAATAATATAATCCACCGCCAAAGAATTCCATGCACAAGGGAAGACAAATCAGCCAGGATTCGATCAACAGAAGTAAAAGGTTGAACTTTCCTTTTGCAATTAACTTGCCGATTTCAACGAAAACATATCTTCATGTATTTTAAACAAAATCCAAATCCAAGTCAAAGTTGGACTTTCCTATTTCAACAGCCAAATTCTCCAACGTACATTCAAATTTTGGGAAGTTGATCTTCGGATATTCTTTGCTCAATTTCGAATGTCCACAACATATCCAATTCTGAATATTTGGAATTTCACATTGGACTCAAATTCGAAACATATTTTAACACATTTTAATCTTAAAAACCCGAAACACGATCCAGTCCAACCTAATTGCTTGGGTTATTTGAACTTCATCTTGAGTTAGGTCAAACACACTCTTGTAGTGTTTCGGGTTGGGTAAGGTATCATAGAAAGCCCACCTGACCCATTAACACCCCTACTTGGAAGCTAATGTATTGATTGATACATGCTTTCGCATCCTTGTATGTGGTGGATTCAAGTTCTGTTTTTAAAATAAAATTCAATCAAATCCCATTTGTTGTAATGTTAATGCTCAAGCTCGGGAATGAGGTCGTTGACGCTCAGAAAAATTATTTGATATAACATGTGTATTCGTTGTATCACACAAATAGTGCATGTCACTTTTGAAATTTGTTGTTAATTTCCTCATTGATATATTTTTCAGTTCATTTTCAAAATTGAGCCAAACATTGAAAAATGTTGTTATTTTTCTAAAAAATGAATTTCTAGAAAATATTTTGTAAAATGTCACGTCTCTTAGGAAACAAATCAAGCCAAAAGTTTTGCAATTTCCTCTCTCAATAGATAGACCAAAGAAGCCAATTTGATGAGGAAAAAGCTGGGAGTCCTTTTTCCCGCTTTTTTTCTTCTTTTATTCTTATCTATTGAAAAGTCATCGACTGAAGGTGATAGGAGGTGGCTCCAGGTCAAACTTCGAGTTTTATTAGGTGGACAGCATCGATGCCTCATAAAAAAAAGCGGCCACGGAAGTTTGAAGATTTCTCTTAGTAAGTTCCCTGGAATTTGCTGAAGTTTGAAAAAGAAGAAAAATTTCTTGTTGGACAAGCATTGCTAGCTTATAACTAGAGATTTGTTTTCCCTCAGGCATCATAACTGAAATAAGGGCAGAATTCGGCAAGTCATCATTTGTACTTCCATTTTGTTCCGGCTTCGCTGAGGGAAAAGGGATGACGAGCTCTGCCTTGAAAAAACTTGAGGGGAAAGTAGCCATTGTAACTGGCGGTGCAAGTGGCATCGGTGAGGAAACGGCTCGCTGTTTCTCCAGTCATGGTGCAAAAGTCGTGATCGCTGACATCCAGGATGAAAAGGGCCGAGCCCTCGTAGAATCGATTGGCTCCCCCTGCTGCACCTACATTCGCTGCGATGTCGCAGACGAGCAACAGGTGATATCCTTAGTACAGTCGACCCTTCAATTGTATGGTAAGCTGGATATCATGTTCAGCAATGCAGGAGTGATAAATTCTGTAAAACAAGACATTCTTGATTTCGACATATTGGCCTTTGAGCGCCTTTTTGCCATTAATGTCAAAGGCATGGCCTCGTGTGTTAAGCACAGCGCCCACGCAATGGTGGATAAGGACATAAAGGGAAGCATAATTTGCACAGCGAGCGTTGCTGCGACCATCGGGAGTGACGAGTTCATAGACTATACCATGTCTAAGCATGCGGTGCTGGGCTTGGTGAGGTCGGCAAGCAAGCAACTCGGAGCACTCGGTATACGCGTGAACTGCGTGTCGCCTGGAGGGATCGCAACGCCACTGGTCTGCAACAAGCTTGGCAAGAGTGAAGAGGAAATCGAGAGAATCTTCGAGCCTAGTTCGAGCTTAAAAGGAGTTTTGAAAGCGAAGCACGTGGCTGATGCTGTGGTGTTTCTTGCTTCTGAAGATTCCGAATTCGTGAATGGCCACAACCTGGTCGTCGATGGAGGGTTTAACACGGTTTAGCTAGCGCTTGCAACAAAATAGGTTTTCGGGTTTATATTTTCAGCATTGGCACAACGAAATAAAACTGTAACTCGGAGGAAGTTCTCATGATATGATGTTATAGGTTATAGGTGTTTCTAGCTATAGCTTCGTGCGACAAAGGGTCATGACTGAAATGAATTGCTCTTGGATGATCAAAAGTAAAATAATAACTTCATGTTTACCTACTATTTTACCATTTCTATGCGCAAGAGAGCAAATACTACTTGGAGATTTTTTGTACTTCATAAAATGTTTGCTGAAACATCAGGTAGATCGACACAAGGAAAATATTCTTCAGGTACATCGATAACATGTCTCGAAACAACTCGAATCCCACATGTTTGAATGCAGACCCGATGCATGCACACATTACCCGTCCTCTAGGGTAATGACCAGATGCTAGAGAACGGAAACCATATATTCAATATTCTCCCCCTCCCTATCCCCCTAAATAAAAGTATATTATGAATTATACACTAGATAACATGCATAAATATCGAATATGGTTCACTTGTTAAGGCCGGTCTGTCATATCATTTAAACTCCGTTCGTTTCAAGGAAGATAATTTCCAAGAAAACGTTTCTAGGATTTTTTGACATTTGTTTTACGGAAAATGAATAGTCAGGGAAAACGTATTCCGCTACTAGAAAAAATACATTACTTTTATGCTACTAGAAAAAATACATTCAAAAGTAAGGAAAATATTTTCCACTTTTTAAAGTAAAAATCATTTTCTATAACTTATTTCACTTTACTTTCTTTCACCAAACACATTTTAATTTTATTTTTATGTTTTCTTTAATCGAGTTTTTAATTTTTTTTCCCTTTTTCGTCCTTTCCTTCCTTTTCATCTTTGACCTTGGTGGTTGTCAGCCATTGCGGCAGCTGTCCATCTTTGACTATCGTCTCCGTCCGATTAGATTTTTGTTTTCCTCCAGTCCTTCCATTTGTAGGAGGTCTCGATCTCTTAGGGCACACATGATAAAATTTATATTTCTCTGTTTCTCTATTTTCCGAAACAGATTTGGAATAGAAATCTATTTGGTAACGTAATTTGATTTTTCTATTTCCGGAACGGATTTCTATTCTAGAAATAGATTTGAAGAAGAAATCAGAAACTAAAATTTTTAACTTCTCAGTTTCTAAAATATAAATTGAGAAATCAATTTCTTGTCAGAAATCAATTTCCATTCTAGAAATTTTGTCATGCACACCCTTACTCTTGCTATGCAATTTTGATTTCTAATGTTGCTCTGTCCGCAATTGTCAATGCGCTTTAGGGTTTTGCCCTAGGGGGCTTCCATTTTTCCACCATGGCCAAGCTCTTCCTCTCGCTCTCTCATCCCGAGGAGAAAATATTGCACAGAAAAGGACAGAGAGGGAGAGTGCTTTGCTCTTTGCAATGCAAGAGGGACCTTCGAAAAGAGAGAGAGGAGTAGACATGTTGAGGCGTTTCATCTCTGGCGGGTGCGGTCAAATATGTTCACTGAATGAATTGTTTAAAAATGTATTGTCACCATTAGGATATCCAATAATTTTTCGAACGGACTCGCATCGATAATGATATGGAGGGCCCGGTCTATGCAATAATTTCTCCTATGTTTAGTGCTCTCCACACTTTCACTGCTGCCGAAGGACAAGATATCTTTTAGGAATCTTGTGGACTTTTCTTTGCTTGTTTCTCACGTCCACTGTAGTAGCCTAAAGGGTTGTTTGTTTGTGTTTTTTTTTTTTGTTCCATGGAACATAATTTGTTCTTTTATTTCGGAGAACAAAAAAAGAATAAAAACAAGTTTGTTTATATTTTTATTCTCGGGCACAGATTTGGAACAGAAACAAGAAATAAGAAACAAGAAAAAGTTATTTCTTATTCTTGGGAACACTTCCGATAAATAATTTTTCTTTCTCTTTCTTTTTTTTCTTCTTTTTCTTTGGCTGGTCGTCGGCCTCAGCCATGACCTGCGACCGGCCGTCGAGGGCCGGCGATTTCGCCAACCCCTGGCGAGGCCCTTGGCGGCAGCCCCTCGCCTTGGCTGGGCGAGCTCAAGCTCACCTAGATTTGGTGAGGCTGAGCTCGCCCAGCCATCGGTGAGGCTCGACCTCGTCGGGCCACCACAAGGCGACACAAGTTGCTGTGGGCTGCAGCGACGGCGTCGACTTGGGCGGTGGAGAGTAGTAGCGTCGGGCAACAACAGGTTCACGGGGTTAAGGTGGAATGACGATGTTCGGGCATAGGCACCTGGTGATGGGCTGAGGGCGGAGTCGCGGTGGTATTTGCAAGGGACAAGTTGTAGGCAGCGGCTCGGCGTTGGGTTGCAAGTGATGCGATTGCTGCGAGTGAGGCGGACGTGGCGGTGCGGGCGCGGTGGTGTGGCGTGGAGCACCAGCGAAGGGCGTTCGCGAAGGAGATGAACAACCCTTTTTTTTTCTTTTCCTTGCTGCACACGTCCTCTCACGCGTTCTCTTCTTGCTGCACCCTCTGTTGACCCTCGTCGGCTGGTTGCCGGCCGTGGCCGAGGCCAGCGATTGGCCAAAAGGAAGAAAAAAGAAAAAAAAAAGAAAAGAAAAAAAAAAACAAAAAAAAAATTATACAAGTTTACCAAACGTGTTTTTGTTCTTTTCCTATTTCAGAAATATAAATTTTGTACAATTACCAAATGGGTTCTTCTGTTAAAAAATTGTTCCTTGGATTTTTGTTCTATTTTCTAGAATAATTTTTAAACAAAAATATTGCCAAAGGCAGCCTAAGATTAAACTAGGATTTCTAGATTTCTATGCCAAGAATGGATCACCAATTTTCGACAGTAGCCTGTTACGAGATTTTTGTTTTCCCACAGGCATGTCTCTGATCATTTCTCATTCCTTTTCGTTCTGGCTTTGCATACAAAAAGGGATGACGAACTCTGCCTTGAAAAACACTCGAGGGGAAAGTAGCCATTGTAACTGGCAGTGCAAGCAGTATTGGCGAGGAAACGGCTCGCCGTTTCTCCAGTCATGGTGCAAAAGTCGTGATTGCTGACATCCAGGATGAAAAGGGCCGAGACCTCGTAGAATCAATCGGCTCCCGTTGCTGCACCTACATTCACTGCGATGTTGCGGATGAGCAACAGGTGATATACTTGCTACGCTTGACCCTTCAACTGTATGGTAAGCTCGACGTCATGTTCAGCAACGCTGGAGTCTGCTGAACAAGACATTCTTGATTTCGACATGTCGACTTGCGAGCGCCTCTTTGCCGTAAATGTTAAAGGCATGGCCTCGTGTGTGAAGCACGGTGCCCACGCAATGTTGGATAAGGACATAAAGGGAAGCATAATTTGGACGGCGAGCGTTTTTGCAACCGTCGGGACCGACAAGTACATAGACCATACCATGTCTAAGCATGCGTTGCTGGGCTTGATGAGGTCAGCTAGCACACGGTATACGCGTGAACTTTGTGTCGCCAGCAGCAGTCACGACACCAATGGTCTGCAACACCTTTGGCCGGAGCGAAGAGGAAATTGAGGAATGTTCGAGCCGAGCTCGAGCTTAAAAGGGGTTTTGAAGGCAAAGCACGTGGCTGATGCTGTGGTTTTCCTAGCTTCGGAAGATTCCGAATTCGTGAATGGCCATAACCTGGTCGTCGATGGAGGGCTTAACATGCTTCAATTGACTCCTGCAGCAGAATAGGTTTCATCTTTCCATGTATGCCATATTTTCCGCTTCGGCACAAAGAAATGCCATTGTAACTTGGAGAATGTTTCTCGTGATGGAATGTTACTGGCGCTTCTAGCTGAGCTTTCTCCGGTCATGGCTCTGTAAAAATTGGACATTCGCATGTTAGGTTGCATGTTGCATGTTATCTTAGTTAAACATTTTTGTATGCACCTAATTTCTAGGTTTCATTTAAATAAGTGAAGATCCAAAAAAAATGAAGCGACCATGTGTTTAGAAATCATATTTATAATTACTAATGTGATTTTTAAGCTAATATTGCAGATACTTTCGTTGTATGAGGTAAGTTTTGCAATTTATTTATTATTTTATTGGTGCTGGATTGTGCACCTACATAATCAAGTAATAAAATAAATTCAAGCTGCTTGATAAATATTTTTTTCATGAAAAGAACGGTACCGAAAGTATTAGAGAAATTTAGTGTAACAAAGTTCCTATACTCAAATTCTCTAATTCATAGGAGTAATTTTACTTAAAGTGTCTAGTTGACTTATCATAAATTGATTAATGATGATTCTTAGATAGAATTAATTTGTATGCTAAAAACTTAGACCTAAGTAGTGACTTGGTATGGATTTGGGAGAGCCCAAACTAAGTTTAGATTAGCCAAACTTTAGATGGTGCACTCGAGGTTAGGTTGCGACAAGGTACATGGAGAGCTAAGAAGCCATTAGAATTAGTCCCTCCAGATGCATGTGTTACAATGATTGGTAGGATTTGTTGCACAATCACAAAGAAAATAAAAACTAAAAGTGAGAAAGAGAATTTGAGAATCATGGTTTTTTCTTGGTTTGCCCTTAAATTATTACTATGTCTAGTTGAGGATTTTGCTATAATTAGCACATCGTACCTCTCTGTTATATCCTTCAAATTGCTAGAGAAAGATAATATATGATGAGTCCAGGTGATGACTTGTGATGTAATTAATGTTTTCAAGATGACTCATGGTGATGAGTCGTTATGTAATTAATGTATTAAGGTGAGTCATGGTCTTGAAGTTACCCACTCTCCATCTAACCTTTGGGGCTGCCTTCACATCATAAGAGCTTTTTTTAATGACAATCTTAGTTGGAATCAAAACCAGATTCTATGGATTGGGGCGTTTGTTAAGCCTCTGCAGAAAGGAGTCTTACATCGCTTTGGAGAAGCCAACCCACTCTGCATATGAACTCTGAGGATGCTCTCATCCCCCAAAGAGCTCTTTTGGGGATGAGAACTACACATGCGCACGTGTTGTGAGGGTGCTGCCCCCTTATAATGGAAAGTATGAACCACACCCCAATATTCTCATACTTGGTCTCAAAATCAGTAAATACTCCACATGCTTCTTTAAATCCTATTGTACATCATTTAAACTTTTCAGGATTCATTGCCTTTGTAAAAGAAATATGCACTATTCACAAATATGTCAATTTTTTCTAACACTACAGTTTTTTGTTCAACTTTCTCTCGAATAAAACGATGTTGTATGCTGATATGCTTTGTTCTTACATTAGCCAAGAAAATATTACTCCGGCTGTCACACCCAATCTTCACCACCCCTTGCATAACACCGAGCTCTTTATGCAATTTGTGTGGCCAAATCACTTCCTTAGCAGCATGATTAAGGGTCATGTTCTCTATTTCAGTCAAAGATAAAGCAACCATGGTTTGCCCCTTGCTCATCCAACTCAAAACTCCGATGAATAAGGAAATAACATACACAGCTTCTTTCGAAAACGACAAACATGATAAAGCTCTCTTGCTTTCACCATTCTCTGCCAAAGTAAATGATGGCTGGCGACCTCTCATTAGTAAGATAATGAAAGAGATGGTTCATATAAAATGTACCTGCTGAAGATTTGGTAAAGTGAAAGTCAACTGAGATACATCCTGTTTTTGAAAAAATTCCTTACTGAGCTAGCATCGCTAATCTAAAACTAGGATTCATTTTATTTTTTCTCAAGCATCTTAACCAATGAAAAAACCAGCCTCCATCTGAATTCTCTCCAGCTTATTGTATGAAGGGATATTCATCTCCCTGATATAACTCAAAAAACCATTTCTGGTACCATCCTTTATCTCAACCTTTGCGTAGGGAAAGGATGGCAGACCATGCATTGAAAAAGCTCGGTTGAAAATACCCATCATAACCTGCCGTGCGAGTGGCTTTGGTGAGGAGACAGCTTTTTAGTTCACTAATCATGGTGAATGTGTCGTGATCGCTGACATCCTCCTAGAAAAGAATCTCCTTTTGCGTCTACATTCTTGTGATGTCTCGGATGGAGAACAGGTGAAGCCCTTAGAACAGTCAACCCTTCAATTGCATGGTCGCCTGGAATTCATGTTTAGCAATCCAGGAGTTTGCAACTCCATCGAGCAAGGCATTCTTGAATTTGACATGACGGCTTTTGAGCAACTTTTTGCAATCAATGTCCAAGGATTGGCCACTTGCGTCAGGCATGGGGCTCGTGCCACAGTTGATGGGGGCTCAAGGGAAGCATAATTTACACAGCCAGCCTCGTCGCCACTATTGGAAGTGATAAGTACATTGATAACGTCAGGTCTAAGCATGCTGTGCCCGAGATCGGTGAGGTTGGCGTGCAAGCAAGTCGGAGAATGCGGCATATGCATGAACTGCGTGTCACGGAGATAGTTGCGACGCAATTGCTGCATGGCTTGATGGGCAGGAGCAAGTAGGAAGTCGAGGGTTCCCTCGAGTCAACATGGAGCTTGAAAGGGCGTTGAAAGTGAAGCATGTGGTGCAGTGGTGTTTCTTGCATTGAAGATTTTGTAATAATCTGGTAGTCGAGTAAGCGTGGACACGCTCTATCGGAAGTCTTTTAGCAGAATAAGTCGGTGCAAGTTCCCATGTTTGCTTTTCATTTTCCAGCTTTGGCACTTTTAATAGGTAGAGCAACGTAGAATAAGTCGGTGCAAGTTGCCCGCGCAATGGTGGATAAGGACATAAAGGGAAGCATAATTTGCACGGCAAGCATGTTTGCGACCATAGGGAGTGACAAGTACATAGACTATACCATGTCTAAGCATGCGGTGCTGGGCTTGATGAGGTCAGCTAGCAAGCAACTCGGAGCACATGGGATACGCGTGAACTGTGTGTCGCCAGGAGGGGTCGCGACACCAATGCCCTGCAACAGTTTTGGCCGGAGCGAAGAGGAAATCGAGAGAACGTTCGAGTCGAGCTCGAGCTTAGAAGGGGTTTTGAAAGTGAAGCACGTGGTTGATGCTGTGGTGTTCCTAGCTTCGGAAGATTCCGAATTTGTGAATGGCCATAACCTGGCCGTCGATGGAGAGCTTAACATGCTTCAATTGACTCCTCCAGCAGAATAGTTTTCAAGTTTCCATGTATGCCATATTTTCCGCTTCGGCACAAAGAAATATCATCATAACTTGAGAATGTTTCTCGTGATATACGAATGTTTCTCGTGATAGGCGCTTCTAGCTGAGCTTTCTCGTGACGAACGGTCATGGCTCTGTAAATATTGGACATATATCGCTCTTCATCGATCGCAAAACTAAACCAAGAAGTTCATGTTAACCAACTGCTGCACAATTTCTGCGCACAGGAGAGCAATATCAATTGGAGGATTTTGATACGGCATAGAATGTTTGTCGAAACATCAGGTGCATCAACACCAGCCAAAATCTCCTCTGTGGAGGGTTTCGCATATCGTAAACCATAAATTTTTAAAGGGATGGAATGATTTATTATTTGTTTACTTTGACAAAAACCAAACTGTTACTAAGCACATCCTAATATTTTCTCGAATCGATGTTCCGGCACCGTGATACCTGGAGGGCCCGTGCAATAATTTCTCCTGGGTCTAGTGCTCTCCACATTTCCACTGTTGCCCAAGGACATGACATTGGGATGTACGGAATTTTCTGTCTCTACACCCATCATGTAAGCGAAGCCCCCTTCCCACACACACTCACGCCGGACCCCGCACCGCACTACACCACGCCAAAAGCGAAGATAATCTGCCACCTTCCTCCCTGTTTCATGATCTGCCTCTGAGATTCTCTGTCTCTCTAGGCGAAAGCCAAGAAAAAAGAGACAACTCTCATGGCGGTCGAAGCTCCGTGTGTCGATCCTTTTCACACCCAGATCGCGAACAGGTACTTGTCAATGGACATTCGTGGATGTCTTTTTAATTTGAATATCATCGGTTATTTGGTGAAAGCTAAACAGTGGAGAGAATGAGAGAGGTTTCTCCACCGCGCTCGGCCGCGTGGCCGAGTGTCTATTGTTGAGTGTAGAAAAGAACTTTACTAACATGATGATTTCTATAAGAATAATAGCATATTCAAACCACAAATTATTAAAAAATGAACATCACAATGATATTTAATTATTTTTTTAACATAAAACAAATTATTATCCTCATAGAGCACTCGCATCTCTCTTGAAAGAAAAAAAATGATATATTAGTAATGACACGTAATTTTTACATAAATCCACTTCTTAAGCAACACGTGTCATATTCAGCCTCATCCGTACTTTAAAACACCTCACCATGTTTATCTCCTCTCTTTTTCTTCATTCAATATGTCATGCGAAGGTCACGCTGGCAAAAAACGAATCTCTCTCTCTCTCTCTCGTCCGTGTTGCTTCGACTTCAATCCACCGAGCAAAATTCCCTCATGATGGTTTTCTCATAATTTCGTCCTCCGTCATCCCTACTCTCCGACGACCAGTCCATATTTGACTATCGTCTCCATCCGATTAGGTTTTTGCTTTCCTCCAGTCTTTCCATTTGCTGGAGGTCTCGATATCTTATTCTCACTACGCAATTTTGATTTCTAGTTTTGCTCTATCCGCGATTATCAACACGCTTTAGGGTTTTGCCCTAGGGGGCTTCCATGGTGGAAACGATGGCCAAGCTCTTGCTCTCGCTCTCTCGTCCTTAGGAGAAAATATTGCACAGCACGAGAGAGAGAAAGAGGACGTAGACATGTTGAGGCGTTTCATCTCTAGCGGGTGCGGTCAAATATGGCACGTGTCGCGAGTGAATTGTGTAAAAATGACTTGTCACTGTTAAGAAATGCGATACTTTTTTGAACGGACCGGCGTCAATAATAACATGGAGGGCCCGGTCTATGCAATAATTTCCCCCAGGTTTAGTGCCCTCCACCCACTTTCGCTACTGCCCAAGGATAAGATGGACTTTTCTCTGCTTGTTTCTGACGTCCACTAGAGTAGTCTAGATTGAACTAGGATCACCAATTTTCTACAGTAGCCTATTACCAGAGTTTTGTTTTCTCTCAGGCATATCTCTCATCACATTTTGGTTCTCGCTTTGCATACGAAAAGGGATGACGATCTCCGCCTTGAAAAACTCGAGGGGAAAGTAGCCATCATAACCGGCGGTGCAAGCGGCATCGGCGAGGAAACGGCTCGCCGTTTCTCCAATCACGGTGCAAAAGTCGTGATTGCTGACATCCAAGATGAAAAGGGCCGAGACCTCGTAGAATCAATCGGCTCCCACTGCTGCACCACATTCACTGCGATGTTGCGGATGAGCAACAGGTGATATCCTTAGTACACTCGACCCTTCAACTGTATGGTAAGCTTGATATCATGTTCAGCAACGCTGGAGTGTTCAGTTCTGTTGAACAAGACATTCTTGATTTCGACGTGTCGGCTTGCGAGTGCCTCTTCGCTGTAAATGTCAAAGGTATGGCCTCGTGTGTGAAGCACAGCGCCCGCGCAATGGTGGATAAGGACATAAAGGGAAGCATAATTTGCACGGCGAGCATTTTTGCGACCATCGGGACCGACAAGTACATAGACTATACTATGTCTAAGCATGCGGTGCTGGGCTTGATGAGGTCAGCTAGCAAGCAACTCGGAGCACATGGGATACGCGTGAACTGTGTATCGCCAGGAGCAGTCGCGACACCAATGCCCTGCAACACCTTCGGCCGGAATGAAGAGGAGATCGAGAGACTCTTCGAGTCGAGCTCGAGCTTAAAAGGGGTTTTGAAAGTGAAGCATGTGGCTGATGCTGTGGTGTTCCTAGCTTCGGAAGATTCCGAATTTGTGAACGGCCACGACCTGGTCGTCGATGGAGGGCTTAACACGCTTCAGTTGACTCCTCCAGCAGAATAGGCTTCACGTTTCCATGTATGCCATATTTTCCGCTTCGGCACAAAGAAATATCATTGTAACTTGAAGAATGTTTCTCGTGATGGAATGTTACTGGCGCTTCTAGCTGAGCTTTCTCGCGATGAATGGTCATGGCTCTGTAAAAATTGGACGTAACTTGCTCTTCTTCGTTAATCGCAAAACTAAACCAAGAAGTTCTGGCTGCACCATTTCTGTGCACAAGAGAGCCATGTCAGTAGGAGGATTTTGATACGGCATAGAATTTTTGTTCAAACATCAGGAAGATCGACCCCAGCCAAAATCTGCTCCAGATATAGTACTTGTTAAAGTAATTCGATCCAATTTTTATAGTAGTCTAACATGCGCAGGATACATCTAGAGGAAGAAATTTCCGGGAATAGTTTTGAAGTCTCTAGTACTGTGTGGAAAAGGATGGAAACGAAAAAATAATCTCTCTCCCATGCAGAGATATTTGGTTCAGCGGGGCAATGATGTCAGCCTATAGATAAGGCCTGCCGGTTTGGTGGATATCCGATCTTACTGAAAGCAGACGAAAAACTTAGCTTTCTCCCTTGCTTTCGTGATATGCACTAAATAATTGAAGCTTTTATCTTTTGTTTCCTTGTGCTCCCTTGCCGTGGTAGGCTAATTTCATTTGTTAATAATTGACGTTTCCTTGCCCTGACACGTCTAAAAGCACTAGCATATAAACCAGAAACCAAAGGCGATACCAGAGTTAGGCACGTTCGATTGGTACTGGGGTTTTGTCCTGATCATCCTCTACTAAAGTCACTCATCCAAATTTCCAACACAAAAGCCATGACAAATACTGTCTCATCCTCATTTCGAATTCCTATTTTTTTTTTTTTTTTTATGTAGATAACTATGATTATTGGAGCTTAAAAATAACTACTTTCAAGTTCAAAGAAAATGAGGGATTTAAACTATTTGTGAATAGAATCCAGCAGAAATCAGAAAATAGGTGACACGTTCAAAAGTCAAAACAACCGGAAAAGCACACAAAACCATCAGAAATCATCCAATTTTCAAGGTGGATTTCATGTATCAAACGAACTTTTTTTCGGGACCCATAGCATATGAAATCAAAGCTTATCGAACGTGTTGGAACCAAAAGGACTAGGAGGGAGAGAGTGCATACACAAAAAGAGATTATATTACATAATATATCTTTGTAAAGGCTTAAGAGAGTACACACACTAACTTTGCTAAGCTTAAAACTCTCTCTAAAATCTCACTCTCTCACACTTTCACACACACTCTCACACACTAACTAAACTAACGTAACCCTATATCTAAAAGCACTTCACCGCATGGACTTCAAACCTGCAAGAGTTAAATTTGAACTTTTCTTCTTGGCATTCAAAGAAACGTGGGCTGCGTATCTCTTCTTCTTGCTGTCTTCAGTGAGAATAAAATATTGCCATCCCCAAGTTGCTTTCCTTCCTTTCCTTCGTGCTTTTGGAGTCTTCAGCAGCAACTATAATATTTTATTGTGTGCCCAAGACTTGTACTTTCTTCATGATTTTTCTTCTCCGGCGGCTTAAAGAGACGTGGTGCTGTAGCACACGTTTCTTTGACGGTTTACAAACCGAATAACTCTTGCTTACACACATAGCCAAAAAAACAATTAAAAGACAAATAAGCTAATCAAAACACAAAACACAAAACCAATTTTACTATTTTCTAACAGCCTCCCTCAAAATTGGTTTTGTAAGACTACGACACCAAGCATTGTCTTCAATTTCTCGAACAAATCTGCCTTCAATGGTTTTGTCAAAATATATGCAATCTGGTATGCTGCGAACTGTTTGTCTTATTTGAGAGCAATGTGACAAGGATTCAGCGAGCTTTGATGTAACGAGCCATAATTGAATAAAGAGTCCGTATCAATTTGATTGTAATATACTAATAGCCTACCAATAACTTGCCAATTTTTTCCATTATTGGATCCAAACCTCGGGTATGATTGTAATGTTTAACAGAAAATCAACACCGAACATTCAATGTAAACATAACTGTGCTTTGTCTTTCCTCAAGTTCTATATACGAAGAGGCTCCGCATCTCCCTCAGCACAACTTCATGGTCCTTTCCTGTACTCGGTTTTCCATTCTCTCCCTACAGAAATGACCAGCCACCCCTCAAACAAACTTGACGGAAAAGTAGCCATCATCACTGGTGGCGCGAGCGGCATCGGCGAGGAGGCAGCGCGTCAGTTGACAAATCACGGCGCATATGTCGTGATTGCAGACATCCAAGACAAAAAGGGCCACGACCTTGTGTTGTCGATCGGATCCCACCGGTGCACCTACATCCATTGCGATGTCACGGATGAGCATCAGGTGAAGTCCTTGGTGGAATCGACTCTTCAATCAAACGGTCACCTAGACATCTTGTTCAGCAATGCAGGCACAATGAATAACATCAAACAAGATATTCTTGAGTTTGATATACCTGCTTTCGAGAGCCTCTTTGCCGTCAATGTTCGGGGAATGGCCGCCTGTGTCAAGCACGGGGCTCGCGCCATGGTGGCGGGGGGCATAAAGGGAAGCATAATTTGCACAGCGAGCGCCGCGGCCAGCACTGGATTCGAGAATTGGGTAGACTATGTGATGTCTAAGCATGCCGTGCTGGGTTTGGTGAGGTCGGCAAGCAAGCAACTCGGAGCATACGGTATACGCGTGAACTGTGTCTCCCCTGGAGTTGTCGCAACGCCATTAGTCCGTCAAGTGCTCAGTGTGAGTGAGGAGGAAGGCGAGAAGATGTTCGAGTCAAGTTCAAGCTTGAGAGGAGTGCTGAAAGCGAAGCATGTGGCTGATGCCGTGGTGTTCCTTGCTTCTGAAGAGGCCGAATTCATCAACGGCCACAATCTGGCGGTCGATGGTGGATGGGCCGGAATTTGATAGGCTATTCTGAGGAGACTAGATATAAAAGTCGCAAACTCTTAACTCGCCTTGGCTTGGTTTGCCGTAGCAATATAAATCCGCAGAAATAATGAAATCAAGCTGATGCTATCTTGTTTGTGAAAAGAATACTTTGCCTTGTATTTTAAATTCGGCGACTCGGTTGGTGATTTGATTAAAAAGTATGCGTTGGTGCTTGTTGAATTCAACCAAAGGACTAGCCAAAAGTCCTGCTATGCCAAGAGGCAATGAAATCCTGATCATTTTTAACTCTATTTTGTTTCGTTGGACTCGGCGGTCCTCGTCCATCCTCATTCCTCACCAGACCCGATCAATCTTTAATTTTATTTGTAGATTAGTTGCAAACGACTATTCATTAGGAATGCTAAACAATTTGTAGTGCAGTTGATCTAACACATCTTTGAAAGGACAAATAAACATCATTCTTGGGTTAGGTTACACAACGAAACTAGGTTTCTCTCCTCTCTCCTCTTTGCAAGCTCTCTCTCTCTGTTCTCCCCCCTGCTGTGCACGCTCTATGTCTCACTCGTTTTGAAGCTGAGACGGAGGCCGCGCAGTCGTTCGTCAGACGAGCCACTGCACCCTTGTCTGACCGATGAACTCTATGGCGATGGCAGAGGCAATCTTTCTAGGTGGAGGCGGAGCCGCGGGGTGGTTTGTCGGACGAGCCACCGTAGCAACCTCGAGGCAGAGCCGCACGGTGGTTCGTCAGACGAGCTACTGCGTGCTCATTCGACCGATGAGCCACAGCGCCGCCCCTCCGGCTCCGCCGTCGCCGGGTCGCTGCCCCTCCCGACTGCTCTCTTTCTCTCCCTCTGAGTCATGACCGAACCCTCGTCTGACAAACCACTGTGCAGCTTGCGCTTCCGTCGTTGCGAAGTTCATTGGTTGGCCACGGTGGCTCGTCGGTCGGACGAGGGCTCGGCAGGAGCGAGAGGAGGCAGCGAAGAGAGAGAGAGAGAGAGAGAGAGAGAGTCGGGTGAGACGAAGCATGAGAGGAGAGAGCGTGAAGAGGAGGCAGAAGAGAGAGAAAAGCGCGCAGATAGGAGAGAGGGAAAGAGGAGAGGAGCTTTCAATGACAATTGGGGTCCACACACAACACGTGTTGTGCTCTTAAGGATCTTCTTATTTGCCGCACATGAGAGCCACCTAATATTTTCTCGAGTCAGAGACCTTGGGGACGAAATGAGGGGAGGCAGTCTGTCCAATCTTGCGGCGCTTTAGTCCAAAAGCTCGCCTCTTCGTGGCCAAACACGGCAGTCTCTGTGTCGGATTCCCACCACGTTTGAGCTTCAGCGAATGGGTTAAAGCAGGGAAGAGAGAGATTGAGCATGGAACTGAAGGTCGATTGCGATTGCCTTCTTTCGTTCACAGTCGAATCTTGCGAGTCGCCCATTTTTTTGACACTGTTGGGTCCGTCATCATCTTCACCGTAGCAGCGTTCTCTGCAAGTGAAAAGTCAATTGCCATTATTCTTGACCAATGACTGTTTTGTCAATGGTATAGGCGGGAAATGCGTGTTGCCGGAAGGGATCGCGATGCTAATGGTCTGCAATGCGCTTTGACCAGATTGAAGAGGAAATCGAGAGGCTGTTCAAGCCGAGTTCGAGCTTAAAAGGGGTTTTGAAAGTGAAGCACATGGCTGATTCTGCGTTGTTTCTTGCTTCTGAAAATTCCGAATTTGGAGTGGCCACAACCTGGTCATCGATGGAGGGCTTATCACCTGGCCTTTGCAGCAATATAAGTTTCGAGTCTCCACGAATGCTACATTTTCTGCTTTGGCTCGACGAAATGTATCTGTCACTTGGAGACCATTCTCATGATGGAATGTTATTGGTGCTCCTGGCGAGCTTCTTGCGACAAAGGGTCGTGACTATGCAAAAAGTATACATAAATTGCTCTTCAAATGAGTTCATGTTGACCAACTATTGCACCATTTCTATGCACAGGAGAGCAAAATTAGTTGGAGAATTTTTATATTTCATAAAATGTTAGTTGAAACATCGGGTAGATGGATCACAAGCAAAATCTGCTGTTGGAAGATATGTAGCGATTGCTCGTGATATTCAATGGAAGATTTGATCTGATTAGATCTGATTACTTCCATTCATTGTATACACCTTGTATTATATCTACAGAGGGCTGTACATTTTCAAACTATTGAAGAGAATACAAAAAACCCTTTTCTTCAGTCACGATTCCTTCGATATCTTCAACTTCTTTCATGGTATCAGAGCTTCTAGGCTTCTGACCTAGCTTCCGCCTCGACCTTCTGCCAGAGGAATAACCTACAAAACATATTACCATCCAGCATAAGAGTCACTCAAAAAGAAGGAATTTTCTTCACTTACCATGGCCACCCCGCAAGACAAAGCTCCTGCTATCGGCAACCAGCCTGTTGGAGAAGTCACCTCTCAGATCTCGCAGGTCCAAAATCCACCTGTGACATGTCCAGCAATGGAGCAATAACCATCCTAGGCCCAACCCATACAGTGGCGGCCCACACAGACTCAATTCAATATGGGGCAACCCATGACGAGCTAACCTTACCAGTGGATACCTTATCCTCTATACCTTGGGCCAACCCAAGTTCATCATCGCCTGGATATGTGGGCCACTAGAGCCATGTCCAAATCGATGGGAGCCCGGCAGCCATGAGTGGGGCAAGCCCAACCACTAGATTGGAGCAAACAAGTGGGTCGGGTGAACCGGGTATGAGAACAAATCCCTACTTAGGATATTTTAATGCGGGTTATCTGATCGGGTCAAGTGAATTGGGTTTAGGGGCAAATCCCTACTTGAATCTCATGCTCGGGTTCCTGCTGTTTCCAGTGGCAGCTCTCACTAGATGACCAGAACCCGGCGACCCTCTATTCGTTTCCATCGCCGACGGACCAGAACTGCAGCTAATTAGCCAACAGCTGATTGGGCCAAAAAGGGTGTTTTTGTTTGTGTTTCTTTTTTCTGTTTATGAACACAAATTTTTGTTTTTGTTTTCGTAAACAAAAAAAGAACAGAAACGTGTTTATTTGCGTTTTTGTTCTAAACCTATTTTTTTGTTCCCGAGAACAAATTTGGAACAAAAACAAGAAAACTTATTTTTTGTTTCTGGAACACTTTGGAGAAACAAATTTTCTCTCTCTCCTTTCTTTTCTTTTTCTTATCTTCTTTTTTCTTTGGTCGATCGCCGACCTCGGCCATGACCGGCGACCAGTCGTCGAGGGCCGGTGATGCCGTCGAGGGTCGGCAACCTCGCCAGAGCGTCGCCGGCCCCTAGTGTGGCTCGGGCTCGCCCAGATTCGGCGAGGCCAAGCTCGCCCAGCCAACCAGGGCGAGGCTCGGCCTCGTCGAGGGTCGGCGATCAGCCAAAAGGAAGAAAAAAAGAAAAAATAAAAAAGAAAGAAAAATAAGAAAAATACAATAAAAATATTAATAAATTAAAAGAACACAAATTTACCAAACGTGTTTCTGTTATTTTTCTATTCCAAGAACAAGTTTACCAAACGCGTTCTTCTATTCAAAAATTGTTTCTCGAAACAGAAATAGTTTTTTCTATTTATGTTCCTTGAAACAATTTTTTAACAGAAACGTTACTAAACACGCCCAAATTTACCTCAGGTGGTTGCAGGAGTTCTAGCTCGCCCTGGTAACGGAGGACAAGGATGGATTCCTTGACGGAACCATTCCAGTCCCTCTTAATGAACGCCTAGCCCGACTTTGGAGGAAGTGCAATCGACTCATCCAAACCTGGATCGGAAATTACATCTCTCTAGAAGTCGCGACCGGACTTCCACCAATAGGGGATGCTAAAATCATGTGGGGAAACATCAAAGAGATGTACGGTAAACTGAATCAAGCAAAATTTTTTACCCCAATGCAGGAACTGAGTGAGCTCAAGCAAGGGAACATGACGGTCACAGCTTGCTTCAGTAAGCTCTCGTCACTATGGAATGACCTCAAAGCGGCTAAAGAAAAGCTCAAGAGACCAGAATCCACCATCAAACAATACAGATCTATCAAAGATAGGGAGAAAGCCACACGCTTTTTGTTAATTTTGAACGAGTCATATCTCACCTTTCGCTCTCAGATCCTCGCCATGGATCCAATACCACCGATCAGATGGATCTTCCAACTAGCTGTACAGGGAGGAGAGCTAGTAGCTTGCGTCGCCGAACATGCGAAGAACGGCGAAAGCATAGCCCTTGCAGTTCATGGAGAATGGCGAGACGGGGCCAACAAAACCCTAGCGTGAGAAAAGAAGAATAGAGGCACGCTAGGGTTCGGCGGAGACACGAGTTCCTTTAAAAAGGAAGGAACGAATGGTCCAGGTCGAGCGCGAGGATCTAATGGCTTGCTGGGGCCCGAACTTATAAGCGGATCGGACGGTGGACAGGAATCCGCTATTAAAGGAATGGACAGCTAGATTTTTGCCACGTCATCAAGGAATTTTGGGCAAAATTTCAAAGGAAAGGGTAAATTTTTTTATGAATATCACAAACGTTCTAACCATATGATTGACAGTTGTTGGAAATTGCATGGAAAACTAGGAGAAAAAGGAAAAAAAAAAAATCGGCAACTTATCAAGTCAGTGGACCCACAGGTCAAAATGCTGATCCTCCTATTACCTATGGACAATATCAACAGCTGATGCATGCATTGCCAAAATTGGATAATTTCAATAAAGGAGGGAGTTTTTCAGGTATTACACGTTGCTTGATTAATTCCATATCAAGGAAAGCATGGATTATTGATTCAGGGGCAAGCGATCATTATTATATGTGACAAAGGATTTTTCTCGAGTATAAATGAAGGATTGAATTTTTTTTGTTTCCGTACAAATGCCCAATGGAAATACCACTTATATTAATGTGACATGAACAGTCAATCTTAGTCCTCAGATTACTCTTCAAAATGTCCTCCATGTCCCATAATTCCAATTTAATCTTATTTATGTGTCAAAAGTCTACAGAGAAAATTCATGTCAGGTATTATTCAATGCTGATACCTGTCTCTTTCAGGCCCTTTCGACTGACATACTAATGGGCTGGGGTAACATTTATGAAGGACTATTTTTCTGGTCAAGCTTTCCAAGTAATTTTGATTTATCCTACACTTCCTTAAAATAAACCATCATTGTGTAATTTGAGCATCAATGACAAAAATTTCATTATGCATTTGAGATTGGGTCACAGTGCCTCCTTTTCCTTGTCCTCAATGTCCTATATGTCCTATTGCAAAACAATCTCATACACCCTTTCCATCTAGTAGCTCTTGTGCTAGTGAAATTTTTTCCTTGATTCATGTGGATATTTGGGGACCTTACCATATGGTAAATCATGATGGATCTTGTTACTTTCTTATAATAGTAGATGATTATTCTTGTGCAACATGGATTTTCTTGATGCAATCTAAGAATCAAGCTTGCTCTCATTTAAAATCCTTCATTACACTATTCAAGAATCAGTTCGGAAAATCCATTCAGCGGATCCGTACTAATAACGGGGGAGAATTCTTCAGTCATGATTGCTCCTTGCTCTTTTCATCTCATGGGGTCCAACATGAGAGCTCATGCGTCTATACACCACAACAAAATGGAGTGGTTGAATGCAAGCATCGTCATCTATTGGAAGTCGCACAGGCTTTGAAGTTTCAAGCATCAGTTCCGGAAGATTATTGGGGAGATTGTGTCATCACAATGGCTTATTTAATCAATTGCATGCCTACTCGGATACTCAATGGGCGAACGCCATTTGAACTGCTATTTGGGAAGAAACCTGAGCTGAAACACCTCAAAGTTTTCGGATGTCTATGTTATGTCGCAACAGTAGGTCCTCGAGACAAGTTGAGTCCACGTGCTCGGCGATGCATTTTTATGGGATATCCCAACCTACAGAAGGGGTATCGGGTATAGATCTCTCCTTTTATAGAGGTGAGTGGTGAAGATTCATATTCAAGGAAAGACATCTTCTCTCTTATTGGATCAATAATGGCTTCCTTTGATTCGAGTACGCTATATTTATCAATTTGATCTCATGTTTATATAATTGAAAGATCCTATTAGTATAACATATTAAACCCTTAAGTGATTTTGAAAAACATGTTCATTTTAATCTTTAAATAAATCTTAAAAAACCCGAAACACGATCCAATCCAACCTGATTGCTCGGGTTATTTGAACTTCATCTCGGGTCAGGTCAAACACTCTTGTAATGTTTAAGGTTGGGTCAGATTCAAGTTATGTTTTTAAAGTAAAATTCAGTCAAATCCCATTTGTTGTAATGTTAATGCTTGAGCTTGGGAATGAGGTCGTCGATGCTCAGAAAAATTATTTGACATAACATGTGTATCTGTTGTATCACACAAATAGTACATGTCACTTTTGAAAATTGTTGTTTTTTGCCTCATCGATATATTTTTCAGTTCATTTTCAATATTGAGCCAAACATTTTTTTTTTTTGGTAAAAGGTAATAGGTATATAGACAATAGCACAAAAAGCTATACAGAAGTACAGCAAAGGGAGGGGACCTGGCACCAGCTCACACTCAGAAGGACATAAAATCCAAATGAGTGGAAGGGGGCCAGGGCCAAGGGGGGGGGGGGGGGAAAGAGCTGCAAGAGAGATACATTGCGGATAAAAGTAGCAGCAAAAGAAGGCCAAAACAGTGGCCAAGGGCAAAGAGCACACAACACTGTGGCCCGCACAAGGAAAGGATGCAAAGAGGAGAAGAAGTATAGGAGAGACAGAAGATGGGAACCGAACCCGCAACAGGATCGGGAGAGATCCATCAGAAGTATCAACCAGCAAGAGCGAGAGCCAAATCAATCAAAGATGGAGGGAGGGATGCCCCAACTAAGTTGTAGTCTTCTATTACGGGGGTTGTCCGGGACCTTGGGAAAAGAAAGAGCCCTGTCATTGACAGCTTTACGAAGGAGGTCCTTTAGAGCCGGGATGTATAATCTTTCATTGCGGAAGATAATGTTATTTCTTACTTTCCAAATGAGATAACATAAGGCACCAAAGGCAAAGCGAGCCAAGGATTGGTGGAAGGATGCATCAGAAAGGTGTTCAATAACCCATAAAAGATTGTCATTCCAAGCAAGATTCCTCCAAGGTAAGTTACACTTAGCCGCCCAGAAAGATGCAAGGTGATTAGTGATAGAACATCCAAAGAAAAGGTGATCAACCGAGTCTGGTATAGAATAGCAGAAGGCACAAGTAACATTAGGGATCCTCTCGTGAGCTAATAACAATACCTGGGTTGGCAGTCGATTGCGGGAGATTAACCAAAGATGGGTTTCATATCGAGGAGGTAAGGAGGGGCTCCATATAAACCTCGACCAGGGGATTGCAATACCCCTCAGCCTTAGAAGGCACCAAGCTAAGGCAGTAGAAAACACTCCTGAGGAATGACCAAGCCATAGAAGACGGTCACTGGCCTCATTGAGGTTTGGAAGGGGATCATCCCAATTACTTATAGAGGTCGCAATAGCAGAAGACAGGGGAAAGGCAGTTAAAGCAGTAGCTACCGTAGCAAGTCTTGATATACCAGAGGAGTAGATTTCACGGTCAGAGAACAGCTTGTAGAGCGGACCACGAGGGTGCCAGTGATCAAACCAGAAAGAGACAGATAGCCCATTACCAACACGCCATTTAAAATGATGTTGGATCAAGTCACGAAGGCCAAGCAACTTCTTCCAAGCCCAAGAGCAATAGGCAGGTCTTGGGACAATCCAAAAATTTTTGCGATTTAAGAAGATGGAATGAATCCATTTAGACCAAAGCGACTCCTTATCGGTGAAAAGGAGCCATAGGTGCTTGAGCATGACAGCTATATTGCTCACCCGAAGGGATCTAATACCCAAACCGCCTTCCTCCTTAGGTAAACAGACATCCACCCATACCACCTTGGCGCCCCCAGACCCTAAGCTCGGGCCTTTCCAAAGAAATTGCCGGAAAATCTGTTCAATTCGGTTGGTGACTGAGGCAGGAAGGATAAATACACTAGACCAATAAACCTGAATAGAATGAAGGACAGATTTGATTAGCTGCAATATGCCCGCTAAGGAAAGAAACCGATTTGTCCAAGATTGAAGACGAGAAGTAATAGTATTCACTAGGGAAACACAAGCCTCTTTGCCCAATCTTGAGGAAATAATAGGTACACCGAGGTATCTAAAAGGGAGAGAGCCCAGCTGAAATCCAGAGGTACGCACCAAAGCATTCCTTAGGGAATCAGGGCCACCCGAAAGAAAGATTTCACTTTTGTTGAGGTTAGGATTGAGCGCAGACCAGCTAGCAAAGGAGTGAATTCCCTCCACAAGAAGCCTCAAAGATGTCATATTAGCTTCCGAGAATAATAGAACATCATCTGCAAAGAAGATGTGAGAGAGCCTGGTTGCTTTACACCTCCAGAAGAAATCAAAACCCAGCTCGGCAGTTTTGGTGTTGAGAATTCCAGTGAAAACTTCCATAACAAGGGTGAATAAATAGGGGGATATGGGGTCACCTTGTCAAATCCCTCGACCGCTTGGAAAGAAGCCATGGAGCTCACCATTAAGGGAGATAGAATATTTGGGGGACCGAATGCAAGTCATCATTCAGTGGACAAAGAGAGGAGGAAACCCAAAGGCCAATAAGGTTAACTCAATAAAATTCCAATCTACCGAATCAAAAGCTTTGCAGAAGTCGACCTTAATGATGCATTTTGGCCGGTAAGGTTCGTGATGAAAATCTATGAACAATTCTTGGGCTAGCATAATGTTATCACTAATGCGTCTACCTTTAACAAAAGCATTCTGAGGTAAACTGATGATTGAAGGCAGCACCGCGGCTAACTTGTTAGCCATAATCTTGGTAATGCATTTGTAGATTGTGTTGCAGCAAGCAATGGGTCGGAAGTCGTTGACAGACGAAGCATTGGGGATCTTCGGGACTAAGGTCAGGATGGTTGCATTAATCTCCTTAAGAAGATGACCAGTTGCAAAGAAGTCCCGAACCACCAATAAGACCGAAGGGCCAACAATTTGCCAAGACCGCTTGAAGAAGTCCACATTAAACCTCTCAGCCAAACATTGAGTTGTTATTTTTCTAAAAAATTGATTTTCTAGAAAATACTTTGTAGAATGTCACATCTCTCAGGAAACAAATCAAGCCAAAAGTGTGTGCAATTTCCTCTCGGTAGATAGACCAAAGAAGCCAATTTGACGAGGAAAAAACTGGGAGTCCTTTTTCCCGCTTTTTTTCTTCTTTTATTCATATCTGCTGAAAAGTCATGGACTGGAGCTGATAGTAGGCGGCTCCAGGTGAAACTTTGAGTTTTATTAGGTGGACAGTCAGCATCCATGCTTCATAAAAAATAGCAGCCACGGAAAATTCTAAAGTTTGAAGATTTCTCTTAGTAAGTTCCCTGGAATTTGCTGAAGTTTGAAAAAGAAAAAAAAATTTCTAGTTGGACAAGCATTGCTAGCTTATAACTAGAGATTTGTTTTCTCTCAGGCATCATAACTGAGATACGGGCAGAATTCGGCAAGTCATCATTTGTACTTCCATTTTGTTCCGGCTTCGCTGAGGGAAAGGGATGACGAACTCTACCTTGAAAAAACTTGAGGGGAAAGTAGCCATTGTAACTGGCGGTGCAAGTGGCATCGGTGAGGAAACGGCTCGCTGTTTCTCCAGTCATGGTGCAAAAGTCGTGATCGCTGACATCCAGGATGAAAAGGGCTGAGCCCTCGTAGAATCGATTGGCTCCCCCTGCGGCACCTACATTCGCTGCGATGCCGTAGACGAGCAACAGGTGATATCCTTAGTACAGTCGACCCTTCAATTGTATGGAAATCTGGACATCATGTTCAGCAATGCAGGAGTGATAAATTCTGTCAAACAAGACATTCTTGATCTTGACATATCGGCCTTTGAGCGCCTTTTCGCCATTAATATCAAAGGCATGGCCTCGTGTGTGAAGCACAGCGCCCGCGCTATGGTCGATAAGGACATAAAGGGAAGCATAATTTGCACAGCGAGCGTTTGTGCGACCATAGGGAGTGACAAGTTCATAGACTATACCATGTCTAAGCATGCGGTGCTGGGCTTGGTGAGGTCGGCAAGCAAGCAACTCGGAGCACACGGTAGACGCGTGAACTGCGTGTCGCCTGGAGGGATCGCAACGCCAATGGTCTGCAACAATCTTGGCCAGAGTGAGGAGGAAATCGAGAGGTTCTTCGAGCCCAGTTCGAGCTTAAAAGGAGTTTTGAAAGCGAAGCACGTGGCTGATGCTGTGGTGTTTCTTGCTTCTGAAGATTCCGAATTCGTGAACGGCCACAACCTGGTCGTCGATGGAGGGTTTAACACGGTTTAGCTAGCGCTTGCAACAAAATAGGTTTTCGAGTTTATATTTTCAGCTTTGGCACAACGAAATAAAACTGTAACTCGGAGGAAGTTCTCATGATATGATGTTATAGGTTATAGGTGTCTCTAGCTATAGCTTCGTGCGACAAAGGGTCATGACTGAAATGAATTGCTCTTGGATGATCAAAATTAAAATAATAACTTCATGTTTACCTACTATTTTACCATTTCTATGCGCAAGAGAGCAAATACTACTTGGAGATTTTTTGTACTTCATAAAATGTTTGCTGAAACATCAGGTAGATCGACACAAGGAAAATATTCTTCAGGTACATCGATAACATGTCTCGAAACAACTCGAATCCCACATGTTTGAATGCAGACCCGATGCATGCACACATTACCCGTCCTCTAGGGTAATGACCAGATGCTAGAGAACGGAAACCATATATTCAATATTCTCCCCCTCCCTATCCCCCTAAATAAAAGTATATTATGAATTATACACCAGATAACATGCATAAATATCGAATATGGTTCACTTGTTAAGGCCGGTCTATCATATCATTTAAACTCCGTTCATTTCAAGGAAGATAATTTCCAAGAAAAAGTTTCTAGGATTTTTTGACATTTGTTTTACGGAAAATGAATAGTCAGGGAAAACGTATTCGGCTACTAGAAAAAATACATTACTTTTATGCTACTAGAAAAAATACATTCAAAAGTAAGGAAAATATTTTCCACTTTTTAAAGTAAAAATCATTTTCTATAACTTATTCCACTTTACTTTCTTTCACCAAACACATTTTAATTTTAATTTTATGTTTTTTTTTTAAATCGAGTTTTTAATTTTTTTTCCCTTTTTCGTCCTTTCCTTCCTTTTCATCTTTGACCTTGGTGGTTGTCAGCCATTGCGGCAGCTGTCCATCTTTGACTATCGTCTCCGTCCGATTAGATTTTTGTTTTCCTCCAGTCCTTCCATTTGTAGGAGGTCTCGATCTCTTAGGGCACACATGATAAAATTTATTTTTCTCTGTTTCTCTATTTTCCGGAACAGGTTTGGAATAGAAATCTATTTGGTAACGTAATTTGATTTTTCTATTTCCGGAATAGATTTATATTCTAGAAATAGATTTAAAGAAGAAATCAGAAACTAAAATTTTTAATTTCTCAGTTTTTGAAATAGAAATTGAGAAATCAATTTCTTGCCAGAAATTAATTTCTGTTCTAGAAATTTTGTCATGCACACCCTTACTCTCGCTACGCAATTTTGATTTCTAGTGTTGCTCTGTCCGCAATTATCAATGCGCTTTAGGGTTTTGCCCTAGGGGGCTTCCATGGTTTCCACCATGGCCAAGCTCTTCCTCTCGCTCTCTCATCCCGAGGAGAAAATATTGCACAGAAAAGGACAGAGAGGGAGAGTGCTTTGCTCTTTGCAATGCAAGAGGGACCTTCGAAAAGAGAGAGAGGAGTAGACATGTTGAGGCGTTTCATCTCTGGCGGGTGCGGTCAAATATGTTCACTGAATGAATTGCTTAAAAATGTCTTGTCACCATTAGGATATCCAATAATTTTTCGAACGGACCCGCATCGTAATGACATGGAGGGCCCGGTCTATGCAATAATTTCTCCTATGTTTAGTGCTCTCCACACTTTCACTGCTGCCGAAGGACAAGATATCTTTTAGGAATCTTGTGGACTTTTCTTTGCTTGTTTCTCACGTCCACTAGAGTAATCTAAGATTAAACTGGGAATTCTAGATTTCTATGCCAAGAACGGATCACCAATTTTCGACAGTAGCCTATTACGAGATTTTTGTTTTCCCTCAGGCATGTCTCTGATCATTTCTAATTCCTTTTCGTTCTGGCTTTGCATAGGAAAGGGGATGACGAACTCTGCCTTGAAAAAAACTCGAGGGGAAAGTAGCCATTATAACTGGCAGTGCAAGCAGTATCGGCGAGGAAACGGCTCGCCGTTTCTCCAGTCACGGTGTAAAAGTCGTGATTGCTGACATCCAGGATGAAAAGGGCCGAGACCTCGTAGAATCAATCGGCTCCCGTTGCTGCACCTACATTCACTGCGATGTTGCGGATGAGCAACAGGTGATATACTTAGTACGCTTGACCCTTCAACTGTATGGTAAGCTTGACGTTATGTTCAGCAACGCTGGAGTGTGCAGTTCTGTTGAACAAGACATTCTTGATTTCGACATGTTGACTTGCGAGCGCCTCTTCGCCGTAAATGCTAAAGGCATGGCCTCGTGTGTGAAGCATGGTGCCCGCGCAATGTTGGATAAGGACATAAAGGGAAGCATAATTTGCACGGCGAGCGTTTTTGCGACCATCGGGACCGACAAGTACATAGATTGTACCATGTCTAAGCATGCGGTGCTGGGCTTGATGGGGTCAGCTAGCAGGCAACTCGTAGTACATGGGATACGCGTGAACTTTGTGTCGCCAGCAGCAGTCGCGACACCAATGGTCCGCAACACCTTTGGCCGGAGCGAAGAGGAAATGGAGAGAATGTTCGAGCCGAGCTCGCGCTTAAAAGGGGTTTTGAAGGCAAAGCACTGGCTGATGCTGTGGTGTTCCTAGCTTCGGAATATTCCAAATTCGTGAATGGCCATAACCTGATCGTCAATGGAGGGCTTAAGTTGACTCCTCCAGTAGAATAGGTTTGATGTTTCCATATATGCCATATTTGTTGGAATATAATACATGGAAACGACATGATCTTGTAATTTATGTCAACACAAAATCTCCAGAGAAATAAACGAGAAAAAAAAAAGAATACAAAAAATTTACATGGTTCGGTCCGAGTATCGGTACCTACATGCACGAAAAGAGCTAGCGGCAAATAATCCAGAGAATCAGAATGTCGCGACCTACCCTCGGGGGGAGGGAACATGTTTAGGGGTATTGCCTAAAGGACGGGCCTAAGGCCCATAATTAGGCATTGGCTTTCCCAAACCTATACCCCGCGTGACGTTAAGATATTTTCTATGAATTTTGCACAAAAAGAGTCGCCACTAGCCAATTGGAGTAGGCTAGAAACCAAGTGAAGCATGAAAATGTGCATCACTTCCTACGCAACCAGAGAATCTAGGGTCGGGGACTTGATTACACTAATTAACCAATTAGTGCCCTTTCGGTACCTACTCTTGTTCATTTTAACAAAATAATTTTTGGCAGCCAATTTGGATTAATTTTATACTTATCCACTATCATGTGAGGTGATCATACGAATGCGCAATTATTAAAGTAATAATCATAACTATCAAGATCCTAATTGCAATAAAATTAAACACATGCAATCAAACATAATTACATATACAAATTAAACATACAACATAATTAATATACGAGTACATAAAGGTCTAATTACGCTAAAATGACAATACATGGCAAGTCATAATCAAACTCCATTATTTTTGGATTTTCGAGATTTTTAATTTTTAATAATTTTTGGATTTTCGAAATTGGACCAGTCCGGTCCAACCCGACTCGTGTTTGGCCCGATCGGCACGAATTGGGTCCGGTTAGGAGTAGGTGGGCTCGAATCGCGGGCCCAACCCAAGAGGTCCCTTCCTCTCTTTTTAAAAGAAACTAAACCTATAAGCCCACACTAAACAGCCCAAACCCACAAGCCCAAAAACCCATAAGCCCACATGCAAGAATAACCTAAATCTAGCCCAAATTGATTAAAAGAACATACTCGGTTTTGGGTCGAAACCCTACCTGACGGGGCTTTCGCTCGACCCGGCCAAGACTCGGTTCGCCTCACCTCTCTCCTGCTATGTTGTAGCGGCAAAGGGGGATGGTCGAGACATTGAGCGGCAGTTCTGTGTCGATGGTGGTGGCGAAGTAGCGGGTGGCGGAGGCGATGCGGCGGGCGGCGGCGGCGGCGTCAGCTTGGGGCTCGGAGGGTGGCGGCTCAGACGGCGACGGGTAGGAGGGCGGCGGTTCAGACAGCGACGGGCAGTGCCGCCGCTGCCCTCCTCCCCCCCGTTCCTTCTCCCTTTTTCTCCCTCTCTAAATCGGTCTCCTTCTCCTTTGTTCTGTTGTCCCTTTCTCCTTTTTCCTTTTTTTTTTTGACATTGCTGCTTTTCCTTTTCTTTTGGTGCAGGCTCCGCACGCGAAGACACTAGGAAGAAGACAAGTGGGGATGTGGGCTGGGCCAAAGGGAGATGGCTTCGGCCACGTAGGGGAAAGAGAGGCGGGCGACGGGTCGGGCCAAAGCCAGATCTAGCTTGACCCGACCACTAGGTTTTTTTTTTTTTTCTCTTTTCTCTTGTTTTTCTTTTTCTATTTTTTTGTTTTTTTTAGTGACTAATTTCTCATTTTGTACAGGATTAAGTCCTAAATAAAATGGTAAAATTTAGGTGTCAACACAGAGTTTACAATCGCTCACACGTTCGAATGTTTCCCACACCTAAATTTTACCCTAAACCCAAAGTATTTATAAATAAACAACTTACTTGGATATAAACTCACGGTACAAAATTACCGCGCGTTCAAGTTCGAAACAAAAACGCGTGCGGCTCCTTGTAGCTTGATGCGTGCGGCTTTTTCTCTTTCGTAGCCGCTTCACACACGCCAAAGGGGAAATTCGTGTGCCCAAAGGTCAAATATTTGACCTAGGCCCACTAGCTCTATTTTTGGCTCCACGTGCAGAGAGATTTGCTTCCTTTCTTCTACGTGCAAGGGCTTCGGTGACTCTTGTAAGGCTGCAGCAGCTTCGGGTTTGCATGAGAATATTTTTATTTCTCTCAATTTATATTCTTTTGTTTCTCGGAACCAAAAAAAAAACAAATAAACATAAATCCATTTGATAACGTCAAGTTATTTTTATGTTCCCCGAAATAGAAAGTTAGCCCGAGAATAGATTTGGAGTAGAAATGAGAAATAAAAAAAAATTGCTTCTTATTCTCGAGAATAATTTCTAGAAATAAGGCAATTTTCTTTTTTATTTTTCTTTTGTACCTCTCTCTTGCCATGGTCACCTCCAATCGCTTGGAGTCGTTGCTGGCCGCCACCGCCTAGCGGTCAGCGATCCGTTATTGAGAATAAAAAACGAATAAATATAAAAAATAAACTGTTTTGTACCAAACACATTTCTATTCTTTTTCTATTTTTGGAGTATAAATTTTGTATAGTTACCAAATACCTTATTTTACTTAGAAATTATTCTCCGAAATAAAAATATAAAATAATTATTTCTGAAAAAAAATACCTCTTCCTTAACCAATAAGCGTTGTCATGTGCAACCTTCACACGAAAGGGAAAATTCCTATTTTATTATTATAGGTGTGCCCAGAGTCAACAACTTTGACTTTGGGCCCACGGTCTGATTTCCTTTTTCAAAGGAATTCGTAACTGCAGAGGAGAAGAAAAAAATTTCCTTTTTTTATTCTTTTTTTTTTTATATCTTATTTCTTCATTTGTCTTGCTTTGCTCGTCCCATAGAAAAAGTCAAAGAAAGAAAATTGTTACTTCTTTCTTCATCTGATTTCCAATCCTTAGAAGAAAAAACTTTGTTAATAAATTCGGTTTAACAAATTGTTATTCGAATTCAAATTTGACATATTAATTTAACATTCTGCTTCAGCACAAAGAAATGCCATTGTAACTTGGAGAATGTTTCTCGTGATGGAATGTTACTTCTAGCTGAGCTTTCTCGCGACAAATGGTCATGGCTTTGTAAAAATTGGACATTAAATACTCTTCATTGGTCGCCAAACTAAACCAAGAAGTCCATGTTAACCAATTGCTGCACCATAGCACGTGGTCAGGAGTTTTTCATCTCTTGATTGTTAAGAGAAATTTTAGAGAAAGGGTTAATGACGGTAAATTTGAGACTTAAGTAAAAGTTGGTAAATTTTTTATGAAGTATAAAAAAAAAAATTTAAGGTAGAATTGAAATTAGACTTAAATTTTGAAATTTTTTTAAAAGATAAAAAAAATTATGATAGAATTAGGACTAAACTTAAATTTTAAAGTTTTTTAGGGTATTAGGTGTAGAAAAATATGATGAAAGACTTTACATCCATCTAGAAATTATGTTTGTGGAGGTTGTTATTTTAGAAAACAACAAAGATAGTCTTTCTCATCTGGAGATGCATTAACACTTAAATTTTGGTGACTTGGTCATTCATTTATTACATAGAAAATGAGGAATTAATTTTTAACTCATAAATAAAAATATTAGAAATAAATTGCATTATATAATTTTGGGACCATTTTTTTATTATTGCATTTATATTGAACTGGTGACGAATGGGTTTGAATTGATGGTTTCGAATTTTAATTTGACAAATTGGACTGAGCCCACAGAAAGAGGGAATTGGCCCAAGCTCGTTATTATCTGAAGATCGAAAATTGACTTATAAAAAATGACGATTTGATATTTTCGAAAAATGATTTGTGTTATTATTCCGATATTTGGAATATATATATATATATATATATATATATATATTCGGAGTGATATATTTCATGTATGAGATTTCAAAATAATAAAAGGTAATATAACACACGGAAGCATATTTGATCTTGAGCAATATATCTTGCATATTCTTACTGTATATTTGGTCAACGCGAAGGCAAGAAATTGCCTATTCTCTTACCCATTCGTGAAGAAAGAATTGAGTGTTGTGCCCTACCACCCATGGTGGCGGCGTAGTGGTTGAGCTTCAACTCCTTTTGGGAGAGGTTTGGAGTTCGAATCCTTGTATCGTCTGCCTTATTGGAAAGGAACCCACGACTTGCCCAGGGCAGAAAGGGTGGTGGTGACTCTCCTGCTCCTCTAGGGTTTACTCCACTGCGAGCGGCGCATGAGGTTCTCTGAGTACAAAAAAAAAAAATAAAAAATTGAGTGTTGTGCCCTTGATTGTCGGTGGACATGAATAGAACAGGAAGTCAACATTATTTTCGTGATATTTTGGTGCCCACTGTTATTACGTTTAGAAACAAAACAGGAAAGAGAGAAGGGACGATCTTTTCTTGCTGGTTCTGTGGTGCAAGAGGAGCACTATAAAAGCACAAGAAGACAGGCAGAAAATGGGGTGAAGGTCAGACTTTCTTTTGTCTCTGGGTCAATAAGTTAACTAGAGGGTATTTTTTTTTCTTCGCTGACCACTTGCAGAGGAAAAGAGCAAAAGAGCAAAAGACGCGAGAGATAGAGAAAGAGAACGTGAGAGAGAAGGGAGGTCTTCTTCTTTGTTGGATCTTTGAACGCCATTGCCGACTCCGCACCAGCTCCGCCCTGCGACACCGTTGATGCCCTCCACCCGCAGCTGCCCGCACTGAGTTCCTCCTCCTTCAACGAGCTTGCTGCTTGACTGTCCACGACACCGTCTGCCTGCGTCATTCCGGCCGTCACTGTGACACCTGCGACGCGCAAGCCATCCCCGATGTCCTTGCCGATCGCATCGCTCCTACCGTCACTGTCCCTTGCTGATTTGCTGCACCAGGAGCCCCCTCGTGGTTGAGCTTCACTCAAGCGTTGCCTCCTGGCATCGCTATTGCTGCTTCAAGCTTGCTGATATCTCACGAACTCCCACGGGGTCCCTGACATCCCACTCTCTCCTTCTCGGCTTGATCTCGGAGGAGACCAACATCAGACGTCGCCGGCACGAGTCCAGCCCACTTCGCTGAGCCTCCCAGCTTTCTTCGGAAGTTTGTTGGACTTGTTTAAGTCAAGTTCAGTGGGCATCAGCACCACTGCAGTCTAGTCTAGACTAGTTAAACGGGTGGGTCGGGTTATAAATGATCTGATCCAAATTAACCAATTTAACCCGTTCATGACCCTTTTGGGCCCATACCCGACCCAACTTATACTCGATCTATACCCTATTCATTTAACAAAACCTAAAAAAGCTTATTTCTTAAATATATATATTTTAAAAATGGTATTACTAAAATGGTTTTATACAATTAATGGACAAATTTTATAATTTTTAAAATAATTATTTTAAAAATTAAATTTAATTATTTTTAAAATTAAAATTTAATTATTTTATTTTTAAGAAAATAATTTTTAATTTTCTTTTTTGTTCTTCTTCTTTGGCCGGCTGCTGGCCACAATGACAGTCGGCGACTGGCCATAGGCTAGCCTCAAGCTCGTTGACGCCGACGAGCTCAAGGCTCACTAGATTGGCGAGGCCTCCACCTCCCTAGATCCAGTGAGCTCGAGCCTCGTTGGACATCGGTGAGGCCTCCAGCCAGATTCGGCGAGCTCGAGGCTCGCCAGATCGGCGAGGCTCGAGCTCACCCCTTGCCGGATTTGGAGAGGCTTGAGCCTTGCTCGGTGTCAGCAAGTTCAAGTCTCGCTAGATCAACGAGGCCTCCACCTTGCTAGATCCTGCGAGCTCGAGGCTCGCCTGGCCGGTCGCCGACCATCACTGTGCCGACCACCGGAGGAAGGAAGAAGAAAAAAAAGGAAATAAAAAAGAGAAAAAGAAAGAAGAAAAGAAAATTAAAATAAAAAAGTAATATAATTTCGATTTTTATAAACAAATATTTTTGTAAAGTTAAAGAGGGAAGAGAGAGAGATTGCGAGGTTTTGGTTGAAAATGGGTTCTAAATCCAACCCATTTAAAACCTACCTATCTTAAGTCTTTAATTGTTAAACCCATTTAACTAGTTTTTTCAAAAAATACGTGACCCATTTTGCCACCTCTAGTCCAATCCCAGCGTCGAAGCTCGAGCCTTGCCCCATCATGTCGAGCCTTGATCGTGATTCACAAGTCGTCGTTGGTTAAGTCAAATTTGGAAGCCAAAATTCGGATTAGGTAAAATCTTGTCTTATTTGGTTTTCGAATACTCCATTTCCTCATTTAAAATATCATTGATGCATATGATTGAAGTTCAAGATATATTATCATATCCATAACCATGAGTCGCCTTCTAAATTAGGGATTAATTCTTAATTTCATAATGTGCATACGATTGATAGTTCAATTTATGACTCGCGATTATACAGAAAATCGTCAATCCGATCTCATGCCCGAGATATGATTCACAATTTAATAAAAATTGACCAATTTGATCTTATGTGCGAGATACGATTTGTCAATTTATTTCTATAATTAAATGAATATCGAAAATTTCTCATGTGATTTGATGACATGTTTGTTGTGGATTTTCTTTCTTTCTAATTTTGCTTGGTTTTAATTGATTTTACTTCTAAAAAAATCTCAAAAAGATTAGACACAATTAAAGTAGTTTTTTTTAAAGGATAGATTGCATGTTTATGTTGGTTATTTTATAATTCCGAATTTAGTAAAATACCAAAAATATCTTTTCAAAATAAATTAGATCTTCTTTTCTAGGATAGTTTGCATATTTAAATATCATGCACATTTAATTTCGAATTTTAATTAAAAGAAAACACCAAAAAAAAAATCACACTCGTGTTACGTAAGATTAGTTCATTAATTGCACATCATCTAGTAAATTGCATGTTTAATATAATGCATGATATGTTAGAATAGTTGCATCAATCTTTTCCCGTCATTAGACTATGTCATTTAATAAATGTTGCGTAACATATAGTTCGCATGTCAGGTTGCATGTTGCATGTCATTTTAGTCAAACATTTTTGTACACACCTAATTTTTAGGTTTCATTTAAATGAGTGAAGATCCAAAAAAAATTAAGCAACTGTGTGTTAAATAAAAATCATATTTATAATTGCTGACGTGATTTTTAAGCTAACATTGTAAATACTTTCGTTTATAAGGTAAGTCTTGCAATTTATTTATTTATTTTATTGGTACTGGATTGCGCACTCGCATAATCACCTCACATGGTAGGGAGTAATAAAATAAATTCAAGCTACCTAATAAATATTTTTTTTTTCATGAAAAGAACGGTACCGAAAAGGCATTAAAGAAATCTAATGTAACAAAGTCCTTATACTCAAATTCTCTAGTTTATAGGAGTAAAATAGTTCTCTTATTATTTTACTTAAATGTCTAGTTGACTTACCATAAATTGATTAGTGGCGACTCCTAGATAGAATTTATTTGTATGCTAAAAACTTAAATTTAAGTCGTGAATTGATATGGATTTGGGAGAGCCTGAGCTAAGTTTAGACTTAATAATCTATTAGCCAAACTCTAGATGATGCATTCGAGGTTAGGTCGCGACAAGGTACATGGAGAGCTAAGAAGCCATTGGAATTAGTCCATAAAGATGCATGTGGTACAATGATTGTTAGGATTTGTCGCACAATCACAAAGAGAATAAAGAGTAAAAGTGAGAAAGAGAATTTGAGAATCGAGGTTTTGTCTTGGTTCACCTTTAAATTATGTCTATGTCCAGTTAAGGATTTTGCTATGATTAGCACATCGTACCTCTCCATTATATCCTTCAAATTGCTAGAGAAAGATAATATATGATGAGTTCAGGTGATGACTTGTGATGTAATTAATGTTTTCAAGATGACTCATGGTGATGAGTCGTCATGTAATTAATGTACTAAGGTGAGTCATGGTCTTGAAGTTACCCACTCTCCATCTAACCTTTGGGGCTGCCTTCACATCATAAGAGCTTTTTTTAATGACAATCTTAGTTGGAATCAAAACCAGATTCTATGGATTGGGGTGTTTGTTAAGCCTCTGCGGAAAAGAGTCTTACATCGCTTTGGAGAAGCCAACCCACTCTGCATATGAACTCTGAGGGTGCTCTCATCCCCCAAAGAGCTCTTTTGGGGATGAGAACTACACATGCGCACGTGTTGTGAGGGTGCTGCCCCCTTATAATGGAAAGTATGAACCACACCCCAATATTCTCATACTTGGTCTCAAAATCAGTAAATACTCCACATGTTTCTTTAAATCCTATTGTACATCATTTAAACTTTTCAGGATTCATTGCCTTCGTAAAAGAAATATGCACTATTCACAAATATGTCAATTTTTTCTAACACTACAGTTTTTTGTTCAACTTTCTCTCGAATAAAATGATGTTGTATGCTGATATGCTTTGTTCTTACATTAGCCAAGAAAATATCACTCCGGCTGTCACACCTAATCTTCACCGCCCCTTGCATAACACCGAGCTCTTTATGCAATTTGTGTGGCCAAATCACTTCCTTAGCAGCATGATTAAGGGTCATGTTCTCTATTTCAGTCAAAGATAAAGCAACCATGGTTTGCCCCTTGCTCATCCAACTCAAAACTCCGATGAATAAGGAAATAACATACACAGCTTCTTTCGAAAACGACAAACATGATAAAGCTCTCTCGCTTTCACCATTCTCTGCCAAAGTAAATGATGGCTGGCGACCTCTCATTAGTAAGATAATGAAAGAGATGGTTCATATAAAATGTACCTGCTGAAGATTTGGTAAAGTGAAAGTCAACTGAGATACATCCTGTTTTTGAAAAAATTCCTTACTGAGTTAGCATCGCTAATCTAAAACTAGGATTTATTTTATTTTTTCTCAAGCATCTTAACCAATGAAAAAACCAGCCTCCATCTGAATTCTCTCCAGCTTATTGTATGAAGGGATATTCATCTCCCTGATATAACTCAAAAAACCATTCTGGTACCATCCTTTATCTCAACCTTTGCGTAGGGAAAGGATGGCAGACCATGCATTGAAAAAGCTCGGTTGAAAATACCCATCATAACCTGCAGTGCGAGTGGCTTTGGTGAGGAGACAGCTTTTTAGTTCACTAATCATGGTGAATGTGTCGTGATCGCTGACATCCTCCTAGAAAAGAATCCCCTTTTGCATCTACATTCTTGTGATGTCTCGGATGGAGAACAGGTGAAGCCCTTAGAACAGTCAACCCTTCAATTGCATGGTCGCCTGGAATTCATGTTTAGCAATCCAGGAGTTTGCAACTCCATCGAGCAAGGCATTCTTGAATTTGACATGACGGCTTTTGAGCAACTTTTCCCAATCAATGTCCAAGGATTGGCCACTTGCGTCAGGCATGGGGCTCGTGCCACAGTTGATGGGGGCTCAAGGGAAGCATAATTTACACAGCCAGCCTCGTCGCTACTATTGGAAGTGATAAGTACATTGATTACGTCAGGTCTAAGCATGCTGTGCCCGAGATCGGAGAGGTTGGCGTGCAAGCAAGTCGGAGAATGCGGCATATGCATGAACTTCTCACGGAGATAGTTGCGATGCAATTGCTGCATGGCTTGATGGCCAGGAGCAAGTAGGAAGTCGAGGGTTCCCTCGAGTCAACATGGAGCTTGAAAGGGCGTTGAAAGTGAAGCATGTCGTGCAGTGGTGTTTCTTGCATTGAAGATTTTGTAATAATCTGGTAGTCGAGTAAGCGTGGACACGCTCTATCGGAAGTCTTTTAGCAGAATAAGTCGGTGCAAGTTCCCATGTTTGCTTTTCATTTTCCAGCTTTGGCACTTTTAATAGGTAGAGTAACGTAGAAATAGTTCCTTTACAGAAGTGTAATCCATGGAAAAGAAAGGTTTCGATGCTGAAGTTTCTCTGACAGTATCTCTGATGATTGGATGATGACAAGTTTTACAAAGATGCCTCAAGCCTTTCGAATTTCGGAGGTCCTAAGGGTGTATGGCCATTGAAGTTTCTCAGATCTTCTGAATAGATAGACCAAAGAAGGCAATCTAAAGAGGAAGAGGTTGAAAGTCCCTTTTCCTGCCTTTTGTTCTTCTTTTATACACCCATTGCAAAGTCATTGACTGAAGCTGATAAAAGGTGGCTCCAGGTTAAACGTCAAGGTTGGTCAGGTAACAGTCAACATTGATGCTTCACATAAAGTTTGAAGTTTTCTCTTGGGAAATTCACTGGAACTTGCCGAAGTTTGATGGAAAAAATATTCTTGTTGGGCAAGCATCGGTAGCGGTTGGAATTAAGATTGCGTGTAAGTACGATTTTGACATCGATAACAATTCGTGATGTGTAAATGTGTGTATATATATAGTATGTATTAAGTAAAGGATGGACAATGGAACAAAATATGATCATTTCAAAGATACAATTCATGGGGAAGTGAGCTCATAAACCCATATCCGTCAAATCCACACAAATACCCATTCAATTAGAGATTATTTTAATATTTCTACACAAGCTCTAGGAGAAAATATTACATTGGCTGGTCTGCATGTCATAATGAGACGGGATCCTTCAGCAATCGACACGTGACGTCGTTGGTAAAAGGTTCCGTTTGCGTAAAAGACAGATAGATCAAACAAATTTGCGCATTATCTGCAACCATCCATAATTCACTATCTCTCTTTGAGTAAATAAATCTGCGCGACAATGATCTATGGGATTTTCTCTCTGCCCTCATCATGTATCCGAAATCCCCACACGCGCGCTCACACGGACCCCGCACCACACCACACCAAAATCGAAGATAATCTGCCATCTTCCTCCCTGTATCATGATCTTCCTTTGAGAAACTCTCTCTCTGTTTCTCTCTAAGCGAAAGCCAAGAAACAAGGGATGACTCTCATGGCGGTCGAAGCTCCGCGCGTCGATCCTTTTCACACCTAGACTCGCGAAGATATCTGTTTAATTTGAATATCATCAGTTATTTGAGGAAGATGAACGGTAGAGAGAATGGGAGAGGCTTCTTCATCAGACCTTGCTTTGAGTGGAGAAATATATTTAGTTAGTATAACAATTTTTAGGTTATTGATAAAATAACAACGAGTCATAAATTTTTTTAAGAAGCGGGGTTCATAAAAATTTCTATTTATTTATTTATTTAAAATAGGCTGTTATTGAGGACATCTTTGTTCCGGCACCATGATATCCGGAGGGCCCATGCAATAATATCTCCTAGGTCTAGGTCTAGTGCTTTCCACGCTTTCGCTGCTGCCCAAGGACAAGATATTTTTAGGAATCTTTTGGACGTTTCTTTGCTTGTTTCTCACGTCCACTAGAGTAGTCTAGATTGAACAAGGATTTCTAGATTTCTATGTCAAGAATGAATCACTAATTTTCTACAGAAGCCTATTACTAGAGCTTTGTTTTCCCTCAGGCATATCTCTGGTCATTTCTAATTCCTTTTTGTTCTGGCTTTGCATGCGAAAAGGGATGGCGAACTCTGCCTTCAAAAAACTCGAGGGGAAAGTAGCCATTGTAACCGGCGGTGCAAGCGGCATTGGCGAGGAAACGGCTCGCCGTTTCTCCAGTCACGGTGTAAAAGTCGTAATTGCTGACATTCAGGATGGAAAGGGCCGAGATCTTGTAGAATCAATCGGCTCCCGCTGCTGCACCTACATTCACTGCGATGTTGCGGATGAGCAACAGGTGATATCCTTAGTACATTCGACCCTTCAACTGTATGGTAAGCTTGACATCATGTTCAGCAACGCCGGAGTATTCAGTTCTGTTGAGCAAGACATTCTTGATTTCGACATGTCGGCTTGCGAGCGCCTCTTCGCCGTAAATGTCAAAGGCATGGCCTCGTGCGTGAAGCACGGTGCCCGCGCAATGGTGGATAAGGACATAAAGGGAAGCATAATTTGCACGGCAAGCATGTTTGCGACCATAGGGAGTGACAAGTACATAGACTATACAATGTCTAAGCATGCGGTGCTGGGCTTGGTGAGGTCGGCAAGCAAGCAACTCGGAGCATACGGTATACGTGTGAACTGCGTGTCGCCAGGAGGGGTCGCGACACCAATGCCCTGCAACAGTTTTGGCCAGAGCGAAGAGGAAATCGAGAGAACGTTCGAGCCGAGCTCGAGCTTAAAAGGGGTTTTGAAGGTGAAGCACGTGGCTGATGCTGTGGTGTTCCTAGCTTCGGAAGATTCCGAATTCGTGAATGGCCATAACCTGGCCGTCGATGGAGGGCTTAACATGCTTAAATTGACTCCTCCAGCAGAATAGGTTTCAAGTTTCCATGTATGCCATATTTTCCGCTTCGGCACAAAGAAATATCATCGTAACTTGAGAATGTTTCTCGTGATAGGCGCTTCTAGCTGAGCTTTCTCGCGACGAACGGTCATGGCTCTGTAAATATTGGACATAAATCGCTCTTCATCGATCGCAAAACTAAACCAAGAAGTTCATGTTAACCAACTGCTGCACAATTTCTGCGCACAAGAGAGCAATATCAATTGGAGGATTTTGATACGGCATAGAATGTTTGTCGAAACATCAGGTGCATCAACACCAGCCAAAATCTCCTCTGTGGAGGGTTTCGCATATCGTAAACCATAAATTTTTAAAGGGATGGAATGATTTATTATTTGTTTACTTTGATAAAAACCAACCTGTTACTAAGCACATCCTAATATTTTCTCGAATCGATGTTCCGGCACCGTGATACCTGGAGGGCCCGTGCAATAATTTCTCCTGGGTCTAGTGCTCTCCACATTTCCCCTTCCTGCTCCTCCTCTGACTGCTGCCCAAGGACAAGACATTGGGATGTACGGAATTTTCTCTCTCTACACCCACCATGTAAGCGAAGTCCCCTTCACACACACACTCACGCCGGACCCCGCACCGCACTACGCCACGCCAATAGCGAAGATAATCTGCCACCTTCCTCCCCGTTTCACGATCTTCCTCTGAGATTCTCTGTTTCTCTCTAGGCGAAAGCCAAGAAACAAGAGACAACTCTCATGGCGGTCGAAGCTCCGTGTGACGATCCTTTTCACACCCAGATCGCGAACAGGTCCTCGTCAATGGACATTCATGGATATCTTTTTAATTTGAATATCATCGGTTATTTGGGGAAAGCTAAACAGTGGAGAGAATGAGAGAGGCTTCTCCAGCGCGCTCGGCCGCGTGGCCGGGTGTCTATTGTTGAGCGGAGAAAAGAACTTTACTAACATGATGATTTCTATAAGAATAATAGCATATTCAAGCCACAAATTATTAAAAAAACTGGACATCACAATGATATTTAATTATTTTTTTAACATAAAACAAATTATTATCCTCATAGAGCACTCACATCTCTCTTGAAAGAAAAAAAAATTGATATATTAGTAATGACACGTAATTTTTACATAAATCCACTTCTTAAGCAACACGTGTCATATTCAGCCTCATCCGTACTTTAAAACACCTCACCATGTTTATCTCCTCTCTTTTTCTTCATTCAATATGTCATGCGAAGGTCACGCTGGCAAAAAACGAATCTCTCTCTCTCTCTCTCGTCCGTGTTGCTTCGACTTCAATCCACCGAGCAAAATTCCCTCATGATGGTTTTCTCATAATTTCGTCCTCCGTCATCCCTACTCTCCGACGACCAGTCCATATTTGACTATCGTCTCCATCCGGTTAGGTTTTTGCTTTCCTCCGGTCTTTCCATTTGCTGGAGGTCTCGATATCTTATTCTCACTACGCAATTTTGATTTCTAGTTTTGCTCTATCCGCGATTATCAACACGCTTTAGGGTTTTGCCCTAGGGGGCTTCCATGGTGGAAACGATGGCCAAGCTCTTGCTCTCGCACTCTCATCCTTAGGAGAAAATATTGCACAGCACGAGAGAGAGAGAAAGAGCACGTAGACATGAGGCGTTTCATCTCTGGCGGATGCGGTCAAATGGCACGTGTCGCGAGTGAATTGTGTAAAAATGACTTGTCACTATTAGGATATTGAACGGACCGGCGGCAATAATGGCATGGAGGGCGCGGTCTATGCAATAATTTCTCCCAGGTTTAGTGCACTCCACACACTTTCGCTACTGCCCAAGGATAAAATATTTTTAAGGAATCTTACGGACTTTTCTCTGCTTGTTTCTGACGTCCACTAGAGTAGTCTAGATTGAACTAGGATCACCAATTTTCTACAGTAGCCTATTACCAGAGTTTTGTTTTCCCTCGGGCATGTCTCTGATCATTTTTTGGTTCTCGCTTTGCATACGAAAAGGGATGACGAACTCCGCCTTCAAAAAACTCGAGGGGAAAGTAGCCATCGTAACCGGCGGTGCAAGCGGCATCGGCAAGGAAACGGCTCGCCGTTTCTCCAGTCACGGTGCAAAAGTCGTGATTGCTGACATCCAAGATGAAAAGGGCCGAGACCTCGTAGAATCAATCGGCTCCCACTGCTGCACCTACATTCACTGCGATTTGCGGATGAGCAACAGGTGATATCCTTAGTACACTCGACCCTTCAACTGTATGGTAAGCTTGATATCATGTTCAGCAACGCTGGAGTGTCCAGTTCTGTTGAACAAGACATTCTTGATTTCGACGTGTCGGCTTGCAAGCGCCTCTTCGCTGTAAATGTCAAAGGTATGGCCTCGTGTGTGAAGCACAGCGGCCGCGCAATGGTGGATAAGGACATAAAGGGAACCATAATTTGCACGGCGAGCATTTTTGCGACCATCGGGACCGACAAGTACATAGACTATACTATGTCTAAGCATGCGGTGCTGGGCCTGATGAGGTCAGCCAGCAAGCAACTCGGAGCACATGGGATACGCGTGAACTGTGTATCGCCAGGAGCAGTCGCGACACCAATGCCCTGCAACACCTTCGGCCGGAATGAAGAGGAGATCGAGAGACTCTTCGAGTCGAGCTCGAGCTTAAAAGGGGTTTTGAAAGTGAAGCATGTGGCTGATGCTGTGGTGTTCCTAGCTTCGGAAGATTCCGAATTCGTGAACGGCCACGACCTGGTCGTCGATGGAGGGCTTAACACGCTTCAGTTGATTCCTCCAGCAGAATAGGCTTCACGTTTCCATGTATGCCATATTTTCCGCTTCGGCACAAAGAAATATCATTGTAACTTGAAGAATGTTTCTCGTAATGGAATGTTACTGGCGCTTCTAGCTGAGCTTTCTCGCGATGAATGGTCATGGCTCTGTAAAAATTGGACATAACTTGCTCTTCTTCGTTTATCGCAAAACTAAACCAAGAAGTTCATGTTAACCTATGGCTGCACCATTTCTGTGCACAAGAGAGCCATGTCAGTTGGAGGATTTTGATACGGCATAGAATTTTTGTTCAAACATCAAGAAGATCGACCCCACCCAAAATCTGCTCCAGATATGGTACTTGTTGAAGTAATTCGATCCAATTTTTATAGTAGTCTAACATGCGCAGGATACATCTAGAGGAAGAAATTTCCGGGAATAGTTTTGAAGTCTCTTGTACTGTGTGGAAAAGGATGGAAACGAAAAAATAATCTCTCTCCCATGCAGAGATATTTGGTGCAACGGGGCAATGATGTCAGCCTATAGATAAGGCCTCCCGGTTTGGTGGATATCCAATCTTACTGAAAGCAGACGAAAAACTTAGCTTTCCCCCTTGCTTTCGTGATATGCACTAAATAATTAAAGCTTTTATCTTTTGTTTCCTTGTGCTCCCTTGCCGTGGTAGGCTAATCTCATTTGTCAATAATTGACGTTTCCTTGCCCTGACACGTCTAAAAGCACTAGCATATAAACCAGAAACCAAAGGCGATACCAGAGTTAGGCACGTTCGATTGGTACTGCGGTTTTGTCCTGATCATCCTCTACTAAAGTCACCCATCCAAATTTCCAACACAAAAGCCATGACAAGCACGGTCTCATCCTCATTTCGAATTCCTTTTTTTTTTTTTATGTAGATAACTATGATTATTGGAGCTCAAAAATAACTACTTTCAAGTTCAAAGAAAATGAGGGATTTAGACTATTTGTGAATAGAATCCAGCAGAAATCAGAAAATAGGTGACACGTTCAAAAGTCAGAACAACCGGAAAAGCACACAAAACCATCAGAAATCATCCAATTTTCAAGGTGGATTTCATGTATCAAACAAACTTTTTTTCGGGACCCATAGCATATGAAATCAAAGCTTATCGAACATAGATCGATTGTCTAGAGCACTTCAAAGTAACATAACAAGGTTTAAGACCTCAAATCATCCCTAGTAGAACCGATGTTCGAAACCTATGATTTTTGTAGTACTAAGTGAACATGCAAAATCTTGTCTCAATCTCATCTTCAATCATCACAACATCATCAAATCTCATAATATAACATCTAAATTGCAGATCTAAACATGTGATATCTACTTAGGATTTGAATCCTAGCCTCGATCGACTAACTAGATCTTGCCTAAATGGATTCAAGTTTCAGATATCTACCTTTGTGCAATTTTGATGGAACAAATTCGATCAGATGAAGATCAAAGCACTGCTATGCCTCACGAAAGTCGAGGATTGTTGAAAGAATGCCGAGTGACACTGGAGTGGTTGGATCAGTGTCGATTGGACCACCGGTTCACGGTTGGAAAGGATTTGGTCCAACCTAGGGGAAGAACGGCCATTGGAGCTCATCCGGTGACTATCCAACCAAGCCCCAACCACCAGAGGGTCGAGGTCATGTCCAAGGATAGATCGGGGGTGGTTGGATCACCAATGGACCGTCGTTGGTCGTAAATCGGAGCAGCTGATATCGATGGTTCAATCATTGGCGTGGATGCCGATGATTTGTAGCCGTGAGAAAAGCTACCAGACAGGGAGCTCTAGGCGACGAATGAGACGACTCTTGCTTTGATGGGGATGAGGAGATGGTGGACGGTGGTGTGGTGCAGAAGACCGTCGGTGAGAGGCCGGGACGGGTGATGGAGGGAATGGCCGTGCGCGAGAGAGAGAGAGATTTTAGAGGTTTATGTATTTCTAGATATGGAAAATGCACTAAATAAGCCCCTTTAAGTTTTGGAGGGAAAAATACTTATATACCTCCCCTTCAAGATTAAATCTCGACCATCAATTCGAGATGATGGTCAAAACTTGATTGAATTGCCTAATTAATTATGATGGTGTCGATCTGCCAAAATCAAAAGTTTAAATTGAGTTTGCAATTAAAGCCTAATTAGGGGCAATTTTGTAATTTCAAAAAATTCAATGACATTTTTGCCAAATATGGAAAGTTGAGGGGTGTAGGAATGAAATACTCATGACAGGGAGCTCATGGTGGCCAACCACCAAGAGCCAACGGAGGGCTAAATGGGCCTTCTTCACCAATGGCTAGTTCGACCAGTCGGATCAGTCCAAGCTGGTTCGACTAGTTCGATCACGGTTTGGGTGGCTTGGTCCATAGGTTCTAAATTTTGCGCAATTTAGTCCTTGGTAGAAAATCTCGTCCAATTTAACAAAAAATGGTTCAATTTTATAGAAATTAGGCCAATTAAATCATGCAAACAAAATTCAATAATTTTTTATTGCCATAATTACTTGATTTACATGAAAAGTATTGGACCTATATACATTGGACTTTCTAGGCAACATTGGATAATTTCACGTGATTTCTTGATTGAAATCGCAAATTAACTGAAATTGAATTCAATTAATATCGCAAGGCATCTATTGGATTAATTGCTTGTACCTAGATGACCTATTACATCCAAATTGACTTTGAATTGATGGCATGACTTTTATGCTAAAAATGAATCAAGGATTAATGATGAAATTGAACCTTAATTTCAAATAGGTCAACTTGAATTTATTCAATTGAATTTCATTAACTTGATTTTCCTATGTTTAAGAATGCTAAATTCCCCAATTGAAATTCCATACACACTTATCTCACAAAGAAAGAATGGAATGGAAGTGTTCTTTTGCAACTCATGAAAAATTGATTTGGACTCCTTAGTTAGGGCTAAAAGTGACAATTTGCATTTCGACATGATCGTTCTTGAAATCGAATGAACGAGCAAATAGGTAACGATCCCTAGATCAAATGTTATAAAATGAACTAAGTCTAATTATGATCACAACAAAAGAAATTTTATTTTTGGCTAATTTTGAACCTAAAACTAGAAAATCTAGAATGCAAGGTTCTCAATTAATTTTTGCAAAAATTTCAATGCTAAAGTCAAATTGAAATTAAAATGAAGTGATTTTTGGGTTTTTGGATTTTTCAACTTTTTGGTTTGTTGACACCTCAATTTTAAGTAGGTTAATTTTATTAAGTTTTTATTTCGGATAAATAAGATAATTAAGAAAAAAAACAAAAAAACAGCGAGAAAAACAGAAGCCAGTAGCCCAATTTTCTCCCTCTCTTCCCCCTCCGCATAGGCCTCTACCGCCCACTTTCCTTCTCCTCCGGCCCAGCCCTTTTCGGTCTTCTTCCTCCTTCATCCGCTCTGCAACACATGCGCAGAGGGCGCGACGCCGGATGAGCGGACGGACGGCGACGAGCGTGAGAAAGGGGGGGCAGCTGGAGGACAGGTGGCGGATGGGACGCCGGTTCGGCCACGGAGGTCCGGTCGGCGAGCCAAAGACCGGCGGCCGAGCCTCTCCGTCGACCGGACCTCCTCGCCTATAAATAGCGGAGCATTTCTGTCGTTGAAGGACACCGGAGAAGATCGTGAGCTTGGAAACTTCCTCCTGAGAGACTTCGGAGGAGGTTGAAGAGCGAGCGAGAGAGAGAGGCCTGCGAGCTCCGAGAGATCCCCCTGAGAGACTTCGGGGAACTCAAAGAGCGAGCAAGGGCGAAGCGGTCGGGTCGCGAGCTCAACGACCTCCCTCCGAGAGACTTCGGGGGAGGCCGGCGGTGAGCGAACCCAGATCTGCGAGAACTCGAGAGAGAGAGAGAAGCAGATTGAGGTCGCAGACCTCGGACGACCCACTGAGAGACTTCAGGGGGTCCGAGGGCTCGTGGCCGGAAATCTGAGGTGTGGCCGGAGGAGTGGATCGGGAGAGAGAGGGGGAGATCGAGCTCGGGGAAGGCGAAAGGGCGTCGAGCGCCGTGCGACGTCGTTGCCGTCTCTGCCGTGCACGGTGGCCGGTCTTGACCAGGTAGCCCTCTCCATTGTCCCGTTCTCGTCGCCGCCGCCGCCGCTACCATAGTCACCGTCGCCGCCGAAATGCCCGGGTTTTCGTCTCCGGCGCCGCGGATTCACAAACCCTAGGGTTTGCGATTTTCCGGGTCTCGAAGCGAATCCGGACCCGGAAAATCGGGTAGGGTTTGCAATCCGCGGGCGGGGGAGTCGGGTCGGGTGCTGGAGCCGGGTCGGGTAGGGTTTCGCCAGGGAGCGGGTTGTGGAGTCGGGTCGTCGGGCCGGGCCGGGCGTCTCTAAACGCCCAGCCACGGCGTCGTTTTTAAAATAAAAAAAGTCGGGCCCGCTACGCAGGCCCATTTGCGTTTTAGGGTTGACCCGGGTCGGACCCAACCCGCGGATCCAACCCGGGTCTGTTTTATTTTATTATCTTAATATAAAATAATATTATAATAAATAAAAAATAAATATTTTATCAAAAGTGTTTTATTTTCAAAAAATATTAAAAAATGTTTTAATTTTCAGAAAATCGAAAAAATATTTAAAAAATGTCGAAAAAATGTTTTATTAAAAAAAACCGAGAAAAATCAAAAAATAATTTATTTTCCAAAAATATCAAAAAAATATTAAAAAATATTTTATTTTTCAAAAAATAAAAAAATCAAAAACATTTCATATTTTCCAAAAAAAGCCAAAAATTCAGAAAAAGCCAAAAAGACTTGTATTTTTCCAAGAAAATACCAAAAAAACCCAAAAATCCCTTTTGTGTCCAAAAAATTAGAAAATGACTAAAAAAATGTTTTTCCTTCCAAAAATGCATGGAAAATCTCTCGCCATCCAAAAAGCCTTAGGGTTTAAACAAGATTAGGTACCGAAAGGGCATTAGTGATTAACTAGTGTAATCAAGTCCCCGATCCTAATTTCTCTGGTTGCGCAGGAGCAAGTATTTCTCTCGATACTTCGCTTGGGTTTCTAATCGACCCACTCCAAATCGATTAGTGGTGACTCCATTTTAAAAATTGATTTATAGGTTAAAAACTCAAACTATTAAAGTCGTGAATTGGTGGACTTGGGAGAGTCCGGGCTTAATAAATTCAGCCGAGCCATTAGCCTCCTTAGGCGCTCGTACCCGATCGCGGGTGCCGAAAAAAGAGGTCGCGACAGCTTGGCGACTCCGCTGGGGACTTTTGAGGACTCAGGCCATTTTATCTTTGTTTAAGTGCTTTGCTGACTTGGTTTTTTTTTTCTTTTATGCAGGGTAATAGCTTAAAGTTTTTTTTTTTTATTCTGTTAAAATAAAATGTTTTTGTGATCATAAACTGTTGTGCATGCTTTACTGTTTTAAACACTACACATGGCACACACAGCCCGGCCGCCGGACCTGGGCCGCCATAGGATTTCTAGGATGGTGTTAAGAAAGATACGACCTCGAACGCGAGACTGCGATGTAGAGGTTGCCTTTCTTTTCCCCGAATTTCTTAGCCGAGGTTAGGAGGGTATGCTGCTAACGCGAGACTGCGACGAGCGGATATCCTTTTAATCTCACCAAGCCTTCTGAGTTAGAAATCGAGCCGCACGTCCCACGCGCATGTCTTTGTGCTTGCCATTTTTCTTTAAAAAGCAAAAGTAATCTCTTTACTTTTACTCATTCTTTTTATTTGGCCCATGGCAATTTAGGATAAACTTTTCAAGTCCCAGTTTATATGCGATGGGGAAAGACGATATCCAGTTCATTCCTGCTCCCAAGGCGGAGCTCTTCAGATGGTGGGGTCAGTTAGATCAGTTTGCCCAAGAGCGCGTGAAGGCCAAAGTCGGTCATCTCCTATCGTTGATTCAAATCACTATTCGTCCTGAAGTCATACAAGCCATGGCACATTTTTGGTGCCTGAAGATAATTACTTTTATATTCAGTAGGTTTGAGCTAACCCCAACTCTGGAAGAATACAGCATCATCACTGGAATGCCTCTTGAGAAAAAGCTCGTCAAACCATCGACAGGTGCCCTCCCGTGGCGCGGGTTGGCGCGACTTTTAGGAATTGAAATCCACGTCATGAGGCAAATTCTTGAAAACAACCATAATACCCGCCCACTGGAATTTATGAATGCATGTTTCCAAAATCAGCCTATGACCCAGAAAAGTGAGATTTTCCTCCTAGCCCTTTTCGAGCTCATCATCTTCCCCCATCAAAGAAATGCCATAACTCCCAAGACGGCATGGATAGTTGCTCAGATCTTAAGAGGGGGGAATTATGTCAACATGATTTTAACTGAAACATTCTTGTCATTTAATCGTTTTAAAGACAACTCGGAGAAAATCATGCGAGCCTCTCTTGAAATTGTACAAGTCTAGTTCTTTTCTCACCTAAGCGAATTTCGAGACTTCATGCGATCGTCTGAAACAAATGCTTTCGAAAATCCGTTACAAAAATTTATGGTTCTAGGACCATACATTCCCAATCAAAGTTGTTTAAATTGGGTAAGCTTCCTAAGAGACCCAGCTCCTGAGGCATTCCAATGGTGTGCTGGTTGGTTCCATGAAAAGAGGGCCCGCTTTGCTTACATACGCACCCGCCCAATTCCATTGCTCGGCCTCACCGGCGCCATTCCCTATTACCCGTATCGGGTAGCACGACAATATGGAGCCCTTCAAGAGATCCCACCACCTTTCAAGAGGATGATCCCTCCAGTTCTTTTCAACACAAGCTGTGACTATGCATTCGAAATCTCTATCGCTGAGGAAACCTGGAACAGCTGCCATCGCAAAAGGATTGTGGTACCTGAAGGGCTTGAGGGAGAAGAAAAAGCCCACCACGCCTCCATGTCCTACATCCATAACCATCGCATCCCGAAAATATGGAAGCCATTAGTCCCTCACTCGATCAGCGAGAGCAGCCAACACGAGCAAGTAGAGCTCATGGAGAGGGATTTGGGAATGGACTGGATGCACACCTCAGAGCCAGCCCAAGGAAGCAGGCGTCCTCACAAGAGCAAGGCTCCCCGTCGCATATAAATTAGCAATCATTTGCCCCTTAGTGTTAATATTGTGAAGGTTTTGTCCCATTGTTTAGGGACTTTTGTTTAATGTCTAGTATTTCATTCTGTCTTTTCAATTGCAAGTTCTAGATGTCAGAAGTCTGCGGTCTATAAAATCCTCTTTTGATAAATAAGAAAGCAGTTAGACCATTGCCATGGGTCAATCTTTGTTTACTGTCGTGCTCATTCATTGTTTTCAACACGAACAGGTAATTATGAATCGCCGACCACCAATTGCTCGTGAATGGCCTCACGCAATAGGACCCGATCAGAATGATGTACAAAATCGCCTTATTAACATTGAAGACGGCGTAGGACAGATGTCCATTGTCCTTCAACAACTCTCAAGACAAATGAAATCCACTCAAGCTGAGCCTAACTCTATAGTTACCTCAAACACCGTCATGACACCTGCAAATTTGCCAGAAAATAGCCAGTACCATAGACAGTTTGAAAAGATCATGAAAAAGTTAAGTCAGCTGCAGGGGCAGAATCCCATGGACCTGTCCAATTACGCCGGCATTGAGATCCCCGAAAAACTCAAAGCACACGAATGCAAAAGGTATGCTGATACCCCCCGTCCAGAGACTTACTTACAGGCCTACCTGGTTCGAAGGATGATTCAATTGTACCAATCGAGCTTGACTGGCCCTGCCTTGCAATGGTACATTGTTAGGAAGATTAGTCCCCTTAAAACCTGGAGGGAACTAATTCATGTTTTTCACCAAGAGTATAATCTTGACATCACCCTGCCTTACGAAGAGCCGATGATCGCGGAGCACAAGGAACCGTTAGTCGCTGAGATAGGAGAAGAGTATGTCAATGAAGCCTTGCATGATAAATGGGCAGCTGAACAACACCCTGTTACTGGGAAATTTCCCACTAGGAAAGGCAAGGAGCCTTTGTACGAGATCCAAGACACAGAGCCTGTTCAAGACCGGGGCACGACAAGACAACTCCCCAAGCTTACTCCAAGAGCTAGGGTCCAAAGAATACCAACTCCTATCAACTTGGGAAGTGAATTAGACAGTGAAGCTCTAGTGTCTTTCACTCCCCTTGACAGAATCGAGTTGGCGAAACGCAGGGCCTTACTCAAAAGGTCTAGACCAAGGGCCAAGAAAAGAAAGCCTAAGCAGATCAATTCAGCATCTACGGACGAGCCACCGCACCAAAGCTTCGAGCGTTCCCAAGAATACAGCTTTGAAGGCTACCATCCCCAAGAGTACAACTTTGAAGACTTCCCGGCCCTAGAATACAACCCCAAGGACTTCCGGCATTATTTTGACAATGAAACTGACGATTCATCGTATAACTATTTCCTACTCTCATCCGGGGATGAAGGCCCATCAGAAGAGGAAGCATACGTCTTTATCCGCCACGATCCTAATGAAGTACTAAGCTCTTCCTCTGACCATGAGGATAGCTTCAATACTTCATCCTCATTCGGAAATTTTGACCCGGAAGAAAGCAATGGGGTAATCTCGATAGAGTCCAGCTTCCGTGAAATAGAAAAATTCACCACTACAACAGATATGCAGTGGGAAAACCATTGGCCTAACCAAGATACATCAAGCTTGTCTTGCCCTCATAGGATCATGAGCACCATAGAAATGTGGATACCCAATCTTCGCAAGTATAATGGCACAGCTTGTCCCGTGGCCCACTTACAGTATCTCCATGCGGAAATGAGTCGGTACTATGACCCGATGTCATTCACAACTCAGGCATTCCAAGAAACTCTTACGGGGTCTGCATTACAATGATTTATCACAGCCAACATTTATCTTCTAAAGGATTGGAATGAGCTGACTTCCACATTCTTACATCAGTACCAAAGCCAGATCGGAACTGAACTGCCTTGTGAGAGCTTGGCTCACTTCACAAGAAAACCAATGGAAGATTTTCGATCATACGCAGGGAGGTGGAGGGCTTTCATGATGCAAACCCACCCTCAACTGGCTGAAGAGGAGTTAATGAAGCAGTTCATAGAAGTTTTGTCCTGCAAGCAGCGCTGTTGGCTGCATGGGTTACACTTCTGTAACTTCAACGAGGTAGTCATCGCATGCGAATACTTCGAGTCTACTGAAGGCGAGGAATTCAAAGACGCTTAGCTTCAAGACCAGCACTATCAAAGCACTCATTTACACAGGAGTTTTCATGGGTTTTACTTGTTTTTATAATTTCATGTTTCTTATCTTGTCTAGTGTGCTACTGTTGTATTTTCCATGCCAAGTATTCTATTGTGCAGTTATAATATTTTGTTTTAAGAGCATGAGGCGGTACTCCAAACCAGCCCAGTGATGCTATCCAACCATGAAAAAATATACCATCCAAGGAGAATACTGATGGTTGGGCTTCCTCATGCTTTTTCTCCCCCGAATACATATTTTGAAAACAAAAAACACTTCATCACCAAAATCTTTCAATAAAAAAAATGATAAATTTAATCATGTCTGTCTTTCTGACTCACTCACTTCATGTCTCAGAAGATCATTCCCGTCCCCTTTGACTTAGTGCGACAGGGGGCATTTGAAGCAAGTACATTATGTGAACTCACCAAATTCAATGACACACTGCCAAGAAAGTAGAGGCAAACAGAAAGGATCATCACGTTTCAAAATGCTCAAGGCAGGATGTCCCGAGTTCATTGACAGGACTTCCAGCTTCAACGAGCCAAGAAGCACAAAGAAGGATTTGCTTCTCTTCCTTTAAAGTGATTACTGTCAACAGGAAGAAAATCTAGACAGTCAAAGCGATCTATAGCCCCACATCCTGGACAATGATGTTGGAATCTAGAAACTTCACCCCAGACGCGTAATTGCCATCAGAAAGCTTGAGACTTTCCATCTCAGATTCCATAGAAGCTTGAGTGAGGAAGGCCAATCGAAAGAAATGTCAAACTATGCCAAGACGAAAAGGCTGTCAGCGACATTCAAACATCATCAGGAGTCAGTAAATACAAACTTTGCGGAAGAGTAATTTGGTATCGTTTCCAATACTCCCCCCTCTTTGAATTCACTTTTGACATATTCCCCCTATTGGTAGGAAGCACGAGGATTCAAGAGCCAAATTTGATGGTTAGGCAAACCAATATTGGCCAAGCTAGTACATGGAAATGACCTACATCAAATTTACCTGGCTTCGTGTAAAAAGACATGTCATCCATGAGTCAATTCAAAGAATAATTGACTTAACAAAGCAAGGGACATAGGACTTCGTGTCCCCCTCTCATTTCAGGTTCAACCAATTATCTACAAACCAGTGAAGGGTAAAGTTGTATCGATTCCAGTTATTCGACTCTTGAAAGGGTTCATGACTAACACATTCCCTCTTGTTTGTTGCAGGATCACTTGACTGCCAAAAGCAAGGATAACAAATCAGTGAGAAGCATATCTTGTTGCAGGATCACTTGATTGTCAAAAACAAGGATAACAAATCAATGAGAGGCATGACAAACTCTCCTAAGCAAAATGGCGTCTCAAGTACTACCAAAACAAATGACAGAGATCCTTCAGGCCTCAACTCACATTTGATTTTGGCCAGACTAATTGATCTACTTGTACATCTTCTCTTCTGCAGGGGCAAAAGCAAAGATGCCCGATCAGATTCCCAACCCCGACTGATCATTCATATGTCATATCCCTAATCAATAGGGACAACCATCGACATCCATTGAGAATAACCCTTTTGATGTTCAAAGCTTAAACAACACCATTCTGCTAATCCTTAAAGCTGTCAACAAGGTCTTTTTGAGCAAAAACCATTCATCTGTTTTGAGAGTACAAACTCTCTCACATTTAAAATGTTGCATGTCATTTCCAGATGAATTTTGCATGATGATTTTCGCTATCTAAATCATTGATTCCACTGAGGATTATTAGAATAGACAGCTAAATGAAGAATACAAGATTAATTGAGCATGCTGGGTAAGGCACGTCAGAATGATGAAAGGCAAGCCATATCCTACACACAGTTCCCCCCCATCTATACACTTGTGAGATGAGTGCAGAAAATTCCATGGCTGCAGGGTAAAGAGTTCTCTCGCGAATGGTACGATAATCAAAACAGTGAGAGGCATTTCATTGCTCACCCCATTAAGCCCCATACACTGGTGAAGCTTATCTCATATCCCCGTCAAAGAACCACCCCACACTGGGGCAAGTCGAAAACAAGTCAGCATCACAAAGTGAGAAAGGGGATAGAAATTTTCTTGCTTGCACTTGCATCAATCTTCGAGTGTCTTTATTGCATATGAACACTCACGTTAATTTAAGTGCCCTAGAATGACGAAGAGCAATTTTTTCTCTACGCACTTGTATCTATTGTACAACTCAATTGAGTTTGTAAATTCACCCTCACATGGAGGCAAAACAGAAGTTACTGCCATTTAAACAGCATAGCTCGGAGCACTAGCTGAAGACGAAGACTCAAGAGTCTAACAACAGTGTCGTGATTGAGCTTGCCTAGGCTAGTTCCTCTAACAACAAAGAATGAAAAAACAGGGGCATAAAAAAGCAGTGTACCTGGCAAGAGCAAGGTCAATGCCCATAAAAGAAGAACTGGAATAGAAATAGGGGCATGAAAAAGCAGTGTGCCTGGTAAAAGCAAGGCCAATCCCCCCAGTCAAAAATGCAACCAAGAAAATGTTGCTGTTGTGGTCCATAGAACCTCCATTTGACAGTGAGAAGAAAGACTGGTGACAAATGCCAAGGCAATCACCAGCTCTACCTTTTTACACATGAATCAAGCCTACGTTGCATCCCATTGTAAAAGTCTCTTCAGACTAGGGGCACTTCAATTAACGTAGGATTTCATATGTGCATAAGCATCGCTCGAAGAAGTACGAGCAAGATTACTCTATCTCTTTTCACAAGGTTCTTGACTTGTAAACCTGGAGATGATCGTGCGACATTTTCGTCCATCAGCTTCGACCTTGATGGTCCCCTTTGATGAGCCGCTGACCAAGACTTCATCACAATTTCAACAAAGACCTCTCACATTGGTAAAGTCGTACTATTTGCGAGAATACTCGGACCCCTGCTGACATGATGACAGTGAGATAGTGTGGTCCTTATAAATCTTGCATCAATGGTCAGGATAGTCTTTTCCATGAGAGTGAGCGAAAAAGTCCTTTCAGACTGAAAGTCCTTCATCTGGCATGCTCAAGACATCTACATTCTAAATAAAGGTTGTTTTTCAAAATCTTCCCCAGTGGAAATCAAAAGATGCAGAACTGACAAAATTATCATGCATAAATCTCATTTGAACTCATAAATTTATAGCATATACAATCATGTGTGCATATTGTGCAAATAGCACACATACTCTCAGAGAGCGGAGATATTGCCAGGTAAGCATATCTCTATCCCCATTTGTCTTAAGGTACCTATCACTGTCCAGGTACTCTCTTCTTGACACTCGACCTGTCCGAGTTGTCCTCAGAGTATTGATACTTGCGATTGTTCAAGTATCGCTTTATTTTCAGGTACCTCCCACTGTCTAGGTACTCTCTTCTTGACACTCGACCTATTCGAGTTGTCCCTTGAGTTTCGATGCTTACTGTGGTCTTAGCATCCCATTGTTTTTTAGTACCGGCCACCATTCGGATACTCCCTTTTCATGACATTCAACTTGCCCAAGTTGTCCCCAAATAATAGCAGTTGTTCAAGCATTCCACTGCTTTATGTGCCTGCGTCTACCCAAGTATGCTTTCTTACACTTGGACCAGCTGAGTGGTTCTAGGTTGTATCATTAAATACTTGTGTTCATCCAAGTATTCCAGTACTTTGTACACCTATGGCTATCCAGGTGTTCCACCCCTTTTAAGTGCCTGCGGCCATTCAGGTAAGCCTTATGCTACATTCAAGTTTATGTTACCCGGAGGTGAGAGACCTTCATGAATATGCGAGGTACGTCCTCAATATTCCCAATTACCCGGAGGTGAGAGACCTTCATGAATATCTGAGGCACGTCCTCAATATTCCCAATTACCAGGAGGTGAGAGACCTTCATGAATATCCAAGGTACGTCCTCGATATTCCCATTTACCAGGAGGTAAGAGACATTCACGAATATCCCAGGTATGTCCTCGATATTCCCCTTTACCAGGAGGTAAGAGACCTTCATGAATATGCGAGGCACGCCCTCGATATTCCCAATTACCAGGAGGTGAGAGACCTTCACGAATATCCCAGGTACGTCCTCGATATTCCCCTTTACCAGGAGGTGAGAGACCTTCATGAATATGCGAGGCACGCCCTCGATATTCCCAATTACCAGGAGGTGAGAAACCTTCACGAATATCTCAGGTACGCCCTCGATATTCCCAATTACCAGGAGGTGGGAGACCTTCACGAATATCCCAGGTACGTCCTCGATATTCCCCTTTACTAGGAGGTGAGAGACCTTCACAAATATCTCAGGTACGCCCTCGATATTTCCAATTACCAGGAGGTGAGAGACCTTCACAAATATGCGGGGCACGCCCTCGATATTCCTAATTACCAGGAGGTGAGAAACCTTCATGAATATCCCAGGTACACCCTCGATATTTCCCAATTGCCAGGAGGTGGGACACCTTCACAAATATCCAAGGTATGTTCTCGATATTTCCAATTATCAAGTACCCCTTCGATACTTGTGAATGACCAAGTATCCCCCAAGAATTCATACTTGTAATCATCCAAGTACCCCTTCAGTGCCTATGGTCAGCAAAAAGCCCCTTTTTGATGCCGGCAAAGGCCCAAATATCCTTCATATTAGTACTTGTGAATATCCAGGTACTCTTTGATATGCTTGTGAATGTCTAGGTATCTTCCAAATCGATGCCCTGAAAAAGGTCGACGCATCCTCCCGAGAAAGGTCGGGTTCCAACTGGTGTCTTCGACAGAAATCAGACACCCCAACAAAACAGATGCCCTGAGAAAGGTCGGCGCATCCTCTTGAGAAAGGTCGGGTTCCAACTGGTGTCTTCGACAGAAGTCAGACGCTCCACAAATTGATGCCCTGAAAAAGGTCGGTGCATCCTCCCGAGAAAGGTCGGGTTCCAACTAGTGTCTTCGATAGAAGTCAGACGCCCCACAAATCGATACCCTGAAAAAGGTTGGCGCATCCTCCCGAGAAAGGTCAGGTTCCAACTAGTGTCTTCGACAGAAGTCAGACGCCCCACAAATCGATGCCCTGAGAAAGGTCGGTGCATCCTCCTGAGAAAGGTCGGGTTCCAACCAGTGTCTTTGACAGAGGTCAGACACCCCAACAAATATGATGCCCTGAAAAAGGTCGGTGCATCTCCCGAGAAAGGTCGGGTACCAACTGGTGTCCTCGATACAAATCAGGCACCCACAAATGAGATGCCCCGAGAAAGGTCAGTGCATCTCCCGTCAAGGCGACGGAAGAAAGGTTCGGGTCCTAGACAAATCATGGATTGTTTTAACAGGTGACCGAAGAATGGTTCGGGTCCGAAACAAACCACTGATTACTCCAACAGGCGATCGAAGAATGGTTCGGGTCCTGTAAGAGCGATCTCTCGTCAAGACGACCGAAGAAAGGTTCGGGTCTTAGACAAATCATGAATTATTTTAATAGGCGACCGAAGAATGGTTCGAGTCCTGGAGAAGCAACTTCCCGTCAAGGCGATCGAAGAAAGGTTTGGGTCCTAGACAAATTATTGATTGTTTTAACAGGTGACCGAGGAATGGTTCGAGCCCTGGAAAAGCAACCTCCTCATATCACCAGGTAAGATGACGCCTTGATACTTGCCAAAACTCGGGGTTCACACCCTATCTCACTCACTCTCGGTAAGTAACTACGGGTATCTTCTTATCTGTCTTAGTATATGTAAAGTTATATTGCTCTTTAAAATAATAAGTCCCAAATAAAATATAATCTACTACGCATGCATGGATAAAATTGAGGTATTAGTCTGTCTTTGAATGCAACCTCTGTGAGCTCACCTTCAAAGAGGGGCAGCTGTTGACACCTCAATTTTAAGTAGGTTAATTTTATTAAGTTTTTATTTCGGATAAATAAGATAATTAAGAAAAAAAACAAAAAAACAAAAAAACAGCAAGAAAAACAGAAGCCAGCATCCCATTTTTCTCCCTCTCTTCCCCCTCCGCATGGGCCTCTACGGCCCACTTTCCTTCTCCTCCGGCCCAGCCTTTTTCGGTCTTCTTCCTCCTTCATCCGCTCTGCAACACATGCACAGAGGGCGCGACGCCGGATGAGCGGACGGACCGCGACGCGCGTGAGAAAGGGGGGGCAGCTGGAGGACAGGTGGCGGATGGGACGCCGGTTCGGCCACGGAGGTCCGGTCGGCGAGCCAAAGACCGGCGGCCGAGCCTCTCCGTCGACCGGACCTCCTCGCCTATAAATAGCGGAGCATTTCCGTCGTTGAAGGACATCGGAGAAGATCGCGAGCTTGGAAACTTCCTCCTGAGAGACTTCGGAGGAGGTTGAAGAGCGAGTGAGAGAGAGAGAGGCCTGCGAGATCTGAGAGATCCCCTGAGAGACTTCGGGGAACTCAAAGAGCGAGCAAGGGCGAAGCGGTCGGGTCGCAAGCTCAACGACCTCCCTCCGAGAGACTTCGGGGGAGGCCGGCGGTGAGCGAACCCAGATCTGCGAGAACTCAAGAGAGAGAGAGAGAAGCAGATTGAGGTCGCAGACCTCGGATGACCCACTGAGAGACTTCAGGGGGTCCGAGGGCTCATGGCCGGAAATCTAAGGCGTGGCCGAAGGAGTGGATCGGGAGAGAGAGGGGGAGATCGAGCTAGGGGAAGGCGAAAGGGCGTCGAGCGCTGTGCGACGTCGTTGCCGTCTCTGCCGTGCACGGTGGCCAATCTTGACCAGGTAGCCCTCTCCATTGTCCCGTTCTCGTCGCCGCCGCCGCTACCATAGTCACTGTCGCCGCCAAAATGCCCGGGTTTCCGTCTCTGGCGCCACGGATTCGCAAACCCTAGGGTTTGCGATTTTCCGGGTCGCGAAGCGAATCCGGACCCGAAAAATCGGGTAGGGTTCGCAATCCGCGGGCGGGGGAGTCGGGTCCGGTGCTGGAGCCGGGTCGGGTAGGGTTTCGCTAGGGAGCGGGTTGTGGAGTCGGGTCGTCGGGCCGGGCCAGGCGTCTCTAAATGCCCGGCCACGGCGTCGTTTTTAAAATAAAAAAAGTCGAGCCCGCGTAGCGGGCCCGTCTGCGTTTTAGGGTTGACCCGGGTCGGACCCAACTCGCGGATCCAACCCGAGTCTGTTTTATTTTATTATCTTAATATAAAATAATATTATAATAAATAAAAATAAATATTTTATCAAAAGTGTTTTATTTTCAAAAAATATTAAAAAATGTTTTAATTTTCAGAAAATCGAAAAAATATTTAAAAAATGTCGAAAAAATGTTTTATTAAAAAAACCGAGAAAAATCAAAAAATAATTTATTTTCCAAAAATATCAAAAAAATATTAAAAAATATTTTATTTTTCAAAAAATAAAAAAAATCAAAAACATTTCATATTTTCCAAAAAAAAGCCAAAAATTCAGAAAAAGCCAAAAAGACTTGTATTTTTCCAAAAAAAATACCAAAAAAACCCAAAAATCCCTTTTGTGTACAAAAAATTAGAAAATGACTCAAAAAATGTTTTTCCTTCCAAAAATGCATGGAAAATCTCTCGCCATCCAAAAAGCCTTAGGGTTTAAACAAGATTAGGTACCGAAAGGGCATTAGTGATTAACTAGTGTAATCAAGTCCCCGATCCTAATTTCTCTGGTTGCGCAGGAGCAAGTGTTTCTCTCGATACTTCGCTTGGGTTTCTAATCGACCCACTCCAAATCGATTAGTGGCGACTCCATTTTAAAAATTGATTTATAGGTTAAAAACTCAAACTATTAAAGTCGTGAATTGGTGGACTTGGGAGAGTCCGGGCTTAATAAATTCAGCCGAGCCATTAGCCTCCTTTGGCGCTCGTACCCGATCGCGGGTGCCGAAAAAAGAGGTCGCGACATGGTTAAGGATTTGACCAAGTCAACCATTTCCTAAAAAGGTTGATTTTTGGATCAAATTCTTGAAATTTTAGAAAATTAACTTGACTAAAGTGAAATTAGGACCATTTAGGATCTTTTTGTGCAAAAAACCAATTTGTGACCTGACAATGACAAAACAATAGAAAAAAAAAAATAAAAAGCGACTTTTTTTGGTTTGAAAAACCGGCTCCAGCGCTAACAAAAACCCTAATCTTGATTTTTTACATTAATGACGTGTCGGTTAAAAATCAGATGTCAACATTTATTTATCATTGGATCAAAACCTCTTATATAAATAATATTCGGCAGAAAGTCAACATAGATAGTTTAAAAAAAAAAAATCAGCTTAAGCTTATAAAGTCAACCATATTCACATCCAGCCGGGCCCACTTGTGGAGAGGAAAGTTCGTCTCATCCTCACACCAACACCCATATGCTGCGAACTGTATGTCTTATTGAGAGCAATGTGACGAGGATTCAGCGAGCTTTGATGTAACGAGTCAAAATTGAATAAAGAGTCCGTATCAATTTGATTGTAATAGCCTACCAACAACTTGCCAATTTTGTCCATTATTGGATCCGAACCTCGGGTATGATCGTAATGTTTAACAGAAAATCAACACCGAACATTCAATCTAAACATAACTGTGCTTTGTCTTTCCTCAAGTTCTATATACGAAGAGGCTCCGCATCTCCCTCAGCACAACTTCATGGTCCTTTCCTGTACTCGGTTTTCCATTCTCTCCCTACAGAAATGACCAGCCACCCCTCAAACAAACTTGACGGCAAAGTAGCCATCATCACTGGTGGCGCGAGCGGCATCGGCGAGGAGGCAGCGCGTCAGTTGACAAATCACGGCGCATATGTCGTGATTGCAGACATCCAAGACAAAAAGGGCCACGACCTTGTGTTGTCGATCGGATCCCACCGGTGCACCTACATCCATTGCGATGTCACGGATGAGCATCAGGTGAAGTCCTTGGTGGAATCGACTCTTCAATCAAACGGTCACCTAGACATCTTGTTCAGCAATGCAGGCACAATGAATAACATCAAACAAGATATTCTCGAGTTTGATATACCTGCTTTCGAGAGCCTCTTTGCCGTCAATGTTCGGGGAATGGCCGCCTGTGTCAAGCATGGGGCGCGTGCCATGGTGGCGGGGGGCATAAAGGGAAGCATAATTTGCACGGCGAGCGCCTTGGCCAGCACTGGAAACGAGAATTGGGTAGACTATGCGATGTCTAAGCATGCCGTGCTGGGTTTGGTGAGGTCGGCAAGCAAGCAACTTGGAGCATACGGTATACGCGTGAACTGTGTCTCCCCCGGAGTTGTCGCAACGCCATTACTTGCTAGAGTGCTCAGTGTGAGTGAGGAGGAAGGCGAGAAGATGTTCGAGTCAAGTTCAAGCTTGAGAGGAGTGCTGAAAGCGAAGCATGTGGCTGATGCCGTGGTGTTCCTTGCTTCTGAAGAGGCCGAATTCATCAACGGCCACAATCTGGCGGTCGATGGTGGATGGGCCGGAATTTGATAGGCTATTCTGAGGAGACTAGATATAAAAGCCGCAAACTCTTAACTCGCCTTGGCTTGGTTTTCCGTAGCAATATAAATCCGCAGAAATAATGAAATCAAGCTGATGCTATCTTGTTTGTGAAAGGAATACTTTGCCTTGTTTTTTAAATTCGGCGACTCGGTTGGTGATTTGATTAAAAAGTATGCGTTGGTGCTTGTTGAATTCACCAAAGGACTAGCCAAAAGTCCTGCTATGCCAAGAGGCAATGAAATCCTGGTCATTTTTAACTCTATTTTGTTTCGTTGGACTCGGCGGTCCTCGTCCATCCTCATTCTTCACCAGACCCGATCAATCTTTAATTTTATTTGTAGATTAGTTGCAAACAACTATTCATTAGGAATGCTAAACAATTTGTGGTGCAGTTGATCTAACACATCTTTGAAAAGACAAATAAACATCATTCTTGGGTTAGGTTACACAACGAAACTAGGTTTCTCTCCTCTCTCCTCTTTGCAAGCTCTCTCTCTCCGTTCTCCCCCCTGCTGTGCACGCTCTATGTCTCACTCGTTTTGAAGCTGAGACGGAGGCCGCGCAGTCGTTCGTCAGACGAGCCACCGCACCCTTGTCTGACCGATGAACTCTATGGCGATGGCAGAGGCAATCTTTCGAGGTGGAGGCGGAGCCGCGCGGTGGTTTGTCGGACGAGCCACCGTAGCAACCTCGAGGCAGAGCCGCACGGTGGTTCGTCAGACGAGCTACTGCGTGCTCATTCGACCGATGAGCCACAGCGCCGCCCCTCCGGCTCCGCCGTCGCCGGGTCGCTGCCCCTCCCGACTGCTCTCTTTCTCTCCCTCTGAGTCATGACCGAACCCTCGTCTGACAAACCACTGTGCAGCTTGCGCTTCCGTCGTTGCGAAGTTCATTGGTTGGCCACGGTGGCTCGTCGGTCGGACGAGGGCTCGGCAGGAGCGAGAGGAGGCAGCGAAGAGAGAGAGAGAGTCGGGTGAGACGAAGCATGAGAGGAGAGAGAAGAGAGAGGAGAGAGCGTGAAGAGGAGGCAGAAGAGAGAGAAAAGCGCGCAGATAGGAGAGAGGGAAAGAGGAGAGGAGCTTTCGATGACAATTGGGGTCCACACACAACACGTGTTGTGCTCTTAAGGATCTTCTTATTTGCCGCACATGAGAGCCACCTAATATTTTCTCGAGTCAGACCTTGGGGACGAAATGAGGGGAGGCAGTCTGTCCAATCTTGCATGAATGAAATAGGCGCTTTAGTCCAAAAGCTCGCCTCTTCGTGGCCAAACACGGCAGTCTCTGTGTCGGATTCCCACCACGTTTGAGCTTCAGCGAATGGGTTAAAGCAGGGAAGAGAGAGATTGAGCATGGAACTGAAGGTCGATTGCGATTGCCTTCTTTCGTTCACAGTCGAATCTTGCGAGTCGCCCAATTTTTTTGACACTATTGGGTCCGTCATCATCTTCACCGTAGCAGCGTTCTCTGCAAGTGAAAAGTCAATTGCCATTATTCTTGACCAATGACTGTTTTGTCAATGTTATAGGCGGGAAATGCGTGTTGCCGGAAGGGATGGCGATGCTAATGGTCTGCAATGCGCTTTGGCCAGATTGAAGAGGAAATCGAGAGGCTGTTCAAGCCGAGTTTGAGCTTAAAAGGGGTGTTGACACCTAATTTAAATTTAGGAAATAAAAATAGAAAATAATCTTTGATTAGAGGGAAATTAAAAAAAAAATTGAATTAAAAAACTCAACAATCAAATGTTTTGGAGCCACTTTGTTGTTAAGAAGTTGAGTGAGGATGTGTAAGGCTGCGTTTGGCAACCACTTTGCCAAGGATCTTTAGCCCCCTAAAGGCCTTTGGGCCAAATAATCAGTGTTTGGCAAATTTTTTTTGACTTGCCTTTGCCAAAGGCAAGCCTTCCCAAGGCTGAAAGCCCAAGGCAGGTTGGGGGCTGCCTTGGGCATTTGGCCTTCTCGGAAGGCTGAGGGAGAGTAAGTTAAAAAAATTTCTTCCACAAATGTCCTCACTAACATTTCGTTTTCCCGGTTTTGTCCTCGTTACCATTCATCTTCTTCTTCATTGAGGATGGCCGACGAAGTTGCGTGGAGCTGCCCATGGCTGGCGATGAGCTGGACAGAGGTCGGCAAAAACCTGTGCGTCACGGTGATCGTCGGCGGCCAGTCGCGTGACCTCGGCGACCCCTGGTTGTCGCGTCGCCGCGACCGCTGCAACTCCCGGCAACCACCCAGATCTGGGTCGCAGACCGCTGCAACCCCCGGCAGATCTGGGTCACCGAAGGTCGCCGCGACCCAGATCTGGGCCGCGCGACCTCCGGCGACACAAATCACACGCAGATCTGGGTCACCGGAGGTCGCCGCAACCAATCTGGGCCGCGCGACCTCCAGCAACCCAGATCGCGCGATCTGGTTGAGATTGGGGCTGCTTGATCTGGTCGCGGCGACCCTCGCTGGCCACTTGCCCCTCGCTGGACCGCCTGCCTGTCCCTCACCGGACCGCCTGCCCCTCGCCGGCGGTAATCAACCAATTCTCATTTTTTTCCTTTTTTTTTAATAATGAAAGCCTTTTGCAAAGTTAATTTGTCCAAACGCTATTTTGCTCAAATATACTTCAATGGACTTTCACAAATACGATTTACCAAACACTATTTGCATTTCCAAAAATCCTTTTAGCTCAAAGGTCTTTACATTTTCTCAAGAACTTTTCTCAAAAGTCTTCCCAAACGCACCCTAAGTATACCGGAAAATCTTCATCAACAAAAAAAACAAACTCAAGTCTTTCTCTATAAATAAAGAGTACGAAGCTTGAATAGGGGCTTCTTCGTTCGGTTTTCGAAAGTTCACAAAAGAAAACAAAGTTTTGGTAAGGAGAAAAGTCAAAAGAAAAAGGTGGAGAGAAGAGAAGATAGAGAGAGAGATGACGTGAGGCAAAGCAGAAAAGTGAGAGTGAGGGAGACGTGTGAGGGTTCGGCAGAGAGAGATAGAGAGAGAGAAAAAAAAATAAAAAGAAAAGAAGAACACTGTTCTTCTTCCCCGGTGCCCTCTGCTGTCTGCCCGTGCTCCGTCCTCTCCTCGCCGGACGCCGTCGTCTGGCCACACCGACACCACCGGAATCCGAGTACCACCGCTGCAGCAACTCCTCACTGCCCGACGCCCACGGCCAGCCTTCGCCTCTGTCCTTGACGGTCAGCCGACGCCGCGCCTCCGAGCTGCACTGCCGGCCACCGCCACCGATCCGCTGCTTCCCCCTGCCAAAGCTCTGCCGAAACCGGACCCGACCCGGATCTGTCCAACGCCTGCACCGCGCCGGCTCCGAGCTTCCCTGACGACCTCTGCTGCTGCTCCCGCGCTGCTGTCTCTCAGCTCGTAGCACAGAAGCCCCGATGCCCTTGTTTCGCCTTTGTCGTCGCTGATTTGCAGCACCAGAATATCCGAACGCCGGCGTCTTGCTCCGACAATCCGACGTCTCCGCCCGCTGCTGCCTCGCCGCTCCGCCACTGCCCAAGCCAGACCGCTGCCCTTCCACGGCGACTACCCAACGCATCTCCTCTCTCTGCCGTCGACCCGCGACCCTGCAGTTCGCCGGTCACCGATGCCTCGCCTCCCTGCTGTTTACTCGATGCTACTGTGGTCTTCCCGTTGACGCTCCTGAGATGCCTTTGCCGAGTTGTGTGGTGATTATCTTCTGTTTCGCGGACAACCGATGAATGCCACTGTCGAGCATCCATAGTGGGGTTCATCATCACTGAGCGTCAACCTTCCATCTCTCGGAGGTCTTTTATTTTCGCAGGTTTTTTTTGGCTGGGCCTCACGGAGGTGGAATTGTCATTTGTTGGGTTGTGATTCAGGAAACGGATTCCCAAAACGGTGATTCGACATAAAATCAATCATAAACGTAGCGGAAGCGAAGCCCAAGAAATTCATGAATCACCAATTCTAAAGCACGTCACATAAATGAACGTACCTTGTTTTCACATATTAAACCCCGATGTTGAGAATCAAAGAGGGATAAACCACGCCGTTCTTCAGAGGATAAACTATTCTTCGGGAGAGAGAACGTGCGTCAGAGAGCGAACGTCAGTCAGAGAGCGAGAGTTTTTTTAGGATACGTAACCCTTCAATCTATTATATTTTTTTACGACTCTCTGATTTTTCTTTATTTTTAAATAACTTTCTCCATGGGCCCTCAACTCATGGGCTGGGCCTTTTAGACCTAATATAGGTGGACGGGCCAACTCAGGCCCATAAAAAGAAAAAGAAAAATCCATCATCATTAGACCATCAACAAGGTCCCGTGAGGTTTTAGTAATACCTCTTTCCTCGATCCGCAAGCCTTGCTGTCGCCCTCTTGAGACAACCGTGCGTTAAACTAGGTAAATTTTTAGATTAAATTCAGCTAGTATTTGGATTCTTAGCTTGTGATCCTGACTTGATTTGTTTTGTCATATTTTATCATTCTTCAATTAGGAAATTTGTCAAATTAAGTCATGATAATCAAATTTATTGAACCGCGAGATAGCGGGTTAGATTTTTGATTATTTCAACTTTTTATGACAAATTTATAGTTTGCTTTACATTATTAACTCGCGTTAAAATATATGTCATTGATATACATTGATGGATTATATTTTGGTGCGTTATCATTATTTGCTCCTCACATATTATGCATATCTAGAATTTAAGTACTTAGGTCCATATGCATTTCATATTTAAAGGTTTGCATTTTTAAGATTCATATAAAAATAGGATGATTTTCCTTTAATAAAACCAAAAAATAAAATAACATAAAGAATAAAAAATGCTATTTAGGTCATATAAATCACACCACATGTTGCACTCTAGTTAGTGGGTCATAGATTAATGTTTTAATATTCCCATCATGTAGTTTTTTTAATAAAAAAAAAAAGCCAAAGATTAGTATTCCATCATTATGTTATCTTTTAAATAAGAATTATTAAGTCATATTAAAAAGAAGAAGAAGAAAACACAAAAGTCATTTATTTGGTTAGTTAATAAATTAGTTCATAATTAATCCCATTTCAGATCATTATTGTTTAGTGTAGGTTGCATATATGTATAAAAAAGAATCATAAAAAATCATAAAAAGAACATGCATATAGAATTACCACGTCATCCATCTCATATCATACATCATATGCATATTTAGGGTTATGTAAATTAGATTGCACACATATTGTAATGATTTGAATTATGCCACATGAATTGCAACTCATATGTCATTAAAGTAAAACTCGTGCATATCAAATTTAAATTAAGATTGCATATAATTAATATTTTTTTAAAAAGAAAAAGAAAAATTAGATGTCCTGTCATTTAGAAATCATGTTTAGGGCATGCATTTTTATTAGCATTTTTTATTGAATGTTATTTTATTGATTGTGCACCCGCATGACTACCATTTGTATGTTAGTAGCTTAAGTTAAAATTAATCAACATTGCCTGCAAAATATTTTGAAATTAAAATAAAATGTACTGAAAGGGCGTTAGACTAATCTAGCGTAACCATGTCCCCGAACTTATTGAATCTTTGGTTTGCGAAAATAAAGTATTCTCCCATACTTTATTTGGGTTTCTAATCAACCCTAATTGATTAGTGGAGGCTCTAAATTGAGTATAATTACATGTTTAAATAGATTAATTTCAAGTCGCGATTGGTAGGACTTGGGAGGGTCCATGCTAAGTCTTCGGACTTAGTAATCCATTAGCCCTTTCGAATAATTCACCTTCAAAAGAATTCGGGAAGGTCGCGACAAGGGGTTTTGAAAGTGAAGCACATGGCTGATTCTACGTTGTTTCTTGCTTCTGAAAATTCCGAATTTGGAATGGCCACAACCTGGTCATCGATGGAGGGCTTATCACCTGGCTTTTGCAGCAATATAAGTTTCGAGTCTCCACGAATGCTACATTTTCTGCTTTGGCTCGACGAAATGTATCTGTAACTTGGAGACCATTCTCATGATGGAATGTTATTGGTGCTCCTGTCGAGCTTCTTGCGACAAAGGGTCGTGATTATGCAAAACGTATACATAAATTGCTCTTCAAATGAGTTCATGTTGACCAACTATGGCACCATTTCTATGCACAAGAGAGCAAAATTAGTTGGATAATTTTTATATTTGATAAAATGTTAGTTGAAACATTGGGTAGATGGATCACAAGCAAAATCTGCTGCTCGAAGATATGCAACGATTGCTCGTGATATTCAATGGAAGATTTGATCTGATTACTTCCATTCATTGTATACACCTTGTATTATATCTATAGAGGGCTGTGCATTTTCAAACTATTGAAGAGAATACAAAAAACTCTTTTCTTCAGTCACGATTCCTTCGATATCTTTGACTTCTTTCATGGTATCAGAGCTTCCAGGCTTTTGACCTAGCTTCCGCCTCGACCCTCTACCAGAGGAATAACCTACAAAACATATTACCATCCAGCATAAGAGTCACTCAAAAAGAAGGAATTTTCTTCACTTACCCTGGCCACCCCACAAGACGAAGCTCCTGCTACCAGCAACCAGCTTGCTGGAAAAGCCACCTCTCAGATCTCGCAGGTCCAAAATCCACTTGTGACATTTCCAGCAATGGAGCAATAACCATCCCAGGCCCAACCCATACAATGGCAGCCCACACAAACTCAATTCAATATGGGGCAACCCATGACAAGCTAACCTTACCAATGGATACCTTATCCTCTATACCTTGGGCCAAGCCCAAGTTCATTATCGCCTGGATATGTGGGCCACCAGAGCCACGTCCAAACCGATGGGAGCCCGCCAGCCACGAGTGGGGCAAGCCCAACCACTAGATTGGAGCAGACAAGTGGGTCGGGTGAACTGGGTATGAGAACAAATCTCTACCCAGGATATTTTAATGCGGGTTATCCGATCGGGTCAAGTGAATTGGGTTTAGGGGCAAATCCCTACTTGAATCTCACGCTCAGGTTCCTGCCGTTTCCAGCGGTAGCTCTCACCGAATAACCAGAACCCGGCGACCCTCTGTTCATTTCCATCGCCGATAGACCAGAACTGCAGCTAATTAGCCAATAGCTAATTGAGCCAGAAAGGGTGTTTTTGTTTGTGTTTCTTTTTTCTGTTTATGAATACAAATCTTGGTTTTTTGTTTCCGGGAACAAAAAAAGAACATAAATGTGTTTGTTTGCGTTTTTGTTCCAAACTTATTTTTTTGTTTCCGGGAACAAATTTGGAACAAAAACAAGAAAAACTTGTTTTCTGTTTCTGGAACACTTTGGAGAAACAAATTTTCTCTCTCTTCTTTCTTTTCTTTTTCTTTTCTTCTTTTTTCTTTGGCCGATCACCGGCCTCGGCCATGACTGGTGACCGGCTGTCGAGGGCCGGCGATGCCGTTGAGGGTCAGCGACCTTGCCAGAGCGTCGCCGGCCCCTGGTGAGGCTCGGGCTCACCCAGATCCGGGGAGGCCAAGCTTGCCTAGCCAACCAGGGCGAGGCTTGGCCTCGCTGAGGGTCGGCGAGGTTCGCTGGCCCTCGTCGGCCGATCGTCGACCATGGTCGAGGCCTGCGACCGGCCAAAAGGAAGAAAAAATGAAAAAAGAAAAATACAATAAAAATACAATAAAAATATTAAAAAATTAAAAGAACACAAATTTACCAAACGTATTTCTGTTTTTATTTTATTTTATTTTATTCTAGGAACAAGTTTACCAAACGTGTTCTTCTATTCAAAAATTATTTCCTGGAACAAGAATAGTTTTTTCTATTTCTGTTCCTTAGAACAATTTTTTAACAGAAATATTACAAAACATACCCAAAATTACCCTAGGTGGTCGCAGGAGTTTTGGCTCGCCCTGGTAACGGAGGACAAGGATGGATTCCTCGACAGAACCATTCCAGTCCCTCTTAATGAATGCCTAGCCCGACTTTGGAGGAAGTGCAATCGACTCGTCCGAACCTGGATCGGAAATTGCATATCTCCAGAAGTTGCGACCGGACTTCCACCGATAGGGGATGCTAAAATCATGTGGGGAAACATCAAAGAGATGTACCGTAAACTGAATCAAGCAAAATTTTTTACCCTAATGTAGGAACTTAGTGAGCTCAAGCAAGGGAACATGACGGTCACAGCTTGCTTCAATAAGCTCTCGTCACTATGGAATGACCTCAAAGCGGCTAAAGAAAAGCTCAAGAGACCAGAATCCACCATCAAACAACGCAAATCTATCAAAGATAGGGAGAAACCCACACGCTTTCTATTAATTTTGAACGAGTCATATCTCACCTTTTGCTCTCAGATCCTCGCCATGGATCCAATACCACCGATCGGATGGATCTTCCAACTGGCTGTACAGGGAGGAGAGCTAGCAACTTGCGTCGCCGAACATGCAAAGAACAATGAAAGCATAGCCCTTGTAGTTCATGGAGAATGGCGAGACAGGGCCAACAAAACCCTAGCGCGAGAAAAGGAGAAGAGAGGCACGCTAGGGTTCGGTGGAGACACACGTTCCTTTAAAAAGGAAGGAACAAATGGTCCAGGTCGAGCGTGAGGATCTAACAGCTTGCAGGGGCCCGAACTTATAAACGGATCAGATGGTGGACAAGAATCCACGATTAAAGGAATGGACGACCAGATTTTTGCCAGGTCATCAAGGAATTTTGGGCGAAATTTCAAAGGAAAGGGTAATTTGTTTTATGAATATTGCAAATGTTCTAACCATATGATTGATAGTTGTTGGAAATTGCATGGAAAACTAGGAAAAAAAGGAAAAAAAAAAATTCGGCAGCTTATCAAGTTAGTGGACCCATAGGTCAAAATGCCGATCCTCCTATTACCTATGGACAATACCAACAGCTGATGCATGCATTGCAAAAATTGGATAATTTCAATAAAGGAAGGAGTTTTTCAGGTATCACACGTTGCTTGATTAATTCCATATCAAGGAAAGCATAGATTATTGATTCAGGGGCAAGCGATCATATTATATGTGACAAAGGATTTTTCTCGAGTATAAATGAAGGATTGAATTTTCCTGTTTCCATACAAATGCCCAATGGAAATATCACTCATGTTAATGTGACAGGAATAGTCAATCTCAGTCCTCAGATTACTCTTCAAAATGTCCTCTTTGTCCCATAATTCCAATTTAATCTTATTTCTATGTCAAAAGTCTGCAGAGAAAATTCATATCGAGTATTATTCAATTCTGATACTTGTCTCTTTCAAACCATTTCGACTGGCAGACTAATCAGTTAACATTTCTGAAGGACTATTTTTCTGGTCAAGCTTTCCAAGTAATTTTGATTTATCCTGCACTTCCTTAAAATAAACCATTATTGTGTAATTTGAGCATCAATGACAAAAATTTCATTATGCATTTGAGATTGGGTCACAGTGCCTCCTTTCCTTGTCCTCAATGTCCTATATGTCCTCTTGCAAAACAATCTCATACGCCCTTTCCATCTAGTAGCTCTTGTGCTAGTGAACTTTTTTCCTTGATTCATGTGGATATTTGGGGACCTTACCATATGGTAAATCATGATGGATCTCGTTACTTCCTTACAATAGTAGACGATTATTCTCGTGCGACGTGGATTTTCTTGATGAAGTCTAAGAATCAAGCTTGCTCTCATTTAAAATCCTTCATTACACTATCTAAGAATCAGTTCGGAAAATCCATTCAGCGGATCCATACTAATAATGGGGGAGAATTCTTCAGTCATGATTGCTCCTTGCTCTTTTCATCTCATGGGATCCAACATGAGAGCTCATGCGTCTATACACCACAACAAAATGGAGTGGTTGAATGCAAGCATCGTCATCTATTGGAAGTCGCATGTGCTTTGAAGTTTCAAGCATCGGTTCCAGAAGATTACTGGGGAGATTGTGTCATCACAATGGCTTATTTAATCAATTGCATGCCTACTCGGATACTCAATGAGCGAACGCCATTTGAACTACTATTCGGGAAGAAACCCGAGCTGAAACACCTCAAAGTTTTCGGATGTCTATGTTATGTCGCAACAGTAGGTCCTCGAGACAAGTTGAGTCCACGTGCTCGGCGATGCATTTGTATGGGATATCCCAACCTACAAAAGGGTTATCGGGTATAGATCTCTCCATTTATAGAGGTGAGTGGTGAAAATTCATATTCAAGGAAAGACATCTTCTCTCTTATTGGATCAATAATGGCTTCCTTTGATTTGAGTACGCTGTATTTATCAATTTGATCTCATGTTTATATAATTGAAAGATCCTATTAGTATAACATATTAAACCCTTAAGCGATTGTGAAAAACATGTTCATTTTAATCTTTAAATAAATCTTAAAAAACCCGAAACATGATCCAATCCAACCTGATTGCTCGGGTTATTTGAACTTCATCTCGGGTCAGGTCAAACACTCTTGTAATGTTTCAGGTTGGGTCATATTCAAGTTATGTTTTTAAAATAAAATTCAGTCAAATCCCATTTGTTGTGATGTTAATGCTTGAGCTTGGGAATGAGGTTGTCGATGCTCAGAAAAATTATTTGACATAAGATGTGTATATATTGTATCACACAAATAGTGCATGTCACTTTTGAAAATTGTTGTTTTTTACCTCATCGATATATTTTTCAGTTCATTTTCAATATTGAGCCAAACATTGAGTTGTTATTTTTCTAAAAAAATGATTTTCTAGAAAATACTTTGTAGAATGTCACATCTCTCAGGAAACAAATCAAGCCAAAAGTGTGTGCAATTTCCTCTCGGTAGATAGACCAAAGAAGCCAATTTGACGAGGAAAAAGCTGGGAGTCCTTTTTCCCGCTTTTTTTCTTCTTTTATTCATATCTGTTGAAAAGTCATGGACTGGAGCTGACAGTAGGCGGCTCCAGGTGAAACTTTGAGTTCTATTAGGTGGACAGTCAGCATCAATGCTTCATAAAAAATAGCAGCCACTGAAAATTCTAAAGTTTGAAGATTTCTCTTAGTAAGTTCCCTGGAATTTGCTGAAGTTTGAAAAAGAAAAAAAATTTCTAGTTGGACAAGCATTGCTAGCTTATAACTAGAGATTTGTTTTCCCTCAGGCATCATAACTGAGATACGGGCAGAATTTGGCAAGTCATCATTTGTACTTCCATTTTGTTCCGGCTTCGCTGAGGGAAAAGGGATGACGAACTCTGCCTTGAAAAAACTTGAGGGGAAAGTAGCCATTGTAACTGGCGGCGCAAGTGGCATCGGTGAGGAAATGGCTCGCTGTTTCTCCAGTCATGGTGCAAAAGTCGTGATCGCTGACATCCAGGATGAAAAGGGCCGAGCCCTCGTAGAATCGATTGGCTCCCCCTGCTGCACCTACATTCGCTGCGATGTCGCAGACGAGCAACAGGGGATATCCTTAGTACAGTCGACCCTTCAATTGTATGGTAAGCTGGACATCATGTTCAGCAACGCCGGAGTATTCAGTTCTGTCGAGCAAGACATTCTTGATTTCGACATGTCGGCTTGCGAGCGCCTCTTCGCCATAAATGTCAAAGGCATGGCCTCGTGCGTGAAGCACGCGCCCGCGCAATGGTGGATAAGGCCAAAAAGGGAAGCATAATTTGCACGGCAAGCACGTTTGCGACCATAGGGAGTGACAAGTACATAGACTATACCATGTCTAAGCATGCGGTGGTGGGCTTGGTGAGGTCGGCAAGCAAGCAACTCGGAGCCTACGGTATACGTGTGAACTGCGTGTCGCCAGGAGGGGTCACGACACCAATGCCCTGCAACACTTTTGGCCGGAGCGAAGAGGAAATCGAGAGAATGTTCGAGCCGAGCTCGAGCTTAAAAGGGGTTTTGAAGGTGAAGCACATGGCTGATGCTGTGGTGTTCCTAGCTTCGGAAGATTCCGAATTCGTGAATGGCCATAACCTGGTCGTCGATGGAGGGCTTAACATGCTTCAATTGACTCCTCCAGCAGAATAGGTTTCAAGTTTCCATGTATGCCATATTTTCCGCTTCGGCACAAAGAAATATCATCGTAACTTGAGAATGTTTCTCGTGATAGGCGCTTCTAGCTGAGCTTTCTCGCGACGAACGGTCATGGCTCTGTAAATATTGGACATAAATCGCTCTTCATCGATCGCAAAACTAAACCAAGAAGTTCATGTTAACCAACTGCTGCACCATTTCTGCGCACAGGAGAGCAATATCAATTGGAGGATTTTGATATGGCATAGAATGTTTGTCGAAACATCAGGTGCATCAACACCAACCAAAATCTCCTCTGAGGAGGGTTTCGCATATCGTAAACCATAAATTTTTAAAGGGATGGAATGATTTATTATTTGTTTACTTTGATAAAAACCAAACTGTTACTAAGCACATCCTAATATTTTCTCGAATCGATGTTCCGGCACCGTGATACCTGGAGGGCCCGTGCAATAATTTCTCCTAGGTCAAGTGCTCTCCACATTTCCACTGCTGCCCAAGGACAAGACATTGGGATGTACGGAATTTTCTGTCTCTACACCCATCATGTAAGCGAAGCCCCCTTCCCACACACACTCACGCCGTGTTAAGAAACAAAGCCAGAACAGAGAAGCTGATAAAGGAAGAGAAGCTGACCTGATGAAAATTGAGCAAGATAGAAGCAGAGGAATGAAGCTGACAAAAACAGAGCAAGCTCAGAGTAAGCTGAAAACTGAGCTGGCAATCCTTGATCCAAGCTGAGCTGGCAATCCTCGTGAAGGATCTGGTTATACAACAGATTAAAACCAAGATCAGAAGCTGATCAAGCTACACGAGTGGCTAAGATTAATCGTTCTGTTAATAAGAGTTGTTAAATCTGTTGTAAAAGAAGTTGAAGAAGGAAAGCCTTAGTATAAAAAGGGCTGAGGAAAATGTAAAAGAAACGAGAGAGTGTGAATTGATTGTTCGTGTACAGAAAAGGGAATCTCTTTGATCTGAGACTTCTCTCCAAGTCTTCAATAAGAGATCTTTTTGTTAGTTTCTTCTTTTGATCTTCTTCATATCTTAGAGTTCTGTGAGATAGAACTAAAAGAAGGCTGAACAGATGTATGATGAAGCTTGCAGTTGATTGATTCAACAATTACAGTACACAGAAACTTTCTCACATACAGGTTATATTCTAGATTCTGTTTCTTCTCATGGTATCAGAGCTTTCTTCCTGGAAATTGTAGATCTAATGATTGTATTACTGAAAGTCTATATAGAGATTGTATGAGCAAGACAATACGAAGAGTTGGTTGATTCTGGATAAGATCTTCTGAAATATTACTTGAGTGTTTCTTCGAATCTTCAAAGTTTTTCTGAAGATATAATGGCAACTAGATTGCAGAAGTATCCGTTTCCTATCCATGTGAACATAGCAAACTTTGTTACAATCAAGCTGAATGAAGAGAATTTTCTATTATGGCAAGCACAATTTAGCAGGTTTCTGAAAAGTCAAGATCTAATTGGCTTCATTAATGGTGAAACATTACCTCCTGCAAAAATGATACAAACTGAGGTTGGGGAAGAGATGAATCCTGATCACCTGGATTGGATAAAAACAGATCAGTTAATCTCATCATGGATAAGCGGTGCAGTGTCAGAGAATATCTTGAGTTTGATAATTGGGTTAGAAACTGGATTCGAGGTATGGCAGGCACTTATCAATCGATTTACTCAGAAATCTGTAGCAAAAGAATTTGAATTAAGAGGGAAATTACAGGCGTGTAGAAAAAGAGATAGACTTCTGAGTGAATATCTTCGAGAATTTAAGACTATCTGTGATCAATTGAATGCTATTGGAAAGCCTGTTGATGATATAACTAGGATGTTTGGTATACTTGAAGGGTTAGGTCCTGAATATGAGACCTTTAGAACAACTATGTACTGTCTCAAGCCCCAGCCAGAATATGATGAAGTTATCTCTCAGCTTGAAAGATTTGAAACCAGATTGCAAACATATCCTGTGAATCAATACAATACAAACCTAGCATATTATGGACAAAGAAAGACTGAAATAGGTTTGCAGAAGTTTAATCCCAGAAGCCAAGGAGAAAGTATTCAAGGAAGATACAATTCTGGCAGAGGACAATTCATCAACAGAAGAGATCGAGGAAATAGTATCACTGGAATAGGAAGAAATCAACAAAATAGAATGAATAATCTGAATCCAACAAGACAAGATCAGATCAGTAAGAATAATTGGTCTAACTATGGACAGGGATTCAGACCATACACAAACTCTACTCAGAGATATCAAGGTGTTAGATCTTATCCACCACAAGGCTTAAATGGTGATAAGCGCATACCGGAAACAAAGCTAATAAGTAATGGTCCTCTGGAATGTCAAATCTGTAAAAGACCAGGTCATACAGCTCTTAGGTGCTGGTATCGCTTTGATAATTCATATCAAGAAGATGACATACCAACTGCATTAGCAGCTATGCATATTGAAGAACAATGCGGTTCAGAATGGTATCCAGACACAGGAGCCACATCTCATATTACTGCAGATCCTGGTAAGATTCGAAACTATGCTGTATATAGAGGTAATGATACAGTTATGATAGGAGATGGCTCCTGTTTATCAATCTCATGCATTGGGAACGGAACATTAAACACAACAAATAGCATATTACCATTGAAAGATGTTTTGATTGTTCCTGAAATCAAAAAGAATCTCCTTTCTGTATCAAAATTAACAGATGACTATCCTTGTTCCTTTATATTTGATAAGTATGGGGTGTATATGAAGGACAATTACAATCATACAACAGTGAAGCTAGGAAGGAAAATCAAGGGGCTGTATCAAGTGGAATCTAGAACTCCAGAAGCATACTTTACTCAGACTCAACATGAAGTAGGAGAAGATATTTGGCATCAAAGACTTGCTCATACCAGTCTAAAAACAGTGAAAGTTCTGCAAACTCAAAAGCTAATACAATGTAATTCGAAAGCTCAAAAGATGTGTAGCAGTTGTCAAATAGCTAAGAGTTCAGCTCTGTCTTTTCCTATGTCAGACCATATCTCTAATGTTCCTCTAGAAAAGATACATTGTGATGTATGGGGACCATCACCTATCCCATCAGTTCAGAAGTTTTATTACTATGTCATCTTTGTTGATGATTTTTCTCGCTTTAGTTGGATATATCCAATAAGAAAGAAGTCAGAAGTATATGATGTGTTTGTTATGTTTCAAAGACTAGTTGAAAATCAGCTTGATCAAAAGATCAAAGTCTTTCAGAGTGATGGAGGAGGAGAATTCACTAGCATTGAATTTCAGAATCATCTGCAACAGCATGGCATTAAACATAACATTTCTTGTCCTTATACACCAGAGCAGAATGGTATTTCAGAGAGAAAGCATCGACATGTAGTTGAGTTGGGGTTAGCAATGCTGTATCATGCAAAAGTACCATTAAAGTACTGGGTAGATGCCTTTATAACAGCAGCATATATAATCAATTTGCTTCCCTCAACAAAACTACATATGAAATCACCTCATTATAGGCTTTATAAACAGCAACCAAGTTATACTCATCTACGAGTTTTTGGATCAGCATGCTATCCCTGTTTGAGACCTTATATGAAGCATAAATTTGACCCAAGATCTCTCATCTGTGTGTTTCTTGGGTACAGTGCGAAACATAAAGGTTACAGATGCTTGTTGCCTACTAATGGACGTGTTTATATAAGTAGACATGTCGTGTTTGATGAAAGGGTATTTCCATTTACTCAAATAACTACTACAGAGTATCAGCAGGGGTCAGATCTATACAAACAATGGATAAGAGGAGTGGTGTCTCCTATGTCCAAAACTACAGAACAGATTCAGTCACAAGTTAATGAGACAACTAAATCTTTGCAGTCTTTGCCAAATACTGAATCAAGCCAAATTGTGCCAGAAATACAGGACAGTGGGATCAGCATACTCAATTCAACAAATATATCACAGCCGAATATAATATCTGATGCTGAGCTACAAACCACTCCTGATAATGCACTCAGTAATGTTGAAACAGTTCAGATGGATTCAAATAATGAAGAGCAAGTGTCTATGAGTCGAGATTCTAATACAACATCTCATATTAATACAGAACAAGGACAGGTCAGTTCTGTATCAGAGACTACTCAAGGTACATTGTCTACTCATCCTATGCAAACTAGATTAAAATCAGGGATTGTTAAAGTAAATCCCAAATATGCATGTCTAGTTGAATATCAGGTTCCTATTGAACCAAAGTCAGTAAAGTCTGCTTTAGCACACGAAGGATGGCATCAAGCAATGCAAGAAGAAATGGATGCTTTGTATGAAAACAACACCTGGGAGTTAGTTCCTAGAACTGATAAAATGAATGTGATTGGCTGCAAATGGGTGTTTAAAACAAAACTTACACCTAATGGGAGTTTAGAGAGACTGAAAGCTCGGCTTGTAGCCAAAGGTTTTCATCAAGAAGAAGGTCTTGATTTCACAGAAACCTTCAGCCCTGTAGTAAAGCATGCTACAATTCGAATTATTCTCTCAATAGCAATGATGAAACAGTGGCAAGTTCAACAGTTAGATGTTAAAAATGCCTTCCTACATGGCAATTTAAGTGAAACTGTTTATATGGAACAGCCACCAGGTTTTAAAGACTCACAGAAACCCCATCATGTTTGTCTCCTCAGAAAATCTCTCTATGGGCTTAGACAAGCTCCCCGAGCTTGGTTTGACAAGTTCAGCAGCTTTCTACTAGAATATGGGTTCTTTTGTAGCTCAACCGATCCTTCTTTGTTCATCCTACACACTAGCACAGACACAATCCTCCTACTGTTATATGTTGATGATATCATTCTAACTGGAAGTTCATCTCAAATACTCTCCAATCTTATTACTGCTCTACATCTTCAGTTTCATATGAAGGACCTTGGTTCACTCCATTACTTTCTTGGCATTGAAGTTCAGCGTACTCCAGCACATTTGTTTCTGTGTCAAGCCAAATATGCCTTTGATCTTCTCACCCGAGCCCATATGCTTGAGTCTAAACCAATTTCTACTCCCCTTTCGTTAAAACCAACTATATTGATCAATGACTCTATAGCTATATCTAATCCTGCAGAATATAGAAGTTTAGTTGGGGGTCTTCAGTACCTTACATTAACTCGACCAGACATTTCTTATGCCACAAATCTACTATGCCAGAAAATGAAGACACCTACGGTTGCAGATCTTCATAAACTAAAAAGGGTACTGAGATATGTTAAAGGTACAATCAGATATGGCTTATTCATTCACTCGCAAAGCACTATGAATCTCTATGGCTTCTCGGATGCTGACTGGGCAGGATGTGCTGACACCAGACGATCAACAACGGGGTTTTGCACATATCTTGGTTCAAATCTTATCTCCTGGGCAGCAAAGAAGCAGCCTACTGTTAGTAGATCCTCTACAGAAGCTGAATACCGTGCTCTTGCATCAACTACTGCTGATCTCACATGGATAAGCTTTGTTTTGCGAGATATAGGTTGCTTCCTTCCATCTCCTATTACTCTATACTGTGATAATAAATCAGCTATCTCACTCACTGCTAATCCTATCTTACATGCTCGAACAAAGCATATTGAAGTAGATTTTCATTTTGTTCGAGAGAAGGTATCTTCTGGGTCATTACGTGTCCAATATGTCCCAAGTCATTACCAACTTGCTGATATCTTTACAAAACCTTTGACACGGGTAACACATTCCTATCTACGAGTCAAATTGGGAATCTGTGCTCTTCCCATTCCCAATTTGAGGGGGGATGTTAAGAAACAAAGCCAGAACAGAGAAGCTGATAAAGGAAGAGAAGCTGACCTGATGAAAATTGAGCAAGATAGAAGCAGAGGAATGAAGCTGACAAAAACAGAGCAAGCTCGGAGTAAGCTGAAAACTGAGCTGGCAATCCTTGATCCAAGCTGAGCTGGCAATCCTCGTGAAGGATCTGGTTATACAACAGATTAAAACCAAGATCAGAAGCTGATCAAGCTACACGAGTGGCTAAGATTAATCGTTCTGTTAATAAGAGTTGTTAAATCTGTTGTAAAAGAAGTTGAAGAAGGAAAGCCTTAGTATAAAAAGGGCTGAGGAAAATGTAAAAGAAACGAGAGAGTGTGAATTGATTGTTCGTGTACAGAAAAGGGAATCTCTTTGATCTGAGACTTCTCTCCAAGTCTTCAATAAGAGATCTTTTTGTTAGTTTCTTCTTTTGATCTTCTTCATATCTTAGAGTTCTGTGAGATAGAACTAAAAGAAGGCTGAACAGATGTATGATGAAGCTTGCAGTTGATTGATTCAACAATTACAGTACACAGAAACTTTCTCACATACAGGTTATATTCTAGATTCTGTTTCTTCTCACGCCGGACCCCGCACCGCACTGCACCACGCCAAAAGCGAAGATAATCTGCCACCTTCCTCCCTGTTTCATGATCTTCCTCTGAGATCCTCTGTTTCTCTCTAGGCGAAAGCCAAGAAACAAGAGACAACTCAGATCCTTTTCACACCCAGATCGCGAACAGGTACTCGTCAATGGACATTCGTGGATGTCTTTTTAATTTGAATATCATCGGTTATTTGGGGAAAGCTAAACAGTGGAGAGAATGAGAGAGGCTTCTCCAGCGCGCTCGGCCGCGTGGCCGGGTGTCTATTGTTGAGTGGAGAAAAGAACTTTACTAACATGATGATTTCTATAAGAATAATAGCATATTCAAGCCACAAATTATTAACAAAATGAACATCACAATGATATTTAATTATTTTCTAACATAAAATAAATTATTATTTTCACAATAAATTAAGAACACTCACGTACGTATCTCTCTTGAAAGAAAAGTATTAGGTATATTAGTAATGACACGTAATTTTTACATAAATGCACTTCGTAAGCAACACGTGTCATATCTAGCCTCATCCGTACTTTAAAACACCTCACCATGTCTATCTGCTCTCTTTTTCTTCATTCAATATGTCACGAGAAGGTCACGCTGGCAAAAAACGAATCTCTCTCTCTCTCTCGTCCATGTTGCTTCGACTTCAATCCACCGAGCAAAATTCCCTCATGATGGTTTTCTCATAATTTCGTCCTCCGTCATCCCTACTCTCCGACGACCAGTCCATATTTGACTATCGTCTCCATCCGGTTAGGTTTTTGCTTTCCTCCAGTCTTTCCATTTGCTGGACGTCTCGATATCTTATTCTCACTACGCAATTTTGATTTCTAGTTTTGCTCTATCCGCGATTATCAACACGCTTAAGGGTTTTGCCCTAGGAGGCTTCCATGGTGGAAACCATGGCCGAGCTCTTGCTCTCGCTCTCTCATCCTTAGGAGAAAATATTGCACAGCACGAGAGAGAGAAAGAGGATGTAGACATGTTGAGGCGTTTCATCTCTAGCGGGTGCGGTCAAATATGGTACGTGTCGCGAGTGAATTGTGTAAAAATGACTTGTCACTATTAGGATATACAATATTTTTTTGAACGGACCGGCGTCAATAATGACATGGAGGGCCCGGTCTCTGCAATAATTTCTCCCAGGTTTAGTGCCCTCCACACACTTTCGCTACTGCCCAGGGATAAGGTATTTTTAAGGAATCTCATGGACTTTTCTTTGCTTGTTTCTGACGTCCACTAGAGTAGTCTAGATTGAACTAGGATCACCAATTTTCTACAGTAGCCTATTACCAGAGTTTTGTTTTCCCTCAGCCATATCTCTGATCATTTTTTGGTTCTCGCTTTGCAAACAGAAAGGGATGACGAACTCCGCCTTGAAAAAACTCGACGGGAAAGTAGCCATCGTAACCGGCGGTGCAAGCGGCATCGGCAAGGAAACGGCTCGCCGTTTCTCCAGTCACGGTGCAAGAGTCGTGATTGCTGACATCCAAGATGAAAAGGGCCGAGACCTCGTAGAATCAATCGGCTCCCACTGCTGCACCTACGTTCACTGCGATGTTGCGGATGAGCAACAGGTGATATCCTTAGTACACTCGACCCTTCAACTGTATGGTAAGCTTGATATCATGTTCAGCAACGCTGGAGTGTTCAGTTCTGTTGAACAAGACATTCTTGATTTTGATGTGTCTGCTTGCGAGCGCCTCTTCGCTGTAAATGTCAAAGGTATGGCCTCGTGTGTGAAGCATAGCGCCCGCGCAATGGTGGATAAGGGCATAAAGGGAAGCATAATCTGCACGGCGAGCATTATGGCGACCATCGGGACCGACAAGTACATAGACTATAGTATGTCTAAGCATGCGGTGCTGGGCTTGATGAGGTCAGCTAGCAAGCAACTCGGAGCACATGGGATACGCGTGAACTGTGTGTCGCCAGGAACAGTCGCGACACCAATGCCCTGCAACAACTTCGGCCGGAATGAAGAGGAGATCGAGAGACTCTTCGAGTCGAGCTCGAGCTTAAAAGGGGTTTTGAAAGTGAAGCACGTGGCTGATGCTGTGGTGTTCCTAGCTTCGGAAGATTCCGAATTCGTGAACGGCCATGACCTGGTCGTCGATGGAGGGCTTACCACGCTTCAGTTGACTCCTCCAGCAGAATAGGCTTCACGTTTCCCTGTATGCCATATTTTCCGCTTCGGCGCAAAGAAATATCATTGTAACTTGTGTTGATATAATAGTTATTTCCTTTTACACCTGTTGCTAATTTGGTTTTTCAGTTATTAGAGTTAGTGGAGTCATATGTGTTGGTTATCCTAGTTTTTAGGTGTTAGTGGGGCAAGTGCTTTATGCAGAACATTGGTAGTTATGGTGTGATTTACGTTATGTGTAAAAGACTTGGTTGTTTTGTACGCAAGATAAAGTTTTGGCCTCATCTCTTCTCCTTTTAGCAATTTAACAGTGGTATCAGAGCCAGAGAGAAGCATGAGAGAGTTTAAAAAAAAAAAAAAGATTTAGAGGTGTGAGATACTTTCGTGAGAAAATTGCAGCAGCAATATTTCCAATGACCACCGACAATTTTGTTCAACCAGCAATTACACGCTTTGATGGTCACTATGACCATTGGAGCATGCTGATGGAGAATTTTTTACGATCAACGGAGTATTGGTCGGTTGTCGAATCTGGAATTCAAGAGCCACCAGTAGGCATGGCTTTGACAGATCCCCAGAAAGCATAATTGGAAGTTAGAAAGTTGAAGGACCTGAAGGCAAAAAATTATTTTTTTCAGGCTATCAATCGTCCCATCTTGGAGATTATTCTTTGCAAAGAAACTTCCAAGGATATTTGGGATTCTATGAAGAAGAAATATCAAAACTCCATTAGGGTGAAGCGTGCACGGCTTCAAACCTTGAGAAAAGATTTTGAGACACTAGCGATTCCATGGCAAGAAGATGGACAATGTCACCATTGTGGAGAAGATTTTGCGTTCCTTGATACCAAAGTTTAATTATGTTGTCTGCTCAATTGAAAAGTCGAAAGACATAGATGCGTTCTCTCTTGATGAATTGCAAAGCTCCTTATTGGTTCATGAATAGAACATGAATAGAAGTTCAACAGTAGAGGAGCAAGTATTGAAGGCTTCTATCAATACTCATTCCAACAATTTTAGAGGAAGGGGTAGTGGTATAGGTAGAGGAAGGGGAGATTGAGGAAATAGAGTTGTTGGCAGGAATTTCAAAGCCAATAATAACCGATTTCAAGGCAAAGGCAAAGGACGGGATCCTAACAAATCCAATGTAGAGTGTTTTAGATGTCATAAATTTGGTAATTATGCATCTGAATGTTATACTAGGCTGCCTAATAATAAAGAAAAGGCAGAGAGTTCAAATTTTGTTGAAGAAAAGGAAACGGAAACGTTGTTGATGGCTGTTCAAGATGAAAAGGAGCGCGAGTCAGATATTTTGTATGTGGATACAGGCTACAGTAACCATATGAGTGGAAGTAAGTCTTCTTTTTTCTTATCTAAATGAAGATTTTCATTCCACTGTGAGTTTTGGGGATCATTCTACTGTGAAAGTGATGGGAAAATGTGATATTAAGATAAGAACCAAGAATGGTTTTGTGGAAACGATCTCTAATGTGTTATATGTTCCTGAATTGAAAAGTAACCTATTGAATGCTGGCCAATTACAAGAAAATGGTTATGTAATCACTATTCAGAGGGGTGCCTATGAAATTTATGATTTTGTTAGAGGTGCTATTGTAGTTGTTCCTATGAGTTCAAATAGATTGTTTCCATTAAAGATTGAAAATATTCAGTCTTGTTTGATGGCTGAAAAGAAATATCCCTCATGGCTGTGGCATTTTCGCTATGGTCACTTGAGTTTTGGTGGATTGAAGACCCTCCAACAGAAAAACATGGTGACGGATCTTCCTCAAATTACTGTTCCTTTCGAAGTCTGCGAAGAATGTGTTGTTAGCAAACAACATCGTTCTCAATTTAAAAAAAAAAAAAAGTCATGGAGAGCAAAAGATGTTTTGCAGTTGGTGCATTCGGACATTTGCAATCCTATAAACCCATCTTCTAAAGGAGGTAAAAAATACTTAATTACCTTCATTGATGATTTTTCTATAACAACTTGGGTTTATTTTTTACAGGAAAAATCAGAAGCTTTCTCCACATTTAAAAGCTTCAAAGCTCGTGTTGAAAATGAAGCAGGAAAGATTATTAAGACTTTTCGAACAGATCGTGGTAATCAATATTGCTCAAAAGAATTTGATTTTTTTGTGCAAAGCATGGCATTCGAAGAGAGCTTACTGCTACATATACACCACAACATAATGGTGTATCTGAGAGAAAAAATAGAACCATTCTCAACATGGTGAGAAGCTTATTGGCAAGAGGAAGAGTTTTAAAGACTTTCTGGCTAGAAGCAGTAAATTGGAGTATTCATGTTTTGCACAGAAGTCCAACTTTTGCTGTTCAGAATATGACACCTGAAGAGGCTTGGAGTGGGAGAAGACCGGTTGTAGATCACTTCAGAATCTTTGGATGCATTGCATATGCCCATGTCCCGGATGTGAAAAGGAAGAAACTTGATGACAAGGTTGAAAAATGTGTCTTTCTTGGTGTAAGTGAAGCATTCAAAGCATATAAATTATTCAATTCACTAACAAAGAAGATTGTGATTAACAAGGATGTTGTTTTCAATGAAGAGAACACTTGGGTTTGGAATAAGCAGCAACCTACCCAAGTTCTTTATGACAATGATGCTGAACAAAAGCAAATTTCATAATCTTGTATGCCCCAAAATTCATCAAATACGACTTCTACAGCTGCTGGAATTTCACCAACAAGCTCTGAAGTCAATGAAGAAGAAGCCCAATCTCTTCGCCGCATTAGAAGAAAGCCTGCTTGGATGGAAGATTATGAGGTAATTGGAATTGGAGATTCAATTACTCACTTTGCCTTATTTTCAGACTATGACCCTACAACTTTTGAAAGTGCTGTTAAAGAAGAAAAATGGCAAAAAGCAATGGATGATGAAATTAATGCCATCGAAAGAAATGATACCAATCTTCCGGATGGACAAAAAATCATTGGTGTAAAGTGGGTCTTTAAAATAAAAATTGAAAGAAAATGATGAAGTTGACAAATATAAAGCACGTTTGGTAGCTAAGGGATACAAGCAGCAATATGGGATCAACTATATAGAGGTTTTTTCTCCAGTTGCAAGACATGATACGATTAGATTGGTGGTTGCATTGGCGGCACATAATTCTTGGCCTATTTTCCAACTAGATGTCAAATCGACATTCTTGCATGGATACTTGGAGGAACAGGTATTTGTCGAGCAACCCCCTAGTTATGTCAAGATTGGAAATGAGCATAAAGTTTATAGATTAAAGAAAGCTCTTTATGGGCTAAAACAAGCCCCTCGGGCTTGGTATAGTCGCATTGAAACTTATTTTCTTAAAGTTGATTTTTCAAAATATCCTTATAAGCATACGCTTTTTGTCAAGATCGGAGATATAGGAAAAATGCTTATTGTCTGCTTGTTTGTTGATGATTTATATTTACTGGAAGTTGTGATGGCATGTTTGAAGAATTCAAGAAATCTATGATAGATGAGTTTAAAATGTTTTGATCTTGATATGATGCATTACTTCCTTGGCATAGAAGTGGTACAATCAGATGATGGGATCTTTATTTTTCAAAAGAAATATGTGGGAGAAATTTTGGACAGGTTTCAAATGAAGGATTGTAATATTGTAAACACTCCAGTTGAGTTTGGCTTAAAGTTATACAAAGATCCTGAAAAGAGAAAAGTTGACAGCAGACTTTATAAACAAATTGTGGGCAGTATGATGTATTTAACTGCAACAAGACCAGACATAATGTATTATGTGAGTTTAATCAGTAGATATATGGAGAATCCTATAGAAATGCATTTATTAGTTGCCAAGAGAGTCCTTCGTTACTTGCAAGGAACTAGAGACTTTGGGCTATTTTACAAGAAGGGTGAAAAGTCCAGTTTGTTGTGATTTACTGATAGTGACTATGCAGGAGATCAAGATGATAGGAGGAGCACTTCGGGTTATGCTTTTATGTTTGGAACATGTGCTATTTCATGGTCATCCAAGAAGCAATCAATTGTCACATTGTTAAGTACAGAAGCTGAATTTATTGCTGCAACAGCTAGTGCTTGTCAAGCTATTTGGCTAAGGAGAATTCTTGAGAAGCTACAATTCAAGCAACCGGGACCTATTAAAATTTGTTGTGACAATAACTCAACAATAAAACTCTCCAAGAATCCGATGTTACATGGAAAAAGCAAGCACATTGATGTGAAGTTTTATTTCTTGAGAGATCTTAGCAATGATGGAACAATTGATTTAATCTACTGCGGGAGTGAAGATCAAGTTGCTGATATATTCACCAAGGCCCTCAGGATGGAGTCATTTGTGAAGCTCAGAAGGTTACTAGGTGTTTGCATGGTGAAAAAAGTCAAGGCCTAAAACTGAATGTTAGCAAACATCAGTTTAAGGGAGTGATTGTTGATATAATAGTTATTTCATTTTGCATGTGTTGCTGATTTGGTTTTTCAGTTATTAGAGTTAGTGGAGTCGTGTGTTGGTTATCCTAGTTTTTAGGTGTTAGTGGGGCAAATGCTTTATTGCTGCAACAGCTAGTGCTTGTCAAGCTATTTGGCTAAGGAGAATTCTTGAGAAGCTACAATTCAAGCAACCGGGACCTATTAAAATTTGTTGTGACAATAACTCAACAATAAAACTCACCAAGAATCCGGTGTTACATGGAAAAAGCAAGCACATTGATGTGAAGTTTTATTTCTTGAGAGATCTTAGCAATGATGGAACAATTGATTTAATCTACTGCGGGAGTGAAGATCAAGTTGCTGATATATTCACCAAGGCCCTCAGGATGGAGTCATTTGTGAAGCTCAGAAGGTTACTAGGTGTTTGCATGGTGAAAAAAGTCAAGGCTTTAAACTGAATGTTAGCAAACATCAGTTTAAGGGAGGGATTGTTGATATAATAGTTATTTCATTTTGCATGTGTTGCTGATTTGGTTTTTCAGTTATTAGAGTTAGTGGAGTCGTGTGTTGGTTATCCTAGTTTTTAGGTGTTAGTGGGGCAAATGCTTTATTGCTGCAACAGCTAGTGCTTGTCAAGCTATTTGGCTAAGGAGAATTCTTGAGAAGCTACAATTCAAGCAACCGGGACCTATTAAAATTTGTTGTGACAATAACTCAACAATAAAACTCTCCAAGAATCCGGTGTTACATGGAAAAAGCAAGCACATTGATGTGAAGTTTTATTTCTTGAGAGATCTTAGCAATGATGGAACAATTGATTTAATCTACTGCGGGAGTGAAGATCAAGTTGCTGATATATTCACCAAGGCCCTCAGGATGGAGTCATTTGTGAAGCTCAGAAGGTTACTAGGTGTTTGCATGGTGAAAAAAGTCAAGGCTTTAAACTGAATGTTAGCAAACATCAGTTTAAGGGAGGGATTGTTGATATAATAGTTATTTCATTTTGCATGTGTTGCTGATTTGGTTTTTCAGTTATTAGAGTTAGTGGAGTCGTGTGTTGGTTATCCTAGTTTTTAGGTGTTAGTGGGGCAAGTGCTTTATGCAGAACATGGGTAGTTATGGTGTGTTTTGCGTTATGTATTTTGTCTTTTATAAAAGACTTGGTTGTTCTGTACGTAAGATGAAGTTTTAGCCTCATCTCTCCTCCTTTTAGCAATTTAACAACTTGAAGAATGTTTCTCGTGATGGAATGTTACTGGCGCTTCTAGCTAAACTTTCTCGCGATGAACAGTCATGACTCTGTAAAAATTGGACATAACTTGCTCTTCTTCGTTAATCGCAAAACTAAACCAAGAAGTTCATGTTAACCTATTGCTGCACCATTTCTGTGCACAAGAGAGCCATGTCAGCAGGAGGATTTTGATACGACATAGAATTTTTGTTCAAATATCAGGAAGATCCACCCCAGCCAAAATCTGCTCCAGATATAGTACTTGTTAAAGTAATTCGATCCAATTTTTATAGTAGTCTAACATGCACAGGATACATCTAGAGGAAGAAATTTCTGGGAATATTTTTGAAGTCTCTAGTACTGTGTGGAAAAGGATGGAAACGAAAAAATAATCTCTCTCCCATGCAGAGGTATTTGGTGCAGCGGGGCAATGATGTCAGCCTATAGACAAGGCCTGCCGGCTTGGTGGATATCCAATCCTACTGGAAGCAGACGAAAAACTTAGCTTTCCCCCTTGCTTTCGTGATATGCACTAAATAATTAAAGCTTTTATCTTTTGTTTCCTTGTGCTCCCTTGCCGTGATAGGCTACTCTCATTTGTTAATAATTGATGTTTCCTTGCCCAGTCCTTTCCCTGACACGTCTAAAAGCACTAGCATATAAACCAGAAACCAAAGGCGATACTAGAGTTAGGCATATTCGATTTGTACTGGGGTTTTGTCCTGATCATCCTCTACTAAAGTCGAGACCTGAGCAGGTCTATAAAAGGCTCCCACCAAGCCCATGAGGCGGATCCCCCCGGGAAAATTCCCAAGCGGGGGTGTGAAACACTTGGGGTCTGTCGGAGTCAACTAGGGACCTAAAACCTAGTAATGATACCATAAGGTCACCTGTCCAGCTTCTTCTAAGAAGAAGTGGTGACCCCATTCGAACCCCGCGATGCCTTTCCCAGGTAACCAATCTTGGCCGGGTACAGGGTAATGACAATATCCAACTCCTTACGGGGAGCTGGAGGTGGAATTTCCTACACAAAAGCCATGACAAGCACTGTCTCATCCTCATTTCGCATTCCTATTTTTTTTTTATGTAGATAACTATGATTATTGGAGCTTAAAAATAACTACTTACAAGTTCAAAGAAATGAGGGATTTAGACTATTTGTGAATAGAATCTAGCAGAAATTAGAAAATAGGTGACACGTTCAAAAGCCAGAACAACCAGAAAAGCACACAAAACCATCAGAAATCATCCAATTTTTAAGGTGGATTTCATGTATCAAAAGAACTTTTTTTGGGACCCATAGCATATCAAATCAAAGCTTATCGAACGTAGGTTGATTGTCTAGAGCACTTCAAAGTAACATAACAAGGTTTAAGACCTCAAATCATCCCTAGTAGAACCTATGTTTGAAACCTATGATTTTTGTAGTACTAAGTGAACATGAAAAATCTTGTCTCAAGGGAGCCGTCCATCTGTTCTTGGGCCTAGAAGAGAATCCTACACCTAAGATCCGAGTTCCAACTCTACTTCCAATGGAGGATTGGAGATGGCCAGTCAGTCTCCCTTTGGTTTGACCACTAGCATCATAGAGGTCCTTACACCTTCTTTGCTTAGATCAGATGATCCTAAATTCGGGCTTATCCAAACATGCCATGGTGGCTGATCTTTTCTCACCAGTGGGACAGGATTTCAAGGCAATGCTTGAATCTTGGGAAGAGCCCCTTCCCCTCCTTTCTAAGGCATCGGATCGTTTTATTTGGAGCGACAGCCCTTCAGGTCTTTTCTTGGTCGCCTCGGCGTGGCATATTATTAGAAGAAGGAAGGATAGGGTTAATTGGGCATCCTTTATCTGGAATAAGGTTATCACCCCGAGATATTAATTCAATCTCTGGCTTATTATAAAGAACCGTCTTCCCACTCAAGCCCTGCTTATGTCGTATGGCAAAATTGGGAATGAGGTTTGTGCTTTTTGCAAGTTGATGCCAGATTCCATTGATCATCTCTACTTCGGGTGTTGCATCACCGCTAGCATGGCTTTCTTTTGGGCGACTAAATGCAATCTCCATTGGCGGAACATGACATGGTCCGACAACCTTCAGTGGGTAATGAAATTCCTTTTAGGTAAGGATTTTTATCGCTCCATTGGCCGGTTTTCGTTTGGTGCGCTTTGCCATCTTATTTGGAAGTATAGGAACAACATACTCTTCAAAGATCATAAATTGGCGGTTGCGACTGTCAAAAATCATCTTATCAAAGTGGTGACAGATAAGGCATTAACCTTCAAGAATATTGAAGATAATCCTAGAAACAGAAGGCTCCAGTGTAACTAGGGGATAGATCCGTGCATCTTCTCTCCAACTCCGGCGGATATTTAGGCTTTTGAGGAGTGGATTCGAGACAGCTGTAGATGGGATGAGGTTCTCGGGCGATTGCTACAGTCTACCGCCTATTCTTTCGGATCCGACCATCTTCGCTGGATTGGCTTCTAATCGTCTTCGGCGGTGTCTCCTGACTTGGTGTTTTTTCTTTCTGTCTTTTGTTTAGGTGAGGTTGGAGTCCTTTGGCCCAACGTGGCCTTTCTCTGCCTGTTGTTTAGGCTTTTCCTTGCTTTGGCCCGCTCTTGCGGTTTCTTTTGCATCCGGCACCCTTCCACTCACTTCGACTTGGTGTCGTGTTGAGTGCAAGTTTTGTGACGTTGGATCTTGTGTAAATGTTGGCTCAAAGCTCATTATATTAATTATTCTTACCTTTAAAAAAAAAAATCTTGTCTTAATCTCATCTTCAATTGTCACAACATCATCAAATCTCATCATATAACATCTAAATCACAGATCTAAACATGTGATATCAACCTAGGATTCGAATCCTAGCCCCGATCGACTAACTAGATCTTGCCTAATTGGATTCAAGTTTCAGATATCTACCTTTGTGCAATTTTGATGGAACAAATTCGATCAGATGACGATCAAAGCACCGCTATGCCTCACGAAAGTCGAGGATCGTCGAAAGAACGCTGAGTGACACCGGAGTGGTTGGATCAGTGTCGATTGGACCATCAGTTCACGGTTGGAAAGGACTAGGTCTAACCCAAGGGAAGAATGGCCATTGGAGCTCATCCGATGACTATCCAACCAAGCCCCAACCACCAGAGGGTCGAGGTCATGTCCAAGAATAGATCGGGGGTGGTTGGATCACCAATGGACCATCGTTGGTCGTCAATCGAAGCAGCTAAAATCGATGGTTCAATCATCGGCGTGGATGCCGGTGATTTGTAGCCGTGAGAAAAGCTTCCAGATAGGGAGCTCTAGGCGATGGATGAGACGACTCTTGCTTTGATGGGGATGAGGTGATGGTGGACGGTGGTGTGGTGCAGAAGACCGCCGGCGAGAGGCCAGGACGGGTGATGGAGGGAATGGCCCCGCATGCCAAGAGAGAGAGAGAGAGAGAGAGAGAGAGAGAGAGAGAGAGAGAGATTTTAGAGGTTTATGTATTTCTAGATATGGAAAATGCACTAAATAAGCCCCTTTAAGTTTTGGAGGGAAAAATACTTATATACCTCCCCTTCAAGATCAAATCTCAACCATCAATTCAAGCAGATGGTCAAAACTTGATTGAATTGCCTAATTAATTATGATGGTGTTGTTCTGCCAAAATCAGAAGTTTAAACTGAGTTTGCGATTAAAGCATAATTAGGGGCAATTTTGTAATTTCAAAAAATTCAAGGACATTTTTGCAAAATATGGAAAGTTGAGGGGTGTAGGAATGAAATACTCACGACGGGGAGCTTAGGGGTGGTGGCCAACCACCAAGAGCCAGCGGAGGGCTAAATCGGCCTTCTTCACTAATGGCCGGCTAGACCAGTCGGATCAGTCCAAGCCGGTTCGATTGGTTCGATCATGGTTTGGGTGGCTTGGTCCATAGGTTCTAAATTTTGTGCAATTTAGTCCTTGGAAGAAAATCTTGTCCAATTTAAGGAAAAACAGTTCAATTTTATAGAAATTAGGCCAATTAAACCATGCAAATACAATTCAATAATTTTCTATTGCCATAATTACTTGATTTACATGAGAAAAAATTGGACCTATATACATTGGACTTTCTAGGCAACATTGGATAATTTCACGTGATTTCTTGATTGAAATCGCAAATTAATTGAAATTGAAAATTCAATTAATATCGCAAGGCATCTATTGGATTAATTGCTTGTACCTAGGGCGACCTATTATATCCAAATTGACTTTGAATTAATGGCATGAATTTTATGCTAAAAATGAATCGAGGATTAATGATGAAATTGAACCTTAATTCGTGAAATTGAACCTTAATTTCAAATAGGTCAACTTGAATTTATTCAATTGAATTTGATTAACTTGATTTTCCTATGTTCAAGAATGCTAAATTCCCCAATTGACAAGTTCTCGAATGAAATTCCATTCACATTTATCTCACAAAAAAGAGTAGAATGGAAGTATCCTTTTTGCAACTCATGAAAAATTGATTTGGACTCCCTAATTAGGGCTAAAAGGGACAATTTGCATTTCGACATGATCGTTCTTGAAATTGAATGAATGAGCAAATAGCTAACGATCCCTAGATCAAATGTTGTAAAAGGAACTAAGTCTAATTATGATTACAACGAAAGAAATTTTATTTTTGGCTGATTTTGAACCTAAAATTGAAAAATTCAGAATGCAAGGTTCTTAATTAATTTTCGCAAAATTTTCGATGCTACAGTCAAATTGAAATTAAAATAAAGTGATTTTTGGATTTTTCAATTTTTCAATTTTTTGGTTAAGGGTTTGAGCAAGTCAACCATTTCCGTAAAAAGTTAATTTTTGGGTCAAATTTTGAAATTTTCAAAAATTAACTTGACTAAAGTGAGATTAGGACCGTTTATGATCTTTTTGTGTAAAAAACCAAATTTTGACTTGGAATTGACTTTTAGTCAAAGACTTGACCCAAAAATCAATCAATGAAATTGAGTGGGAAATTGTTTAACAATGACAAAACAATAGAAATAAAATGAAAAACGACATTTTTTGTTCGAAAAACCGGCTCCATCACTATCAAAAGCCCTAATCTCAATTTTTTACATTTAATGATTTGTCGGCTAAAAAATCAGATGTCAACATTTATTTATCATTGGATCAAAACCTCTTATATAAATGAATATTCGACAGAAAGTCAACACAGATAGTTAAAAAAAAAAATCAGCTTAAGCTTATAAATATCCAAATTTTTAAGGCTATGATCGCAGGTGGCGGGAGCACCAACCATATTCACATCCGTCCGGGCCCACTTGCGGAGAGGAAAGTTCGCCTCATCCTCACACCAACACCTCGGGTATGATCGTGATATTTAACAGAAAATCAACACCGAACATTCAATCTAAACATAATTGCGCTTTGTCTTTCCTCAAGTTCTATATACGAAGAGGCTCCGCATCTCCCTCAGCACAACTTCATGGTCCTCTCCTGTACTCGGTTTTCCATTCTCTCCCTACAGAAATGACCAGCCACGCCTCAAACAAACTTGACGGCAAAGTAGCCGTCATCACTGGTGGCGCGAGCGGCATCGGTGAGGAGGCGGCGCGTCAGTTGACAAATCACGGCGCATATGTCGTGATTGCAGACATCCAAGACAAAAAGGGCCACGATCTTGTGTTGTCAATCGGATCCCACCGGTGCACCTACATCCATTGCGATGTCACGGATGAGCATCAGGTGAAGTCCTTGGTGGAATCAACTCTTCAATCAAATGGCCACCTAGACATCTTGTTTAGCAATGCAGGCATAATGAATAACATCAAACAAGACATTCTGGAGTTCGACATACCTGCTTTCGAGAGCCTGTTTGCCGTCAATGTTCGGGGAATGGCCGCCTGTGTCAAGCACGGGGCTCACGCCATGGTGGCGGGGGGCATAAAGGGAAGCATAATTTGCACGGCGAGCGTCGCTGCCAGCAATGGACACAAGAATCGGGTAGACTATGTGATGTCTAAGCATGCCGTGCTGGGTTTGGTGAGGTCGGCAAGTAAGCAACTTGGAGCATACGGTATACGCGTGAACTGTGTCTCCCCTGGACCGGCCGCAACACCATTACTCCGTGGAGTGTACGGCGTGAGTGAGGAGGAAATCGAGAGGATGTTCGAGTCAAGTTCAAACTTGAGAGGAGTGCTGAAAGCGAAGCATGTGGCGGATGCCGTGGTGTTCCTTGCTTCTGAAGAGGCCGAATTCATCAACGGCCACAATCTGGCGGTCGATGGTGGATGGGCCGGAATTAGATAGGCTATCCTGAGGAGACTAGATATAAAAGTTGCAAACTCTTAACTCGCCTTGGCTTGGTTTGCCGCTGTAGCAATATAAATCCGGAGAAATAATGAAATCCAGCTGATGCTATCTTGTTTGTGAAAGGAATACTTTGCCTTGATTTTTAAATTCGGCGACTCGGTTGGTGATTTGATTAAAAGGTATGCGTTGATGCTTGTTGAATTCAACCAAAGGAATAGCCAAAAGTCCTGCTATGCCAAGAGGTAATGAAATCCCAATCATTTATACTCTATTTTGTTTTGCTGGACTTGGCGGTCCTCGTCCGTCCTCATTCCTCACCAGACCCGATCAATCTTTAATTTTATTTTTATATTAGTTGTAAACGACTATTCAATTGGAATGCTAAATGATTTGTAGTGTTGTCGATCTAACACATCTTTGAAAGGACAAATACATATCATTCTTGGTTTAGGTTACACAACGAGACTCCATAATTTTTTATGGTATTGGTTTTTCCCTCCTCATGGTGGTTTGTCAGACGAGCTTCCGCTCCCTAGTCCGACCAATGAGCCACAGCGCTGCCCCTCCGGCTCCACCGCCGTTGAGTCGCTGCCCCCTCCCGACTACTCTTTTTCTCTCCCTCTGAATCATGACTGAACCCTTGTGCGACAAACCACCGTGCAGGCTCCGCTTCTGTTGTCGCGAAGTTCATTGGCTGGCCATGGTGGTTCGTTGGTTGGACAAGGACTTGGGCGAAGAGAGAGAGTCTGGTGAGACAAAGCATGAGAGGAGAGAAAAGAGAGAGGAGAGTGTGTGAAGGGGAAGCAAAAGAGAGAAAAGCGCGTAGAGAGAAGAGAGAGGGAAAGAGGAGAGGAGCTTATTGTTTGCGATTTTATCTGTTTCCGTATGCGTATTAAAATAAAAGGGTTGGCGATGCGTCCTAGGACGTCGCTATTTAATCGACAAAGTGAGGGATGGGTGCGTGCCTGAAAATCGGGGCATGACAGATTGAGCCTCGCTAGATCAGACAAGACCGAGCTCACACGACGCCGGTGAGCTGAAGCCTCAAAAGATTCAACCACCTAGGTGAGGCTCGAGCCTCATCGGAGGTCGCCAAAACCTTGCCAATGTCTGGCAACATCGGGCGAGGCTTAGCCTTGCCCAAGTGGTTGGATCTAGCTAGGCATGAGTTCATTTGAGGCCGATCAAGGCAAGGTTGAGCCTTGCCGGGCTTGGGCCTCACCATAGGCCAGCGAGGCTCAACCTCGCTGGAATCTAGATAGCTTGCCTTGCTGGCTTGTGGCGAGTCTCTAGCTCGCCTGTGGCTAGAATGAAAATAATTAAAAAATCAATTTTTAAAAAAAATAAATAAAAGAAAAATAAAAGGAAAATGTTTTCAAAAGTGAGGTGAAAGAAGTTGTAGAAAATGTTTTCCTCTTTTTCAAAAGTGGAAAGCATTTTCTCCAATCTCAGATGATTTTTTCCCTTCATAGAAAATGTTTTCCCTAGCTAATTCATTTATTATGAAATGAACGTTGAAAAATTTGAAAAAGTTTTCCTGGAAGTTATTTTTCGTAAAAAGAATTGAGTCTAAAATTCTCATAAAGCCCCGACCATGCTCATTGAAATTTGCCCATTGATCACCTCTATACCTATCCTCCTCCTTGACCTCAGGGCTCTTTGCTGGGGCCATTCCCTACACTGAAAATGAGATCGCGTCACCAATCCACTTGCTTGTTGGTGAGTCAATTCTTATTTTTTTAGATTAGTTACATATCAATCACAAAAGATGCTAAGTAAGATAAATTACTTGTAGCGCAGGAGATCTTACATATCTTTGAAAAGACAATGAAACATCTTGAGTCACAACGAAACATCCTATGATTTTTATGGTATTTGTCTTTCCCTCCTCGCAATAATCAAAAGTCCAAGGAGAAAAATGAGTGGAGGCAGTTTGTGCAGTCTTGCATGAATGAAATAAGCGCTCTCGTCCAAAAGCCCCCCTCTTCGTCGCCAAACGCAGCAGAGTCCGTCTGTGTCCGATTGCCACCACATAATTGAGCTTCAGCGATTGGGTTAAAGCAGGGAAGAGAGAGATAGAGAAAAGACGACCGAACATAAGGATCCGACTGACACAGGGATCAGACCCAAATCCACAAGCCAAAGCATGGGTATCAACGCCTCTACCGAGCCTCAAAGCCGACAAACTGTTCTCACAAAAAAGCAACTATTTTGATGTTGATATGCAGTATGCACTAAAAATGATCCGTAACCTGAGTGAAACTAACATAGACCTGATTTGTCCATTTCGTTGAACTTGTGGAGATCAATTTCATGAAGGTGCTCATATAATTAAAGTAAGGGAGGGATTAAAATCTAGATTATCGCTTTACATGTAGACATATTGAGAATTAACGAAATAACATCAAACTTGATCAGATTTTGTTCAAACAGAAACGAGATCTACAAGAATTTGTTCTAAATCAAAGTGAACATAGACAAATAATTTGGATCTCACCTTGACAACGTGATTAAAAGATGCGCACTGAGAGCGAACCCACGATAGGATCCGGAGGTCTAGTCGCTAGTGAATGGGCCAGTGAAGAGGTCTCGAGCGAAGTCTAAGCTATTCGTACTCTCCCGGTCGGAAAACAGTGCACAATAGAACTTGGTTGTGCAATGGTAGAAGTGACTGAGTGATCAGCAACGTGTAGAGTCTAGATTTGAAGGAGACAAACACCGCGATGAAAGCCAAGGAGTCACTCTTGGCAGAAGGAACATTCTTTCCATTCGCTCAAGCCTCACCATAATACTGCAGATGAAATGTGTATTTTAGGGTTACATGGGTTCCTGGTTTGGTTCTTGGTCCAGCCTCAGTCCAATTCTCAATCTGGTTTTTGGTTCCTGATCCTGCTGATTCGGTTTCCGTCCAGGAGTTGGGAATTAAACCACATAGTGCATGTTCCCAAAATTATAGAATGGGGAACCTAACCGATTTCTGCCAAATCGGTTCCCACGACCAATTCATGATTCTACTCGAGAACCATGTGCTCTTGTAATACAAGAAATTGTTGTTTCTAGAGACAAGAAAGACCAATCGACTCAAAGATAATTTGGAAATTGTGAAGTACCTTCTCAAGAATACAAAGCCTACACAGGTCTTTTTTCTCCAAAGATCTATGACTTTCTATTTATCATCCATGTTCGGATATGCGTGTGTACAAACAATTGATATTTAAATAAAAAAGTAATTTAAATCATTTTGTTACAAAATGTTTGAATGATTAAATAATGCAAAAAAAAAATTATTGATAAAAATACATGTTAAGAACTATGTGTACGACCACCCACCGTTGCAGCGTAGAGGGTAGAGCTTGTGTTCTCCACCGAGGAGAACTAGGTTTGAAGCCCCTGCGAAGCAGGGAGGCTGAAGCGTTGTGTGGTGCCTTGCCCGGGGTGCGTGGCTGGTGGTTTCCTATGTGTCTTCCTAGGGTTTACTTTCCGGCTACTGGCCGTGCGGGGGTTTCTTGGGTCACAAAAAAAAAAAAAAAAGAACTATGTGTATGAATATTTATGAAAAGAAGAAAACAAAGCTTTAACTTGTGTTAACAGTTAACTGACCAGATACATTCAATCCCCTTATTCCACCAGGACCAAAAGCACAAGTAGAGAAAAACACAAGATCTAGATAGAGAAGCCTTAACCAACACTTATCCTAAAAAAGAGGAAATTTACTGGGATATCCAAATAGGAGAACATGACTTGAAAGGAGAATCTCAAGCTGCCCTTTCACTTTTGAGCATGGATCCAAAAGGGCATAAAAAAAGTGTAGGGAAATTGTTTCTCGGATCATTGTTATCCAAAGGAGTTGATGAAAATGCGTTCGTCTTTGAGCCAATAAAGTTTCAGCCATGAAAATTTGCTCCTTTAGTAACTTCCAACTGAATTCATTGACTATTTGCATTTCATTGACACAAGATGCAATATTAATTGAATCTGGAAATTATGCAATTAATTTCTACCTTGTGAGGAAAACTAAAGGACCAAATTTGGCTTCTGCAAAAGGTATGGCCGAAGTAACATGAACACGTGACACGACACAACACGATACGCCGACACGTCATTTCTCAAAAATAAAGAATTCCGATATGTTATGACACGTTATTATTAAATAAATATTTTTATTTTTAATTCATTTGAATAAATAAATAAAGAGTTTACAATGAATTTATACTAATAATATTAATATATCTATTCATAAAAAAATTGAAAAACATATTCATAGTTAATGCGTAACCATATTTAGGAACATATTTTTTACTTTAATAAAAATTATGAATAAGACTAATGACTAACAAAAAAAAATCAACTTTATTTAAATAAATCTATAATATTTTATAATCATCAAAATTTATTATTATTTAATATTCAATATTTTTATTTTTCGAAATAATTTTTTAACTCATTTACTTATTTTTATAACAAAAATAACTTTACTACTCAAAATTATTTTCCTCTCTTTTTTCTCTAAACTTTAGGCCCTGTTTGGCAACCATCCAAACATGGCCAAATTCTAATTCTTTGTTCCCGGAATCAGTTTCGGCCTAGAATCGCGTTTGATGAAATTTTTATTCCCAGGAACAAATTTGTTCCCGGGAACAGATTGGGAATAGAATCAAGAACCAAAAAAAAGTTGATTCTTATTCCGGGAACGAATTTGAGAATCAAAATTAATAAATTTTCTTCTTCCCTTCGGCCATCTCGCGACCGCCGTCCACCACCGCCCGCCACCATCCGCCGTCTGCCACCGCCATCCACCGCCGCCGCCGCCGCCGTCCGCCGCCGCCGCAGCCGGTCCGGCGAGCTCGCCAAACCAGGGCGAGGTCCAGCGAGCTTGCCGGAGGCAAGCCTAGCCACCGGCGAGGCTCAGCCTCCCCAGATCTGGTGAGGCCGAGCCTCGCCGGTGGCTAGGCGGGCCTCGCCGGGTCTGGGCGAGGCCTCGGCGAGGCCGGGCGAGGCCCGCCTCGCAGGGACTGGGCAGGGGCTGGGCGAGCCTCACGACGCCCAGCCCCACCGGTGGCCAGGTGAGGCTCGCCTAGCCACCAGCGAGCCTCGCCCAACCCCGTCGGTGGCCTGGCAGGCCTCGCCCAACCCCGACGAGGTCGGCCTGGCCACCAGCGGGGCTAGGCGAGCCTCGCCCGGCTGCCGTCGAGGCTCGGCCAACGAGGGCCGGCCTCGCCGAGGGCTAGCGACGCTCCGTGAGGTCGCTGGCCCTCGTCTTGCCGATCACCGGTCCGGCAACCGGCTAGAAGAAGAAGATGATGATGATGAGAAAAAGAAAAGAAAAAAGGAAAAAAAAAAAGAAAAAGAAAAGAAAATAAAGGAAAATGAAAAGAAAAAAATTAAAAAATTAAAAAAAGAAAAGAAAACAAAGGAAAAAAGTAAAAAAATTATTTAAAAATTAAAAGAAATTGATTTGGAACAGAATTAATGAACACGGTACCAAACGCAATTCTATTCCAGAATCAGAAATTTTGGACAGTTACCAAACGGCTTAAAATGCTTAGAATCAGTTCCTTTGAACAGAATAAAAAAGAATCAGTTCTAATCAGAATCAGTTCCCAGGAACAGAATCGTTACCAAACGCGCCCTTAGTCTCCAAAAAATTATTTCCCTCTCTGTTTCTCTCTCCCCTATCCCCCACGAAACCCCAAAATCTTTCCTCGATTTTTTCCCTTCTCTCTCTCTCTCTTCCTCTCCCCCATTTCTCTCTCTCCTATCCCCCACGCCACCCCAAAATCTTTCATTGATTTCTTCCCTACTCTCTCTCTCTCTCTCTTCCTCCCCCACGACAGCACCTCACGCCACCTCAAGATCTTGCCCTTGATTTCTTCCGTGCTCTCTCTCCCCCCCTCCCCCTCGACGGCACCTGCTCCCCCTGCTACGTGCCCCCATCAATCATTCCCAACCCCCGCCCCCATCAATCACCTCGCCTCCACCCTCCATCATCATCCTTTATCTCGACACGCTCCACGTGTTGGCGTGTCCAGATAAAGGTTGACCGCATGTGGGGAAATCCGACATGTGTTGATTATGAGTCCGAGCACGTCGGAGCGTGTCTGTCGGACACGACATAGAAGTTCCAGCAACGTGTCAGTGCTTCTTAACTCATCCTCACACCAACACCCATATGCTGCGAACTGTATGTCTTATTGCGAGCAATGTGACAAGGATTCAGCGAGCTTTTAATGTAACAAGCCTAAATTGATTAAAGAGTCCATATCAATTAGATTGTAATAGCCTACCAATAACTTGCCAATTTTGTCCATATCCGAACCTCGGGTATGATCGTAATATTTAACAGAAAATCAACACCGAACATTCAATCTAAACATAATTGCGCTTTGTCTTTCCTCAAGTTCTATATACGAAGAGGCTCCGCATCTCCCTCAGCACAACTTCATGGTCCTTTCCTGTACTCGGTTTTCCATTCTCTCCCTACAGAAATGACCAGCCACGCCTTAAACAAACTTGACGGCAAAGTAGCCATCATCACTGGTGGCGCGAGCGGCATCGGCGAGGAGGCGGCGCGTCAGTTGACAAATCATGGCGCATATGTCGTGATTGCAGACATCCAAGACAAAAAGGGTCACGACCTTGCGTTGTCAATCGGATCCCACCGGTGTACCTACATCCATTGCGATGTCACGGATGAGCATCAGGTGAAGTCCTTGGTGGAATCAACTCTTCAATCAAATGGCCATCTAGACATCTTGTTCAGCAATGCAGGCATAATGAATAACATCAAACAAGACATTCTGGAGTTCGACATACCTGCTTTCGAGAGCCTGTTTGCCGTCAATGTTCGGGGAATGGCCGCCTGTGTCAAGCACGGGGCTCGCGCCATGGTGGCGGGGGGCATAAAGGGAAGCATAATTTGCACAGCGAGCGTTGCGGCCAGCACTGGATTCGAGAATTGGGTAGACTATGTGATGTCTAAGCATGCCGTGCTGGGTCTGGTGAGGTCGGCAAGCAAGCAACTCGGAGCATACGGTATACGCGTGAACTGTGTCTCCCCTGGAGTGGTCGCAACACCATTAGTCCATCGAGTGTTCGGCGTGAGTGAGGAGGAAGGCGAGAGGATATCCGAGTCAAGTTCAAGCTTGAAAGGAGCGCTGAAAGCGAAGCATGTGGCTGATGCCGTGGTGTTCCTTGCTTCTGAAGAGGCCGAATTCATCAACGGCCACAATCTGGCGGTCGATGGTGGATGGGCCGGAATTAGATAGGCTATCCTGAGGAGACTAGAAATAAAAGTCGCAAACTCTTAACTCACCTGGGCTTGGTTTGCCGCTGTAGCAATATAAATCCGGAGAAATAATGAAATCAAGCTGATGCTATCTTGTTTGTGAAAGGAATACTTTGCCTTGATTTTTAAATTCGGCGACTCGGTTGGTGATTTGATTAAAAAGTATGCGTTGGTGCTTGTTGAATTCAACCAAAGGAATAGCCAAAAGTCCTGCTATGCCAAGAGGCAATGAAATCCTGGTCATTTTTAACTCTATTTTGTTTCGTTGGACTCGGCGGTCCTCGTCCATCCTCATTCCTCACCAGACCCGATCAATCTTTAATTTTATTTGTAGATTAGTTGCAAACGACTAGTCGTTAGGATTGCTAAACAATTTGTAGTGCAGTTGATCCAACTCATCTTTGAAAAGACAAATAAACATCATTCTTGGGTTAGGTTACACAACGAAACTCGGTTTCTCTCCTCTCTCCTCTTTGCAATCTCTCTCTCTCTCTCTCTCTCTCTTCTCCCCCTGCTGTGCACGCTCTATGTCACACTTTTCAGCATGGATCCAGAGAGGCATCAAAGAGTATAAAGAAATGGTTTCTCTAATCATTGTTATTAAAAGGAGTTGATGATATTACCCACAAAAATGCATTCGCCTTTGAGTCAATTATAATTTCAGGCGTTAGGAGACTCATGCGAATTTGCACCCTTAAAAACTATCGAGCCCACTTATCTTCCCTATCTCCGAAAAGTATATTAAGAAATTTATATACCAAATAACATGCAAAATATTGAATATGATTCACTTATTAAGGTCAATTGGAGTTTGTCATATTCTTCAACATATCCACATGCTAGTATGATGTCCATGTGAAACATTGAGCCTCACAGACACATCACCATTGGGAGAAGGTAGGAAGGCGAGAGGCAGACCGCTATAGAATGGCAGCTTTCCGAAGCTTCTTAGACGCTTGCTCGCTGATGGATATTGAAAGTAAGGGTTGCTCCTTCACCTGGTCAAACAATAGGGAAGGTAATGAACTAGTAAAAAAGAGACTAGACAGAGCAATATGCAATATGGAATGGAGAACTATTTACCCTAATGCGGAGGCCTTTGCTTTCCCGGCAATAGGGTCCGACCACAGTCCTATCCTTTTATCCTTAAATCCACCAGAGTTGCGAAGGAAGAAACCTTTTCGCTTTGAGACATACTGGCTAGAACATCCAGAATGTGAGAATGTGGTCAAGTAAGCTTGGAATGGAAATCACATAGATACACTCACTATGGCATGCAAAACAAGGCGGGTGGCTGCTGAATTAAGTAAATGGAGTAGGAGGATCTTCCATAATGCTCAAAAACAGATTCATCCACTCAGGTGCAGGCTCCAAACTTTGATGAACAATTCTGCAAGGGAGCAAAATAGAGAGGAAATCAACCACATTACAAGGAAAATTGAAGAACTATGGCGACAAGAAGAGATGTATTGGTGTATGAGGTCACGAATTCAATGGTTGAAGTGGGGAGACCAAAATTCCAAGTTTTTTCATGCTACAACAGTGCAGAGGAGACAACGTAACAAAATCTCCATGCTACGAATCAATGATCAGACCTGGTGTAGGGACCTCTCTACCCTCAAACAACATATTTGTGATTTCTATCAATCCCTTTTTAGTTCGATGGGAGAAAGGAACTACCAACTAGTATTAGATCAATGCACAGCGATGGTGCATGAGGATATGAATGCTGACCTGATCAAAACAGTTACACGAGATGAAGTAAAAGCAGCAGTTTTCCAGCTAGGGGCTATAAAAGCACCGGGCCCAGACGGACTTAATGGAGTATTTTATCAGAATCACTGGCCTATTATACATGAAGACATATACAGCATGGTTTATTCTTTCTTTGAGCAAGGTACTTTTGATCTTGTGCTTAATAGAACGCATATTACCCTTATCCCCAAAGTCACAAATCCAGAAGAGATCACCCAATTTAGGCCTATAAGTCTATGTAATTTTAATTACAAGATCATAGCAAAGGTGTTGGCCAATAGACTGAAACCATGGCTTCTAGACCTTATTTCAGTAGAGCAAAGTGCCTTCTTAAAAAACCGCCAGATACAGGACAACATTATCATAGTCCAGGAGGTGATACATCAAATTAGGGTGAGAAGGAGAAGACGAAATTTTCAGGCCATCCTAAAACTCGACATGCAGAAGGCTTATGACAGGGTCGAGTGGGATTTTTTATGTGATTATATGCTGAAATTGGGGTTTAATGCTAAGTGGGTAGGCTGGATAAAGTATTGCATCTCATCGGTGTCTTTTAGCATCCTGGTTAATGGAGAACCCTCTGTTGTCTTTCGACCTACCCGAGGAATTCGACAAGGCGATCCTCTTTCCCCCTACCTATTTATTATCATGGCCAATGTCCTATCAACACTTATGGGAAAAGCAATTTCAGATGGAAGCATTAGGGGTATCAGCTTGAACCACACATGCCCAACTCTCTCACATCTTCTCTTTGTTGATGATGTAATTTTTTTCCTAAATGGAACGATTGGAGAAGCTCAGAATGTGGCTAACGTGCTAAATCAGTATTGCTATGTGTCGGGACAAGCAATAAATCTAAACAAATCAGGGCTGTTCATAGGAAGAGATTGCCCACAGAGATTAAAGCAGAACCTAGCAGCTGAATTGAGAGTTCCACTTATAGATAAAACAGGAAAATACTTGGGTATTCCATCTGAATGGGGTCAAACCAAAAAGCAAATGTTTGCATGGATCCTCACTAAAGTTGAACGGAAACTCGAAGGATGGAAAGAGAGGCTGTTCTTATCAAGATAGTTATTCAAGCCCTACCTCAATATGTTATGTCTATATTCAAGATTCCAGCATCTATTTGCAGGACTATTGAGCAAAGAATAGCTTCCTTTTGATGGAAACATAATGCAGCTAGAAGAGGTATATACTGGAAAAAGTGGGAAGATCTGAAAAGAAGGAAAGATTGTGGGGGCCTTGGTTTTAAAGATTTAATGGCCTTTAACAAAGCAATGCTGGGGAAGCAAGCTTGGAGATTTGTTCAAACACCGGATGCATTATGGTGCAAAGTGCTCAAAAGCATTTATTTCCCTAGAGGAGACTTCTGGTTAGCAAACAAAGGCTGTCGACCTTCTTGGGGGTGGCAAAGTCTATTGATGGGAAGAGAAGCGATTGAGCCTGATTCTAGATGGGCAATGGGGGATGGGCAACACATAAGAATACGACAGGATACTTGGCTACCGTCCGGAAAACTATATGGCCCTGCAAATCGAAATGAACCAAGGGTGGTGGCTGATTTAATTGATCAGGAGGCACGTGAATGGGATGTCCAAAAAGTGAACAACCTATTTGAGGAAGAGGTTGCTACAGAAATCCTAACCATTCCTATCAGCATAACACCTTCTTCAGACAAGCTAGTATGGATTGCAAACAGCGCTAGAACCTACACTGTGAAAAGCGGCTATAATAGAATACACAACAAGGCTGCCACTACCAATCCAAATATACCATCATCTTCCTACCAAATACCCAAGGCGCTATGGCACGAGATATGGCACATTCAGACATTTCCCAAAATTCGCTTTTTCCTTTGGAATCTATGCACCAATACACTTCCTACGAAGGAAAATTTGTATAGAAGGCAAATGCTAAACGACCCTACCTGTCAGGTGTGCAGACAAGCCCCGAAATCAGCAGAGCACCTATTCACTCTCTGCGCCTGGACCAAGAACATATGGTCAGATCCTTCTCTCCATGCCAACACATCCCTAGAGCGAATCACCCGTATAGACAAGTGGATTGTCGAAAACCTAACCTCACGAGCCGATCAACACTCAAAAGCCCTGTTCGCGGGAGCACTCTGGCAGATCTGGAAGTGCCAAAACAGAGCGATCTTCCAAGGACGCCAACCAAACCCTACGGAAGTTAAAGCTGAAATGAGCCTTACAGCAGATCTCTTCCTGAAATGGAACAAACCGGGGAAGGAAAATGGACAAAACTCACCGAATACCCACAATCCAGAGCTGAAATGGAAACCACCTGCAGCAAAGGAGATGAAAATCAACGTCGACTGCTCCTGGTGTGAGTCGACCAAGGCGGGTTCGATTGCGGGAGTTTGCAGAAACAGCGCCGGAACCCTCACCCATGGATTCGCGAAGCCGATTTTTGCTCCGTCCGTGTGGGTCGCCAAAGCCCTAGCCTTAAGAGAAGCGGTACTTTGGGTGAGAAACAAAAGACTCGCACGAACAGGGGAGGACTTGCAACTTCAAGAAACTGATCTGCACGTGGTTATTTCATCAGATAACTTATCTCTCACAAACAGCTTATCAGGCCTAGAAGAACCACCATGGCTGGGCTGGCCCATTGTAACAGACTGCAGAGGAATTCTGGGCCAACTAAATGGAGTATCCATCACCTATGAGCCACGAGACACCAACAAAGCCGCGGACTGGGTTGCCAAGGCCCACCGAACCAACTCACTTCCTAGCAATTGGACAGCTAATCCTCCTCTCTCTTTATGTTTGATCTTATGTTTAGACATGCCTACTTATGGTACCCCTTTAGCGGGTTAGTAATGAAATTATCATCTATCAACCAAAAAAAAAAAATACATCCGCATGAGAGAGACCAACCCAAAAACGATGTAAGATAATTTAACCGAATCCTTCGATTATTTGCCTTTCATAGACACAAGATGCAATTATTTGGAATTTAGAAATTATGCAATTGATTTCCTCCTTAGGCGTGGAAAACTGAAGGAACAAATTTGGCTTCCGCAAGAGAGGTATACCTCTATTTTTGTCAGTTTCTGAACTTAGCATCTCTGGTGGTAGATTCCCTCTGGAAATCGGGATGAAGTTTTACCAAGTAGACAACCCAACAACTTCAATGCCGTTCTATTAAATAGTGAGATTCTGCCGATATCTTTAGGTGGGCAGTTGTATTTTGCACACCTATCAAATTATCCACTTGGCTTTTAACTAATACTTGTCGGTGTCTGAATTTATCTACCTCACTTGCCAAACGAATAGATATACTCGTCTAAGACAAGAAGAAGAAAGAATAAAGGAGTCCACCGCAAAAGTTTAATTTGGAAAATTTTCATGGTTAATTGATGAGAAAAAATGAATAAATGATTGAAAATATGCATTATTAACATTGATATCTAGGGAGAAAATTTTAAAAAATAATAATAATAGCAAAATTATTCAACGTATTAAAGAAATTAGTTTAAGCCTACGAATTACCAAACTTTAAGGATATGATTGCGAGTTGTAGCAGCGTGCCTCGGGGTAGGGCCATCCGTGTCCACATCCATCCAGGCCCACATGTGGAGAGGAAATTTTGTCCCATCCTAGCATCAAAACACATTGATTGCGAATTATATCCATTTTATTTAGAGCAACGTACGAGGATGATAAAACGAATCTAATTCCACTAAAATGTCGACATCAATCTGACTGTGGAAGCGTACCACTAACTTGCCAATTTTATTCATTATTGGATCCGAACCTAGTATAAATGAAATACTCAATAGAAAATCAACGCCGAACATTCAATGTAAACATAATCACGCTTTGTCCTTTCTCAAGTTCTATATATGAAGTGGCTCGGCATCTCCCTCGGCACAACTTCATAGGCCATTTCTGTATATTGGTTTTCCTTTCCCTGCCCATAGAAATGGCGAGCCGCGCCTCAAACAAACTTGACGGCAAAGTAGCCATCATTACCGGGGGCGCGAGTGGCATCGGCGAGGAGACAGCGCATCAATTGGCAAATCACGGCGCGTATGTCGTGATTGCGGACATCCAAGACGAAAAGGGCCACGACCTCACGGCATCAATCGGATCCCACCGGTGCGCCTACATCCATTGTGATGTCACGGATGAGCAACAGGTGAAGTCCTTAGTGGAATCGACTGTTCAATCAAACGGTCGCCTAGACATCCTGTTCAGCAATGCAGGCATACTAAATAACGCCAAACAAGACATCCTCGAGTTCGACATACCTGCTTTTGAGAGCCTGTTTGCCGTCAATGTTCGGGGAATGGCTGCCTGCGTCAAGCACGGGGCGCGCGCCATGGTGGCAGGGGGCATAAAGGGAAGCATAATTTGCGCAGCGAGCCTCTTTGCCAGCATTGGAAACGAGACTTACATAGACTATGTGATGTCTAAGCATGCCGTGCTGGGTCTGGTGAGGTCGGCAAGCAAGCAACTCGGAGCATACGGTATACGCGTGAACTGTGTCTCCCCTGGAGCAATCGCAACGCCGTTACTCCGTGGAGTGTTCGGCGTGAGTGAGGAGGAAGGCGAGAGGATGTTCGAGTCAAGTTCAAGCTTGAAAGGAGTGCTGAAAGCGAAGCATGTGGCTGATGCCGTGGTGTTCCTTGCTTCTGAAGAGGCCGAATTCATCAACGGCCACAATCTGGCTGTCGATGGGGGATGGGCAGGATAGGCTATCCTGTGGTGGAGACTAGCAATGAAAGTAGCAAACTCTGAAATCGCCTGGGCTTGGTTTGCTGCTGTAGCAATACAAATCTGGAGAAATAATGAAATCTAGCTGATGCTATCTTGTTTGTGAAAGGAACGTTTTGCCATTCGGTGACTCGGTTGGTGATTTGATGATAAGTATGCGTTGGTGCTTATTGAATAGCCAAAAGTTCTGCTATGCCAAGGGACAATGAAATCCTAATCTTTAACTCTATTTTTCTTTTGTTGGACTCGGCGGTTCTCGTCCGTCCTCTTCCTCACTAGACCCGATTAATTTTTTAATTTTATGTTTAGATCTGCTGTAAACGACAATTCATTAGGGATGCTAAATAATTTGTGGTGCAGATGATCTGACTCAGCTTTGAAAAGACAAATAAATATCATTCATGGGTTAAAATATGTAGCACTGATACGGACACGCGATACGATACGTGAACACATCATTTCTCAAAAAGCAAAGAATTCTGACACATTGAAACATGTTATATATTAAATAAATATTTTTATATATACGTGATAAACACTCCTTGTTGAGCCCATTGTCTGGGAAATTCTGGAGGGATCTTGAGAGTAACAAAGTATTCCTTTTCAGTAGTAGGAATAGGATGCTGGTCGAATTTGGAGGACTGGACATACTCCTTTACTTGCTTTGGGGTTTGGTGAATAAGCTGGCGGATGGAGCGGATGGGTGAAAATGATGAGTTTGGTTTTGCAAAAGCAGAATAAGGGTTCATGAGAGGGAGCTGGGTTTCAGAAATCTTGGTTTCATCACTAAGAGAGACTTCATAAAGATAGTCTATCTTAGAAGCATTAGAGACCCGAAACTCAGGAGGTGTTGAAGACGAAGATGAAGGTGTAAGAGAAACTGGTGCTTCGAGGATTTCTGGTTCTGTAGACATAATGTGAAGAAATCTTCTCAGCACTGGATTCACCTGTCAAGCGCATGGAATGGATAATATTAAAAATGAAACCATGGCTCTGATACCATGAATGGACCTAGACTTAGAACCAAGGAATGAGAGTAAATTTCCTGCAGGTATGCATCCCACAGTGGGCGAACAACCCCGTTCAAGCCCTTCAGGGACAGCCTTTTAGTAGGAAACCACTCAGCCCTTTAGTTCAGAGCCTAGAGACACTTAGAGATGCCAGGATGGAAACGTCTCTAACCTACCCAAGCTACATTTCTTGAAGGATCCTACCAGGCCAGAGAAGACGAGGGATTTTAGAAAGCCATGGAGAGATTCTCACAAAGCACACACTTTACTTCAGGGGACTCTGCCCAAAACAATACACCCTCCTTGCCTTATATAGGCAATAAGAGGTCACAATGACACACACAGGGACCAAGCTCACGGGTCCAGATACAAACAGGGGCACCGAAAGGGAATTATTCGCACACTATGAATAGTAACTGTACTGTGAACAGTACATTCCCTAGCCTAGTGCTACAGTAAAAATGAACAATGATTTTGCTACAGTGAAATTGTACTGACTCAACGGTCTCGTCCGTCACGAGCATTGTAGCTACAAACTGAGTCATCCGAGCTGTCTTCTAGGAGATGTGCCTCGTATTTCTGTTCAAGGGCTTCAAGGTCCTCTGGTGAGAGGATTTGATTCAGCCTTCGTGATGAGGATGCTTGATCATGAGCCCAATGAGATGCTTCTTCTTCAACCCAGTTTGTGTTTTCATCTTCTTGGGGTTTGGGAATTCTTGGCTGAGGCCAGTTGGATGGCTCTGCATAGAAGGATGTGTCCATGCTTTGAAATTGATCGTAGGGATCTTGGGACAGAGGTCCTCCAAAGCGTGCATAGGGGTCTTGGATAGATTGAACAATGTCATCTTCGCTTGTCATTTCAGGCTCTTGGGACGATGAGGCTTGTCTGTATTATCCGAGTGCTTCCTTAGCTTCTGGTGCTAGGTCATAATGATCCCACGTAGTGGGTGCATTATTCCAAATATCTTTGGGAATGGTCTTGTTTTCCTGGCATAGGATTCTCTGGAGATCTCGATATTCATGTTCACAAAGTCGAACAGATCTAGGATAAGATTTGTAAATCCGGGCTTCTCGGCTGTTCAAGTTAGGTTTATAGGATGTGATTCCTATTTCCAGTGGTGCATCAAGAATACTACCATTATTTCTGCAAAAATTTCAAGGACGTCGGAAAAACAGGATGGTATGAACCTCAGGATTTGGCATCATGGATCTCAATTCTTTTTCCAAGTCTTGTTTCCAACATGTAGGATGATAGAACCAATTTAGAAATTCTAAAAGATTTCTATCACTCTTTTTCAATGTTTCTTCCGAGCAAGAATATCCTTGTGAGGTTAGCAATGAATCTTCTGGTTGGGATTTCAAAACATTATTATGGTACTTCAAAAGCTATCAGATACTTATTGGTTAAGTACCATAATAATGTTTTGATCTGTTCAGGAAAATCATATTCCTTCCAGATAAGAGGATGAATGAATGGATAATTCATATTTAACCCGAAAGGATAAAGAATCGAACCTCCATTGAATCTGAATATGTCTGTGTGGCTTTGCCACATGAGGTTCTCCAAGTTCTCAGCAAGGCTGTCGTTCTGGATTTGTTGAATAATCTCCTGAGGGTATTTCCAGCTTTGTAAATCTTTGATGTTTTCGATTTTGTATTTTACTCCATAGTTTAGTGTATGGAAAGCAGGCCTTTTGATATACATGTTGATCTCAGCTGGTGCTTTTGGCCTTGATAAGAAGTCGGCAAATACATTCTTCTTTCTAGGAATATGCTTAGTTTCAAAGGAGTATTTTGAAAACCATTCAGCCCATCGAAGCAGTTGGGAATTTTGAATCTGTTTCTGTTTAAACTTGGTCATATGAGAGAAAGATGCCATGTCTAATTCTACTAGAAAGTGGTGGCCAATGAGATGAAACTCAAACTTTTTGATTGTATTTTTGACTGCTAAGATTTCTTTGAAAGTAGAATGGTAATGCATTTCAGCTTGGGAAAACTTTCCACTTTTATGAGCACAGGGGAGTCTCTTACCATCAATTTCTTCAAAAAGAACAGCTGCCCAGTATTCATCACTGGCGTCAGTTTGGAGAATTCTTTTGCCTGTTGATGGTATTTGTAATGGTGGGAGATTCTGCATAATCTCCTTAAGCTCAGCGACTACTTTGGTCTGATTTTTTCCCCAAGGTGGGGAATTCTTCTTCAGCATGGATTGCAAAGGGATTAGAAGTTTTGCAATATTTGGGACAAAAACCCTGAGATAATTAATTATCCCAAGAAATTGCTGGACTTGCTTTGTTGTGAAGTTATCCTGAGGAAACTTCAGTAATTCTTGAGCGATATGTGGCCCTGGGTAGTATGTTCCTTAGTTAAGGTGCATACCAAGAAATTCGATTTCTGTTTGGGCACTATTCATCTTTCTTTGGGAAAGCATAATGCCATGCTTTTTCACGATTTCTGCAAACTGCTCAAGGAGTTGACAGTGTGACTGCTCATCAGGGCTGTAGAGCAAAATATCGTCAATGTATACAGCTGCACTCGATAGAATTGGTTGGAAGATGCGGCACATGGCCTTTTGGAAAAGGGATGGTGTTACCTTTAAGCCCAAAGGAAGAACTCTCCATTGGAAGTGCTGGTTCGGAATACAGAATCCTGTTTTGGATCTATCTTCAGGATGGATGCCCAATTGCCAAAATCCGGCTTTGAGGTCGAATTTGGAATAGATGTGGGCTTTGGTTAGACCACTAAAGAGAGAATCTCTAGATGATAAAGGGAATTTATCATCTTGGAGGAAAAGATTGAGAGGTTGATAGTTAATCACCAATCTCATTTTTCCTCTGTTTTGCTCGGCACGCTTATTGACATAAAAGGCTTCACAAGCCCATTGTGAGTCAGAAACTTCAATAAGACCTTGTTGCAAAAGTTCCGAGCATTCCCTTTGAGCTAGAACTAGATGTTCTGGCTTCATTCCCATGTGGCTCGCCTTGGTTGGGTTTATGTCTTCATTTTTCTTAAAAGGAAGGCGAACAAAGAACTCTGGGTTTTCCCATAAAGGATGAGAGCACTTTTGAGCGAATTCTGCATGGGATTCTGAACAAGATTCTAATAATTTCTGCATAATCAGATCTAGTAGACTCATCTGGATGGAAAAGAGTCTTTGGATATTGACAAACTTAGAGAATTGATCTTTATACCTAAAACCTTTTCCAGGAATGATGCGAAGCTGAGAGATTTGAGTCATTATGTCCCACCCAATTATCAAGTCTTTATTGGGAAGGTTAGATCCAAAAATCTTTGCAGTTATAGAGCACTGCGAGAAGAACTAGATAGTTACAGGAGTGGTTCTGACATTTGTGGAGAAAGTATCTCCTGACGCAGAATTGAAGTATCTGGTGTAAGGAGTCTAGAATTCTTCAGGAGGAATTTTGGTATCTAGGATAGAAAACTTGCTCCTGTGTCAATGAGAGCAATAACAATGATAGGTTTGGCAAACTTTGATGTAAGGATTTTTACGGGGAAGTGTGGACAGTGAGTTTGACTTGAAAATATGTCAAGATTTGGTTCTGGGGGTGATGGTGATACATGGAAGATTTCTTCAGATTCTGGGTCTGACTTAGTCTCACTGGAGGTTTGGTAAGAGGGAATGGTACAAAGAGTTTGTTCAGATGGTTCTTCATCAGCAGAGAATAAGGATTCAATGTCGTCATTTTCGAGAGAAATACCTATTTCGTTCTCAATATGATGGATTAGATGATTCTGACATTTTCTCACTTGAGGACAATTTTTGGCAAAATGTCCTTTCTGATTGCAAATGTAGCAACGATTTGATTTTTTGTGGCTTGTGCGATCCTTTCTTTTGCGTAGGTATCGCCATTTCTTCTTTTTCCGGAAATGCTTGGAGCCATGTTTGGATTTCTTTATCCAGAACTTCTTGTAGTGTTTCTTCTTCCGAGAATGCTTGCCACATGTACCATCACAGTCTTTCTTGGAGCATTTAATTTTCAGCTCCTGACGGGAGCAAGCTGATTCGAGGCGTTTATCATATGTGATGTATGTTCGCACTATCTGGCGTTTTAAGCATAATTCTTCTAGGCATAGATGGATTTCTTGTTGTATTTCCCCCAAGGGAATATCTTGTACCTGCCATTGTTTTCCAAAGAATGATCTTTCAACCATCTTGGATAGTTCTTTCGGGATGGAAGTAAGGAAAACATGCTTCAAATTTAGGTATGCTCCAACTTAATAAAAGGTTTGAAGCATCAATTTAAAATGCTTATCAAGATGTTTCTTCTAGAGGAAGCAGCATCGTCTTTCAAAAACTCTCTTCTTTTTATCTCTATGAGATCACCGGGTTTTCCCACAAAGACATGATATAAGAGAGTGAGGGCATGGCTGAAATTAGGTGACATCAGAAAATGAATCTGGTCCTGTTCTGAAAGTGATTGCCACCAGAACTTCAGGCTTCCTGTGAATCTTGTAACGAAATTGTACAAGACGTCATTCATATCATGATTGGTGATAGACTGGGTATTCAGCCAAGTATGAAATTCTTCAAGCCTTGTCAGCCATTTCTGATAAGGAATGTTATCAATGGTGAAGAATTGTTTTGATGCAATGGACGGATGTCGAGTAGGATTGCTTGTCTGACCCATTTCTAGGTCAGAATAACTTGATTCCATATCATCATTTGATCGGTCAGCCATGAATATCGATGAAGTAACTGGTGCAATGGGAAGGGTATCGACTGTAGGAATTGAGAAGGATGAGGAGGAGGAAAGGGATACTGAGGATTCTGTTTCAGTATCATTAGAAATTTGCTCTAATGAGAGCAGAGTCTGATTTTCTGGATTGGGAGGATCAGGTTGTTCAGGCTGTCGGATAACAGAGTCAGGTTCCTGGGTGCCTAAATCCTTTAGAAAAGATTTTAATGGATTTGATAGCATCATCTGTTCTGGGTTTTCTCTTCTGACAATAGAGCTTGATTTTGTAGGTGGTACTTTTTCTTTCCCCTTTTCCTTCTACAGGGTTTTGAGACGATTTCGTAAGTCTGCCATATCCGGCTCTCTTCTGTAAGGATCTGTTGGGATAGTGGCAAAAATGGATGTTTGCTGTGGTGGGGGTAAATACCCGGTTTTAACAGGAGGTGCCAATGGGTCAAATGGTCTGAACCTTCCTTCCTCAAGAAGCTGGATTTGGTTTTTGAGCTTCTCTATTTCTGGCTTTGGATTTTCGAGATAATGGTACCCAAGATGTTGTCTTGATTTCAAGGCGTGAAGCCTTTTCTGGAATTCAGAAAGTATCTTCTTGGTACTTTCATCATACCTTCGAAGATCTTGTTGCACATTTCCAATTTTGGAGTCAATTGCCTTGAAGGTATTGTTTTGTGCTAGCAAAGTCTCTGATTGCCAATTTAGAACAGCTTCAGCAGCAAAGGTTTTTTTCTGTCTTCCATGTTCATCCACATCAGTGGGAGTAGGAACTTTAGGAACATGGCGGTATCTGCCATGAGGATCAATAAACTCTTCTGCAGCAGAGAACGAGAGTTTAGAACCCTCCTTGACAAGAGGAGGAAAGTCAGTATCCTGAAACATAGCGATAGAGGAAGTAGGTGGTGCTTCTTCTGGAACTTCGAGGGGGTAAGAATGCTTCTTAGCCCACTTAAGGATTGGCTTGTAGAATGGAGAGAGGACTTGCTTTTTCTGGGGAGGAGATGGTGGTGGTGTTTTTGGTGGATCTGGTGAGGCTTGGGATGTAGTTCTAGACTCTGGCGGTGGAGGTGGTGCATAAGAAACCATGAATTGGTATTTGTCACTTTCACCAAGAGTATCAATGGATGAATCTCCGTCTAAGTACCTTTGGAACATCTTATCCTTTGGCCTTTTCCGTCGGGGTGGAGATTTTGCAAAAGGATCTACCTCGTCGGGGGAATTTGTACAGTGAGAACATTGACAAAAGGGATTCCAAAAACAATGGGCATAATTGTCTTTATAGTAATGAACAGGATGTCCATCACCATCAAAGTGTCGAACATGCTTTTTTGGATCTGGCTCGAAAATGGATTGAGGAACACATGATTCAATCATGAAGAGGGTTTGGAAGATAGGAGGACTTTCTTCCTTTTCCTTGCCAAATTTGATGGAAACAGTTCCATCTTTTTTTCTTACGAACTCTAAGTCCGTACACTGAAAATGCCTATTGTGCTGATGTAGTTTTTCGTAATTGGTAATCCAAGTCTCCGGAAGGAGCTTGGCCAACATATCCTTTGGGATCTGTCTAGGAACATGGATACAGGATGCCTGGTCATTCTGCATGGAGATGAACAAGGCATCTTCATTACCATTGTTGAAGTTGAGGTCAAGTGCATGAATCTGCACTCAATAAACCATCTGGTAATGTAATGTTGCAACTACAGAGTCAGCAGTTTGAGGAGCTCCAATAAGTTGGACTTGGACTTTCATAAAAGAAAGTAATTGAGGATCTGAAAGGGCGATGTTGAAGTTGGGGTATAGAGTAACAAAGACTGTTCCTGCATTCAAAGTAGTTTGAACAGTACCAATGCAAGCATGCTGGTATTGTAAAAACCTGGTGTCTAACAATGCTATTCTTGCCACAACCGGCAAACCTTTTCGTCCATGAAAGGTTAGAGCAAGACGAACAGCTCCATAATAAAGAGTCTAGAATAAATTTACACTAATAGGATTTATATTTATAGGAAATGCATACGTATGTTTGGGAAAATGTTTCTAACTTTAACAAAAGTTGAGACTAGAGTCGACTTATTTAAATGAATCTATAATCTTCTATGATTGATCAAAATTTATCATTATTCAACATTCAATCCTTTTATTTCTCACTTTTTAGCTCCACCCATTTATTTCACCCTCTCGTTTCTTCCCCAACACCACTTGTCACTTCCTTTTTTGAAATCACCATCCATCCTCCCCTCCCTCCAAAAAGAAAAGAAAAAGGAAAAAGTCCTGCCAAGTTGGTCTGGCATCTTTTTTATTTGTTATTTTTTTTGCTCTTCCTCCTAAAACTTAATGAGGAACCTAGAATCCAAATCCTACCTGCCACTTCCTTGTCCTAGGCTCCTCCTTGCACAGCATCCCCTTTGTAATTTTTTTTTTTTTTTTGCTCTTCTTCCTAAAACTTAAAGAGGAACCTTGGAAACCCAAACCCTAGCCACCTCCTCTTCCTCCTCCTTGCACGGCATCCCCATTTAATTTTTTTTTTTTTTTGTGACTCGGGAACCACCGTACAACCGGTAGCCAGCGGCGTAAACCCAGGGCGAATTGAGCCACCACCATAGGCCTAGTCAAGGGTGAGTTGTGCAATGGGGACGCGAGATTTTGAACCCCTCCCCCTCGGATGTGCGAGTAAAGTTCTAACCATCGCGGCCACCGCGGATGGTGGTCCCATTTTAATTTTTTTTTTTTCTGCTCTTCTTTCTAAAACTAAAAGAGCAACCTTGGAAATCTAAAAACCCTAGCCGCCTCCTCCTCCTCCTCCTCACACAGTCCTCTTCCTCTTGATCTCTGCTCTCTTTCGGTTGCCTCAACGCATTGCTCGCCACCTCACCTTTGGCCCTCCCTCCTTCACAGTCATAGCCTCACCTTCGGCCCTCCATCACGGCATCACAATCGCAGTTACCGCCTCGGTTTTTTTCTATTCCTCTGGCCCTCCTTAGCAGTCATGACCTCACCACTGCTTGGGGCCTCGCCTCCACTCCTTTGTCCTCCCCTCCACCCTCTATCACCTTCTTCAACGACTCTCTCTCCTTTCACACTTGCAAACCTGTCCTTGAAACGCACCATGTCTCTCGCAATTCCAAACACACAAGTTGAAGCATGTCGGGAAGTTTTAACCATATGTCGAATTTTCCTACACATGTTGACAGCATGTCAGGGCATGTCCAAGTGTGTCGGAGCATGTTAGACACATATCGAGGTATTTGACATGACACGGAAGCTTCCGGAACATGTCCATGCTTCATAAGGGTTAACTTACACAACAAAAATCCATATAATTTTTGTATGGTATTTGTTTTCCCCTCCTTACAATAATCAAAAGTCCGACGAGATGAAATGAGTGGAAGGAGTTTGTCCAATCTTGCATGAAAAAATAAGCACTCTTGTCCGAGAGACTGCGTTCTCTCTCTGTCTCTCTCTCTCTCTCTCTCCAACCCATTGCTCTCTCTCTCGCTCTCGCTGAAGGTCGATTGCGATTACCTTCTTTTGGGCACAATTAAATCTTGCAAGTCTTGACACTTTTGGGTCAGTCATCATCTTCACCATCGTAGCATTCTCTGCAAATCAAAGTCAATTGCAATTATTCTTGACCAATGACTGTTTTGTCAATGGTATATGAGTGATCTGCCCTCCAGTGGTCTGCAACGTGCTTTGGCTAGAGCGAAGAGGAAATCAAGAGGCTATTTAAGCCGAGTTGGAGCTTAAAACCGGTTTCGAGCTTCCATGAATGCTACATTTTCTGTTTTGACTCAACGAAATAATCTGTAACTTGGAGAATGTTCTCATGATAGAATGACATTGGTGTTTCTGGCGAGCTTCTTGCGACAAAGGGTCGCGACTCTGCCAAAAAAAAAAAAAAGACATAAATTGCTCTTGAAATTAGTTCATGTTGACCAACTACTGCACCATGAAAATCAGATGGAGATTTTCTATATTTCATAAAATATTTGTTGAAATATCAAGTAGATCCATCATAGGCAAAATCTGTCGCACCCAAGACCATAAAAAATAAAGGATGACACAGGCGTCCTTCCACCCGAAAGATGTAGCCTTAAACCATCAATCCCAAAAGTCTTCATCGATATCACTCTTGCTCGATGGACCACTAACCAAGAACTTGAAAAGGTTTGGAAAGAGAGGGTTTAGCAACCACAAGCTCAGTGAGTAATACATATCTCTTCGAAGTAGATCAAGCAGCCACTATGTATAAATATAAGTATAGAGTACAATAACAATACATAAACTCTTTAATATACATGTCAAATCATATATAAGTTGTTTCATCTCAACAAGTTGTATTCAATTCATAAAATACTAATTCAAATCATTATAAATATCAATGCTCAAGTCAATTGATCAATATCATATCATAACACATGTTGATGGTCCATCTATCAATCAATCTTTTGATCAATATCAAACTATGGTCATGACACAAAATTTATGACAAGGCGACCAAAATTCCTCTCTTGGCAAGTTCTCTACCTACAAAGCCAGTGGCTCGGCCCAGAAATATAACCTAAACCCGATATGCATGTGTCACAGGCTGAGAGTTTCCTTAGCCTCAGAACGACCCGTGGGCGGCTAGTGAGCGGAATTCGTCAAGCCAACCTTTCTTTTATAGCTGTTCCACGAACGATACGGTGAATGCTTCTTCGTACGAGATGCTACCACGACTAGTATCGCTCAGGCATCTAGTCCATCAAGTAAGACAGCGGATCCATTTAGGTTTAACAACTGGTTTCGGCTTGCCATGGCCTCGTCAAGAGAGCGACATTTGGTCCTGACTAGTTGTGCACGAGAGGCCTACCCGTCTTCAGAGCTCCTACGTGATATAATATTTCTATCCTAGAACTCCTAGCACCAACCGTCCTAACGCCACTCCCACAGACCAGTTGTGTTCCTTCCTTCTACCTCCTCACTCTTCACTTGATAACCCTAAGCACCACTCACAAATGTCACGAGTACGGGAGGATTCACGGACCGTGACACATGCCTACAATCTCCTCAATGGGCTCACAATAATATTGAGCACCAAACTCACATCCTCTAATATCAAAAAGTTCAATATATAATCAATAACATAATTCAAAATGCATTCCACAAAATAGAACGCATAATCTTTCTAAACTTTGTTCATCAACTAAACACATTTCACAAGATATTTCTCATTACGTTTTGGAATCCATTCCAGTTTGTAATGCAATACATATATATCCACAATATTTCTCTTAAAACCATTCTAATACCATTTCAAAATTTATTTCATAAACCACATGCACAACGAAATGTTTTTCATAAGACAATTCTCAAATCACTCGCCAATATGAAGATGTAGTAATTGCCCGATCCAAACTTTAATGTCACAAACATATTTATCCATAACTTATAATATATCAATTTTTTATCACTTTCAAGATATGAGTTTAGAAATCCATAGAAGATATAGCACCACTTACCTCGAAATACTTATGGGCAAATAACAAATATTACTCAAACCATTGAACTTATGATCCTATCAAGTAAGCAACAAACAAAATGACAAAATGACTCTTACATGATAACAAATCGCTCACCCAAAATAATTTTTTAAGCCATTCACAACGTGAAACTTGAGCATAAAACTTGATTATGCCATAACTTTCTTCACTAAACCCTGTTCAAATAAAACTTACAGTCCATAAGGGCCTTTCAATGTACTATAGGACCCCAACTTAATTGACCCAAAATAGAGTTAAAAACTGACAAAATGCAGCCTCAAAGTCTCTGGACATGTACTGCAGGAAACTTTGAAAATTCGTTTCGGACGAACGATAAGCTCGAATCAAATTCTGTAATATTCTACTCATTCACAACATCTTAAACTATCGTTCTTCCATAATGTCTCAACTTAGCAACTCCAAAATCGAGTATCGCAGCTCAAATTCCACTTAATTCCAAATTTGAGCCCAAATTTGGAAAACTATTGTGATTTAAAGAACGAGGGGCACAAGCACTTACCGAATGTTGTGTTATGTAGTTGAGTTTGCTTGGCGAGGACCCCATGGCACAAAACCATATTCTTTCTTTGTCCTCCTCCTCCTCCTCCTCCTCTCTCTCTCTTCCTTCTCAGCATGCTCTCAGCCGATGGTCTCCTTTTCCTCTTTATACCACTTATTTATTCTTTTTCCTTTTCCTTTTCTTTTTCTTTTTTTTTTTTTTTTTTGGTTCGACCAATATTTGACCTGATCAAAAGAGATCGTTATCACAGAGGACGGGTAATATTCAAACATGTAGAAGCCGTCCTCTGTGATAATGATCTGTTCCTAGAGAAAGGAAACTATATAATCAACATGAGGCCATTCTTAGACGATACATATTTAGGCATCAGGCAGATCTTGCTTGTTTTATATCTGGTTTGATTGGTGGATGGACAACGAATTTGCTTTCTGCAATATGATCTTAACAAGAAGTCAAACGAGACTGTAATTTGGCAATTTATATCTGCTGCTAGTTGTTCGGAGAGAAAATCTGGCTTTAGTTCTTCCTGTTGAACATTCAAGGACAATGAGCTCGAGCTCTCGGCTTCTACCGTACGCACATTGCACGTAAACAAGTATTCAAGTTTTGTAGATACTTGATGATCCATATTCGATTTCAATATTACAAGCGTAGTGCAGTATTTTGCTGGTAACGATTTCTATGTCATATGATCGGTCTGTACTCTGGAGATTTCTCCATTCAATTTTGGTTGATGCTTACCTAGGGTCTTTTCTGTTTCCTAAAGACCAAGAAGATGACATAGGACCCCAGCAGGAGGATTTCCGGTTTTGCCACCATCATAAGCCTCGACCGTTGCTTGAAGGTTCATACTTTGGGCAGTGACCTGAGCTCATGCTCGCCCTGTGATCATCTAAACGGATTCGAGCGCCTACGCTCTGAATGAAGAACGATATCCTCGTAAAACAAATCATATCAACCGTAGTCTTGTAAACATGAAGTTGGTTCTTTCTTTGGCATAATCCCCTGGAGAGGACAAACAATGATGGGCCCCTTCTTGGCCTCCTTTGTGTGCTATAAACCGAGTGAGAGTCTGGCTGTGGCAGGCATCTTTCGCTATGAAGATGATGATAGCTCTAAAGTAATTTTGAAGCAGATGGTGAAATTTATCATGTCCTCCCAACCTTTTCATTCAAAAGAAATTATCATTTTGAAGATTCCCAGATTACGTGCTAAGTTTGCTGATGGATTAGCTAAATATCTGCTTGGAATCATGTAAATCCTGCTATATATTTTTTAGTAATAGAATTATGAAAAGAAAATATAATTATCATTTTTTGACCCAAAAAATGTGCGCAAATTTTACGATTACCATGATAACATCACTCATAAATATTGACTATCTTATGTACTACCAATAACACCCAAAAATACGAGCACTGAAAATATATAGGACCTGCCCCATTGAGGAAGTCCTGTCGGAGTCACGAGGTTTCGCCGTCCGCCATAAGACGAATCTCTCAACCTGAACCTCACTCGCTGGTGGCACCAAAAACGGAGACATTTTCGAACTGATTTTTTTTTCTTTTTCTTTTTCCAAAGGTCTATTTAATCTATAAGATTATGCATTTTCGGGGAATTCTGGGTCAAAAGTGGGCTGACAAATTCTGCAAAATGGAGGGGAGCTCGGTCAAAACGGACACAGCAGAGAAGCATTCACTCGGTCATTACGTATAGAGAGTGGGTGAGAAAACAAAACAAAACGAGAGATTACATTATATTTCTATTTTCTAGAATTTCGAGTAAGATTCTAATCTGATTATTCTATATCCTAGTTAGCATTTCGATTCAGTTGGTAACTATTTATACCATTTAGTTAAATTATATTTCAAATTTTCATATAGATGATATAACAATAAGTTGAATTATGTGATAAAATTTTATTGAAAATAATTAAAAAGAAATAGACTTGACTTAGTAAAGAAAAAGAAAAAAAAATATCTTTTGATAAATTCAACAATGAGAAAGTGAAAATCTTATTTCTTACTATCTATTTAGTATTCAGATATCTATCATCTAAGTCATACTAAAATCAAGAAAGAGCGGTGGTGAGAAAGAAAACATGAAAATAATAATTAAAAACAGAAATGATATGAGATAGGGGTGAGCATTCAAAAGCGGACCAAGTTCCCCCTAGTACCTATCTTGTTGGTTCCTAATTTTTTAAATCAAGAACCTACCCTGTGGACCCTATAATATGTAATATATCCTATCAATTGATTCTGGGGTCTAACTAGGAACTAGTTTCATTAATTACCTCAAAACCAAAGAAACAACAAATATAGTTAATCACTTAATCATATTAAATTAAAATAATTATTAGAAAATCCCACCTCATATATTCACTCTAGAAAGAGATACATGCATGAAAGGTACTTGTATTAGAGCAAAACATTAGTAGACCAAGCCTTTTCGTGTGCTAAAAAAGAATATGAGAGAGAGAGAGAGAGAGAGAGAGAGAGAGAGAGAGAGAGAGAGAGTGGAGGGGGTAGCGACAAGCAAGTAATACTTAGAGACTACATGAGCCGGATTTCAAGAGAAAATGACTGAACATATGGATCCGACCCAAATCCACAAGCCAAATTATGGGCATGAACACCTCTTCTGACCTTTAAACCTTTAAAGCCGACATATTGTTTACATAAAAAGCAACTACTTTCATGTTGATATGCAATACGCACTCAAAGTGATCTAGAACTTTAGAGAAACTAACATAGACTTGGTTGATGCATCTCGTCGAATATGTGGTGAGCAGCTTCATGAAAGTGTCCATATAATTAAAGCAAGTGAGAGATTAAAATTTAAATTATCATCATACATGTTAACATACTAAGAATCAGCGAAATAACATCAAACTTGATTAAATTTTGCTCAAACAGAAACGATATCTTCAAGAATCTGTTCTTGATCGAATCTCACTTTGAAAACATGATTAACAGTCGCAAACTATAAGCGAACTGGCAATAGGAGGTTCCGAAGGTCTTGTCGCTAGTGATATTAGCCAACGAAGAAGTTTCGAGCGAAGTCTAAGCTATTCGTGCTCTCCAGGCCGAAAAACAGTGTACCAACGAGCTTGGTTCTGCAATGGTAGAAGCGGCCAACTGATCAGCAAGGAAGAGCAGCATCTGGACTCCAGATCTGGAGGAGTCAAATATCGCGATAAAATCCAAGGAGTCGCTCTCAAAGGAAGAAAATCCAAGGAGTCGCTCTCAAAGGAAGAAGTTTTCTTTTTGTTCGCTCGACCCTCACTGTAAAACTATGTAGGTCATGTCTATTTTAGGGTTATGTAGGTTCCTCATTTGGTTCTTAGTCCAGTTCTCGATTCCCCATCTGGATTGGTTCAACTCCCACTTGGGAATTGGGAATCAAACCACATTGTATAGGCTCCAAAAAATATGGAATCGGGAATTGGATTTATTTCCATTAGAACCTAAAACTAGATCAGTTCCCATGGCGAGTTTTCGATTCCTACCCAGGAACTATTCTCACCCCTAATATGAGGGTTTGTCGTTTCTAGAGATAAGAAAGACCAATCAACTCAAAGACAACTTGGAAATTGCAAAGTACCTCCTCAAGAAAATAATTAATTCTAGACAATGAAACTATGCTATACACATTATCGATAAAAATACACGTTAAGAATTATGAGTATGAATATTTATGGAAAGAGAAAAAAAACTTGAAATGAATATTTATGGAAAGAGAAAAAGAAATTGAACTCGTACCAACAATCAACTAACCAGATATATGTAATCCCCTTATTTCACTGGGAACAAAAGCACAAGTTGAGAGATACACCAGATCTAGATAGAGAAGAATTAAATAGAACTTATTAAAAAAAAAAAAAAAGAGGAAAATTATCGAGATATCCAAGTAGAAGAATGTGCCTTGAAAGGAGAATCTCAAGTTACCCTTTTACTTTTGAGCATGGATCCACTGAGGCATCAACGAGTATAGGCCCTATAGGGAAAGGAGTTGACGACGTTCCTAATGAAAACGCGTTCTCCTTAGAGCCAAATGCAATATTCACTCTTCGAAACTTTTGAGCCGACGTATTCCCGCCCCCCCCCCCCCCCCCCCCAAAAAACCTAACGCCAAAAAAAAAAGGTGTGTTATCTATATACCAAATAATGGGAAAATACTTAAACTAATTCACTTATTAAGGTCAATTGGAGTATGTCATATAATTTAGTATAATGTCCATGTGAAATAATGAGCCTCACATACACACACGAGAGTCCAACCCAAAAATGATGTAAGATATTTTAACTAAATTCATCGACAATTTGCATTTCAATGACACAGGAAGCAAAGTTATTTAGAACCTAGAAATTATGCAATTGATTTCTTCCTTAGGCGTGGAAAACTGAAGGTCCAAATCTGGCTTCCGCAAGAGAGGTATTGCTCCATCTTTTGTATGTTTCTGAACTTAGCATCTTTGGTGGCAGATTCCTTCTGGAACGCGGGATGAAGGTTATGATGTAGACAACCCAACTACTTTGATGCACTTCTATTAAATGATAAGATTCTGCCGATTTCTCTAGGGTTTGTAGTGCTATTTTGCACACCTATCGAATTATGCAATTGGCTTTTAACTAATACTACTCGGTATCTGAATTTTATCTACCTCACTTGCCAAAAGAATATACATACTCGTCTAAGAAAAGAAGAAGAAAGAGTAAAGGAGTCCACCGGAAACATTTAATTTGGAAAAAGTCATGGTTAATTGATGAGAAAAAAATAATAAATTATTGAAAATATGATCAACGGAGAAAATTAACAAAAAAATTATAATACCAAAATATAAAACACATGTAAAGAAATTAGCTTAAAAGCCTTTGAATTTTCAAATTTTAAGAATATGATTGCGCGTAGTGATAGCGTCCAATGGGCTGGATCAACCATATCCACATCCATCCGAACCCATATGCAACGAGGAACTTTTGCCCTCTTCTTACATCAAAATCCATTAGTTAGAAATTATATCCATTCTAGCAAGGTTGATATAACAATCCATAATCCAATGAAGAGTCCATATCAATTTGATTGTTAAAGCCTACTACTAACTTGCCAAATTTATTCATTATTGGATCCAAATCTCGTGTATAAATAAATATTCAACATAAAGTCAGCACAAGTTTAAAAAAAAAAAAAAAGTCAGCTTTAAGCCTACAAATTTCCATAGGCATAAGATATGATTAAGGTGGCAGGAGCATCTGAAGGGGCAAGGCCGATCATATTTACATCCATTTGGGCCCACATATGGAGAAAAAACTTTGCCTTATCCTCTCACAAAAACCCATTAGTTGCGAATTATATCTATTCTATTTAGAGTGAGGATTCTAGCAAGGTTGATATAACAAGCTAAAATTCAATGACAGTTCATATCAATTTGATTGTGATAGCCTACCAATAACTTTCTTTATTCATTATTGGATCCAAACCTAGTGTATAAATGAAATTTTCAACAGAAAATCAACACCTAACATTCAACGTTAACATAATTGTGCTTTGTCCTTTCTCAAGTTCTATCATATGAAGTGGCTCTGCATCTCCTTCGGCACGACTTCATAGGTCATGTCTGTATTCAGTTTTCCATTCTCTGCCTGCAGAAATGGCAAGCCACGCCTCAAACAAACTTGACGGCAAAGTAGCCATCATCACCGGTGGCGCAAGTGGCATCGGCGAGGAGACGGCACGTCGGTTGGCATATCACGGCGCGTATGTCGTGATTGCCGACATCCAAGACGAAAAGGGCCACAACCTCGTGGCATCGATCGGATCCCACCGGTGCACCTACATCCATTGCGATGTCACGGATGAGCAACAAGTGAAGTCCTTGGTGGAATCAACTCTTCAATTAAACGGTCACCTAGACATCCTGTTCAGCAATGCAGGCATGATGAATAACGCCAAACAAGACATTCTCGGGTTCGACATACCTGCTTTTGAGAGCCTGTTTGCCGTCAATGTTCGGGGAACGGCCGCCTGTGTCAAGCACGGGGCTCGGGCCATGGTGGCAGGGGGCATAAAGGGAAGCATAATTTGCACAACGAGCCTCATGGCCAGCATTGGAAATGAGAATCGCGTAGACTATGTGATGTCTAAGCATGCCGTGCTGGGACTGGTGAGGTCAGCAAGCAGGCAACTTGGAGCGTACGGTATACGGGTGAACTGTGTCTCCCCTGGAGCAGTCGCAACACCATTACTCCGTGGGGTGCTCGGTGTAAGTGAGGAGGAAAGCGAGAGGATGTTCGAGTCAAGTTCAAGCTTGAAAGGAGTGCTGAAAGCGGAGCATGTGGCTGATGCCGTGGTGTTCCTTGCTTCTGAAGAGGCGGAATTCATCAACGGCCACAATCTGGAGGTCGATGGTGGATGGGCAGGGATGGGATAGGCTATCCTGTGGAGACTAGAAATAAGATTTGCAAAGTCTTTAGCTCCCCTGGGCTTTGTTTGCTGCTTTAGCAATTCAAATCTGGAGAAAACAAGAACTCTGGCTGATGCCATCTCGTTTGTGAAAGGAACATTTTGCTTTCATCTTTAAATTCAGCGACTCGGTTGGTGATTTGATGATAAGTATGCGTTGGTGCTTGTTCAATTCAACCAAAGGAGTAGCCGAAAGTCCTGCTATGCCTCGAACTTTATTTGTTTTGTTGCCCTGGGGCCCCGTGCAGGGACCCTGCCAGGCGGAGCTCGGTTTTTGCGGACAAAATTCGGGTGGCAGCTTTTTAGGAAATAGCTCTCCCGTTCATAAGAGCCCATCGGGGCCCAATTAGGCCTGCCAGGCCCGATTTCTCAACGTGGGGTTGAGCTGAGTATAGCACCTCAGGCCCGATGACAGAGCCTTACCTCCTGAAATTCTCATAAAGGTCGGGCCGTGCTCGTCGAAACTCACCCATTGATCTTCTCTATGCCTATCCTCCTTGTGGACCACAGGGCTCTTTTAGGGGGTGAGCATTCCAAAGTCTATTCAGGTTCGACCTGAAATCTATCTCATCGGTCCTTAATTTTTTGATATAGAACCTATCTTCTAGACCTCGAAACCTGTAACTTACCATAATAATCAATTCCAGGGTCTAATCGTGAATCGGCCAATTTCTTTTCTTTTTTTTTGCTTCACTTTTTTTCTTTTTTTTTTCTTTTTTGATTTCATTTATAATCAAGTAAAAAGAAAGTGAACAAAACAACAAAAATCCCCATTTGTCAATAATGACAATCCTTTAAAGATGAACACCAAAAACAAAATAAATAATAAAAAGTTCAAAACACGTAACATAAAACTTAAATTATAGAACTTCCTTCCTTAATCATTTACAAAAAAAATTTCTCCAACCACCTAAAAAAAAGAAACAACAAATATATTTAATCACTTAATAATATGGAACTAAAATAATAATTAGAAAACCTCACCACACAAATAATAATATTAGGGCAAAACATTCATAGACCAAGCCTTTTGTGCAAAAAATTCATGAGAGGGGGGAGGGGGGTGGGGAGAGAGCAACAAGCAGTTGATAATTAGAGACTACGTCAGCCGGATTTTGAGAGTAAATGACGGAACATAAGGATCCAACCCAACTCCATAAGCCAAAGCAGGTCATGAACACCTCTGTTAAGCCTCAAAGATGACATATTGTTTACATCAAAAGCAATTGTTTTCATGTTGGTAAGCAGTACGCACTCAATGTGACCTGTAACCAGAGAGAAACTAACATAAATTAATTTGTGCATTCTGTCAAACACGTTGGTCACAGTTTCATGAAGGTGTTCATATAATTAAAGCAAGTGAGAGATTAAAATCTAAATTGTCGTTGTACATGTTAGCATACTAAGAATCAGTGAAATAATATCAAGCTTGATTGGATTTTGCTCAAACAGAAACAAGATCTTCAAGAATCTGTTCTTAATTGGATCTCACCTTGAAGATGCGATTAACAGCTGAATCGGTATGTCAAGAACATATCTAGAGACAACTCAGATTCTATATGTTTGAATGCAGAAAAGGAAACCTTAAAATCAATATGAGGTCATTCTTAGACGATATGTTTTTAGGTATCAGAGATCTTGCGTTATTGTCTGATCAGTGGATGGACATGGAATTTTATTTCTGCAATATGATTTTGGAAACACGTTAAAGGAGACAATGTAATTTGGCAATTGATATCTGCTGCTAGTTGTTCGGAGAGAAAATCTGTCTTTAGTTCTTCATGTTGAACATCCAAGGACAATGAGCTCTCCGCTTTTGCCATACGCACAATGCATGTAAACAAATATTCAAGTTTTGTAGATATTCAATGATCCATATCCGATTTTGATATTACCAGCTTAGTGCAATACTCTGCTGGATGAATTCTTATGACTGAGATGAATTCTTTCTGATGGTTTTATTAATTAATGTGATGGGCCTTAGTTGGTCCGTCCGCCCATATTAGGCCTAAAAGCTAGCCCACAAGATTAGGGCCCATGGATGGAGGGATACGTTGAAGAGTTGTAACTTTTGGGGGAACGTCTTTTATCGAAGGGACACGTCCTTTGGAGAGGACGTATTTAAGAGAGAAAAGAAAATGGAGTAACGTACCTTTTCAACGTACGTCAGTCTCTCTCTCTCCCTCAAAAAAAAAAAAAACAGAAAGAACATACGCTCTGTTTTTCTCCCCCTAATAGCAACAGCACGCTCCTCGGTAAAACGGGATCAGAATTTCTTCCTCGATTTTCAGCATTGGTGTTTAATCTATGGACAATAAGGTACGCTCGATTATGTAGTGTAACTTTCAATCGGTGATACATGTTATTCCTAGGCTCGTCTTCCACATTCGTTTTAGGGGTTCTATTTGTCGAATCCGTTTTAGGGAATCAGTAATTCCTAACATTGGTATCAGAGCCGTCTTTCATGTTTCTTGATCCCCTTTTTATGTTATTGAATTAATTTTGTGGTCGAAAATCAAGAGAAGCCGTTGCCAGTCGATCGGGAACGAAAAAACCCGACACCAGTATAATGTTCGTCCTTTTTTGTGGTCTTCTGTAAGTCAAATTTTTTATCTAAAATCGTAGGATTGAAGCCCTCATCGATGTTGGAGAAATCTTCTTGAAGTGTTTTGAAGCTGACAAAACGTTTCCATCAGTCTAGTCTGAAGGCTTGCAGACTCTGCTATTTAAAGTATGAAGACCTCCGAATAGCCAGACTCAAGACTCAAAGCCTATCCTCATTGACAGTCTCTAATCCGTTGAAGAAAAGTTATCCAGAACTGGATGTTTTGTCAAGGATTTAACCTTATCAACTGGAGAAGATCTCATGGCTGGAAAAGACGTAATGGAATCCTTTGATTGATCGAGATTGATTCAATGATTGAAGATTCGATGATTGCCTAAATATTCTTGGAAGGTTCTACTTATGGAAACCGAGATCCTGATTGTATGGGCGAACAGGATTGATGGGCTATCGACACGTTCCTTTAATAGCTCGAACAATCTTCCTAATTGATTCCGTCCAACGGGTAGATTGGAGGAATTCCTTTGGTAAGTGCCAACGGGTATGATGGCATAAAGGAGTATATAAGGAAGACGTTCTTAGTTGTTCGAGGTGTGCGCGATAGAAAAATTCCAAAGTCTGAAGCTCCTTGTTGTTTAGACAATCACCTTGAGCGAATACTTGTATACAAAAGAAAGTCTATATTTGTGAGAAACCTTGAGGAGGTGTGGTAGAACATCTACACTGTGGAATCAAGGCAAAGCTGTGCTGTAACTTCTCTTTTGATCATAGTGAAATCCAGCCGGTGGGCTGTCAGTGCGGAAGAGTGGATGTAGGCTTGGAATAAGCCGAACCACTATAAACCCTGTATTCAATTTTCTCTTCCTTACTCTATTTACTTTGATCGTACTTCATTTTCATTAATCATAGTAAACTTCCTTTCTATCATTTGCCAAGAATCGCTTCCGTATCTCGATAAATTGTTTGTGCACCTATTCACCCCCCTCTAGGTGCTTATACTAGCTATCTCAATTGGTATCAGAGCTCGTGTGCTCACTTTGTTTGAAGTGTTTTACTTCAGAGTAAAAGATCCATGGCTAGTATGTTGGCTCCAAGGCTGGTAGAAGGGCAAAGCAACACGAGACCGCCTTACTTTGATGGAAATGACTACAACATATGGAAAAACAAGATGAAGGCATTCTTAAGATCAAAGGATCCTCTGGAATGGGACGTTGTAGAAAAAGGAATCGTTCCCAAAGCTACTCCTGTCTCAGAAAGAGGAAAAGACTCTCTTGAGTCTAGCGAAATGACTTAGGAAGAGATAATCGAGAGACAAGCTCTTGATGCAAAAGCAATTTATTCTTTATATTGTGCTTTATCACTTACTGAATATAACAGAATATCTTCTTGTGATACAGCCAAAGAAATCTAGGATAGATTACACATTACTTATGAAGGAACCGATCGAGTGAAAGAGACAAGAATCAACATTCCTCTCGATCAATACGAAGCCTTCATAATGAAACCAAGAGAATCTATAACTGACATGTTTAGTCGTTTTACAGATATCATGAATGGTCTTGAAAATCAAGGCCAATCAATTTCTGATCCCATGAAAGTAAACAAGTTACTGCGTGGACTCTCCAAGGATTGGAATCACATAAAGACCTCAATCAAAGAGACCCAAAGAATCATGCCACTGTCTGTCGATGAGTTGGTTGGGACTCTTCAATCTTATGAAGTGGAACGAATCAATGAAGACGAAGACCCTAAAGGTAAGAATCTATTGCATTAAAATCTAATGATGATTCTGATGCAACAGATTCTGAAGACGACATGGATGATGAAGAACTTGCTCTTATGATAAGAAGATTCAGAAAGCTAAACAGAAAAGGAAGAAGATTCAATGCAAAGAAACAAAGTTTTCAAAAGCAACAGACCAAGTCTGCTGAAGATGAAGAATCAAACAAAGAAGTAGTCTGCTTTGAATGTAAGAAAAAGAGACACATCAGACCCAACTGTCCTCTTCTAAGAAAGAAGAAAGGAAAAACTGAAAGATATCGAAAAGCTCTCAAAGTTAAAACCTGGAGTGATACAAAGTGCGAATATAGTGATGATGATTATGCCAACATATGTCTAATGGCACAATCGGATTCAGAATCAAACTCCGAGACTGATTTAGATTCAAAAAGTGAATTCGAGGTCACTATCAAGAAAAAAGTGAAATGGTATCTGGATAGTGGATGCTCAAGACACATGACAGGGGATTCAAATTTCTTCATAAAGCTCGCTCAAATGAATGGTGGAAAAGTCTCATTTGGAGGAAACAGCAAAGGAAAAATAATAGGATTTGGAATTGTAAAGATTGGGAACCTCACAATAAGCAATGTTTCTTTAGTTGAAGGGCTCAATTACAATCTGCTCAGTATCAGTCAGCTTTGTGATGCCGGTTTTAGAATCAACTTTCAAGAGGGTATTTGTTCAGGAACCAATAAAGACTCTACTCAATCATTCATGGGTCGAAGACATGGGAATATCTACCTCTTGGACGTGAAACCAGATGAATCGCAATATCTAATCTCAATCCAAGACGAAGCGAACTTATGGCACAAAAAGCTTGGGCATATCAACATGAAGCAGATAGCCAAAATCTCAGCAAAGAAGCTTGTTCGCGGTCTACCCAATTTATCATATCAAAAGTCCGATCTATGTACACCATGTATATTGGGAAAACAGGTAAGAAATTCCTTTAAACCAATAAATCAAGTTTCCACTAACCGTGTACTGCAGCTCTTACATATGGATCTCTTCGGACCAACAAGAACGTAGAGCATTGGAGGTAAGAAATATTGCCTAGTAATTGTGGATGACTACTCACGATTTACTTGGATATATTTCTTGGCAAGTAAGTCTGAAACTTTCTCTTACTTTGAAAAATTTGCTAAGAAGGTTCAAAATGAAAAAGGGTATGTCATTTCAAGTATAAAAACAGACCATGGAGGTGAATTTGAAAATCAAGACTTTGCAAAATTTTGTGATAAATCTGGTTTTCAACATTTGTTCTCCTCTCCATATACTCCAGAGCAAAACGGAGTTGTGGAAAGAAAGAATAGATCTCTTCAAGAAATGGCTAGAACCCTTTTAATTGAAAGTAATATCTCTTTATGTTTTTGGGCTGAAGCAGTTTCAACATCATGTTATATTATCAATAGAGTCTTTCTAAGGCCTATTCTAGAAAAAACCCCCTATGAACTATTTAAAGAAAAGAAGCCAATTGTTTCATATTTTCATGTGTTCGGATGCAAATGTTTCATATTGAAAAATGCAAATGATCGAGTTGGTAAGTTTGAAGAAAAGTCAGATGAATGCATCTTCCTTGGATATTCAACCGCAAGTAAAGCGTACAGAGTCTACAACAAGAAGACTCAAACTGTGGAAGAATCAATGAATGTCAAATTCCAAGATTCTATTCAAAATGAATCCATTCAGACTCATCTTGAAGAGACTGAATCTGCTCCAGACTCAACAAAGTCTAAATCTCAAGAAGCAGCTCAGATTTTGAAGGATCAGCAACAAGTAACTGTTGAAGATTCAAGTGAAGGAAGTGATCATCAATCTGAAAAATTAATCAGCAACTGAAAACATAAGTCTAGTCATCCCAAAGATCTTATTATTAGCGACATCAATGAAGGAATACGCACAAGATCCAAAAGGCGAGAAAGAGTCTAGTGCCGTGGCTCTTATTTCTGAAATAGAACCCAAGAGCATAGAAGAAGCTTTATCCGATGAAAGCTGGATTGAAGCTATGCAAGAAGAACTCAGACAATTCAAAATTAATGATGTCTAGGGATTAACTCCAAAACCGAAAGGTAAATCAGTTGTTGGAGCTAAATGGGTTTTCAGAAACAAGATGGACGAGAAAGGTAAAGTCGTAAGAAACAAAGCAAGACTCGTGACCAAAGGATACACACAAGAAAAAGGGATCGACTATGACGAGACTTATGCACCGGTAGCAAGGTTAGAAGCAATTTGTTTATCTCTCTTTTTAACCGATCGTGCACTGTTGACTCCTCTTCACTTTACTCTCAAAAACCCTAGAAAGCATCGATCCTCTATTCCCGTTTGTCTTCTTTGTTTAATCTTCAAAAAGTTGTCATCTTTCTTGGAAAAGTCAAGCAAGGAATCTTCCAAAAACTGAGAAAGATGTCATCTTCAAGAAAGTCTTTGAGAATCGCAAGCAGGGGACCACGGCGAATGAGTGAGGGGCCTACGCACTTCGATCTTACTGAAGAAGAAGTGTCTCCAGAACAGCAACCGAGCCCACAACATTCTCAGCAGCGTCATTCTCCTCCATCTAGTCCTCAAGGCGTTGATCATCAACAACAGGAAGAAATCATCGAGGATGCAGACCCTGTAAGAGTTCAAAAGCCCGCTTATATTTACAAGCTATATCGTGCCTTAAAAGGAACTCATACTCCTTTGAACTATGTTGATGATTTTCTTAAAGACAAAGGATATAAGAATGAATATATCTTTCTGCGAAAATGGAAAGTTTGGGAATTGCTCATAAAGGGGTGGCTGAGGAAACCCTTGCGAATATCCCAAGTGATCCTCGTGACTGGGGGCCGAATCCTGTAGATGGGAATGATGATGACAAATTGTACAGCCAATTTCAATCAAAAATGGGTATTGCGGTTGAAAATCAAGGAAAAATGGGAGATTTGTTCAGATCAAAGGAACAAAAGGATCTGTACTCAAACTTGCAGAATGCGGGTCAAGTTTCTTCATGTTCATTGAATGATAAGATCCAAGCCCTCTCTGTTCAGATTCAAGCCAATGCCAAGGGTGAGGAGATTGCACAACTGAAGGAAGACTTGAAAAGGCTGGAAGCCATCGTTCAGTCTATGGAAGATTTCCAGCTTGTTCGCGTTTCCAAGCAATCTTGACTTCATCTCAACCTTTTTAATGCTGACAAAAAGGGGGAGAGATGCAAGATTTGATCAAACTTTCAATCGTTAAACTTTTAATCGTGTGGACTGTTTGTTGGATTGTTTTGTTTGACTTTGACTTTGTGTCTAGATGTGAATCGAACTAGACTTGGACTTGACTGCTTTTATTAACTACTATTGATATCTTATGGATGGCTTTATCGTATACTAAACTAACCTATTTTATGTGGTTGCAGATTATAGCGTTATTCATTTAGCCATTTATCTCTATAAATATGCATATGTGTTTGAGAAATGTTTTGCAGGTCAAAGTTATCCAAATCTGTAGGAAAGTTTTGTCACCATCAAAAAGGGAGAGATTGTTGGAGAAATCTTCTTGAAGTGTTTTGAAGCTGACAAAACGTTTCCATCAGTCTAGTCTGAAGGCTTGCAGACTCTGCTATTTAAAGTCTGAAGACCTCCGGACAGCCAGGCTTAAGACTCAAAGTCTATCCTCATTGACAGTTTCCAATCCGTTGAAGAAATGTTATCCAGAACTAGATGTTTTGTCAAGGATTTAACCTTATCAACTAGAGAAGATCTCATGGCTGGAAAAGACGTAACGGAATCCTTTGATTGATCGAGATTGATTCGATGATTGAAGATTCGATGATTGCCTAAATATTCTTGGAAGGTTCTACTTATGGAAACCGAGATCCTGATTGTGTGGGCGAACAGGATTGATGGGCTATCGACACGTTCCTTTAATAGCTCGAACAATCTTCCTAATTGATTCCGTCCAACGGGTAGATTGGAGGAATTCCTTTGGTAAGTGCCAACGGGTATGATGGCATAAAGGAGTATATAAGGAAGACGTTCTTAGTTGTTCGAGGTGTGCGCGATAGAAGAATTCCAAAGTCTGAAGCTCCTTGTTGTTTAGACAATCACTTTGAGCAAATACTTGTATACAAAAGAGAGTCTATATTTGTGAGAAACCTTAAGGAGGTGTGGTAGAACATCTACACTGTGGAATCAAGGCAAAGCTATGCTGTAACTTCTCTTTTGATCATAGTGAAATCCAGCCGGTGGGCTGTCAGTGCGGAAGAGTGGACGTAGGCTTGGAATAAGCCGAACCACTATAAACCCTGTGTTCAATTTTCTCTTCCTTACTCTCTTTACTTTGATCGTACTTCATTTTCGTTAATCATAGTAAACCTCCTTTCTATCATTTGCCAAGAATCACTTCTGTATCTCGATAAATTGTTTGTGCACCTATTCACCCCCCTCTAGGTGCTTATACTAGCTATCTCAATCGATATGAAAAAAACGAGTGGCGTCTCGCCACCAAAGGCTGCCGGACGCGCTGCCACGCCCAGCCAAAACGAACGGGGGTCATTGGCGCCTGCATTGCACACGCCGACTCGATTTCCCTGCAGGCGTGTGCGTCACACTTGCCGTTTCGGCCCTGGCGCATGCGATGCACGCGTGGAAGCCTGGCGCGTGCCACACATGCGCGCGGCATGTGCCAGTCGGTTTGCCCGACTCGCTTGACCGGGCTGTCCAGTCTGGCCAGCCCGTCCGATCCAACCTGTCCAACCTGCCGCTCGTTGACTCCGACTCGGTTAACCGTTGACTTTGACCAATTGACTATTGACTTTGACCGTTGACAAAAAAAAAATGTGTTTCTTTTTCCAATTAAGTCTGTGTGGATTATATGTAATCCCTTATTTGTTCTGCATTTGTTGCAAGAACAATGTCTCCCCTTATGGGAAGCTGCATACATTTTTGGAGTTAAGATTTCAAGAGATCGTTCGAAGAGGTCATTATCTCTTTTGCAAGAAACATATATAAATAAGATTCTTGAACGATTTCATATGCAAGATTATAAACCCATAGACACTTCTATTGCAAAAGGTGAAGGATTAAGTCATAAAATGTGTCCAAAGACTCCACAAGAGAAGGAACAAATGAAACACGTTCCTTATGCTAGTGTTGTTGAGAGCTTGATGTACGCTATGATGTGTACAAGAACTGACATATGTTTTGCAGTTGGAATGGTGAGTAAATACCAATCCAATCCAAGTCAAGCACATAGGAAAGCCGTTAAAGGAATACTGAGGTATCTAAAGGGAACTGCTGATTATAAGCTAAATTACCAGGGAAAGAATTTGCGACTTGAAGGCTATTCAGATACTGATTGGGAAAGAGATTTAGATGAAAGGAAATCTACCTCTGGATTTGCTTTCTTACTGAACAATGGTGCCATATCATGGAGCAGTCAGAAGCAAACGTGTATAGCCTTGTCCACGATGGAAGCTGAGTTCGTGGCATTATCAGCAGTGGTACAAGAATGAGTTTGGCTTAAGAGATTTTTGGATCATTTAAGTGTTGTTGAGAAAGCTGCAAATCCATTATTGGTTAATTGTGATAGCCAAGCAGCTATAGCGTACACCAAAGATCCAAAATATCATGGTAAGACCAAACATATAGATACCAAGTATAACTTTGTCAAAGATATGGTTGCACGAAAAGATGTGAACTTACAGTACATATCTACGCATAGAATGGTAGTAGATCCTATGACAAAGTCAATGCCTAGAGATGTATTTTATGGTCATATAAAATCTCTAGGATTGCGTAGAGTTTGATGTACTGAATATTGTAATTTCCCTGAGTTGTTCACATTTATGAACTTGTGTTTTTCATTATTAATGCCTATGAATCTTTATTTGATCTTTATGCATCTTAATACTCAATACATTACTTTAAGTTGAGAAAGTATGTCGGACAAATATAAGATTAACTCACTTACACAGGTAATCGCCTCTATTTACTATGTGATAAATAGAGATGAGACGGTTTTTAAACTTATTATCTAGGTGATAATCTAGAGCTCAAGCTTAAAATATATTTGTCGCCTTAACTGGTAATATATTTGTCGCCTTAACTGGGTGTTAAGATGATGACATAATATTTACTATGTCCGAAAGTAAAATAACCCACATATTTTACTTTATCTGTCTAAGATGCTAGATGTGAGTTCTGATGAATTTTGTGAATGAGTAGATACGTGAACTCAAGTTAGATATTGGGTATGTCTGAACTATCATCTGTACAGCATTGAAGGTGTAGACATACGTTTCATAGGAAAGGAGTTAATACGGTAATACGTATTTCATACTACGTATGCATGAGACGACCAATGAGAGTGGCAAAAGTTTAATCTTAACTTTTATGCCGTGTGAGACTCTTGAGGAAAAGAGTTCCTCAATTTTTAGTGCCCTCATGATTTTTACTTATTCTCAAGATTTCTATTTAGTGTTTGCTATCTTAGGATGTTACCAATGGTCATGAGTTGATTCGATCTAATGGGACATTTCTAGAAAAGCAAGCTGAACTGAAATTGAGAGTTTGAAGGAAAGATAAAGATCGAATATGGAGAATCACATTCTAAGTTTTGTATTCACTGGTCGACCAATTATGACTGTCTTTGGGATATATATATATATATATATATATATCATTGTTTAAAATAGATCAAAAGAGATATAAATGTAATCGATCAATTTATGGTACTGCATACTAAATCTGCCCATTATGAGCTGCTATCTATTTCTAACAAATGTATGGCAACGAGCTCTCAAAGTATGCTGGTCACACGGATTATTCACCGGTATGAATGTTGAAGAGAGGTAAAGAGGATCCTGTTCGGCCCACCATGTGTGGGTGGAAGATGATGGTTTTATTAATTAATGTGATGGGCCTAAGTTGGTTCGTCCGCCCATGTTAGGCCTAAAAGCTTGGCCCGCAAGATTAGGGCTCATGGATTGAGGGATACGTTGAAGAGTTGTAACTTTTGGGGAAACGTCTTTTACCGAAGGGACACGTCCTTTGGAGAGGACGTATTTAAGAGAGAAAAGAAAAGGGGGTAATGTACATTTTCAACGTACGTCAGTCTCTCTCTCTCCCTCAAAAAAAAAAAAAACAGAAAGAACGTACACTCTGTTTTTCTCCCCCTAATAGTAACAGCACGCTCCTCGGTAGAACGGGATCAGAATTTCTTCCTCGATCTTCAGCATTGGTATTTAATCTGTGGACAATAAGGTACGCTTGATTATGTAGTGTAACTTTCGATCGGTGATACATGTTATTTATGGGCTCATCTTCCGCATTCGTTTTAGGGTTCTATATGTCGAATCCGTTTTAGGGAATCAGTAATTCCTAACACTTTCTGAAAAAACGAGAGACAAAAGAGAGTGGCGTATTGGCTTTTGATAGGATAAGAAATTTGTGGTTCAAAAGGCACTAGTGCTTTGTCATTTCTCTAGTTCTATATGTGAAGTGGCTAGGCATTTCCCTCAGCACAACTTCATAGGGCATTTCTGTACTCCGCTTCCCATTCTCTGCCTATAGAAATGACAAGCCAAGCCTCAAACAAACTTGATGGCAAAGTAGCCATCGTCACTGGTGGAGCGAGTGGCATTGGTGAGGAGACAGTGCGTCGGTTGGCGAATCACGGTGCACATGTTGTGATTGCCGATGTCCAAGATGAAAAGGGCCGAGATGTTGCAACATCAATTAGATCTCACCGATGCACCTACATCCATTGCGATGTCACGGATGAGCAACAGGTGAAGTCCTTGGTGGAATCGACTCTTCGATCAAACGGTCACCTAGACATCTTGTTCAGCAATGCAGGCATAGTGAATGACGTCAAACAAGACATTCTCGAGTTCAACGTACCGGCTTTCGAAAGGCTTTTTGCTGTCAATGTTCGGGGAATGGCCGCCTGTGTCAAGCACGGGGCACGCGCCATGGTGGCAGGAGCCATAAAGGGAAGCATTATTTGCACGGCAAGCATCCGGGCCAGCACCGGAAACGAGAATTATGTGGACTATGCTATGTCTAAGCATGCCGTGCTGGGTCTGGTGAGGTCGGCAAGCAAGCAACTCGGAGCATACGGCATACGCGTGAACTGTGTCTCCCCTGGAGTGGTCGCAACACCATTACTCCGTCGAGTGTTCGGCGTGAGTGAGGAGGAAGGCGAGAGGATGTTCGAGTCAACTTCAAGCTTGAAAGGAGTGCTGAAAGCGAAGCATGTGGCTGATGCTGTGGTGTTCCTTGCTTCTGAAGAGGCCGAATTCATCAACGGCCACAATCTGGCGGTCGATGGTGGATGGGCAGGATAGGCTATCCTGGTGTGAAGACTAGAAATAAAACTGGCAAAACTCTTAAATGCATTTGCTCGTGATGTAAAAGACTTGTTTAGAGCCGTGTAATTTTCTGTTAAGACGGAATAGCAAATTATCTTAAAGGCTGTCTCCCACAGAATTTTAAAGGAAGACAATTTAAACAGGACAAGTTCACTCTTGACCAGATGCCTACTCTGTTAAAAATAATTAAATAGAAAAAGGCGGTGCGAGCAAAGTTATAGACATGAAGGAGAGCACTAAGCTAAGCTCCGACTCCAACAAGAATAATCAGGACAGCAGCGAGCATATTTATTTTTCATCACCATTGAACGTAACAGAGTAGCAGCACGACTCTACCGAATCAATAGAGCTAACTTTGGTCACTGTCGAAATTAACTCACAATTCTAGATGAAGTTGAAAATTCAGCTCAGAGATTGACCAAAGCAAGGAAGTGATTTCAGTCGGATCATGTGTGAAAATTGGAAAGTCCCACCCACTTCTTGTGCAAATCAGGGAGGGTGACCCTTGTTCAATGCCGACGAGGGCAACCCTCACTCGAGGGAGGTAAGGGCAGCCCTCGTTCAAATCGACAAGGGCAGGCCTTCCAGAGTTGTGAGTCAGTATATCTGAAATAAAATCTGCAATTTCACTCACTTCGAATTCACACCCACGTGATTGAAGCTTTGATTCAATGATGGTGGTGAAGAAGAATGTTGATTTCAGTCATGCCCTACTTGTGAAGGAGACATCTTCTCTTAGTTTGTGTCAATTATTTAAAAATGAGCATTAGGTTACACTGAACTTATTTTTCTTAAATGACATTACTTCTCTTTTTGTTCTCGAAAACAAAAAAGTAGATATTTTTTACTTCTCATTATTATTCCACATCTATTCCCTGACTAATAATTTATTCCGGGAAATAAAAAAATTAACTAAAGTATACAAATAGACTTTTATCATTTTCTGTTCCAAGGAAAAAAAGAGCAGAAAAACAGAAAAATGTACTAGTTAACAATCAAGAGTGTTTAGAAGAGTTATCTGAGCTACAGCCGAACCAGGGCTTCATTCCCTTGGTATTATACTTTTGTCTTAACAAACTTCTACCATCATTTATTATATTTTGGACACTAAAATTATGGCCAATGTTGCCTAACAAAAACTATTCATCTCTACGTTCCATGAGAAGAACTATGATTGTTGGGGCATTTTGATGGCTTGTGGATATGCAAGTGTTTTGGCAAGATAGCTATAGAAAGATGCGAGAGCTCTTAGAATGAAGAACATGAAAAAGGCTTGGGACACACTACAAGAAGAATTTCAAGCTAAGGTCAAGATGTTGACGAAACACACTCTGAACGTTATAAAATTGAATTAATATCACTAAAAACTCTAAATTATTACGTATATGATAAATTATTCAAACTAATTTTTTGATCATAAAATAAAATTTTAAATTGATACACTTGTAACAAATTTATCCCATATTAGTTGCTATTAAGTTTCATCGTCAAATTGTTATTCTAATAAATTTATCATAAATATATCAATTTGAGATTTTTTTATAATTAAAAAATAAGTTTGAGATAAATTTATAATAAGTATATTAATTTAATATTTTTTGTAATAATAATCTTATAAGATTTATCGAGAGTGGGGTTTTAAATTTTTGATCAGTTTTGTGAATAGCTTAAACCCTTCTCAAAATGCCTCTAAAGCTCTAGTCCATCATCAGTCGTGGTTGGGACATGTGGCCCAGAATGAAAGCAAAAAAAAATATCTCTGACAATGCAGATACATTACGCAGGTCAGTGTCAGTTATTGAGCGTCCATCAAATGGGAGAGGAACTAAACTAAAATTCATATCCCTTCTGCTCCTCCAACTTCCTGTAAAATCATTTCTACAAGCTAATGAAAATGTATTTTCTCTGCCCACTGCCCGACTATTTCCTTGATTCCCCCTACCAAATATATCCTACACGTATAAACACTTGCACATCAAACCACAAACTAACAGGGATATCAAAACCACACTTCTCTAATTCCATATCGGTACCACAAATCCAAAAATCAATACACAAATCTAGAGAGAAAAATTAGCAGATGCTATATTGTTTTCCAAAGGAAATTTAAAGGGAAAAAGATACTAAATGCATCATAATCTTTATACTGCATTTATTTACTTTAGCGTCATAAAAATTTACAGGATACTTAAATGCCAAATCAGAATATAAAAAAATGATTACTTAAGTGTTTGCGATGATAAATTATAACAAAAAATCCTACGTGGCTTTTTTAATAAAAAGGTTATTTATACATGGTTTTTTTATAATAACAATAAAATAAAATAAAAACAAGTCCAACGTGGACATTGACTGGTCCCTCTCTGTTTTCGCCGTAAGGCGAGGTCTCGAAGTGAAAAATGTACTAACTTCTGTGGGTAGCCTTAGGAAATGGCTCTCCCACCATAAGAGCCCATCTTGGCCCAATTAGGCCTGCCTAGCCCAACTTTCGGCATGGGCTTGAGTTGAGTATACACCTCAAGCCCAATAATCGAATCTTCGGTCCAAAAATTCTTGTAAAGCTCAGGGTATGCTCATCGAAATTGACTCATTGATCGCCTCTATAGCTATCCTCGGTGACCACAGGTCTCTTTGCGGTGGCCATTCTCGACACTAAAATTGAGATTCCCTCGTGAGTCCACTTCGTTTGTTGGTGAGTCAATCAATGGTTTCTTTTTTTTTTTTTTTCTTAGATTAGCTGAGAATGACCAACCACGAGGGACGCTAGGGCATATTTGACAACTTACTAAATTATAACAATTTCTTTTTTTTTTTTTTGTTTGCAGGATTAGATTTGGAACAAAAATTCATTTGGTAAATAATTTTGAATAGAATTAATAAGTAACAAAAAAATTATTTTATTCCCTAGATCAATTCCGGAATCAAGCAACCAAAATTTCATTTTTTAAAATTTTCTTTTCTTATTTTCTTCTTCTTCTTTTTTCCTTCTGTCTTCTTCTTTCATTGTCATTGCCATCAACCACTACCGTCAGTCGCCGAGGACCGATTGCACAAGGTCCAATAAGCTCGCCTCACCAGTGGCTAGGAGAGCCTCGCCCAAGCCTCCTCCAGCCATTGGTGAGCCTCGCTTGGCCTAGTGAGGCTCAACCTCACCTAGATTTAGCGAGGCCAAGCTCGCCTAGCTAAGCAAGGCTCGACATTGCCCAAATTTGGTGAGGCCGCCCAATTGTTGAGGGGCTTGACCTCGCCAGACCGCCGTAAGGTCAACATCGCCGAGCCAAAGTGAGGCCAACGTTCCTCGCCTAGATCTCACTTGATCAAGCCTCACCTAGCTGTCAGTGAGGTTGCTAACTCTTGTCTAAGCGGTCACCAATCATCTCAAGGCCAGCGACTAGTCAAAGGTTGACAAAGAAGAGAAAGAAAAGAATAAAAGAATAAAATAATAAAATTATTTAAAAAATTAAAAGAAAATTGTTCAGATTAAAAATTTTGAAGGCATTGTTTAGAAATTGTTTCGAATAAAATAAAAAAGAATTATTTCATGTTAAAAATTATGTTTTAAAATAAAATAATTATCAGATGCATCTTAAATACCTATCGCGCACATGGTGATCTTTCGCATCTTCGAAAAGACAAACGAACATCATCTTAGGGGTCGTATTAGAAAACAAGACTCCGCATGACACTTGATGGCAGTTGGTTTGTCCCTCCTCGCAATGATCAAAAGGTCCAAGGAAAGGAAACGAGTGGAGGGCAGTTCGTCTAATCCTTGCATGAATAAATAAACGTCCTCTCGTCCGGATGACCTTTCGACCCCTCCGAAAGCCGCCCCTTCTCGTTGCCAACGCAGCAGAGTCTCGTTCTCTCGCCCTCTCTCTCTCCAATGCACGCATTAAGTTTGAGCTTCAGCGACTGGGCTGGAGCAGGGAAGAGAGGGAAGGAGGAAATGGGCATGCAGCTGAAGGTCAACTGCGATTACCTACTGCGGCCGCAATCGAACCTCGCGGGTCGCCCGTTCCTGACACGTTCGGGCCCATCGTCATTTTCGCCATTGCGAAGTTCTCCGCAATTCAATGCTCGTCACTGGGCGGAGAGAGCTGTCAGTCTTGGTTTGGATGGAGCGGCTGTCGGCGGCGGAGTGGGGAGTAGAAGGCGGAGAAAGAGGAGCGGGAGGTCTGACGTTGTGGTGGTAGCGTCGGGCAATGCGGCGGCGCCGTCCTGGGATAGCTGGAAGCCCAGCGAGGCTTCCTCGGCGCCGTCTCTCAGCGACATCGCTTGGCCTGCCGCAGGTTAGCATCATCACCCGCCTCCGTCCGCTTTATTATAATAATTTATCCTTTGCGAAATTCCCATTTGTAGGGGGAAAAAAAGCAATATTCTTGGCATTTCTTTTGTCGAGTTTCCGTTACGTCAGTTAACTTTTCACTAACTTACCATATGGACTTTTCTGATTGATAATGTACTATGAAATGTCCATGAAAGTTTTGCCCGGGCCTAGTCTGGGTACTGCTCTTCCTGTTCATTGATGGGGGATTGTTTGATTTAGTAAGACAAGTGTCAACACTAATGTCTTGGATAGAAGGAATCAACATTCTGCATTATCGCGGAGCTTGCACGTAATTTAGGGAATTTCTGCTCGCGAGTGAAGGATCGCAATTGTGGTCTGCTCATGCTGTCTTCAGGGGATGCAGTAGAAAAGTTCCTTCCATCAGTTTCATTCTTCATAGAAATTTCGAGATTGTAGGAAATTGAAATTTGCTATTGTTGCCTGTGAGAAGACAGAGAAGAAGTTTGTTGTTCATGCTGCGGTGAGGCCTGATATCACTTGGTCCCTTCAAATGGTTCGTGAGCTGGAAGAAAGTCTCATGAACCTTCTTGAAAGTCAAAACTACTGGTTGTACTTGGAGTTCTTGTCGATGGTCCTTGTTCATTCTCTCTTTGTTGTGTTTTTTTTTCTTTTTTTTCATGAGAAATCTCCCCCGTGGATTTTAATATAAGTCTCTGTCATTTGTTCATGCTTACCGTTGTGTATACAGATGAATGATCTCCCAAATTTGACAATTCATGAAGTAGATTAGATGAAAATCAAGATTACAGATTGACTTAAAATTCTGGAGGATTTGTGTTTTTGATTGTTCATTAATTGTTGTTCATTCTACATTGCTAAGTTGCCTTAACGGTTCAGGACATTTCAGTCTTTTAAATAAGTTTATGCAAGACCGAACTCAAATTACTCGTCATTTCTGCCGGAGCCCAATTTAGTGCTAATATGATGACTATATGTGCAGTAATCTGTTATGTGACATTAAATAATGAAAGTTCTAATTTTCAAATCTTGTTGGCATGATAGGGGCATTTGCTGCTATGGCTATATTTGGAAAGATGGATCAAATTTTAGCACCAAAGGGGTTTTCGATGACAATTGCTCCTCTAGGTGCTGTTTGTGCAGTCCTCTTCACTGCTCCCTCCTCCCCTGCTGCTCGGGTACTCCATAACCCTTCTTTCTTTTCTTTTAGTCTGTTTGCAAGCGTGTATGTTCTGGAAAACCTTAGTGGCGTGTAATGCTAATGCAAAAAGAGAGTGATTTTTAATAATCTAAGACACAAAATCTACATTAGAATGATTGGAGTTGCAGTTTGCCCAGCTTAGTTGAACCCAGAAAATGACTATGATACACTGCAGAGATATTCATTGCCCTGTGGGGATTAGCTGCCAGCTTTATGTCATAAATTTCGTGACAGTTTGTGTTTACAATTTCTAGATTTTGAGTACAAAAAAGGGCAGCATTCATGATTTAGAAAATACCAAGTCTCCACTGCAAATATGATAGGTAACTTTATCTTCTTGTATCTGAATTTATCCAATACAAGGAAAATTGCATTGGCAATCCTACTCATAAAATCTCTTGGTGCCCAGCAAAAGGGGAAAAAAAAAAAACCACAGAATCACTCGGATTATGACCTCAACTTCTGGGATAGATCCCTGTATATTTTTAAATGCACATTGTTTTCCAGATTGATACCCAAGGTGGCGTGTTCTCATCTGTCTCTTGATCATTTACCGTGCCAGAGAAAAACTTCAAGCTGTAAATACATATCTAGCATAGCATTGTTCTCATAGCGGTGGAAACCATAGAAGATGACTTTGTTTGGTCCTCTCTCCCGTGGTTTAGTATCTTTCAGTTTCACTTCTTGAGGATCGCCTAATTTACACCATTTCTTTGTTGACTCCCACGATGCGTTGGGTGATACGTCCCCTGGGTTCTTCCTGCCAGTTGGAAAATAATTGAGCCTCAAGGAACCAACAGATATCAACATTATTGTCATTATACATGTCAAGAAGAACTTAGATGTAGCAGTACCTTCTTTTTCTCTCAGAAATATTGGTGTGGTTACAGTTACTACAGGGCATGATTTTCTTGCATTTGGTCAAGGACTCATTCATCTCCTCTTCAATGCAGAAGTATAACATGTTCATGGCTCAGATAGGATGTGCAGCCATTGGTGTGCTTGCATTTTCCATGTTTGGGCCAGGTTGGCTTGCTCGGAGCACGGCTCTAGCTGCATCTATTGCTTTCATGATCTATACCCGCGCAGCACATCCGCCGGGTAACCACCTATTCGTGCCCTCATGATTTCTCATCTCAAGGTAGTTCACGTAACGCATTCGAAAGATAAATCATTCATGTGAACCGAATGCAGCTGCAAGCTTGCCGATACTGTTCATCGATGCTGCCAAGTTGCACCACTTGAATTTTTGGTATGCCATCTTCCCCGGTGCTACTGGTTGCATTGTGCTCTGCCTGATCGTAAGTTCCTTTCCTTCTTGAATGCGAATGTCTTCAGAACATTCAAGCTGTTTCTTTTGACTGCATTCATTTTGGCATTTTTAATCCGTCTGTGTTTTTTAACTTCAGAGGAGCTTTAGATTGCATGTTGCCTACTCTAACAGATGATCTTTCACTAAGAGTCCAAGTACATGATAGGCATGAGTGACGAGTATCTGCTTAACCAGAACAGACAGATTTTAAATGGATATGTAGAACACCGCACCTCGGAGAAATGGCTACGCACACCATGCATCTTTAGATTTTTAAGGAGATATTCATATGACTATTATGGACTGGCGACCAACCTCTCTTTTTCCCCCTTTATTATCAATTTTCTGCAGCAAGAGATGGTATCTTTCTTGAAGGAGAACGTGAAATTCTGATCTGTACATGGAAGACAATTGTTAACTTTGCGGAGCTAGACATCCACGGAAAGGAAGACCGGGAAATTTGTACAGAAGCCTGCAGCCGAGAGAGAAGGGCGCCCCCCGGCCCCGGCTCCAGCTCCGGCCCCGAGGCTCGTTCAGTCAGCAACGCAAGGGAAGTTGGTGTATTGCATTGTTTGTACAGATTATAGATGATGGGGCAGAGAATGTTGTTAGGCAAATGACCTCCTCTTCTGGCTCAATCTATAAGTTTCTGATGAATGCAAATCGGTGGAATGAGCGTGTGAAAACTCTGTCGGATGAAGGTGCGATTATTAGTTAATAATCTAACACTCCATTCACGTTTAGTCAGGTTTTTTTGCAAGCACTAAATATGGAACTATGTAATTGGGAATATAGATAGGGGCTTGGAAAAATTTAAATCACTCTCACATAGTGTCGTAGTATATAAAACAATTAGTAGTGATCCTACAAAATTTCACATGATATCCTACAAAAAGTTCATGAGGAATTGTGTGGGATTCCTATCAACTATTTAAAAAGTTTAACTATTAGATTGGCATGTAATTTATTATTTAATATTCTAATACTCTCCCTTGTGCTTGATTTGATCTTTTTGTCTAGTGTTAAGAGTAGATGGCCGTTATGGTTTGCGCTTTACTATCTTATAGCTAAAGGAACGAATTCGAATCTTCGGTTGTTAGCGTCTTTAGTGGGGAGCTCTAGTGGTGGGTTCCTAAGCCAGCTCTCCTCCAATTATAATCAATGGTTGCCATTGGGCCTATCGGACCATCGGAGACTGTGAGCACTCGTAAGGTTGTGCTAGGCCGGATCCTAGATACCAAATTATATAATTTGAAATATATATATATATATATATATATATATATATATATAAGAGCTTGAAAATTTTAAATTTAGGACCTCATGAACCGCTACCATATTGAGACTTACTCTTTGAATAATTGGTTGATGCACCACAAAATCTCACAATCTGAGCTTAATTTCATGTCATGAGGTAAGCCATTTGATCATAGTGAGGTCACCGTCTTCATGTCCTCACAAAATCTCACAATTCGAGCTCAATTTCATGCCATGAGGCAAGCCCCTAGATCATGGTGAGGTCATCGTTTTTCTTTCGCACTAGGAAAATAAGCAAAAATGATAATCGCCTCCTTTCACATTAGGAAAACAAGCAAAATGATGATGAAACCGAAGTGAAATCGGTTTTGACATCTCCCGCACTTCACCCCGGCTTCGGCCCGTTGACTTGGACCCTCGTGACTCACGTGAGGGGAAAAAATGCTTCCTATCTTTTCGCGGATCTGATGAAAAAGAAGAAGTTTAGTACTGCCTTTTATTGTTGTTAATTCCTTTTTTTGTGGTAAAAAAATGGGGGCGTAATCTGCGGAATCGTAGTCCCACGCATTTTGTCGAAAGTCCTATGTTGCAAACGTCAGCTCGGGATCGGGCACGTGGCCCCGTGGGCCCCGCCCACTGAAAGCCACGGGACTGACTGACCGTGCGCTGACGTCAGCTCCCCGGTGGGTGGGGACCGCTTCCGGACAGGGACGCCTTGCTGTCGCCGTCGCGATCGGCGCGTTGTTTAGTGGCGGGACCCGCCGCGGCGCCACCCCCATACCCTCTCGTCCCTTCCACGAACTTGTCCTTTTTTTCTTCTCTTTCCTGGAAAAAAAAAAACAATTTCCCTTTTTTTTCCTTGTCGTTTCTTCCTTTATTCCTTTTAAATTAAAAAAAATAAAAGTCCCAAAAAATCTCAAATTATACTCGCCAGAATATATTTATCATAAACTTTTCCATGACATTAACATAAATTATACCCATTATAACATGTTTATCTAAACCTTTTCTTATAACATAAAAAATCATAAGTTTGTACGTATGTGATACATTTATCATTTATCAATATTTTGTTATGTTATTTTTTTTAAATGACACTTTTATCTGGCTTAAATCACATAGACATCATGTTTACGTTTTATTTTATAATGTTCATAGAGGCAAATTTTCAACGATTCCTATTGATAGATCTTTGATGGAATATAAATCTATCACATAGGTATAAGTTTATGATTTTTTATATTACAAAAAAAATTACGATAAATATATTATAATGGGCATAATTTAGGATTTTTGATATTTTTTCTTTTAAAATTTACTATAAATGTTGAATTTTGTGTCTATTTGTTTTGCCCAAACACCTAGAATAAGGTGCTAAAAAACAATGACTTTAACTTCAATTCCGCAAGTTAACTCATACAAAGGTGTAGACTTTTTGCGCGGAGCAGGAGTTTCAATTCGACAAGAAGGTGATTTCTTTTCTTCCTTTTGAGCTTCCCAGAAGGTGACTTTGTACGGCGACGAAGACGTGGGGAAACATTAAAAAAAAGAATTAAAGACGAAAAGATGAAGCTGAAAAGGTGGTGTGGGTTTGACTATGACTCGAGCGCCAATGGATCCAAACACAACACGCCACGTTTCACTCCTTGTCCACGTCAGGTAGGCCCCACCTCCCTCCTCTGACAGTGACATTGGCTTGGAGTTGCTGGCCTTGGGAATCTCTTGCGGACCAAGTTTACGTACGTGCGAACCGGACGGTCTCTCCCATAAAAAAAAAAAAAGAATCGGACATTCTCCGCCGTCGATCAAATTAACATCATGTACGACTCACATCATCTAACAGTCGAGACGATTTAATTATCCATATGGTGAGTTCAGATAAGATTTTTTTTCGCATTTCCTATCATGAGGTTAGCTTAGGAAAGACGGGCTCCCTCTCATTATTTTAATTTCTTTTTTGATCCCATATGGTACCTCCTTCATGAAATATTATAAAACGTGACCTCCAGGTAGTCGGTAGGTAATCCGAGGAAAAGGACACGACACTTGGCGCTGCGCGAGTGGCCGGCGGTGGGATGCCGTGTGGGTAAAGTCATACAAGAGTTTCCAGGAGATTGAGCTCCAGCACACATGATATTCCAAAATCAGAAGTTTCCTAATCCCTTCATTTCCATTCTTTTGACTTTTTTTTTTTTTATCCTTTTTGATACGTTGACTCCAAGCCAAACTACCAAGGGGGAAAATTTACCAACTAGTACACCTATAATAAATTTACCGTCAACTAATTAGTTTACTCTAAATTGATATATTTATAATAAATTTATTCTTTTGTTAATTTTCATTAAATTAGATTAATAATTATAAATTGATATACATGTGATAAATAGATGGTAAAACCACAAACTATTGTCTATCAACTATTACATGTCACTCAAACGGTAAAATTTAATGAAAACTAACGGAAAGTAAATTTATTATGATTATACCAATTAGGTGTTTAAAATTAATTTTGGATGTGTACCAATTTGGTATTTTTATGGCATTAATCCTATAAAATATTTTCGTAAAAATGATAGATTGTGTTGTTTACAAAAATGAACCAAAGAAAATTATTTTTATTGTTTATGAAACTCTATAGACATATATTGTTGTGGATAATGAAAATATTTTTTATTAACTAATTATTTCAAGTAATTTTTTTTAGAAATTATGTTTTAAATCATCCTTTTTTTTTTTTAATGAAAGAGATGGAGTCTTCGTCGCGGTCGCAGAGAGGTACAAGTTTGGCTTTCTAAAGGTGCATCATGATGTGCAAGAATCAACGACATTGTTGACCAAGCAAAACATTGGCAGCCTCTTTTCCCCAACTTCAATTCCATGATGTCTTCATGACAAAACTTCGCTTCTTCCTGTCTATTCATCAGAAATTGGATGGACAAAGCTATTATACCAGTAAAGTCAACTCTTCTTCTATAGAAAAGTTCCCCGGACAGTGCTTGCCACTAAGGCAGGATCAAAATCCGCAAAGTGTTGTCGGCTCAGGAGAACCTGAGAAACATCTGCATATTTGCTTATTGAAAGAACAATTGGCTGAGACTGAGGAGCTTCATCACATCATGCTGACAAGCTGATCAAAGAAGCTCTTTCCTTTTCTAAGGCTCATTAAGAATGCGGGTCACCCGGGTCCGTCGAGTTCAGTACCACCCACCACCAAATCGACCATCCGGGCTATGGTTTTCGAGTTATTTTACGAGCATTAAGGTCTCTCTAGCTCCAGTATGAATTTACAGATCACAGTAAAAACTCCATTTCGATCTAGCAAAGAGGTAACATGCTCGAGATTGCAATTGATAAACAAGGTTTCTTTATTTAGTTTACATAGGAAACAGACGATCCCATTTAAGGACAAAACCTAAAGAAAAGGAAATCAACACAGGTTCCAACTTCCTTGAGAAAGCTCACTACAGCATTTGGACAGATGCTAGCTATTGATGGAGCTTATTGCATACTTAAAGCGTATCCCCTCATATATGATACAAGAAAACAAGGGAGTGAACGGCATCAAAGACGCCTTCAGTATGACCAAGGCCAAAAGGCAGGATCCTCAGCATGGAATCCGAAGTTACACGAATTTGGAGGCAGGATGGCGTAGTCAGAGTTTTCGAGCTTTGGGTAATTGCGAGTGGACAAAAGGCTCTTGCTCAAATTATCTTCTTCATCTTGAGATAGGTCCGAATGGTCAGGTTCGAAAGCATAGGAAGAATCGCCGGGCTCTAAGAGCGAAGAGTGGGCAGCGTCAGTGTAATGCGGACTTTCAGAATCGAACATGTCGCTCTTGACCGAGCAAATATCCTCTGGCCATGTAGGAATGGGGACTCTAGACACTTCGTCCTCAGAAACAGAATCAGCAATGGGGTTCTGGAATAGCCCTTGAGATGATTTGCTGGACGACTCGGAACTCTCCTTCTCCTTTCCCTTGTGAAGCAGCTTGTCCGTGAGGTTAAGAACCTGGTAAAAGCATTCGTCAGTTCATCAAATTTTCCAGCGCATAAAATACACCATCAGTACATTCTCCAGCAAGCATGAAAATATGACCCCTGAAAGATCAACTTTGAACTGATCATATAGCTATAACCACGTTTTTCAGGGGTTTCGAATGAAAGTTGTTTTTAACTATCAAGATCCAGACCTCGGCTTTCAGATCATTCCGCTGCTTGATGAGAGTGTCGTAGTCTGACTTCAGGGTGTTAAAAGAAGCTTGCAAAGTTTCATAATCCTTCTCTAGCTGCTTCGTCTTCCACCGTGCACGACGATTCTGAAACCATATCGCTACCTGTCGTGGCTGCAATCCGAGGTCTTTTGCCAACTGGATTTTGCGATCTGGCTCGAGCTTGTTCTCTACTTCAAAACTCTTTTCAAGAAACTGTACCTGCTCAACAGTCAGGCGCCTCTTCTTTTCAGGCTGATGGAAGTAATCCTCCAGGTCGTCTTCCCCGTTTTCATCAGGGTCGATTGACCGGAAAAACGGTCTGTTCAATCTGTTTCCCCTGTGAGCATCTTCGAAGCTCACCATGGCTCTTGAACCTACATCACCATACCATGCCAATAAGGGAGTGTCCTGTAATGACCACCGACCTCTAGGAACCACATGGTCCTAATTACAACTCATTCCGAAAATAAAGGAGACCATTCTTCCCAAGAAGCTGTCCATGCTGAAGAACAATTCGTGGGTTAATAGAGTAATTCTTGAATATATACTGGCGGATCAGTTGCATCTGCACAGTTTTACACTAACCTATACGTTCTATTTCACCAAATGATTGTCCACCATATGAACTCATCATAGTACAAAAATGACAGCCGAAGATGGGGAATTCTACTTGGCCAAAAGAAAATCAAGGAATCCAGCAAACAAAAATTCATCCATCCACTACATGAGATGAACTCAACCTCCACAGACAGAGTTTATATTAAGGTATACAAATTCCTCATAATAGAGAGACAGAGAGAGAGAGAGTACCCAGAAAAGGAGAAGACCCAGAAAGGAAAAAGGCATCAGAAGAAGGAGGAGGAGGGACCCGTTGGTTCTGAAGCAGAGTCTTGATAGCCGAAGCCGAAGCCGAAGCACCGCCCGCCATCAGCAGAGGTCGCGAACAAAAAAAAAGAAAAAAAGGGTGGGTGATCTTGGTCAAAGTCTCTTCACTCAGGCTACTTCCATGACAGCGGTTTCTTCAGACGATCAAACTGTCTCGTCTTCCCTCCGCGTCTCTGTCGAGGTGAAGAACCTAAGGCTTGTGGCGAAAGAAGCTGGTGATGATGATCTCTGTGATGTGAGAAGTGTGGGAACACCGGCTGCAAACACCCATCACGCAGGGGGCCACAGAGGGAAACAGGGGATTTGAACAATCTCAGGTTGGAGAGGTGGTGGAGAGAGCTTTGGGGTGTGGATTCTGAAAGGGGGTTTGGAGTTCTCAAAGGGAGATGAATCTTTCAGTGCAGGGTGGTGGGAGAAGAGCAGAGAAAGCTCCTCTCTTTCTCTCTCTTTACAGGAAGAAGAAAGACTCTTTCTTTCTTCAACCTTGATGGGGGGGTTAATATAGTTTCTCTCATTTTCTTATTCTCCTGACAGTGGAGAGGGAGGTCACGTGTTTACCATGGTGCCCCTGTTTAATCTCTGTCCAAAAAGCTACAAACATAAAAAACTTACGAGCACATATATATGTATTTCTTTTATTTATGCAAAGGATAAATTACAGAATGCCAGAAAACCATATCAGAATGCAATGTTTCCATTCATATATAGTCCTATCAACCACTTCTTAATACTTAGGTTTAAAAGATTCCCCTAGAACATTAGTTTTTTTCCGTAATCTTATCAACCACTCCCGAGATTTAGGTTCAAAAGATTCCGCTAGATCATAAGTTCTTTTCCATAGTCCTATCAACCACTTCTTTACAAACTCTTTGTAATAGTTCAAAACAAGATATGTGAGAGTTTTTAATTAAAGAATCAAGAATTCGCATGTTCATTAGATTTCATTAATTACTGATGAGTTATTGACCCAACATTCCATACTTCTTAGTGCTTTTTCATGACTCGTCCTATATAAATAATAATACCTAATATATACAAATTTCAATAAAAAGGATCTCTCAAATTCGTAAGAGAAATTTAGAAAATCAATCCACGTTGTCCTATCGAAATAAAGCACTACATATCTTAGGGTAAAAGAAAGAAGACAATACCCAATTGTGAGTGAATCACATTTTTACTAAGACGGGCAAAACCCACTTTCCCCATATAGTCAATGCAAAATCAAATCAACTCTCGTGGTCTGTGGGTGAAATTAAGGAAAGTGGGGGGACACGAGGGGCCTCTGTGCAAGCCACTCAACTCGACCCCAGCAAGGGCAAATGGGTAAAATTCGATGAACAACAGGGAAGGGTAGATGCAGATGTAGATGACAACGGGGCTAAGGGAAGAAGACAAGACCCACCCCGCAAAAAATCAAAAAAATAAAATAATAATAATAATAAAAAAGTGAAAATGAAAAGGGAATCTTGTCCAATCAGTCGCTACTCAAGAGGGAACGGGTGGCAAGGCTTCCCCATAATATAAAACCCCGATTTCATTTCTTAAAAATTTCCCTAAAAAAATTGTACAAAAAATTAATATTCTTCTGGGTATTTTAGTAGCTTAGATTATATGGAGGGTTTAGAGAGAGAGAGAGGGGGGGGGGGGGGGGGAGAGCGAGTCGGGGGTCGACAGGTGACTCACCGCCGTTTGACCTGGCGATTCCGCTGGCCCCCCCCCCCCCCCAACTCAGCCGGCCCCACTGCTGGGCCACGTCATCGTGTCCCCGGGCCCCACCGTGTCGCTCTCGCTCTCGCTCGCTCTTACCTGGATCGTTCGCGGGCGGGCGGGGGGAAAGCGACGCGAGACGACTCGATCCGGATTTTGATACGCGAGCGGAGAACGAGGCCACGGATCTGTGGCGGGCGGGCGGGCGGGCGGGCTGGCGGGGACCACCACCCGCGAAAGTTTTAAGTTTTAAGTTTCCAGCTTCGCTCTGCGCCTGCTTATCGCCGTCCGTCTACTCCCCGCCACTCGATTGCTTCCGCGATATTGATTCCTAATTCCGTGGATGGGAACAACGCGCGGCGTGAAATTCGGACGTGCATATCGAAACCGGTCTGGTCCCGGGTTTCAGGATGGGCAGTATTCGTCGCTTCGAAAATGTGTAAGGTAGGTTATCCGACCGGTGGAACTTAGATTTCAAGTTTCGATGAAACCTAGAACTTGAAATTTGGAAAAAATCTTCGTATTTCTCTTGTTTTATGTCTTGATACGATCATGCGGTATTCGATAGCGTATGATGATAAGTGTGTAATATGAAACATGAGTTTCCATTTGCGATTATAACTTAAAACTTTTACTTTGTTAATATTTTAGAATTTTTATATGTATAAATATGAGTTGCAATTAATGAATTGTCCCAAATGATGGTCAGTAGAGATGATATTCACTATAATCATTTAATTAAGAGTACAAATAAAACATGTATAGACCTTAGAATCCATGACATGGTAGATTTTAGATTCCTAGTTATGCAAGATATGTTTCAGGTTTAAAAAATTGAAGAACCTATTTCAATAACTATATTTCAAATGAAACTTAAACGGAATATGAAATCACGGTATCTCAGAATTGTTTACATTTGAAAGCATCGGGATAAATGTGTGAGTCATATCGGAGAAGTCTCGCATCAAATAATTAATATACAACGAAGCAATTAATTTATTCTATTTGACAGATTCGACCTTAAGCTCCTGGGCTCCCAACGATCATAGATGCACATTGCGTCTCCATCGGCAGATATGTCATGCTTTATATATCTTCGAATTCAAGGATCTCCCAATCACAAAACACTTTCTGGGTCAAAAGTGGCGTCTGCAAGCAAGAAGAAGGATGCTGAAAAAGACGGCTTGGAGGGTGGATTGTTTTTGTTCTCGAGTGTTTCCAAGAAGCGCAAGGCTAAGGAGATTCGCAAAAAGTTACCACGACATTCAAACTTAATAAATCGGATCGATCGCACGGTCTAACGATATCCAAAAAAAAAAAAAAAACTCATATAGCGACTCATCTGAAGACGATAACTCGGATTTCGATTGAATTTATCCATGTCTAACATGCAGGATACGGCACGCCTGATTCAAGCTCGACGACATCTTGGTCACGTGAACTTTTTGGAGGGATGTGATGAATGGAATATGGTCGATTGTGTAAGCGCGACGGTCGCGGTCGCTTTCGGATGTGACCTATGAACGATGAAACTGTTCTTATCCCTAACGTTGTCCTCACAACGACGATCTAGAAAGCCCAATATGAAGGCCCACGGAAGGCCCAAATTCTTGTCCAGGAGGCCCAATAGGAAAATCCTAGGTTGCCGCGAAACTGTGCAAGTGGGGTCTTCAATGTTCCGATTCCCACATTCTCTTTCCCAAGTTCTAAATGACATATGACCTAAACACGACCCATTTGGGCGACACGAGCGAGACGTGAGCTGAAACATGAATTACGGAGAAAGAATCCGAATATGGCACTAGCCCGACTAATCAAGATGCTTTAGATTGATATGATCTACAAGCATGAATATGACATGCCGATAGGATTGCCGGTGACACGAAGACCAGAACCAAGCCTGGCTCAATATCCTTCATGCACGTTTTGGATCTGTTTCTTCTTTTTTTTTTTCTTTGCCATCCCCTAAGGGCGCGCATGATAAAATTTCTACTTCTCTATTTTTCTATTTTTGTGTTCCCCATAACAGGTTTGGAACAGAAATTCGTTTGGTAACGCAATTTGATTTTTCTATTTCTGGAACAGAATTCTATTACAGAAATAAATTTGAAGGAGAAATTAAAAATTAAAAGAATTCTATTTCTCAATTTTTGAAACAGAAATGCAGAAATCAATTTCTAACCATAAATCAATTTATATTCTAGAAATTATGTCATACACATCCTAAGTATCTCCATTTTTGTTTAAGGGGTCTAGGGTTACTCTCGAAATTAGATCACATTGGTTGTATGTGACCTTGAATAATTACACATGTATTGTAGGTCCAAGAATAAATCGAACTCATCGCAACATCGTAGCTATGTTAGTTTTACTTAGAAGCCACGCAAACATATCTCAATCTCTCACATCTCTCATTTAGATTCCACGTGTTTTGGCATGTCACATATTTTCAAATCTTGAGCATGAGTGAAGATACTAAACCCCACAAATTGGAATAACTTTCAGGTGATTCCAAAGCATGAAATCCCCATCCACTGAAGGATTCACCAAGGGTGAGCATTGCTCCAATTCTAACCTTGAAATCGGCCAATTCTAAGTGATTCCCGATTCCTTATATTTAGAACTAGTGATAATCAATCTAGTTCTCGATTCCACCATTTGAATTACATAGACTGACCCAATAATTTTTTTTTTTAACAATTCTTATTATAACAAAACACATCCCATTACAATTCTTATTATCGCAATGCCCGAGGGGCACTCCCACTTGCAATTACGACATAAGATGCAACAAAAACTACGTTCATTTCATTGCAAGTTCCATAAAATAGAAAGAAAGAAATCACTGCTAGTTCCTAGATCAATTTGACTTGACGAGTCAGTCTGGTTCCAAGATTAAGTGGGCCGGTTCCTAGTTTCACAAATAAGGAACCGGCCCTACCGGTTTGGTTTCAGATCGTAGGGTGGGAATCAACCCACCCTAGAATAATCATCACTAAGACTTACCACACATGTCAAATTCAGTGGAATTCGTTCATTTCCCTCCAAAATGGTAGCCTTGCGCGGGTGTTAATTACTAATTAGAGCAAGGTGATCCGACACCACTTAAAAATCCCTCCTTTATAGCCACTGACATGATAATCAAATCGAGCTCAAGAACAAGAACATATCAGGTGGCTAATCTCTATCAATCAAAGCCAGAATCCGTCTTTCAGTCCCTATCTCCGATGAAGACCGATCGAGGCCGACTATTGAGGACAGAACAAACATGTGAGACCAATCCTTTCCGGCCACAGAAGTCGGCAGATCCGTCGATGCGACAACCGGTCGAGCCTGGACCCCAGCTCTTAGTTTTCTCGTGTGATTCCTATAGGCTTTCCATGGCGTGGTCCCCATGCCTGTGCTGCTCAGTAGACGAAGAAGGAAAGCCCACCACAAGACGTTTGAGACACCATAAGGGATCATTAAACCAGGCGGTGCGTTCTGCCCCACCACACCATGGCCGGACCCATGTTGCTGTACTGTACCTGCTTATCTTATCGACGTTGAACTGAATGGTGGGTTCGACCTTTTCACTGTCCTCAATGGGAGTTCTCTCTCGAGACTTCGATCCAACTTCTGTTCTTGTTAGGTTCGAAGTTCTCGAGTGCGTTTGTGAAATTTGGACCCAACAAACTTAAACGCGTCGATGATCGATTGAGGGACATATCCAATTAGAGGGTGAGATGTGTACTAAGCAATGGGAAGTGTGATCACGCAGATTGAGCAGCATCAACAGTCAGGCATAGGGAATTGTTACCATGTCAAATGGCTATTTGAGCGTTCCTTTATCTTTTCTTCCACTAGCCTAAAGTGCACTAGAAGCTGCATCTGTCTAAGCGAGAGTGCGACAGCAACAGCTTCCTAAGCAGCCAATCAAATTGGATTCATCTAAACAGAATTGCCGGCAACCCCACAACACCCGAGACTCAACCCCACCATTTTGATTGGGAAGGTTCTAATTCCATCCTCAGCAAATCATTGATGGAGACAAGCCTGAGGCCGCCTACCCTTCTTGCAATATCACTTACAAAGCAAGACAAAGGTAAGTTCTTTCCCTACATTCTTCTTGGGTAGCCATATCGATCTATTTACTGTTTTGTATTGTAGTTTTGACTGCTTCAGATGAAGCACAAGAGAGAAGAACTAACCCGATTTTCAATGCACACGAGTAAATGGGAGGCCGCATAAGACCTATCTCTTTCGGCTCACAGCCAATCAATTTGGGAGTGCAATGAGATAATCCAGCACCGAGTTTCCTCCAATCAAATTGCATCCACACGTTTCGAGCATCAGGAAAAGCAGGGAACTACAGGTAACCTGAAAGGGAAATTAAAGTACAAGTCAGGACTCCACCATAAAAAGAACAGGCCACTAGATAGATGAATCTAGCAGCAAGAAGAAGCATCTCCATGGAAAGCTCGGTAAGAGTACCGGAACAGACAAACAAAATGAGCTCGGACAGACTAATAACATGTTTCTGGAAACCTAAAGATTCGAAGGCAGTGGTACCAATAGACACTATAGAAGTAAGGGCAATTTTTAGAGCAGATCCTTGTGGCCTTCAAAAATTGAGTCTGAGGAATGAGGACTCTGCCCTGTCGTGGAAGGCACGAGAATAGTGCAGATGATAGTCGGTTGATATCTGATGATACTTGGTCGATAAGCTTTGGAGTCTTTTTGAGTGGCTCAACCATGCAGTCGCTCAATGCATTAGTTCGAGAACTACTGGAGAGGAGGTGCATGTGAACGTGATGCGGGAGTGGGGGACCCTGAAACAGCCATAAATTAGCACTATCGTCAAAACATCACCCTGACTTGCACCCATCATCAAGCAACTTGCTCATGTAATGGACTTCTCAACCTAAAAATCCATTTTGTTTTGATGCTTGCACAAATTGTCAATGCATCATCAACCACCAATTAACTGTAGATCGAAACTTATGAATCAAACTTAAAGATCAAAACATCTTTTGACTTTGAAGTCGAGGTATCGGATAGACAATATTACATAACTGGTATGCGCCACCAAACAGGCAACACCTTTTAAACTTCAGCAACGAATATGCTAGCAGGCACAAAGTACAGATACAATCCTTTAGTCAAGAAAGAAGAACAAAGAATTTGATCGTGAGAGCATTTGTTCCTGAAATATTTTCTCTTCTATCTTAAAAGCAAAACAAATCAGAAGCCGCGCGAATAATAAGGTGTCGTTTTCTAAGGGTCTAGATCTTTCATATCAGGTTTCACCACCATATTCAAGGTCTATAAATACGAGCCCAACCGTCAGTGCTCAAATTATAGAAAGTACTCCTCAACAGAAATCAATGAAAGGAGGAGAAACGGTGTGTCACCATTCGTTTCCTGTTCCCTCCCTCCATCCAAAGTCCTCAAGCTCCCAACATAATTCATTTTCTTGGCTACTTCTTTTACATGTTGTCATAATATATGTACTAAACACTTCTTCAACTATCAGGGCAATATGGAACTGAATGAATTGGAAGGTTATGTAGATTGGAGGAACAGACCTGCACTCAAAGATCGTCATGGAGGCATGGTGGCTGCCTTCTTTGTCTTGGGTAAGCGGTCAACTAATTATCGAGAGCTCATTTTCCAGGATTCTTTCAAGCACTTACTGTTAAAGTTTCTAGTTTCTACTGATATTTCAAGGCTTGCAGAAATGACCAGAAAACCTCCTCCCCCCCCCCCAAAAAAAAAAAAAGAAAACCCAGAAAAAGGGGAATAAAAATATTATCTCATCATGTTTATCAAGAATATAACAGGACTTGTTTTGTTTATTTGAGGAATATAGTTGTGGAGGTGCTGGAGAATTTAGCATTCCTGGCTAATGCAAGCAACCTTGTGGTCTACCTGACAAAATTTATGCGTTATTCGCCATCCAACTCTGCCAATATTGTCACTACTTTCATGGGAACAACTTTTCTTCTCGCTCTCCTTGGTGGCTTTCTAGCAGATGCTCACATAACAACCTACAGAATATATCTGATGAGCGCTGCAATAGAGTTCATGGTAAGCTTCTAGCAAAACTTCTCATGCGTCTCTTTTTCCACTAATGGATTACACCAGTCTCTTCAGATATCCTCTTATAGCACTCTTTTGTGGTTGATGAACCCCAACAAGATGTAAGGTGATAATCAATCCCCATCAACTATCTTCACCAAGGTTTGAGAGAAACCATCTATTAGAACTCATCAGAATGTAAGTAGTCCTAAAATTCCCGTCGAGACGCACCAGATGAAGACTGACATCATCTGATGCGAAGAACATGCAAACACTCAATGCTGGTCCTGAGCCAAAAGAATCCGCCATGTTTCAGAAGCCCAATGGTGTTGGAAATGTTGTACTACTTAACTATATCTCTGCTAATATCAACTGGACGTTCATGTCTTTATGAACATAACATTCAACGAGAAAAAGAAAAGAGAGAAGCTCAACTGTGATACAAAACTGCATACGAAGATGAAGAACGTCATTAATCTCCATCGATATGTCCTGAATAATGTTTCTTAGCAACATTTGGAAGGCACTTCTCTTTCATCATCATTGTAAAAACCCAGAAGGATTGGGAAATGGTAAAATGACCATTTCCTTTGGCCATAGTGCCATAGAGTATGAGAAAGCAACTAAAAAGAAGAATCTACGTTCATCTATATACTCAAGGCACAGGAAAGTGACTCCCTCTGATTTATAGACTCCAACTAAGGGGTTCCTATGGCAATTTTAGAATCCTAAGTTGCTACGTTCTTATAGTGGCCAAAAGAAGAATCTACTTTCATCTTTGTGCTCCGTAGCCTTACTTTGAATCTCTACTGCTGCAGGACCTCTGACTAGTTTAATGTTATCCAATGTTTTATTAATTATCGATGTCCAAAAAAAAGTTTATTGTTGTCACCATCAAAATCTCACCAATGTTGAATATCACAGGGGTTGCTAGTTCTCATGATTCAAGCTCGCATTCCTTCGTTAAGACCACTGAGTTGTGATTCATCTGGCGCCCATTCTCCGTGTCAAGAACTTGGTGGTGCGAAAGTAGTGATGTTATTTGCAGGCCTCTATTTGGTGGCTTTAGGAGTTGGTGGGATAAAAGGCTCACTACCTCCACATGGGGCGGAGCAATTTGATGAGAACACTCTAGAAGGCAGGAAGCAGAGATCAAGCTTTTTCAACTATTACATTTTCAGCCTCTCTTGCGGGGCTTTGCTTGCTGTCACGTTTGTGGTTTGGATTGAAGATAACGTAGGTTGGCAGTGGGGCTTTGGGATATCGGCTGCAACGATTCTGATCTCCATCCCAATCTTCCTCCTTGGTTCTTCTACCTATCGTGTCAAAACACCCACCGGAAGCCCCATCACAATCATGTTCAAGGTAGTAATACATCTTTAAAACAGTAAAACTTACGGCTACAAGCCGCCCATAGAGAATGACAAACAATCTTTTTTCCTGGTGTCCAATAGGTGCTGGTGGCATCGATCTTTAACACTTGCAAATCCAGGAAACCAACAAATGCTGTGGTGAGCATGGCAACAAGCCCATCTGATAGAGAGCCAGAGGATGTAGAAGCTGAAGGAAAGGAGCCAAGTCAGACACTGACAGTACATCTCGGATTCCTAAACAGAGCGGCAATGAAAAATCCCAGCTACCCAATGCTCCAATGCACCGTCAGGGAAGTGGAAAAGGTCAAGACTGTGATAAAGATTCTCCCCATCTTCATGTCGACTATAATTTTGAACAGCTGCCTCGCACAACTCTCGACCTTTTCAGTCCAACAAGCAGCCACCATGAATACCAAGCTAGGCTCCCTGAGAGTCCCGCCGGCTTCCCTCCCCATCTTCCCAGTCCTCTTCATAATGATACTAGCGCCAGTCTACAACCACCTAGTCATACCGTTGGCAAGGAAAATCAATAAAACCGAAATGGGCATCACTTATCTTCAGCGAATTGGGATAGGGCTAGTTCTGTCCATTGTGGCAATGGCAGTGGCAGCTTTGGTTGAAGTCAAGAGGAAGAAAGTCGCCGCAGAATCTGGGAAAATAGATTCCGCCGGGCCTCTACCGATCACATTCTTGTGGATAGCACTGCAATACTTGTTCCTTGGATCGGCTGATCTTTTCACGCTGGCGGGCATGATGGAGTTCTTCTTCACAGAAACCCCACGAAGCATGCGGTCCTTGGCCACAGCGCTCTCCTGGACATCATTAGCCATGGGCTACTACCTCAGCTCGGCACTCATTTCCATAGTCAACAAAATCACCGGCATGTTATCTCCGACGCCTTGGATGTCCGGCAGCAACTTGAATCACTACCACCTGGAGGGGTTTTATTGGCTGCTATGCGTGCTAAGCGGAATCAATTTCTTGCATTACCTCTTTTGGGCTACTCGCTACAGCTACAGCTCCGGATCAACATAAGATACTGATGGGAATAGATGCCGGCATTAGACTAGTAACATTGTGATCTACGTGCCAAGTAATTTTTCCTTCCTCGAAAGCACCATGTCTAGCTTTCTTGGAGAGAAAAGTCTCGGCTCACCTTGCAGAGTCGACTAAATCTATAGATCAGTACCAGGAATAGTGAGTTGTCGCCATTATCCTCGCTCAGGGATGTTGTACCTCATTCCTTATTTATATTTGCTGGAACAGATAAATGCAGTTGCATGAGATCTCCTGCTTCATCGCTAGAGGAAATTCGAAACCCGTCACTACAATTGGTTCTAATGCTCATTGACGAACCGCAACGCAATAACTAGCTATAAAGAAAAGTTACACGTTCTCAGCAATCCAATCACTCAATAACCGTGAACGAAATCCTCCATGAATCCGAATCTTCGATCGATAGCTCCAATCCATGCGAGAGACTGCACACAAACATGATCAGCGTCAAATACACACTTTACACTACTGATCGCTGGGGGAAAAGAAAAAAAAAAAAAACACGCACACGCCGACACACATGATACAGCTTAACATTCTACTCGAAATTACATACTTGTCTCTCGCATCAGGCCTTTTAGCTTCGATCCTCGATGGTCATCGCGCTCTTGCGATCAGCTCAAACATGTTCTACAGGTTACAAAGATGGCGGTCGTTTCTGACTTGGGGTATTCCAAATTCAACTTACTGATTTGATGAATGTTTATCTTTCAACTCGCATATCTAGGGGATGTAGCTCAGATGGTAGAGCGCTCGCTTAGCATGCGAGAGGTACGGGGATCGATACCCCGCATCTCCACCTACGCCCAATTTTTTCTCTTTTGTGTCTCTCTTTCGTTTTTGGTTTCCTCGACTGTCGCTCCGTCTTCCTCGTACTAAACTAAATTCGCCGCATGTTGGATCTTCCCCATCAATGGTTTTCATCTTCACTGAAATCCCGGTGATCTTTTTCGTTTCTTTTTACAGCGGCCCAACTTCTTGAGTAGGAGGTTTCTTAATTATCTCTTGCTCGGAGGTTCTTCATAACTACAAGCTGCTGATGCGGAAGCACAGATTGGTGTTCTTCGCTCCTTTCGTTCAGCATCCTTTCTACCCATCTTTGAGTGGGTTTCCGGTTTCTTTTGTTTTTGTAGCCTCTTTGTTCTCTGCATTAGGGTAGGCTAGCTGGTGCTTCTTAGCCGCTGTTTAGGCCTTCTTTTCTTTTGCTGTTATTTCTTTTACCTCGGCCCCCTTCCATTCACTCTCCCTCCCGTCTCTACGAGGACATTCTGGGACTGAACTTTTGCTGTATAGCTATTTATAGCTTTTTGGTTAAAAGTCAATATATTCTTACATTTTACCCACAAAAAAAAAAAAAAAACGATGAAGAGATGCGCGTTCGAATCTCACGCCAGTTCAAAGCGCCAGCGCACCCTCTTTCGCAACTCGTTCGAATTTTGCGGGTCGCAGTTGAACGGAGAAGAGAACCGCGAGACGTGTTCAGCTGGTCATGCATTGATCGAGAGAGAGAGAGGAAAATCTTTTAGATTTATCATCATTCTACAACGCTAACTAACGCTAAGGAATGAATTCAATCGGCCTCTTGCAATCCGCCGATCACGACGGACCCCACGATCAGCCCCGCCGCCCCCACCAGGAGCCCCCCGGCCACCACCGCCTGCACCGCCACGAGCCCCGCCGAGTCGTCCGGGATCAGCACCACCGCCGCGAGGGCCGCCACCAGGATGGGCAGCGAGGCGGAGGCCAGCGCCGAGGGGGAGGCCGCGGCGGCCCGCTCCAGCAGGCTGAGCAGCCCCAGCTCCTCCGCCTTGGAGAACACCCCGAGCTTCTCGATGGAGGAGAGGGTGAGCCCCAGGTCCTCGGCCTTGGACAGCAGGCCCGCCTTCTCGACGTTGCTCAGGACCTTGCGCTTCTCGAGCTTCTTGAACACGTCCACGTCCACCTCCTCGCTCCCTTCGAAGAAGATCCCCGGCCCGTACCAGTCCTTCTTCCAGCCCTCGTCGTACTTGTTCACCTGCCCATCACAGAGAACATCAATGGCGTCGCTTCGTCCTCCTCATCCGCGCAAAAATCCCAAGCTCTCACGAGTACCGACCTCAAACGGAGCAACGAGGATGCGAGAAGTACCTTCTTCTTGGGAGCCATGGCGACGATGGTCAGGGCCTTTCTGGCGGGGGAGGCGGCGGCGGCGGAGCGGCGGGAGAAGGAGGAGAGAGGGCTGCGGCGCCTGAGCCCGGAGAGGGAAGCGGCCGGCGACGGAGTAGCGACGGCCATCGGCGGTGGTTCAGCGATCGCCTGCGAGTTCTAGAGAGAGAGAGAGAAAGAAACAGAGAGCTTGCGCTTGGTGGAGATGGGGTAGGGGAGAGCGCGAGCGAATCGGATGGTGATGCGATGTGCCACGTCGGACAGTTGTTGGAGGCCGCGCGCAGCCAGAGATTTTCCGTCTCCTTTCCCCCCGTAATCTCATTCGGGCGCCGTCCGTCGCTCCCATTGGTCACTCATTTATCCTCCCTCCTCTTTATAAAAATAATAAAAATTATCAAATGAATGAAATGAAAATAGTATCCACGGATATGTTCAATATTAGAAATAAATTGCATAGCATATAATTTAGATTAAGCGAATTCTTGGCCTATGAGATACTCCAAGGATGGGAAATTTCTTGAGAAATTGTACTGAAACGGCTAAGAAATCTTTAAATCTTTGCCACGTCAATTTTTTTGCTTCAAATACTTATAATTATTTTTTCGAAATTTAAGGCACTAATAGTTCGGATATCGAAACTTTGAAAATTAATGTATGAAGAAGAAAATATGCATTTGCATATAGAGACATGGCTTCTGACTGCAGTGTACCTGTACACGATGTAAACTCGGCAGATCAGTTTAACTGGGAAGTACAACCCTTGGTGGACTGGACCAAGGAGTTGAAGAACAAATTTTTGGGCTTCACCATAGCCCATTGTAGCCAGGACTCAAACAAGCTCGCCGATTGGTTAGCTAAATCGCAGCGGCTAAATAATTTACCGAAGAATTGGGTCACTCACCCTCCTTTTACTCTTTTTAATATATTATGCTCTGATGCTCTTGATGTAATTTCTCCGTACTCCGTTAACGAATGAATATCATGTGTAGTTTCGACCAAAAAAAAAAAATAGAGAGACATGGCTATCCTAGTTGGTACTGCACTGCACTCAACTTAGAAAGGCGAAATGAAGAAAACATTAGTCCCTTCGAGTTAATCAACCCTAGCAATAATAGCTGTGGAGATACTGATTTTCTTTCTCTTGATATTTTACCATGATCTTTTAGAGCATTCGACTAATTTCATTTGATCAAAATTGTCACACTCAAAAATCATTAAGAATGGGGGATAACACAGTTGTCTTTCAACCAAAAAGATGCAGCCTTAAACCATCAAAAATCAATTCCCAAAAATTATCTTGTTGATTATGGAAGGAATTTGGTGAACAATTACAACTCGGTGAGTAATACATTTTTTCTAAATGGATCAAATATTCACTTTGCACCTTTACAAAATACGTTATCACCATTCATCAATTTCAAAGCTAGCGCATTATATATGTAAAATATCAAAAGTAAACAATATCTATCTGACAAACCTTTTTACGTAAATGATTAAAAACAATATCAATGCAGAATAACAAATCAACTACTAATCGTCTATGCTATTGATTAATCCCATGTAACCATAAGTCGATGGTCTATTTCATTATCTAATCTCAAATCACATGTTAATGGTCTACTTCATTGACCAAACTCGTGCACAAATACATGGCAGTGATCATGCATAATACCACATGACAAGGCGACCAAGATTTTCCTTGACTAGGTCTCTACTTATGTTGCCAGTGGTTCGGCCCAAAAAAATATTATAAATTGGTATGTGCATATCCACAAGCCCCCCAAGGGGCTCACACAATATTGAGCATCAACCAACATTCTCCAATTTTAGGAATCAAATCTATAATCAATATTGATAATTGACTTCTCGAAACAAAATGCATGAACTTTCCTAACGTCAAACCATTCACAAATATTAAATCGTAGTAAATGCCTAACCTAAATTTAATAAAACAAACATGCTTATATATCATTTTGAAGATATCATTTTACACATTCTTAGAAGATATATCACCATTCATCTGGGAAATCTGAAAACCAATCTACGATGGTTACTCAATCTAACATACTCATATTTTTATTAATTGATAGAAAAACGATATCAAAATCTAAGTAAAACTCTACTCCAACGAACGACTCAATTAACTATGCTTAATCATCAACATAACAGCTCCTAAATTCTAATGAAGAAGCTCATTTATAGAGAACGTTCATTTTTGTCCATAACGTATATTATCTGATTGCGTAACTTGCATGTAAAATTTTGGAACAAACTATACTTCGAAATGGATTTTCGGCAAACCCCATCATTCTACGACACCGTAAAGCATTATTTCCACAAAAATCGCAGCTTAGTAACTCCTCAACCGAACCTCGCAATTTAAAATTAATATTGTTCCAAATTTGTGCCCTAATTTCCGAAATCACTCTAATTAGATGAATAATAGGCTTTAATAATTAATAGGCATTGCGATTCGTAGCTGATTTGGCTAATCGAAACGTCAAAAATGGCTAAGTGCGGAGATTTTTTTTTTGTCTCCTCCGTTTTCCCTCTTTCTTCACGATCGAGCGCTTCGCTTTTGCTGTCATTGCCTTCTTCTCTCCTTTTATGCTCACACTCAATTGCACTATTAATTGAGGGGAAAAGGAAAAGAATAAGTTGGACTTTGGCTAATAATATAAATGAACTGGATTTTATGGCTCATATGATGTTCCCTTTACATTACAATTGGGTAATAGGCAATGAAAGTACCAAAAACTCATCCTAAATCTGGGCAAAGCCACCTCACTCGCAGCCCTGGGCGAGGCTAGGGATGTTAGGATTCACCGCACAATCACAAAGTAAAAAGATAGTAAATGAGAGAAAGAGAATTCGAGACGCAAGGTTTTATTTTGGTTCACCACTAAACTAGGTTTACGTGATCCTACTATAATTAGCACCTCGCACATCTCTATTGCATCTCTCAATTTACAAGAGAAAAGAGAATATATATATATATATATATATATATATATGGGGGATAAGTGCAATAGAAGTCCTAAAACTTGTCACGAAAATGCAATTGAGTCATAAAACTTGCAAAAAGTGTAATCAAGTCTTAAAGCTTGTCAAATTGTTTCAATCGAGTCCTAAAATTAACACCGTCAAACTTACTAATGGAAAATATTGACGTGACGCAGACATGGCATTTTATATAATTTTTCATTTTCCACTTGGATTTTTTTAATTATTATTTATTCAATTTTAAAAAATAGATTTAAAAACTAAAAAAGAAAAAGCTAAAATTAATTCTTAAAAATTGTTAAAATAAAATAAAAAGAAAGACAAAATGGTAGCTCCTCCCCTGCCGACCCATCGCCAAAGGGGCTGGCAACGGTCGCTAGCCCCTTCGACGATGGGCGGCAACGAAGGAAGCACCGGCCTTTTTTTTTTTTAACTGTTTTGTTTTTTAAATAAAATTTACCTTTTCTTTTTTAGTTTTTAAATCTAATTAACCACATAGAAATAAAAATTCATTTTAAATGTCACGTCCGCGCCACGTTAGCATTTTCGCTAAAAATGTTGATAATATTAATTTTTGGGATTCGATTGAAACAATTTAATAAATTTTAGAACTTGATTGCATTTTTTACAAGTTTTATGACTCAATTGTATTTTCGTAACAAAATTTAGAACTTTTATTACACTTATCCCTATATATACTTAACAGCTTTTCATGAACTCAAGCTCAAACTGCCAATAAAATATTTTTAAAAAAAAATTATATATATCTAATAGCTATTTATGAGTCCAAGTCCAAACTACCAATGAAATATGAGCTCAACCTTTAAAGTCAAGGACACTAGTATGAACCACATCCCAATAGGGAGAAGGCCACAAAGACGGCAGGGGTTGAGGGCCCAGTTGTAGATGAGCCTTATTAGCCACTGCAAGGACAAGAAGCCCAAGAAGGAAGAAGAGTAAAAAGAAAAAAATTAATAAAAAAAATCCAGAAAAAAATTAAAAATTGCCATGTGAGCTTTGATCAGTGCAAGTATTTGATCAGAAAGAGAAAATTCTTTGAAAAGTTAATCCCACTCGTCAGGGTCTTTTGGCGACACCACACATGGAAAAGGCAACGTGGGAGGACGAGGAGGAAATGAAACAATAGTATCCTCATCTCTTCAATGGAACATAAGGGAACATTCAATTTCGAGGATGAAATTCTTTAAGAGAGAGATTTAAGACATCCAGGTTTTCGCTTGACAGAATCACAAGCTTCAATGCTTAACAGCCGTCGCTGTGCCACGAAGCTCACCATTGAATTTCGCTACCGTGTCTTGCCGTGCCTCGCCTCAACTCGTCCTCTTCGTTACCAAGACAACGTCTCAAGCCGTGCCAAGCCAGCATTGCCATGACGCATCACCCCAGCCATCGCCGATGTTTGCCATCTCAACTCGGTGATGACACGCCCAGTCATAGTCGTTGTCGCTGCCACATCGTCATCAAGTCAGCTAGCTCAGCACGGTGCCAACTAGCCCCTGGCTACATGGCCCCCTCTCCGTTCGCCAGCCTCAAGCAATGCCGCACACGGTCAACCGCAGTGACCAACTTGAAGACCAGCTGCTGCAAAAATCAGGCATGAATAAGAAAGCCAGCACACTTCTTCTTCGAGCGGCTCTTCTCCACCCTCTGTACCGAATGACTCTTGATCAGTGCCTTCACTCCTCTCTGTTCATATTCAAAACCACAGCCACGATTGTTGCCCATCGCCCACGTCGTCTCCTTCGGCCACCACAACTCGCCGGACGCCCCAGGCAAGCTAACGACTGCATCGCCGTCTTCTTGCTGTCGCCTTAGCTTGGACTGCAGCAACCCAGGATTCCAAAAGCCACCATGTCGCCGCTGTCACCCCGCCGAGCCCCAATCACAGTCCTTCAAGACCTGACACAAGTGGATATCCTCCGTTCTATCCTATGTCAATCGTTTGTCATGTGACGAGGAGAGTTTCCTCAACAATTTGTTGAATCTAGTGTTTCTGGAGAAGTTTAGCACCGAGTCGCAGGTTTCGGATAAAGTTATACATAGTTAGAAAGTCGAAACTTTGGTCTTGGATGTGTATAGGTGCCATGGGAAGGTGGTATATGAAGTCTGCATACATGCTTGGGCTAAAGGTACCGAAGGATTGAGCCAAAATAGGAAACGATTATTCAAGACTGGTTCGGTTTTAGACCAACTTGCAAGTTTGCTAATTTCGTACTGAATTATGTTAGGTGAATTTCATGGGGTGTTCTTCATTAAAGCCATCCCTTATTGGCTGCCCTATGACATACTTTAATTTCATATTTTTTGGACTTTTTACAACAAAATTATATTTGAAAAATTACGGGGTTTAAAATCTATTTTCAGGATCACCGAACCGACCTCTTCCTGCTTTCCATTTTCCATAAAAATTTTATTCGTGAATTTTAACATGTATCCTTCATGAAAGTTGTAGAGTATATTCTATACTACCACATATGAAATTTCCATGATTTTTTTTATCACATTTAGTTTGTGAAAAAAATTATTTTCCTGCTCCATTGCATTCTGGAAATTCCTACTGTCTTGGCCTGGTCTACTAAAAATTATTTAGAACTATATTAGTTGAATAGAACTTTGAGTCCATCATGGAAAATGTCCCTCTAAATCTTGTCTATCTTATGTTAAAGCTTCATAATTTTTTAAACTTGTTTACTTTGATAACAGCGATCATTTCTAAAGGCGCGCAAAACACCTTATAAGGCTATTTTAAGGTCTAGAATATGAAATTCTACTTATAGTTTATCCAACGTAGGCGCAGGTGAAAATGTGTTAGTTTATGGGATAAAATGACTAAGGGTTCATTAGGTTCACATTTGAGTTATTGGATAATAGTAACGTAAACGTGCTTTTTAAATTGAATTATAAAATTATTGCATCATGGTATGGATGTGTGACTAGGATTTCCGTTAGTTCTTAAGATGACGATGCCCCGAGTTGTAGTAGGAATGCCTAGGGAAGTAACTAAGTTCCTCCAGATGCTTAGGGGCATAACACGGTCCCCAAATGTCCTCCTAATGGTGGATGGGTGCGAGATGCCTGAGGGGTAATAGGGTACCCCAAATGAGGATGACAGCAAGAATTCCCATCGAATATAATTTTGGTATCTTTAAATTGAGGTACTAATTACCCATTGAGAAAAACTACTATTTCTATTGCTTTGTTATGTTATTTTGAAGGGGTTCTTAGGTAAGTTAATGATTTACTATACTTTATATTGAGACTTTCCTTGTTGGCATGGTGATTAATTTATGTTGTATAGACCGGTGGACCTTCTGCTTGCTGGATTTAAGCTCACTAGTTGGTGATTTTATCTTTTAAAATCAATAGACATGTTGGTCCCACCTGCACCCCTATGGTCCATTACAAAGTACCAATCAACATTACTTGGCAAGAGGACGACTTTATAGACCCCATTTTCCCAGATATGATTTTTATCCAAATCACGTCTCGTTTAGTTGTGGATATGGGGCTTTTCAACAGGGTCTGTAGCCCTTGGATTCATTGGAATGTATGTCCACATCAACAAGTGCACGCTGGGTCCCCTCCCGTTGTTTGACAGCGGACTAGGGAACGAAGGCAACCCTACTAAATATAGGAGGACGGCTGGATTTTTGGGACTTGGAAGATTTTTATACAGAGCCAGGGGGTGAGGGTTAGGCAAACACGTATACAGGTATTTTGGGGCAAGATGATCAACTTACAGTTGGTTTTAGTCAGTAGTACCGACCTTTTTGAATTTCCTAGGTTACCCAACTTATCGCTTGACATACATATAAATAAATAAGGAATGAAGTTACCCCATTTGTAGAAGTCTATATGCACTCCCGGACTACTGTAGTCCCTTACCCTTATGCATACTTAAAGAAAAAATGAAATGAACAAGATAACTATGCTACGTTAACGTGACGTTCAACACGTCACATGAGGTAATGGCAGTTGATTTTTTTCTTTTTCTGCAAATATGCTTTTAATATTTTACCAAATATTATTTGTACATCGAAAGAAATCTTTTAACCTAAATCTTTTGCATTTGTCGAAAGATATTTTCCACTGCCGAACCAAACACAGCGGATATCGTATTTGATACGTTATGACGCAACATTACAATCAGAATGAATCCAAGGGGTCACTTTCTGATTAAAATTCGTCTACTGGCCCGCCTTCATCCAGCAATCATAGATAATGATGTCTGACCTCTCTCTTCTTTGCTGTTTTGCTACGGGGACTACCATATTTGACTCGATCTGACGAGAAATAATTACATCTTACAACTCGACCTAATTGCACGGCCAAATAGCAGAACAAAACTCTAAATTAGAAATGTCTCATCACTTAATCTAAATCTTTTCCTTGGTGCAGCTGGCCATCCTGGACTTGAACTAGAGACCTCGCTTGTGAAGTAAATCATCGCACTTTTAGAAATGTCTCATCACTTAATCCAAATCTTTCATCCAATTACAGAAAAGCCATCGGTGCCCAAAACGAGAAATTCATGATTATTTACTTTCCTATGATCCCATTCATGAGTTTGCATCGCATACAAACCAAACCTGAAACCAGGGGTCTAAAAAAAATAAAAATAAAAATCTGATCCGAAACTCGAACTTGTCCGAACCAAATTTGAGAGTCCTAATCCTCATCCTAAAATTAATAATAAAACCACCTTTGGGATTGGCTTATTCAACCGGTTAAATTATCTAATTGTCTTTTTCAGAATATCTCTCTATCAAACCATAAATTTATCTCGGGTCCATTGGGCAATCTATGTCACGGAATTTCAGCCAATTATTTTGAGGATTGTCTGGATCAGTTGTGTCGACATGCTGGCCTCGGGCTTTTCTTTTTTAATTTCCTTTTCCCTCTAATTTTGTGTTTGACTAACAAAGATGGAATATAAATAGATATTTCTGAGAAAATATCTAAGTAAAGACCTCATTTAAAAAAAAAAAGGCTAACGTATGATTGTAGCCTTGACGTCCAAGACTCCAACGGCATTAGATAGAGGAATGATTCCCTTCAGATTCTATAGATTAGATTGTATTGCTAAGAAAGTAAAATAAAAAAATGAAAATACCCAGGCACGATTATTTCTTGCCCCATTTTGCGACTTCTAATATTCAAAGTTTTGTACATTTTATATCCTCCATAAATTTCCCCTTTCGAGGTGTGTACTTGTTTGGCTAAATCAACCTATGAGCTCAATTTTCAAATTTTTCGCCGAAAAAAAAAAAGGATTTACTTTACAAGTATGCTGAAAATGTGTTGAATGAATTCAAATGCTAGAACTCGCTTTTAAAAAATTAAAAATTGAGGTTTTCGACTCTAAATTTAAATTCCATTTCAGAATCAAAAGGCAAAAGATATCCCATTACCAACTTGAGAATTTGAAAAACCTCGAGTTGTAAAATGTAAGATCATCAAACTTACGGGCACTAATTATATATATTGAACTAGAGGGCTGCAGGTGAAAGCTATGCCCACATGTTGCATAGCAGTGAAGGGGAAGGTAAAAACTTCTAAATTTTTCATAGGTTTTTTCTTTGCTCGACTAAAATTTTTCGAAATTATTTACCCTTAGTGAAATATTCAATCTATAGAGCATAAATGAAATTGAATGAGAATATGGAAGATGATTATCATGATATGCCCCCCAAAATCCAGTCTTTTTTAAAATTCAAAAAGAAGGCACATGCCATTCGTGTGGTTGTAATGAACGGAGTAAGAAGATCAATTTTTTTTTTTTTAAGACCTTTGAAAACAAGTTGAGTTTTTCTTCTTAAAATGATAGGAAGAAAGAACAGCTTTGGTCACTAATTTTGCATAGGTTTTTTTGACGTGTCCTCAAATTTGTAATTCGTGTCATTAATTCCTTAAACTAGTAGAGTTTTTTTCAATCAAAGTTCTCGGGTTTCAAATTTTGGTAAATTGATGTCTGCCAATGCCAATTAAAAATATAACGTTAGAAAGGATTTGCTACACTAAGGACAATTGATTTACATTGGACCTATACAAGAACAAGAATTCACTATACAACTACGCAATTTTCATATGTTCTTTTTGTATAGATGGCTTATTTTTAGGACAATGATACAAATAGTTTTTAAACTTGACCTTATATGTATTGTGGTTCGTGACCTTTTAATTTGTTTAATATAGCCTTTACACTTTAGCCGAATACTTGATGTCATCTATGAATTTTCATTTTATTCAATGAGGTCCCTAAACTTTTAGTACATGTTTAAGTTAATCCATGAACTATATGAAAAAAAAGCTCTAAACATGCATTAAAAGTTCAAGAGTCACATTAAACATATCAAAAATTTAGGGGTGATATTATATATTGAGTTAAAGTTTAGGAACTATATTAAACAAAAAGTTTAGAAGGGCCAAAGTTCATAAATCATTTATATATTTTTTCCTTATTTTAAAGTAGGCCTCTTTTTGTTTTTGGTCAAATTAAGGTGGTACTCTCAGCTAGCACCCATCAACCGATTAGTATCAATTTGCTGACATGGGTGGCAGAGAGACTTGATTGAAAGTATTTTACAAGTTCAAGGACTTCAACTGCAGAAAATCACAAAGTCAAGGACCGTATTGAAAAGAAAAACACAAGCTATGGGCGACAGAGCACGAAAAGACAACGAATCTGACCTTCGTCGTTGAGCTTATCAGGAACAAAAGACAGCCCGGTTCATCTCGTTTTCCGCTGGATCATTTCCAGGCCATTTAGGGTGGAATCAAGATGGAATCTTGAAAAACCACTCCATCCCCAAGAAATCGAAAACCTGGTAATTCTTCCTCATCCTCATCGTCGCCATTTTTTTTTAATCATTAAGGTACTTTTCGAAAAGCTGGGGCATCTCATTCTTGCCGGCGTTGTGTTTTTCTTTTGCTTTCAATTTTTGCTGTATTCCCACTACGTTTGTCAGCATCGAACCTCGATGCCGATCACAACGAGGACCTTGAATTTTATCCATTTGGGTCAATAATCTGTTTCTTTGCCGAGAACGAAGAGAAACAAACGAGGTCAGAAGAAAACCCGGTGGGTCCGACCTTGTTATGCTTCTGCATAGACTCTTGAGTGGTTTCTTGTTTCTTGGTTGTCCTCGGGAAACAGTATTGGGTGAATTTGCTTTGTGGGTTCTTGTTTCTTGACGTGATTTTCGATGTTTGGAGGTGATTAGGAAAGAGAAGGTCGTGATCCAAATCGAGACGCGACGTTGTCAACTTTTGCTTTTTTATGAATTCAATTCGTCGTTTTTTATGTGTATGAAACTTCGTGAGCTTTTCCCTTAATCTTCTGGTGCAGCTGGCTTTTGAATTTTTCTTGTTCATTCAATGTGAAGAAACGAGAGTTTGGCCGGCCTTCGCTAGTTTCCTGTTGACGTATGAGCTCTCTAGGAAATGAATGATTGCTGAGTCAACTCGTGGGTTGGGTATAAAAAACATTTCTTGTGTTAAGTTGTCATCCTTATCTTACTATAAACTTCCTTAAGTATATGCTCCAGCACCTATTGCATCGATAGTCTCTCTCCCCTCTTTCTCTCTCTCGCTCGCTCTTAGTCGCATACTCGTTTGGTAAGTAGGTATACAATATAGACCATCCTGGTTGTTCTTTGAGGAACAGGAAGATCGAATCATTTGATAGTTGAGGGGGGTTTGGTCATTCTCTTCAAGCCTTACTGTTTGTTGTTTGTGTTCTTTTCAATTCGGTATGAGATAGCGTCAATTCCTTGTTTCAAGTTTGCTGTAGAATTTGAATACAATTTATGCTTGCTCTTGTGTAGATCGACATAGACAAGGTTGGCAAAAGTAATCATAGAGAATTGCAGAAATTTGTTCTGGAAGTTGATGAGTAGATAAGAAAAAACTTCTTGGTCAAATTCATGATTACCCAAGATTATGCTGTAGAAGATACTGTTAATTTTGATAGAATTCCCTGCTATTAAGGTTCTTGTGTCTCGTATTGAGTTCTGAGAAGCATTATTTGTTTTCATTTTTCATCAGCTGACCAACATGATGATCTGAATTCTCTTCTTTTTTATGCATAATGTGGAGATAACATGGGCAATCTGTTTTGCTGCATCCAAGTTGATCAATCCACGGTAGCTATCAGGGAGAGATTTGGCAAGTTTGATGACGTACTTCAACCGGGATGCCATTTCCTTCCCTGGTGTCTTGGAAGCCAGCTAGCGGGGCATCTCTCACTTCGAGTGCAGCAGTTGGATGTGCGATGTGAAACTAAGACAAAAGTATGTTAATCTGTTCACTCTGTGGGAGAACTTCACATACTTCACTTGTCTAGAAATCATGAAAAATTAATTGAAACACTGTCTAGCTGAAAAGTGAAATCATCTTTGTCTGCATGTGATATCTGCAAATGATCGATAAGTACTGCTGCTAATTTAATACTCATTGAAGCCCTGAGTAAGGCTGGGTCTATGACCATGACTATGAAAATAGCTAATTTATAGTATATTTTGTGAGATTGCTATCAGTCTAATTGACTCCACTAGATTGTAGTATCCTCAATACAATGAAACTCTTAAGGGTGCCTCTTCTTTTGGAGATACTTTGAACTCGGTAGATTTTCCATATAAAGCTAAAAGCTCTATGTCAGGTTGTTGTTACGTAATAATCTAATAAGTTTGTTTGGCTTAATGGACATTCCCACTGCAGGACAATGTCTTTGTCAATGTTGTTGCATCTATCCAATATCGTGCCCTTGCAAATCAGGCAAGTGATGCCTTTTACAAACTTACCAACACAAAGGGTCAAATTCAAGCCTATGTTTTTGACGGTATGTTCCAAATGTGACATTATTGATGCATATATCATCATTATAATCTGTAATATGGCTTACTTCTCCTTGGATTGATTTAGTGATAAGAGCAAGTGTCCCAAGACTCAATTTGGATGATGTTTTTGAGCAAAAAAATGAAATTGCCAAAGCAGTGGAAGATGAACTTGAGAAGGTAATGTACATAATGCAGAAGCGTGGTCTGAGATTTTGTGAAAATGAACCATGGACTTACTTGGTTTAACTTCTAGCCATTAACTTTTACAGGCTATGTCTACATATGGGTATGAAATTGTGCAAACGCTGATTGTTGATATTGAACCAGATGAGCATGTAAAGCGAGCAATGAATGAGATTAATGCTGGTAAGAACCACAAACATTAGGATATCTCATTCTTTTTTGCACATCTTGTAGTCCTTTTAAAAGTTGATGATTTCATCTCTTTGTTCTTGTCTTCGGGTGGGTGCTTTTCTGCTTTTGCATCTTTTTTCTTAAAGCATTTGGATCAGTATCTACTAGATTTTAGAGAATGCACTAAAATGTTTTATGAGGGCAAGATTCAGAAGATTTTATTGATGATTGATAATTGATCTTGTTCTTGTATCCTGCAGCAAATACTTGTCTTTCCAGTAATGAAGTTTTGTTGAATCTCATAAAGCACCTCATCCATTTAAAATAGAGTGAAACTGTGTGGAAATTTGTATTTCTACTGAATCTGCTTCAGAGCTTAACTGTATGCATTGTCTTCTTCAAACTGTTAATATTCTCAAGTTTCTAAGATTCATTGTATAATATTGTGCTTCTCAGCTGCAAGACTAAGGCTAGCAGCTAATGAGAAGGCTGAAGCAGAGAAGATTCTGCAAATCAAGAGAGCTGAAGGTGAGGCTGAGTCAAAGTACCTTTCTGGGCTTGGCATTGCCCGCCAGCGTCAAGCTATTGTGGATGGTTTGAGAGATAGTGTACTGGGCTTCTCGGAAAATGTGCCCGGGACCAGTGCTAAGGATGTCATGGACATGGTTCTTGTCACCCAGTACTTCGACACCTTGAAGGAAATTGGTGCTACAACTAAAACCTCTGCTGTGTTCATTCCCCATGGTCCCGGTGCCGTTCGCGATGTTGCCTCTCAGATTCGTGAGGGACTTCTTCAAGCTTCCTCCGTCAGCTAGTTGCACATCTGAGTCTCCTCGAAATGAGGATGATGCCCCAAAAAGGAAGGGGAGAAGCTTTCTTTTGGCTTTCTAAGTATATGTTTTCGTGTGAATTTGCTGATGATGTCTTCTGAATATCCATTTTGTTTACGTTCTAAAGTGATGATGTAAGCACTGTGTATATGAATCTTGAAGGTGTTCCTAAAACATAGTCTTCGTGCTTCTGCACAGACATACTGTTTTAAGTTGCTTGTCTGAAAAATCAACTTGGATTTGCCATAATCAAGGATAGTGTCTTAAAGTGGTTGAGAGTTTTGCAGGTTTTATTTGCTCATTTGACTGGAATTCTGGTGCATAAAGACAGTTGTTATAAATAATTCAATCAATCCAAAGCGCTACCATCATCTCTAGGATGCATGTAGTGCCATCCGACCCAGTTAATAAATTCGGCAAAAATGTTTCCTCGCAGTTTCGTTCTTTTGTCAGGTGTATTCATGGTCACCAGATTTAAGAAGATTTAGATTGCACTTGGCTATGGTAGTGATAGAATCTAGTTTCCCAGTATATGACTTGTTAATCTGATAGAAGTTCATAAAGATCTCTTTAGGATTGCATGATTTGCCTCGCATAGGTAGCCCTAGCAGGGAAGCAAGTAGATGGAAGTATCTGACTATAGTCAGTTCTGAGCTGAAAGCAAGCGGGTGCTGTTCTATTTCATTTCCCTACTCAGTTGTATCTTAGGTATGCAGTTCAAGGAATTCCTGGCGAAAGTCCAGCTCGCCGGCAATGCTCAAGTAGAGCTTTTGCAAGAAGTGTTGCTGAGAAAGAGCACCCACTTTACCAACAAAATTATCCAAAAAAATCCTAAATTTATTGTAATTATGCCAAATCGGTCCTAATTTTTTTTCTTTTGTCAATTCAATCATAATCTTTTGCATTTGTGATAGTTCAATCCATCCTTCCAATGTTTAAGAATTAGTGCTGAAGTGGCATTTTTTAAATAAGATGTTAACTATATTTTTGAATATTTTATAGTCTTTTATTTTCTTTTCTTTAATTTTTCCCCTTTCCTATGACAGTCGGAAAAAATTATTAAAATATTATCTAAAAAATGCCATGTCAACATCGGTAGTGCCATGTCAGCTATGCTTGGCAAAAATTGACCAGATAGATTGAATTAGTATAAATGTAAAATGTTTTTTTTTTTTGGTAAGTAATGTAAAATGTTTAGAACTAGATTGACAAAAAAAAAATTAAAACTAAATTGGCATAGGTTTAAAATTTTTCCAGTAAGTTTCCCCAACCATACCTTCCATGCTTTACTCAGGCATTCACTAATGTAGAAGTGAATATCGCCTGCTGCTTTCCCATGGCACTGCTCGAGAAGGCTGTGTTTCAGTTCGACTGCGACCGCCGTTCAAGTCGAGGGGGGATTCACTGTGTTGTAACCTGAAGCTCTCAAGAGTATCTTAACTTGTCATTTCTGCATATTTCGCAACTTGGCAACTTGGCTATTTAGATAACTAAAGTCCCGTTCAGTGCACTCGCTGATGTGGTCCATTTAAGGACAGGCAATCCGCGCCCTAGCGAGAAACCGGCGAATACTTACTGTCTTATTGCACCGAGCATGGACCAAACCTGTAATCGTTTTGGCAAAAGGATGATTATTAAAAATTTTAAACTTATATCTATGTGACACATTTACCCTCTATCAAAGTTCCGCCCGTGAGAATTGTGATTTGCCTACATTGATGCTAGAAAGCAAACTTTTTTGATATGGTGCTCAGCTCATATGACTAAAGTGACATAAAAACAGCATTGTTTTAATTGACATATCATCTTATGGAACCTCGATATAGGATTAAAAAAAAATATTAAGATAAATGTGTCACAATGAGTATAGTTCGAAGTTTCATTATAAAATCCTAAAGTTTGAGCCCTGCTTCTGTTGACTATTTTGGGGATTGTTCGGATCAGCCATGTTGTCATGCTACCCTTAGACTTTTTCTTCCTTTTTAAACTTTCCTTTTTGTTGTAGTCTTATCTAGGGGTGAATGTTTTTATATTCTAGATAGAACCTATACAGAACATGTTCCTCGTTTTCTAAAATCTAAAACTTGCCCTACATATTCTGGATTTTGGAAATTGTTCACAAGTTCTAAGATCTACCTAGGTTCCACACTATTACTAATTGAATAATCGCAATGAATTATCACATTTAATAACTATTATTTGCTGCTACATTTCATTGACGGCAATTTATACGTAGATACATGAAAAATATAAAATATTAACAAAGTACAAGTCTCAGTTATAAAATAGAAGTTTAGACTAGTGATTTCAAATTACATACTTATCATTGAACGTCATAGAATATCACAGGATCATGCAAAAACATAAACTAAGAAAAACACTAAAATTTATTCCAGATTCTAGGTTACAGGTTCTAGGTTCCATCAATCTAAAATCTAAAACCTACTCGTTGAAACAGATTCTCTAATATTTAGAATTTGGAACCTACCCTGCATATGATGAAATTTTGAACTAAATAGGGTCTCATTGGTTTGGTTCTCAGATTCTAAATTCTATCGTGGAATCACGTTCACTCTTAGTCTTATATTTGACCAATAAGAAAGGGATATAAATAAATATTTCTCAAGAAATATCTAAGCAAAGGCCTTATAATAATAATAATAATAATAATAATAATAATAATAATAATAATAATAATAATAATAATAATAATAATAATAAATGGCTGACTTTATGGATCTAACCTCCACCTTCGAGACTTCGACAGCATTAGATAGGGGATTGATTCCCTTCGGGTCCTAAAGAGTGCGATGGCTTCTTTTATGTTATCCAATTGTATTATCCTCTTGCCAAAAAGGAAAAATAAAAATTGACAATATCCAGGGCAACGATTATCTGACCTATAATTTCCAAAATCTGTACACTTTTTACATCCTCGATAAGTATTAATTTATGAAAGTGAAAGCTATATCCAAGGCTAAAGTATAAATATCTCATAGTTTTACTCGGCTAAGATATGATATTATTTATATTCAATATATCACAATTAGAAGGTAGAGTATGAATGTTCAATCTAAGCATAAAGTGAGATCAAATTATATTTTTATATAAAACATACCATTTTTTAGTACTCTTATAGAATTAGTATGCTATTTACATCGAATTAACCAATGAATTACAATCTTTTATTTTACGAACTTGGAAACCGGGTTGAGTTTTTTATCTCATGAGTGGAAGAAAGTACATATTTGGTCCCTAATTTTACATTGAATTTCTAGTGTGATCCTTAAATTTGTAATTCATACAATTAAGTCCTTAAAGTTGTAGAGTTTTTCCAATCAAGTTACTGGATCTCAAAATTCGACAAAATTATGTTTGTCAATGACAAATAAAGAGTACAAAGTTAAAATGAAATCGCTACACTAAGGACAATCGATTTGCACTGGACCTATAAAAGAAAAAGTGAGTCGATATACAACCACGCAAATATATATATATACACACACGATCTCCCATAGAATGGATTAATTTAAGATAGAACTCCTAGCTAGCACTGACCAAACCATTAGTTTCAATTTGCTGATATGAGACTTGATTGAAAGTATTTTATAAGTCCAAGACTTTGATTGTATAAATTACAAAATCGAGGATCATATTGAAAAGAATAACACAAATTTAAAGGCCTAAAAGATAAGATTTTTCCTTCTGGGCGACAGAACACGAAAGTGCATGAATTCATCTTCCTAGTCGAGCTTATAAAGAACAAGAAAAAGCTCGCGGGAAAATTCGCTAAGTCGTTTGGTTCTTCTTGTTTGCTGCCGTATCATTTCCAGGTCGTTTCTGGTGAAATCAAGAAGAAACCTTGATTTCATCCCCAGGAATAGAATACAGACAATTATTGTAATCGCCATCGTCATTTCTTTAATTATTTTGGAACCTTTCAAGAAGAAGCGAACTTATTCTCGTAACCCGGCCGGCTAGTGAGGAGGGATGTTGAAACGGTTCTAAATACCCTCGTTTCTTGTTTCTGCATAGTCCCTCGTTGGTTTCTTGTTTCTTGTTGTCCTCGGAAAACAGTATCAGGTCAATTTGGTTGGTAAGTCCTTGTTTCTCGATGTGATTATTGTTGTTTGCGGGTGATTAGGAAAAAGAAAGTCCCGATCCATATCGAACATGATCGTTGTGAACTTTTTCTTCTCATTAAAATCAATTCTTGTCATTCTAATCTTACTATAAACATTCGTTAGTGCATGCTCCAGCACCAATTGCGTCGATAGTCTCTCTCCTTTCTCTCTCGTTCGATAAATAGGTATCCCTTATATACCACCCTATAGTTGTTCTTTGACGAGCAGGAAGATCAACTAATTTGATACTTGCAGTGGGTTGGTCGTTCTCTTCAGGCCTTTCTGTTTCACTACGAGATAGCATCAATTTGTTGTTCCAAGTTTCGTTCCTGTTGAAGTACCTTGCTGTAGAAGTTGAATTTAATTTATGCTTGCTCTAGTGTAGATCGACGTAGACAAGGTTGGTACAAGTACTCAGAGGGTAACACAGAAATTTATTCTGGAAGTTGATGAGTAGATTAGAAAAAACTTCAGTCAAATTCACGATTGCCCGAGTTTTTGCTGTAGAAGATACTCTTACTTTCGATAGAATTCCCCGTTTCTAAGGTTCTTGTGTCTCATATTGGGCACCGAGAAGCATTAATTGTTTTAGTATTCCTCAGTCAACAACTTGATGATTTAAATTCTCCTCTTATTGATGCATAGTGTGGAGATAACATGGGAAATCTGTTTTGCTGCGTCCAAGTTGATCAATCCACGGTAGCTATCAAAGAGAGATTTGGCAAGTTCGATGAGGTGCTTCAGCCGGGATGCCATTTCCTTCCCTGGATTAGAGGAAGCCGGCTAGTGGGGCATCTCTCACTTCGAGTACAGCAGTTGGATGTGCGATGCGAAACCAAGACAAAAGTATGTCTAATCTGTTCGCTCTGAGAATTTCACGTACTTCACTTGTCTAGAAATCATGGCACATTAGTTCGAATTGTTGTCTAGCTGAAAAGTGAAATCATCTTTTTCTGCATGTGATACATGTAAATAATTGATAAGTGCTGCTGCTCATTAATACTCATTGAAGCCCTGCGTAAGGCTGAGTCTATGACCACGATCATCAAAATAGCTAAGTTTTAGTAGTTCTTATAATATTACCATCAGACTAATAGACTCCACTAGATTGGAGTATCACGGATGTGTGCCTCTTCTTTTGGATATACTTTGAACTCAGTAGATTTTCCATATAAAGCTAAAAGTTCCATGTCAGTTTCATCTTCACCGAATAACCTAACAAGTTTGTCTGGCTTCATGGACATTCCCACTGCAGGACAATGTCTTTGTCATTGTTGTTGCATCTGTGCAATATCGTGCTCTTGCAAATCAGGCAAGCGATGCCTTTTACAAACTTAGCAACACCGAGGGTCAAATTCAAGCCTATGTGTTTGATGGTATGTTCCAAATGTGACATTATTGACGGATGTATAATCACTATGATTTGTAATATCCCATACTTCTCTTCCATTGATTTAATTTAGTGATAAGAGCGAGTGTTCCAAGACTCCTTTTGGATGATGTTTTTGAGCAGAAAAATGAAATAGCCAGAGCAGTTGATGTTGAACTTGAAAAGGTAATGTACAGAATGCAGAAGCATGGTTGTTTGTGATTTTGTGAAAATGAACCATGAACTTCAATTGGTTTAACTTCTAGCCATTGATTTTTGTAGGCTATGTCTACATATGGGTATGAGATTGTGCAAACGCTGATTATTGACATCGAACCAGATGTGCATGTAAAGCGAGCTATGAATGAGATTAATGCTGGTAAGAATCACAAACATTAGAAGATCTCGTACTTTTCTGCACATTTTGTAGTCCTCGAAAAAAATTAAGGATTTCAGGAGGGGTGCTTTTCTGCTTTTGCATCTATTTCTTCGAGCGTTTGGATCATAGAAGATGCACTTAATTGTTTTAAGAGGCCAAGATGCAGAAGATTTCATTGATCATTGATAATTGATCTCCTCCTTCTATCCAGCAGCAAGTACTCATCTTTCCAGTAATGAAGCATATTTAAAGCACAAAAGGCAGCTCTTTCAGATAACAAAGAACGAAACCGTGTAGAAGTTTGTATTTTTTGCTGAATTTTTATCCCAGCTTAACTATAAGCAACATCTTGTTCAAATTTCGAATATTCTTAAGTATCTGAACGTGGTCATATGATATTGTGCTTCTCAGCTGCAAGACTAAGGGTAGCAGCCAACGAGAAGGCTGAAGCAGAGAAGATTCTGCAAATCAAGAGAGCTGAAGGTGAGGCTGAGTCGAAGTATCTTGCTGGGCTTGGTATTGCCCGCCAGCGTCAGGCGATTGTGGATGGTTTGAGAGATAGCGTACTGGGCTTTTCTCAAAATGTTCCTGGGACCAGCGCCAAGGATGTCATGGACATGGTTCTCGTCACCCAGTACTTCGACACCATGAGGGAAATCGGTGCTGCATCTAAATCCTCTGCCGTCTTCATTCCCCATGGTCCTGGTGCCGTTCGTGATGTTGCCTCTCAGATTCGTGAGGGACTTCTTCAAGCTTCCTCCGTCAGCTAGTTGCACGTCGGAGTCTACTCAAAATAAGGATGAAGCCCAAATAAGGAAGGGGAGAAGCTTTTGTTGGCTTTCTGTGTAAATGTTTCCGCGTGCATTTGCTGATGATGACTTCTGAATATCTTTTTTGTTTGAACTTTTGGAGTGATTTAAGCACTGAGTATATGAATCTTGAAGGTGTTCCTAAAACATGGTCTTCGTGCTTCTCCACAGAGATACTGTTGCAGGTTGCTTGTTTGAAGATTCATCTCGGATTTGCTATAATTAATGATAGTGTGTCTAAAGTGATTGCATTTTGGAAGCTTTTACTTCCTCATTTGACTGTACTTCTGGTGCAAAAAGATGGTTGGAATTTATCATTCAGTTAATCCTGCAAACCACCATTATCTCTTCGATGCATGCACTGCCCTCCAAACAACTCATCATCCACGCATAAAGGAAGGGAAAACAATAGGGAAAAGACCATTTTCTTTTAGAGAGGGAAAAAGGGAAAAAAAAATCTTAGAAACCCAGTTAACGAATTTGGCAAAAAAAAATATTTTCTCAGTCTCGGTCTTTCGCCGGGAGTCTTCATGCTGATCAGGTGTAAAAGATTCAGAACACACTTGGCTAAGGTAGTGATAGAATCTCATAACTTGTTATACAAGTTCATAAAGATCTCTGAGGATTGATTCGCCTCAGCATAGGTAGCACTAGCAGAAAAGCAAGTTGATGAAGTATTTGACTGTGGTAAGTTCCGAGCTGGAAGCAAGCGGGTGCTATTCTCAATCATTTCCAGGCTCTATGGCCTCAGTGCAATACTCAGTCCTATCGTCGGTATCCAGTTCAAGGAATTCCAGCGAAAGTCCACCTTCCTAGCAATACTAAAATAGAGCTTTTGCCAGAGCTGTTGCTGAATAAGAGCGCCTGCTTCACCTTTCGTGCTAGCTCTGAGCCTTCGCTAATGTAGAAGTGAATATCGCCTGCTGCGTTCCCATGGTGATGCTCGCATCACTGATCGAAAAAGGCTGTGTTTTAGTTCAGCTATGACCGCAGTTCGAGTCGGGGGATTCATTGTGTGGTAACATGAAGCTCTCAAAATGTCTGGCTTGCAGTTTCTGCATATTTGCAACTTTGCTATTGAGATAACTAAAGTCGTATTTTTGGCAGTAGAAATTGTCTAATAGAGTTGAAATGAGAATCAAAGTTTCTTTTAAATTATCGTGACTATTTTCTTTTTCCTGAAAATATGAATTGAGATTGCTCACTAATAAGACCATCAAATGGGTAAGTTCGGTCGAGTTAAAAATGGTTGAACCTACATTGAACTATTTAACTTGTTTTGATCTATTTATATATAATAAAAATTTACTAACCCATACCAGATCTAACCCATATTTGATCAATTTACCAAAATACCTTCATATTTAATCCAACCTATGAAAATCTACATTTTAGTTAATTCACTTTAAGCTCTTATGTATATGTTATTTGGATAAAATCGCTATTTTGACAATAAGATGCTAAAGAATTGACTTTCAATATTACATAGAATTTTTTGTATTGATTCATATTTATATGAATAAGAGAAAGTTAGCACTTGGTAGTGAATTTATAGGATTACAATAACAAATAATAAGAGGGAATTGAAATTTAAAAAGAAATGGAATGTAAGATATTAAAGAAGACAATTTATGCTAACCATGGATTACAATGACAAGAACTAAGATTAGAATATTACATAAAAGTAACAATACCAAATGCAACCAAAGGAAAGATTTACTTCAATAACTAACAAATGAAACTTATAAGATTAATAGAAATAAAAAAATAATGGAGAAAAATTATTTTTACTTTTACCAAAAAAAATAATGGAGAAAAAAAGAAACCATTTTGAAATTTTTTATAAGGGTGAAGTTAGACCCATCTTATAGGTTCATCAAGATTTCTCTAAACTTGGAATAGTTTAAAAAATCTATTATTTTATCATAGAGGGTGCAGAGAAGGTCACAAAACTAGGTTGAGTTAGGATAAATTATAAATCCATTTAAGACTCATATTTTGTGGCTTTTAGCATTCTAAATATATTTATAACCCATTAAGTAAATATAACTAACCCAAATAATGAGTCAGCTCATCAAATATGGGTTAAGAAATGATCTATGATTTATTTTGATAAGTTTACTCACATGGTTAGGAAAGCTACAAGGGAAGGGAATATAAAGCTTACATTGGCATCAATTCTGTCAAATGCTCTTGTTGACATGGTCCATTTAAGGACGAACAATTCGAGCTCGAATGAGAAACTTATGAATAATTACTTTCTTATGACCCACCTGGAAGAACTTGCACCGAGAATGGAGCGAACCCGAGACCTTGCATTTTTCAATTTTCTAAGGTCTAAGCCCTACACATGGATTACATCACCGGCCGGGCCGAATGCCTATGGGCCATGGGGAACATCATTGATGAATGCCAGGTTTTGTTGGCCCAAATGGAAAAGGTAAAACTCGTCCTTTATTCCCAAAAGGCCAGTTAAGCTGCCGGTTGGATCGGTAAGGCCCATTGAAACAAGACTCTCTCAATCAGTTGCCATTTTCCCCAGAATCCCTTTCGAATATTTTATGTTTAGAAATTCATTTGTTTAGTTCTAGTTTCCTTCATGAATGAATGTGCTTTCCCGAAATACAGAGAAAATAAAAAATAAAAATAAAAATAAAAAGAGTCCGAGCCCTACTCAAGTTATATAAAATGTTAGGGAATTTCCTGTGATTATCTTGGGGATTGTTTAGAATCTAGATCAGCCGTCTCGTCACGCTGACCTTGGACTTTTTTATTTTTATTTTTAAATTTTCCTCTTTCCTCTAGTCTTGAAGTTGACCAACAAGAAAGTGATATAAATAAATATTTCTCGAGAAATATCTAAACAAAGACCTTATAATAAAGAAAAAAAAAATGGCTGACTTATGGTTGTGACCTCCGCGTTCGAGACTTGAACTGCATTAGATAGAGGAAGGATTAAAATGAAAATTGACAATATCCAGGCAACGATTCTTAGACCTCTAATTTTTAAAATCTGTACACTTTTTACATCCTCCGTAAATATCAATTTATGAAAGTGAAAAGCTAAACCCAAGGGTAAAGTATAAATATTTCATATTTTTACTAGACTAAGATACGAAATTATTTATATTTGAAATATTATGATTAGAAAGTAGAGTATGAATGTTCAATATAAGCATAAAGTGAAATCGAACTAGAAAATGGAAGATGATTATCATGATATTTTTCTCTAAAAATACTATTTTCTTTTAGTACTCATGTAGATTGACATGCTATTCATGTCAAACTGATGAAAGATTTACAATCTTTTATTTTGTGAATTTGGAGACCAAGTCAAATTTTTAACTCATGAGTGGAAGAGAGTACATATTTGGTCCCTAATTTTGCATTGATGTTCTAGTGTGATCCTTAAATTTGTAATTCCTAAGGGTGTGTTTGTTTTATGAAAAACTCAAAATTTGAAAAACATTTTTCCAAAAATGATCGCTTGTATTAGTTATAAAAAAAAAAACAAATGAATAAAGAATATTTTAACCACTCACAATAATATTCAAGTATAAATTATTATCAATAATGAAAACATTTTTTATTATTTTTTTCGTAAAATAAATGCACTCTAATATCAATAGATTTGCAATGGACTTATACAAGAAAAATAATTCAATATATGACAATGCAAATTTTTAAATATTCTTTTTTGATTTTCCATAGGATGGCTTGATTTAGATAGGACTCTAGCTAGCACTCGTCAAACCATCAGTTTCAATTTGCTGATACGAGAGACTTGAAGGAAAATATATGATAAGTCCAAGATTTTGATTGTTTTATTATGAAATTGTAGATCATATTGAAAAGAATAACACAAATTTTAAGGACTAAAATGAGAACATTTTTCCTTATGGGCGACAGAACACGAGTGCATGAATTTCATCTTCCTTGTTGAGCTAGTTGAGAATTATAATGTGCAAGGCAGAATGGGAAATAGTACATAAGCTTATTTATAGGCATCCAAAGTAATAAGATTAATCAATGATATGCACTATCAACAACGGGATCTGGGAATCCTGCGAGATGTGCAGAATCCAGTAAATATAGTAAATATCTTAATATTGCTAACAATTCTTACAAAGAACAAGAAACAGCTCGCGGGAAAAGTCCGGTTGGTCTAGGTCGCGATCAACCATGTCGTTTGGTTCTTCTTGTTTTCTCCCGTATCATTTCCAGGTCATCTCTGGTGAAAATCAAGATGAAACCTTGAGGACTACTCTATTCCATCCCCAGGAATAGAAAACAGGCGATTCTTGTTATCATCATTATCATCATCATTATTTATGTTTTTAATTATATTGGCACCTTTCGAAAAGTGGCAGCATCTTATTCTTGCTGATCTTGTCCTGCTCATTTTCTTTTTTCCCATTTGTGCTGTATTCCCACGGCGTTGTCAGCGTTGAACCTTTATTTCGATTGAAATGAGGACCTCCATACTATCCATTTGCGTTTGTAATCTGTCTTGCAGCTGAAAACAAAGAGACACAAACGAGCTCAGAAGAAAACCCAGTGGTACTTTGCTATAAATTCCAACTGTTGAAGTCTTGCTCCATCTAAACGCTCTCTATATTCATGTGGTCTCTCTCTGCCTAATAGCTTAAGCCTTTGGTGGCTTGCACGTAAGAGGGGATGTTGAAGTATTGTCCCACTGTCCTAAGTTCTGTTTGGGTATCTTGCTGCAGAAGTTGAATTCAATTTATGCTCACTCTTGTGTAGATCAACACAGCCAAGGTCGGTACAAGTACTCATAGGAAATCACAGAAATTTGTTCTGGAAGTTGATGAGTAGATAAGAAAAAACTTCTCCATTGTATTCATGATTGCCCAAGATCATGCTGTAGAAGATACTGTTACTTTTGATAGAATTCTCTGCTTTTAAGGTTGTGGTGTCTCATATTGGGTTCTGAGAAGCATTACTTGTTTTCATTTATCATCTGCCTACAGCTTGATGATCTGAACTCTCTTATTTTTTATGCATAGTGCGAAGATAACATGGGCAATCTGTTTTGCTGTGTCCAAGTTGATCAATCTACGGTAGCTATCAAGGAGAGATTTGGCAAGTTTGATGATGTACTTCAACCAGGATGCCATTGCCTTCCCTGGATTCTTGGAAGCCAGCTAGCGGGGCATCTCTCACTTCGAGTGCAGCAGTTGGATGTGCGATGCGAAACTAAGACAAAAGTATGTCTCTCTGTTCGCTCTGTGTCTGTGTGAGAATTTTACATACTTCACTTGGTCGTAATCAAGAATTTTGCGCATTAGATGATATCACTGTCTAGCTGAAAAGTGGAATCATCTTTTTCTGCATGTGATATTTGCAAATAATCGATAAGTACTGCTGCTAATTGATACCCATTGAAGCACTGAGTGAGGCTGACTCTACGACCACGATTATGAAAATAGCTAAGTTTCAGTAGTTCTTATGAGATTGCTATCACTTATCAGCCTAAAAGACTCCACTAGATTGTAGTATCATGGATTAGTTTCTAATAAGTTTGTTTGGCTTCATGGACATTCTTACTGCAGGATAATGTCTTTGTCAATGTTGTTGCATCTGTGCAATATCGTGCTCTTGCAAATCAGGCAAGTGATGCCTTTTACAAACTTAGCAACACCGAGGGTCAAATTCAAGCCTATGTGTTTGACGGTATGTTCTAAATGTGACATTATTGATGCATGTATAATCACTACAATTTGTAATGTCCCTTACTTTTCCTTTCATTGATTTAGTGATAAGAGCAAGTGTTCCAAGACTCAATTTGGATGATGTGTTTAAGCAGAAAAATGAAATTGCAAAAGCAGTTGAAGACGAAGTTGAGAAGGTATTGTACAGAATGCAGAAGCATGGTTCTTAGTAATTTTGTGAAAATGAACCACGGACTTCACTTGGTTTAACTTCTAGCCATTGATATTTGTAGGCCATGTCTACATATGGGTATGAGATTGTGCAAACACTGATTGTTGACATCGAACCAGATGGGCATGTAAAGCGAGCTATGAATGAGATTAATGCTGGTAAGAATCACAAACATTAGGAGATCTCGTACTTTTCTGCACATTTTGTAGTCCGTAAAAAATTAATGATTTCGGGAAGGGTGCTTTTCTGCTTTTGCAACTATTTCTTCAAGCATTTAAATCAATATCAAGTAGATTTTAGAAGATGCACTAAATTGTTTTAAGAGGCCAAGATTCAGGAGATTTTATTGATCATTGATAATTGATAATTGATCTCATTCTTCTATCCGGCAGCAAGTGCTTGTCTTTCGAGTGATGAAGCATATTTCAGCCCATAAGGAGGCTCTTCCAGTTAACAAAGAATGAAACTCCATAGAAGTTCATATTTTTGCTGAATTTGTATCCCAGCTTAATCATAAGCAACGTCCTGTTCCAACTTTTAAAATTCTTAAGTATCTGAATGTCGTCATATGATATTGCGCTTCTCAGCTGCAAGACTAAGGCTAGCAGCTAATGAGAAGGCTGAAGCAGGGAAGATTCTCCAAATCAAGAGAGCTGAAGGTGAGGCTGAGTCAAGGTATCTTGCCGGGCTTGGTATTGCCCGCCAGCGTCAGGCGATTGTGGATGGATTGAGAGATAGCGTACTGGGCTTCTCAGAAAACGTGCCTGGGACCAGTGCCAAGGATGTCATGGACCTGGTTCTCATCACCCAGTACTTTGACACCATGAAGGAAATCGGTGCTGCGTCTAAATCCTCTGCGGTGTTCATTCCCCATGGTCCTGGTAGCATTCGCGATGTTGCCTCTCAGATTCGTGAGGGACTTCTTCACGCTTCCTCCGTCAGCTAGTTGCACAACGGAGACCACTGGAAAGGAGGATGAAGCCCGAAAAAGGAAGGGGAGAAGCTGTCTTTGGCTTTCTATGTAAATGTTTTCACGTGCATTTGCTGATGGTGTCTTCTGAATGTCCCATTTCGTTTGACCTTTCGGAGTTGTGATTCAAGCACCGTGTATGTGAATCTTGAACGTGTTCCCAAAACATAGTCTCCGTGCTTCTGCACAGAGATACTGTGTAAAGTGTAAGTTGCTTGCATGAAATTTCATCTCGGATTTGCTATAGTCAGGGATAGTGTGTCTAAAAAGTGGTTGTCAGTTTTGCAGCTTTATTTCCTCATTTGACTGAAATTCTGGTGAATACAGATGGCAGAAATTTATCATTCAATTAGTCCAGCACGCCACCGTCATCGCCAGCATGCAAGCAGTGGCATCCAAAGTCATCTTCCAAACATAAAAAAAAAAAAAAAGGGAAAAAAAGGGGAGCAAAAAGAAAAAACATTTTCCTCTAGAGAGGAAGTATCATAGGGACCCAGTTAATAAATTGGCCAAAAAGTTTTCTCGCAGTCTCGGCCTTTTGTCAGGTTTATTCATGCTTATGAGATCTAAAAAGATTCAGATTGTACTTGGCTATGGTAGTAATAGAATCTCATTTCCCAGTATATAACTCATTAATCCGGTACAAGTTCATAAAGATCTCTGAGGATTGCATGATTTGCCTCACCATATGTAGCATTAGCAGACAGGTAAATGGAAGTAATTGACTCGGGCTGAGCTGGAAGCAAACGGGTGCTGTTCTCTTTCATTTCCCTACTCTATGGCCTCAGTGCAATAGTCAGTCCTATCTTCGGTATCCAGTTTAAGGAATTTGGGTGAAAGTCCACCTCTCCGGCAATGCTCAGAGAGAGCATTTGAAAGAACTGTTGCTGAATAAGAGCACCCACTTTGCCTTTCGTGTTTACTCGAGCCTTCACTAATGTAGAAGGGAATATTGCTTGCTGCGATCCCATAGTGAAGATCGTGTCATTGATTGAAAAGCTGTGATTCAGTTCGGCAGCGACCACTGTCTGATTCAGGGGATTCACTGTGTGGTAAAATGAAGCTCTCAGAGTGTTCAGCTTGTCATTTCTGCATATTTGGCAACTTCGCTATTTAGATAACTAAAATCATATTTTAGCTAACAGAAATCGTGACTATTTTCTGAATTGGGATTGCTCACACGGTCACGGAAGCTACAACGGAAGGGAATCTGAGGCTTAGACCAGCATCAAATCTGTTAAACGTTTTTGCTGATACGTCGTACACAAGATTGGCGCCAAGAGAAATAGGAGTGCTTCCTACCACCCCTGAAAAGCTTATAATCGGGTCATATCCTCTGAAAGCATTCGCTATTACTCCGGTGCCTGCTGTAACCGCAGCATAGTCATGTAAATATTGCAGTTCCACCTGTCACCGCATATACGACGCAAGAGTGAACCAATCGTGCAGAGATGTAGGTGCAAAACTAATGGGATGCTTCGATTCTTGCAAATGCTAGGCATTGATATCAAAAGTAGTGAGAACAGAAAAGATCAAACTTAGTGAGAAACTGATTGAAAGCTCTTACTTTGCCAGTGTAAGGAGCAATGAGTTTGAAAGCCGTTCCAAAACCGGGGACGATATCTTCAACTGTCACAATCAGGATGGAGATAGTTACTGTTATAAGTTGGTAGACAATTTCGATCTGGACCATGTTCGGAAAAAGATGTAATATATTTGTTTATTGAGATTGCTGGGAAGAAGGAAAATATTTGCAACCACAAGATGAAATATGTGGAGGAAATCTCAGGGGATGAGTTGAACATACACATGCTTCAAGCGCTTTATGACGTGGAAAGTTCTTGTTTTTTCAACTCTTGTAAAGTTTCGATAACTTCCATTAATTTGATCACCAAGACGAGATTGCAGTATCGTTTATCTGAGTCAAATAAATTGGTTTGCTATATCATTCTCAGTGTTTTTTGAAAAAAAGAACTGCTCCCTTTCTGAGAACGGAACATGCCTAGTTACAGAACATCTCTCCCCGTGAAAACATCACTGAAAATTAGATTCGTAGGAGGAGGGAATTACTTCGACAGGAGACATCACAGCTCAAGTCACAGTTCATGTGGATAAATTGTTGATGAAAATGAACCGGAGGTTGTTGGCCATAACCCTTGTGAAGAAGATCTGAGAACATTACAAAAACGAGCACATAACAAAAAGATACATGTCTAGACATGTAAAGGATGTTCTAATAATAAGAAAAACACTGCAAAAGAATTTGAAGAAGGGGAGATGATAGCATATGAACCTCTGGCCTCTTTGCCAATGTTGATGAAAAAACCCGGGCACTTGCTCATTGTAATACAGTGGGTTAATGTGGTGCTATAATTAATGTAAGTTGATTGATGGCAGGGATGCTTGGCCAGATATATGTATTGGCACCAAGAGAGATGGGGCCAACAAGGAAGTTTCCTACTTTACTTTTATGATCTGCCCTGGATTATATGAAGCTTCCCCGAACTCTTTTCCAATTTAGTTTGCTTGAACTTCTTGTGGAAATCAGGCTAATATATGGTACGTATGCGATGTTGGAATTCGCAACTTCCTTCAATAGAACTGGGACATGGAGATGTTGAGGAAAGTGGCTGATCGGTGACAGAGATTTCAGCAGCACCGAAAAGCGGTATGTCATAGCGCATTGTTCCTTTACCCTGCTTCTGTTCATACAATGCTGATAAACGTGTGCCATTCTCAATTATTTTATGTAGTGGGATTACACGATAAACGGTTACAATTTAGGTGTCAAGATCGATGTCATGACAATTATTACGTTGTGGCAATGCTACTCTGAGACATGTATGCCACATATTTAACAATACCATTCGTAGGTACATCTATGTTCTTATACTCCAAGATTTCTATCCCTAATTATACAGGTATATTGTACTTGATCTCAATCAAGTTCTGTACATCTTATCCATCAGTGTCTCTGTCTAGCCTTGACATGCGCGTTAAGAGGTGGTGGCTGGTGGGGCTTCCCCGCCGGAAGCCTTGGCCTTCTGCTCGGCTTCTTGAATCGACTTCAGAATCTCTTCTCGCTTCGCTGCCAGAGCCTGCATCTTGGCATCGACCTTCTCAAGCTTCTGCCTCAGTTTTTGCGGGTCATTCTTGTCTTCAGGGTTCTTTTCCTTCTTGCACTCCTTATCCTTCTTTTTCTTGTCCTTGGTTTTGTCCTCCTTTTTCTCCTCTTTTGCATGTTCACCATCCTTGTGCTTGTCCTCCTTCGGCTGCTCGTCCTTCTTCTCGCTCTTGTCTTCTGCCTTTTCACCCATGTCTCTCTCCAAATATAATGTTATGCAATGTAGGGGGGCTCGGTGCTAACCTAGTAGAAGGACAAGACCGTGAAAATTGATGAGAGTGAAATGGCCAGCCAACAGAGACATGCATCAGATGAAGGTTCAGCCAGGTTTTTCCTCATTTCAATTGAATCTGTCGCAGGTCCCCAGCTTCGGTTTCTTTGCCGGGTTGATGCATCGAATGCTCAAAATCAAAATGAAATTCAGATATGCTCCACAGAGAACGAGGTATATCCTCCAAATGATGCTGCTATCATTACAGTTGATATGAAAAAAGTAAGAAAGCAAGATTCTTTACCCAGGGGGAGAGAAAAATGAACAGACCTCAAGTTTGGATGGCTTTGGATCTTCTTTTGAGATTGTTCAAATTTCTCTTTGAACTATGAATTATTTATAGACATCGCAAGGAGCTAACTTTCGTTTTTCCAAGCCCAAAAAACGATGGAGCAAAACGAGGGGTCGTGAACTAGAGGCCAGGGATGAAGCTTGCCTTCTCGAGAAACATGATACTCCACTAGTACAAGGGGACAAAAAAGACTAGGACTACCTCTAATTTAGAAAGCGTTTCGCGTCATTTTTGGCACAGGACATCATCCTCATGGGATGCCGCAAATCCTGTTTGCCTTTCGAGGCCAGAAAAGATGCCATGAGGACATTGCATGCTGCAATATATGTAATAAAAAGTATGCCGAGAATCGACAACCGGAACCGGTCCCCTCAATCCAGGGTTCGCCTTAGTCCGCGAGAGGTGGGCGCGCCGCGCGCGGGGCGAGAATACACACGAAACAAAACGCTATGTTCAAGCCATAGCGGGAGACGAAATGAGCTTTGCATTGCAGGGCTCAATGCTTTCCAATGAACAAAGTGAAATGGGAAAACGGTTCGAGCAATGTCAGAAACCCTTATCATATGAATGGGGGGTTACACCTTTTCATGACAGCAAAACCGCACTGGGCCTAATTTCCAAAATGGTCCGGTCCGTCCCTTCATTCTTAAAAAACAAAAATTTATAAATAAATAAAAAAAGAAACACCCAATTCAATTTTTTTCTCCCTAGTTTCACCAGCCTCTCTCTCTCTCTCACCCCTGCTTTCTCTTATTCCAAAGCTTTTGAATAGGGTCAGTCAATCAATTCAGTACAGAACCCACAAAAACAAAAGAACATCATTCAACGTTATTCTAGGACAACTTTTTCCAACACGAAAACAGTGCCCCTTTGTCCCTTTCCCTTCCCATAAATCTTGGCTGGCTCCCCTCTCCAAAAAAAATATATATTTCAAAAACTAATTCTACCGAGTGTTTCTCTTTTCAAGGCTCTAATAATCTCTACATTAGCCGATCGGAGAGGCTCGGAAGTCGCCGGAAAAAGTTGAGGCTCGCCGGTGGCATCGGGTCCCGGAACATCGGGTGGCGGAGGTAGTAGAATCCCAGGGCTACCGCCACCATCTTCGGCGGCACCGTGTACAGGATCAGCGTGATGGCGAGGCACACTCCGATGAACAGCTTTGTCGCCCTCGGGTCCCTCCAGCTCACCAGGGCCTGGACCCTCTCGCCTTGGGTCGCGAAGTCGCCCAGGACCGTCTGGACCCGGGCCGCCAGCAGTCGGAGGCGGTCGTATCTTTGACGGATGAGGTCGGGGGGTTTAGAGCTCGGAATCGTGTCGAATTCCTCATCCAATTCGTCCGGGTCGACCGACTCGGCCTGCGAGAGCCTGGTGTCCATCCCGGCGGGGATCTTCGGCCTGAATCTGTAGTACCAGATGCCGATCAGGAACACGTATAAGAACCCGGTAGGCACGATCAAATCCGGGTACCACACGAGCACCAGATACAGTATGTGGACTAGGACCGTCGTGACCGGGTTCCGCCACCTCCGGATGTCGTCCAACCATTTCGCCAGCCCGATCGCCCACGCCAGCACGGCCACGATCCTGAACCAGTTCGCCTTGCTCTTCCTCATGCTCCACGTGTGCGAATCGGCATCCAACATGCACCTGACCACTTCCGGGCCGAGCGGAGGCTCTGACCTCGCGAGCCATGCGGCTACCATCTTGGTGGCGGCCCCTCGCAGCGCCTCCTGCTGGGCCACCCCGAGTGGGCGGAGATAGTGCATCCGCGGCAACAGGGGCTGACCATAGACTATGCAAGTATCCGGCAACAGCGACGGGCAGGCAAACCGGACCGCCAATTCGATCTCGCCCATCTTCTTCAACCCAGTTCTCCTCAGCACCAGCAGCGGATACGAATTGGTGTACACCTTGTTGCTCTCCAATGTGGATACCCGAATCCGGATCTTCCCCATGCAGCAATCCGGCCTCTCATCGGTCGACGGGTCGGCAAACATCCGCCAATTATCAAAAACCCCGGCGGTGAGCACGGTGCACGGGTCATAGACCTGCCAAGTATACTGCTCGTTCCACCGCGGGTCGAAGCTGTCTGTGATGGTGCGGGTCCGAACCCACTTCTTGCCGTACTTGGCCACGCAGTAGGCGTCCGTGGACCCTTTGCCGGGGGCTTTCGACTTCATGGGCAAGAGCCCGCGTGCGCCTAGGATCCCGAGCTCCAGGATCCCGATCGGCGGCTTCCACAGCTGCTTCGCTGTGGGCCGGAAGTCGCTGCACACATGCGCGGCCTCGTCGAGAACGTGATAACCGCCTTCCAAGCACAGCCTCAGGTACAATCTGCCTAAGTAAGGCCCCAGCCCAGCTCCGCATCCGCCACCGGCGCCGCCCTCGAGCGGGAACCACTTGGCGGCGACATGCCGCTCGTCTATCCGCTGCTCAATCGAGGCCACCGGAATCAGGATGTGCCCGAGGAGCAGCGTCTCCTTGTTCGACCGGTCCTCCACCAGCAAGATGAGCGAGTCCTCCAGGGGCTCGCCGGCGACGAGGACGAGGTCCTCGTTCCAGTGGAACGACGGCACGTTGTTGCTCATGGACCCCCGCCGCGTCCGCACCGACTGGAACCCGAGCTGCGCCTTGACCCTGACCTCCGGCGCCGTCAGCGGCGGCAGGTTCGAGGCGATGTGGAGGTCCTGAGCTTCGATCACCGTCACCCGCAGGTACCACAGCTTCGGCGACTGGTAAACCTTGGAGCGCGTGTGGGCCACGTGCGGCGCGTCGGAGCTCCACGCCTCCGGGAACGCGTCGTCGGCCTGGGTGCCGATCCAGACGGAGAGCTGGATGTCGCCGGAGACGCGGCTCCGCTCCGCCGCGTCGCCGCCCTCGAGGCGGTACCACTGCGGGGCCAGCGGGCTGTCGGGCGGGTCGCGGACCGGCACGTCGGAGAGGTCGAAGCAGACGCCGCCGAGGAAGTTCTCCGACGGGGAGTCCCAGACGGAGATCTCGAGGGTCGAGCTGGTCGACTCGGGCTTGTTGTGGCCGAGGGCGAAGACCTGGTGCCACTCCGGCGAGTCGGTCGGCTCGCCGGGGCGGTGGACCGCCGGCTTCGAGCGGACGCGGTGGGTGGCGGTGCCGACCTTGACGTAGGGGCTGTCGTTGTGGGCGAGGCCGCGCGCCTTGACGATCCGGATGAACAGGTACTGCATCGGCTCGACGAGATCGTAGGGGTGGATCCTCTCCGTCTCCGACGCGAACCTCTGGTGGCGCGACGATATTACCCGCGGCGAGTAATCGCCGCTCGCCGGCCGCCGCACGACTCGTACCCTCTCCCCGACCCGCGCGCCCTGCATCCGCCGCACCTCCGGCGGGGGGTACTGCATCGTCGCCTCCGCCGCCGCCGCCGCAGCCGCCGCCTGGGCGGGGTGAGCGGCCCCCGGGAGGTGCTGGTACGTCGTCACCGCCGGCTGCGGCTGCGGCTGCGGCTGCGGCTGCATCGCCTCGGGCGGGGGCGGCCCGGAGCGGAAATGCACCGTGTGGGACGGCGGCGGCGACTCCTCGATGACGACCACGGGCGGGGAGGGCGACCGGTCGGGGCGCCGGAGCGGCACCGGCGGCGGGCAGCATTCCCCCGGCGGCATTTCAAAGACCCTGCCCTCCTCCACCACCATCACCGGCGGGGGCTTCATCCCCACCGCCACCCCCGGCCCCTCGTGGAGCTCCGCAGTCGTCGGAGGGTGATGATGCTGCGCCGCCTCCTCCGGCGGCGGCGTCTGGGGGGGCGGCGGGGGCGGCTGCTCCTCCACGAGCTCGTCGTAGTAGCAGATCCTCAGCCCAATCTCGCCGCGAATCCAGCTGAACACGCTCTTCTTCTCCAGCTGGTGGTACACCAGGCCCTCCTCCCCGTGCTTCTGGAACTGGGACCCGTACAGCTTGACCCGGCCGAGGAAGTGGTTCTTCCGGCCGCCGCCGCCGGCGGCGTACCTCTTGTCGTTGAAGACCTCGACGTCGAGCTCCTCGTAGGCCATGTTCTCCGGGTCGGAGACGACGAACTCGAGGGCCTCGTTCCATGCCGGGTTGAGGTTGCGGTACTGGGTGGAGGTGCGCCTCTTCTGGTTGTCGAACTCCACGATGACGTACGGGCTGGAGCTGCCCTGCCCGTCCTTGGGCAGCAGGTCCCGCGCGTCGATCACCTCCACGAGGAGCTTCCGCACGGCCCTCGGCTGGTGCTGCTGCTGCTGCGGCGGCGGCGGCGACGTGGCGGTGGCCGTCGTCATGGTGTCATCGTCGTCCGGAGATAGGAAGGAAAGGAGGGAGGGAGGAGGAGGAGGAGGAGGAGGAGGAGGAGATGGTGGCGTTGATGGCGGAGGGGAGAAGCGGTGGGGGGCTTGTAGATTCTTGCTTTATGGGGAAAAGCCTTTTGGAAATCTTTCTCTCCTTATGACTAAATTTTTCTTCTTGGATTTTGATTTATTTTTATGGGTTTTTATTATTTTATTTTGTTATTTTATTATTTTTTTAGGGGGGAGAGGAATGTTTTGTGGGGTGGAGGAAGGGGAGTGGAGTGAGCTCGAGAGATTCCAAACTGAAGGGAGAAGTCTGTTTGTTCGGCTGCCTCTCTCTCTCTCCTTTTTTTTATTCTCCTCATTTTCTCTTTATTTATTTATTTATTTATTATGCGTATTATAAATATTTATTTATAATATATTAGTTTGATGAGGGAGTTGAGGTGAAATGGTTTTAGGGTTTTATTATATTCGATACCTTTCCTCCCTGTGGTTTCGGATGTTGTCCGGATTGGGTGTCTGACAACCCGACATTGCAGGATCTGTCTTTGAGCTGTGCCCCTACCACCGTAACTGAGACCTTCGCTAATCTAATTTGTCAAATTTGGATGATTGTCCTGGACCGGAGATCATTTAATATGTTGTTAGAACGTGCGATAAAAAAAAGTTTTGCCCAAAATAAAATGAGATAGCATTAGTATTCGATACTGTATCAGACTATCTAGTCGGAAAGATTTGATTTAATGGATATAGAGGGTGCGTATTGGTGAAGCACATATGAACCTATAAAGAGGCAATGTAGGGATACTTTGACACAAAATGACATTTAGTGCTTGTTAATTTATTGTGAATTGTCACTATGAGATGAAGGATTGTGCAATGCGCACAAGACAAGGGGCATATTTAGGTCCAACATGCCACTACAAAGAGATGTCTTGTGATTTTTCGAGCATAAGACAGGTCATTTCATTTTGTGCATGTGAATCAAACCCTAAAAAGAGAAGGCTCGCAGGATTTAAACCAATGCACGCGTAGACACAAGCACATTCATTATTATTATTTTTAGATATACCGACACGAGCACATAGAATCTTATAAACTCATTTAATATGTTGTTAGAATGTGCGATTAAAAAGTTTTGCCCAGAATAAAATGAGATAGTATTAGCACTCCATACCATGTTAGAATGTCTAGCATGAAAGATTCAATTTAGTGAATAGAGGGGCGCGTATTTATGAAGCACATACGAATCTATGAAGAGGCAAAATAAGGATACTTTGATGCAAAGTGACAATTAGTGGTTGTTAATTTATCATGAATAGTCACTACAAGATTAAAGATTGCACACGGGGGAATATTTAGGTCCGACCTACCACCATGAAGAGATGTCCTGTGATTTTCCGAGCATAAAATGAGTCATTTCATTTTGTGTGCGTGAATCAAACCCTAACAAAAGAAAATTCATGAAATCCAAACTAAGCACGTGTGGACATGAACACACATTATTGTTAGATATACCGACACAAGTACATAGAATCCGATAAACTTATTGATGCGATATACACGGGGAATGAATTATAAATTTATCAGTCAAATTTCTTTCGGTACACATACGTAGGCATTAGATACATTATCAGGGGAATACACGCACGGGAGATGCGACATTACCTAGTCAAAAGCACAGTGACATTACGCAAAATGAGCACAGAACGAGATGCTCTGGCTCGGGGAGTCCTGGCAATGAGCAAAGCGGGGCACATGATTCCACAGCAACTTCAGCTTCCCTCCCCTCATTCCCTCCCTCCCTTTTTGTCAAAAGCTCCTTACCTCTTTTCGAATTAAAGCTGCTCTCTTTCTCTCTCTCTCTCACTTCAAAAGCATCCCCCTTTTGTTTTTCTCGGGCCCTCACGTTTTTTTCGCCGCACGCACACCTCATGTACGACGAGCGCTTTTCCGACCCCGCGACTTAGCCGTTCGGTCCCTTATATCAACCGTGGGATCGGAACCCGTCGCCCCATGTGCCTCCTCTGATCTCCGATCCGAACCATAAATGCAACGACGACTCGATGATACCGATATGGCGCTAGGAATTTCCCACCCGCCCGAACCGGGTTCGGATGATCCTCGAAATCCTAAAAAGGGTGCTGCAACTTTTCACCAGCACAATACACGGCATTTTCACCACCGTTAAACTTGCACTGGAGCGCTTTTTCATTGGTCCACGTCTACTTCGATGCATAGAATATTCGGATGAAAGGATTGGCATCCCAAGAGAATCGAAGCAGAAGAGGAAATGGGATTTGCAAAAAGTTATGTCCTTCGTTTCTAGAGATTAGAGGGAAGAAATACAAGCTTTACTGTTCCTATCCTCGCTTATCGATCGTCGATTGACTAACATCTCTCCATCTCTCTCTCTCTCTATATCGCATCGCAAAAGGGACCATAGTGATCTCGAAATCTAAAGCTTTTGGGAGGCACAGATCCCAAAGGAAGCTTCTCCTTCCCGCTTCGGCGACGAATCCGGGTCGGACAAGTCTCTTCCCTTTCAGGGTGCCTTTTATGGAATCGGATCCTTTTCACATCAAAGTGGATTTTGGAACATATGCTCTCTTTTTTGGACCTTATGCTTTAGCCACCTTCGGATGACGACTCTTGCGGAAGCCCGGTTTGAGAATATTGGCCGCCAATGGCATGCTTCGGAAGGCCTAAAGGAAATGGATAGCCTTCGTCTTTGCACTTGCCCTACTAATCCTTCAGTCCACCTATCAAAAAAGCGTTCTGCTCGCTCGCTCACCTTTAACCATGTTTCACACATGATGTCGTGATTACGCAAACCGGCATCTTCAAGTTCAATATGGCTGAATGAGAAAAAGGAAACTAACTAGGAAGGGGATTGAGAAAGAATAGTCTTTCCGAGTAAAAGAGAGCGCACATCTATTCAAGTACCACGGCGCTTGAGGATGCTTGGTTCACAAGCCCCCATCCATGCTTGACATGACGATATTCGCACTTTCACAGCGAAAAATTGCCTAGAAAGAAGGGGAAAATATCACAGAAAATCAGATTCAAATTGTTTTCTCAGATCCACCTTGAATGGACAAATGGAGTATCCAGGTCATCTGACTTCGGAGGTAGCAATAGCTACTCCTACGATGCAACCTGACAATTAAATGAAGCTTCCAGATGCATTGGCCATGGAATGGTCCGGACATGCCAAGGTGTTGAGGCATTACTATTCTTGCAGTCGATAATTGATTAAACTCATTGCCTCCTGCATCGCATAGTTGGTATAGAAGCTGACTTTCCATTTACGAGGGTAACAGATCATTGCCCTTCAAATCCAGAATGCAAGGCTGTAATACTATCCCTTCAATCATCTCCTAGAAATCAACTAAGAATGAAAAAATGAATAAGCATACATAAAGACAATGTCAGACACTGCATGCCTGTACATTTATGTGATTTCGGTTTTCTGCACAAAAGAAATGCTCGACACTAAATGAATAAATTTGAAATGCCGATTACGTCTCTTATTTGGGTGACCAAGAGGGACTATACACCAGAAAGTGTGTGTGGTTGTATGGAGATCCAAGTAAGACCTAACATCAAATGGAGCTTTCTTTGCTGAATCTGGAAGTCCAACTGGAAATGTGATTGAAAAGGATGCAATTTGAGCAGAGCCAGTGACATTAGTAACCAGACTCATGCACTTTGCAGGCGCCTTCATCTGCATAAACACTGAAACACATAAAGCAATATACTTATGATTGCACAGAAACAACATCGACAAAGAAAGCAAGCGCCCCTCCCTATATAGAGGTTGGAGACACAGGTTCAGGAACACAATAGATTGGTGTCGCTACTTCTGCTCTATGAGAGGAGGAAATTGTTGGACGAATGCAGATACCACAGTCAGTCATCTTCTGGTGATATTAATAAAGTTATTTCAGAAGGTATATTTTGTTTAAAATTGCCTCTGGAGAAAAATTCTTAATAAAGACTGAAGACGATACCAGTGGTGATGCCGATAGTAGACAGTAAGTGGCAACAAGATGTCCTACAGTGGAGAGTAAAGATACCCAACAAAGACCCATGCCGGGAGGATCGTTTTTTGAAAGAGCTAGATACAAGATCGATCACTTGAAGAGGCAACAAGATGGGCAGAAGTAGAAAAGCAAAAACTAGAGAGCAATGGACAACTTAGTAACAATAACCTCTGTAAGTGGCAACAAGATGTCCTACAGTGGAGAGTAAAGATACCCAACAAAGACCCATGCCGGGAGGATCGTTTTTTGAAAGAGCTAGATACAAGATCGATCACTTGAAGAGGCAACAAGATGGGCAGAAGTAGAAAAGCAAAAACTAGAGAGCAATGGACAACTTAGTAACAATAACCTCTGTATCCAAAATCTAGTGATCTTCAGTTCATCAGTTGTCACAGAGAACATGAAACAAACCCTATTCAGCATTCACTAAAAAATGTTCAGGAAACAGACTGGAATACATGTGATGAAGTATCTGACATAGCAAGAACATCTATCCCCACATATTCAAACAGACACATCGATCATTCACAAAAGAAGGTACTTTTGTCCAATTTGCTGGGTCTATGATAAACTGACATTTTGAGCCAATGACAGTCATTGCCCCATCTCAGTTCGCCTGGGGGCATTTCAAGACCTCAAAACGCCTAGTTAGAAGGTTGCTAATGGTGGTTCTGAAAACACATTGGACTGTAACGTTTTCGTATTATGAATCATGAATACCGCCAACTTCATTGCAATTTCATAGCTATAGTTGCAAAATATGACTCAAGAAGAAAGTAAAAGAAATGGAGAGCTTACAGTCACTGACCTTTAAGTATGCTTATCCTTAAGTCATCAACTCTTGTCGTGAAGGCACTTCAAGTTTGAGCAATTTCATGAACTGCATAAACAAATATGAAATTCCTAATATTCTTGGTACATTAAGTTAGTGATGCTAGGAAATCACCTCTCAGAAAATTCTTATTCTTCTACAATGTCAAGCTTTAAAGGTCGTCAGTGAAGTTAAACAGACAGCAGAGCATACGCATCACATACCTGAGATATCTTGATTTCCAGTTCATCCCATTCGGAAGATGGATCGCTTCCTTCCACTATCCCGGTCCCAGCATAAATTAAAGCACCAAGACCCTAAAACCCAGCATAAGCATTCAAAATTTTAGGTTAATTCCTTAGAGCTAATTTATGGGACAACGATGCACTTATATCTTCATTAGATAAACCAAAGCAAAGAAGCATTTGGATCCAGGGTACCAGAAGAATAGTTTCATTTAAAGGACATGCATCTAATTAATTAAAATAAAAATCTGGAGGGATCACCTTTCCAACCAAAGCTGACCTAATACCAACAGCAAACTCACTCTCCCCTCCTCCAAACCAGCCCACAGGTCCAGCATACATTCCCCGGTCAAATACCTCTGCAAAGAAAAGCATTCAGGGAGAATGAAACATTAATATAGATGTACCAATTAACAATTGGTAGTTTGGAAAGCAAGCAAGCAGGGAGGTTCTCCTACGGTGGTTCAGAAACAGAAGTTAGCGAGGCAATATTCTCATTAAGGCTGTCAGACACCAGACCACTAGAGCATTCTCTTAGTTGTTAATAGTGTTAAAGAATGAGCAAACATTCTGAGAGAAGTATCACATTGTAGTGTAGCACATGCTTTAAATTTGTGAAACTAATTCAATCTTTCTATGGGAAATCCCATGGTTCAATTTATGCAAAGTAAGAAGTCATGACTTCCAACAATCCCAGCAAAACAACGGATTTTATGTCATATTCACACCTTTGAAGATTGAAAGCTGCCACACAAATTAGAGGAATGAAAACAAATGGATATGCAATAGTTGGGTTTCAAATGAAGTTACCAGTTTCAGCAATTAAAAGCCTTGCTTCTTCTGTTGGAAATCCACAAACTGCTGGACTTGGGTGGAGAGAAGACAGAAGGTCATACTGGCAAAACAATAGTCAGCTAAATTTTGTAATAACCACCAAAAAAAAAAAAAAAAGGTAAATTGAACTCCATCAGAACACTCATCACCATAAGATGATAACAAACATCTATAGATCAATCAGGACGATGATAATGGAAGCTGGCCAGACTCTTACCTCATCATCTTCACTTCTCAATGTACCAGCCAGAACAGCATGTAGATGCTGAACTCTAGAAAGTTTGCGAATTGCTTTTCTTGGTTCTACGACTACTCCACTACATACAGCCTACAAAAACAGCAATAGAAGTGAATTTACTGTTTCTATAGGTAAACAAATACATTCCATATTTGTCCTCAGAGAACGTTTATCACCACAGTAGCAAAATCACAGTACAAGCTACTTCCTCTGAGATCATAATTATGAAGACAAGGAGAAAAATAGCTTGTGCACTCTCTGAACAAGGATCCTTTTATCAGTGTGTCAATCGTCAAAGCTCTGTTTTACCGGTTACATGGTCATGCTAGTATGGAGAAAGGATCTAAGGAAACTGATCTCCCTTCCTTTCATGGAAAACTTATAGATATTGAGCAAAAGGAAACATGAGTGTTCTTTTGCTCCTCCCCTCACAGCATGCTCACTTCCAGCATGAGCCCTCAGCAAACATAAAAATCTTTTCAAATGTCTCCTCTCTTCAGAAAAAGCATGCCAACTTCATGCATCCACCACCTTCATTAATGTTGGCAATGATATCTCGGGGTCATCCATGCAAGATACTTTAAGGCCCATTAGCATGTAAAGCTACTTTCAAACTATGAGTACGAGTGACTAGTTACTGAGAAAAACTCACATCATATGCAAGGAACAGTTCAAAAGGTGAATACAAAAGACTTGCCTCTAATTTTCTTCTTATGCTCTCCCGCACTATAGTAAACTCCAGATGGTCCTTTGGACTGAAAAATATGAATAAGAGGAAAATTAGAAGAGAAATTAGAGAGAATGCACATCTGAAAAGTAGCAAACAGTGCTAAAAGGTCTATTTCTGTAGCGAAAATATAGACCTTGAAAGCAAGTCAAGTTCTATTTGGAGATCCGAAGCCACTGATTCACCTCTAGCGCGTGTTCCAGCCAAAGCCTCACTGCTGATACTAAGCCAGGTTCTGTGAAATAGTTGCTCTGGCTATTCACAAAGTTTATTCAAGTCAAAAATAGAACACCCATTAATCCCAGAGAGAGAACTTAAAATATGAAGATAATCATAATTACCGTGTTTCCAATGAATGCTGGAGCATTAGGCGGCTGAAGACAAAACTGATAAGCATTTTCCCCTTCAATCTGAAAAATTGGTTTTCACATTAGCGTCCTAACTAATGATTAAGCCATGATATAAGTCCAACATGCAAACTAATACCTGTAAACAAGCAAGCCATGTTATAGGATCAATGTCTGTAGCAGTGAGGAATCTGCTGCTTCGTGCTAGCACAACCTAAATTCAGAGAGATACAATGAAAAACCAATAAGAATCCGGTGAAAGGAGAATAAGACGCGTTTTCAGGGAGAAAAGACGGTATATCAGAACAAAGATGACAGTCTGATGGTATGAGTAGAAAAAGTGACAGACTCTTGATAACCACTGACAACAGCAATGATACGCATGTACCATTCATTACCTTAATGAGGGCAGAATCATCACCATTAATCATCTGCAAAGCTCTCTTCACCGCAAGATCCCAGTAGTTCTTGCTGGGAACGTGATTACTACTTAAGATGAATGCTTTAGGCACTTCCTTTCTTAACTTCATCACAAGCGACGATATCTACAAAATTCAAAACCAATGCAGTCATCAGATGCACAGTCCTTGCATCGACAGAGCGTGGCTTAATCAGACATGTTGAGGGAACAAGTGATCAGTCGTCCAGGAAATGAAGAGAGACCTGGTCTATCGTAGCTTCAAGTGAACTTATGGCCTTTTCCCAAGTCCAAGAAAGAGCGTCATCCCATGCAATAGTAGCTGCAAGCATAGAGCTCTCTTCGAGCTCATCAAACTCAACCTGCCATTAACTAGAAGAGTCTACAATTAGTACTCCGGAATCAATGGCTCCTAACTTGTCCTTCAAAAGAACGGCACTAGTTTTTACCTGAGGAACAATAAAGTAGAATGAACCAAAAGCCTCCCACTCCGGCGACACGTTTGATCTTGCATCGAAGCGAATCGCTCCATAAGCACGGATCAAGGGGCAGCTTGTGGAGAGGAACCTATAAAATTCAAACGGAAACTAACTCTCGATTATGTTCAATCGCAAATAGCTCCCACAAACCCTAGTGAAAACATTTCGACTCCTTTACTAATTTCCCAATCACTCCTTTGCTGAAGCTTCACCTAGCTGAGCTCAGTTCATAAAGAAAAGGGCAAAAATCGAAGAGCCCGGCCTAGCTGCTCATTCGAGTCCATTCGAATTGCGATATACACAGCACGGATTGACTCTGTTCACGCCGTCTAGGCTGCTTCCATCTACATCGAACAACCGGGAGACAAAACGAGAGCCGCGAACGGAAAAATCGAATCGCCCAGCCTAGCTACTCATTCGAGTTCATTCCAATTGCGATGTACACAGCACGGATTGACTTTGTTCATGCGCTCTAGATTGCATCCGTGTATACAGAACAACGGGGGAGACAAAGCACGAGCCGCGAACCGCGTTACCTTTTGATGGACAGCCAATCCTCGTAGGAGAAGGGGCGGACGCGGCGGAAGAACACCGCGGATCCGACCCCGGCGACGCTGACCAGCCTGTGCTCCGCCCGGCGGCGGAGGCGCCCGCTGCCGTTGGTGCTGCCGTTGCCGTTTCCGCCGGCGACGGGAGGCGGCTCGAGGGAGCAGTCGGAGCCGCCGCCGGCGCTCCGGCCGGAGAAAAAGCAGCGGGGGAGGAGCTGCCGCTGGGAGTGGAGCCAGTCGATCGCCTCGATCTTCTCGTGGATCGGCACCTGCCGGCGGGAGAGAAAGAGAAGAGCAATGAAAAATCGCGCGGGAAAAGAAGCGGAAATTATTTATTTTATTTTTCTCCTCGTCGTGCTCAATCGGAGTACCCAATCCCGGCCGAACACGTGGCCGAGCACCATTGGCCAGGATTCTATCGAAAATGTTATCCGTTGACGACCGCGACAACGACGCCGCTTTTTGGCCAGTTACGGCGGACGACACGAAAGCTCTTTTTGACTTGCCTGGAGGCGGATAATGCCGGAGCCGGAGACCGGCGGGCTCGCCTTGAGGGCGGCGACGGCGGAGCCGAGGCGGTCGGCGGCGAGGCCCGGGGTGGCCACGGCGGGGAAGCTGCGGGTCTCGGCGGTGCCGATGGGGGCCGCGGGGTCCCCCTCGCAGCCGTTCATGGACAGCGAGCGGGGACTAAGATACCTCTGCAATTCGCAAGACACAACCGGACGTCAAACTTGGTCGCAAAGACAGGAATGGAGAAGGAGAAGTGGGGAAGCGACGAGCAATGCGTTAAGTTTCATACGCGAGCGCGGAAGTGGAAGGAGAGCCTGGAGGCCATGGATGATGGGCCGGAAGCGGATGAGGACGACGGATCCGGCGAGTCGACGAGGCCGGCGAGGAAGCGCCCCACTCCTCCTCCGGCAGCGGCAATCGCCATGAAAGGGGAGAGAGAGAGGAGGGTGTCTTCCTTGTTTGTGCTATGCTACTGGCTTGTGGAGATGCTATAAATATTCAAAATGTTCATGTGCCACAGAGAGGAAATGCCTCTCTCTCTCTCTCTATAAACAATGGTTTTTGCTTGTTTTTACAGTTGTTTGCTTGTTTGTTTCCGTTGCTGTAACGTGATGTGTTCAGCGCGCCGCCCGTGGACAAGAGGTTGAAGTTGGCATCTTTTTTTTATATGTATATATTTTCCCTTGTATTTCGTCTTCCTTGTTTCGGCCATGCTTGGCGGGAATATTGCTCTTTGCTCTGCAGGAGCTCGGCACAATTTTACATCGAATACATGACACGGTCGACGGAATTTCATGTGAAATTTCCACCTTTCTTGAGGTAGGCATTGGAAATTAGTTAAAGTTGTTCAAACCTGCCTTGCAGCTCGGCGGCTAGAAGAACAATGTCATCTGGAGTACACATCAGTTCACGGCCTCTTGTCCATATAGGGCAGACTTTGGTCTCCTTCGAGCTGTAAAAATTGGACCTCGATCACAATTTCGACATTTTGCCCCTCTTCGAAGATGAGTACCCGACCTGACGATGCCCAGAGGCAATTTCTTATCCACACAAGCCGCTACGGTTTATGGGCTAGTGCCCGTCGAAGAAGATACAGTACGACACAGAGAAAACAATGGACGATCTGAGCCCACTTAGGATGGCGAAAGGAGTTATTTCATTAATTTTGAGCGAGGACTTCCCCTGTTACAGCTGAAAATTTCAGGGCAAGTCAAGTTACAGCGTTTGCTAATTACTAATTTACAACAAATGCCGCTAAATTACAGCCTAGAAAAGAGGCGACATAAAAATTCAGGGGGCCTAAGCGGTTCCGTTGTTCTCTATTCCTCCTCCAAATCAAGCCCGCCAATCCGCTGACGTCTCCTGTCGAATACTACTTTGAATGACTCACGTTCCGCCCTGATTCGCTCCTGGAACGTGCTCCTCCGTCTCTTCAGTTCACTGCTATAGCTCCCCGTCAAATTACCTTCTTCAGGCAATGGGTTCGTCTTCTGCAGTTGCAGGAGCCACACACAAGAAGATTCAAGAATCAGCTAATGAAAGTGAATGATAGGACGAGAAATATGTACGCCATTACTCGGGATGCAGGGGAAAAAATCGCATTTTAATGGATCTCAGAAAAAGAAGTCCAACCAATCATTAAGTGGCGCACGTGCAGCCCTATGGCTATTTACTTGCATCTGAAAGCACTAAAAGGGAAGAGCGATGGGAAAAACAGAAAAATTTGTTTCCCTTTAGTATTATTCAGACTGTTCGAGATTCAAAAGGTTATCAAGGCCAATTTACCCACCAAGTTGTATCCAGCACCCGGTCCAATCACCAAAGACGATGCATTGGCCTTCTTTGCAGCACCGATCAAGAACCCAGTATTTTTAGCCTGAAGTTCATAACATCATGTACAAAAAGTGAGATTTAGAAGAGACAAGAAATGTGCAAATAGCTTAAGGAAATCTAAATTTGCATTTTCAGTTTATCCAAAAGGAGGTTTATGCCTGAAATTTAGCAGTATATCGGGAAAGAGATACTAGAAAACTATCACATTTATTAGGGACAAAAACAGAGATGCAGTTGCCAAAAGAAAGTTGTTTGTTTGCCAGGGAACTTTTATATGCCAAATGTTTTATCAACACCTAAGCGATATCTTCAAGCAACCTTTGCATGATATCCATCGATTTAGTTTTAGGCCGAAAAGCTTTCACTAATCAGCCGTGGACAAACTCCACAAAACTCTAATAAGTAAATTAAACACTAGAAGTACAAGAGGTTCTGGTGCATTTATAATTATTGACTATGAGATTGCACTTAAACCATATGGCTTGGCCAGCTAAAAATAACCTCCTCCAACTGTACTTATTTAGAAAACAATCATATGAAAATTTAGAAGAGACCTGATCACCCCAGCGTACAGATTTTCCTCCCTTGCCATATGTTTGAACCAAGCCAGAAAGAGCAGATACACTGGTTCGCATTTCGACCTTTTCTTCATTTTCATGTTCCTCTAGGTTCTCTGACCACTTACTCCTACCCAATTCTCTCACTTCTGTTACATGGTCTCCTCCTCCATCCCCTCTCTCCTCATCTTTGGAGAAATCTCCTGAAAATATTGGGGAAACAATGTAAGCTAAAAAAACCCATCAAAACTGGGAACTCACAAATAAAAGGCATAATGAGTGTCAGATAGTACAATAGCAGCAAAATGCAAAGCACAAAAATATTTTTTGAAATAGTTAAATCAACCAAGCTCCCTAAAGATCTGGAAATGAAATATCACAAGAAGATATGCGCCAAGTAATTAATTTATATAGAAAGCACCAAGAGAACAGCTGGAACTCACATTATGAGTTCTCACAAGCAAACATTTCTACCAAGCAAAATAGCATCTTCATTAAAGAAACCAGTTCCTTCATTACCCAAAGGAAATAAACTGAAGATAACAACTCAGCTTATTTTTTATTGAATGGATCATACTTTAAAGAATAACTTTTGGGCAGATTCGACTCTAGGACTGCAGGATCTTCTCTTTTTCAGAGACTCATAGACATTAAATCTGTTTCACTATGTTGCAATGGAAGCACTCCTAAATCCAAGCGATTTCATTGGTTGTCAGCATAGATTGCATATAGAATTAGAATAATGGTAAAGCACATTTAAGAAAATCTAAGCATCTTCTTATGGAAAGGAGCAGGTCACCGCATAAACTATATCAGAAAAGGCTGCTATACTGTTCTCGGTAAAGTAGTTAAACAGCTAGTGGAAGAACACTATGGAGAAGAAGCAAGTTTCAATGCTCCCCAGAAATTTCTTTCAGTGCATAATGGACGCGTTTGGTATAGGCCAGGTCAACGACATGACATGAGATCAGAACATCCGAAGACAATTTCTACCCCAGTGGTAGTATCATCAACACAATAAAAAGTTACAACTTCCAGATTATAGCAGGATTACCACAACCAAAAAACTACTTTTAGATGCAACAAGTAAAAAAACTCCAGATTGAATCCCAACAACTAACTTCACAGTGGATCCAATTTTCATGACAAGGTTTCGCATCCATTCTCCCAAAAAATTGAAAACTCTTAACACCACATTTAGCATGAACAGATGACCTTCACATTGAAAAACAATTTTCATCGCAACAAGGACTCAGGAGTATGCTTCCAAAAAATAGAAAACTCTGACATGACAGTTAGTATGAACAGATGCATACATATAAAATGTTTGTTGGATGATACAGATCAAATTGAGAAGGGTTTTCATATCCAAAGCTCAGAATTTGACTAATCTTATCCTGAATCAATAAATCAGAAGAACCATGAGAGTGAACTTGAAATATACCATGTGGTGCATCACCATCAAAAGGAGGATCCTTGGGATTCTCTAATTTTTTTCCTTCCACTACGGGTAGACTTTCATCCTGATCATCCTCCATATCCATGTCCACCTGGAACACAGGAAACTATATGAGATTCCCAGTACTATCCTGATCTCCCAACGAACTAAATTGTAATGTAGACTTCATAATATTCTCCAAAGAGTCGACAAAAAATGAATACAACATATTCGTCTTCCAGAAGAGTGGTGTTCTAAACTAAATTCCACTGATGGAAGATCATTTACACCTATAAATCAAGGAAGCACACTGAAGGGCCTGTTAAGACAAATACTACCCACCCATGCATTTAGCAAAAATTTAATAATGGTCAGAGCCTTTACGGGTTAAGTAAACCAAGAAAGTATCAATTCACAGCTGAAAGACTTGTTATTGGCAAACTTGCATGAAAGACGGCTTCACACACTATGTGAAATACATAAATCTTCTCTATTCATGTAGCATAGATTGCTATTTTGTGAATTAAGCAGGTCGACACAAATTATGTAGATCATTATGTAGAACCCACTAAGGTGCAATCAAACACAAGTGCATGTTATATTACCTCTTGAATGCCACTTTCCTTGAGATCATCTCCATGGAATAATGACTGCCATGCAATAGAATGACACAAGTTAATTGTATTTCATGAACAGAAACGTGTAATAAATAACCTATTGTATTAAATGAACACAAAAAGTAATAAATAACCTTAATTCGCAGAGCTCATAAAACTTTTGCGTAACTCTCTACAAATTAGGATCTAGGGAAAATTAAAGGCTCTCAAACCTTAACATCAAGTTGCCAATATAAGGCTGGGGCTTCTTCCCACTGTCCTGCCATCTTTTGTATGTCATCAAGGGTAAAACCATGGACATTCCTAGCAGCACAACCCTAAATCCAAGACAAGGCAAGTATATTATGCAAAAAGCCAGGCAGGAATAACCAGACCTATGTAAGCCACACACTCGACACAGAGGGCCCTGGCCACCCTGCCTAAATCAAAGCTATTATATCCAGGATTTCGACAGGAACTCTAAGCATGATATTTTGAATAGAACAAAGTTAATGCAGAAATTCACCTCCGGGTCCTTGTATGCTGCTTCTAGAATGTAAACTTCATAGCCTGATGTCTGAAAAGAGAAGGGAAAAATTATAAAAACCATAAGAGAATATAAACTACACATTGTGATGGAGCTACCATCACAACGTATAATTATTAGAGAAACTAAAAAGGGCTCAGTTTTAGCATGAGTATTTCCCACTTCTCCAAAACCATGCTCTCTTCCACATTCTCCTCTCCCAGTCTATCAACTCATGCCTTTAAGATTGTAAACTAGGAGCCTCGCTAAAGATGCTAATCAAGATGAAGATTTAGTCAAGGAAAAGTGGCAATGAGTTGCAAGCCCTCACGAATAACACAAAATTTCCTCCATCACCTTTTCCTTAGGAAGGACTTCAGATTTCTCTGGATTGACTTTTACTTTTTGCTTAACCTAAACCTCGTAACTCACACACTTTGACTTCAATTAAATCCAAAACTCCTCAAACTTGCACAACCTTCAAACATTGATATGTAAATTACCATATAATCTTTTCAAAATTTTTTGTGATTTGAATCATAACTTTGGTTAGACAGTAAAAAGGTACTTTTTGCTTTTTTAAGTGTAAACAAACAGGCCCTTCAGTTCTCCATTAGAAGAGAATTAGTTGATCTGAACCAAAAGACAAGTCAGTGAAGACAGCCTTACTGGTAAATTGAGCTCTAGTTTGCCTGAGCACTGCATATCTAGATTCATTGACAAAGAAACAAAGACCCAGAGTGCTTGAGAGACTTCAACAAGTAAATATTCTCTGACATTATTATCCCACAAGTATTTCTAATGTTACTTTCAGAGACTTTATTAGAATTTAGGGGATGCTACTCCAAAATGAGTCTTGCCTAACCTCTGCAAGACCTAGTGGTACTGAGTTAAGGCCTTAAACAACCCCCCCCCCCCAAAAAAAAAAAAAAACCACCAACCCTACCCCTTCTTTTTCTTTCCACCCACAATTACTTATGAAAAAGTGAAGATGAATCTTTATATTCCACATCCGATTTATTTGCCAACCCCAAAAGCAAATCTAGATACTGCTGTGACAGAGGAAAGAGGGGGCAAGGAAAAGAAGATGATTCAGTAAATGTAGGAGCAGTTGGACAAGGAAAATACTGTGTCAAAAACTCCAGCTTTCACAGTCAATCTTGGTACTTTGAAAAACTAGAATTGTTCAAGCAGGCCCTGTGAGGCTGGAATGTAGGGGATTAAAATTATGCTTTTCAGAATCTCTTATTTTAGCGGGCCCTCTCTGGTCTCCACTGCCTATTTGTGAAGATCAGAACAGGTAAATTATGAAGCTTTAACGTTTTTAATCAGTAATTAATGCACTTCAAAAGTCCAGCAGGAAATGGAGGACAAGGTTATCTGACAACCTATCAGTAGAGCTCCCTTAAACTAGTCCGCCAAGTATTTTCCCTTTTCCTGACCTCAAAACGGTCCTATTAGGAATAGAGCTGGATACCCAGCTTCAAGATGTAAGACATAGACCACTGTAGCACTCAAGACGAATCCCAAGAGAATAACTGTGATTTAAGTGAACACAGCAACGAACACAGAGAAACATAAGGCAAATCACAAGAAATGTCACATACACAAGGACCAGGATCCCTAGAACATTCCAAGGAAACACGACATGTGAATGCAAATGCTCGCAGGGGTGGTGAGATAAGAGATTGAATATATACCTTCCCAATTGCCCAAAATTGAGCAAAATCAGCAACCCGCAGATTGCGGTCATCCACTAAGACCAGGCACACATACCAGGAAGAAAAGGGTCAATTGCCGAACCATAAACTGCATTGGTGGTTAGTTAAGATGAAGGCAGTGCATCGACACTGCATCCACTTGATGTACAATCAAACTGTCAATTACTGGTCGCATGATGGTGAAACTAGCAACTGTTTTTTGAGATGTATGAATCTAGAGCAACTTGAAATGTCTTCTGCAATGATTAACCGATCCTTAAGATGCAACATCCTTAAGTGTAAAAAGCACAATTCAGTTTTTTACCAGCAATATCACAGACAAAATCGAAAACACTACGCATATCCATTGCCACTACAGGCATCAAACAATCTAATCAAAAATAGGGCAAAACCCCATCATCTTTAGAGTTCATCTAAATAGAGCTTGAGATATAAATATTTGCCTCCAACAGCACATAAAAAGACAAAATGGAAGTAGATATTTAAAATGAAACGACTCCAAATTTCTATGGCTGTGTAAACCAAAATAGAATATTCGTACCAATTACAAAGGTGAAAGTTCCCTCCTCAACAGTCTTTTTGTATGCTTTCAGCATGCTTGACCGGTAAGCCTAAAATTGAAAGAAAAGAGATCAACTACCCTTTTAAATGACTTAAGATAGAACAATGTGAAGCAAAACAGAAATATCCTAGATTTCATGATTGCAGTACAGATGTATAATTTACAGGAGAAATTCAAGCCAAATCCAATTCAACTAGTATTCCTCCATTCAATTTCAATTCCTACATTTGACAATTATCAAGACAGAGATGCTAGAACAGCTTCAGATTGGTCTATTTCTTAAAGCTTGTTTTGTCTCCACTCTATGTTTCTACACCCACTTTTATACACTCTCGGTTGTTTACTACAAATTCTAAGACCGTCTTGTCTTCTTCCTATGTAATTTCTCCATTGCCAGAAATATTGCCAGAAATAATAACCTATTCGTCATACAGACTAATGCTTTACCTCCTCCATTTCAGGTTCATAACAATACTCCATCACTTTTTTCATAGCAGCCTTCTTGCCTTTGCTTGCAGCTGAAGACTTTGAAGCTCCATTCTCATCAATCTGAAAAAGTAGATGAAGATTATGAAGCTCTTCACAAAAAGAAAACCATGCAATGCCGTAAACAAAAGGCCAAAACATGAAAGTCAGGACATATATAGCATCAGAAAAATATAGAAATTCCAAACCTTTTCAACTTCGGTCATGAAATAATCATCGATAGAATAAATTCGTGGAGCACTACCACCATTTTCAACCTCAAGGTCCCGCAGCATCTTGGCTAAGTAGCTCTTTCCACTTCCTGGCATAAACAAACACATCAACCATAAATATGCTTCCCAATTGACAGTAGTAGTGCGTGACCAATTGCATCCTTCTGATCACACTTTCATGTCGACAGCATACAATCATGCACATGACACATAGCTACGATTTTTTCCTTTTTTCAGCCAAAAAACATAACAACAGTAGATATCTACATTTGCTGGATGAAAGTGATCAAGCTAACAGATTTCTAAACACAGCCTCTCCAGCAACTACCTCAACACTTTCCAGATAATTTACTAAATTTCACAAATCTTTCTCAACCCCCACTAATCAATGAGAACATAAATGATCACACGACCAACCATCTGACAAACATCAGTTAACAAATTTCCACTAAATTTAACATCTGTGAAATATACATAAGTATGACGACATTGGAAATCAAATAGCTGATCTCTATCAGAAAAGTGTCATATTCTTGGCCCTTACTGAATTCACCAATTGGATGTTTTCACAAATTTCACTACAGATGTGATACTTAATAACATGCAGTGACCCTGTTTATTTCCACCCACCATAATGGCTCCTAGAATATGACTAGCCACAATGCATACGGCAACAACATCATTTCAAGTTTGACAAATCAGAAGCAGGCATTCACGACTGATTTTTAGTACAATTAACACTCAAAAAGCGGTCAACTTAATATAAAGGTAAAAAGAGCAGAATTAAGATCATATATTTTACCTGGAAGCCCTCTAAGAATTATGACAAAATGATCAGGTCGACCGATTCTATGAGGTGGCTTAAAAATATGGGAAGCATCAACAATTTTTGGCTTCTGCGAAGGCAATTGCTGTGATGGAAGCTGTGGACCCTGCCCAGAATACTGCCTAATCGAGTTCCCTTGCATGGCCTTATATTCCTTAAAAAGTACCAAACAATAGATATCGACACATGATCAGCATAAGATGGACCAACAAGATTGAAAAACATGTAAAGAAAGGACATATAAAAACCACACCTCTGGGACAAAGCCAGCAGACACAGTAGGAGCTTGTCCACTGCGGTAATAGTGCCGAAGGTGATGATTCCCAGGTGCTGGAGGGTACGTAGGAGACACTCTAGAAGAGCTCGAAGGCAAGGGAAACAGAGAACTCAACGATGGTGAATGCGCCTTTTGTTCTAATGAAGGGTAACCGGACGGATCAAGCGGCAGGGGCGGTGGAGGAGATGGAGGGAGAGGAGGGCGGGCAACGTTCATGCCCGGCCCAGCAGGATGCGGCGGGTAACCTCCTCCTGCGCCTAAACTCGGGGCACCATATGGAACCATTCCAGGGAAATTCTGATACCCAACTGGACCATGATTCGCATAAAATGGCTGGTTGCCTTCTCTCATCTCAGCATGCACCAGGTGATTTTGCACCTGCCCTGATTGAATTGCATGAGGCTGATGCGGTGGCTGATAGCTACGGCCGAAATCGTCCCTTGAAACGCCACCACTCTGGCCAAGATACATTCTTTTCATGACGGGAACTTCAGTCTGATACTCATTTGCGCGTTTCTGCATATAGTATTGCTGTTCACCGTCGGACGGGACACTCCCATTCCCATAGCTCTTCTGCATATTCTTCGCGCCCAATTCGCCCGTCCCATCCCTGCTAATATCAAAACCATACCCCGCGTTCCCGCCCACCGCGGCCCCATGATCCCGAATCAACTTCAATCGGCGCTCGTCGTCGAACGAAGCTCCAGCAAAAACGTCCCGATTCCCATTGGCGTAGCCGCTCAAGCTCGGATCGCCACTCGGCTCCGCCACTCGCATCTTCTTATAGCTCCTCTCGCCCTCCCCAACGAACCCATTGGCGCCGCCGTAACCATTAGGGCGGAACCTATCGGGGTGCTGCCCGAGATCGCCCCCGCCGTGATCGGGGAACCCGTGGCGGTGTTGATTCCTCGGATCGCCGAACCCGTGACCGTAGTACGGCGGCGGCGGGGGAGGGGGAGAGGCGGCGGGTCGGTACCCGAGTAGGCGAGGGTCGGGTCGGGCGGAGGGGAACCCAGGGGCGGGAAGGAAGGCGGAGGACGGGGGCGGCGGCGGCGGGGGGCAGAAGGGGAAGTGAGGGGCGGAGCAGACGGGGCAGGGGCCGCTACCTGGAGGCGGGGCGGGGCGCCATGCGCGGTGATCGGGATCCATCGCCGAGGCGGAGCAACGGGATTTTCATAGACGACTTCTTCTTCTTCTTCTTCTTCTTCTAGAGAGAGAGAAGAGAGAGAGGGAGATTTAGGGTTTCTGAGACGAGCGGGGAGAGGGAAGGAGACCACGCGGGGTTTCGGGTCTGGCGAGGACGAAGGCGGAGGACGAAGCAAAGCGTCCTTTGGTCCGGTCGAGGTGCACAGGAGCGGGTGTGCAACCGGAGGCCGACAGCGACAGATCTGGACCGTCGGATCACATTATTTTCTCTGTTTTTTTTTTTTTTTACAGAAAAATGTGCGGCAATAAAACCTTAACCTATCGTACTGTATGATAAATGATTAACATCTTAAAAAATGTCAAATTAATATATCTATATTAAATTTATTAAAAACTAATTTTTTAACCACGAAAAATTTCAGATTAATACCCTGTGACGAATTTATGCTAAATGATCGCAAATGATATACTTGTAACAATTTACTCTAAACTAATTTATTCAACCAAGTGACAAATACAACTATAACAAATAAAGAGTGAAATTAACTACTATGTAACATCCAATTCAATAATTTGATAATAAAACTTACTATAAACTAACAATGAATAAATTTATCATAAACATACCGGTTTGGGATAAATTTTATCAAAAATATACTAGTTTAAGATAAAAATTAGTTTTAGGTAAATTTATCATAAGTTTATCAATTTTGTGATTTTTCATGATATCATCCTCATTACAAATATCTTAAAATCTTCTCATGTCACTACTTCCATTGTAATGTGATATGAATCTGACATGGCATTATTGATAGTTTTTAAGAATAAGCGACATTGATGCAATGCTGCGCATCATTAAAAGTTAATAAAAGTAAAACCTGAAAAGGCCAAAATAAATCAAATGAAAGGAGGCAGTGATTGTAGATGATCGAAGCTTCACCGTCGATCCGATGCGGTCCAAGTAGCGGCATCGTCATGTGGTCAAGCAATGATTCAAGTATGGGTTGAGCTCAATGTCTTGAACATTGAAATTTTCAACCCCACCACCTTTAATCGCTCAAGACGACGAAGTCTCGAGGTCGAGTGGTCATGGGGGTCGCCAGCTTTGAATCTAAATCTGACCTCAAAGCTCGCTGTCGTCATGGCAAAATCTGGTTTACGAGTTCGTGGCTTCTAGATTATTGTCTTCAAGAGACTAACCCCTCGTGTTACATTTGCGCAAATCTGAAATCTCGTGTCTAAGAGCAAGTGACAACCGCCTAGTAGGGGGTTGAGTGAGTGCTAACAAAGGCCACCGAAAGTCCAGGCGACAATGGGTAATGATGGACAAGAGTTGAAGGAGTTGCTGACGTAATTATTGCCTCATTGTAGGGTGTGGGAGTTGAAACCCACCTCTGAAACTAAATCGTCCCCACCCTAACCCCCTGAGAATGTGGGGATTTAAACCCCTCACATCCCCTTGCAAGTTGGAATGATGGCTACTAGGACAAACCCCAGTGGTTAAGTAACTATTAATATAACTAGTATTAACTGTTAGAGGGAGTAAATAAGTAACTATTGATGTAGCTAGTATTAACTATTAGAGGGAGTAAATAGGTGTTTAAAATAAATATTAATAAATAAATACGGAATAAAATAAGTTGCAAGCAAATTCTATATGAAAAATAAAATCAATTTCGCGAAACACTAGACTTTTGATAGATATTTAAGTTTTGTTGTGTGATTAAACAAACATCTAACATAACTTGTAATAGAGCAATAAACTTAAATAATGAGAGTTAAGAGACAAGAGTTGCATACAGTGATTTGGCTTAAATTAAACTTAGGTCCACTCTCTCGTGTTGACAATCTAATGACTGGATTCCATTATATGATCAACAAGATATTACCATTTTAAATACAAATGTTTAGTGATAGATCGTATTATCACACTAAGTTATTCTTTTTATATTTCTCTCACAATTATAAAAACGTTTAAGTTTACGAAAGATAAGTGTATGATCAAAATTCGCTCAACGTCGAAATTTTAGATTCTACGCTTCGTCTCTTACTTGCTCATCAATCTTTGATCTCTTTAAATATTCCTCAACTTCCAAACTAATCGTTCGATAGTATTTAAAGTATCATCTTCCAATCTACCTAATAGATCAATATCAAAAAGATTAAGTAGCCTTTGAATGACGGAAGCAGAACCCTAGTTGATTCTGATCGCCTATACAAATAGAATCTTAATGTCATAAGTAGAGTTTTTTCGTTTAAAAATTTATTATCTTTATGATCCAATTATCAACCAAATCTATCTTAATGTAGAATCCAAATCAGATCACTAGCCGTCATACATTTTAGGCTAATGTCACATTCGATCAAGTTGTCTCGTTCTGCACTTACTTTGTTTTGAATATGCTACATTCGGAATCACGTTCTGTTATTTTAAACCTATCACGTTCTAAGCATTGTCATGTTTTGGATATAAAGTTTGAATGTCTTTTGTCTAAAATAGACTTCACAATATGGACTTAAGTCTAAATATATTCATATTCAAAATCTACTTTTAAACATATTTAACTCCGAAGTTTAGACATAATCTAAAGAAATTCAACCTCAACATAGACTCTTGATTTCTTCAAATATAATATTTGACAATGGGTGCATTTGGGAGTAGCCTTGAGAAGCTACTTTGAAGCCCCAAAGATCCTTGGGCCAATTTAGGGGTGCTTGGCAAAAAAATTTCAAACCCCATTTGCAAAATGTCAACCTTCACAAGGCTGAAAGCCCAAAGTAGGTTGGGGGTTGCCTTGAGCTTTCAACCTTCTCGGCATGCTAAGGAGGGGTTAATAAAAACTTTTCTTCCTATATTATCCTCTTTGGTTTTTCATTTTTCCAGTTTTGCCCTCACTATTAATCATCTTCTTCTTCTTCTTTTGCGAGTGGTCGCCGGTGACCGTTGCCCAATGATCGTCATTAGGGGGTGGCATGATTATCATGCCATTTGGGTCGCAGTGAGGTTTAGGTTGCCGCGACCTAGATTTAGGGCGACAGGGTCATGGGAGGACCTTGCCGCCCCTAGATCTAGGTCGTAGCGGGGTCACCAGAGGTCGAGGTTGCATCGTGCAACCTCCCCGCCCCAAATCCGGGGGTAGCGGTGTCGCTGAAGGTCGCTCGACCCCAAGTAGCCTTTGTTGGTGGTCTTCGGGGGTTGCTCGACCTTGGGTAGCCCTCCCCAGTCATCTCCGGGGCTGCCTGAGTTAGATGTCGGCTGCCGGTGACAAATTTCAATCGCCGGCAATCACTTGCTCTTGCCGGTCAATTTTTTTTATTTTTCTTTTGATAATTTTTTTTATCACAAAATTCATTTGTAAATGTAATTCCCCCAAATACCATTTTGTTCAAAGGTACTTCACAATAGACTTTTGAAATTGTAATTTACCAAATACAATTTGCATTCTGAAAAATCTCTTCAATCTAAAGTCTTTTGCATTTTCCCAATAACTTTTCCCAAAAGTCCAATCAAACGCACCCAATATCCTTTATACATTCTATCATTTGCATAGTGGCTCATGTGTCTTTTACCAAATGACTCAATAATTATATACGTTAGTAGTTTTTGATTTATTTTGTCATCCTCAAAATATCAATTTATATATAACGAACAAGCCATGACCCATGCGCTACAGCAGATAACAATAACTTAACAATCATATCCAATTTTCAATAACAGCTTTAGACGGTATTGTGACGGAATGTATATGTGCCGCCCAATTATTAATTTGATTCCTGGTGACACGAGAAAATTTTTCATGGTATTTTGCATCACACTAGGCATTACCCGAGTTTTTTTTTTTCATCTTTTTATTTTCTCTAATGGTCTTTTCCCCTCTTTAATAAAGGTCCCGTCAATGGCGGGTACGGGGCTCCGGTATCGATCAAATGTTATAGAAAACGGGCGGGGCGTGCTGGTTAACAAAAGGCCAGCTCAATTCTGTCGGACCAATTTTTTGTCTCCCATATGGATTGGAGATAATCACTCCACGCGATCGGGATCAGGTTAGCTCGAGCATGAGATGAGATGGAACCGAATTTGCGATCCAGGTCGACCCGTCAAAGGAAAAAACGAACAGTACGTTTTCCCTACTCCGATCGGGCCGGAATTTAAGAGCTACCAAGTATTTGGCGACTACCCGAGTAAGCCTTCGCACCTGTCCGGCCTAAGCAAGCCCGTGGATCGATCCGCTCATGATCCGCTCCATCACGGGTCTACTCCGAGCGCGGCTTTCGGATTAGTCGATTTCGACGACTAGTGAGTGCATTGTGGTATCACATGAATCTTAAAATCTTAGCAAACGAGCCCAGATTGGCTTTTCTTTCCAGCGACTCAGTTCAATCATCAAAGAGAAGCCACGGCCACAAACACACAAAAGCGGATATTCGGTCCGTGCACACGATCGCACGCTCCCGACATAGCACAATGCTTTCCCGTCTCGTGGCGTGTCGTCTCCGATTTTTAGAGTCACCAGCAGATTATTGTGGAATGTTACCTGCAGCGGCAACTTAAAACTACTTCCTGTCCTGAACAGGAGAGAAAGCTGACGGGGGTCTGGAGGACATTCCTCAGCCGTACCGAGTATTGACGAGATGTTCTGGGTGCACGGTTCCTCGTGCACTCATCTCTTTCTTCCTTGTGGCGAAAATCAGGTAGGTGGCGGGACTTCCCAGTGCTTTGGCAGCGGCCCGAAGTCGTATATGATCTCCCTGTGGCAAGACCACACGAGCTTTATCGCTTCCGGAGTACCAATTCCCGCGCCCCTCGGGTCTCCGGCAGGCCCAAACCTGAAGCAAAATATATGAACAGTGATCTGTATTAGCATATGGAGTTCTTAAGCTGTCAACTGAATGGTGAAAAATGTTCTGTTTCTATCTACCAGTGATTTTGAGGAGCTCCGGTTGTTCTAGCTCTCAGTCCAGCATATGTTGTCCCGTTTACTGTTTTTCCGATAACTTCCTGCAGAACAGCTCTTGCCGATCAAAACTAGAGACTGAAGCATACACGAGCGGACTCAACGGGGAAGAAAAGGAGGGTTTTTGAGCATTATTTGAATATTTTTAACAAACAATAAGAAGAGAAACAAAAGTTTGTTGAGGAGCATAAGAATAGGGACAGAAAACTAGCCTGAAGAAAGAGGGGATCGTTTGAAACTACAGCCGCCGTCAAATGAGCGTGCATCCGCTCAAGAGCATCAAGAATCTTCGGCAGTTGATCATCCTTATACTCGGTCACAATCTTCAACAATTGATAAGTATCAAAGGCATTAAAATTAGACAACCAGAAGCGCTGGCAAATATGTCTTTCTCATTCAAACTTATGTACTGCTTCATTCAGACAACACGGATGGCCATATATAATCTACTGATATTGCGTGTAGCTTAAAAAGATATATGGAGAACAATTATGCCTCTATGCATCCCAATAGATCCACCAGGAATCTCCATTTTTCAATCAACGAGTTACCTAACAAAGCATCAACCTTTTTCCCAAGATTTCTCCAAATAAATCCAACTAGAAATGTTGAACGATTTTAAACAAGTGAACCAGACTATTACTGGCCCAAAGAGAAGCATACCATTTCGGTCAAATTAATTCATACATAGAATCTTTTGCTGAATACCTGGAATGGTCCGAATATTTCTCTCGTGACGAGCTCAAAGTTTTCTTCCTTCAAAATTTCATCAATCGGAACATAAACTGCTGTTGGCTTTAGGGCACCATATATATGTGGTATAGAATGATTCTCCAGAGGTTCACCGCCAAAGAGCAGCTTTGAACCTGGTATGCAAAGCAAGCTACTCATGTGATCTAACATTTGTCCAGTCGTAAACTGCAACGAAGAAAGGAACTTAATCAACAAATGATTTATTGAGGAACATGAAGAGAGGTTGTATAGAAAAAGAAAAATATCAGAATAGCTGACATGTCAAAAACTAGATCCAAACTTCACAATCCAATTTGAGTGATTTCATCCATCCAATTTCGCTAAAAATCAGCATGCCAAGTTTCTAATTCCAAAATTCCAGTCATATTTAATTGATCCCCCAATACAAAGGCCAATTGAATGATCAATTAAGTCAGTGTGGTTCCATAAAGAGACACTGACACATTCTCTAGCACAATTCTCATTCATCAAGGAGAGAGGATCATTCTCCGCAAAAGCACACCTATCATACTTACAGTGAGGACAGGGCCAATAGTTAAATCCTCTAACTTCCGTCTCCCGGCAAGATTTCTCATTTTTGAAATAAGTGAGGATTTAGACCAGTTCTGCATAAAAGCAAAATGAAGCAAGTTAGAATAATCTGACAGCCTGGCCAAACTCCGAAGTTCAATGCTGCTTGATCCACAGATAAAGATTTCTCAAAAATATGCACAAGTGGATCAAAAGCATGTCTGGAGTAGATGATGAAGGTTCTCGTCTTTTATTCACCATGCTCAAGTATGTGCACCTCCTACTGTATAATTGCTACATTATATGAGAAACATTATCTGAAAAACTAACCTCATGCATAAAAAGTATCGACTGAGCAGAGCATTTCTGACCGCTACATGCATATGCATCCTGATCACAAACCCATGCCACATAGTCCACCTTCCAATAAGCAACAAAACAAAGTAAGCAGACTGTTTGCGTGGTAGAAATTCCATCATTGAATATTTCAACATTTTAACGTCGCGCTCAAACCTCTTGAACATCAGGGCCTAGAACTTTCCAGTCAAACCCTGCATCTTCCAACTTTATCTGACCCTTCAGATCAGTTGCCAACTTTTCAGCAACTCTTGAGCTACCAGTGAAAAGAGTCATGCGGGGATTTGCCTATAGAATCAATACAATAGAAAAAGTCAACCATTTACATTTCTAAGAGAACGAAATTAAATTAAGTTAAATTAAGTTAAAAAAACCCTAATTCTTTCATCAGCCGTTAAAAGATTTTAAATTCATAATAAGCCGATCAGAATAACCAAACTCTCTTTTGTCAGAATTCTATTAGTGTTGTTAGCTATTTCCTTCGTATCAAGACCAAGAAATGGAGAGCATGGACAGAAGCATCCACTTCCTTATTTGCTTAATGATTAAGTCCACTTTTGGTGCATTCATCTGAATCATCACATCATGACAGAACAATGGAAATCATTCCTTCACACAACAAGATACGACCAAGAGAAAACATCAGCCTATTTTCCGTCTACATGCCGCAAAAAGTCATCTCTGGTCTCACACTAATTATATATGGATTTAGGCATAAAAAGCAATCTGAATCAGAGGCATGAAACACTTTTCTGATAACTAATATTATACCAACCTCCAATAATAGCCTGTTCATTGTCTTTCCATCAGAATTTATGAAGTCGACGTCTTCCACTGGTAGCCCACAGTGATGAAGCAATCGCATCATTTGCTCCATAACAATACTCACCTATCAAGATAAATCCCTTTGAACATATTTTTACAAAGCATCACGTCATAGAAGAAACAAAAGCAAAAACAGATTTTGACAGGATTCATAATCAGGCCAGTCCCCCAATGCTCCCGCTTCTTCCCTATCCCCTTGGCCCCATTCCTCCTACACAAACGGACAGAGTTCGCTCGAATTTGTGTAGATCATAATTCTAATATTATGTGAATTCCCCCAATTAGTAGTTTCAAATAAATGAATATCTCATTGGGCAGTTTGACCTTATTACAGCAACAACATTAACATGAAATCAACTTACCTTGCTGTCAACTTTAACAACAGGTTTGTTGCCCATATAGAGTGCACCCATCAACTGCAGAACAGGGATCTCTAGTGGGAAGTTGAAGGGAGTGATAATGGCAACCTACAGGCACAATAAGAATTGCTTATAATGAATAATCTAATTGTCAAAGTGAAGATACTACGATATTCTTGACGAATGAACAAATGTATCATTTGCTGGAAGCAACACTTGAACTTCACCAACCAGACACCTCAAAAGAACCCTTTTCCTTTCTTAAAAGTCACTGGAGCTCAGAAATAAATTCAGCACTTTGAGAAGGAAAAGGACCATGCAAATGTCCATAAGCTGTGTATGTGCACGTGCATACACGTTCGTCTCTCAGCTCTTGACTGCGCTAGATTCTTCTGATTGGAAAAATGAGCTTAGAAATTTTATTTATACGGAATGTATCACTCAAGTACTTGTGGCTGAATAATCATTTCCAGTTAACCATTCTTGATGATGCAACTCCTACTACTCACACCAAAATTATCTACGCAATCCAAGCTATCTCAAACTACACAATCCACTAGACAAGACTAATTTATTGAGGAAGAAGAAATCACATGACGGAAGAAAAAATTCTTACAGGGCCATAAGGCCAGCGGAAACCATGACTTTGCTGTCCAAGGTGATTTCCAGGCACCCCAAAGGACCTCGCTAGGAAACGAACCTGCCAGGAGAAAAAAATAGAAATGACAAACTTAGATATTAGTAGAAGAGAGTGTTTCAAGCACTAAAATGACTTCAGTGACATATACTCCATGTCTTCAACTGCAGAGAAATCAGGAACTTAAGTACGAGAAATCTAATATGGCTTCTCATCTACCATTCAACAATTTGGTAGGTCAAACAGAAAAGAAAAACAAGAATAACCAGAGAAGGGCAAAAATTAGATACTTGAACAGAAAAAATGGCATTATAAGGTTTCGTTCTGCATTAAAAGTTATGCTCTTTCCGCTATGTTAATGAGCAAAAGATTTGGTTAAATTCTACCTGATCCCCAGAAAAATTCTCCAGAAACTTCTGCGTAACGTAAACTTCACCAAAAGCCTGCTGGTAGCTCTTTGGCGCGACTCTTTGTATTAAACGGGTAAAGAAATCAGAGACCTGAAGTCATAAGTACAACTCTCACATTAAGATCACTCTACAGGAATTAATATCTCAAAAACTTGTTTTATATATATCAACAAAATGGAACCTTTGGCTGTGCAAGCATGTGAGCTGCTTTAGCTGATATATCTCCATACAAAAGATACCTATGTCAAACAAAGAAGTTACCAACCTTTTTAATATTCTACTCTCAGAGTCTCAGTTCCAAAATAAACAGTGAAAACAGGAAAGAACTTCAATAACATTTTCGGTTGATATTCAGTGCAGTGCCTCTCCAAAACCATCTGTTCTGATACAGCAAACCAGAAATTAGAAGTGTAAACTGGACGAGCAGAGCATACCTTTCAGGTGCTTTAAAGGGATTGTGTAGACCATGTTTTGGGCACTTGGATAAGCTCTCCACAAATGGCTGCACAACCAGCTCATTAAGTTAAGAGAAATGCCAAATGCATGGTATGAAAGTAACTTAGTTAGGTATCCATGATTGGACTCATATCCATGAAAGAGTTAAACAAGGAATTGTAACTTGTGGGGACTGCGGCTAAACTGGCAAAGTCATGTTTGAAACTAAACAACAATGATATGTGAAGTCTGGTTCTAGTCAGTGTTTACACCAGAACAAGCAACAAGTGACACACTTTCACTGATTTACTTTGTCAAGATCATTGATTTCCAGCAAGAAAAAGGAGTTACTACAAGACCAGAACAATAAGATAAAAGTGCGGACCTGTATTTCTGTTTCATCCACCTCAGCGACTTTGATGAAAGGTTCTCCATTTAAAGGATCCAATATCTCGTTCGAATTTTTTGATTTGGTCCAGTTACCCTGCACTGAAGGCAAAGAAATTGTACATTAGACAGCAAGTGGTAAACAAGCCAAACATTTAAAGAAAGGTCTGCCGACAATGATCCAATTAGTCAAGGGTAAAGGAAGATGTACTAGTTCATTGCTAAAGCATGGGCACACAAATCCAGAAAATGTCGCAAGTGACTAAAGACAAATGGCAATTGCCTTATTTCATTGAGGGTGGATTTGCTTCATGCTTCATCCCCGAGAGAAAAGGCAAAACTTTTTTGACCACCTACCAAAATTTTCTACTTCAGCAGGTCGTGAACCTGATATTTCCTCCGCGTTTACTGTCGCAAAAGGTAAAGAATGGAGAGATCTGCTGTGGAAAAGCAACAACATCCACACGTGAGAAACTCAGGAAACCAGCTTTAATCCAGAATCAAAAGTAAACTCGTGGCATTTCTGGGGGATGTGACGTTCCAGTGATTATAACTCGTGGATCAGATATAACATTGACAATCACGTGGCCTTCCTGAGATCTTGGCATTTCCGGGTGATGATGGCTGATGATGGTCATGGAGATAAAATTTCAAGAAAACAGAGAAGACTCCTTAAGCGAGAGAGACCCACTATCAATAACTTCAAGAAATCGTCAAAGAAGGTCAACGAATTCAACCCCACGAATGGCATCAACCGACAGTCAAACATACGACCCACCCAAGAACTGAAAACAAATATATAAAAAAAGAAAGGGACGAAGCTTTCTCGCGGGAAACGAGGTGGGGTCAAGGAAAAAGATTGCCTCGAGAGATGGTGGAAGGAACTGAGCCAACTCCGACCGTTCCTCGGACCTCCGATCCTCGCTTGCCTGAAGAGCAGACGCGAACCCATGTCCGGTTCCCGTCAAAGAACGCGAGAGAAATCGGATCGGGGCGCGCGCGCGAGAGGAGGAACGGATTCTCTCCGATCAGGAGCGTCGCCTCAAATCCCAAGTACCCACGTTCGCAAAACCGATGGCGCAACAGAAGTGAAAAAAGGGTCGCTCAGCTCTCGTCACTGGGGAAGCATCTGCATCATCCCGACTCCTTTATATCCCAAGAACAACGTCCCTGTCATCATCCAAACCCTCCGAAGCAGCTTGCCTTTCTGAGATTACAGGTTCGTGCGGTGGGTTCCACCTGCCTCTGCCTCGGGCCTGCATATGATATTCTGCGGGCCTAGAACCTGGACTTTAGCCCCTTAGGTTTTGAGTGGCCAGATTTTTTTGGAGAACTATGGTTAAATTTCTAAAAGCCTCTAAAGATCTTTAGTTCAAAGCAGTTTGAGAGGTCCATTTAAAGATAGCACTTTTGGAATACAAGTCTTAGCATTGTTCACTATTCATTGGCCTTTTTCCACGGTTTGCATAGAGGAGCTGGACGGAGGCCGAGAACTATTGACATTGCCTAGGGTCACCCAAGTCACGTGACCTCAGGCCACAACTGAGGTCGCGGGACGTTAGGCTGCCTCACTTGAGGTTGGGCTATACCCCCATGCGAGGTTGGATAGTGGTTGTTTTGGCCCGCTAGCAATTGAGCTCCACTGAAAATTATTTGAAACTCTTTTAAAATAAAAAATTAGCAAAAGTCATTAGGAGCCATGCGAGGTGAAAGTCTCATGCACAATTTTGAATGAGACAAAGAAGCGAGAAATCTTCTTTTCGACTCTAACTCTTCTACTCCAATCATTGCTTATCTTTTATACTGTGCCTAATCCCGAAGTTAGTTCTATAGATATGACCAGCAACAAGAAAAATAAATGCAATAGCCAAATGATGATGTGCAATATCAGTCACCCATAAAATTTTAGTTTGTGGATGGAATCCCCCTAGAAGGGTTAGAATGGCAATTCCTGATCCTTGGGAGATAATAATGACTATTTGAATTGGGGTTTTGGGCATAAAGATTCTACTTACCTATAAAAAGTGGTTGAATAAAAATGTAATTTTGACTTAATTTTAACCAAATGACATTTAAGTCAAAATTACTACTCAATATGTTTTTAAAATTTACTTTTCCTAATGTTATTTGCATTTTAGAACCCTATTTACCAAAGACCTTTGCATTTTCCCAAAAACATTCACCCAAAGTTGAATCAATTGCACCTTAAATTTTCGGTTCCCATACATCGGATAAAAGCTTGATCCCGTGCTTGGTCAAATACTACGCTGAACCACAGTCCACATGAATTGAGTCTATCATGACTATTGATCATGTAAGGAAGCTTCTAGGGGATGGAGTCTCACATTGCTTGGGAGAAGCCAACCTACTCTACATATAACCTCAAAAGTTGCCCTCCCCCTTCACAAAAACTCTTTTGGGAATGAGAATCTTAGTTGGTACCAAAGCTAGGTTTGATGGATTTGGGTTGTATGTTAAGCCCCTATGGAAGGGAGTCCTAAATCACTTGGGAGAAGTCTATCCACTTTGCATATAACCTCTAGGGCTGCCCTCATCTCACAAGTTTTGGATCCATGAACCCGAGTCAAGTAAGACACTTCTTCTAGTTTTCGGACGATGAATCTATTATCTCGATGAATTAATATTCTCGAAAAAAATATATAGATATATATTTGTTTCTTCTTGCTCATTTGCACTAAATTTAGTTGATTGTGGTTCACTCAATTTAAAATTTCCCCTTTTATTCCAATTAGACCGGATTATCCATCAATTATCTATAGAAATTTTAATTGACAAGTTATTTGCATAAATTTTCTAGTCTTATGATGATAATTTAAGAATTCTTAGAGGAGAGATCATACTCAAACTCACATTTGAAGAATAGTATAGGAATTAAGATAATACAAATCACTTGCATTTTGACAGCAATTGCATAATTAACTAGCGAGTTCATTGGAAAGGGCCAAATCATGTTGCTGACAATAGAATGTGATTAGCCAAGGGTGGATTTGATGTAGTGCTAGCGGTGGTCGTCACTCTCCTTGAGCTCTATGTGACTTTTTTTAGTTAACCCGCTATGTATATAACCTCCAAGGTTGCCCTCATCTCATGAGAGTTCTTCTAGGGATGCGAACGTTAGTTGGAAATCACATGATTTGCGTTATGATTATTTTGGATCCATGAACCTTTCTTCTGATTTTCGGACCGAGAATCTACCATCTTGATGAACTAATATTCTCGAACATATATATATATTTGTTTCTTCTTGTTCTTTTGCACTAAAGTTAGTTGATCGTGGCTTGCTCAATTTAAAATTTTCCCTTTTTATTTCAATTAGACTTGATTACCATCGATTATCTATAGAAATTTTAATTGACAAATTATTTGCATAATTTTTCCAGTCTTATGACAATAAATTAAGAATTCTTAGAGGAAAGATCATACTCAAACTCACATTTGAAGAATGGTATAGGAATTAAGATAATACGAATTACTTGCATTTTTACATCAATTGCATAATTAACTAGTGAGCTCATTGAAAAAAGGCCAAATCATGTCAATGACGATAGAATAAGTTTAGCCAAGGGCAGATCCATGGTAGTGTTGGTAATGGTCGTCACTCTCCTTGAGCTCTATGTGACTTTTTAAAGTTAACCCGTTCTGCATTTAACCTCCAATGTTGCACTTATCTCACAAGAGTTCTTCTAGGGATGAGATCCTTAGTTGGAAATCACATGATTTATGTTATGAATATTTTGGATCCATGAACCCGAGTCAAGTAAGATATTTATTCTAGTTTTCGGATGGAGAATCTACTATCTCGATGAACTAATATTCTTGAAAATATATATATTCGTTTCTTCTTGTTCTCGTGCACTAAAGTTAATTGATCATGGTTCATTCAATTTACATTTTCCCATTTTTATTCCAATTAGATTCGATACCCATCAATTATCTATAGAAGTTTTAATTGACAAATTATTTGCAAAATTTTTCCAGTCTTATGATGATAATTTAAGAATTCTTAGAGGAGAGATCATACTCAAACTCACATTTGAAGAATAGTATAGGAATTAAGATAATACGAATTACTTGCATTTTACATCAATTGCATAATTAACTAGTGAGCTCATCAAAAAAGGCCAAATCATGTCGATGACGATAGAATTTGTTTAGCCAAGGGCGGATCCAAGGTAGTGTTGGTAATGGTCGTCACTCTCCTTGAGCTCTATGTGACTTTTTTTAAGTTAACCCACTTTGCATTTAACCTCCAAGGTTGCCCTCATCTCACAAGAGTTCTTCTAGGGATGAGAAGCTTAGTAAGAAATCACATGATTTACAGTTATGATTATTTTGGATCCATGAACATGAGTCATGTAAGACATGTCTTCTAGTTTTCGGATGGAGAATCTACTATCTCGATGAACTAATATTCTCGATACTCATCAATTATCTATATAAGTTTTGATCGACAAATTATTTGCATAATTTTTCCAGTATTATGACGATAATTTAAGAATCCTTAGAGGAGAGATCATACTCAAGCTCACATTTGAAGAATAGTTTAGGAATTAAGATAATACGAATTACTTACATTTTTACATCAATTGCGTAATTAACTAGTGAGTTCATAAAAAAAGGCCAAATCGTGTCGATGATGACAAAATATGATTAGCCAAGGGTGGATATGAGGTAGTTTGGCAGTGGTCGTCACTCTCCTTGAGCTCGATGTGACTTTTTTTTTTCTTTTAGTTAATCCACTTTATGTATAACCTCCGAGGCTGCCTTTACCTCATAAGAGATTTTTTGGAGATGAGAACCTTAATTGGAACTCACATGATTTATGGTTATGATTATTTTGGATCCATGAACCCAAGTAAAGCAAGACATTTCTTCAAGTTTTTGGACGGAGAATGTACTATCTTGATGAACCATTCATTTCTTCTTGTTCTTTTGCACTAAAGTTAGTTGATCATGGTTCACTCAAATTAAATTTTCCCATTTTTATTCCAATTGGACTCAATACCCATCAATTATCTATAGAAATTTTAAGGGATATGTGCATTCAAAATCTTAAAACTTATCATGAAAGTGCAATTGAGTTCTAAAATTTTTAAAAAGTGCAATTAAGTCCTAGAATTTATCATGAAAGTGCAATTGAGTTATAAAACTTTCAAAAAGTGCAATTAAGTCCTAAAATTTATCATGAAGGTGTAATCAAGTCCTAAAATTTTTCATAAAAGTGTAATTGAGTCCTAAAACTTTTAAAATACTATAAAGAAAGGACTTGATATGATCAATTTGACAAATTTTAGGACTTGATTGTATTTTTTGTACTTTAGGACTTGATTGCATTCTCGTGACAAGTTTTAAGATTTACTTGCGCTTTTTGAAAATCTTAACACTAAATTGCTCTTTATTGATAAGGTTTAGGACTTTCAATGGACACATCTCTCATATTAATTTGACAAATTATTTGCATAATTTTTCCAGTCTTATGACGATAATTTAAGAATTCTTAAAGGACAAATCGTACTCAAACTCACATTTGAAGAATAGTATAGGAACTAGGATAATAGGAATTACATGCATATTTACATCAATAGGATAATTAACTAGTGAGGTCATTGAAGGGCCAAATCATGTTGATGATAATAGAATATGTTTAGCCAAGGATGGATCTAAGGTAATGCTGGGGTGATTGCCACTCTACTTGAGCTCGATGTGACTTTTTTAAGTCATACGTTCAATTCTTAATAACTATATCAAATCCCTCCTTAAGTTGGGATATCGCATAATTTCCTAATTCTCCATGAGCTCAACTAAAGAGGCCGTGGTAAGGGACTCAAAATATAAAGTTGGCAATTCAAAACTAGTCGATAACAAAATTGGAAGAAAAAAATGAGTAGTCAGTTAAATTAAGTTTGGTAAGTTGATACAAGAGTCGGTAAATTTTGCCCGTTGTTAATCGGTTGTAAACAAAACTTAGTAAGTTATTAAAAAAATGATAATTTACAAACAATTAAGAACATATTGGTAAGTAACTTAGATGAAAGTTAGTAATTCTATTAAATCAATTTCTATAGGTAACTCAAATAAAGTTGATAAACTCAAACCATAGTTGATTAACCTAAAACGATTGCAAAATAATTAAATAAAAGTTAGAAAGTCCTTAGAATCGTTGGCAACTTACAAACAATTGAATAGACGTTATTAACTAATTCAAATAACATTTGGTGACCTGAAATCAATTGATTAAATTGGACAAAAACGGGTAAGGGGGCGTTTGTTTTCACTTCTTTTTTTTTTGTTTTTAAACAACTTTTCTGTTGTTCTGTTCCTAGGAACAAAAAAGGAATAGAAACGCGTTTGGGTGCGTTTTTGTTCCAAAATTGTTTTTTTGTTCCTAGAAACACATCTGGAACAGAAACAAGAAACAAAAAAAAAAAATATTGTTTATCGTTTCTGAAACAGATTTGAGAAACACATTTCTTCTTCTTCTTTTTTCTTTCTTTTTTCTTTGGCCGGTGGCCGGCTCGGCCAGGGCCGGCGACCGGTCGTCGGGGGCCGGCGTACTCACCAGAGCATCGCCGGCCCTTGGCGAAGCTCGGGCTCGCCTTGGCTGGGCGAGCTCAAGCTCGCCCAGATCCGGCGAGCCCGACCTCGCCCAGCGGCTGGCGAGGCTCGGCGTCGCCGGGCCACCGCCAGGTGCCGACTTGGTGGTGGCCCGGCGACGCCAAGCCTTGCCGGCCGCTGGGCGAGGTCGGGCTCGCCGGATCTGGGCAAGCCCGACGTTGCGCCTGGCTGGGCGAGCTCGATCTCGCCCAGATCCGGCGAGCCCAAGCTCGCCCAATCAAGGCGAGCCCGAGCCTCGCCTAGCTATGGTGAGGCTCGACCTCGCTGGGGGCCGGTGAGCCTCGTCGTGGCTGGGCGAGGCCGCCGGCCCTCGTCGGCCGGTCGCCGGCCATGGCCGAGGTCGGCGACCGGCCAAAAGAAAAAAAAAGAAAAAAAGGAAAAAGGAAAAAGAAAAAAAAGAAAAAATAAATAAGAAAATAAGAAAGAATATAGAAAAAATAAAAGAAATAAAAAAATTATTCAAATTTACCAAACGTGTTTCTGTTTATTTTTTATTTCCGGAACAAGTTTACCAAACGCGTGTTTTTGTTAAAAAAATTGTTCCCCGGAACAGAAACACTTTTTTTTTTTTATTTCTGTTCCTTGGAACAATTTTTAAACAGAAATGTTACCAAACGCGCCCTAAGTCACTCGAATTAATGTTGGTAATATATATATATATATATATATATAATTAAAATGTTGGTGAATTATAAGAAAAGTTGGTAATGCACATAACCAAAAAGACGTCGGTAAGTAATTTATGTAAGAATTAATACATATGAATAATAATTTACCGATCACACTAATTTTACCAACAATAATTTATAGACCTTTACAAAAATTCACCAATCACGGACAACTCTTTTTGTTATCTTGGGGTACAAAACAACATAATTCTGCCTACGAGAAATTTAAAAATGCTCGGATAGATTAGTAGCAAGTCGTGCGTACAATAAATTTTTTCATTAAAAAAAATAAAATTTCTAGCAACGGCATATAATAAGCATCTGAAGTATATGCCTTTTATAGCAATTAAATTAAGCCTTTAAGGCAAACCGTTGCTCATAAGCTCGCCGAATTATGGGTTTCGTCTATTGCAACATTGCAAGTCAAGCCGTACATATTTGGGCATTTTTTTTAAAAGAACATTATTATAGTACTTAGAATTTTAGTTGACTTTTGAGTTTTTGTTTTTCTCCCTACTATTATATTTGTTGACTTTGGGCAGTGAGCGAAGCGTAGAGGTGGCATTCTAATCCTAGACCAAGCTCATACGAAAGATCTTGTTGATTGACAAGTGCTTGGAAAATAGATGATTAGATAAGCGAATACTCCCGTTTATATATTTCTTTTGAAAGCACACACATAAATATTCATTAGTTAAATGGATTTTAGTTTGAATAGATTAATTTAATGTATGTGCGTGGGAGGAAGAGTGGTAGTTTTCTGACACGAAATGATAGCGAGACTCAAACACAACACGAAATTGGCGAATCTGAGTCCAATATGATCAAGTTTGGATCAATTTCATGTCTAATCACGAGGTAGAATTAATAATTGTGCAGTGTTAACATCCAATTCATCACACATGAACTCGTAGAGCTAGTTTAATTAATGGGTTAGTGTTGAGACAACATGTATGTGACATTTTTAGATGTGATTGATTAATAGGCTACTCTTCCCGTGCTATTCACTATTATGATCTTGAATTGATAGTATTTTATTGACTAGGAACCTGTTTTTGGTCTAACAATGTTTTGTCGATTGATCATTTTTACAAATAGATTTTATAAAATTGAGTTGATTTCGTGTTAGTGGGTCGATTCTGTGGTAAGTCATGTAGGGTTATTCAAACATGTTTATCTATTAACCTGTTATTTAATCTCGTTAAACGGATCATATCATTGTATTTGATTTAGATTGGGAAAATTGCGCGATTTTATGAAACCGTGTGTTATGATTGTCGATGTTGGAAGGTCGGAATGGGAAGTTTTATAAGCTTTGAGAAGGCTTAGATAGGGATGATGGGATTGGAACCTGTGCCCATCAACTCATTAATTTGCAGATGGTGATCGTCAAGGAAGTTAACATGATTAATTAACTGTGTTGTGTTCAAGTTAACTTGTTTTACGGTACATTGTTGTCTCGTTCCGCATGACACTAATACAATATGTGAACCACGTATTATCATCCCATGAGCGGAAGACAAATAAAATGGCCTGGTTTAATTATTCTAATTGTCATATTTTAAACACATTATTGTGTTGCTAGTATCAAACATTTGTGGAGAGGAAACTCATTTGAAACTTTTAATTGCAATCTCAAATCTTTTAAATTAAAATTTGTCTTTTAGTCGAATTTAAATTTAATACTTCGAGTAGTGCATACTTGAAATTTGGGAAAATTAAATAAAGGTTGACTCTTTTTAGTGGGTTGCATCATAGATCATCATCTTGGAATTTCAAGTTCCAATAGAATCTAAACAACTTATCGAGTGGGAGATTTTTTGAGAAAGTTGACTTCCACGAAAAATAATGTGGTTTGACCAAGGGCTCATCTTATTGTTTGAATTAGTATTATAAGAAAAAATCAAGCTTGTGGAATTGTGGTGTCAAGTATACAGATTGACCACTTCGTACAAATTGGCTGACCTTGCAAACTCCATTTTATTTTTGTATATAATCATGAATCCACTTGGACCTAGGTAAGTTCTAAAATTACTTCTGGCCTCTCGTGGATCTTGGCATCCCTAGACATAAAACACAAAGAGGGTAGAGCCAGGGATGATGCTTGATAAAGATATTTTAATAAATTGAGGGCTAAGGGATGCGGACACCAGCACGCTAAAATAAGAAACGCAGTTGTATTAGCTTGCCAAAGGTATATCCGTTGGACAAGCGAGGAGGTCCTCAATTGGTGCCCAAAGACACCTGCTTCTTGGTGAAGCATCGCGAAAATCTAAAATCGGGGTACTCGGTTGACATAGCAAACTCCATTTTATTTTCGCATACAATAGTGAACCACTTGCGTACATGTTTTCGTTGACCATTCTAGCTGAGGATGATGCCTCATGCATGCTTGCATGCAAACTCTCCATTAAGAAGAAAATAATATATTATAAAAATACATATAATTATGTAATATGTCAAACTCCCCAATTAAAAAAGACTAGCTTTAATTTCTGCATCAATTGGGTCAGCCCATTTTGATGTGCATGTGCTATTTAATTCGGTTGACCTCCATTTCAGATGTGCAAAATGAAACAATTAGGGGAAGCAATAACCTAAAGTCTCCTCGTGTCCCACTCATCAAAATTGTTACGCTCGTGCGATGCCGGCCCTATTGACTTAATAGATAATTAATCACGGAATATCCCCTCTTAGCGAACCTTCAATATATGTATGCTAGACTACGACTATTTATCTTAAAATATTCTAATGTCGAAATAGGTCTTCATCTAATGGTTTAAACTTTTAGAGCGGTTGATAGCAGCTCTATAAAATTTCATATGCTATCGAAGTAAAGTTTCAAATGTTCTCTTCAGATCTTAGGCTGAAAAGTCCGATCTACTCATGAGAGGGAAAACTTGGAATATCTAAATCATAAAGACAATTTAAGTTTTTAGAACAGTTGGTAGTAGGTGTTGGAATAATTAAGTATTAAACCACGTCATCATTTAATGACTTCAGTTTTTAGACTAGCCAGCAGTGGTATCATAAAATTTTACATGGTATCAAAGCTAGAGTTTCTAAGTTTAAATCTTTTCAGGTCTTATTTGCCTCCCCAATTAAATGTGTTCACTCTTATACTGGGTAAAAAGACTAGACTAAGCATGATGAGGTGTATTAGAATAATTAAATATTAATCCATACAATTATCTATCTGCTTAAGCTTTTAGAAAAGTTGGTAGTAGTCCAACCAAATCTCACAGTAGGTTCATTGAATCTTACATCAATGATAGGTAAATTTTAGAAAGTTTTATATAGGTGATACATGCTAAAACAACAAGACATTGTTATGCTTAAATCGCTCGTATAGATGCTCTCTTGGACTAATGCTACCGTTGACATTGTGGCGACATAAAATAATCTCAACTGGACTTATAGAAAAGCTTAATCAAATGAGCTGATCAGGTAGTCATAGGGTTCAGAGAGAAATTTCTGGGCATTCATTTATTTGATCACTCATATCCAGTGCAACGGGACGGCAATGTAAAACTCTGCTAATTAAATATTGCAAGACTACTCTTCTAATTATATATCCTAAGACCTTATAAAATTATTTCACTTCCTTGTACGACATGGCTTGGGAAAACCTAGATCATAGTTATCTGTCAGCTTTTAAAACAAGTCACTAGGATCGTGGATTGTCACGTATGCATGACATTTAAGAAAAGATTCGAACTATCCCATTTTTGTTATTTGCTTATTGGTAAAGATTTAATTATATTTTGAGAAGAAAATGCTAAAATATAACTTGAAAATCGGTGGTCGAATAGTGAATAACCAGGGCTCTAATTACCCTTCATGTGGGAGGTCTAAGGTTAAATTCTCACTCTATCTAATCTCCTGAGATTAGGTCACAAGAAGATAATTCCTTGTGATTATAGTTTTTCTAATCTCAAGATAGATGGTTTGCCTTTAATCAAATTGTGAAGGGCTCATTCGATATGGTGTGTGCACACCAACTCGCGATTGCTACATTAATAGCTACGATATATATTAATCTTAGACATGACTCCTTTTTTGAGGACACAAAAGTTTCAAGGTCAATTAGATAAAGAAAAAGACATTATAAGTGTTATAATTTTTGTGCGACTCTTTTTTTGACGTCATAATTTTTTAAACAATTATTTAAGTGCCATAACTTTTAAAACCTGTTTATTCAAGTGACATCGACGTTTATCTTATGGAAATATTCGATAGATATTAGAATTTATGTGGGGAAGGTTTTTTTTTTTTTTTTATAAAGTTGTGATACATAAAAAGTTGGTTAAAAAATTATGCATTTGAATGGCAATTGAAAAGTTAAGGCATTGGAATGAGTACTGTATAAGAGATTTGACATTTGTACCATCCTCATTTCGCTAGATGGACGATTTCAAGCTCTTTACACATATCCCAAATATCAACGGTCAAAAACAAAAATGCACAAGTCCTTTTTTTCCCCTTTTTTGCCCATGTATGTTCTTGGCTCTCCCAGAAATGTCGCATGAAGATTGCGGGGTCAATTCTATTCTTTGCGTCTATGATCTTCTTTTCAACTTGAGTACTAGCTTTCCTTCATCTTTAGGCAACTCTTTTCAACGCACGACTAGCTCGTCCCCAAAAACTAATAATAATAATAATAATAATAATAATAATAATAATAATAATAATAATAATAATAATAATAATAATAATAATAATAATAATAATAATAATAATAATCTCTTTACTATGATTTTTTTTTTCACGCCAGTCGAGAAATATATCCCCATTGGCCAAAATATTATCTTTGACAAGAAAAGATAGTGTGACTTTCTATTATCTGGTCATAAATTTATACATTTAGCAAAGTTGACCTTGCTTTTGATAAGATAGATGTGAATACTTTAATAAAAAAAATGTGAAAAATTATAAAGTTTGTCAGACGTCAACGGTTCCGATCCCAAGATTAGCCGGCTGAAATGAAGTCTTGCCGCTACTCTTGCATCTCACAATAATTTATAGGCACAGTCTACGTTATGAACGTGGTCCTCTAAATTCAACTTGGGATTGTAATTTACATGGACCGTGGGTACGGTAAAATCGTAAACGAAATTCGCGAATCCATGGGGATTCACATCCATTGCAATAGAGTAGTTGGAGAGTTTATAGAACTGCTCTAAGAAAAAATGTCAAAAGGATACCACACAATATGTCATGATTTCGTAATCGAAACGCATAGAAGAGAATATACTCTTTGCTACTAAAGAAAGAGCCTATACTAAAATTTAGAATGAGATTAATAATATGCGTTGCATGATGCACGTCTCACGCTGGATTTGAAAGCGATTTGAAGAAAAAATGGAGCTAAAGTTTAGATAGATAGGTCAACACCATGGGACGATACTTAAATTCATGTGCAGCATAATTAAAGCCCAAGCTTCCTCCTAACAAAAGGTTGGATCGAGTTTCTTCTTCACATCCCTTTAGATTAATAAATAAAATTCACGGCCGTTGGTGACCGGGCAACCAGAGCTCCGTCACCGTCGGCCATGCGAAGGTGGAGAAAAAACATTGACCATGGACCAATGGCCATTTGACCTTCTTTTTTATTCCCTTTGTTTTTTTCGAGTGAAAATGGCGTAATCCGAAGTTTCAACGAAGTTAGTAGCTAGGGTTAGGTGGGGGTCCGAACATTGCGGCTTGAAGTTATCTAGGGATGGTGAACTATATTCTTATCTGTTTATTTCCAAAGGACTAAAATGATTTTAGATCTGGTCTGAGGTCAGGTTCTCAAACGTCGAAGTTGAATACTTCAACTGGTTCTATATAAAATCAAATCTAATGGTGTTTCATTCGGGTTGAGCAGGGTTGACTTGTCTTTCTGATGGGGATGCAGAAAAGAACTGTGAGCTAAGGATAGTCAAATACTTCAGGCATAAGGCCTATATAAAGGCACAGAGAGTCCTGTTCATGAAAGAATAGAGAAAAGAAGAGCTACAGAAAGGAGAAACAAGGACAAGTAGAGAGAGAGAGAGAGAGAGAGAGAGAGAGAGAGACAGAGAGACAGAGAGAGAAGAAGAAGAAGAAGAAGAAGAAGAAGAAGCAGAAGAAGAAGAGCCATGAAGGCCGAAGCGATGATGGCCATGGAAGAGCAAAGAGCTGAGCCTGACAGCGCTGGTGGACGGTATGGCGGAATGAGCAGTGTCGTTAAGGTAAGAAGAAATAATCTTCTTGGATAATTCGTTTGGTTTTTGCCGCTGGAGAAATAGGGAGCGATTTCGCGAACTGGGTTTCCTTGGTCTGTCGTCGCTTGAACAGCATGATGAAGAACTGCGACGAGCAAGCCATGCATTCACGGTGGATGACAGATCACGCATTCATGCAGTACTAAGGCGCTTCTTGGGTTTTCAATTTTCAGGCAGAAGACCGAGAAAAGAACCAGCAGAGGAACGATAACCCAAACCGATCTTCTCCTGAGCAAAAACTTACGAGCGCCAGCGAGCAGGTAAATTGATCTACGATATGTCTAGCTCGATATGTTCAATGTGTTACATGGATTCTAGGTCTACAGATTCACAGATCTCGGTGATGTTTCACGTCTACAAGGCAGAAATTCTCTTTCCTTCGTTAAGGAAATTTTGGCTAAAATTTATCCTTGAAATTGAGGGACATATACTCTTAGGTTTTCCCTTATATATTATCCAAAATTAATCCTCGAAAGAACTTTTTCTTCGCTTTTGCTTTCATGCTACCGATTACCCGCGTAACGCACAGGTGTAAGTTGATTTAAACTAAGGAGAAAATTTGCAGTGAAAAAATTGGAGGAAAAAGAGTACATCTTACTTCAAACAAAGGTGCTGAGATTCAATAGTTCAAAGTTCCTGAAGTTGACTTTTCCGTCATAATATTAAACCTCGTCAAAGATCCTGAATTTTGTTCATTATTGACCTTCTTTGTCCAGCTGTGCAAGAACGTGGACGATGACTAATATGAGATCCGATATATTCCTGATTTGAATATACTAATCATGCAATTATCACACACGTCTCGAAAACCACAAATCAGCGCTTTGTTGAACTACTACCTCTTTATTTTCTCTTTATAAGATGGATTTTCTTAATTACTATAGCTTCTATTTTGGTTTTTCTTTGGTATTTTTAGGATCAAGATCCACTTAAATCCGCGCGATCCGAAATGGGCGAGGTGCGAGAAGAGAATCAGAGGCTAAAGACGTACTTGGACCGCATAATGAAAGATTACAAGACCCTCCAAATGCAGTTCTTCGACATCGTCAAGCCCGATCAGGAGCAGCAGAAACCTTCAGAGGATGAAGCAATGACTAATGGTAACGATGACAAGCAGCGAGCTGAAGAGTCTGAAGAGCTTGTTTCTCTCAGCCTGGGAAGATCCCCCTCAAGCCAGCGCTCAGAGAAAGACGATGAGAAAAATAAGTCGCCGATTTCACCCCGTCCAGGGAAGTTGTTATTCTTAGAGAATATCAGCAAAGAACAGCACTTGGATCTCTCATTGGACTGCAAATTATCTGATGCATCGACTACTGGTCTGGTTGAAACTTTGCCAAAGAATAATAATGACAACAGCAAGGGTAGTCCTGCGACTAGCTTCGAAGATCATCAAAAGGAAGAAGCCGCTGAGACTTGGTCACCCAACAAAGTCCTAAAAACAATGAGATCAGGTGGGGATGATGAGGTTTCCCAGCAAAACCCAGTCAAGAAAGCTAGGGTTTCGGTGCGGGCTCGATGCGACGCAGCGACGGTTAGTAATCTGGAGCTTAATCATGCAGTTATATATATCGGTCGAGATACATAGTCTCATCAGTTCTTGGTTGTTTATAAGTAATGTGTATGGTTGAATGTTGCAATCTGAGCTAGAGAAGTTGTATGATGATTCTTCAACAGATGAACGATGGATGCCAATGGCGAAAGTATGGCCAGAAGATTGCGAAAGGAAACCCATGCCCTCGAGCTTACTATCGGTGCACGGTTGCACCATCGTGTCCCGTGAGAAAACAGGTAGATTAACTTGCCTTCACCATATTGAAAATGTATAATTTTGAAGACTTCAGGATATGTGGATAACCCTATGTCATTTATTCATCACGTTTGAGAAATTATAGGACGAACTTTCATCTTGCCCGTCTAATTGGAGATCTCTCTTTCTGAACAATCAGGTGCAAAGGTGTGCTGAGGACATGTCCATTCTGATAACCACATATGAAGGCACACATAGCCACCCGCTTCCGATGTCAGCCACTGCTATGGCATCCACCACCTCGGCGGCCGCTGCCATGCTGTTGTCCGGCTCCTCAAGCTCGCAGCCAGGACAGAGTCACGGCACATCCACTACTATTGGGGCCGGCCTCCACGGACTTAACTTTTGTCTGCCTGATGCTTCGAGATCGAATCAATTTTACCTGCCCAGCTCGGTCATGCCATCTGCTCCTGCCCACCCGACAATCACTCTCGACCTCACTTCCTCAAACTTATCATCGGCATCGTCGACTTCATCGCATTTCAATCGATTCTCCTCCCATACTTTCCCTTCGGCAACGTCAAGATATTCTTCCACAAGTTTAAGCTTTAGTTCGCCTGATCAATCTGATAATAATCTTCTCATGTCATGGGCTAATAATGGGCTCCTTAACTACGCCACCCAACTCCAAAACAAGAACCACACAGCTTATCAACCCTACTTGCAGATGAAGAACAACCCTAGCCTTCCTCAACAATCTCTACCAGACAACATCGCTGCCGCAACCAAGGCGATCACAGCAGACCCCAACTTCCAATCCGCCCTAGCAGTCGCTCTCAAGTCGATCATCGGCAATGGTAGCAGTGGAGCTGTCCCAGCGACTATAGGGGATCATTCTCACGGAGTGGGAGACAGCAACAGCTTTGGCCACAAGTTGAGGTGGAGCACCGAACCCTTTTCGACAGCCTCTTCTCTCCTCCCCCAGGCATTACAAGCAAACGGGTGCTCGTCGAGTTTCTTGAACAGATCAAGCTTGTCTTCTCAACTTGGAAGTTTTGTGATCCCACCTCCTTCGTTGCCATTCTCTTTGTCGAAAAGACCCGCGTCCCCGAACGATAACAGGGATCGCACAAATTTGTTATGATGAGGGAGAAAGTTGTGTAGCATGATAAAGATGTAGCTGTACCAAGCAAACAACGTGTTTACAAAGAAGGGTTGGAACAACTATTTGTTTGTTTATTGCAGAGTTAGATTGGTGATATGTTAGTGTTCGAGATGGAAAATCGTTGGCCTTTGATGCAGTCAGTCGTGCATTTAAGATTGACAACACTCTCATGGAAAAATCCCTCATCGATAAGGCCTCATCTTTGACTTTGTCATAAAGACTTGTCATTTCCCATGCATTGAAACTTGCATCAAGACTCTTTGAGAGAACCACAAGCATTGGAGATATTGTTCATTTAATAACTTATAGTTTTATGTAATTTATTATAGTTTTATGTAATTTATAGTTTATAGGCTTGACTTTAGTCTCTTGCTCTTCTTTTGTATTTTTATAAAAGGTCATTGAACCTCTGTGAGACCGAATTTGATTAGTGAAAATTTGCTTAACGCAATTATCTTGAACCTTGAAGAGTTTAAACCCCTTGAAAATCTAGAAGAGTTTTTACTACGTTCTTAAAGAGCCAAGGCTTTTAAAGCCTGCATCATTGAAGAGTTGCAATCATCAATGTTGAAGCATTGATGCCATTTTGACTTCCTTGTAGGTCTAGAAGAGCAACCATTGAAGTTTATATCATTTTCTTCATTTTGTCTAGTCTTGTTTCGTCCACTTCCATCAAAATTCGACAAGCCTATGGTGTTTATCTGAGAAAATTCAAAACAAAAAAGTTATAGATATTCAAGTCTCCATTACTTTGGCTATGGATTCAAGTCATTCTAATTTGAATCGACAAAGTTATGCCTATTTTCCCAAGCTAGTGCAGACAGAACTTTCTGCTCAATTTTGTGGCCAAGTTTTTTTCACTCTCCTAATCCCGTTGTTTGAGCAACCGGCCTTGGGCTACATTAGTTGGTATCAGAGCTTTATAGGATAGGACAATGCCTTCGAGACAAGCAAGATGTTGAGGTGGCTGAACCATCCCATCGAATGAAGTACAAAAACTTGCTGAGAATTTGTAACAATATATGCAACAACAAATTGATGACTTGACTCGAGAAGTTCAACGTCTGAGGGTTGAAGCAAACGACCTTCCACCCCATTTTGGAACTGGAGAATCCAATGGTGATTCCTCTTCTTTAGAAAGTGTTTAATCATTTCCCTAAAGAATGAATGCTCCATATTGCGCACAAAAGTTCGTGAGTCGGATTGGGAAAAGGAAATTAAGAGAGACATTTCAGAATTTTCAGGTACCAATTTTGCTGATGAAAATGTTGACTGGTTGACACTTGTAAATGAAGTTTTTGAGAAAAGGAATGTTTCGGAAGATTGCCGAGTTGGCATCATTGCCATGTGATTATGAGGTAAGGCCATAGCATGGTGGAGACGTGAGAAATAGATTTGCCAATCTATTGGCAAGGCTCCACTCACATCATGGAGAAAAATAGAGTAGAATATATGAAGTATTTCATTTCCAAAGGATACAAGAGAGAACTCTACCAAATGTACCAAAATCCGATATAAGATACACGAACGGTGGATTAATACACCAATGAATTCAATGAATTGGTGATTTGTAACAACTTTCAAGATCCAGAGGAGGTGCTCGTGAACAAGTACTTGAATGGTCTTCAACTTTATATCCAAGATGCCTTAGAAGTCCTTAACATTTGGGACTTGGGAGATGTGCATCAACAAGCACTCACAATGGAGCACTCTTGCTCTAGGAGGCAACAGTCTTCTACCCTGCCAAACCAAGCAACTAGGAGTAACACCAACATTACCTAAGTTGCTGAAACTACGACAGAAACTACTAGTAAGCTTTCTACTAAGCCCAATGCTTCAAAACAACCCATTGCTTTCGATATGCGTTGTTATTCATGTGGAGAGATAGGTCATCATGCTAGTAATTGTTGAAGCAATAAGAATCGACCAGCCGGTAAAGCTTTCTTGGTGGAAAATGAATTTGATGAGGACGTAGAAGAGCCACTTGAAGGAGACTTGAAATGTGATGAAATTGCTACGGAAGAAGAACAAATACTACATGCTAATTTTGGTGAACTTCTCATGATGAGGAAATTTTTTCTCACTCCTAAAAATAACATCGAAGATAGGTGGTTGTGCACCAATATTTTTTACTTGCACCATTTTGGAAGGTATATCAATTAATCATTGACTTAGATTTTTGTGAAAATTTAATTTCTAAAGTTGCGAGCAAACTAAAATTGGAGTTGAAGGCGCACCCTACACCTTATAAAAATGTCTTGATTGAAAAGAGGTATCGAGGTAACCATTTCCAAATGATGCTTTGTCAATCTTTCCATTGGTTCTATCTATTTTGACAAGATATGGTGTAATATTCTCCCCATATATGCTAGTATATTATTCTTGGCCGATCATGACAATTTGATAGAAAGACCATTTATGGTGGTTATTGAAATATGTATTCTTTTCAATATGGAGGAAAGAAAATTACTTTGATGCCTAGTAAATAACATTGAAAATTCCTTATTTCCTACTTTGTTCACAATAAGAAAAAAGTAAAGGGTGCCATGAAGGTGGTTAGTATTGTATTGCCTCCTGAAATAGATGAACAAACTGAAATTATTGATCAGTTCTTTGGAAATCTATTAAGAACTTTGATTGATGATAACTCTTGTTCTTGGCAAACTCGGTTGTCACTTGGAGAATTTGCATACAATTGTTCAGTGAACCGTACCACTGGATATAATCCATTTGTGATTGTGTATGGAAGTCGACCGAAAACCACTCTCAATCTTGCACCCATTCCTGTTGCTGTAAAGAAAATCGATAAGGTGAAAGATATGGTAGCTCAAATGAGGATAGCTCATGAAGAAGTGCATCAAAGGTTGGAAAGCAAAATCGAGGCTTATTAAAATGATGTTGACAAGCATCGACGTGAAATTATCTTTGAGCCTGGACATTTTGTTTGGGCTTATTTACCATTGAAGTGTTATCTCATTAGAACTTATAATAAGCTTAGTGATTGAAAGCTTGGTCCACTTGAAGTTCTTGAGCAGATCAATCTTAATGCATATCTACTAAAGCTTCCTTCACATATGACATGTTCAATGTTCAGCATTTAACAACTTATGTGGGTGATTTGTCCAATAATGGTGATACAAATTCAGGGATGAATTCTTTTAAAGAAGGGGGAACGATGTAGCCTGTATTTGAGACTAACTCATTCAACCAAGAAGATTTGCTTGCATTCAAGATCGACAATATTCTCATTGAAAAGTCCCTCATCAATAAGGTCTCATCTTTGACTTTGTCATAAAGACTTGTCATTTTACATGCATCGAAGCTTGCATCAAGACTCTTTGAGAGAACCACAAGCATTGGAAATATCGTACATTGAATAGCTTCTAGTTTTTATGTAATTTATAGTTTCTAGGCTTCACTTTAGTCTCTTGCTCTTCTTTTGTATTTCTATAATAGTTCGTCGAACCTCTGTAAAGATGAGACCGAATTTGATTAATGAAAATTTGCTTGATACAATTATCTTGAATCTTGAAAAGTTCAAATCCTTTGAAATCCTAAAAGAGTTTTCACTTTGTCCTTGAAGAGTTGGGGCTTTTAAAGCCAACATCTTTGAATAGTTGCAGCCATCAAACTCAAAGAATTGATGCCATTTCCACTTTCTTGGAGGCCTAGAAGAGCAACTATTGAAGTTTCTATCATTTTCTTCATTTTGTCCGTTCCCATTTCGTCCACTTCCATCAAAATTCAACAAGCCCCATGTGCTCAAAACACGAAAGTTGTAGATCTTTGAGTCTCCATTCTTTGGGCTTTGAAATTGGGCCATTCTGATATAAATTTTCAAAGTTATGCCCATTTTCCTGAGTTAGTGTAGACTGAAATTTTTTATTGATTTTGTGACTAAGGGCGCGTTTGGTAACGTTTTTGTTCCGAGGAACAATTTCTTAGTATAAGAACGTACTTGGTAATTACAAAAAATCTCTACTCTAGGAATAGAAACACATTTGGTAAATTTGTATATTTATTTTGTTTCTTTTAATTTTTTAATATTTTAATTATATTTTTTCTTTTTTCTTTTTTTTTTCTTCATTTTTCTTTTTGGCCAGTGACTTTGCTAGGCCATTGCCAGGTCGGTGTCACCCAGCGGTGGCCTAAAGAGACTGAGCCTCGTTGGTGGCTGGGTGAGCTCGACCTCGCCCAACCAAGGTGAGGCTGAGCCTCGTCGGGGGTCAGCAATGCTTCGGCGAGGTCACTGGCCCTTGATGGCCAGTCACCGACTATGGCCAAGGCCATCAACTGGCCAAAAGGAAGAAAGAAGAAAGAAGAAGAAGAAGAAGAAAAATGAGAAGAAAAAAAAAGTTTTTCTTTGAATTGTTCCTAGGAACAAGAAATAACTTTTTTCTATTTCTTGTTTCTGTTCCAAATTTGTTATTGGGAACAAAAAAATAGTTTTTTTGTTCCTGGGAATAAAAATGTAAACAAACGCGTTTCTATTCTTTTTTTGTTCCCCGAAACAAAAGAACAAAAATTTGTGTTCCAGGGAACAGAAATACATTTTGCCAAACACACCCTAAGTGTTCGTCATTCTCTCGATCCTATTATTTTTTGTTCCCCGAAACAAAAGAACAAAAATTTGTGTTCCAGGGAACAAAAATACATTTTGCCAAACACACCCTAAGTGTTCGTCATTCTCTCAATCCTATTATTTGAGTATCTTGCCTTGGGCTACATCAACCTTGGTCCTTCAAATTGAGTTGCAAGGTTTTGTTGCTTATTTGTAAAAAATGGGTCATTTCTATTTTATTCAAAATGGAGTACAATCGTGATAGTTCAACAGGCAAATAATATATATTGGCGAAATCTATTGTATAATTATACATGCAAAAATTTATCGATTGGTGCTCAAAAGAATGAATTTTTTTCCCATGTGGTAAATTTCAATAATTATTGTTATGTGTCTCAAATTGTTGATAATTATCTCTGTTTTATTTTTAATTTTTTTTCTATATAGTAACTTTCAATTGAATATATTGACGAAATCAGACTTGAACTTTCTCTTACGGATCTCCCCAATTAAGGTATCAAGTTTCCGCTATAGCCTCCTAATAAATGGTATGATAAGCGATAATTGATTAGTGATAAGAATCTGACCAATGTGCTCTCTCAACATGATTGACATTTTCGAGTAATTAGTATATCATAACTAACACATAACTAATTAACAAGCTTATAAGTAAAGGTTAGTTTAACTGGATATATTAACTAATTTGAATAAGGCTCCATTTTGACGATCTCTTTAGGTGAAGTATGGGGCTTCTGTTGTGCTCTCTTAATACAATTGACATTTCTATGTTGTATCCATGGTAGATATGGAGTTGTGAACCCAAGTTGGTTGGCCTACAACTGATAACACGCTTGACCCTATTCACCTTAAGAATCAAGAGGTCCCGATTTTGAGTCCTTCTTTGGCCCACTCTTTTAACCTCATGTGACTTTGTAAATTATAGATATTGCTAGTGGGATGTAAACTAGGATTGGATACCCTTAATAATAACCACAAAGAAAAGTGTTTTGCAAAACCGATAGTGACATTCATGCTAGAAAAGACCACTCCACTAACTGTTGTTCATTTGCTATTACTTTTATTATTTATTTTTAAAAAATTCTGAAAAAGGGAAAGTAAAGCCCTAATTTTCAAAGAGAAATTGAAATCGGGTAGTTAGATTTACCTACCTGATAAAGCATTGGAATTGAAAGGAATAAGGTTGGTTTTAGGTTCACGACCCAAAGGCCTTTCACCTCTGCGTGACATTGCTTTGTTGGGTCATGTCTTAATTTTGGTGTGGCTGATCATCCGAAAAGACCAATTAATGTTCATTGTTTTGGTTAATTAATACATCGTCAACTAGCTAATCTCAGTCTGTCCTTGGACGAATTACTCCTTTTGCTTCTCAGCCTACAAGGCAACAACAGCCGCTTCCAACCATTACTCCCCTTCCAAGGACAGGTTCTCACATGTTACTCACTTGGCCACCGGTAGAAACACCACTTCCCGTCCTACTTCTTGGAAGCCGATCACTCATACCATCATCAACCCGCCAGGTGGCGCGCATTCGGCCCACGGTGATCCATGGGCCGATTCCGCAAAGGCCCAAACGAACGGGCCGGGCCCAGAACAGGGAGGAAGATTCGGGCGCGACGCCGGCACACCGTAACGCTAGCCCATCACATCATCTCTCTCTCTCTCTCTCTCTCTCCGCATAAACCAAAGCGAAGCTTCCTTTGATTCTTCTCTTTGAACGCGTTCGCGGAATCTCTCTCTTTCCCTTTTCCCTCCCCTCTCGCGGGACCGCTTCGCTCGGCGGCTTCCGAAATCGGCCGGGGCGACACAGAGAAGAACCCTAGCTCCTCCTCCTCCTCCTCCGTTCCGCCGCCGCGAGCCGGGGCCGCCGTCGAGGTTCTCCGTCGGCTCTCTCCCTTTGGCAGGTTCGGCGCAGTCCCCACGGTCTCGATTCCGTTTCTTCTTTTCGTCGTCGTCGTCGTCGTCGTCGTCGTCGTCGTTGTGAAATTCGCGATTCAATTGCCCTTTTTTCTGGCTTGCCCCTTTGCGTTCGTGTGCGTGTGCGGTTCGGTTCCCGTGTGACCTTTGAGGATTCGGTTTGGTGGATCGAGGATTTTTATGTTTTGGGGTTGGCCTAGCCGAAACCCTAGCTAAAGTCTCGCTTTTGCTGTCGGTTGTTGGATTGTGGATTTTTCCGTTGGAAATTTTGTTGTTTGGTGTTTAAAGTTGTAGTTTGCTTGGAGGGTGTTGCTACTCCTCTTCAAAGGTTTCGAATTTCGTGAGAATTTAGGTGGGTTAAGCCGTATGGTTTTCCGTTTTGGGCTTTTGATGTTGCGATTTTGCTTTTCCCCAGCTGGTAATCTGCTGCTGAGAGGGACTTGTTAGGTTGTGTTCGTTGTTTCGCATTGGAAACGTTGTCATCTCATACTACCCTGAGGGTTGGAGTTGATGATAGTCCTTTCAGTCGTCCTAACCACTGGCCACCCCGACCTAATTCGTGATGAACCCACCAAAGAACTATGGAGTTCAGGGTTCCACCTGACATGAACCCGTATAGCGATAGGGATGAATTGAATATAGACTCTAGCTCCACTCAAGCGTATCTTTCTTCGGGAATCGGTAGCTGTTAGAATTGTAGTAGCAGAGTGACTGACGAAATGAAGACAGAACTTTTTAGCTCCTTTGGATAGCAACCTGTGGATTTTCTAAATTATTGCCTGCAACTCTTTTTTTGTTTTGTTTCGTTTCATTGAACTGCTATTTGGAATTCATGGGCAGTGACCGCCATGTCGACTCCTGCGAGGAAGAGGCTGATGAGGGATTTTAAGAGGTTGCAACAAGACCCACCGGCAGGCATTAGCGGTGCGCCCCAAGATAACAACATTATGCTTTGGAATGCCGTGATATTTGGGTACGCTGAAGAGAGCTCTTAGATTTTTTTAAATATCTTTGCTTCCGTTCATTAGATTCCCGCATCATCAGAATGGTTGGATAAGCTGTTTTTTGTTTCTTCTGTGGATTGCAGTCCTGATGATACTCCATGGGATGGAGGTAAGTCTTCCACTGATTGTTCCTTGCTTATGTAGACCTACAATCAAGTTGAAAATATGGTGCTCTTGTTTTCATTGTGAGATTATGTATTTGTAGAGATTGTGGCAATGATCTCTTGCACTAGGAATAAATTATCAATGGTTTTTATATTCATGGCCATGTTGTGTTTATTTGAGTGGGACCATATCAAGAACCCTATTTCAACTAAAGGGAGAAGTATCACTGTCTTATTCTCTTTTTTCTTTTTGTCCTGGTTGCTTCCATTGGTTTTATTCGATCCCTATTTGAGAATATACCATGCTAGTTGTTTCTACATGAAAAAATCTGATTGAGTTTTTCAGGTACGTTCAAGTTGACTCTTCAATTTACAGAGGATTATCCAAATAAACCTCCGACAGTGCGTTTTGTTTCTCGAATGTTTCATCCAAATAGTAAGTTTTACAGGATCAAGTTACAAGCAGCTTTCAGTTCAAATTTACTCTGAACATGTATAATGAATCTCACGGAGTTCTTTTTTTCTTGAAACATGTATAGTCTATGCCGATGGAAGTATCTGTTTGGATATATTGCAAAACCAGTGGAGTCCTATATATGATGTTGCAGCAATACTCACATCTATTCAGGTACTTTTGTTATTTACTATCTATACTAGAAAGCTAGCTGGAATATGACGGATGGATCTGTTGGTTTTGAATTTAAACTCTGCATCTTGTGTTTTTGTGTACGTTGAATTATGCTATTATTTTGAAATGGCTTCATTTTTTAGGGTTTGTTTATTTCACTGAGAACTTCTTGTCGTTAAAAAATGTTTTTAGGAAATTTAAAATCAGAGAAAGTAAATCATTTTCTATCTTTTGTTTGTGCTGAAATCAAGTATAAAAAGTTGGTATTCATGGTATTTGATAATGAGTGAACCCTCCAAAGGCAGCTTGTATTGCTAAACATGACATTTAATGGCCAACAAAATGAAATCAACATCTTCTCTATTTATTCCGTAATCCATCAAAATAACATGAGTTAACAAAGATATTAGGAAGGACATTATGAAGTCATATTTGACAATGTTATATATGATCGTGTTGTTCGGGAATGTAGAACATGAGCGTCAATTATATTCAGGAGATAGTGGAGGAGATTTATGAAAAAATCGATGAGAATTACTTATAAAAAGAAGAAGAAGAAGAAGAAGAAGAGAAGAAGAAGAAGAAATTGATGCAAGATAAGAAACAGACATGGAAAGACTATTTTTCTCGCTTGATTACAAAGCAAGAAATCAAAGAAAATTATTTCCTTCTTGTTAGAAGGAGAAGTTATTTTCTGCAATCTATGTTTGTTGTCTTCGGTCTATGGAAATCTATTTCCAGTGACTGAGTAGTTTCTCATCATCCAAACCCTAGAATGTCTGAAAACAATTTTCCAGATAGTTTTTATTGAACCAAATGACCCTTGTTGTCTTTATATCGCTTGCCGTGCTTATTGAGTGTTTGTGGCTTTTGTGTATGCCTCTCTTTCATTCACTGTTCTCTGTCGACCATATACATGTTTCCTGTAACTTTTGAACATCTTTTGTATTAAGTGTTTATACTACCATGACATATTGAGTGCTCTTCAATAATCTATCAATCCATAGTTCAAAAAATGAAATTCAAGCACAAAACCAACCTGAAAATTTTGGAATAGAGATATGGGTAGCGTGTTGCTCGAGAAACATTTCTGTATGATCATGTGTGATTATATAAATTAAATTGATCTTAAAAACCATTTCTTAAATCTCTGTTTAACACCGGCGGTCATTAAAGTATCGTGGAGTTGACAGTGTTGAATAGGAAATGAAATTGGCGATGTGTTTGTTTCTTCCATAATTGAAGCAAGATATGCTTTTACTGATCAAATAGGATAATCAAGATAAAATCATCAAGTTTGTGCACAATAAAGGCCAGTGATTTCATTTGCTGGTTCCTTTTTGACGAGTAAAAATTTCTGCTAATTCTTTGGTCTCTTAAAAGCTTTGTGCCTTTTTCCCCCCTGAAAATTAATGGCGCATTTGGTAATGTTTCTATTATCGAGAACAATTTATGATCAGAAATGATTATTTGACACCGTTCTCAAAATTTCTATTTCAAATTATTTTCTTTTAATTTTTTAATAATTTTATTACTTATTTCTTCTTTTCTTTTTTCTTCCTTTCTTTTTTTTCTTTCCTTTCTCCTCTTCTTCTTCAAGGGTTGTTGGTCACCGGCCTTGGGATGACTGGTGACTGGCCAGACGAGGGCTGGCGACCTCACCGGAGTGTCGCCGGCCCTCGCCGAGACTACGCCTCATTAGCCTAGCCATGGCTAATTGAGTGGCCTCACCTAGATTTGGCGAGGTCGGGGCTTGACCTCACCCAGCCATGGCTTGGCCAAGCCTTGCCCGGTCAGGCGAGCCTCGCAGGTGGCCGGTGGAGGCTTGGGTGAGGCTTGCTTGGCCACTGGCGAGGTTGGCGTGGCCGAGCCTCATCGGTGGTTGGGCGAGCCTCCGGCAAGCTTGTCGAACCTCACCCTGGCCTAGGCTCGCCGGATCTCGCCCTGGCCGGGCAAGCCTCCAGTGAGATTGCTGGATCTTGCTGGACTGGTCGCCGGCAACCGGTGGCGGTGGCAACGGTTGAAGAAGAAAAGAGAGGTTAGAAAAACAAGAAGAAAGAAGAGAAAAGAAAAAAAATGAGTTAGCTTGATTTTGAAATTGTTCCCGAGAATAAAGAATCATTTTTTTTTTTTACTTCTCGATTCCATTCCAAATCTATTTTTGGGTACAAAAAATATAAACTTGTTCCCAGAATTAAAAATTTTACCAAACGAATTTCTGTTCTAAATTTACTTCCGGAAACAAAATAATAGAAATTGTTAACGTTTGACAAGTTACCAAACAGAACCTAAGACCCCTTTCTCTGAGCCGTGTTGTATGCTGACATGTGGTGGGTACATGAATACTTGCCTGAAGCTTTGCAATATGACCATTTTTTTCTTCAATTAAAATTTGGGTTTGCTATATGCTTGTTATTTTTTGAAGTCCTCATAGACATTGAGAACATTACCTAGTGGGCGGACTAGCAGAGTCTGCTCTCTATCATTACGTTACTTTCTTTTAGAGATCTGATGGCCTTTTACATTGGGACGGAGAATTTCCTTTATTTGATTGCTGTGGTGAATGATGGAATTTACATCTGTATCTTTGCACCCGTAGCCAATGGTAGTTCTAAACTGAACATGAATTGATATCTTTTGTGGAATACTTTGTTAAAGGGTGACTGCTGTCAAGTCTATGCTTATTATTTTGGCTCAGAGTTGGCTTAGAAATCACCAAAATTTCCCTGCCTTTACTCAGTTATGCTCAAGCAATCTGCCTTTTTGGTAATCTCATTGTTATTTTCCGCAGTCGTTGCTGTGCGATCCCAATCCAAACTCTCCTGCAAACTCAGAAGCTGCTCGAATGTTCAGTGAGAACAAGCGTGAATACAACCGGAGAGTGAGGGAGGTTGTGGAGCAGAGCTGGACTGCTGATTAATTCCCATCCAGGGGGGGACCAGTAGAGTAGGTCAAGTTTGGGGGTTTCATCTGCTGATTGTAATCCACAATCCATACAAGGGCTGTGTAACTTGTATCCTGTAGTAAACCACCACGCTTGAATTCTTGTTATGTCATTGTTTGAAAATCATTTATGGTGCTGTCCTCGTCGTCGTCTTCCCCAGCTTGGGCGAACTTTTTAATTTTGTAAAAGGTAGAGTTGAACTATCAGCAAACGATTGGTGTAAAAGTTAATGTAATATGGGCTTGTTTAAAGTAATATTTGGCAATATTGCTTGGATTAAGAAATGGATGATTCTCCGGTTGAAGCATCGGTAAAGCCTGCTCCGGCTTGGAACTTGCAAATTCTGTGCAGTAGCCATAGAGGTAGGTCGAGTTCAGTGTTCACTTTAGGTGAGTGGGCTTTGTAGACTGAGTATGCTTAGCTATGTTTGGATCAGCTTACATCTTAACTAATTTTGATACATCAGGAATATATATTCACCTAATATGAGCTTTTGGTTTTTGGACGAGAAGAAGAGATTTAGGAGGACGTTCTCATGCTCCTGTACTTGGAACAAGTTTCAGAAACCATGCGACCAGCAGTGGTGAGAATTTTCACTAAGAAACGAGCAATGCCGGCGCAATTGAAGATTAATTGTCTTCTATGAATTTCGCTCTCTGAAGGACTTGGAGTTAGCAGAATTAATACCTACTAGTTCTCTGATCTTAGTCGTGGGCTTTGGTTTTAGACTCATTGGTCGATCATGCTACTCGGGGAATTAGAGCGGATTCATTACTCCTTCGCTGAAGAAGGAAGAAGAAATATGGACGACGTCATCATCGAAATGTTTTTAGTTTCCTCTTCAGGCTCCTGAGACCAGATTGGAGACACCTACGTAAGATCTGGATAGCCGGTCCTGTCGTTCACTATTTTCACAAAATTATGTGATCGACTTGTATGTGTATTTTGGACATACATGTCTATTTTGATAATTGCACGCGATGTCACACACAACCACCTGCTTCCAATGTTGGCCACTGCCGTGGCTTCACCACCTCCGTGGCCGCTTTCATGCTGTCTTCCAGCTCCTCGAACTCACGGCCATTTCCATGTCAGTGCACATCCGCCACCAGCGGCCAATCTTCACAGAGTTGACTTCCAATTGACTTTTGCAGATACTCTCAACTTTATCAACTTTGCGGTGGCCAGGAGAGTTTCGAGTTCCAAGCGCCTAGTCTGAATCCTCCCCTTTGATGGGACCCACCCGCCCCCGCCCATTAAGCGCATCGCTTTCTTCCCACCTCTCTCCCCTCCTCTCGAATGGCTCCCATTAGAGGAGAGAGAGGAACACTCCTCTCGAGTGGCTCCCCTTTGATGGGACCCACCCGCCCCCGCCCATTACAGGAGAGAGAATGGCTCCCATTAGAGGAGAGAGAGGAACACTCCTCTCGAATGGCTCCCATCAGAGGAGAGAGAGGAGGAAATTAAGTATTTGAAGGCAGTCCTGTTTTTCTTTCAGGTCAGTCTTTCTAGGCGGGAGATAGTATGCAGCCTCCTCCATAAATAGGTGGCAAGACCTCTCCTCTTGACACCCCCTTCATTTTTTTTTCTCGCTTTGGAGTCCCAAAAGTGAAGAAATACTCAACGCAACGCGAAAATTCCAAATGACGACCCTTCAAGCCACTCCGCCCTCTGCGAATGACGATCCAGCGCCCCCTTCACCAGTGCCGCCGCCCCGCAACAAGTACAAGCCAATCATCAGCCACTGTCTCGTATATGCCGTACCCACTTTTCTCGCCTTCCTCATGGTCATCTTTCTGGCAATACCCGCTTTAATGCCGCCAGAGTTCAGGCTCGACCCGGGCTCTTCACTTTCGTCTCTCGATATCTCCACCTCCCATGTCACCACCCAGTGGAACATTGCTCTCTTCGTCAAGAACCCTAGTAAGCTTATCGCCGTCAAATACACCCATATGAAGCTCCTCTTGAGCTTTGGAGCCGAACTCACTCTCTCCCGTCCCTCCCGCATTCCGGCCTTCACTCAGGGGCCCTGCAACTTGACAACAGTGCGAGCTGAGGCCCTGTCGACGCTGTTGATCGTCAATGACTTGGGCATTAAGGGACTGGTCCGCTCGTTGAAGGACGGGGTGGTGACCATCAACGTGGTTGGGAAAGCCAAGCGGAGGCTGCACTTGGGTCTGTGGCTGTGGGTGCCTGTGTTTGACGTGTACTTCTCATGCATGGACGTCACCTTTACGGCTCCGAACAACAGCGAGGACGGCAGTGATTGGATGATCCTCGGCGGCACCTTACAATGCGAGCCCGACATCTTCACTGTACTCTGGTAAGAAAAATCATGGAAAAATTACACTGCAAGACCCAAATTCTTGTAAGAAATGCAATTAGGTCCTAAACTTTTCACTTAATTTAGGACTTAATTGCACCTTTGGTAAAGTTTTAGGACTCCATGTCATTATTTAGGCCTTGTGGTGTAGTTTTCCTGGAAAATTACGACTTACTGTTACCGGTTAGTTTTGATGAAGAATGACATGGATTTGCTGTGGTGCTGATGTATTTGGCTCATTCTTTGAGAACATGTTTTGCTTTCACGTGCTCGAAGTAGTCTAAGACATATAACCTGTGATACCATGTGTCATGTTATTGTCTATCTAGCATGCTTATCTTTCCCTCTACCATACACACGTCTCATGAAATAACGCATTTTTTCCTTTGACATTGCAGAGGATGGAGGGGTCATATGGTAGATCGACAAGCAGATGCAGTATAGCGTGGCTTTATTATATAATTTTTCTTTGTTTCTCTTCTAGTTTGTGCTCTTATCACTTTCGTGAGTCTGATCGTATGTACATGATGCATGTAACTCTTGCTTAAAAGCTTGCTCAGCTGTGATCTTCTGATATTACTTTCGATTCTTTGATTTGGCAGACATCAATGGCCGGATCTGAGTGACTCTGTGTTGATGAACATGTGAAGGCTTTGATGTTATCCGATTTTCTCGTGCATAATGATTCATCTGGAAGAGACATGTTATATGTACGGAGAAAAAATTAGGTAGCGTCGCTCGCCGGCCCGCCTTCTGCAACCCCCTCTCTCTCCTTCGTTTCTCTTTCTTCTTCCCCATTTCTGTCTCTTTTTTTCACTTTTTTATCTTTTCTTTCCTTTTAGCCAGCCACACGTGAGGGCCGGCGAGGGTGTCCCTGTGGCTGGCGAGTGTCACTTTCGTCGGATACTGCAAGGGCTTGACCCTCGTGGCTAGGGCCGAGGGGCGCCCTCGCCGGATCTAGCGAGGCTTTGGGAGGCAACGACACTGGTGAGGTGTTGCGGCCTTTGCCCATCATACGCGAGGGTCGGCCTTGCCGGATCTAGCTCAACCCTCGCGGCCAAGGCAAGGGTTGTTCTCCCCGGATCTGGTGAGGTTTCGGGAGGCGACGAAATCGGAGCCGTGAGGGACCTCCATGATGCAGGGGTTGAGGGAGGGCTTGGGGTCACGAACGATGAGGGGCTTGGGCTTGTTCTTGGACAAGGGTGGAGGTGGCGGCGGTGGCGGTGTGGTTTGTCGTGCGAAAGAGAGGGCAAGACAGAGCCAGTTGAGAGAGAGATTAAGGGAACACATGGCATTGTTAATCGCGGTTTTGTCGCACGGTAGAGGCAATGGGCGAGGCGGATGCGACGTCAACTTCATATGAGACGCCAAAATGTAATTTGTACGCGTGTTTACACTTTTCAAAAGCCAAAAGACTCATTGTTCTTTAATTTTCGTGCCAGAATTTAAAATATTTTTCAAACTTTGAAAATGAATGAAAGAATTACTTCTGGCGTTAATGTTTAGATATTTTAAAAAGTTTAAGTTTTCCGGAATGATCAAGGATCTAAAAGAACAAAAAATAAATGTAAGTTGTTAGAGACACCTTAGCGGTCTAGCATGCCAAAACCCAAAATGGATCTATGACGAAGCATCAATTAAAATAAAATATGTGGGAAAGTAATTTTTTTTTTATTGCGGAAACAAGCCATCGAATAATAAAATAAATAAAATATTAAAATATATTGGATATTAAATTTACATGATTCGTCCACGGGAAAAATAACGAAAAATATCATTATAGATTAAGTGATATACTCGAGTTACTCAAATAGTTTTAGTGTTTATCAATTCCAATTATACTCAGTATTTCACATAGTAATTAGCCCCACAATTTCTTACAAGATAATCTATCACTCTTATATAATTTTATAAAGAAGTCAAACAAAATCTTAAAAAGGATTTTCTATTAGAAAAGAAAAAGAACAAGATTTTCTATTGGCTATTAAGGAATCAAACAAGGAAGTTTTCCTCGGCATACCAGAAACGGTGCAACCACACGTTTCCGAGAGAGAGAGAGAGAGAGAGAGAGAGAGAGAGAGCAGCCCGTAATTCAGTAAATAATCTTTGACCGAATTACAGTGGAAGTCAAATTTTGCTTTTAGGCGTTTGATATCCATCACCACGTGTGACGTGTACATTCACATCGGCTAAAATTGTACCTCAATAGACAATGTCAAGTGGCGAAAGCAATGACACGGCAAAATCATGTCTTTCCCTAGGTTTTTGAAGAATGATCTTGCTCCACTTTTCCAAGTGCCCCCTCCACCCCTAACCCCCCGCGAAAAATAAAAGAGAGAGAGAAAGAGGGCCTGTTTATTTTATGTTCTTTTTTTTTTTGTTTATAAACAAAATTTCTATTTTTTTATTCTGGAGAACAAAAAAAGAACAGAAACGTATTTATTTGCGTTTTTGTTCAAAATCTATTTTTGTTTTGTTTTTAGGAACACATTTGGAACAGAAACAAAAAACAAGAAAAATATGTTTCTTGTTTTCGGAATAATTTTTAAGAACAAATTTTATCTCTCATTTCATTTCATTTCTTTTTTTTTCTTCTTCTTTTTTCTTTGGCTGGTCGCTGGCCTCGGCCATGGCCACGACCAGCCGTTGAGGGCCGGCGACCTCATCGGAGCGTCGCCGGCCCCTAGCGAGGCTTGGCCTCAACTTGGCTAGGCAAGCTCGGGCTCACCCAGATCTGGTGAGGCTGAGCTCGCCTAGCCTTGCCCCACGGGCAGCCTCGCCTTGCGCCAATCGAGCCTCACTGGCCTCACCGGTCGCTAGGGCGAGCTTGGCCTTGCTAGATCTGGGCAAACCTAAGCTCACCCAGCCAAGTTGAGGCCGAGCCTCGCCGTGGCTGGGCGAGGTTGCTGGCTCTCGTCGGTCGGTCGCCGGCCATGGCCGAGGCCGGCGACCGGCCAAAATAAGGAAAAAAAGAAAAAAGAAAGAAAAAAGAAAAAAAGAAAATTAAAATATTAAAAAATTAAAAGAAATAAAAAAAGAATATAAATTTACCAAACGTGTTTCTGTTCTTTTTTTTATTCTCGGAACAAGTTTACCAAACGCGTTTTTCTGGTCACAAATTATTTCCCGGAACAGAAATAGTTTTTCTATTTCTGTTTCCCATAACAATTTTTGAATAGAAATACAAACAAATGCAACCAAAATAGTCAACTTAATGAATAATGAAAATTCTAGGTAAAAAAAATCTTATTAAAAACTTGTTAAGAGAATGCATTCGCTAGGCTGTTCTTTTTCTTGTTTTTACATATAGCCACTTGAGGCCTGGCGACACCACCCACCTGGGTGGCGCCGCTGCTGGTGGTGAGCTTCTCCCCCTAACGCAAGGGGGATGAGTTCGATTTCCGGGCGTCGCAGAGTGACTTATCCGGTGGCACGTGTGTGGTGGCTAGTATGTGTTGCCCCCAGAATTTACCCCCCATTACCTCGAGCCTTTCGGGCTATCCGTGTTGATATGGTGCGCGGGTTTCTTGGGTCACAAAAAAAAAAAAAAACTTGAGGCCTGGCGACAATAAGATTAAAATGTACGAGTTTTAAAAATAAATTAACAATCGTGACAATATTCTCAAAAAGGCAATAACGATTTATTGCTTGGAACTCCAATCATGTGGCAAATAAGCATATATTTATATAAATGGTTAATACCCTAAAAAACCCCAAAATGATACACCCATGACAAATTTACCCCAAACTATTTTTTTTGATCACCAAAAATCTAAAACTGGTACATATGTGACAGATCTACCCTCTGTTAGCTTCCGTTCGATTTTTCTGTTAATTTTGCTAACGTGATTGCTGATGTGGCAAGTCATATGAAAATTCATAAGTTTAATACCATTAAAAATCCCAAACTGGTATATTTATGGCAAATTTACCCCAAGTTGATACATTTACGACAAATTTACTCTAATTAATTTTTTCGATCATAAAAAACCTAAATTGGTACACGTGCGGCACATTTACCATCTTTCAATTTTCCTAAATTTGACTGAGTTGTGATGTCCAATCAATTTTATTTTTCGGATTACTTTAACATTGCCTCCATATCATTAAATCTTAATTTTTTTTCTTTTTATTGGAATCATTATTAGAAAATATTCAAAAACTACCAAATGTGCACTTCATTCTTGTGCCGAGAGGATGCCCATTAACTAAAAGATGGACAGATCGCTTACGCACATAGACAAAAGAAGTGCACATATTGTGATTACTTCACTTGTTTTTTGTTTGTGACAAACTTGGCTTTATGTTTATATGTCTCAGCCCCACATGGTTTTCCTACCTTGAATCATAAGTGTCAAAATTTTAACATGGAACTTGCATGTGAATGGTATGAGTGACTCGTACATCACATGCTCGTTGAAATGCCGGAACCAAAATCACTTATGTTTGTCGCTAATTTCAGGTGTGCTTTGAGTGTGATTCTTTTGTATATGTGCGCAAGCGATCTGTCCATCTTTTAGTTAATGGGCATCTTCTCGGCACAAGAATGAAGTGCACATTTGGTAGCCTTTGAATAGTTTTGTAATAATGATTTCAATAAAAAAAAATCAAGTATTAATGATATGAAGGCAATGTTAGAGTAATCCGGAAAATAAAATTGATTGGATATCACAATTCAGTCAAATTTGGGAAAATTGAAAGATGGTAAATGTGCCCACGTGTACCAATTTAGGTTTTTTATGATCGAAAAAATTAATTTAGAGACCACCGCCTGTGGTGGAAGCGTTGGTTAGGGCTTGGTACCCCAAACGCAGGGGGAAGGGTTCGAACCTTCATGGAAGCGATGCTTCAATGCATAACGCACGACTTACCTGCGCTTGGGGGTCAGCGGTGGGGCCCCCGGCGCTCCAGGGTTTACTCTCCCCGCGAAGCGGCGTTCGGAGGTTCCCTGGGTTATAAAAAAAAAAAAATTAATTTAGAGTAAATTTGTCGTAAATATATCAATTTGGGGTAAATTCGTCATAAATATACCAATTTGAAGTTTTTAATGGAATTAAACTTATGATTTTCCAGCAACCACGTCAGCAAAATTAACGGAAAAATCGAACGGAAGCTAACGGAGGGTAGATCTGTCACATATGTATCAGTTTGGGGTTTTTGGTGGTCAAAAAAATAGTTCGAGGTAAATTTGTCACAGGTGTACCAATTTGGGATTTTTTGAAGGTATTAACCCTTATATAAAAGTAGAAGAATAATTCCAAAAGTGTATCTTATGTGAGAGCATGTGACTAAAGTTGCCGCAAGAGTTTAACCGGAATTAACGCGGAATGTAACTCAGTGGGATGTATCCTCCTCCACAAAGTTTGTGGGGCCTGTCCATCGTCTGCCAACTCCCTCGTGTACTTACAAAAGAAACAACATCGATGCCCCAATTTTGCACCTTTATAACGTGCATGCTCCTCGAAAGAAGAAGAACAGCACCCGTCCCAATAATCCCCCAACGGCCAAAAAAAAAAAAAAAACCTCTACACCATTCCATTTGTTGCGAATAACAATCCGGCATCACCACCGTCGCCTAATAGGTACAAGCTAATCATCGATCACTCTACGATACAGTATCAATGCGTGACTAGTCTTGTATAGTTAAGTGATCAGATATATAAGAATGATTTAGTCAAAATTGGCACCCATTATCACCAATTTCCACAAAGTTAGGGTGTGAATTGCAAAAATTGAAACATCAACGTGTAACTTCCTACGGTATTAAAGTTGCTTGGGGTGGGAGTGGGAGCTGTTCGTTCCCATTGTTTCCTTCACGTGACGGGGTGGAGCGATTAGGGGGCGGTGGGTGTCTTTCCCGTCGGATTCGCCTTTCATTGCCTCCAGCTGCGAACGTCCCAGGCGGGTCCCAGCTGTGCCCGCCTCCTCTCTTTTCCAACTGAGCGGGAATTACCCCGGCGTTGATCCTATCCTTTCCTTCTTTCTTTCTAGTTTTGATTTTCAATTGACTGATGATAATCTCGTTCATCTCTTTTTTGACTTTTCAAAATTATTTCTGTATTAAATTATAACGGTCTACTTCCCCGATTCCGTTCTCGAAATAATTGGTCATTCTTTCTGACACAGATCGAGGTTTAGACGATGAAATACAGAAGGAGTACAGATTTACGTTATAGCTACGGGAAGCGGGCGAAAGTTGCGCTATGGGTGTTCCCATCGTTTTCCTTCGGGTCTCCATCGATTCGCTCGACGTCACGTCATTGTTCGGCGGTGTCTATCCAGGGTGCTCCTGCTCCTCGCGTGCTATGTAGCAAACGCTACTTTTTAGGACCTCCGGCAATCACCAACTTCAGCGACAGTACCACCCCGGGCATTCCTCGCATTCCAGGGACACCAATGCGCCAATTTCGCCCCTTATAAACTGCTGGCCTAAAAAGTATTGATGTAAGGACAGCGATTACACTGCTAAACCCAGATTGATGTAAGGACAGTGATTAAGTCCTAAACTTTTCATTCTATTCAATTAAGTTCTAAATTTTTATCGAAAGGTGCAATCAAATTATAAAATTATTCATTGTATAAATTGCAATTTTTTATTATAAAATCTGTGATTTAATTGAATCAATTGAAAGATTTACAATTCAATTACCCTTTTGATAGAGGTTTAGGATTTGATTAAACAATTGCAAACCGATTATATTATTTAGGACTTGCGGTGGCGCAATTTTCATGGAAAATTACAAGATACTGCTTAGTTTTGATGATGAAGGACATGGACTTGCTGTGGTGCTGCTGCTGATATAACCACGTTATTGTCTGTCTAGCGAGTTGATCTTTCCCCCTGCCACACAAACGTCTCGCGAAATAATAGATTTTTCACTTTGAAATTGCAGAGGATGGAGGCCTCGTGTGGGAGTTCAAGAAGTAGATCCGCTGCGGTATGCTGCTGTGATATATCTTTGCTTTCTTCCTCTTTTGTGCTCTTTTGTGTTCTTTTGTACCCTCTCTGCTAGCGTGTTGTGCTGTTTAACAAGATTGGGACACTGTCGAAAGCTGGGAACGTCACCGCTGTTTGATCATATAATTAAGTACATGATGATGCATGTAGCTCTTGCTTAAAGCTTGCTCAGCTGTGATCTTTTGTTATTAATTTTGACTCTTTGAATTGGCTGACATCAACGGCTGGATTTGCACAAGTGGGGGTTTGTTATTAATGGATTCTCTCGGGCATGATAATTCTTTAGGGCAAACATGAAGTTAAATACGTTATATGTATGTGGGACTTGATTATTTCTCATTCATGTCTGCACAAGCATGGTTAGAGAAATCGATATTTTTCATCGTTGATTAACTCTTATTATTTTGGATGTTGAGGCTTTTTGAAGCAACTAACTTAAAAATAAGCGGATGGGTATAACGATGAAAAGCATATAGGATTACAGGGATCAAGAAGTTTTGTTGTTTCTTAAATTCATGGACCCAATTCAATTTTATTGGGATCTTATCTTCCCGTATTTTCCACCAAAAACGTTTTATAATATATAATAACTCATGTCGTGCAACATCCTTCTTCGGTTGCTCTGTTATGATAATGACTGAACATTTTAATATCTAGTTACGGAAAAATCATTGACTGCACCCAAATCATATGGGTCCAATGTAAACGCATGTCATTCTTGGGTCGTTTGGAGTCCAAGTGCTGCACTAACCGAACCGGGTGCATGCAATAATTTCTTCCGGTTATAACCAGAGCCGTGTGCTTTCTAGAAAAGAAAATAATTAAGGTAAAACAACGCTAAAATTTTCGTCGCGTTGATCGTACGTTCCTTGTCGCGATGGAATAGCTTGTGCAGATTCTCTTCACTCGGCAAGCCTAACACCCCATGCATTTGTGCTTGATTGGAGATGTAATCTGCGTATGATCCGATGTAGACATACTTTTGTAATCGAAACTGATTTTTTAGAACAGCCTATAAATTCTCCAAATCGTTATGTAAGATTTCACATAATCATAATTTAATGATATGCTAGAAGATGTGATAACGGTCTACCAATTATTTTTTTGGGTCATCAGGCAAATAACTAAACAACATTTACCTTTCAGGTCATAATATAAACATATATATACATGTACATATGTATGAATATGTTAACGTAACTGGTGATACCGCTACCAATTCTAGCTTATCTTTTTTTTTTTTTGGTCTCATAAAATAGCACCAACTCTATTTTAGGTATCAATTTAATCGGTAATGAAATCTAACTCTCATCAATTTTCCGTTTGGTGATACACTTTAAAGAATTGGTGTGTCATTCCACTTGTACCCGACGACTCACGAATGCCGTTGTTGGAGCCACCATTGGAATATGGATATTTTCAAATCAAGCAAGAGGAGGAACGTGAGCATTCAAGTTTGTATTTTGGCAACAAAAATTGAAATGGACTAAAGAAATGACTTAGCAAGGGCAAAAATGGTACAAATGAGCAATTTGCTGGATCCGAGCATGTCCAAAACTTGAGAAAAATGGAAGCTTAAACTCGTGATCGGCTTTGTCCAAAAATAAACTCTCGAATTATGTGCGATCCTCCCACGTCAGCTCAACTATGAACCACCAGTACACATGGAGTGATGCATCGCACAACATCCTTGGACAAAAATCCAACAAGGGCTAGATTTGGATGCCAATTGGAAGTTTGTGTTTTTCTTCACAAGACAAAAAAAAAAAAAAGGACAAAAATTTAGATCCAAGTTAAAGTTGGTACATTTTAAAGGAAATTAGGCTTAATAATATCCATTTGAGGTGAAAAGTGTGATTATTATTGTTGTTGTTGTTATTGCAAAAACAGAAATGAAGAAAAACACAAGGTATAAATATCTCAACTAATGCATGAGTTCTTGGATTGGAAAAAAATCACTAGATGTCCTTAGATTATAATACCATAAACTTACTCCATTAAAAAATGTGGGTTGATGATCTACTTGGATAGACTAAAGCAGGCAGAGAAATGTTGATATGCGGGGAAACATAGTTTCCTCGTAGGGTTTAAGAAGCATCAAGAATGGCCTTGCTTCACTTTTTAAAATAATGGAAGTTGGGTAGGGATAGACCTCGTTAAAACATTCGAAGAATCTCTATCAATCTTTTATTGTCTAGAGTGTTTTTTTTTCATATATATAAAACAAATTCATTCCGCCTTTTAAAATTCCCCGTCGGGTCAGGACACCCTTGACACTCGACACCCCCCGGACATTGGGTCCTCGTTCGGGGATGGTCACTCCCCAATGAGGATTATCCTCATCCCTTGTCCTCATTCGGGGGTTGTCAGTCAACCTTGTCACAATCCCCGAATGAGGACAAGGACCCAATGACCTGATTTGACACTCCCCGCGGTGTCAATTTCACTTTTTAAATGTCCCGGCTGTCAAGGAAGCAACATTCTCTCTTGCGTGATTCTCCCCCTTCAAATTCATGTGTCCCAATACAACTTCACCCAGAAATACTTATAGAAAAACAAATACGCAACACAAAAATTCCAAATGAGAGCCCCCCACGCCATCCCGCCCCGTGCTATCACTGATCCGGCATCACCATAACCAGGGCCGCCACAGTCCAACCGGTGCAAGCTCGTCATCGACTGCTGTATCGTGTTTGTCATACCCACTATTCTCAGCCTCCTCATGGTCATCTTCCTGGCCATACCTGCCCCAATGCCCCTGGAGTTCTGCCTGGACCTGGGCTCTTCCCTTTCGTCCCTCAACATCTCCACCATCCACATCACCGCCTGATGGAACATGGCTCTCTCCATCAAGAACCCCAGTAAGCTCATAGCCGTCAAGTATTGTCCCCTAAGCTCCTCGAGTTTCAATGGCCGACTCAATTAAATTTGGGACTTAATTGAAACAATTGAAAGATTTATGATTCAATTGCTCTTTTAGTAGAGGTTTAGGACTTGATTAAACAATTAAAAGATTTATAATTCAATTACATTCTCGACAACTTGTGGCTCAATTTTCCTGGAAAAATTACAAGATACTGCTTAGTTTTGATGAAGAATGACATAAACATGCTGTAGTGCGGCTGCTGATATAACCTGTGATATCTAGCGAGTTGATCTCTCCCTCTGCCACGAACTTCTCACGAAATAATAAATTTTTCACTTGAAATTGCAGAGGATGGAGGCCTCGTGAGGGAGTTCGACAAGATAGGGACTTTGCCTGAAGCTGAGAACGTCCTCGCTTCGGCCCGTTTGTTCTTGCTTAAAGCTTGCTCTGCTATGATCTTTTGATGTTACTTTCGACTCTTGGAATTTGCTGGGATTAACGGCTGGATTGAGTGATTCTTTGAAAGTGGGGGTTTGATGTTGTTGGATTTTCTCATGCACGACAATTCATTAGGGCAAACATGAAGTTAGATACGTTATATGTATGCGATTTGATTATTCCTCAATCCAATCTGTACAAGCATAGTCGGAGAAATCAATATATTACATGGTTGATTAACTCTTATTATTTGGGACATGAGGCTTTTTGAAGCAACTAACTTAATAATTTTAATATTCAATATTCATAATCATAAGTATAAGGGGATGGACATCCGATGAAAAGCACATAGGATTAGAGGGATAAAAAATTTTCATTTCTTAGATTGATGGACCCAATTCGATTTGATGGGATCTTTCGTTCACTTCTTCTTCTTCTTTTCAACAAAAGCGTTTTATAATATATGATAACTTATGTCATGCCACATCCTTCTTTGATTCCTTTGTTACGATAACAATCAAACTTTTTAATATCTGGTTATAGGAAAATTATTGATCGAAAATTATTGTGGTGTTTCTATCGTTATCAAGGTGTTGCACAGAACTAAGACGGATACAAAATGTGCACTTTGTACTCGGATTTTAAGGATTAGGCATTACCAAGATGTCTTCGAGCTCTCGAAGAAATTTCTTTCTTGACCAGCTATCATGTCGTGTGGGTTCCGGTTTTCATTAAAATTTGGGTTTGCTATATGCATCAGATCTGGATAGCCGGACCAAGTACTAGGGGGTGGACTGGCAGAGGGTGCTCTCTATCGTTAAGTTACCTTCTTTTAGAGACTTGACTGGCTTTTACATCGGGAAGGAGAATTTCCTTTAGTTGATTGCTGTGGTGAATTATCCCATTTACATTTTTCATCTTTGCCCCAGTAGCGGACTGTAGTTCTAAACTGAACTTGAATTGACATCTTTTGTGGGATACTTCGTTAAAGGGTGACCCCCGTCAAGTCTATGCTTATTATTTTGGCTCGCAGTTGCGTTGACCTCCTACTAATGCTACTGCTTCATCTATATTTACTCAGTCATGCTCAAGGAATCAGCCTTTTTGATAATTTGATTGTTCTTTGTCGCAGTCGTTGCTGTGCGATCCCAATCCAAACTCTCCTGCAAACACAGAAGCCACTCGAATGTTCAGTAAGAACAAGCGTGAATACAACCGGAGAGTAAGGGAGATTGTGGAGCAGAGCTGGACTACTGATTAATTCCCATCCACGGGGGACCAGTAGAGTAGGTCAAGTTTTAAGGGTTTCATCTGCTGATTATAGTCCACAATCCAAACAAGGGCTGTGTAACTTGTATTCTGAAGTAAACCGCCACGCTTGAAGGCTTGTTATGTCATTGTTTGAAAATCATTTATGGCATTGCCTTCATCTTCCCAAGCTCGGGCGGACTTTTAACTTTGTAAAAGGTAGAGTTGACCCATCAGCAAACGATTGGTGCAAAAGTTAATGTAATATGGGCTTGTTTGATCGCGGATGTAGTTCAAAGTAATATTTGGTAGTATTGCTTAGGTTAAGAAAAGGGTGATTCTCTGGTTGAAGCATCAATAAGCCTCCTTCTCTGGCATGGAACTTGTAACTTCCATGCAGTAGCCTTAGAGGTTGGCCAAGTTCAGTGTTGACTTTAGGTGAGTGAGCTTGTAGAATGAGTCTGCTTAGTGCTTAGCTAAGTTTGGATTAGCTTACTTCTGAACAGATCTTGATGCATTAGGAATATATATTTACCTAATGCGAGCTTTACTTGTCGAATAGAAAGAAGAGATTTAGGAGGACATTCTTATGCTCCGGTACTTGGAACAAGTTTCAGAAACCATGCTTCGGGCGGTGGTTATGGCATTGTTTAGGAGGGTGGTGACAATTATCACTAAGATCGAGCAATACTAGCGCGATTGAGGATTAATTGTCTTCTGCAAGTCTCGAGTTTCACTGTTTCTGAAGGAGTTAGCAGAATTAATATCCGCTAGTTCTCTAATCTTGGTTAGGGCTTTGGCTTTAGAGTCATTGGTCGATTCTGCTACTGGGGGAATTAGGGCGGATTCATTACCCTGTCACTAAAGAAGAAAATATATATATATATATATATATACACATCATCATCATCATCATCATCATCATCATCATTGAGATGTTAAAAGTCATAAATTTATGGCATTGGTATAAATTCATTTATAAATCTTGACATTTGACTAATTTAATCATAAACATTTTCACATTAATATCAATTCAATCCATCTACCTAATTCAGGTTGGAAATTGCCAATTGTTCATACAATTCTAAACGCAAGTGCACGTATCAAACAAGTAATATAATGATGAGAAAAAGTATCGCCCCACGGAGATTGATGATTAATAAACTAATTAAATACTAAAATAGATTAATTCTAAAATTTATCTAACAAATCAAAATATAATTTAGAATAAATTAAAAACAAAACTTGAAGACTAAATGCAGTAAAATCAATCAGATAAATATGTTAGAGCATCTGATTTCACCATAACCATTAGATATAGGGGTGTGCATTGGACCCGGGAACCGCCCGGACCGCCCGGAACCGGACCGGAACCGCCCGGAACCGGCGGTTCTTGAGGGAACCGGTCCGGTTCCCGGGTCCAATTGTTGAGAACCGGTGAGAACCGGTCCGGTTCCCGGTTCCGTGGGCAGATCCGCCCACCCGGACCGGACCGGTACTATTTATAATTAAAAAAAAAAAAAAACAAAAGTCGCGAACGAAGCCCCCCTACCCCTAATTCGCGAAGCCCTAATCGCGTTTCTTCTTCTTCAACCTCCGACTCTCTCTGTAACTTCCTTTCCTTCTCTTCGTCTTCGATTCCACGGTCCCACGGTCCACCCCGAGTATCCACGCTGCCGCCGCTGCTCCTCCTCCACCACTGTCCGCCCCCGTCGCGCCGGTCACCACTCGCCAGCGGCCAACCGCTGCTCCTCCGCCTCTGCAAGAACACTTGACCGAGCCGGCGAGCCCCTTTTCCGTCACTCAACAAAGGTAAGAAGCCCTAATTTGCTTCTCATCTCTTGATTCTCTTCCGATTTCTTCCTCAGTTTTTGATTATCTCTCTGTTTCTTCCTCAATCTCTTCTCCTCGTCTTCGATTCCTCACCAAGCATTCACGCCGCCGCCGCTGCTCATCCTCCGCCACTGTCCGCCCCCTCGCGCCGGTCGCCACTCACGGTTCCACGGTCCACCCCGAGTATCCACGCCGTCGCCGCTGCTCCTCCTCCGCCACTGTCCGCCCCCGTCGCGCCGGTCACCACTCGCCAGCGGCCAACCGCTGCTCCTCCGCCTCTGCAAGAACACTTGACCGAGCCGGCGAGCCCCTTTTCCGTCACTCAACAAAGGTAAGAAGCCTTTAGTCTCTCTCTCTCTCTCTCTCTCTCTCTCTCTCTCTCTCTCTCTCTTCGCGCGGGAGTGCGTGGGTGGGATGCGAAGGATCTTGATCATATGGAATAAAGTGAAAAGAAAGAAAAATTTTACGTTTTCATGTTCGTAGGGTGGGTATACGGGCTTTATCTTGGCAAAGGTTTTATCTTTTTGAGTTTTGGGTATGTGGGTTGCCACTGATCTTGGTTGTCAATTAGCAGAATCTGTTTTCCGGTGCCGAGTTTGGTTTTTAGTTTGTGGAATTTTGTATTGTATGTTATTTGTTTGATCCTATGATACATATGACTGGACGAATAGAAACAGAAAGACATGGCTCATTTCCTGGTTAGCAGTCCTAGTCTGTCGTGGTCCTTGGCTAATGTTGCATTACAAACTTGCACTAGATAGAAATCTGCTGGCTTTTTCTTTCTAATACCTGCTAGACCCAGAGAGTATCGTATTTATCTGTTTTCATGATCGTATGGTTGAGGATAGAGGAATTGGAAACCTGGATGTGTTGTCGAAGTCCTTCTGTAGAATTGTGATTGTGCATTTTCTTATATTCTAAGATTGATGATCTAGACCTAAAGAAGTGATGTAGACTAACCATAGTGCATTGCTTGATTCAGGTGATTCATTAACATGTCAATGGAAGTAGAGGAATCTTATGATGCAATAACACCAATAGTGGAATCAACATCACAAGAACATGAAGGAGGTGAAAACTTTGAAGAAACATCAAAAACAAATTAGGTATCTGGTTCTTGTCCATGTCCTCCTAGTAAGCGAAAATCAGCAGCTTGGCTTCATTTTCGAAAAGGAATAACTCACACAAATGGGAAAGTTGATGTATTTTGCAATTACTGCGGATCCAAGTATTCATACCACGTTGATAATGGGACTTCAAATATGTTGAAGCACTTGAGAAAGTGCAATAAGTATCCTCGCAACGTGGATAAAAGGCAAAAATTGTTTGCATCACAAAGAGTAGATGGAACTCAAATGATAGGAGGAGATACTACTAGTAGTACTGGGAGTGGTGGAATTTTAACGACATGGAAGTTTGATCAGGAGATTTGTAGGCAAATGCTTATTCGGATAATTATAATTGATGAACAACCATTTTCGATTGCTGAACGTGTTGGATTTCGTGATTATGTGAATCAATTACAACCTCTCTTCAAGCATATGTCGCGATTTACGGTGGCTAGGGATTGCATGAAGTTGTATTTTTGTGAAAAAAGAAAATTAAAGGCTTCCTTTCGAAAGCTTAATTCTAGGATCGCCCTTACGACTGACACATGGAGTTCCATTCAGAATTTGAACTATTTATGCTTTACTGCACATTTTATTGATGAAGATTGGAAATTGCACAAAAGGATCATCAATTTTGTGGTGATAGCTAGTCACAAGGGCAGGGATATTGGTAGAGTTATTGATAAATGCATATATGAGTGGGGAATAGAGAAGAAAGTGTCCACAATTACAGTGGATAATGCTAGTTCAAATGATGTGGCCATTAATTATTTGAAAGAAAAATTTTCAAGAGAGAGGCTATTGATCTTAGATGGTGAATCTTTACACATGAGATGCACGGCTCATATATTAAACTTGATTGTGAAGGATGGCTTGGCTGAGATACGTGATTCCATTACACGTATTCGAAACGTGGTTAGGTATGTGAGAAGTTCTCCTATGAGAGCTAAGACATTTCGAGATTGCATTGAAATTACAAGAATTGCTTATAAGGGTTCAGTTTGTCTTGATGTCCCAACAAGGTGGAATTCCACTTACCTAATGTTAGAGAGTGCCATAAAGCTAAGAAAAGCTTTTGAAAGGATGGAGGAAGAAGATGTTTCTTTCTTAACTGAGCTTAATTCTGATACTCCAAGTAGCGTTGATTGGGAAAATGCTATTGTTCTTTCTAATTTTTTGAAGAAGTTTTATGATACCACCAAGAAGATGTCCGGAACTTTGTATATCACTTCAAATGATTATTTTGTGGGGATAGCTTCTTTGTTCAAATATTTGCGGGAAGCAATGAAGGCTTTTGATCATAGGGTGAGAGTTATGGGCTTGAAAATGAAAGAGGAGTTTGACAAATATTATGGAAGTTTTGAAAAAGTCAATATGATGGTATTGATTGCGGTAACATTGGATCCTAGAAAAAAACTGAATTATGTGAGGTATTGTTGTAGACTCATTTATGATGATGCTGCAGAAGTTGATGAGATGTTTGATAAGGTGAAGTTTGCCTTGGAACGTGTGTTTAAATTTTATGAGAAATCTTGTCACACTTCTAGAGACAAAAATTTGGATGGTGAATTGGTAAGTTCTTCTAATATCGGTAGTAGCTGCGATTCTTATCTTAATGAGGGAAATGAAGAGGATGATTGCAGCTTAAATTTCTTTGTGCAAGAGCCTTCGTATGATGACTTTCTTAATGAGGAGAAGAAAAAGTCCGATAACAACTTATCTGAGCTCGATCGATATCTTAAAGCTGAACTTGAAGATGGTCGCGATCTTGACATTTTGAAATGGTGGAGTGTTGCTGGCCAAAAGTTTAAAATCTTATCTTTGATGGCTCGGGATATTTTGTCTATTCTCGTTACTACCGTTGCTTCAGAATCAACTTTCAGTACTTCTGGTCGTGTGCTTGATGGTTTTCGGAGTTCTTTGACTCCTAGAGTTGTGGAAACTTTGATTTGTACTCAAGATTGGTTGAGAGCAATTCGTGATCCGATTAATGTTGAAGAATGTATTGAAAATGCGGAAAAGTTTGAATTTGGTAAGTCCATATCATTTCATAATGTAATTTTTTTGTATATCTATTATCTAATAATTGAATACTTTATTTAATATCTTCTTTTTGTTAGATATGGATGACGTTGGCAAGGAGATTAACAAGGAGATTGATGGTCCATAGAGTTTACAAGTTCAAGTGGGAGGAATCTATGAGTCATCTTGAAGGTTTTTTCCCCACCTCACTATTTTATCTATTTCTTTGCAAGATGGGAGATTTCTCTTTCTTCCCCATATATAAAAACGTACATTTGCTTTTGTTCATGGGTTGTGTGCTGTATTGGGAGATCATGAGCATGTGCGGAGGTGGTGGATGTGGTGTGGGGTGTGAGGAACAAGGTAATGGCGTGTTGGCTAGCTCAAAAGGTGTCGTCGCATCATGAAAGATAATTGAAGTAGCCTCAATTGGAACTTGGTTTTGCTGTCCCTTGTTCTATCTCTTTCTCTTTGCTTTTTTTCTTTCCCTTTTGCTCATTTTATTATTGTTTTCATTATTTTCTTTCGAAAGAATTCATGGTGGATAATGAGCTTGAGAGGGAGGACTAATGCAAAAGAAATTCGTCTATTATTCGTCTATTAATTATTGTTTTAGTTTTTGGAGATTGGAACTTGGAATTTTAGAGCTCAAAACTTCCGAACCGGCGGTCCGGGAAACCAAAATTGTTTCGCTCTTGAAAATCAGAATTTTTGGCGTCAAAATCGGTTCCGTGGATCCACCCGGGAACCGGATTGGACCGGCGGTCCAGTTCCTGGGTGGATCCACCCAACAAACGGGTGGATCCCGGTTCCGATTTTTCGGAACCGGTCCTTAGCGGGCGGTTCCCGGTTCTAGGTCGGGAACCGCCCGCCCGGACCATGCACACCCCTAATTAGATATGAATTTCATATTGTTGTAAATACAAGAACGATATCAAACATGTGATAGCGGAATTTCCTAATCTATTTACTATCCTATCTCTAGGTATAACAAACCTACTCAGCTTATTAATCCATTATATTTCTATGTGAATTAAAATAAACAGTGCTTTAAAAACTATGAATATTCCCGATTTACAATGAGTCTTTTAGATCACCTTATCATCGAAAGCTACACAAATAACACAGTATATTTCTATCCACGTTTAATTTATGGTGATATATTAAAATGAGCAATTGCATATTATCACCTCTCAGTCTCAAACATGCACATCAGATCATTCAAGTGGTGGCCAGTCACTCAAAAGCATTAAACGCAATAATATATAACTCACATGAATGAAATCAATTGTAAAACATAAAAATCATGAAATTCATATCATCATGGTTAGGCTACATCGTAGCCCTAACAAAAGAAAATTAGAACATAGTAGAATAAGAAATAAAAATATAAATCAAACCCAGCATCTTGAATTAAAGAATAAGAATTTTGTCACCACTTTTGTCTTCTCTTCAAAATACTTGAAAAATTCTCAGAAGAATGAAAAAAGATCTAACCCCCCCCCAACAAAAAAAACCTGCTCTCTCTCTTTCCTATTTATAGGAGATCTAAAATATCTATCTCCTAACGCTTGCAGATAACATTAGGAAACAAAATCAAGAATTTCCTGATTTGATATTCATCTTACACTGCTGCTTTTATTTGAATTCCTATTAGTTGCCATTTTTTTCCTTATCTTCTCCATATCTCATTATTCTGCATAAATAAGGAAAATTCAAATAATCATAAGAAAATCCAAATATTTTCTCATAGATAATGCATTAATTGTTGCCTAAAATAGATAAAATAACTCTATTTTTATAGAGTGATCAAACCCTCAAACTTAACATTTTGCTAGTTCTCAAGCAAAAGTAAGACATAACACATACTCAACCTAACAACCTTCTCCATGACATCTTTCCATAATTGTTCAAATTCAAAATTCAAAGAAAAACACAAATTTCATCCAAACATTGAAATCAATTTATAAGTTAAGACTAATTCTAACTATATGATCCAAGTGTGTGTGTGTGAGTCATCATCTTTTTCGAATTATATGCAATCCAAATAAATTCACATTAACATGCAACCTCTCAAAAATTCTCAATAATTATGACTAAATCTCATAGGTTTGCTTTTCATTTCTCTCTCTACTAATGTAAGCTAATTATCCAACCAAAAATCAATAGGACTTTTCTCGGGTTGTAATGTAAGGCTGGGCTAAATGTGAGATAACTGGAATTTTAAGCTCAAATCACCCATCAACACGTTGATTTATAGGATCTAATTAGAGCCAATGTCACTGTCCAATTTCACTCATTCAAGAATGATAATATATGGTGGCAGAAAAATTATCTTGAAGGAGTTAAATTGGATAGTGACATTGACTGTAATTAGATCCTAGAAATCAACGTGTTGATGGGTGATTTGAGCTTAAAATTCTCGTTATCTCACCTTTAGCCCAGCCTTACATTAGAACCTGAGAAAAATCCTATTGATTTTGGTTAGATAATTAGCTTACATTAATGGAGAGAGGAATGAAAAGCAAACCTATGAGATTTGGTCATAATTATTGAGAATTTTTGAGAGGTTGCATATTAATGTGAATTTATTTGGATTGTATATAATTAAAAAAAGATGAGGACACACACACACACACACACACACACACACACACACACACACACTTGGATCATATAGTTAGAATTGGTCTTAACTTATAAATTGATTTCAATGTTTGGATGAAATTTGTGTTTTTTTTTAAATTGTGAATTTGAGCAATTATGGAAATATGTCATGGAGAAGGTTGTTAGGTTGAGTATGTGTTATGTCTTACTTTTGCTCGAGTTTTTTTTTTTTTAATTGCTTTATGGTAGAGTTTCTCCCAAAGTCCCTCCTAATATAACATGAAAATTTCCAATCCATTGAGTATCTAAAAGGCTCACTCAATTGAAAGTTGGATAGGGAACCATAAAAGCAATTTTTTTTTTTTGATAATACACCCCAAACAACTACTGCAATCACTTTTTTTTCTTCTTTTTACTCCATCATTTCTCCCAAATTTTTATCAAGCTCAAACAATTTTTTTATCCCAAAAGAAAATCAACGTGTTCATAGGGCATGGGATAAGGATATAATTTGATCACGACTAGGCTAAACATATATGGATACCAATGAAAAATTGGATAATAATTAAGGCTCAACGAGGTGAGCATGGATAAATAAATAGGGTTGGCTTGAAAGGCTCAATCGATCTAAAAATTGCCTATATCATTTTCTCAGTTAGATTTAGCTTAGGATTTCGCCTCAAGAGAAAATCAAACAAATTCTAAGATTTGGGTGAAATCTAAGAAAATCACATATTTCACATGAATGTTCTCTAGATTTACATATAATTCAAAAAGTAAGGGCTTTTAGTACTTAGTAAGTGGATTGACATAATCAGAATTAAGATTAACTCACACATCAATTGCAAGTTTAAATAAAATTTAAATTTTCCTAAGAATCATAAAAATTCACAACAAGGAAAACAATAATGATAAAAAATTATCCAAAAATTTGTCTTCCCCCCAAATTTGAATGAAGTAGTGTCCTCAAAGCAAAAAATATAATAGGAAGAAGAAAACTTCCCTGATTGTAAGATAAGTCCATAGATAATCTTGATGATTAAACTCTTGAAAGGTGCTCCCTAAAAATTAACCTGGATAAAACAAAGAAAAGTTAATCTTTTTTTTTTTTGCAAAACATAAACTTAAAAATAAATAAAAACATAATTAAAATGCTTGGGTTGCCTCCCAAGAAGCGCTTGCTTTATAGTTTTCAGCCAAACTATCTTAGATGTCGCTATTCTAAAGGATGAAGTTCAATGGTGGTCTTTTGCTTGTTGTAACCACCTTCAAAGTAGGGCTTCAAACGTTGACCGTTCACTTTGAATGTGCCCTCAATGTCATGCGCAACTTCAACTGTTCCATATGGGAATACCTGTGTAACTGTAAAAAGACTAGACCATCTAGACCGCAACTTTCCTGGAAAAAGTTTAAGACGAGAGTTATAGAGTAAGACTTTTTGACCAATTTTAAACTCTCTTCTGAATATGTGCTTGTCATGCCATCTTTTTGTACGCTCATTGTACAACTTAGAATTTCATAGGCCTCATTGCGAAATTCCTCCAATTCATTCAGTTGTAATAGTTTTTCTTCACCTACAGAATGCATATCAAAATTCAGAAATTTCAATGCCGAATATGCTTTATACTCTAATTCCACTAGTAAGTGACAAGTCTTTCCAAACACTAGCCTAAAGGGAGACATCCCAATTGGAATTTTGAATGATGTCCTATAGGCCCAAAGTGCATCATCAAGTTTTATTGACCAATCTTTCCTAGAGACATTCACTGTTTTTTCTAAAATTCTCTTGATTTCTCCATTTGAAATCTCTACTTGACCACTAGTCTGAGGATGATAAGAGGTTGCAACCTTATGTGTGACTCCATACTTACTCAAAAGTGCTTCAAATTGCTTGTTGTAAAAATGTATCCCCCTATCACTTATGATTGCTTTAGGAGTGCCGAATCGAGTAAAAATATTTTTCTTCAAAAATTTCACCACAACTTTAGCATTATTTGTTGGCAATGCTACAGCTTCTACCCACTTAGACACATACTCCACAGCCACTAAAATGTATAAATTTCCATAAGAAGGTGCAAAGGGTTCCATGAAATCAATACCCAAAACATCAAATAATTCACACACAATAATGTTGCTTAAAGGCATCTCATTTTTTTTTGAAATATTTCCAGTTCTTTGACACCTATCACATGAAGCTACATAGGAGTATGCATCTTTAAAAAGTGTAGGCCAATAAAATCCATATTGTAAAATTTTAGCTGCAGTTTTTTGTGACACCAAAATGGCCACCTGCCTCTCCATCATGATAATGATGTAGAATGTTTGCCTTCTCTTCATCTGGAACACATCTCCTTATGATCTGATCTGCACATACTTTAAACAAGAAAGGTTCTTCCCAAAAATAATTTTTAACATCAGAAAAGAATTTTTTCTTCTGTTGATATGATAATTCAGTAGGAAGAACATTACTTATCAAATAATTTACAAAGTTAGCATACCAAGGAATTGACTTGATAGAAAAAAATTTCTCATCAAGGAACTCTTCCAAAATTAGTCTTACCTCTTCCTTTGAATTTGGAATTCTTGATAAGTGATTTGCAATTAAATTTTCAGTCCCCTTCTTATCTTTGATTTCCAAATCAAATTCTTGTAGCAATAGAATCCACCTGATCAACCTGGGTTTTGATTCTTTCTTTCCAAGAAGATACTTAAGAGTAGAGTGGTCAGAATAAACTATAACTTTTGAGCCAATTAAATAAGAATGAAATTTATCAAAAGCAAATACTACCGCCAGAAGTTCCTTTTTTGTTGTTGAATAATTCAATTGTGTACCTGACAAGGTTCGACTGGCATAGTATATGGTTCGAAAAATCTTATTCTTTCTTTGTCCCAATACAGCTTCTACTGCAGAATCGCTAGCATCACACATCAGCTCAAAAGGTAAATCCCAATTTGATGCTGCCATAATTGGTGCTGATATTAACTTTTCCTTTAAAGTGTTAAAAGCCTGCATGCATTCATTGGAAAAATTAAAAGGAGCATCTTTTTCCAAAAGATTATAAAGAGGTTTAGCAATTTTTGAAAAATCTTTTATAAATCACCTGTAAAATCCTGCATGCCCTAAAAATCTTCTGACAAGTTTCACAGATGTTGGCGGAGGTAATTTTGCGATGACCTCCACTTTGGCTCGATCGACTTCTATTCCGTTTCGAGAAATTTTATACCCGAGCACTATTCCTTCCTGCACCATAAAGTGACACTTCTCCCAATTCAAAATAAGGTTAGTCTCCTCACATCTTTATAAAACCAAGGCCAAATTATTTAAACAAGAATCAAATGATAGGCCAAAAACGAAAAAATCATCCATGAAAATCTCAATATATTTTTCAACCATATCAGAGAAAACAGCCATCATGCATCTTTGAAAGTAGTTGGTGCATTACAAAGACCAAAGGGCATTCTTCTAAAAGCAAAAGTATTATAGGGACAAGTAAAAGTAGTTTTCTCTTGATCTTCTGATGCAATAGGAATCTGATTATACCCTGAATATCCATCCAGAAAGTAATAAAATTCATGCCCTGCAAGTTTTTCTAATATCTGATCAATAAATGGTAAAGGAAAGTGATCTTTTCTAGTGGCATCATTCAATTTTCTGTTATCCATACACACACGCCGCCCAGTAATTGTTCTAGTTGGAATTAATTCATTGTTGTTGTTTTTCTGAACAGTTATACCACCTTTTTTTGGCACAACTTGTACAGGACTTACCCAAGAACTATCGGAGATATGATAGATGATACTTGCATCAAGTAGCTTAATTACCTCAGGTTTCACTACTTCTTGCATCTTCGAGTTCAAACGCCTCTGAGGTTGGATAATGGATTTATATTGCTCCTCCATCAAAATTTTGTGCATGCAAATTGAAGGACCAATCCCCTTGATATCAACTATTTTCCATCCAATTGCACCTTTACGCTCTCTTAATACTCTAAGCAATTTCTCCTCCATCAAATCTGTCAAAGAAGAAGATATAATTATCGGTAAAGAAGAAACTCTATCTAAATAAGCATATTTCAAATGAGAAGGTAAGGGTTTGAGTTCAAGAATTGGAGGCTCTTCAATTAATGGTTTAGGCTTTGTAATGTGTTGTCCCAACTCCTCAAATTTAATTGCCTTTTGCCTTGAATATGGTGGAATTGCCTCCATGAAATTTGCATACTCCTTTATCTCCTCATTCTGAATATCTGTCCCTTAGTTGAATCAGACATGCTTCAAGTGGATCTTCAAAAATATTTTCCTGAAAAACCTTATTCACCAACTTGTCAACTATCTCAACTCTAAAACAAGAATTATCATCAGATGAATATTTCATTGCTTTAAAAACATTAAATGAAACAAGATCATTTTGAACTCTAAGAATTAACTTCCCTTGTTGTACATCAATAAGAGCTCTTCCTGTTGCTAGAAAAGGTTGACCTAAGATAAGTGGCACCTCAAAATCTTCCTCCATGTCAAGAACTATGAAATCTGCAGGAAAGATAAATTTGTCAACTTTTACCAAAACATTTCCTCAATACCTCTCGGATATTTAATTGATCGATTAGCCAGTTAAAGTGACACTATGGTTGCTTTTACCTCGCCCAATCCTAATTTCTTGAAAACTAAGTAAGGCATCAGATTAATACTTGCACCTAAATCACATAATACTTTTTCAAAGTAAGAATCCCCAATAGTGCAAGGAATAATAAAACTCCCTGGATCTTTTAATTTCGGAGGCAATTTATTTTGTAGGATGGCTGAACACTCCTCGTTTAACTTCACAATTTCATAATCCTCTAGTTTCCTTTTGTTTGCCAAAATCTCTTTCAAAAATTTTACATAACTAGGCATTTGCGTTAAAGCATCTGCAAAATGAATGTTAATGTGCAATTTTTTAAATACATCAAGAAGTTTAGAAAATTGCTTATCCATTTTGTGCTATTGGAGTCGCTGAGGGAATGAAATTGGCGGCACATATAGCTTGGGATTATCTAGAAAAAGTTTACTCTTGCTTGTCTCATTCGATTGTTTATTGATCACCTCTTCTTTGTCTTTAACAATCTCTTCTTCTCCTACTTGTTTACCACTTCTCAGGGTAATAGCCCTTATGATTTCAATTGGATTTTTTTCTGTGTTGCTCGGTAAAGAACCCTATTGCCTTCCTGACATCATGCTTGCTAACTGACCCACTTGCATCTCTAGATTTCTGATTGAAGCCTCTTGGTTTTGAAATCTCACATCCATGCTTTTGATGAAGTCATGAGTTGTGTTAGCAAGTTTGGTGACTATGTCTTCCAAATTTGACTTTGTCTCTTCTAATTGTTTGAATCCTTGTGGTCTCGTCACATTTTAATTGTTCCATGAAAAATTTGGATGATTGCGCCATCCCGGATTGTATGTGTTGAAGTAGGGATTATTCTGCGACTTGTTAAAATTCCCAACAAAGTTAGAATTTTCATGAGATTGTTTAAAAGTATTACCTACCTGACACTCTGTACTAACATGTCTTCCACCACAAAAATCACATGTCAAATTGTGAATTTTCATGGCTGAAACACTCATATTATCAAGCTTTTTGTTGAGTGTTTCAAATTGTGCAGCAATTGCAGCAAAAGCATCCACTTCATGAACTCTACTAACTTTTCTCATTGGTAATCTCTCAGTGGGCCACTAATAACTATTGGACGCCATCTTCTCTAATAGATTGTAGGCTTCTTCTGGTGTTTTATTATTTAAAGTTCCTCCTGCAGCTGCATCAATCATAGAACGAAGATTTGTACTAGAGCCATTATAAAAAGTTTGTACCTGCATCCATACAGATAGTCCGTGATGTGGGCATCTCCTAAGAAATTCTTTGAATCTTTCCCATGCTTCATATAATGATTCATTATCCATCTACATAAAATTAGTAATATCGTTACGCATCTTCGCAGACTTTGCAGGTGGAAAGAACTTACCAAGAAATTTCTGAGCCATATCATTCCATGTAGTAATTGATCCTGCAGGAAGAGAAGAAGGCCAACTCTTAGCTTTGTCTCTTAGAGAGAATGGAAATAATATCAATATAATAGCATCATCTGTAACTCCATTATATTTAATGGTGTCACAGATTTCAAGAAAAGCATAGATGTGAGCATTTGGATCATCGCTTGGTAGCGCACTGAATTGCACTGATTGTTGAAGCATCTGAATAAGTGACGGCTTAATCTCAAAGTTGTTTGCTTGAATTGCAGGTCTTTTGATACTTGATGTGGTGCCTTGAACTGTTGGCGCAGCATAATCTCTTAAGAGTCTGTGTGGATTTTCATTCTCACCGTCTACAATCTTAGCGTGATTTCTCTACTCTCTCAGTCGCCTTTTGAATGTACGCTCGATTTATGGATCAAGTTCAACAAGTTCCCCTTGTTGGCTACGTATCATAAATTGATGTACACCCTGAAAAATAAAACAAAACGAAAGCTAGATTAAATTTAGAATTATTTGGTATCGATATTAATTAGTATTAAACAAACGATCCCCGGCAACGGCGCCAAAAACTTGTTCATATAATTGTAAATACAAGTGCACGTATCGAACAAGTAATATAATGATGAGAAAAAGTATCGTCCCACGGAGATTGATGATTAATAAACTAATTAAATACTAAAATAGATTAATTCTAAAATTTATCTAACAAATCAAAATATAATTTAGAATAAATTAAAAACAAAACTTGAAGACTAAATGCAGTAAAATCAATCAGATAAATATGTTAGAGCATCTGATTTCATCATAACCACTAGATATGAATTTCATATTGTTGTGAATACAAGAACGATATCAAACATGTGATAGTGGAATTTTCTAATCTATTTACTATCCTATCTCTAGGTATAGCAAACCTACTCAGCTTATTAATCCACTATATCTCTATGTGAATTAAAATAAACATGAGTGCTTAAAAACTATGAATATTCCTGGTTTACAATAAGTCTTTTAGATCACCTTATCACCGAAAGCTACACAAATAACACGGTATATTTCTATCCACGTTTAATTCATGGTGATATATTATAATGAGCAATTGCATATTATCACCTCTCAGTCTCAAACATGCACATCAGATCATTCAAGTGGTGGCCAGTCACTCAAAAGCATTAAACGCAATAATATATAACTCACATGAATGAAATCAATTGTAAAACATAAAAATCATGAAATTCATATCATTATGGTTAGGTTACATCGTAGCCTTAACAAAAGAAAATTAGAACATAGTAGAATAAGAAATAAAAATATAAATCAAACCCAGCATCTTGAATTAAAGAATAAGAATTTTGTCACCACTTTTGTCTTCTCTTCAAAATACTTGAAAAACTCTCAGAAGAATGAAAAACGATCTAACCCCCCCTCCCAAAAACCTAGCTGCTCTCTCTCTTTCCTATTTATAGGAGATCTAAAATATCTATCTCCCAACGCATGCAGATAACATTAGGGAACAAAATCAAGAATTTCCTGATTTGATATCCATCTTCCACTGTTGCTTTTATTTGAATTCCTAATAATTGCCATTCTTTTTCTTATCTCCTCCATATCTCATTATTCTGCATAAACAAGGAAAATTCAAATAATCAGAAGGAAATCCAAATATTTTCTCATAGATAATGCATTAATTAAGGACCCCACCTTAGAATTCTTAATGGTAAAGTCAAACAAGAATAATAAGAGGCCTGGCTCACAAGAGCAAAACGGGGGTTCCGAATTTGATTCAAGACAAATTTCCAGACAAACTTGACAAAAATGGAAAACAAATCAAATGACATGTAAATGGTGCCAATCGGAAAGATTGAGATGAATCCTAAGACTTTATAAGAGGTGTCAAATTCAATTAGAGTCAAATTTATGGTAGAATAGCGACAATCACAAAAGCGTGCAAATCAGTCACAAGCAAATCAGAAAATGATGCATGGTTAGTGGTTTGTAAGGCCACCTAAATAATGTACAAAAAAGTGTGAAATTCATACATGACGTAAGGTTAAATGCAACGAAAGTTTGTTTAATACATTTAACCTTAAATCGAAGTACAAAGAGTCACATGGATTCATTCATATTGAAGGGAGACTTATCATTAAGGACAACATGCAAGATAATTTCAGTTATGATTAGTCAAATTGATTCGTGGTTTTTACATAGCAAATGACATTCAAAATTGGACATACCATACATCAATGCAAAGCTTGCGATATACTCTTAACATGTCTAGAAGACCTCATGACTTAATTTGGCTCCTAAGGAGCTCAAACAAAGATGTTTTCATAGGTTCATGATCCACATTAATCACAACAAGATTAATACAGAACATGAGTGATTTTGATGGTTTAATGACGTGATAAAATCCTACATGTAGAATGTGATGTCATGAGTATTTTTCATGAAGAACCTAAGTCTAATTTGATTCATATGAGCCCGCACAAAAAATGACAACACAAAACAGTACAACGAACTTCACAAAGTGCAGTAGTATTATTGCATATTTGCACACGAAAACCTAGTAAAAGATGATCACATGATGCGAATTATACCTATTTGGAAAGCTTGTAATACATACTACAACTCTTATGAAGGATGGAAATCCAATTGGACGCATTTAAAGCCTCATTTCATAGCAAATATTGGTCGGACTCAAAATAGGGCAGACTGACCTAAGGACAATTTTTCAAGGTTTTGCCTAACCAAATCAACTCCAAAATTTTGAAAAAAGAAATGATATGACGAAGACATTTTCGTGCAACTTTTATGTAGAAGGCATCTCCAAAATCCAAGAACAAAAATTAGTAGAAAAATGGCAAATAGATAATACACTCAAAGTTGAAACACCATAGTATTGCACAAAACACAACAAAATCGACTAATTTCCAAGGCATAATTCAGGTGCCAAACGAAGTCCATCTAGAGCCTATAACCTATCAAATCGAAGATTGTTGAACCTAGATTATATGTTTAGAACAAAAAATGATGTTTAATACCTCAGATTTGCCTTAACAGAAGGTAACATGCAATGATACAATTTTTGTAGATCAAGGTAAATCAAGAACATTCAAGTTTGACCTCATCTTCAATCATCATAAACTCATCACATATCATCATGTAACATTCAAAATTTTAGATCTAAGTATAAAACACGATCCTACAATCAAATCCTAGCCCCGATCGACTAATTTGATATTACTTCATCAGATTCACGATTAGATTTGTTATCTTTTACGTTTTCGTTGAATCAAACGCAATCGGACAATGGTCAAAACTCTGGATCACGTCTTGAACTTCGAGGAATGCTGGACAAATGCCAAGGACTTGCTAGAGAGGTCAACTCGCTAGTCGAACTGCCGGCTTATGAGCTGGACAGAAAATCGATTGGGTTTGGACTAGTTTTGGGTGCCGGTGAAGGATCGGGCCACCAAAGGACTTCCGGTGGCTATTCTGCCACGTTCCAACAACAACAAGGTCGGGGACACTGCCAAGGACGGATCGAGGGCGATCGGACAACTGGTGGACCGCTGCTGACCACTGACTAGCGAGGAGGAAGATCAATGATCGGATCGGTGGTTTAATCGCTGATGTTGATCACCGTGAACAGAGGAGCTAGTGTGGGCAGCTAGGGGCCTGTTTGTTTATGTTTCTTTTTTCTGTTTTTAAACACTTTTTCTGTTTTTTTGTTCCTGGGAACAAAAAAGGAACAGAAACGCGTTTGGGTGCGTTTCTGTTCCTTTTTTGTTCTTTTGTTCCCAGGAACAAAAAAGAAACAGAAATAAGAAACACAAAATTTGTGTTTCTTATTTTTGAAACACATTTGAGAAACACATTTGAGAAACACAAAATTTGTTTCTATTTTCTTTTTCTTTTTATTTTCTTCTTCTTTTCTCTTTCGCCGGTCGCCGGCCGGCTTCGGCCATGGCCGGCGACCGGCCGACGAGGGCCGGCGGCCTCGCCTAGCCACGGCGAGGCTTGCCGGCCCCCTCGCCGTCCCTCGGCGAGGCCGAGGCTCGCTGTAGCTGGGCGAGGGTCGGCCTCGCCTTGGCTGGGTGAGCTCGAGCTCGCCCAGCGGTCGGCGAGGCTCGGCCTCGCCCAGCCACCGCCAGGTTGGCGTCGCCTGGCGGTGGCTTGCCGAGGTCGAGCCTCGCCGGCCGCTGGGCGAGGCCACCGGCCAAAAGAAGAAAAAAGAAAAATAAGGAAAAATAAGAAAAAAATAGAAAAAATAAAAGAAATAAAAAAATTATACAAATTTACCAAACGTGTTTCTGTTTATTTTTTATTCCCGGAATAAGTTTACCAAACACGTTTTTTTGTTCAAAAATTGTTCCCCGGAATAGAAACACTTTTTTCTATTTATGTTCCTTGGAACAATTTTTAAACAGAAACGCAAACAAACGCACCCTAGGTGATCGGATGGGGGTGTTCCAATCACTAGCAAGTCGGATGGAGGAGGAGGACCATCGAGGGACCAAGCGATGGTCGCGAGGCTGTCGGCACGAGGCTGTGAATTGGCGACAACCGGTTTCACAAGAGGAGGGAGAGAAAGAAGGAAAATGGCGGGAAAGAGAAGGAGAAAGAGATTTTCAGAGAGAGAAAATGTAAGTGCAAGTCTAAAAAAAATGCAAAAATGAGCCCCCTAAAGTTTTGGCGTGAAAATCCTTATACAGTATTGATGGAAGGTTAAATCTTGACTGTTGATTTGATCTGACGGTCGAAACTTGATCTAATGATCTAATTAAGCTTATTAGGGGTTAATTATAATTTAAAATGTGTCCCACAATTGATCGGATGGTATTGATTTAAAAAGAAAAGTGAGTTTAAATGCCAATTGTGATTGGACCCTAATTGGGGGCAATTTTATAATTTCGCGAAATCCAGGGTTATTTTAACAAAATCTGGAAAATAAGGATGTAAGAATATACGATGAGGAGCCGAGGGCGGTTGTTGACCACCAAGAATTGGCCAGCAGAGAGCTAAATCAGCCTCTCTTGTCGATGGCCGGTTGGATCGATCAGACCAGTTCAATCCGGTTCGACCAATTCTTGGTTTGTTTGAGCTAGCTAGCCCTTGAAGGGCTAAATTTTATGAATTTAGTCCCTTAATGATCAAATTGAAAGGAAAACTTACCAATTTGAGGAAAAATGGTCCAATTCTAAAGTTGTGTTTGGCAATCATGATAAAATTCAGGATATGATGAAATTTATCATATTCTGCATTTGATGTTTGCTCAAAATAAGATAAAGTTATATATAAAAGGATATAGGTCGGATAAAATTATCCCATAGGGGACGAAGGATATACGTGTATAAGATTTTCTAATTACCATGATAGGAAAAAAAATTTCTCCAATAAAAAACTTCTTAAATTAAGAAATTTAAAATTATATTTTAATATAAATAATTTTTGAATTCTAATATAAGAAATTCAAAATAAATGAAATTTTTTTATTTAATCTATTTTTTTATATATTTGAATTTAATTCTACTTTATAATATAAAATTCAATATATAAATATATATTTATATTTATTACATATTTTAGGTATTTTAGTATATAGGTATATTAGCACAGTTTTCTATTAATAAAATTTTATTAGAGAGTGATGGAAGGGAAAGAAAGAAATTAAAAATTTAATTAAAAAAGAAAGGAAAATAAAATAAAAATAAAATTGACAACGGTGTTACAAGAGATTTTGACCATCTCAGCTTGTAAAATTTGTGGTTAATTTATATTAATATAGCGTTTTAACTAAACAATATATATGATACAATGTGAATATATCCAATTTTATTATTACAATCACCAAACAATAAATAAGATATAGCAAAATCTACTGGATTTTATATCATATCCTATACAACCTTCTCTTAATTAAAAATCCAAATGATCAAATGTAGTCTAAGGGGATTAGGCCTAATAAACCACATAAATATGATCCATTGATTTTCTATTAATTTAATTGTTTGATTATCATGGCAAATAATGGACCTACACTATGGATACACGTAATTGGACATTATAGACCAAATTGAACAATTTCACAATTTCTCGATAGAAATCGCAAATTAATCGAATTTAATTCAGTTAATATTTTGAGACACTTATTTGACTTATTGCCCATGCTTAGGATAACCTATTGTATCCAAATTTACTTCAAATTGAAGTGATGACTCTTATGCTCTAGTAAGTCAGCCCATTACTTTGACTTTTAGCTGCCACTGCTTCATTAGATGTTGCCCTTGAATTGCTTTCTGTAGCCGCATCGAGGATGTAATAAAAAGTCTGCCACCGCTCCCTCAAAGGATGGCTCTCCTCCCCCTTTGGACCTATAGATTGGTACCACATGAGATGAATCAAGGTTTAATAATGAAATTGCACCTTGATTCATGAAATTAGACATTAGTCTCAAATAGGTCAACTTGAATTTCTTTAATTGAAGCTCGTTAGCTCGGTTTTCCTATACTCAAGAAGGTGGCATTCCTCAAATTGAAAAGTTCTTAAGTGAATCTCTTAAAATGGACCCTGGATTCAGAAATATCTCGAAAAAATGAGTGAAATAAAATGTCTGTTCACAAATCATGAAGAATTGATTTGAATCCCCTAATTAAGGCTAAAAGTGGCAATTCACATTTCCACATAACCATTCTCGAAATTGAATAAATAAATGAATTAGAAATGGTCCCTAGACCAAATGTCGTAAAAGGAACTAAATCTAATTATGACTAGGATGAAACTAATTTTATTTTTGATTGATTTCAGAGCTAAAACAGAAAAATTCGGAAAATAAATTTCTTAATCAATTTTCATAAAATTTTCAATACTAAAGTCAAATTGAAACTAAAATGAAACATTTTGTGGATTTTTTATTTTTTCAATTTTTTTGTTAAAAGTTTGATCAAAAATCAACTATTTAGTTTACTTTTCTTAAAAAGGTTGATTTTTGTGACAAATCTTTCTATTTTTTGTAAATTAACTTGGTTAAAGTGAAATTAAGACTATTAGGATCTTTTTGCGCAAAAAGACAACTTTTGACCCAGTGTTGATTTTTGATCAAAGGATAAACATTGACTTATTGGGTTTTCTATGGAAATGAATTGGAACTCATTTAAAAATGACAAAAAAAAGAAAGAAATGAAAAATGACACTTTTTAGTCGAGAAACAAACTTCATCACTATTAAAAACCTTGCTCTCAACTTTTTATCTTTAATGGTGCGTCAGCTAAAAATTAAGTATCAACACTAATGCTGTATATTTATGACTTTTTTGGTACTTTTCTTAATCTGGAGAGCTAGTCCCGTAGTTCATTATTTTTTTGTATTTATTGAACAACTTGTGTATGTATTTTGGACATTTAGGTACAAAGATGTGGCAAGGACATGTCCATTTTGATAGCTACACATTTGATGGCACACACAACCACCCACTTCTAATGTTGGCTACTACCGTGGCTTCTCCACCACCTTCGCAGCCGCTTCCATGCTATTGTGTAGCTCCTTGAGCTCATAATTATTAGGAGTGAGAAATTTCAGTTCCATACAACTTCCATCTAGAACTTGGAATTTACCTACTAGAATAGTTTCTTTATTTTTTAGAATTTGAAACATATTCTACATACCTTAAGACTAGAACCTCCCTATCACAGGTTCCAAGTTCTACCCAAGTTCCACCAACATTATTAATTGAGTGATTGCAATATGACCACCATTTGTTACTATAATCCACTGGCCTTAACTTATATCGTGACATCCTAAATTTTCTTTGTAGTTTATGATATTTAGGATATATATAATTAGTATAGTAACTGTCAGTGGGAATCGATACGCTCATAAATATGTATTGAATAAATTTCAAATATTAACTTTTTACTGAGTTAAGGTTTCCCTATCGTTTTATATATATTTTTTTGTTACTAATTTTAGTGGTATCAAAATAATTTTTTGATTTACCAACGTTTCAAACGAATACAGATTTCCTTGATTATTTACTACAATGTGAAATCTCTATCTAAATTAACATAATATCTCCATCTTTTTATTAAACCATGCTATTTGTCACAAATGTCTTCATCTTCACCACATTTTTTATCCACATGTCTAAATTAAATCCTTTGAACTTATCCATATGATCTCATGCATGACATAATCTTAACCCTAATTATTTTTTGTCAACATTTAACTCTATTTAATTGGCATTATTACTTTTATTCGAGGCTAATAAATGTTACTTCAAGACACTCCTAAATGTGACTTCAAGACACTCCTAAATGTGGTGAATAACTATGGAAGACAAGAGAGAAATGCATCATTTCCCCTACCTCCTTGAACGTGCTCCTCCATCTTCTTCTTCTTCTTCTTCTTCTTCTTCTTCTTTTTCACTTCTTCAAGTTCAAGTTTTATTTTGCTCTCTTTCAAGACAAGATCCACACCCTTACTTTCAATTTAGTGTCTTACAAGGTATCTTCGTGGATTTCCTTTTATTTTTGTCCAATGAGCTTTGATGTTTTCTATATAATGACACTTGTTAATTTTTATAATTATTTTAATTTCAAGGTGAGTAAAGGCTTTGTTTGTTGGAGATTTCACTCAAGGTAAGTGAAAACTCTAAGGACTAAGTTAGAATATTTACTTAGTACTCTTAAGCTTGGTTGGTTGATTGTTTATTTATTTACTATAAATTTCACTTTATATGTGTGTAAGTTGCCATTGTGAATTGTTGAGTTGTAGTGATTGTTGCGTTTGTATTAGAGGCTTTTCTCATGCCTAGAAGGTGTTTGAAGAAAACCCAAATGGTTTTATTGCACTTAAGTGGGAAAAGTGTGAAAATGGTAAAACTAGGCATAAGAATGGGTGTTTTGGTACATTTTTGACAAAATATGGGAAAATCTCTTCTAGAGCTGAGATGGGGCTTTTAATAGGGTTATTTTATGATTTTAGTGTTAATGAGTGGGTTTCTAATTAATATTAATTAAGCGAAATCAAACCTGTTTAGAAAATTGAGTTAGAAGCTTTAGGGGCAAATTTGTAATTTCAGCAGGTTGAGGGGCGAATCTGCAAAAAAAAGAAATTTTTGGGGATTGTTCACAGCTTGTGAAACCTTACTTTGATAGGTGGTAAAATAATTTTTAGAGTTAATTGCTTAATTTGGATGATATGTCAATTATGCAAAAATGGGAACTAGCCGGTACTAAAAGATCAAAAGTAAGTTGTTTTAATAGTTTTGTAAAATAAGTGGCGTGTCTATAGTGTAAATAAAATGTTAGTATGTCTTAGATAACGAAAAGTATAGCTTTTAGTTTTAATTTGATTAATATGACTTAGTCGGTTGAAAATCGGAAATTAAGGGTAAATTTATAAAATGAGAATTTTACCAAGGCAATAGTCTAATTTTTAAGAATTTGGAATTATAGAAAATATTCCTTAATTTTTGTGGAAAAAGTGAGCTCAATCAAAGGTGGTTTTATGATAAAAATGTAAATTTATGAGTTACTTTAATTAGTGGAGTGGTAGTGTCTATTGCTAAATGGATATCAAGAATTAATAAACCAGTGAAAATTCTCTACCAGATGATTATGGATTGGTAAAAAGAAAAAAAAATATTTAATTGTTAAAGTGTACGTAATAGATTGATTCTCATGATTATATGAAAATGCCAAGAGATTAACGTGTTATCTTTTGTAATTGTAGACATAGAAAAGTTTGTGACACTTATTGTATTGTGATTAATTATGGATGTCTTTGATATTACGTGAACAAGACCTTTGCCATAGCCTATTTGCTACCGAGTGAATTCCCTTGTATAATTATGTATGAGACTCTAGAGTTAGCCAAATGTTCTACCGTATGAGACGGTTCTTTACAAGGTTGAGATAACGTGAAATTTTATGATGACACGACTTGTGTAGTCATAGTATGACATGGCTTGTGAAGTCATGGTATGATGTTAATAAATGGCTGTCATCATGCGGATGTATAGTGATGTATTAATAATCGCTAATGTAGAGGACACTCGTGATTGATAGACTGAGGCATGGCAAATGGGTATGTGTAATTCCGTCCCAATGAGTTGGCGGTGACAATGCCTCGTTAGTCAAGATGCCTTGTGAATTGAGATGGTCCTAGCCAGTGACAAATATGAGTTCATATGTGTAAATTGATGAAATGTTATAGATAGATAGATGTGTGTGTGTGTGTGTGTGTGTGTGTGTGATATTCGTTTGCACTTGTGTGATCCATCTTACACATTGTTATGGTTGCCTCATTGATATGTCACGATCTGAAAAATTTTACATTTATCCTTACACTCATAATGCATGGTTGTTTTATACTGCCTTGAATTCATGATTTTTATTAATACGAGGTGGAGTGATAGGCAAATCTCCTATCTTAGACTTAAGAATTTCATTTACTGGGTCTAAGCTAGTTTCTTTATTTTTCAAACTTATAAAATGGCTCTTTCGCCATGGCTGTTTTTTGGAGCTTTAGCTCACATTGAGTATAGTTATGAAGAAGTGGTATTGCCTTATATGGTTCTTATGTATATTAAGTGTACAATCACGATTTGGGTCAACGTGGGACTTGCTGAGTTGGTTCCTCACCAGTATATAACTTAGTACGCGATCTTTGATGGCGATTAGTTAGGACCACTTAGAAGATTTGATGGTCCCCCTAACTACATTTCCAATGGGTCAGCGATAGGGGAGGTCATCGATCGTTAGATTTTAGCTTTGGTGTTGTACAAATAGGCTTTTGGTATAGAAGAATTGTGTTGAAGTTAGGCGATCCTAACCCTCCCAAGTCTTTTGGTATTTTGTGTGTTGTTTGTAATATTGTTTGGAGTGGAAAATATAAAGTTAACATAATGAAATATTATGTGTAATATTTATCTGATGTGATGATCTTCTTATATGTTGTACGGTAAAGTATTTGTAGTGCTTTCGCTTGCTATTATTAAAAAAAAAAAAAAAATCAGAAAGCACACGTATCGCGTGTGACGTTCTAGGGCATCACATATATTTAGTTACATGAATAATATGAAACATTAACGAAGTAAAAGTCTCAGTCATAAAATGAAAGTTCAGATCAGTGGTTCTAAATTATATACTCATCGTGTGACGCCATGAATACCATAGGATTGCACAAAGATATAAAGCAACAAAAACACGAAAATAGGTTCCCAGTTCCACTACTTAGAACTTGGAATTCATACATCAAAATAAGTTCCCCAATTTTTAAAATCTACCTACATATGGTGGAACCTGATAGGTTCCTATCGGTCTAGTTGTTTGATTCTAAGTTCTACCTTAGAATCATACTCAACCCTAATAGGATCATACTCAACCCTAACAGTCATGGCCATCTGGCCAATCTTCACAAACTTGACTTCCAATTCGCTTTGGCGAACGCTCTCAAGTCGATCATGGGAAATCGTCATCAAAGTGTCGGAGACAACAACTTTAGCCAGAATTTGAGGTTGAGCACCAAACTCTTTGCAGCGACCAGGCAAGCTTTGAGTTTCAAGCGCCAACTATCTGCTAACATTTTTATTATTTGCAAACTTGCATATGCATTTCTTAACGAAGCCTCTAATTTACAAAGTTCTTTTAGACAACACCAACCTTAAAATGGAGTGACTTTCCATTTATTAGAGTTGGCAGATCAGTCAAATAAAAATTGATAAATTCATACAAGAGTTGGTAAAGTTGAGGCATTGGTCAAAATAATAATAATAATAAAGCTAGTAAAAAAAAAAGAAAAACTAATAAATTGCAAATTGTACAAAAGAATTGATAATTTCATAAAAATGTCATTAAGTTACTAATAAATTACCGGGAAATCAATTAACTGGTAACTTTTTCAACCTTACTAGCTCTTTTAGAAATCTACCAGTACGGGAAATAGGATAGTAGAATTTTTTGGAAAAATATCTGTTTCTATATTACTCAAAACTAGTAGGGTACTCAGTTCATTGCACGAGCTTTGTTTATATATTTATTTATTTGTGTAGAATGGAAATATTTTTTTTAGTACGCCTCCTATTCTATATGAATCTTCTTGAACAAAATGAAGGAGAAATTCTTATTTCAAATACAATCAAAGTAAAATACATGGACTGGGCAATAAATAGAGAATTCATGATTGTTGTTTTTAGATAATAGGGGGATATTCAATATGTAGTCAGCTACATCATCATAATACTTAAAGAAATGAATGCAGAACTTCCAACAATATATTTAATAGGAAAATTTTTAAAAAATTATAATTTTTACTAATTGCTAATTTGCAACATCAAATCTCATTAAAACCATTTTTTAAACCCAAACTATAGCATTGATATGTGTGTCACGTATGGGAATCTGGATAATAGATTGTGCAATCCATTGATCTGCCTCAATTTATTGAACTAAGATTAATTATGTTTTGTGTTTGGCATTTAGAATAAAGAAATCTACTGTCATGCTCTTCGGTTCTAGAAGATGGTTTTTGGTTGGTCATGTAGTGTAGAAAAAGTAAGGCCAGACTAATTTGATCGAATTAAACGATACATTCGATCCTTTGAAAAACAAGCAACACAATATTGCCAAGAAAAGTACATAAAAAGTCTTAAACCTATTGCATCGGTATCAATTCAATTCTAAATTTTTCAATTAAACCGATTTGATCTTAAACCTTTTCACATTTGTATCAATTTAGTCCATTTGGCAAATTTAGGTCAAAAAATTGCTAACGTGGACGTCAGGTATCCTATGTGGCATGATTGGTGCTAAAGTTGACATTTTAAATAATTTTTTAAAATTTTTTTTATAGAATTTCTTCTTTTCCTTTTCCTTTCCATTTTCTTTCTCTTTTCATTTTTGTGGGTGGCCATCATCAGCCATCGGCCACAACCATGGCCGGTTAGGATTGGCCTTGTCGAGCCATGCCTTGCCTAGGCATAGCTAGGCGAGGCCCCCTGGCTAGATGTAGCGAGGTTGACTCTCGCCGAGGCTAGGGTCTCCTCACCTAAGCGAGCCTTACCCCTCACCCTGGCCTAGGTGAGCTTGAGTCTCGCGTTGAGGAGGCCGACCATCGCACAGGCAAGGCCCATCCTCACCCATGAGGCGTGGCGACCTGTTACTTCCAGCTGAATATCATGAGAGATAAAACCAGCTCCGTCGCTCGTGGTGCCATCGGCTCAATTTAAACATCATCACTGTCCCGCTAGGGATGAGGTTCTGGTGCAACTATTTAGTTCCTTAGGAATGAAGAAAAGGAAAGAAAAATATACATATAAAGGAACAAATATCTCAATCAATTCAAGAGATTTAGGTGCTTGATTGAGGACAAAAATAGTAGTTATCTGTAGATTATAACACCATCAGCCCGTGCGACACCTTTACTCACGTCGGTTAAAATCATACCTTGATGATTAACTTGGGAAGCACGGGGGAAACCCTATATCGTCTTTCCTTAGGTCTTTGTGCAGTTAAGAATGGTCTTGCTTCACCTTACATCGTGTTAAAAACTGATCAAGGAACCGTACCATTCTTTTATACGCTAGACCGATCTTTTTCTTTTTTCTTTTTTTTACATAATAAGTAACTTTAGACCTGGCGATAGTGATGTTAAAATGTGTGAGCTTTGAAAATAAATTAAGACAAAATTCTCCGGAAGACACGTCGATTCAATGTGAATTCCAATCATCCCTTGTATTGTCACCTGGGCGGATTCCACACTTCATTTAGTATTATTATTATTATTTTAATGTTTGCTCCTCCCTTCTTTTCTTTGGGAAAACAAGGAATAACTAATCAAATGGGCTAGTGTTGTGCTACCAATATTGGCCAAATTCGTCGTATAAGTATACACTTACAAAGAAGTATATTACATGCGGGAGCATATGACTGAAATTGTGGCGAGAGCTTAGTTTAAGTCAACCAGTTCCCGAAATACAAATTCAATAGGCCCTTCATTAATATTTTTTTATAATTTTATTTTACGTGTATATAGATGATGTCCGATGAATCCACTTTACATGACTCAAGTCGTCCGAAGGTCCATCTGTCGGTCGACCTTAACGATGTTTTCCTTCGTGATCGTGTCCACGCTGGATCGCTTGGGCCCCACCAAAACGCATCAAAAGACCGAGCCTTCCCCGAGTTTTTCCTTTCACGCGTCACGTAATTTCTCGGCAGAATCTTGCGAAACCCCGCGTTACATTTTCTAACCCCAACTTCCAGCACTCAGGGACAGCGCCAATGACCCCTTTTTGAAATTGCTGCCTTCTTTTTCGACAACAAGAAAAGAGAAGAGAAAATTGCTGCCTTTCTCACAAGACCCTCATGCAAAGCCAAACACGCACTTGATTTCGCAAGTGTGACATCCCGATTTACTGTCTCTATTCTGATGGACCAGAAGTCTAGGAGGGACGGACTTGAAATGCTTGATCTTCCTCTATCTAACGTCGGAATGGGGTTACAAGAGAGATGACCTGTTTTGAAAAGAGAAATGATTGGATGATAGATTTTGAAAATGGTTGCCCTGATCTAATGGGAACACGGAGAGAGGAAATGGTCTAATGCTTAGAGGAAAGGGAGTCAACGTTAGAGAGAGGATCTATGCATTCTTGTTTTTATAGTCTTTAAATATTAGCAAATACCTTTCCAGTTTCCACGCCCCCTTAAATTCCTCCGTGGGCACAAAACTTCACACGGAAATGCTTACAGAAGAAGCAAAGCACCCAGCACAAAAATTCCAAATGACAGACCACCAAGCCATTCCACCCGCCACGAATAACAAGCCAGCATCACCTTCACCGGTGCCGCCCCCGCCTCTACCCGACAGGTACAAGCCGATCATTGGCCACTGCATCACATTTGCCATACCCATCATTCTCGGCTTCATCATGGTCATCTTCTTGGGAATACCCGCTTTAATGCCACCGGAGTTCAGGCTTGACTTGAGCTCTTCGCTTTCGTCCCTCAATATCTCCACCTCCCACGTCACTGCCCGATGGAACATTGCTCTCTCCATCAAGAATCCTAGTAAGCTAATCTCTGTTAAATACACCCGCATGAAGCTCCTCTTGAGCTTTGGAGGCGAACTCACTCTCTCTTGTCCCTCCCGCATTCCGGCCTTCACTCAGGGTCCCCACAACATCACCACAGTTCGAGCAGAGGCCCTGTCAATGCTGCCGATTGTCAATGACTTGGGTATTAAGGGCTTGGTGTGCTCGTTGAAGGGCGGGGTGGTGACTATCGACGTGGTGGCAAAAGCCAAGCGGAGTCTACACTTGGGTCCATGGCTGTGGGTGCCCATGTTGGACGTCTACTTCTCGTGCATGGACGTCACCTTTACGGCTCCGGACAACAGTGAGGGCGGCAGTGATTGGATGATCCTCGGTGGCACCCTACAATGCAAGCCTGACATCTTCACTGTAATCTGGTAAGAAAAATCATGGAAAAATTACATTGCAAGACTCATATTCATGTAAGAAATGCAGTTAAGTCCTAAAGTTTTCACTTAATTTAGGACTCAATTGCACCTTTGGTGATGTTTTAGGACTCCATGTCAAGGCCTTGTGGTGCAATTTTCCTGGAAAGTTATAGGACTGCTTAATTTTGATGAAGAATGACATGGATTTGCTTCGGTTCTGATGTATTTGGCTCATTATTTGGGAACATGTTCTGCTTTCACGTGCTCAAAGTACTCTTAAGATATATAGCCTGTGATCCTATGTATCATGTTATTGTCTGTCTAGCGAGCTGATCTTTTCCTTTGCCATACACACATCTCATGAAATGACACACATTTTCCTTAGACATTGCAGAGGATGGAAGGGTCATATGGGAGATCAACGAGCAGATGCAGTATGGCGTGGCTTTATGATATAATTTTTCTTTGTTTCTCTTCTAGTTTGAGCTCTTATTGCTTCAATCAGTTTGATCGTATGTGCATGATGTTGAAGGTTATAGGTTTAAGAGAGAAGAAAGTCTTTTCGATTGCTTAAAGTATTACACCAAAAGACGTTAAATTTGGAACGCTTAACAGTGTTACCTCCAGCGTAGGGGAACCCTAGAGTTTATATGTATGTTTATATGTATGAAAGTTATTGGGTTCTGGCCCATATGGACCTAAATAACCGTGCTTTCACCTATTAGGCTTGTATGTAAACATATTATTTAGACTATATTAACAATATATCCAACAATCTCCTTCTATGTTCACCATACAGCACAATCCAATACGATGGTCAATGTAATGTTCAAACAAATAGGAATCATCCGCATTTAGTCCAAGACAATCAACTCAGATCGGTCAAAGAGTTTTTTCAGCAGTAAAGTATTAAACTCAATCATCATTTGCAATCCAAATAAGTGAATCATCCTTATCATGAATCTGTTTTGAGATCAACAAATCAAAATGAGTATTAGGAGTTTTAGATTCAGTATAAACTCATCCAAATCCTAACACCCAAAATAAATCTCAGACTCAATTCACAACCAACATATGCATAATAGTCAAGTATAAGTAGGCGAGTCAAAATAGTCCAAGGCCTTACAAATATAAGAAACAAACATAATAATGTTCACAAAATAGAGATAACAAAATGCAATGGACTCCATCAAAATAAGTAATAGCAGGTAAACTGTCAAGTCCCCACACGCTCTAAATGATATATATTCATTCATTAAATATGTCATCCTAGTCAAGATTCCACTCATTAAGCTCTCCTCCATCTCTAACATCTCTTGTAGAATGTCAAATATGAATTTCATATTATCATGAATTTAATCATTTGAATAAAAACTTAACACCATTCTATCAAGCAGAGAATAACATATATTGATGTCATAAAGCATCATAATATCATGTTCATAAGCATCAAGCCAGTTTCATAATTATGAACAAGACCTAAATAATGTGATTTATAAAGAGCCATTAACTTAAGTTTATTTGTAGGAGAATAACTATTGTCTAGTTTCAAAGAACATGACCAATAGTCAAGTCACTTACAATAACCTAGTCATGCGATATCAAGTTTCAATTAAGAACAAAACCAGCAGGCTTCTTATGTAAACAACTATTTCTATGTTTCAATTTGAAATGTCACAGTTATTGATTTCTTAAAATCAAATAATCTAATATCAAGTTTGGAATGAGATCCTTTAACCAAAAGGATAGTTCAATTTAGTTGAATTGTATCATCAAGTTTGGAATGACACAAGTTTCCCCGATAGAACATTTGAATTAGGTTAAAGTCATCTCCATCAAGTTTGGAATAAGAAAACTCACCCTTTTCAAATTAGTCAGCAACTGTGAACATCGATAAAACATATAAACTATGCTTATCATTGTGGCCAATAAAGGAAGATTCGATAATTCAAAACACACAATTGGAAGATAAGTAAATGGTAATTAAAACTTGCCTATATAGTCTTTAATCCAATTTCCCACACTGTTTTGAATAATCGATCTTTAGACATACCTTTGGTGAGAGAATCGGCTATATTATCCTTCAATCTCACATCGATCAAGGTGATAACCCATTGTTCTCTCAAATAATTCAACAATGCATGTCTCAGTCTCACATGTCTTCGCTTTGTACTAAAGAGAGCATTCTTGACGACTTGGACGGCTGTTTGATTATCGCAGAATAGGCTTAAAGAATTAATATTTAGCCGAGTCAGATGAATATTCATAATCTAATTATTTATCAACTCAGCCTTTTCGCCGGCTGAGGCTAAAGCAAAAAGTTCTTATTCCATATATGATAATGCAATACAAGTCAGTTGTTTGGATTTCCAAGTAATAGCAGCTCCACCCAAAGTGAATACATATCCACTAGTGGACTTACTATTTCCAATATCTAAGCACCATGAGACATTAGAATATCCATCCACAATTGAAAGATAACCAGAATAATAGATAGCATAATTTTTAGTACCTTTAAGGTATCTTATTAGCCCATTGAGGGTATCTTAATGCTCTTTATTAGGATTACTAGTGAAACGATTCAGCATGCCAACTATAAAGGCTATGTCGAGTCTAGTGCAACTCATAGCATACATGAGACTACCAAGCAATTTCGAGTACTTTAACTGATCCACGTCGATCCATTCATTAGGATTTAGTCTCACTCAGTTTACACTTATCATATCCCAAAGTAGAAAGTAGCTACTCAATATAATGAGTCTAGCTAAGGGAGATGACTTGCCATTTAAAGCTTACTTTCATACCAAGAATGGTATTAGCAATACCAAAGTCTTTCGTGTCAAAGTTTCTAGCTAAAGTAACTTTCACGTCACTCACTACAGAATGATCAGAATCAGGAATTAACATGTCATCAACATAAAAGTAAATGATGACTATCTTATTTGACATAGAACGATGGTAAAGACATTTATCTGAATAACTAGACTAAGAGTCATAACTTTTTACTACTTTGTCAAATTTAAGGTGCCACATCTTAAGTGCTTGTTTAAGACCATACAAGAATTTGTTCAATTTACAAATTTTGTCCTCAAGACATTTTATAACATATCATTTCGGTTGTTCCATATAAATTTTCTCATTTAACTTCCCATTTAAGAAAACTGTTTTTACATTCATTTGATGCATTACAAAGTGTTCAATAGATGCCAAAGTAAGAAGAATTCTTATAGTTGATAAATGACACATAGGTGAATAGACATCAAAATAATTTATTCCACTCTAATGTTTATAGCATTTAACTACTAAACATGTTTTGTATCTGGCCATTAATCCATCACTATTCAATTTCTTCTTCAATGCCCATTTACAGCCTATAGCCTTAGCCCATTTTGGCAAAATTACTAGCTGCCAAGTGTAATTCTGCAACAGATAGCTCATTTCATCATCTATGACTTCTGCTCATAGTAGGAATTCCCTAGATCTCATTACTTCTTGATAGGAGAATGAATCATCCTTAAGATGGTAAGTAACAAAGTCATCACCAAAACTTTTGGGAACTCTCTCTCTTGTAGATACTCTAACTGGAAATGGTTTAACAGTCAGCTATGTGGAATTAGTGTCAGAAGGGCCTACTTCAGATTCTACGGGAAATTCTAAAATCATATCTGTAGATCTAGAAACATTCAAGCCTTGATCTCTGACAAACTTGTTTTCAAAGAACACTACATCTCTAAATTCTATCACCGTGTTAGTAGATAGATCTAAAAACCTATTTGTAGCATTATCTTCTGCACTACCTAGATATATATAAGTAATGGTTCTAGGTCTCACCTTAGGTCTCTTAGGATCTTATATGCTTACATGAGCAATACAGCCCCAAGTCTTAAGAGTATAATATCTACAAGAACGCTTATGTCATATCTTATAAGATGTCATAAACAACTTAGAGTACGGCAACCTATTCAAGATGTGATTAGCAGTTAGAACTGCTTCTCCCCAGTAGGAGAAAGGCATGCCAGCTGTAAGTAACACAGAGTTTAACATTTCAATTAACGTTTTATTCTTACGCTTAGTAACACCATTTGATTTGGGTGAATAAGGAGCAGTACTTTTCAAATATTATACCTTCTGAAGAACCAAAATTCCTTGAACCTTGTCGTTGTATATTCTCCTCCTCTATCACTCATAAATCTCTTCATTTTCAAGTTGAGTTGATTTTCTACTCTAGACTTGAAAATCTTAAATTTTTCAAAAGCCTCATATTTCGATTTCAACAAATAGATATGACAAAATCTAAAAAAATCGTCTATGAATGTTATTAGATACTTCCAACCACCTCTTCCGACCACCTCTAGTCATGTAATTTCTAAAGTCACAAATGTCAGAATGTATTTACTCAAGAAATTATGTGTTTTTAGAAACCAACTTTAGGGTTTTCTAGTAATTGTAGCATGTGCACACACTTCACATTTGTCAAATCGAATAGAAGTATCTAATGGAATGCTATGAGTTTTAGCTAAATGTTGCATTTTCCTGTAATTCACATGTCCAAGTTTATTGTGTAGCAACTTTGGATCAATCAAAGTAGGATTCACATGGTTTATGCTATTAGTATTTAAACTCAACCTATATATATGAATGCACAACCAAGATAATATAAGTTAACAAATAAAGTTACTCTATCATTCATAGTTGAAAAAGACATACTAGCTTTTTCAAGTAAACTCATATATATCAAATTCTTTTTAAGTAAATGTATTATTCTAACATATTTTAGAGTTAGTAATTTACCCGAATAAAGCACCAAATTGGCAGTTCCAATATGAGTAACTTCTGCCTCACCACCATTGCAATTTTCCACAGTATCTTCTGTGACTTTAGTGATTAAGTTGTTGTCATTTGTAGCATGACAAGTAGCGCCACTGTCCAACCACTACTCAGAAGAGACGTTGGCATTTCCATTTTTCATCATTCCAACAAATGCTCGAGGCTCAGATTCACTAATTAACATATTGGCTTCATTTTGTGGTATGTCATTCTTTGACTTCTTTGGTAACTTACACTTTACTGCCCAGTGACCCCAGTGACCCCACTTTCCACAGTTATAGCACTTGCCATTTTTCTTCTTTTTGGAGATAGTCTTTTTGATTTCTAACTGTAAAGAGGATTCACATTGTGGTGACTTGGACTTTTTCTGAGGTTTATTGGAATGTGAAGCTAAGTTGTCCTATTTATTCCAAACTCTTTCTAATAATGTTTTGATCCTCAATGTGAATATACCTCTTTAATTCATCTGGTCCCATCTTTACCTTCAGTCTGTGCATTTCAGTCTTGAAAGAATTTAGTTGGTAATTTGCTCAACACAAGACCGTCAAAGAAATTATCAAACATATCAGAGTTATCATCTTTTAGTTTGTTCCTTATGTTCTCAAATTCAACCAACTGAGAGGTAATGCTTGAATTCATAGTGAATTTAAAGTCAAAGAATTTCTCCATTATAAGAATTTTAGAAAGCCCCTCTTGTTTTTAAAACTGAGTGTTCAAGTGATCCCATATCTCTTTCGCCATCTTATACTCACTATAAGTCATAGCCAAATTAAGATTTAGAGAGTTCAACAAGTCATCTCTATAAAAATATTCAAATTTGTTCCATTGATATTTATCCACATCTTTAGTGGTAGATACAAAATCATTTAATACAGTATAAAATATGTCACGTTCTTCCATGCCAAATTGAACATGTAATTTCCAACCATGAAATTCAGCAATATCAAATGATTGCAACTTTATAATATCATAGGAACTATGCTTTGTCATTTTAATCAGAGCAAAGTGTTAGAAAGAGTGCACTTTGGAGTCCCCAGAGCCACAAAGTCAAATAACTCCCCTAACCTTGATCAAACCGCTTTATAGAGATAAAATTTGCCAAAACAAACCTCAAAAACAAATTTGGAGCACCCAAAAACCTTAAGATGAACTGCCCTTGTCACCGAAACTCGCTAGAAATTTTCGTTACGGAAATTCGTTGAAAATTCCGATGGAAACTTCCGGGCCCCATAACTTCTCCGTCCGACCTCCAATCGACACGAGTGATCACTCAAAATGTTCGTATCAACAAATAGAACAAAGCCCAAGTGGTTCACCCTCTAAAATTGGCTATAATTTTTGGGTTTTTTGAATCAAAGATTTTGGTCACCCGAATCTTCAAATTCAGATCCTGGCCAATACCACCATCGAAATCAAAAGTAAATTACACCTGTGAGTTCGTCTTAACGAAATCTTCAAAAAGACACCTTACCTACTTAAATCTAACACACGAACATAATACTTAAAGAATGTTGGAGATTATAGATTTGAGAGAGAAGAAAGTCTTTACGGTTGCTTGAAATATTACACCAAGATATGTCAAGTTTTGAACGTTCAATAGTGTTACTTCCAGTGTAGAGGAACCCTAGATTATATATTTGAAAGTTATTGGGCTCCAGCTCATATAGACCCAAATAACCGTGCTTTCACCTCTTAAGCTTATATGTGAATATATTATTTGGACTATATTAACAATATATCCAACACATGATACATGTAGCTCTTGCTTAAAAGCTCACTCAGCCACGATCTTTTGATATTACTTTTGATTCTTTAATTTGGCTGAGATCAATAGCTGGATTTAAGTGACCTTGCATTGATGTGCAAGTGGGGGTTTTAATGTTATCAGATTTCCTCATGCATGATGATTCATCTATGTTGTGAACTAATCCCTCTCGCGGGGGAAGGAGCTTGTTAGGTTTAGGGATATCATCAACTTTGGCCAACAGCCTTCCATTGACTTGGGTTCTCCTAAACCTATAGCTCACGTCTAGATTTCTAATCATGATAAAACTAAATATGATATGATATGAAATTTATGGGATGTTGCTATATCTTATTCACTGTTTGACAATTGCAATAATAAAGTTGAATATATTAACATTGTATTATATATATATATATATTGTTTGATTAAAACACCATATCAATATAATTTAATCACAGATTTTACAGACGGAGATGATAAAAATCTCTCGTAACACTATTGTTAACTTTATTTATATTTTCCTCTCTTTTCTTTAATTAATTCTGTTTATTTCTTTCTTCCCCTTTCATCATTCTCTAATAAAATTCTATTAATAGAAAATTGTACTGTTACGTAATAAATATAAATATATATTTATATATTGAAATTTATATTATAACATAGAATTAAATTTGAATATATAAATAAAATCATATTAAATTAAAAAATAAATTTTTTATTTTGAATTTCTTATATTATAATTCAAATATTATTTATATTGAAATATAATTTTAAAATTTGTTAATTTAAGAAGATTTTTATTTGAAAAAAAATTATTATTATGAATATTAGAAATCCTATCTTCTTCCATCCCACCTTCCTCATGAGATAATTTTGTCTAATCTATATCCCTTTTATATTCGATTTTATCCTGTCTTGAGTAGACAATAAATGTAGAATATGATATATTTTATCTCATCCCGAATTTTACCATGACTGTCAAACGCAACCTAAAGGCTTATCCAATTTTAGGTTTTATTTCTCTAAAGGGTTTTCTAATTTTTTTTACTTAAATTTGCTTTTCATGTCAAAATTTTTAAAGATTTTTATAATATTTATAAATTTTTTAATGATTTTCTGGAATTTCTAGATTTTTATGAATTTTATGATTCTCCAATTTTTTACTATTTTTCGAAATTTTTTATTTTAATGAATTTTCGGATTTTTTAAATTTTTAATGATTTTCTAAGATTCTATTTATTATTATTAATTTTTAAATTTGCTAACTTTTTTTGTTATTTCCTCAAGTTTCAAAACTTTTTTATCATCTTTCGAATTTTTATTTATTAATATTCTTCATTTTTAAAATTTTTAATTTTAATTTTATTATTATTATATTTGGGGAACGGGCTCGGACCTGGCTTTCCCGATCCGGTCCGTTGACCCGGCCCAAACCTGGATCCGACTCAGCCTGATTAAAAAGAAAAGAAATTTTTTCAATTTTTTAGTTTTTTTTAATTATTTTTGCATCTTTGCTTCCTTTTTCTCTTTTGTCTTTTTCCCCTGCACCATCTTCTTCCTTCAGCTTTCTTCTTCCCCGAAGCTTTCCTCACCGCCTGCAACTTCATCTTCATTCAGCCGTTTAACCCAAACCATCAAACTCAAGGCAATACCATCTACCACCCTTTTCTTTTCTCGCCGACATATGCATCGCCGCCGAGCAACCACCAATCTACGGTCACTTGTTCCGACCGACGGCCACCAACTCCGGCCACTCATCCCGACGACCACTATCATGAACAAAAAAAACATAATTATCCAAAACTAATTTCCCTTCCATCCTAGCCTTTCTAACAAAAAAAAAAAAAAATCACCAGTACACTGCAAAGCGAAAAGATAAACTGACTGGGATGTCTCGAACCATAAACTTTGCCGGCGAGAGCGGAGGTCTCCGACGAACAAACTTCGGGCATGGGGATATGCATACACGTTGAATTCGAACACGGATTTTCACCAAATCGCATCAGAACACAACAAAAACACAAATTTCAGACAAGATCCAACCGATGCAGAAGCAAACACGAATCAATGTTAAGGTTCAAGGAAGAACGAGGTTCGGCCTTCTTTCAAGCATATTATCAAGCACGTGATATGTAAGTTCCATAATGGTATTCCGATTCGGTTTTAGCGTGGTTCTCAGCAACCAGTGCAGGCTCCGAACACCATTATTAGCGACCAAATAGCCTCGTTTCCTCAAGATCTCCCCAAAAACAGCAATCGATTCATGGGAATTTTTTGGTCTTTTCTAGACATTTCAGCAAACCCATGGCGGACACTTTAGTACGCAAGCTACAGATCTGTGTTCATGGCGGAATGACGTTCAATCTCAACGTATAGAAGCATGAATCAGCATTCTTGATCATAGATCAGTTTCATTTCTATAGAGGGTGTCCACGACCTCACGAAAAAAAAAAAAAAAAACATATTCAGGCATTAAGGAGTTAGCTCTTGCCAGGTTCAGAGATGGAACCTTTGCTGCCGTACAAACGCCGAGTGACCTCCTTTCTCCTCTGAGGATCGAACCCGCGGCCTCCGCCTAGCCGTGGACAGCGAAGGAGGTCGGCGCTCGTGCGCGGACTTCTCAGGCGATCTTCCTTCTTCAGCCTCTCGAGACCTTTTTCTCCTTCTCTCGCGACCTCTCTCTAGCTAGCAAGAGGAAGTCTGGTCTTTTTTAGGAAAAACTCTCCAGCCTCTCCAAAACCACCAAAACTAGAAAGAACTCTCCTCCAAAACCAGCACGCTCCAATGCTTTTTTCCCATCTGTCCACCTCTCTCTCGACGACAACGCATCATTCTTCCGTTGCTCGCGTCACTATGGTGGCGTCAGCAATACGCCTGCTAGACACCAGTGCGTTGCGTCTCGCTCGCGTGCGAGAGGGAAAGAGGAGAGCCACAGGCTCGGCCTCCGTTGCTCGCTTCTTAAGGTGAAACATTGGGGTTTAAGGAAACAAAGGAGACTTGAATGAGTACAAACAAAAGAAGGAAAGATGGGCTAAACGAAAGGGGGAGAGATGTGGGCCAAAAGCAGGAAAATAAATGGGAAGTTGGGTGTAGTATTCGAAAGGGCCGAAAATTCAATGGAAGGATGGGCTGAACACGCCGGCCCATTGGGCCCCATTTTCATTTCATTTCATTCATTTTTTTCAAATTTGCAATTTTTTTTATTTTTACCTTTTTTTTTATAAATTTTTATATTTTTGCAAAATAAATGGATACTTTAAAACATTGAAAAAAAATTCAAGTGTTGACATTCTGGCAAACATAAAGTTAGACATGTTATATATACATAGCTTAGATTGTTTTTCAATATAATTTGTACTAGCACGGCTAGCGAAAACCAATATATTATGTGATTGATTAACTCTAATTATATAGGAAGTAAGGCTTTTCAAAGTAACTAATTTACATCTCAATATGAATATTCAATATTCATAATCATAAGTATAAGGGGATTATGTAGAATGAAAAGCACATAGAATTAGAGAGATCATGAATTTTCACTGTGAATTTACTCCAAGTAGAATATTTTATTCACAGTCTTTTGTGCGAAAAATGTTTTATAATATATAATAATTCACATCGTGCAAGATCCTTCTTCAATTACTGTACTATGGTAACAATTAAACTATTGATTGCACCCGAATTATATGATTCCAATGCATGTCATTCTTGAGTCATGCGGATTGCTAACTAAACTAGGTGCATACAATAGCTTCTTTAAGTATACCGTGTACTTTTCAGAAAAGAAAATAATTACAGCAAAAAACAATGTCAAAATTTTCTTCGCATTGATCGTACCTTTCTTGCTGTGAGAGAATTATATATTTTTCATGCAATTCTCCTCTTTATTGGAGTCGAGCTTGATTGAAAATTATTGCGGTGTTTGTATCATGATCAAGGCATAGCGCAAAACTAATATGGATGCAAAATATTTCTTCGAGCTTTGGAAGAAACTTCTTTCTTGACCAGCTATTATGTCGCGTGGGCTCCACGTGACTCGATCTACTAGCTAACGTGGACCCACGAGTCACAGTCAAGCAATTCGGTGTTCTTAGCTGGCATTGGGCCTGCTAATGAAACATGGGCCGATTCGTGGGAGCACACATCAGTGAGCGGCCCAGATTTGACGCAGATTACTTTTTTCTAACCCCAACTTCCAATATTCCAGGGCAACCCCGATGCCCCTTTTAAAATGCTCTCTCCTTTTCGACAAAAGAGAAAAGAAAAGAAAAGAACAAAATTGCTGTCCTCTCTCACAAGACCTCGCGCAAAAACTTTTTAAGTCTAATATGGGCTTTCCAAATTAAAGAATCCATATTCATGGAAAATGACTCGAATGGTCACGAGCACATTCAGATCGGAATTACTCCCAGACTCAAGAGGCTTCCGAATTATATGCACGAAATTTGAAATTAACTGGATTTTCCAAGAAATGCTTACCTGTATGTCAAAAGGGAAAATTGCGAGACCATATGAAGGACGGGTCAAAGGGGATAACATTGTCATAACTCGGTTGATTCACCTCCCCTTTGCCAGGCCCCTTGGTATCCGTATACTTTGATCCAGCTGTATTCAATTTCAGCATGAGGGGGACGCATAGGAGTTTGGGACCGCAGAAAATCTCGCAAGTGACTTCCTGCTGCTTGCCTTGTAATGTTCGAACGTGTTTCGTAAGGCATTGCTGGCAATTTCTTGGATTGGTGAGGATGGGACGGGGAGTAAAATCGGCAGGAAGAAGTACAAAATATAAGGAACATATGTCTCAATTGGTTCAATAGCTTTTCTAGGTGTTTGATTGGGGGGGGGGGGGGGGGGGGGGAAGTCAATTGCCTGGCGAAAGCGAGATTAAAATGTACGAGTTTTTTTAAAAAAAAAAAAATTAACAATCGTGACAAGATTTTCAAAGGGTACCTTAATTTATTGCGAATTCTAGTCATCCCTGTCAGGATTTATATGGGTAAGGACGTTGGGCGAAATGCGTGGGCGGGTTCCACACTTCATTCATTTTATTAATGAGGGGTGGACTTCTTATTGGAGCTTCTTGCGTTAAATGCCCCGCCCAAAAAATAAAAATAAAGAGAGAGGTAAGAATGCATTATTGCTTGAAGCTCCAGTGGGGTGGTTGTACGTGACCTATAAGGCCGAATTCGCAACAAGAGCATATGACTAAATTAGCAACGCCTAAATTCGCGACGAGAGTGTATGACTCAAAAAAGAAAAAAAAAAAAAAATGCTCATCTTCTCCCAAGGCCTTCCGCAAAACAGAATAAAGCACCCGATACAATAGTCCCCCCTAGAGTTGGCAAAATGAGTCATAAACTCATATTATGACCCATTTTTAGTTAAATGAGTCATATATGGGTTAAGTGAAAGTTGAATATGGGTCAAGTTAAAGTTAAATAGGGGTTAGAGATGGGTCTGAGAAAGTAAAATACAAAAAGAAATATATCTAAATGAGTTATTAGGAAAATCACTTTAAAGTTAAAACCATGGCCTTTTTTAACTTTATAAAAAATCAAAATTATAATTATTTTTTTATATTTCAATTTTTTTCTTTCTTTTTCTTCCTTCCTTAGCCACGGCCGGTAGGGCAATGGCTATTCATCAACAACTGGCAAGGCTCGAGCCTCGCCAGATCTAGCGAGACTCGAGCTCGCCAATGTCGGGCAGGGCCTCGGCCTTGCTAAATCAGCGAGATCGAACCTCGCTCGACATCGGCAAGCTCGATCTTGCCTGTGGCCAGTCACCGGCGATCGCTGACTAAAGAAAAAGAAAAAATAAAAGAGAAAAAGAAAAAATAATTATTAAATAAAAATTATATTTTAAAAAATAAAAAATATTAAAAATTATTTTTGAAAAAATAAAAATAATTAAAATTATATTTAAAAAATAAAAAATTCGATTTTTTAAAAATATTTTAAAAAGAATTATAAAAATTTTCCGTTAAATTTGTATTGCATAAAAATGTTTTAACAATACCTTTTTTTTAAATAAAAAATCATAAAAATGAGTTTTTTTAGGTTTAGTTAAAATTTTTTCATGTTACAGTTTTTAGTTATTCAATGGTATGTTCACTTCAAATAAGAGAAGCATATGCATAGTCTAATTTTTTTTTTAAATATTTCAATTTATAGGTTTTTTAAAACTTTATTTTATTTTATTTACTATTTTTAATTTAATTTGAAGTTTAATCCAATTAGCATATAGTATAAGTGGGTTTTCCTAGAATATTAATAGGTTTTAGCAATACGGGTCGGGTCGGGTGTGGGTCGGGTACATATCGGGTCGAATATGAGTCACTCGATTTACACTATAAGGATATGGGTTAAAACGGGTTAAATGGGTCAAATATGGGTCGACCCATTTTCAACCCAACCCATATCTGATCCGACCCACCTATTTGCCACCCCTAGTCCCCCCAATGGCAAACCTCCCCGCCATTCCACTCGTTGCGAATGACAAACCGCCGTCACCCTCACCAGTTCCAGCGCCGCTGCCCCCTGACGAGCACAAGACGATCGTTGGCCACGGTATCGTATTTGCCGTCCCCATTCTTCTCGGCTTCCTCATGTTCATCTTCCTGGCAATACTTGCTGTAATGTCGCTAGAGTTCAAGCTTGACCTGGGCTCTTCACTTTTGTCCCCCAACATCTCCACCTCCCACATCACCGCCCGATGGAACATCGCTCTTTCTGTCAAGAATACCAGTAAGCTCATCGCCGTCGAGTACACCCACATGAAGCTCCTCTTGAGCTTCGGCGGCGAACTCAGTTGCTCTCGTCCCTCCCGCATTCCAACCTTCACTCAGGGCCCCCGCAACTTGACAACAGTGCAAGCCCAGGCCTCGTCAATGCTGTCGATCGTCAATGACTTGAGCATTAAGGGCCTGGTGCGCTCTTTGCAGGGCGGGATGGTGACCATCGACGTGGTGGTGAAAGCCAAGCGGAGGCTGCACTTGGGCCTATGGCTGTGGGTGCCCGTGTTCGACGTGTACTTCTCGTGCACGGACGTCACCTTTACGGCTCCGAACAACAGCGAGGACGGCAGTGATTGGATGGTCCTCGGTGGCACCCTACACTACGAGCTTGACATCTTCACTCTACTCTGGTAAGAAAGATCATGGAAAAGTTACATAGCAAGAACCAAATTCATGTAAAGAATGCAATTAAGTCTGATTTTTTTTTACTTAATTTAGGACTCAATTGGGCCTTTGGTAAACTTTTAGGACTCCATGTCATTATTTAGGCCTTGTGGTGCAATTTTCCTGGAAAGTAACTGTTACTGCTTGGTTTCGATGAAGAATAACATGGATTTGCTGTGGTGCTGATGTATTTGGCTCGTTCCTTTGGGAACATGTTTTTCTTTCACGTGCTCGAAGTAGTCTAAGATATATAGCCTGTGATGCTATGTATCATGTTATTGTCTATCTAGCGAGCTGATCCTTCCCTCTGCCATATACACACGTCCCATGGAATAATACATCTTTTCCTTTGACATTACAGAGGATGGAGGTAATTGGGAGATCGACAAGCAGATGCAGTATGGCGTGGCTTTATGTTATAATTATTCTTTGTTTCTCTTCTAGTTTGTGCTCTTATCGCTTCAGTGAGTCTGATCGTACGTATGTGATTCATGTAGCTCTTGCTTGAAAAGCTTGCTCAGCCGTGATCTTTTGATATTACTTCTGACTCCTTAATTTGGCTGAGATCAACGGCTGGATCTGAGTGACTTTGTGTCGATGAACAAGTGAGTTTTGATGTTATCGGCTTTTCTCGTGCATGATGATTCATCTGGCAAACATAAAGTGAGACATGTTATATGTACATAACTTAGATTGTTTCTCAATCCAATTTGTACTAGCATGACAAGTAGAATTGATATTTTATATGGTTGATTAACTCTAATTATATGAGATGTCAAACTTTTCAAAGTAACTAAACTTACATATCCGTGCGAACATTCAATATTCATAAAGGGATGGCCATAAGATGAAAAGCACATAGGATTAGAGAGATCAAGAAATCAACACAATTTGACAACATTAGTGAGGATGCCGATGAAATTAAGGGAGATTTACAGCCCAAATGTACTCCACATGCTGTGCTAACTGAATCGGGTGCACGCAATAACTTCCAGTTATACCCACAGCCGTATGCCTTTTACAAAAGAAAACAATTACGGTAAAAATTAATGTCACATTTACTTCGCATTGATTGCAGGTTCCTCGTCGCTAGAGGATGCGGTTCTTCTTATTTGCGTCGCGCCTTATCAAAATTTATCAGGGAGATTTCTATCGTTATCAAGGCAGAACTAATACGGATACAAAATGTGCGCTTGTACTCGAATTTTAAGGATTTGGCATTACCAAAATGTATACGAGCTTTCGAAGAAATTTCTTTCCTGACCAGCTATTGCGTGGGTTCCAAGCAAATCACGTCTCTCTCTCTCTCTCTCCGCGTGGACCAAGCGAAGCTGGCTCCTTCTCTCTCTCTCTCTCTCTCTCTCTCTCTCTCTCTCTCTCTCTCTATCGCTCGCTTGTACAGATTCTCTTCACTAGGCAAGCTTCCAATCGCCAGGCCATAGAGAAACCCTAGCTCTCTCTTTGTTCTGCTGCTGCGTTCGGACCGCTTTGAGGTTTATCTTTCGCGCTCCTTTGCCGAGCTTGACGTTGGTATGGTCCTGTACTCGGAACATGTTTCGGAAACCATACAAACGGCAGTGGTTATGACATTGGTTTAGGAGGGTGGCGAGAGTTTCCCCTAAGAAACAAGCAAATGCTAGTGCGATTGAAGATTCATCAACATCCAGCGAGTTTCGAGTTTCGCTGTCTCTTAAGGACTTGGAAGAAGAAGAAAAAGAAGTATGGACATTATCATCCACTTGTTTTCAGATTCCTCTTCTGGCTCCTGAGATCAGATGGGAGACGCCTGCATCATATCTGGATAGCTGGTCCCAAACTTCATTATTTTTAACGAAATTATATGATCAGCTTGTATACGTGTTTTGGACATTCAGGTGCAAAGATGTGGTGAGGACATGTCCACTTTGATAATCACGCATGTGATGGCACACACAAGAACCCTCTTCCAATGTTGGCCACCGCCATGCCTTCTCCACCGCCTCTGCCGCCGCTTCCACGCTGTTGTCCGGCTCCTCGAGCTCACAGCCATGGCCATGTTGCAACACGTCCGCCACCAGCATGGCTAGTCTTCACAAACTTTGTATTCTTATTACATACACTCTTGAAAACTATACGCAAACTGATCAATTGGCGGTCTTCCTTTTTTTCGATAATTCGAGGGCATGGGGTGGAGATTTGATTATCTGAAGACCTATGAAATACCTTGTAAATCCTATGAATCGATTCAGTTGAGACATTTGACCTATAGGAATGACCTTGATCTAAAACAATTTGCATATAGTTGGTTGGATTCGAACCTTCAGGGAAAAGTGCTAAAAAAAGTCATAAACTTTTTATATTTGTGCCAATTTAGTTCTAAACCTTTTGCATTTTGGCCGGAAAGGATTAAATTGGCACAATGTAAAAAGGTTTAGGACTTAATTGGCACTAGAAAAAAGGTTTAAGACTTAATTGGCACAAATGCAAAAAGTTTAGGACTTTTTTAGCACTTTTCTCGGACCTTCGCTTCCAGAACTAGGCATACTTCTGCGCTAATCAACTCCTGTAATCTAGAGGTTATCATGAGCATACCATCGAAGGTTTTGGAGTTTATTTTCCAATAATTTATATTGTGTAAAGTTCATCATGAAGTTAGACCCCATCTTTTCGCCTGATACCACATGCTTTTGTGCTTGATTGGAGATGTTATCTGTGTAAGATGGTATGATCCGATGTAGATATGCTTTTTGTAATCCAAGATGATTTTTTAGAACAGTCTATTTATTCTCCAAATCATCATGTAAGATTTCATATGGTCATACTTGAACGATATGCTAGAATATATGACATTGGTCTGCGGATTTTTTTTTTTTGTCAGGTCATCGGCAAATAATTAAGTAACATCTACCAGATGCGGCTTCCACTTCTGACCCAATATTTTTTTTTCCCTTATAAAATAGGACCACATTTAACTTGGGTATCAATTCAGTCGTTAATCAAGTTTGGCTATTGTTAATTTTCCGCCCAGTGATATCATTAAAGATTCGAAGTGTCATTCCACTTGTACCTGATGACTCATGAATATCGTTGTTGGAGCCACGATTGGAATATGGATATTTTCAAATCGAGCAAGGGGAGGAACGTGAGCATTCGAGTTTGTATTTTGGTGAAAATATTGAAATGGACTAAAGAAATGACTTACCCAGGGCAAACATGGTACAAATGAGCAATTCGCTGGACCCAAGCATGTCCAAATCCTGAAAAAAATGAAACCTTGAATTAGGGGAGGCTCTCGGATTATGTGTGGTCCTTCCATGTCAACTCAATTGTGAATCACCAAGTATATGTGGAGTGACGTGTCGCACAGCATCATCAGACAAAAGCTCGATGGGAGTCAGATTTGGATGCCAATTGAAAGTTTGTGTTTTTTTTTTTTTTATGAGACAAATGAAAGTTTAGATCAGAATTTAGATCCAAATTAAAATTGGTGCTTTTTAAGGGAATTAGGCTTAATAATATCCATTTGAGGTGAAAAGTGTGATTATTTATTTATTTATTGCTTGCAAAAAGAGAAACGAAGAAAAAGATAAGCTTAAATATCTCAATTAATGCATGAGTTCTTGGATGGGGAAAAATAAATCATTAGATGTGCTTAGATCATAAAACAATTACTCCATTAAAAAATGCGGGGTGATGATCAACTAGGATAGACTAAAGCAGGCAGAACTATGATGAGATGCGGGGAAACACCGGTTTTCCTCGTTGGGCTTAAGAAGCAGAGCAGCATCAAGGATGGCCTTGCTTCACTGTTTAACATATTCAAAGTTTGGGAGGGATAGACCCCGTTAATACATTTGAAGAATCTCTATCATTCTTTTTTATTGTCTAGAGTGCTTTTTTTTTTTTAAATATATAAAACAAATTCATTACACCTTATTAAATTCCCCGGGATCAGGACATTGGGTCCTTGTTCTCATTGGACGTCTCAATGAGGACGTCTCATTGACGTCTCATTTTGACCGAAGGTCATGACCTGCCAGCTAAATAATCCGTTCGTCTAACAGCGCCCAATAGCGCCCAGACAAGGGAACCTATTTTCGCCTCGTCCTCTTTGCAGATGAAAATACGGTTATACCCCCAAGTGACTGTCCATGAATGACAGAATTTTTCGTCAACATAAAAAAAATACAATTGATAAGAATTTAATATTAATACGAACCTTGACGCCGACGGACGACAAAGGTAAGGTAAGGGACGGAACCAATGCTGTGCGGAAAGATGCAACCAGGAAACCTCTTCCCCGTGCAAAGGCCTAATAAAAGGATACGGCAGCTTCCTCGTAATGGTAGAAAGAGGAATTTGACGAATGAGACGTCCGACGTCCTCATGCGCGAATGAGAGAGGACGTCTCATTATGGGGACGTCTCTCATTCGCAAATGGGGACGTCTCATATGAGGACGTCTCTCGTTCAATGAGACGTCCTCTTTTGAGACGTCCTCATTTGACGAGGACCCTTTTCTTGCGTGATTCTCCTCTTTCAAATTCCCGTCCCCTAACACAACTTTACCCAGAAATACTCAGAAAAACCTGCACACAACACAAAAATTCCAAATGATCTCCCCCCACCCCGTCTCGCCCCATTCTATCGGTGATCCAGCGTCACCGTCACCAGGGCCACGACAGTCCAATCCGGCTTCACCATCACCCAGGCCGCCACGGTCCGATCCAGAGTCACCGTTACCAGGGCCACCACAGTCCGATCCAGCGTCACCCTTGCCAGGGCTGCTACAGTCCGACCGGTGCAAGCTCATCATCAGCCGCTGTATTGAGTATGCCATAGCCACTATTCTCAGCCTCCTCATGGTCATCTTCCTGGCCATACCAGCCCTAATGCCCCCAGAGTTCTGGCTCGACCCGGGCTCTTCCCTTTCGTCCCTCAACATCTCCACCACCTACGTCACCGTCCGATGGAACATTGCTCTCTCCATCAAGAACCCCAGTAAACTCATAGCCGTCAAGTACCCTCACATGAAGCTCCTCTTGAATTTTAACAGCCAACTCGCTCTCTCTCGTCCCTCCCTCATTCCCGCCTTCACTCAAGGCCCTGACAACGTGACCACAGTCCGAGCCGAGGCCCTCTCAATGATTGTGATGGTCAACGACTTCGGGGTGAAGGGCCTGGTGAGCTCGTTGAAGGGTGGGGAGGTGACCATCGACGTGGTGGCGAAATCCAAGCGGAGGCTGCACTTGGGTCCGTGGTGGGTGCCTGTGTTAGATGCGTACGTCTCGTGCATGGGCGTGACCTTCACTGCTCCGACCAACAGCACAGGTGACGGCGATTGGATGATCCTCACAGGCAGCTCAAGCTGCACGGCCAGCATCATCACTCTGCTTTGGTAAGAAACTTTTTTTTCAAGTTCCTACTTAGGTTTGCATTATTATCGTCGTCTCGGTTGTTTGTTCACCAATGAAGCTGATGAACAAAATGAAACAAAAGAGAAGCTACCGATCCTTAATATCATCGCCTTCTTGGCACCGTCACCACCCAGCCGTGCTGGTAATGACTAGTTGAGATGGTGGTACTTCCCTTCGTACCGGTCTAGAACGACATGGCCCCGACCAGGCTTGCGGCCTGGCATGGCTGGAGGAACAAATAATGAGCAGCAACTTGAAAAATGTTGCTGTCAGTTTTCATAGTTAACTATCAATCTAGGGCCTTGTTGCGTCAATGTTTTCTTTTTTTTGCCCTTCCCACATCTGAAAGAAGCACAAATGAGTTGGTTCATTCGCCTTGAAATAAGAAAAGGACATATGCAACTCATTTAAAGTTTGATCTTTCCTTCTGCGAAATAAATGTCTTACGAGCTGAATTTTCCTTTGACATTGCAGAGGATCAAGGTGCTGCACAGGAGTTCGACAAGCAGATGCAATATTTGTCTTTCGATCGGAAATGAGTAGACAAGCTGATGCAATACGGCGTGCCCTAGCAATATATCTTTGTGTCTTCCACTTGTAGTTTTTCTCTTTTGTATCCTTCTATTGGAATATAATCCAAAGAAAACACAATGTTTGTTGTAATCATAATATCAATGTAATGGAGGTGAGGTACGGATATTCGAATTTCCTTAAGGCGATTAGTTCTTGCCAATGGTGCTCTGCAGATTCATGAACTATGCCTCCCAAGATATAACACCTTGAACCTATTTGGATTAGCACTATGCAAACAGAAGTCAGTCGAACCGTTCAATTGAATTAGCATACCCAGAAAAATCAAAAGAGTAGAAAAGTATATCAAAGCCCTTTTGGAATCGAGTTGGAAAAACAAAAACTCTAATGAAGCTTTATACTCCTATCAATTTATATAGCTTTTCTAGTTCATGTACTGAAGAGATACATGAATAAAATAGACGTATGTATCAAAAATTCATGAATCGAGAGATACGTGAATCCAAGAGATTCATGAATCCAGAGACACGTGAATTCAAGAGATTCATGAACTCAATAAATACATAAACTAAAATATACATAAATCTACATAAATCTAGGAAATTCATGAATTCAATAGATACGTGAATTAAAAAGACGTATCATAATTTATTGGCTTTCGTTGATCCATTAACCATAATTATAACACCTTCTACTAGCAGATTGTTTAAAAAGATCAGCTATGTTTGAAGCTGAAAAGGGTATTGCTTTCAGCGAGCCCGATCTTACACGCGCATGATAATAGTATGATACATGTAGCTCTTGCTTACAGCTTGCTCAGCTGCGGTCTTTTGTTATAAATCTCGACTCATTGAATTGACTGAGATCGACGGCCGTGTCGTGTTGCAATGCGTTGATGAGCATCGGTAGCTGGTTTCTTGATGAAAGCGTAGGGTTTGATGTCGTTGGAGGCTTTCGGCACTCCACCAAAAGTGAACCCAACCAAAAAATGCATTTTGGTTTTTGGTTTCGTTAGTGGAAAAATAACCCTTTTTTTCTTCTGGTTTGAGTCATTTCAATTTGATTTGGTCAATCGAGCCGAATTAAATTTCTCAACAAAAACTGAATGCCGATCTTAAATTTCTCCTCTATCTCATCCATTATTTAGTTTGGTCCAGTAATGAGGCAAAAAATGGAAAACCCAAAAACCGAATTAGGTCCACATTGGTTCACATTGGGTTCAGTTCAGCTGCTCACTCTATCTTTTTTTTTTTTTTTCTTTTTTGGTGAAAGGTAATCATAATAAGCTATAACCAATATTTACAACAAAAACGGCACCAAAACATACACTTATAATGAACAGAAACATAATGAGTGGAAGGATGCCGAAAGAAGAAGAAGAGGGAAGCTAACAAGGCACAAAATGTCCCTCTCTGGTCGATAAAATTTTGTGACTTCCCAAGACGAGTCGCCGACCCTTTCGTTTTATTACATATGCGGAAGCGAATAATAAATCCCCTTACAGTAACTATCTCAGGCTAGAAAAGCAGGACAATAAATTCACAAACAAACATGCCCTTATATTCACATAGAGTCATGTATAAGGTCTATGACCAAAAGGCTACAAAGGACCATCTTTCAAAAAAGAAGCGGTCCTAATTGACCTACACCTTAGATCACCCCCTCTCTAGTCCAAGTCATCCACGACCATCTTATAACAACCCTAAAAATTGTTATACAATAACCAGTGAGACAATATCTTAGCAAGTCCATGCTCTAAACCCCAATTAGGAGGGAAATACATCAAGAAGAGTCTTAATCACACAATCACACAATCAAGGAGACTTACCTCATCTTAAATCCACCCTACAGGTCAGTACAGTTTATATCTTAAACAGCATGAAAGCATGAGCAACAAATAAGCTCCAACAACTAGAACGCCACACTCAATTCTTAAACCAGTACAAAGGTCCTGATTATAGGGCCAAATCGTTATGATACGTCCAATTCCATTCAACACAATTTTGTCCCATAATCCGACACATTCAACTCAATTATTTGTGCGTTCCTAGTTTTGATCTTGGCATATAGCATGGCCTACTTTCTGTTCAGCGGTCTTCTGGCATTGCCAGGCATTGTCTCATCCCATTGAGCACGGCTCATCACTATGTTGACAACTTTCCCGAATGAGCATAGGGACTAGAATTTACTGTGATCAGCTTCACGTTGTCAATGGGTATCCCAAATAGGGATAATGTCCGGATTAACAGCCTGGGACAATTTCTCTTAGCACATGATTACTCAAATATGACACAGAGCACCATGCATTGCATTCAAATGCTTCAATTAAAATGGTGAACCTGTACTTTTTCTTCGTATTAGAAATATTTTGTAAATTAGTCATGTGTGGGTACAGTTAACTTGACCCAAAGAAATTGGCATCTTTCCAATTTAAAATCTCACTATTTTATATAGCATTAAAAAATATTTTCGATATCAAAATCCGACATCCGAGATTTTCTGAATAAATATTAGAAACTCACAAATTTTGGAGTTAAATGCCAAAAATCCAATCAGCACTCAATTTGTAGAAATTAACACTAAATGGCAGAAATTAATCACACCATTGCAATCAGCACGAAATTCCGATCACCGGCTATCTCGGCCTAATTTCGGGAAAAATAATTAATAATTAAATAATTTCTAAAATTAATTAAATAATTCAATTTAATTTCTAAAAAATATTATCTTAGGCTAAAATCACTAAATTAAATACTGATACGGACCCGAAAAATTCTCGAAACCTTCTAGATAAATAGTACAATTTATCTAGGCTTCACTTAATCTAATTTAACCATCTAACATGCATAATTGCATAATTAAATCACTAAATTAGTCTAAATAACCACCTAATTCCTAATTAATTAAATCTAAACACCCATTAAACGTCATTAGCCTACTAAGAAGAGTTTAATGCATAAACTCATCGGTTTATTTCAGAAACCGATTCATCGCAATGACAGTGCGACGGTGGCTGAAATCTAAATTTTCAGCGGCGTTGATGGACACTTGGGCCAGGCTTGGAATTGGCCCAACAAATCTCAGCCCAAACTGAGGTTTGTTGCTGAATTGGGCTAGGCTTGATCTTGGGCTTGGGCTTGTTTCGCCGGCCTCAAGTGGACTTAATCAATGGGCTAAATTCATTGGTTTCAAAACTGGGCTGCTGAAGATGGGCTTCGCTGGATTGGAACGCTCACGTGGGCTGAACCGAGGCTGCTGGGTTGATGGGCCGAGCTGGGAGCTTAGGCCGACGTTCAATGGAAGACAGCAATCAACTTCGAGCAGCTTGCTCTCATCAAGCTAGGGAAGACTGAGGAAATGCTGACCAAAGCGAAGAAGTTGGGGATGTGAAGCAGCTTCGGTTGCTGCTTGATTGCGTGGATGGCTGCAAGCGACAAAGCAGAAGCGGGTTCACACGAACTGCCGGATCAACGCCACCTAGAGGAGAATTTGTGGCTAAGGGCGGCTGTGTCGAGGAGTAGTGGACACGAATGAACAGGCATCAAAGAGAGAGAAGTAGCGTCAACGGTTGAAGCTGCAGTGAAATTGGACGCTGGTTTTGGTGGAAATTTGGGGCTGCTTCAGTCAACTAAAACCTAACGGTTGACTTGAGGAAACAAAAGGTGGTGGGGAGCAGGCGTCGAAGGTAGAAGGAATTTAATGAGGAAAAATGAAAGAGATGCAGCGGAAAAAAATGAAAATGAAAGCAGAACCGAAGGGCTGTTCGTGTATTCGAAGAAAGAGAGAGAGATCAAGGCGATGGAGAAGGGAGATATCGACGGGAGGGCTAGCTGTTTTGCTTGACTAAGAGATTGGATCAAAAGCAAGGGTTAAAATCCAACACTTAGCCCAATCCATCAATGCTTGGTCCCCTTAGTCTTCATATATATCTCAATGTTTCCCTATATTACTTTCTTGCTTAAATATCACAAAATAATCCAATTTTGGTGTCAAAATTCCATCCCCAAGTATAGATCCGAATTTCACACAACCTTGGCTTCAATTTCACCCTTAAATTCTCCAATTCGAAGTCCTATTTTGAAGAAGAAAAAGTCCCCATAAATTCTATAAATTCCCATAAGCACATAGCCCGGCTTGAAAGTCCAAATTTCCTTCAAATGAGCCCATTCGAATTTCCACTAATTTTTCGCAACGTTCGAATCGATTTTCCGTAAAAATCTTAGAATCTCCAAAAATTCTTCGAAAGATGAGTCGACGTTCCCAAAATAGATCGTGACACTACATAACTTTTAATTTTTGAAATTGGGTTCAAATTCCGGCTTAATTTCAATCCGACATGCTTTTAGCATGACCTAGTTTACTAGGTAACTTTTAGGAATTTTTTGGTGCAATTGACCCGTGATCGATTTATCTCGAGTCGCAATATACATCTTCGACTCATTGGCAACTTTCGGTTGTCATGAAAATCTCGAGGTTTTAATTACGGGCACCGGGTACCAAAATGATAAAAAAAATCAGTCTAGTGCTGATCGACGAGTATTTTGCAATAAGACGGAATCACCCACATTCTGATCACATATCTCAGTCAAATCGATCTATCTCCGGTCTCTGATCAATTTTTTACAGTGCCGTAATGACCTTGTAGACCAACATGGTCAAGCAATCGATTCTTAATCGAATTCTCATGTCCAGTGCATTTAGATTCCTTAATTACTTCCCCAGATAGTCTAGTTATCTCGTGAGTGATTAGCTCAGAGAATAGCACTATCGGTACATCAACAAAAGACCCGATTTAATTAATCGAAGACAAATTCTAAAAATTCAAACTATCACACAAAACGCGATTAAGCCGCACAACTACGGCCACATCCAAAAGACGAACCAAACAAAAGAAGGTGACCGGCCGACCAAACAATGGCAACCCAAGCTAAAAACCAAACAAAACGTCATTGCCCAAGCATAAAGGATGAGACAACTGGCAGGAATCAAGGCTAGCATCGAAACATTAAGAATGCGAAGCACAGCAGTGAACCCTCCTGCACCACCACTCCAATCTGGAAATACTACGGATGCGCCGGAGTAGAAGAGAAGATGCAAGGGTCTATCCCCTAGCTATGTTGAAGTCTCCTGTTTCTTGGGTTATCTTCAACATTCAAGAAGGTTAAAACCTTATCCTTAACCACTTTAATAAGGTGGTTCTTTATGATCGAAAGCGTGAAGGTATAGTTCCTAAAGAAAATCTAATTCATAAATTTCCAAATAAAGTGGCAAAGAGCCTCAAAAGAGAACCAGGCGATAGAGTGATAGAAGTCCTTATTGAATAAGAACTTTATAGCCCAACAAAGGTTGTCAGCCCAAGTCTCATTCCTCCAAGGGAGGTTGCATCTGGCGGCCCAAGAGAAGGCACAACTAGCCGTAATGCTACAATGAAAAATAGATGATCAATAAAATCCGAAGTTACTTTACAAAAAGGGCACACCGCATCCCCAATCCTATCATGTGATAAGAGTAAGGCCTACGGAGGAAAACGATTCCTTGTTATAAGCCAAAGAATGAACTGATATCTTGGAGCTATAGCATTGTTCCATATCAATGAAGCCCAAATGACTTGAGGCTTCTTTTTTTGATGAGGTGCCAAGCCAAAGCAACTGAGAATAAACCAAATGTGTTTCCTTGCCTAATAAAACGATCTGGAGCCTGCATTAGAAAGGGAAGGGGATGTTCCTAAGAATGTAAAACTTCTCGCATGGTCTGACCAGCAGGTGAAAAAATATCAACCACCGTCGTATGCCTAGAAAGGCCATATATGTAAGTGAAAGAGTCAGAAAACATCAAGTTAAGGGGGCCTCTCGGGTGCCAGTAGTCAAACCAAAAGGAAACGGAGTAGCTATCTCCTAACTTCCAGAAAAAAAGATAACCAAAAATCATTCCTAAGGTGGAGGATTCGCTTCCATGCCCAATAACAATAGGTGGGTTGCTTAAACACCCAAAAGCTCTTCCTTTAAAGGAAATTCGAGTGGATTCACCTACACCACAAGGATTCCTTGTCTGTAAACAAGATCCATATGTGTTTCAACATCGCTGCCTTGTTACAATCCTTCAAACTATGGATGCCTAGCCCTCATTCCTCCTTTGAAAGGCAAACATCATCTCAGGATACCTTGGCACCACCCCTCCCTAGGCCAGGGCCCTTCTAGAGAAACTGTCTCAAGATCTGTTTAATACGATCCAACACTGCCGCAGGGATGATAAAGACACTAGCCCAATAAGCTTGGATTGCATGAAGAACTGACTTTATAAGCCGAAGACGTCCAGCAAAAGAAAGGAAATGCTGAGTCCAAGACTGGAGTATTGTAGTTATGTGATCCACAAAGGAAATGTAATCTGCCTTGCCGAGCCAAGAGAAGATAATAAGAACTCCTAGGTACCACACCGGCAAAGACCCCTCCTGAAAACCAAATACTAGAAGAATCTCTCTGCGCAAATCAACCAATCCTCCAGCAAGAAATATATCACTTTTATTAGAATTAGGCTTGAGTCCACTCCAAGAAGAGGAGGTATCCAACCTCTCCTTTAAGAGTGAAATGGAAACCAAGTTAGCTTCGCAAAACATAAAAACGTTGTCTGCAAAGAAGAGATGTGAAAGACTCAAAGCCTTGCATCTCCAAAAGAACTTGAAGCTTGGTTGCCTAGTGCGAACACTAAGGATCTCATAAAAAAAAAATTTCATGATTAAGATAAAAATGTAAGGAGAGATCGGATCCCCCTATTGAAGACCTCGGCCACTAGGGAAGAAACCATGAAGTTCTTCATTCAACGAAATGGAAAACTTATGAGTGCGAACACATACCATAATGATCCGGGAAATCGAAGGCATGAAGAACCAGCTCCATAAAATCCCAGTCTACTGTGTCATAAGCTTTCTGAAAGTCCATCTTAACTGCACACTTGGGCACATAAGGATCGAGATGGAAGCCAACAAATAACTCATTGGCAATAAGAATCTTGTCTCTAATTCTTTTGCCTTTGACGAAAGCATTTTGATAAGGGCTGATAATATCATTAAGGACTACAGTAAGTTGATTAGCCAAAAGCTTCGTAATACATTTGTAAATAGTATTGTAGCAGACAATAGGCATGTAATCATTAATAGACATTGCATTAGGAACTTTCGGGATCATTACTAGGATGGTATTATTGATTTCCTTGCGAAGTCTCCCCGTTGTTAGGAAATCCTTAATTGTTTTAGTGACCAAAGGTCTAACTATCTCCCAATCATGCTTGAAAAAATCGACACCAAAACTGTATGGTCTTGGAGCCTTCCCTCGAGCAAGGGAGAACACAATATCCTGAATCTCTGAACCAGAGAAAAGACAAGATAGAGAACTGACCCATTCCTCATTGAGAGGGTATCGTATAACCTCCCGAAGATCTAGTAATGAGGGGTTGGAAGACAGGGGGACATGGTGCTAAAAGCTCTTGGAAATGAGAAACGAATGTATGATGGACCAAGCTTGGATATGAGATAATAGAACTAGTAGAATCCATAACAGAGAGAATCATGTTCTCAGCTGTCTCCTAATAATATAATGATGAAAGAATTTGGTATTTCAGTCACCTTTCTTGAGCCACCTGATCCTGGATTTCTGTTTGAAGAATGACTCCTCTTGATTCGTCAAATCCAGAAACGTCCTACGATGCATCTTCTCCAAGTCTACAAGAAGCTCACTAGTAGGATCCTGCTGCAAATCAACCTGGGTGGATAACAAAGCATCTCTCGCAACATTAACCCTCTCAAAGATATTAGAGAAAGATTCTCTATTAAGTTGCTTTAAATAGCCTTTGAGGGCCTTCAGCTTACTCACCAATCTGTACATAGGAACCCCTTTAGTTAGACTCTCCTAGACTTTAGACACAATGCTATGGAAAGATGGGTGTTTAGTCTAGAAGTCAAAAAACTTAAAAGGTTTCCTTGAGACCACCGGCTGCAAAACCCTAACCACCATAGGAGAGTGGTCAGAGATACTAGGTGCAAGGAAAGATGCTTACGAATAAAGGAAGTGAAGACTCCATTTAGCATTCACAAGAACTCGATCAATTTTCCTAGCATTGCGATTAACCCCCAAGGAAGTAAACAAAATGAACCAAAAGATAACATATCTCAAGTCCTCTTATTCAACTTGGGTCAAACAAAGTTGAAAACATCAAAGTAAGGAAGCCAATTGTTAGAGCTACCAATCCGATCAGAGGGATCCTTGATAGCATTGAAATCTCTGGCTACTAGCCAAGCAACATCTCGGCATAAAATATTTATTTGAATAAGGTCCGCCCATAATGGCATTTCAGCTAAAAAAGTATGTTCATCATAAACCATCAAGACACAACAGGAGATATCGGACATGATAAATTTTAAACTACCATGAATTGCTTGGCTATTGGATGAAAGCACTTCAAAATCCACCAAAAAAGGGTTTCAGCCAACCCAGATCCTACCCCTATAAGAGAACTCATAATTGGCCACCCAATTTCAGCTTGATAATAGTCTGGCAGATATAGAGTCAAAAAGAGAATCCGAAATTTTGGTTTCCGACAAACCAATTGGACAAAACCCATTAGAAGATACCAGGTTCCTAACTTTTGCTTGTCTTAGGGGATCATGGAGACTTCTGACGTTCCATATACCAATATTCGTATGTGCATGTGTCTATATATATATATATATATATATATATATATATATATATATATGTAATTGAAAATAAGAGGAGCAGGTGGAGGAGCAGAGGGCCTACCTCCGCCTACTTGGCTTTCGTCGTGAGGCCACCGAAGCAACTGAGGTAGTGACAGGAGGAGGGGTCGGGTCAAGGGCCGTGAGTTTCTCTTTGATGGTCTCAACCTTCCTTGAAGAGGTAGGAGCCTTCAAGGACGAGATAGGTGAGAGCAAATCATCGTCTAAGCTAAAGTAGCTATCTGAAAGCATGGAATCCCTACCAGCATTATGATCAAAATTGGAGGCTACGGTCTGGTCTTTATCCTCCTCAAGGGAGGAGGAAAGAACCTCTAGCAGTGAACTAGGTCTCTTCACCAAAGGGTTAGGAGGGGATGTTGGCTTTGAACACGTGCGCTCCTTAACGACTTCCGAATTGTGGACAAGGGAAGAGGTTGGTTTGTAGCAGGGCCTTTGAGCTTCATCAAGTTGCCCGTCTCAGCAGGAGGAGGCGGCTGGGTTGAAGGACGATCCTTCAATTGTAAAGGCTTCTTCTTTTTCCCTATCACCAAGTTCCAGCTAAGTTGTGAAGCCTGCGAATTCTCCACCACAACTGGAGCCGAAATGGGAGCCGAGTAGGGGCGAGCAGGTCTGAGGCAGCTTGATCTAGAGCCTCCCCTTTACCTGTATTGGCCACAGCAGTAGTAACCTCACACCTATGCCCGAAGGTGCCACAAGACAGACATTCAGCTGGCTTCCGTTCAATTGAAATTGAGCATGAGACTCCGTTCAAAACTACATCAACAGTAGATCATCTAGGTTGATTGGCATAAATTTCACCACAAACTCTTGCAAAGGAAAGCACCTTCATATGCTCCGTGTATTGGTCAACATAGAGGTTTCCCAATGGCACTATCTATGCCTCCAATAATCGAAGCCGACCACAGATCAAGAGGGAGGTTATTCAACCTAATCCAGACTGAAATGGTGGTTTGCTTGTCATTATCAAGTCCATAAGTGGCTTCAATTGCTACAAAACGAGAGGAATCCTCGCCACCATGATGAGTCCATCTTTTAGGATTTTACGCCAAAACATCAAGTCCAGAATATGGAAGAGGAAGAAGCCTTGATTGTCCGCCATCACCTCTACAAGCTTGGAGCCCCAAGTTCGCATCAAAGTTTGTTCCGTTAGTTTGAAGGGAAGCTTCTTTCCCACATAGTAACCAATAAGGCATTCATGTCATTTGGGATCAAAAGCCTTCAAGACTTCCTTCGCAAGGTGAACAATTGATTTGCCATCCATAAAAGTAGGCAGGGAGTAAGCAAAATCGTATCCTTTTGCTGCTAGCTTCGTAACATTGGCCAACGTTCGGGTGGGAGAATGTTTTGGATCCTTTGTTTGCTTGGTAGAACCACTCGGTTGCTTGGAAGAGGCCCAAACGCGGCTCCTACCCCTAGAGCGACCCGAACATGAGGGGGCCCTATGGGCACTTGTTGTTTGCCAAAATGAACTGCCGAGCCAGCCTTGGAAGGGTTGGACTGAGCTGGAGCAAAAGTGTTATGGCCTAAAGAGGTGCCTGCAACAACTTGGGCCTCTTGGGAAGTACCAACCAGACCCGTCATGGCGTAGGAATTAACTCAAACACCTGGTATGCAGCCTATTCACTACCACAAAGAGCCATTGACGAAGAAGAATAGCTTACTAGGGAGGAGCTCAGCAGCACCAAGGACAAGAATGAGTGTCGTTTCAGCTTGAAAAATGGCTTAGCAGTTGCAACCGAGAGCAAACTAGTAGGCCGAGTACGACCATACAGAGCAGAAATGCACTGAAGAAGCAAATCGAGCAGAAACGCACTAGAGACGCAAGAAGGTAAAACCCGCGATTGGAAATCTAAAGATGTAAGGTCCAAAGCAAGGAAAAGCTTCAATAAACTCCAACTATAAGAAGCTAAGCCCCCTTCGAACTAGTAGAGAACTAGTCGAGTAGCAAAACCACCACATTGAGCAGAAATGCACCAGAGAAAAAGACCAGTTAAATCTTCTAGGGATAGTGAGATCTCAAGCTGTAGACCAACCCAGACAAATCTGTTTAATGGAAAGGAAGATGATGGTAAGAGGGAACCTACCCTCCAAATTTCAGCCAAATCGAATGGCTAGATCTCTAGGAATGAGCAACAAACCAGGCGGATGAACATGGTGAAAAAGAGGTTCTTTCGCCTGGTTCTATCTCTTGTTTTGTCTCTGCTGAATTTACTTTTTGCTCACTTTATCTGTTCGGATGTTTTAAAAACCCAAACCAAACTGACTTGTTGAGGCCTTAATAATCCGTAAGAAAACTATTTAACTTAATTCGAATCACGAGCCCATCGATGAGATATGGGTCAATTTCGTGGAGGCTCAAACGAAAGGGTGACATAAACTTCACACACGGGACAAGAGAAAGATTGCCTGCGGCGCCAACACACAGCAACCCGACCTCATCTCTCTCTCTCTCTCTCTCTCTCTCTACGCATAAACCGAGCGAATGTCACGGGTCGATCGATCTAACGTTCCCTTACCCATGCGGCCTTAGGATTTCTCCCAAGCAGCCTTTCTCACACTTAACTCACAAGGATCTTTTAGAGAGAAAAGCTCTGAATTGTATTACTTATGAATGAGATGAGTACAATGAGAGGGAGGAGACCCCTATATATACAAATATAAGGCAAACCGTATCCGTAGATCTCTCTTTGATTTAACGGTGGAGATCGCATCTCCCCAACTATCAACTACCTGCATTTATTATATACGAATACAATTACTGTATCGCCCGCCCCCAGAAGTATTCTAGAAGACTCGAGAAAACTCTAGAACTTCGGGATACAAGTCGAGAGTCGCTTGATCCACGGATGTGTCACGACCGTCCCTTAAGAACCTCTTGGATCAGCTTACTTTCATGACACGAATTCTCTCTCTCTCTCGTACAAATTCTCTCCATTCGGCAAGCTTCCAATCGCCAGGCCTTTGAGAAACCTTGGCTCTCTCTTTGTTCTGCTGCCACGTTTAGAGCAGCTTCGAGGTTTGCCGTTCGCGCTCCTTCGCCAGGTTCGACGCTGTTCCGTAGCTTCAATTTCAGTTTTTGGTGTGAAATTTGCGGTTTGATTGCCATATCCAGCTTTCCCTTGTGCGTCTGGTTCGTTTCCGTGTGGCCTTGAGGGCTCGATTTTATGGATTGGTGATCTTTGAGCACGTTCAGGCCGAAACCCCAGCTTCAATTTCCTTTTCTGTTTTCTGGGTTTTTTGGTACATTGGTAGCTTTAGATTGTTTCTCAATCCAATTTGTAGCTAGTGGAACTGATATCTTGCATGGCCGATTCATTCTAATTATATGGAATGTAAGGTTCTTCGAAGTAACTACTTACGTTTCAAAATGAATATTCAATATTCATCGTCATAAGTACACGGGGGTGGACATACAATGAAAAGCACGTAGAATCAGAGAAATCAAGAATTCTCACTGTTTTCTAGATTTTATTTTATGGTCAGTACTGGTTTCTAGATTCATGGACTCAATTCAACTCAAATGGGATCTTTCATTGACAGTCTTTTGCACCAAAAACGTTTAATAATATATAATAATTCACATCATGCCACATCCTTTTTCAGTTCCTCTGTTACGGTATTGACTTAACATTTTAATACATGGTTATAAGAAATTATTGACCGCACCCGAATCATATGGTCCAATACAAGTCATTCTTGGGTTGTGTGGACTCCACATGCTGTGCTAACTGAACCGGGTGAACGCAATTACTTCCAGTTATACCCACAGCCTTATGCTTTTTAGAAAAGAAAACAATTAAGGGAAAAAACAATGTTGAATTTGCTTCGCATTGATCGCACATTCCCTTGTGGCAAGAGAATCATATTTCTTCGTGCAATCCCCCTCCTTATTCGCGTCGTGCTTGATCGAAAATTATCGGTGGTGTTTCTATCGTTACCAAGGCGCTGTGCAGAACTAATATGGATACAAAATGTGCGCTTTGTACTCGAATTTTAAGGATTAGGCATTACCAAGATGTCTTCGATCTCTTGAAGAAATTTCTTTCTTGACCAGCTATCAGCTATCATGTCGCATTTTGTTCCAAGCAAATCACGTCTCTCTCTCTCTCTCTCTCTCTCTCTCTCTCTCTCTCTCTCTCTCGTGCAAGCTTCCAATCGCCAGGCCATAAAGAAATCCTAGCTCTCTCTTTGTTTTGCTGCTGCGTTTGTACCGGCTTTGAGGTTTATCGTTCGTGCTCCTTCACTGGGTTCGACATTGGTATGCTTCTGTACTCGGAACATGTTTCGGAAACCATACGACCGGTGGTGGTTATGGCATTGGTTTAGGAGGGCGGTGAGACTTTCCTCTAAGAAATGAGCAAATACTAGTGCGATGAAGATTCATTGACTTTCGGCGAGTTTCGAGTTTCGCTGTCTCTAGAGAACTTGGAAGAAGATGGACATCATCATCTAGTTGTTTTCAGTTTCCTCTTCTGTCTCCTGAGACCAGATTGGAGGTGCCTGCATCTGTTCTGGATAGCCGGTCCGGTTGTTCATTATTTCCACGAAATTATGTGATAAACTTGTATACGTGTTTTGGACTTTCAACCGCAAAAATGTGGCATGGACATGTCCATTTTGATAACTACACGTGATGGCACCCACAACCACCTGCTTCCAATGTTGGCCACTGCTGTGGCTTCTCCACGACCTCTGCCACCACTTCCTCACTGCTATCTGGCCCCTCAAGCTTCTCGGCCATGGCCACATTGCGGCACGTCCGCCACCAGCACGGCCAATCTTCATAGACTTTGTATTTCTATTGTATACGCTCTGGAAAAACTATACATAAATTGATTAACTAGCGGTCTTTTTTTTTTTTTTGATCATTCAAGGGCATGGGGTGGAGATTCAATTATCTAGAGACCTATGGAATGTTGAGGTTGTCATACGTCAATTGTGGAAGAAGTCGGTGGTATAGGTGATGAAAGGGGCCGCTCCACTAAGATAATTTGGGTTACAAAGATGAAGACTATGAAAGATTATTGCTGATTTTTGGAGATTAGTAGATAATAGAGCTTCACATGTAATTTTCATCATTATTATGTATGTCCTAAACTTCTATTATATATTGGGGCAATATCTTTTATAGTTGTAACGTGGAAACTTGTAACCCTAGAGCTTATAACACTGATACTAATAGTAGAGGCATTGCCTAGTGTGGTACTGTAGTTTTTTCATTCCTGATTTTTGAAAAAGGTTATCCACATAAAAATTCTCGCTTGTTTTTTTCTCTATTTTTCTCTTCAAAAATTTGCGTTCCTAACATGAAATACCTTGCAAATCCTATGATTCAATTAAGTCGAGACATTTGACCTATACAAATGGTCCCGATCTAAAACAGTTTGCATTTGGTTGGTTGAATTCAAATGGGCAACCTCCATTTCCAAAACTAAACATTCACTGATGCACAAATCAACTGCTACAATCTAGAGGGTATCATGAGCATACTATTGAGGGCTTTGGAGTTTATTTTCCAATAACTTAAATTGGGTAATGTTTATCATGAAGTTAGACCCCATCTTTTAGCCTAATACCACATCCATTTGTGCTTGATTGGAGATATAATCTGTGTATGATTTGATGTAGACACGTTTTTGTAATCATTTTGGATTTTTCAGAACAGCATGTTTATTCTCCAAATTGTTATGTAAGATTTCACATAGTCAAACTTGAACGATACGCAAGATGTGATAATGGTCTATCAATTTTTCTTTTTCGGGTCATCGGACATATAACTAAATAACGTTCAAGTCATAATTTATATTTACATATATATATATATATATATATATATATATATATATGTATGTATGTACATGAATATGTAAATATAACTAGTTATGCAGCTACCAATTTTAGCTTAATTTTTTTGTTTCGTAAAAGAGCATTAACTTTAATTTGAGTATCAATTCAGTCGGTAATCAAATCTGACTCTTGTCAATTTTCCACCCAGTGATACCCTTAAAGAAATGGTATGTCATTCCACTTGTATCCGACGGCTTTCAGATGTTGTCGTTGGAGCCGCTGTTGGTAACATAGATAGCTTTGTACCAAGCAAGGGAAGGAACGTGAGCGTTCGAGTTTGTATTTTGGCGACAAAAAGTGAAATGGACTGAATAAATGACTTATCTAGGGCAAACATGGCATAAATGAGCAACTTGTTGAATCTGAGCATGTCCGGAACCTGAGAAAATTATAACCTTGAACTGGCGATCGGCTTTGTCCAAAAACAGGGAAAGCTGGTCTTGTCCTCCAAGTACACTATGCAATGGCACGTTGCATCTTTAGCAGCGTCATTGTATAGAATTCCAATTGGGTCCATATTTGAATACCAATTGAAAGTTTGTGCAAGACAAAAGAATAAGTTTGAGCTAGCATTTAGATTTGAGTTAAAATTGGTGATTTGTAAGATAAGTAGGCTCAACAATTTCCATCTGAGGTGAAAAATATGATTATTTTTTTGCAAAACAGAAGATAAGTAAAAACATCACAAAATCTCAGTTAATGCACGAGTTCTTGGGTTGGGAAAAAAATAATTAGATGTTATTAGATTATAATACCATATTACTTCAATTAAAAAAATGTTGGGTGATCATCAACTTGGATAGACTAAAGCAGGTAGAGAAATGATGATGCGGGGAAACACAGTTTTCTTCGAAGGGTTTAAGAAGCATCAAGGATAGTCTTGCTTCACTTTTTAAAATATTGAAAGTTTGGTAGGGATAGACCTCGTCAATATATTTGAAGAATCTCTATCATTCTTTTTTATTGTCTAGAGTCTGTTTTTTTTTTTAATATATAAAACAAATTCATTCCACCTTTTTAAACTCCCCGGGATCACGACATTGGGTCCCTTTGTCCTCATTCGACGTCTCAATGAGGACGTCTCATTGACGTCTCATTTTGACCGAAGGTCACGACGTGCCAGCATAGTAATCCGTTCGCCCAGCAGCGCCCGGACAAGGGAACGCTGCTTTCGCCTCATGAAAATATGATTATATCCTGTGACTATTTTGACGGTCAGGATATAATTCGAAATATGTTATAGTTTATTTTATTATCTGTTTGATAACTATTCAAAAAAAGATAAAATTGGATATAAAAGAGATATAAACGGGATAAAATTATCCCATAATAAATGTGGAATAAAGATAAATAATATTTATAACATTCATAATAAAAAAAGTAATTTATCTCGAATGACAAACCTTTTAAAATTAATAATATTAAAATTACATATCAATATAAATAATATTTGAATAAATTCAGAATAACAAAATATAACAATTTATTTAATTTAATTTAATTTAATTTTATTTGTATTTATATTTATTTGAATTTAATTATATTTTATAAAATAATTTCAACATATATATAAATATATATTTATATTTATTACATATTTTTGGTATTTTAGTATTTTAGGTGTATTAGTATAGTTTACTATTCAATAAAATTTTATTAGAGAATGATGGGAGGGGAAGAAAATAATAAAAAAATATATTAATTAATAAAAGAGAGGAAAATAAAATAAAGTAAGTGGTAGTGTGGCAAGAAATTTTTACCATCTTAGTTTGTAAAATTTTTGGTTCATTCTTACATGTCTTACGAGCTAATAGACATTTTCATTTGACATCGCACAGGATCAAGGCGTTGTACAGGAGATCGACAAGCAGATGCGATAGTTGTCTTTTGATCGGAAACGAGTAGACAACCTGATGCAATACCGTGTGCCTTAGCAATATATCTTTTTGTCTTCCTCTTTTAGTTTATGCTCTTTTGTACCCTTCTGCTAGCGGATTGTTTAACAAGATCGACTCTGTTCGAAGCTGAAAAGGGCATCGCTTTGGCGAGCCCGATCTTATACGTGCATGATAAAAGGATGATACCTGTAGTTCTCGCTTACAGCTTGCTCAGCTGTGATCTTTTGTTATAATTCTCAACTCTTTGAATTGGCTGAGATCGACGGTTGCGTCGTGTTGCCATGCGTGGATGATTCTTGACGAAAGCCAGGGTTTCGGCGCTCAATCAAAACTGAACCCAACCAAAAAATGCAGTTCGGTTTTCAGTTTGGATAGTGGAAAAATAACCGCTCCTGTTTCCGATTCAAGTCATTTTGGTTTGATTTGATTAATCGAGCCGAACCGAAATTTTCAACAAAAACTGAATACCCATTTTAAATTTATCTTCTTTCTCATCTATTATTCAGTCCGGTTCCAGTAAGCGAGGCAAAAAGAGGAAACCGAAAAACCGAATTAGGTCCACACTGGTTTGCATTCGATTCAGTTCAGGTGCTCACTCTATCGGATTTCCTAAAAATGCAAACCAAATCCAACCGTTTACCCCCTAATAATCCATGGGAAAACTATTTAACTTCACCCGAATCACTGGCCCGTCGATAAGATATGGGCCGAATCCGTGAAGGCCCAAAAGAATGGGCTGCCCTGACTTCACGCAAGGGACGAGAGCAAAGATCGGCTGCGACGCCGGCACACGGAAACCCAGCACTCTCTCTCTCTACGCATAAGCCAAGCGAAGCTGGTCTATCTCTCTCGCTCTCTCTCTCTCTCTCTCTCTATTCTAGCGTGTAGAATCTCTCTCTCTCTATCTCTCGCTTGCACAGATTCTCTTTCCACTCGGCAAGCTTCCAGTCGCCGGGCCTTTGAGAAACCCTAGCTCTCTCTCTCTCTCTCTCTCTCTCTCTCTCTCTCTCTGTTCTGCTGCCGCGTTCGGAGCAGCTTCTAGGTTTGCCGTTCGCGCTCCTCCGCCAGGTTCGACGCTGTTCCGTAGTTTCAATTTCGGATTCTGGTGTGGAATTTGTGGATTGATTGCCGTATCCAGCTTTTCCTTGTGCGTCTGGTTCGTTTCCGTGTGGCCTTAAGGGTTCGATTCTATGGATCGGTGATCTTTGGGCTCATTCTGGCCGAAACCCTAGCTTTGATTTCCTTTTTGTTTTCTGGGTTTTGATTTGCGCGTGTGATTATTGGAATTTCGCTTTTCAAGTTTGAAATTTTATTTTGCTTGGAGGATATTGCTACTTGCTTTCGTAAGGTTTAAAAGTTCGTGGGAATTGAGGTGAATTAAGCGCGTGTCATGTGAATTGTATTCATTGTCGAATTTCAAGGATGAAATTTAGCTTTTTCCAGCTAGCGAGTGAGGGGCGTTTGGTCGAATTCGTTGCTTCACTTCAGAAATGTTGTGAATTTTTTGTTTTTGCTTCATTGGATTGCTGTTTGGAATATGTGGGCAGTGACCTGCGATGTCAACTCCTGCGAGGAAGAGGCTGATGAGGGATTTTAAGAGGTTGCAACAGGACCCACCGGCAGGCATTAGTGGGGCGCCCCAAGATAATAACATTATGCTTTGGAATGCGGTGATATTTGGGTATGTTGATTAGTGGTCTTAGATTCTTATAATATCTTTGCTTCCTTTCATTTGGTTACCGTTTCATCAGTATGGGTGGGTAAGCTGTTTGTTGTTTCTTCTGTGCTTGGATTGCAGTCCTGACGATACTCCATGGGATGGAGGTAAGCCTTCCATTGATTGTTCATCGCTTATGTGGACCTTCATGCTTGTTGAGAACGTGCTGTTATTTCTGTTGCAGATTATATATTTGTAGAGATTTTGGTTGTGGTTTACTTGCTCTAGTGACAATACATCTTACTATTACATAAAGGAGGGCTTTAAAGACATGGCATGTTGTCAGTTGTCAATCAATAAGGTGGTTTGGCAAAATAGCATTCTCTTATTTCCTTTCCTTTCCTCATTCTTTGGATAAGAATCTTTATTCTTTTACTCAAAAGCTAAAATTATTTTCCTTATTTCATGGGATAAGGTTCATGGAGGTTGTACAATTCTCGATATCGGGTGCATTTATTTGCACTTTAGCATAAGCACTGCTTGATTAACAATACATCTTACTATTACATAAAGGAGGGCTTCAAAGACATGACACGTTGACAGTTGTCAATCTATAAGGTGGTTTGGCGAAATAATGTTCTCTTATTTCCTTTCCTTTTCCTCATTCTTTGGATAAGAATTTTCATTCTTTCACATGAAAGCTATAAAAATTTCCTCATTTTGTCGGATAAGGCTCATGCAGGTTGTACAGTTCTCAACAATTATCGGGCGCATTTATTTACACTTCAGCAAAAGCAAAACATAATATTTTTTTAGGATTTCGTGAAAACTTAAAATACTGCACAAATTTAAATAAAAAATTACAAAAAACTATAAGCAAATGTACATAATGTGGTGAAAGCTTCAAGCATATGGGTTAAAGAAAGTCAAAATTGCGTTTGCCACAAGAGTTATTTTAATAAAAAAGAAAAAAATAATTTGGAGGAAATTCATTTATCTGCTTGACCATTTCCAGTTAATTAGCTCTTGATGTCCTTTGCATCTTTTTAAGTATAGAGCGCATTGTTTCATGAAGTGTAGTTTTATCTGTTTTGATACCTGTTTTGTCTAGTTGAGGATTAAATTCAGGAGTAGAACTTAGTTATTTTGTTGTATTTACTAAAGAAGCCTCATGTTTTTAATTTCTCATGCACTTTAACGAGAAAGTTCTCATTGAGAGCTTCTCAATAAAAATGTCATAAAATGTTGGTTATATTGAAGGTCCAATACATGAAAGATCTAATGAGAAAGTTTTGGTTGAGAGCTTCTCGATAAAAAATGTCATGAAATTTGGGTTATATTAAACTATACATGAAAGATCATTAAAGAAAAAAAGTACTTCAAGGTCATATGCCAAAGGAAATATTACATTTGAACTAAATGTGAAAAGATAATGAGGGATTGCCAATGAGTTTGACTCATTTAGGGAAAAACATCTTTTTGCAAATTATGATGGCTTTTCTTAACACTATTGTTTGAGTATTAATTATGAAAAAAGTTAGGATTAGATAATCATGATAATGCCAAAAAATGGTATTCCGTACCTGCACTAGTTACTTCCCTATTACGGGCATTGGGTGCATTATAACCATGGGGTGTCGCATTTAGTCATGTGGGACCAAATGATGAACCCTCTTTGAACTAAAAGGAGATGATCCACTGTCTCATTCTCTCCATTTTTTCTTTCTGGTTGCTTCTGTTGGTTTTACTCCATACATTCGTGGTAATTTTCTGCACCTGTTGATTCTACATTTAAAAATTTGCAAGAGTTTTCCAGGTACGTTCAAGTTGACTCTTCAGTTTTCAGAGGATTATCCAAATAAACCTCCAACAGTGCGCTTTGTTTCTCGAATGTTTCATCCAAACAGTAAGTTGCAGGAAAATCAAGTTACAAGCTGCCTTGAGTGAGCATCTATTCTCATGATGTAAAATGATTACTGATGGCCTTGTTTCATTACTAAATTTTTTTATAGTTTATGCCGACGGAAGTATCTGTTTGGATATATTGCAAAACCAGTGGAGTCCTATATATGATGTTGCAGCAATACTCACATCTATCCAGGTACTACAAACTTTCCTGTTTTTAGTAGCATGCTTTCTACAAGAAAGCAACTGGAACATTTACTGGATGGATATATTGGTTTTGAATTTGAACTTGGCATCTCGTGTTTTCTATATGCACGAACCGTGCTATTACTCTATGGTAGACACAGCTTTTTTTAGTGGCTTCATTTTTGTCTTCATCTCATTCGCCATACAATGCGTAGATATTCAATGAGTTATTCTTGGCTTTGATATGCTCCTCTCTCTTTTTGGTCAATCAACATTGTCGACAGTGTGCATGTTTCAATGCGACCCTTAGCATATTTCGTACTCTTCATTTTTTAATGATGCATACTTAAAGAATTAAGTGGCGATGGGAAATCAATCCAAAAATTCTGGAAGTAGAGTAATGGAATTCATGTTGTTTGTAGGAGGAAGAGATTTCTGGAAGATCACATGCAATTGATTAAATTTTAGAAGCTTCCACATCTAATATTTGTTTGCCTGATGCTTTGGCCATCAAAATTTAGTGATATTGATGGTGCTTAATAGGTCATGATTTTGGCCATTAAAGTTTAGAGCAAGATTGGTTTCGGCTGATCATTCAGGATGATCATTTGTGCAATCCAAAAAACAGTTATGGTATTTCATTTACAAGCCTTTTACGTTGTCTATCAGCTTTGTTATTAGAAATCTGAAAATACAGTTTTCTGAAATGCTATGACAGTAAAAGGGGATAAGGTCAAACTGTATATAGTCCTGCAGTGAACCAACTACCCAAGCTCTGCCTGTTTTCATTACCAGAGTGGTATTTCGGGATGAGCAAATATTTCTGTGGAGATATAGTCTGCTGCTTCTCTTCATCTTTTAATATGGACTCTTTTTTACTAACATTCGAAGTTTTGTGGCTCGGTAATTATCTTTTCTGGCAATTAAGCTATTTTGCTCTGACTTGTGTTGTATGCCGACATGTGGTGGGCTCATAAATAGTCACTTAAGCTTTGTAATTTGCCCAATTTTCCAGTCTTTATTTGATTTGCCTTACATTTATCAAGTCCTAGGAGATATTGGGACATAAGTATTAGTGAGTGGAGTGAGCAGAGGGCTCACTTTATCAGATGTTACTTTTAGAGACTTGAGAATTGGCCTCTTCAGTGGTAGAACTTATTTCTTTGAGTTGATTATTCTGGTGAATGATGAAACTTACATCTGTTTCTTGGCATTATTAGCCAAAACTAGGTGTAAGCTGGCCGTGTCTTTGTTGAAATACTTGGCTAAAGGGTAGCCATTGTCAAGTTTCTTCTTACGATCTTGGTTCATGGTTGGCTTAGAAATCACCAATATATTTATGCTGTGACCTCCTACTGATGCTAGAGCTTCATCTAAAATTTACTCGGTTATCCTCAAGCAATTCCGCTCTTTGGTAATGTCATTGTTCTTTGTTGCAGTCTTTACTGTGTGATCCCAATCCGAACTCTCCTGCAAACTCGGAAGCCGCTCGAATGTTCAGCGAGAACAAGCGGGAATACAACCGGAGAGTAAGGGAAATAGTGGAGCAGAGCTGGACTGCCGATTAAATTCAATCCCGGGGCAGCGGTAGAGAGAAGGTCAAGTTTGGGGGTTTTCATTCGCGGATTGTAATCCACAATCGAAACAAGGGGTGTGTAACTTGTATCCTGTAGTAAAAATGCCACACTTCAATGCTTTGTTATGTCAATTGTTTGAAAAATCATTTGTTGTGGTGCTATTGTCTTTCCAAGCTTGGCCAGAATTTTAACTTTGTAAAAGCTAGTTGAACTATCAGCAGTGTAATGGTAAAAGTAATGTAATATATGGGTTTATTTGATTGCAGATGGCTCCGTTTGCTTTCGGTAAAATGTTTTTCAGGAAATCTTTCCCCAAAATTTGTAATGTTTGAGGCTTGAAAATTGAGTTGTCAAAGAAAACATTTTCTGGTGAACTAAAAATTCTCTTTTAAAGTTGGGGAAAATGATTTTCGTTTTTGAAAAAAGAAAATCATTTTTCCATCTTTCTCAAGTTAGGGCTTCTTCCTCTCTTCCCTCGCATAACTCGAGTCAATAGAACACTTAGCTAGACTCGCTGTTGCTGCGCTTCCACCTCTGTCGTAGCTCGTCTCCCTCGTCTCCCTTCACTGGCATGTCTTTGCTAATGTCGATGGCTCCTTTTTGGGTTTTCACCTCTTCAATGGCCGCCGGTGTCACTGCCTCGCCCGTGACGATCTCGTTCTCAACTTGGCTACGCTTGCTTCACAATCCTTCAGGCTTCCAAGCACTGAGCTCCAGCCTCCTCTTCGATCACCTATACCTCTTTGTCATTGTTTTGGGCTTCAGCCTGGGGATTGCGTACCGGCGTTGAGTTTCCGACGGTGATGGTTCGAGGCCATTTGTGCCCACAGCTGAATCAGCTCGTTTTGTGTCCGATTAAATTCTAGAAATAATTTTCAGTTCATTCCTGCTTTGCCATCGCTGATATCCGAGTTCCATTGCCATTGATTTGCCGTGGAGGAGGAATTGATTTTGCAAGGAAGATGTTTAATGAAATGACGACGGACTTTGTTTCGAGGAGTACTTGTTCAATGTAGAAATAATCGACGACTAGACGGTGGACTTTGGACGTGATTGAGTGAGAGCGAGTCTCTCGAAGATGGTCGTCCAAAGAAGCTCGCTGAATGCGCTCGACAATGCCATGATCGTGTCCACGGAATCTCTCAATCTCTTTCTCTGCAATCCTATCATGATTACGAATGATGCTTGCTTTTTCATTTCCAAAAAAACAGAATGTTTTTCATTCTTCTTTTCAAATATTAGCTAAATACTGAAAAATATTAACTTATTTGAAAAATAATTTCTTAAAAAATATTTTTCAGAAATATATTTTTAATAAAATAAATGAAGCCTCAGCAAAATAAAAGGCCTTGGTTCAAAGTAATATTACTCAGGTTAAGGAAGGTTCTCTAGTTGAACCACCAGTAAGCTTCTTTTCAGGCCGGGAACTTCCAAGCTATGAAGCATGGACACGTTGTCTGTGCTTCTGTGTTGTGTCCGACACGTGTCGGACACATTGACATGCGGTCAACATGTGTCAAATTTGCCGACATGTGGTCAAACACATTCTAACATGCATGTTCAAAAGATGGAGGGTGGAGGCAAGGGAGCATAGACGAGCTGCGAGCAGTGGTGAGGGAGCAAAGATGAGCTGTGAGTGACGGTGAGCCTGCGATGAGGGATAGAAGAGGAGAGGAAGGCGGTCGTGCGGCGAGAGGAGGAGGAGAAGGATCGAGAGGGAAGGGAGTCATGCAGCGAGGAGGAAGAGGGCTGGCTAGCGTTTTTGATAAGAAAACTCCAAAAAAAAAAAAGGAGATCGATGGCGTGAGTTTTAATTTTGGGGGAGGGAGATAGGGGGAGGGTGTAATAATTTTTGGGGGGAAGTAGAGAGTTCGGACGCCCGTAACGTGAGTTCGCCCGCTTTTGCCCTCCCCTGCCAATCCGCTGCCGAGACATGTGTGGAGTAAGACGGGGTGGGTCTTGGCGGTATGAGGACGAGTCTCCTTCCTTTTACTTTCTTTTTCTTCAGGATGAAACGCCATCCATCTCCTCTGCCTCCTCCGCCGATATGATGCAGCTCGTGAGCCTTCCTGCGCTGAGAAGCACGTGTCAACCGCCATGAACAAGCTCCATGAAGCTGCCATGAAAGGTGACCTCGCGGCCCTCCAAGACCTGCTGAAGGATCCCAGATCCTCCGCAAGCCTATTCTTCGTCCCCAAATGGCAAGCCCCTGCATGTGTCCTGCCTCTCGGGCCATGTGTCCTTCACCAAACACCTCCTCATCCGCAACCCAAAGCGTGCCAAGGAGCCCGACTCCCTGCCCCTCCACGTGGCGTGTGCGAAGGGCGACGTGGAGTTCGTCAGGCCCTACTGCCGTCAACCCGGACGGTCCCTCCGATGGGACCACGAGGGGAGGACGCCTCTGCACTTGCCCACCATCAAAGGGAGGGCCAAAGTGATGGCCGAGTTGATTTGGGCCAAGCCCGAATCGGCCCACGTGGTGACAAGTCAGGGGGAGAGCACGTTCCACCTCCTGCGTGAAGAGTAACAGGGTGGAGGCGTTGAAGGTGGCGGTGGACTGTGTTGGGAGGAATAATGAGTTCATGGGTTGTAGGGATAAGGACAGAAAATCTTGCATCTTGCTGTGGATAGAAGTAATTGGAGGTGAGAAAGCTGGTTTTCTCTTTTTATTGGTTTTGTGTGTATAATTGTTGGCGTTCTTGATATAACTTGATAGGAAAGTGGGAATTGAGCAAATTCCCACTTCCGATTCAATTTCGAGCACATCAAGTAACGCCAAGAATTACACGCAAAACCAACAAGGACAGAAAATCACCTTTTTCACCTCTAATTCCTTCCTGACCACAGCAGGATGCAAGATCGTGTTCCCGTCCTTATCCCTACAACCCACGAACTCATCATTCCTCCAAGGCAATCTACCACCACCTTCAACGCCTCCACCCTATTACTCTTCACCAAGAGGTCAAACGCGCTCTCCCTCTGACCACCTGCGCCGATTTGGGCTTGGCCTGGATCAACTCAGCCATCACCTCGGCCCTCCTTTGATGGCAGCAAGTGCAGAGGCATCCTCCCCTGCGGTCCCATCGGAGGGGCCTGTCCGGGTTGATGGCAGGAGGGCCCTGACGATCTCCACGTCACCCTTCACACACGCCACGTGGAGGGAGGGCAGGAACCACGGGAGTCGGGCTCCTTGGCGAGCTCTGATCGCAGGTGAGGAGTTGTTTGGTGAAAAACGTGTGGCCCGAGAGGCAGGACACGTGTAGGGGCATGCCGTCGGGACGAAGAAGTGGGCTTGTGGAGGATCTGGGGTCCTGCAACAGCAGGTCTTGGAAGGCCACGAGGAGCTTGTTCATGGCGGCTTCGTGGAGCTTGTTCATGGCGGTTGATGCGTGCTTCTCGGCGTGGGGACTTACGAGCTGCATCATATTGACGGAGGGAGAGGAGATGGAAGGCGTTTCATCCTGAAGAAGAAGAAAGTAGAAGGAGACTCGTCCTCACGCCGCCAAGACCCACCCCGTCTTACTCCTAAAGAAATAAATTTTTCTTAAAAGGGTGAGTAGGAATTAGAAAATCCAACCAACTTATGATAACTTTCTGCGGCAAAGAAGGCGTGCCGGATACAGAACACAGCATGCACTGAAACAGAAAATCTCATTTAATCCTTATTGGCGTGATTGTGGTAATTTTCTTTATCAGATAAATGGAGATATAGGAATAATCCCATGAAAACAAAAAGGAATAGTCCCAAATCAATTTGAAAATTCAACGAAACCACATTTTCAATCAATGTATGCCAAATTGAAAGTGTCAGCCAGATATGCACCAGATGAAAAACAAAATGTCCTCGGTTAATCACCGTCACCAATATAACGATAGAAGTCCATGTGATCATCCACTGGACCTGATAAATCAAGTGTACCATGTAGAGCAATTTCACTCAGTCATGGGCATCACACTGCAGAGTGCACACTCACAAACATTGACAAAACCCAATTCAAGTTCAACCACTTGGGTGGAAAAAAGAGAACAAAATTTAACAGTTGTTAATCGGAGAACCATGAATTTAACAGTTGTTAATCGGAGAACCATGCAGAAACGAGATTAAGAGAAATGGCTTTTTAATCTAGACAAACCAGCGAGGGTAACACTAAACTGTAGAACAAGAAGCAAATAGGTCTTCTAGATTAGTAGAGACCAAACCTATGACATTTTTCTCACCGCGTAAAAGAGACAATTTAGGTAACTGTAGGGATATGGCTTAATGTATCTTGACCCACAAAATCAATCCTGATAGAGAATTACCTCCATCGAAGAAATTTTCTGTGCCAGTTTCTCGCTTCCTTTGACAAGGATTCCTAAGCGACAGCTTCTATCGTAAAGGTTTTCCAACTCCAATAACTGGAACAAAAGTACATAAATAATGACAATACAAATTATGCAAAGAGAAGTGGACAAAATGAACTCTTATCTTAATCAAAAGGTCAAATAAATTCACGTTATATACCTTTGAAGATGACGAAAGAGTAGATTCAATCTCTCCGGCCAACTTCTTTGCCTCTTCAGCATACTCCTGTACAGATTTTAAGCAAATTACTGTAAGTCACTCGACTAGACAGAGTGCAGGTATATCAAATGCCACAACTTCACAATCTTCTTCAGAACCTTCAATTTAAGATGTCCAGGCTCATTACACGGCATGGTATCAAAACTCAACAACTCAGTGACATATTCTAAATCTGCCCTCTCCAAAGCATTAGTAGAGCCCAAAGAATGATTTTCAAATTTTGCAAGGCAACTTCTTACACCTTCTGCCCACCTCTGCGCGTCGACTAACTTCTTTGCCATGGTACGTACCTGCATGTGATTGAAGTACACATTCATACATAGTTGAATCATATGCATATAATCTGAGAAGAATTTAATGTAGCTAAAAGGCTTTGAACTAACAGGATCCATGTCAAAACCAGCCCAAAGAAATTGTTCAGCTTCTTTCAACAGTTTTTGATAAATATCCTTAGAGAAAGGATTTTTAAGAGCATCGGTTGACTGCAACAGCCATGGATCCGCAAGATGAGCCAAAGTAGCATGGCCACCTTTTACCTACAAGAACATATAATCCAGAAGAAAATTCTCTCTAACTGAAGAACAAAAGGCAAACTAAAATAACAATCTTAACAAGGACAATCAACTCCAGCACAATATTAAAGAACAAGAGGAGATTAGCACAGATTCCAAACCTCACTAAACACCACTAAATTTCACTTTGTTCTTCATTGACATTTATTCCAACACCAAACAATTATGCAGCGACCTTGGTAGAAAAGAATTTCCTAGAATGTACATAGTTTGCCAGTCAACCAGTAAAAAACATTGGCAACTAAGACCAAAGCAATAAAACCAACTTCAGCTTGACTCTTCCATAAAACAAAGATCATATAATACCTAGTACGTATAAAAATGAGACAATCCACCTTGCTTAAGATCGACACCTCATCCAGTCATAAATTTATAGAATGAACACCAAGGCTGAAGTTGTTTTGATTGCTGCAATTTGTTTTCTACATGCTTTATTTGGTACCTCATCCAGTCTCTTTGTTAATTGACTAAGCAAGTCTTGTATCTTTTCGCTGAAGAACTTGTTTCGCTGGAGAAAGATCTTTGCTGGAGCACCTTACTCCTTTGAGTTTCCTCACCATTGGATTTATCGACAGTGAGCAGCAAGTCACTTAACTCTGCTAATATATGACGGTAAAGGAGGCAATGTTTGCTGGGTTTGCATTCACAGATGAGTTGCCAGTGCTGCACGAAAGGGGTCTGTGATGAGATCGAGAATTACCAATTCTGGCTTTAAGCCCAAAAATGATGAAGAAGAAGAAACACTTCATATGATTGGGTGATCCATTTCTTTGAATATGAACCCAACCAAAGAAGATGTTATTTACGGTGCCATGTCGGATCAAAGACAAGAAAGTATATGTCACCAGCAATAATGTGACAAATCATAATTACAACCAGAACCGTTGATGTAATCAGATTTTTCCTTGCAAATTCAATCGTATCATATGCTTCTTAACATTATGACTTTAAGGATGTATTTCATTATGACAGAGGCCCTTATCATGAATGCTTTCACTCATTGTGCCCGGCTAAGTGGAATAATCCAAGTTCCATGAGTTCAAGATCCCCCTTCAGGGGCAAATGTTTTTGACATTGCAGTATGACACATGTAATAGGCTTGTATTTGCACTACAAATCAACTAATTTGACAGGATAATAAACCAGAACACAGCTTCCACATACCTCAAGACAAACAAAAGCAGATGGCCTACAATCACATACAACTGCAGAAAGATAAAGATATTGCTGACATATAATGCACTTAGGATCCTACAAAAAAAACCAAAACAAATTCATCAACTAGCATCATATTGACAAAGTCATCAGAAAGCAAGAGTTAAACATGAAAGGTCAAGTACCTCCTCAGTCCCCACGCATTCAGGACATGTCCGTGGTGGCATTGGAGATGATTTTACAATGCCATTTTTCCAGAGTTGCTCCCTCCAAAATTTCTCCTTTGTATAAATTCCAAGTAATTCTTTCGCCAGAGAAGGTGATGCTTTTCTATCATAATTACTCTGCACATTGCACAAGAAGGCAATTAGGGACATTTCTGTAATATGGAAAGACCTTCTAGTAAGCAAAACTTAACTTTAGAAAAACAACTGTTATCAGAAGGAAACAGCAATTATTAATCCTTCCCATCAAACTAATGAAAGAGGCAAACACGGAAACTATGTTGATGATGATCATGAGTCCATCACAAAATACCAAAAACCAAAGAAAATAGTCCCAGGTAAAGATACTCAAACGCACAATAGGCAAGACCATTGAGCCATGAGTTCTCAATAGAATAACCCACAATTTTGATACTTGTAGTTATAATCCAGAATCCATGGAAATGGCCTACAAGCAACCACCATAAATATATAAATGACAACTACAAACTACGCCCAATAATTCCATCGCAAATACTCCAGAAGCACACGTGGGTATTGACATTTATATTGAAAGATCAAATGGGCAAGTACTTTGCTAAAGCCTAGACATATCGCAATGTAGACTAATCTAATCTTTGCTCAAGCTACATATCACTCCTAAAGACTAGAAAATGCTGAATCAACTGCTCCTCCAGAATGGCTGGCAATACCACTTAAGGGTGGATAGCCTGTCCACCCAATGCCGGTACTCACTTTTACTAAGGCTGGGCTTAAAATAAACAAGAGACTTGGTGACAACACCACACAGAGAGACAGAGAGACAGAGAGACAGAGAGAGAGGGAGGGAGGGAGGGAAATTGTGGCCGAGCAAAGGCTGCTGAAGCTCAACATCCTCACTATTTAGCAACTCTGCGGAAAGACAACTCTCCTCTTGTTTTCTAACTAAAATGAGGTCCATTGAGGATGGGCCAACAAATAGACCCATCGAGCCCAAATGCTTTAAACTATATGGAGTTATGTTCACAATTTTCATGAAATCTGTAAACTAAGAGTGTCGAAACAGAGCTGCCGTACTAAGAAGGAGAAGCAAAGATGGAACTCCTTTTAGGCATCAATCATGTGCTCCTATTGTTGTATGCCGAATAGTCAGAGAAGAATTATTGTTCAACTATTCGACATCTCCTTCATCTTTGCACGAGCAATTCCAGAGGTGAAAGTGCTATCATCATCACCCAATATCAAGATAAGATTCTTATTCAAAACAAAGTGCAATCCCTCCACACAACAGGTTCGTCCACAGAATCATAAAGTAGGAGGTGTTAGGCATCACCATTGCCTCCCACAAATGTATGGTGGCAGTTACAACTACAGAGAAGTAAGAGAGATACATTCATAATTTGTTCAATAGCAAGCACAAAGAACTTCCAATTGAGTATACTACTGACTGGTTGACTCCATTTATCTCACATCTTTTGCAAAAGAGTCACATACACGCCAAAAAGAATAACATAAAAATGCAATGTCAGCGTGACATATTCTTGTCTATTAGATCTGCCATAAAATGTAACTGACAGGCATTCCTTTAGGGCAGAAACGTAGCATGAAGTTTAAACACTATTAGTATAACTTAGGTCGACCAATCTAGTGATTGGGCAATCAATGGTGAATTGATGATGTGAAAGGAGTCCAAATGGAAATTATATCACAGGTGACTGGACTCTTGTCTGAAAATCATATTTCTTGGGGGTTCTTCCATTAGTTTAATCCAAGAGATTCAATTTATATGTAACCATCAATCAAAGTATCAAACTGATCCTAACAGAGGAGGAAGAAGACACACAGAGTAAAAAATCATTTCCATTCTTGATATCTAGTCTCCATTTACAGATTAATGAATCTCTGAGGCATAATCAATCCTGAACTAACAAACAGCTCAATTTTTCAAATTAACAATGATCAGAAAAATGCATCACAAACTGGCAGCTGTTAACTCAAGTTAATTTGCACTTCATCACTAAAACTCTATCAATCATATTCCAACTCGATCTTACTCATTAAACTCAAGTTTTGTCCTCCTACTACACACTGCAAAATTGCCATACAAGCATGCTATCTCTACCCATCCATCCGACAGGAACAACATCTGAAAATGAGTTGCAATTCAAACTAGAAATTTTCTGAATTATTGGCTCATGTATCCAAGTACTTCCGCTCCACGTGCTTCGTGTGGAAAGTGGGAGAACTCAATTAAGAAACCAAAGACTGACCTATGTCACAACTCATTGAACAACTTTCTCTTCTCACTGACGAGCGGTGCTACGTGTTTAGTAACGATTCTGTTCTCAATAACAAATTCTGACAATATATGATTATTTTTTATTCTGTTCCCGGGAACTGATTCTATGTAAAAGAATGCATTTAATAATTGTCCAAAACTCTGATTTTGGAAAATAATTGCATTTGGTACTGTGCTCATTAATTCTATTCCAAATCAATTTCTTTTAATTTTTAATTAATTTTTTTACTTTTTTACTTTTTTTTTTCTTCTATTCTTCTTCCTCTTGTGGCCGGTGACCTCACCGAAGAGTCACCAGCCCTCATCGGCAGCTAGGCGAGGCTCGCCCAACCTCGCCGGGGCTGGGCAAGGCTTGCCTGGGGGCTAGGCGAGACCCACTTGGCCATCAACAAGGCTGGGCGAGTCTCGCCGGGGTGAGGTCGAGCCTCACCAGTGGTTGGGCTTGCCTCTAGCGAATGGCATCCGACGGAGGCGGCGACCAGCTGCGAACGGCGGCAGGCAGCAGTGGACAGCGGTGGGTGATGGTGGACGGCAATCGCGAGATGGTGGAAGGAAAGAAGAAGACATTGATTCTTTTTTTGATTCTCAGACCGAGAATCACATTTTTTTTTATTCTCAATTATTGTTCAAAATTATTCCTAGGAACAAAAATTTTACCAAACGCGATTTTGTTCCCAATTGATTCTTGAAACAAAAAATCAGAATTAAACACTCTTTGGATGGTTACTAAATAGTGCCCTAGCCTCACCTTCCAGGGCGACTTGATCGGACACAAAGCACAAAACCTGTCAAAAACCAAAATGAGAAAGCAAACGTGTGTCGAGGGACAACAGACGCCGCACCACCTCACCTAGTTTCCACCTCTTGTCGGCGAGAATGCCGATGTAGCGCATGACTCGATCAAGCTTCGCGTTGGAATATTGTTGGCTTGCCTCTCAGCTCCAAGTAATCCTGCCTTGCAAGCTGCATCCGGAAATCGCTCTTCTTAGAGCTCGGCAACAGAGAAGGAATCGACCAAACCAAGAAGCAAAAATTCGAAATAGGCAAATCCCCCAACTCAATCGAGAGCCAAAATAGAGCGCAAGACGATCGGAGCGTTTTGGAAAAACCTGGACATTGTCCGCAAGCCACTGAACCTTGGAGGCTAGCGGGAACTGCGAGGGCGGCGAGGAAGCGGTGGCGACAAAGATCGAGTACCACCAGACGAGGGGGGCACTCAGCCAGTGCTGGTCATCGGCATCAAAGGAGGCGGAGGTCGACGACTACTTCCACGGCTCAAAGCCACTCACCTCCCACTCCCACGGCTCCTCGACTCCGACTGAATTTTTTTCAAAATGGCGCCTCTTTGGGTGCGTTTGGAAAAACTTTTAGGAAAGTCTTTAGGAAAATAACATCAAAGGAATGTGTTTTCCAAAGTACATCTGTGTTTGGTAAATTATACTTTGAAAGCCCTTTGTCAAGCACTTTGAGTAAAATAATATTTAGGGAATTATATTTACAAAGCATCTTTATGATAAAAAAAATTATCAAAAGAAAAATTAAAAAAAAATTGACCGGCAAGGGTAGTCGCAACCTCCGACGACCCCGAATCAAGGGCGACGAGGCCCGACGACCCCGGATTTGGGTCGTGGCGGCGTCGCATAACCTCCCGCGACCTTTGACGACCCCGGATCAGGAGGTGGCAAGGTCGCGCGACGCCGCCTCGACCTCCGGCAACCTAGATTTGGGGTGTCGAGGTCACGGGAGGATCTCACCGTCCTAAATCTGGGTCGCGGCAGGGTTGCGCGACCTCGCCGCCCCCAGATCTGGGGCAGCGAGGTCGCAGGAGGTTGCGCAACGCCACCGCAACCCAGATCCGAGGGCGGCGAGGTTGTGCGACCCAGATCAGGTGCGGGAAGGTCCTCCCGCGACCCTACCACCTTAGATTTGGGTCCCGGCAACCTAGACCTCGCCACCCCCGGCGTCGGTCGCGCCACCCCCAATGACAGTCGTCTAGGCGACGATTGTCGACAACTGCCTGCCTTTTGCCATCGACTAGTCGCGGAAGAAGACGATGAATAGTAAAGGCGAAACCGAACAAACAAAAAATCAATGATGGTAATTTGGGAAGAAATTTGTTTTTAATCGCTAAAGCTCAGCATTTTCGGTAAGTTGAAAGCCCAAGGCAGCCCCCACCTTGCCTTGGGCTTTCAGCCTTGTGAAAGCACGCATTTGGGGAATGCCAACCCAAAAATGAATGCCAAACGGGCTGGCATTTGCCCAAGGATTTTTAAGCCTCCAAAGGGCTTTGGGAAGTGGTTCCCAAACGGAGCCTTTGTGCAACCCGAGGGAGTGTCTTGAGGATAGCAGAGGCATCGTGCCAGAGGCCGTGGAGGCGTCGTACCAGATGTGATCGAGCGATTTTTGTGAGAGAGACTTCATGCAAGAGAAGACAGAAGAGAAAGGGCACTTCAAATGCAATGGGCGGGAGAAGGACACATCCATTGAGAGAAGGAGAAGCAAAAATTTGGCTAAAAACAAAAGTAGGACCCGGCTCTAGGTAGAGCTGCGTGGCGAAATGTGTTGCATCCTGATTGGGCGGGTGCACGGTGACGTGGAGCGCCCAGCTCATCTAATATTTTCTCAGAGTGTGGGGGTGTGGGGACTTCTTTTTTTGAACTAAAAAATAAAGAAATGACATTATAAAATAATTTTAAAAAATAAAAATATCGAATGTTAAATAATGATAAATTTTGATCATTTGTAGAAGATCATGGATTTATTTAAATAAATAAATTCTAATTTCTTATTAATCATTAGTTTCATTAATGACTTTTGTTAAAATTAAAAACACGTTTCCAAATATAGATATACATTAATTATGAATATGTTTTTCGAATTTTTAATGAATTATATTTATTTATATACGTGTCTCAACGTGTTAAAATTTTCTATTTTTAAAAAATGATATGTCGACGTGTCATGTCATGTCGCATGTCCATGCTACTTAACTTCCAAATTCCAATAATTAGCCATTGTGGTTCGCGGAAGCTGCAAGTCTTGGGACTAAGTGCAGTAGGCAAGTGATTTTGTTGACTAAGGCGGGGGTTAAGTGAAACAATCTTTCGTAAATCAATTGCTAAAAATGATTATCAATAAAAAAAACCATTTACTATCAAGAAAATATGCATATTTAAAAATTACAAAAATGAATTTCCCAATTTGACAAAGGGAAAATATTTTCCTGAAAGTTAACTTCTCAAAAAAACTTGTCTTGATCGTGAAATGAAATTGTTCTAGAAACAACACACCCTAAGTTCATATCAATTCACATCTTAACTAATCTTGAAACATCATGAATATCTACATCCACAACCTAATATGTCGTACGTAAAGAAATAAAGAAGTTCGAAAATTTCATGCTTCACTACTTGGAACGAGTTTTAGAGACCATGCAACCGCCTTCAAGAACAAATGGCTATGGCATGATTTAGGCTGCTCACTTAATATGTTTGCAGGTCAGTAAAAGTTCTCCAACTAAGAAACGCGCAATACCAGCGTGCTTGAAGATTGCAAACAGCGCTATATTTTTATTACATTGAAAATAGAAAAATAAAAGAATTGCAAGCTGTTCCTCCTCTCATCTTGCCATTTCAATGAATCTAAAACCACATCTCAAACAAGGCCTCTCGGACAGAAAACGTTAACCACACTGTGAGAGGAGCGGTCCGATTGTTTGAGTACACTTATACATCACCTATTGGAATTGCAAATAAAACCAGCAAAAGGAAAGATGATTTTAGTTTTTCAAACCACACCAACACACTTGTTGTAGAAACTTCTATCTATACAAGCAAAGAGTTCCTCATTATGGGATGGATGCTGGACATAGGCTTAAGCAGCCTCGGACAGACCCTCTTGAACCAGAGCAGAGTCCTAAAACAGAAGAATGTTTCTTGTCATTACAAAATGATACGTCAAAAGAAAACAGAGGAACTTAGAGCATCCTGAATCCCAGAAATTCAGTATAGAAGTACAGATAATTTCATCAAATAAAAAGGGGGAAGCGATTTCACAGAAGCCTGGTTCATCATCAGACCCAAATGGTACTGTGATATTTTGGACCAATCTAGCTCTAGCAATACCTATTGAAAACTTAACGATTCTTATGCATAAGACCAGATAGGAGAAAGACTGGCGATAAACATTAACAGGAGTTTACCATGTTTTCCTTGTTCTCAACAGTGTCCTCTTCAGGTAAATGCTTATTTTGACCTGTGAACAAGGGAAGATGACTTAAATTTCCTTCATATATGCAATAACTTAAAGCTATAGCAAGTCTGAAGATTTCTCACCTTCTTCAGCAGCCAATTTTCTTTCTTGCTTCTTTGCCTTTTCTTTGTTGAGTTCTTGTTTAACTGACTTCTGGGGCTTCTTCTGCAAGTTTCGAGTTTCTCTGTCTTTGAAGGTCTTGGAGTTAGCCGAATTCCTACTGACAGGTTCTCTAATCTTAGTGGCAGCTTTGGGCTTGGAGTCCTTGGCTGATTCTGCAACTGGGGAAGTTTGAGCAGATTCATTGTTCAAAGACTTAGGTTTGAGCTTCCTAGCCCCCGTCACTGAAACAGAGCTATGGACATCATCATCAGATGCTCTAGTTTCCTCTTCTGGCTCCTGAGAACAGGTTTGAGACACTTGCATCTGCTCTATACTCTCCGCAATATTGTAAGTTTCAAATAACTCCTTCAGTGATTCTCCAAATTCAGCAAGATTGTGACGTTGTGCATAAGATTTGAGCTCTTCCCGCATTTTCTGAACGGGCTGCAAATTTGGGAATCAACAAACAAGGTCAATTTTGTCAGAATTATCTACATATGTCTCTGATTGTCCATCCAGAAGAAGAAAACCTTGATCAGTGCAAGCTACTGTCTGAAGATGCAGTGTTTTACTCTACATTAAAGTGCGTTTCTTCTGGCAGGATGCAATTGTCCCAATCAAAGAAGATGATAGAGATGACCAATAATAATACATAGTCAAAATTATGTTTCCTTAGAAAAAAGTCCCTGACTGAAATCTGCAGCTTTATGGTATGCAGTCACCTGGTGCTTACCATAAAGCTGCAGATTGAAGAAATCACTTCTTCTATTGCTGTCCACTGTGCAAATTATCTAGTCCCAGATTATCAGATTGGAAAAGAGGTTGCACGCATCAGTTTTGACAAAGCCTCATTGGACAAGTTGCATTCATATATCAATAAAGCATCAAGCACAGTGCAAGGGTCACATGGCCTAAAATGAACCTCAGTTACAGGATTCATTAAAGAGACCTTGGCAGAAATTATTGGTCCTAATCAAAAGAATATCTGAAAATCCTTATATGACCAAGTGACACAAGATGGCATACCTCACATCCAGCCTCAGAAGCGAGTTTGAAAAAGCCGAGAGAAATAGAGTGCTTGTTATCAGATTCCGAGAGACTAATTTGCGATAGCCAATACGATGTTGAAGCAAGAAGATTGTACTTCTTCCGCACAGACGACCGGGAGACGCTAGAGAGTGGTGTTTCATTCTTTGCTTGACTATTCCCAGGTCTCCTCACTCTTGCCTCGGAGATCGGAGTCACGTTGCCACCCAATTTCGGAGCTGGATTCACACTGGACTTAGCAGGGATGGAAAGCCTTCTAGGTGGCTTCGCAGATTTCTCCTTCCCAGAGAGATCAAGAATGCCCATGCTTTTACTCACTGAGGGTGAGCGTCTCGTCCTAAACACAGTGCAATTGCAGCGACATCACTAAGCAGTTTACATACATGGAGCGCCCATTTTAGCAATACTTACCACAGTTGACGCCTATTAAAATGTCTTAATCAGCATTACATGAACCAGTCAAGATTTCTAACAAACAAAAGAGAGTCGATAATCAAAGTATCAAGTTTACAAACAGACTCATTAAACGCTTAATCAGCACATGTAACTTAAGCGCCCAGAAAAATCACACGAACCCTGTCTGAAGAAAGGCAAGTCCTCAGGCACCATTAAATTATACCATCTCATGCAATATACTCCCCCACCCTTTCAATTTCCATCATCGCGACAAGCACAACAGCAATTCCAGAACACACTGCGGCACACAGGCCCCCACACGGCATACACATCCAGCGCTCCATTCGCAAACGAGGTAACTCCAAGATCAAACGATCCCGCTCACGACCAACAAAGTCTCCGTACCCTCGCGCAAACCGACGCAAACTGTGCATCCTACAGACCGAAACATGCAAAAACAAATGATAGCTCGCTTGATCTTCGCACGTGACGAACGCGATCGACTCGGTCCGATTCCGGAAAATCAATCAATCACTCACTCACACATACACACAGATGCCCTAAACTACAGGCTGAAGAACAGAAAACCGTCAAAGCCCCGAACAGGAAAAAGGAGAGGAGATTAAGGGCAAACCAACCTCCGAGACGAAGAAGAGCTCGCCGCCGCCGCCTCCTGCTTCTCCTCCTTCGGCTTCGCGGCCGATCGCAGCCCGTAGCGGAGCAGCTTCGGCTTCCCTGAAGAAGAAGAAGAAGAAGAACAACAACAAACTCGCTACCATCACCAACCGACGCACGGAGAGAGAGGGAAAAAAGAAATAAGCAAAGAAGGACCGCCGAGAAACGCCGCGATTCGACTTCACCGCCGTCGCGAAAACACGAGAGAGAGAGAGAGAGAGATCACCGGAACCGGCGGATTGTTCCTTGGCGGCCTCTTCCATGTCCGATGTCTTCCCCTCTCCTCGCCGGCGAGCCTCCGATCCGATCTCCTTCTTCACTCCGACGAAACTGAGGAACGATCGCGTTTCTCTCTCTCTCTCTCTCTCTCTCTCTCTCTCTCTTCTGCTGCTTGGGAGGTTTCAACGAGCGGTTTCTCTTATACAACTCGCTCCAGAACTACCCAAACGGGAAAAAAGAAAAAGTGATTAAATTAATTTTTTAAAAATTAAGAGAGGAAAACGTTATTTTCTATTTTCGGGCGGGAATTTTCGGCCTCCCTGTCGAAACCGCTTCGGACGCCCGTGACGTGAGCTCGCCCGCTTTTGCCCCCCTTGCCCAATCCGCTTCCGACACGTGTGAAATGACACGGGGTGGGTCTGACGCCGTGAGGACGGGATTGACGGATGAATCTTTGGACTGCCGGAGCTTGAATGGGGCCCAAGTGCCGTTTCGGTCGCGGGCCCAGGAAGAGGAAAAAGCTCCGCGGAAAATTCGAAATTCGAATTTCGAAACGCACGGCCGTTGGGGACTTTTTCTCTCCGTGGGACGGTCAGACAGCCGTTGGATTGGAACTGGGGCTCGGACTTTTTGGTTAGCTTGTGGATTTCGGGCCCCGTTTGAGGGCGTTGGCTTGATCTAGGCCCATTTTGGCCCGTGATGTCTCCACGTGTCGGTGGAGGGATAACCAGGGGATGGGCAAGGGGCGCGATAGATCCATGCCCCGTGGGACACTATCCTGAACGGGCCAAATGTTCCCCAAAGCCTAGCGGAAACTAGGAGCCGGAGGGGTATAGCTAGTGCTGTCAAAATGGTCCATAGACCCGTATTTTAGCTCCAAGTTATGGAAGTGAATCGTAAATGCGTCAGATTAAAATTTAGTATGGGTTATGTAAATTAAAAAGCCTATAATAAATGGGTTTTAAAATGAACCTATTTAAGTTGCATTTGGTTCAGTTTTTTCCAGAGATTTTGGGAAAATACAAAGGAAACATAAAGAGATTTGGAAAAGTGCAAAAATTACTTGGTAAACTATGCTTTAGAAATAACTTTGAGAGAAAGTTCATTTGGTGAAAACGCATTAGAAAACTTCTTTATAACTTGTAGGTATAGGACTTCATTGAAACTTAGGCAAATGATCTAATTTCTTTGTATGACCCTAAATTACTCATGGGTTTTAGATATCCTGCATCTACAAAATAGTATTTACTAGCACAAAAATAATGTAAATTTAATTAAAAAAAAAGTACCATATACATGTATAAATGTATAAAAATCACTAATTAATGAACTTGTTGAAGGATAAGGAAATTGTAAATTGCATCTCCCAAATGATAAACAATTACAGAAAGGGCGACTGACGAAGTTGCAAATATCCCTTTTGGGAGAATAATCCATAATCGGTTAAACTTAAAAAAAAGTACCATATACATGTATAAATGTATAAAAATCACTAATTAATGAACTTGTTGAAGGATAAGGAAATTGTAAATTGCATCTCTCAAATGATAAACAATTACAGAAAGGGCGACTGACGAAGTTGCAAATATCCCTTTTGGGAGAATAATCCATAATCGGTTAAACTTAAAAAAAAAGAGTTAAATAGGAGATGTAACAAATTATCTAGATCATCGGTCAACATAACAATTATCCACTATCGTATATATGTAAACTCCACCAAATAAAGAGAACATCAACTGGAACAAGTCTCGCAATAGAATATAAATAGAAATAAGTGAGCAATGACTTAAAAAATCGAACACCAACTAGAAACAGGTTTCACAATAGAACATAAATATATCTTGTCCACTAGTATAAATAAGTAGTGCAAATATATTTCACATTACATCAAAGTATCATATGAAAGAGTTCAAATAAGTAGTTAACATCCTAATTTTGACTATGCTTTTGAACTTATACTTGATCCAAGCTTCATGAAAATTTGTCTATTGTCTTTTTTTCCCCTACAAAATGATCAAGTCTAAAAAAGTATAAATCTTGGGCCTTGTTTGTTAACCATTCTAATTCTCCATTTTCTTTTAATATATTTTCTAAAACAAAAACAAAAAAGAACGTAAAACCATTTTGTAACATCAACTAATTTTTTTACTCCCTAGAACAAATTAGGCTGCACATGGCAACATTTCTTGGCCGGGGAACAATTTCTTTTCAGAAATAGTTCTTTTCTATTTATATTCTGGGGAACAATTTATATGTAAAAAAACCCGTTTGGTAACTACACAAAATTTTTACTCTAGAAATAGAAAAAGAATAAAAATGTGTTTGGTAAAAAATAGTTTCTCTTTTTTTATTTTTTGCCGGTAGACCGCCGCCACCGCCACCGCTGGAGGCCGCCACTGCCACCGCCGGAGGCCGCTGGCCGACCGCCACCCGCCGACTGCCGTCGCCGATCGCCGTCACACGGCCCATCGGCCGCCGTCAACCATCGGCCGCCGGCGGTGATCGGCGGCGGCAGTCAGCTGGCGGCGGTCGACCGGCGGCGGCGGCGGCCTCCGGTGACGACCGGCGGCGGTCGGTCGGCCTCTGGCGAACGGCGGCGGTCGGTCGGCCTCTAGCGACCGGCGGCCTGCGATCGACGGCGGCCGATGGGCCGTGCGACGGCGATCGGCAACGGCGGTCGGCCGGCGGCGACGTGCGGCGGCAACGGCCTCCAGCAAACGGCGACGGTCAGTCGGCCTCCGGCGACTGGTGGCAGCGGCGATCGTCCGGCAGCAGCAGTGGCGACGGTCGGTCGGCGATAACTAGCCAAAGATGAGATCTAACGATCGATTAGAGGAGGAGGAAGAAGGGAGGAACAAAACAAAAGAAATTTTTTTAGAAAAAACTAAAAAAATAGAAAAATCTTAGAAAATTATTAAAAAAAATAAAAAATTCTATGTCACAAAAAAATTTGAGTGTCATACCAGATGTATTTTTTTTTTTACTTCCAAAAAAAAAATTGTGCAAATACAAAATGCGCTCTTCTGCTCAGAAACTTGTATAGGGTATTTAAATGAAAAAACTACTTTTGAACAGTAATTGTTCCCGAGAGCAAACATGTAGTCAAACGTACCCTTGGTCTTGCTTAATTTCAAGTATGAGTTTCAATATCTCTATGATTTGCTTGTAAAGATTAAACTCTCTAGCAAGAGATGTTACATTGCTTATACTTTTCAATAACTGAAAAAAAATTCTATCCATTTGTGCTGTTCGCTTAACAGCTATAGTCAATTTATTTTGTTTCCTTTTTTGAGCTTGCCTCACTGAACTTTATGTCACTTTTTATGGTTTTAATCATGTTTAATAATATTTTTACCTACATTACACTCTACATTATTAGTAGTAGATCTTACACAATCCCCGATATCAAGTTGTCTCGCCACAATATGCTTATCAACACATAAATCTTATGTAAAATTTCATGTGATACTTTTGATAGTAACTGTATCTTTGAACTAACAAAACTTCAAGATTTGGATGTATACCTTTCATTATAAAAACTCTAACTTTAGGATTTTCCTACTATAATAAATATATTCATGAGTTGTATTATAAAAGATGAACTTAAAAAAAAGTAACTAAAGAAGGGAAGAAAAAAACCTGAATTTTCCTCTCTTACTATTCATTACTTGCATCAATGGTATTATTCTTTAGATCTTGTCCTAATCTCGTTTCCTTCCGAACCAATTGCCTCCATTTGTTCTTTTCTTCCTTAACAATTTCCCACTTACTCTTCATTTGATTTTTATCATACACTTTGCCTCTTAGCTCCTCAACCTTGTTAATTATGGTTGTCCGTTCATCCCTTTCATTGTTCGTAGGACGATTGCCTTTTTCAATTTGTTCAACACGTAAACATGTCAATATTACATGATCATTAAATATGGCAAGGTAATGATATGTATGAAATGATGCTATGTATTGGATGTTGATCGTTAAAATGAGTGTTGATTTCATAACTAATGCAAGGAAGATCATATAATTATAATGATAGCATACGCACTTTTGCTATGTGATTAATGCAACTCGGCTCTTCTCAAGTCTTATAGGTCCCTCTTAGCTCTCTCCTCTCGCATCGACTTTAGGTCTTTAGTAAGTTTTTCTCATTGCACTTTCTGTTGTCTTCAGTCTTTTTCGATTGATTTTGTGCGCCACTAGCCTGGCTCAGCTTCTTTAGGGTGATTCCAATTGTTCTATGAGATGATCATTCGAGGGGGTAAATGATTTTTGGATAGGGATGATCAGTACCCAAGCTGGAATAGGGAATCGAACTGTACCGACTCGAACTGTACCGACTGATTCGGTCTAGTGTTGATGGACCATCACTTGTTTTCATTTCATTGAACGAAAAAAAAAATGTATACATCCCTACTAATGACTAGCAAAGTGACCCTCTATTAAAAAGTTAGCTTATTGTCAAGTCAAGTTTGCTTATTCACCATGTGACCAGCAAAGTGATGCCCTGTTAAAAATATACACGTCCACTTTGTGGAAACAAAATCCTACGTCATACCCTATGTCCATGAACTGTTATGAAATAGAAAAATAAGCAAAGAACCACACAAATTTGGGATATCAAAAAGGTTTTTCTTTCCAAACATACTTCACATACTCACCTTCATTCTCGTGAACATAAATGTTATTAGTGTTGGAGAAATCTTTCTGGAATATTTTGAAGCTGACAAAACGTTTCTATCAGTCCAGTCTGAAGATTTGCAAACTTTACTATTAAAGTCTAAAGATCTCCGGACTGCCAGACTCAAGACTCAAAGTCTATTCTCATTGACAATTTCTAATTCGTTGAAGAAAGGCTATCCAGAACTTAGTATTTTATTAATGATTTGGCCTTATCGACTAGAGATGACATAACGGATTCCTTTATTCGAATCAAGATTGATTAAGGATTCGATGATTGGCGAAGTATTCTTGGAATGTTCTACTTATGGAAACCAAGATCCTGATTGTATGGGCGAGTAGGATTGATGGGCTATCGACATGTTCCTTTAATAGCTCGAATGATCTTCCTAATTGATTCTGTCCAACGGGAGGATTGGAATAATTCCTTTGGTAAGTGCCAACGGGTATGATGGCACAAAGGAGTATAAAAGTAAGACGTTCCAATTGTTCGAGGTGGTGCACGATAGAAAAATTCCAAAGTCTAAAGCTCCTTGATTTTTAGTCAATTCATTTATTAAGCGAAATCTTGTACACAAAAGAGCGTCTATATTTTGAGATACCTTGAGGAAGTGTGATAGAGTATCTATACTGTGGAATCAAGGGAAAGCATTGCTGTAACATCTCTTTTGTTCATAGTGAAATCCAGCCGGTGGGCTGTCAGTGCAGAAGAGTGGACGTAGGCTTGGAATAAGCCGAATCACTATAAACCTTGTGTTCAATTTTCTCTTCCCTACTCCCTGCTTTACTTTGATCATAGATCGTTTTGTTAACTAAAGGAGAGCTTCATTTCCATTGTTTGCCTAGTATTGCTTTCATATCTCGAGAAATTATTTTTACACCTATTCATCCCCCTATAGGTGCTTATACTAGCTTTATCAATTAGAAAGGCAAAAAAAAGAAAAAAACGGAACCCCAACTCAACAAAAGTTCAATACATAGTTCGACCATTATTCAATACCATCCATTAGGGGTCATAAATAATCTAGAACAAACTCTCCGTGGAACAAAAAACGAAATCAAATTCCACAATTAGCACAAGAGAAAGACATTCAACATTAAACCACAAAACTCCACACGTCTCACTTAATCACTCAATGTTGCGTGCCTCAAAGGAAATAGATTCTTTGATCAAGTAAGCAAAATATGATCAAAGCCAAGAGCCTAAAAGCAATAGCTAAACTTGCTAAAAGTCCTACAATAAGTATATATGATATCTCAATATTAGTTTTAAACTAGAATTACTTTTAATTGAGCATAAGACTCTGTATATCACTTCAAATGATTATTTTAATGGGATAGCTACTTTTTATAAAACTTTAAAATAAGCGGAGAAGGCATAAGATCCTAGGGTGAAAACCATGGGTACGAAGATGAAAAAAAAGTTTGACAAATATTATAAAAGTTTCAAAAAAGTAAATACGATGGTTATGATTGCGGTAGCATTGGATTAAAAAAAAGATGAATTATGTGCAGTATTGTTATAGAATAATTTATGATGATAGTGTGAAAGTTGATGAAATGTACAATAAGGTGAGGATTACCTTGGAATGTATGTTTCATTTTTATAAGAAATCTTATTTTGGATCTTGTGATAGAAATTTAGGTGATCAACTTTTGATCGATACCGATAGTAGTTGAGATCTTAATAGCCTTGAGGAGGGTAACAAAGACGACCTTGATTTAATTGTGAATTTCAATTTGAAAAAGGTGTATGAGTTCTTTCTTTACGAGAAGGAAAAAGTGTACGCAAGCAACTTATTTGAACTCAATAAGTATTTTAAAGCTGAACGTGAAAAATGTCGTGATCTTGACCTTTTGATGTAGTAGAAAACTACTAGCCAAATGTTTAAATCATCTCTCTACTGGCTTGGGATATTTTGTCTACTCTCGTAACAACCATTGCTTCATAGTCAACTTTCAGTACATCCGATTATGTTTGATGGCTTTCAAAAGTTCTTTGACTCCTAAAATGGTGGAAACTTTGATTTGCATTCAAAACTGGTTTAGAGTGGTTATTGTGCAGATTAATGTTGAAAAGTGCATCGGCCATGTGGAAAGGTTTGAGTGGGGTAAGTCATGGATATATCTTTTTATCTTGTAATTCTTTTGTGTATTTAATAAGTGAATGCTTTATTTAATAGTTTATTTTTGTAAGATATGAATGATGTTCACTCAGAGCTTACCGGTTAATAAAGTTTGCAAGTTGAATTGGAAGAAAAAAAAAATATATATATATATATATATATTTGAGATTTTCCATTAATTATTTAAGTTCGATTTCTAGTAATTCTAGTTTTAAACTAATGTTTAGTATATATGGTAGGATTATCTGCAAGTTTAGCCATGGTTTTTGGGCTCTTAGCTTTGATCATATTTTGCTGACTTGATCAAAGAATTTGTTCCCCCAAGGCACGCAACACTTGGTGATTAAGTGAGATGTGGGAGTATGGCGGATTAATGTTGAACAACATCTTTCTCTTGCGTTGATTTTGGAATTTGATTTTGTTTTTTACTCGTTTAAGAGTGATCCATTTTTTTTCATTGTCTGTACTGGTTCTTTATCGATGTGCTTTTGCAAGAGCTACAGTGATACGGTGATTGGGCTAATGCTCTTAGGGCGATTGTATTGATTCGCGATGCGGCACTCTTTTTTGGACTGTCTATTCAGATTCTCAAACGTAGTGTAGACTTAATAGCATGAGACTGCTCGTTGTGGCCGCTCTTTTAGTTTCCTCTTTCCCTACCTATTTAGAGAGGCTGGAAGCACAACGAAGTGATGTTGATCAAGGGACTTATGAGATGTTGTACCACCATATATTAAAGGTTCTTGTACCGTCACTGAACGTAGATGCATAAAAACTATCTTCATCAGCAGTACGTACTAATAACACAAAAATTCGTTAATCTAGGAGCAGAAATAGCCAACTCAGCTCTACAAACTATCCAGGAGATTGGTTTTACCTTCCATATGTATTATGTGACGTTCAAAACTACTTTTTGTTAGCAACATTTCAAAATTTATCCAAAACTAATTAAAAGAAAACCTCTATTCACTCTTACAAAATGCTAACTTGAAATCTGCACCATGCGAAAATATTCACGGTGGACAAGTTGATGCGCAAATTCCACTGTCTAGCTTATTCCAAAGAATCTATTAAACTTTGCATTACTTAATTTCATACGGGAGGACAAACCGGGATGACAAAGTTATCATCCACAGGACAGTCTAGGACAGTCTATCATTGAGGGTGAAAGTCCGAATTGTTGGACTTTCAATTGCAACAACATTTCTAGTAAGCCAATTCACTTTAGCACAAGAGCTACATGCAACTAAACTTCACGCAAGTCCGAAGCGCACCTAGAACAAATGTCTCCCAAAGCAACTTGCTTAGCTCAAAACTTGAGTCCCACTCCTACACAAAAGTTTATGCTTTTTATGGACTGGAATAAGTGATTGAGGGTTCCCGGTTCCTTGATGGGTTTCGGTCTGGAAACCGATCACCGCTACCACAACCTCAATTGTCTTGTTTTCTAGTGACTTTGAACTTGTAATCATATCTTGAGGCTCCTCATGTATTCAATCTTGTTTTAAAACCTTGACAAAATCTCATCAATTTGCCGTTCATTGTCAATCACTAATAATCGTATATCGATGATTGATCAGGGGTGAATATTGACGTGTACCAATGTCAATATTGATCTTAGTAATTGTCAACTATGCGTGACGTGCTTGGTGATATCCATGCATTAGTCACATGGTCATTCATTATGAAGAATTGGTCAATTTTTTTCGTATACATACATTCGATAGATCGGATATGGTATTTTGCATCATACATATATGTTTTTCAGAGATTAGTGTATATTGACGTTGAGCACGAATTCGTGTTAGGTTTCTCAATTCACCCGATGTGAATGCTTCGACGGGAGTCTTGACAAAAGCCTCCCCATCAGCCCAGATTTTCCGGCTTTTTAGTTGCTTTTCACTCTCAATCTTTGCTGAATTTAGGGTCATTATGGAGAAAATATTCAGTCGTTAGCCATCACCACGTCATTGTCCTACGCGGCACGCGCAAGCCTAGGTGGATCCAATAACAAGTCGACACGTGTCGTTGGACTTGGACCAGCTGGAAAATAGGAAAGTGAAAAGTCGGAGGGTCTCTTTTTCTCTCTCTCCCCTGACAGCCGACTGAAAAGGGCCTCTGCAGAAGCAATAGTTAATGCTCTTGCCGCTCAAAATCTCTCTCCTCGTTTCAATTTTCAAGCAAGCCTTCTCCTTCGTCGGGTCGAGAGGAAAAAAAGAAGCCATCTTCTCTCATCTTTCTCCGGCACGCCCGACCGCCTCCCTCTCCCCCTCCGCCTCCCCCTGCCCGTTCCCCTTCCCCAGTGCCCCCGTCGGTCACAAATGCTACTTAGATCTTCCCGTTGGCACGTTGCTTCCCCAAAGGCCCCCACTCGTTCGCAGCTGCTGGGTCCCGAACTCCTTCGCCTCCGTCACCTTCGGAGCCTCATCGGCAGCGACGATTCATCAGCGGACTCCTCTCTCTCACCCCCCCCCACCCACGCTCGCGTCGGTCTCTTGGGAACCTTAGTGGCGTCCACCGTGGCGGAAAGATAAAAAAACGCTACCGTTCCTTTATCCCCCTCCCCCCCTCTCTCTGCGCAGCGTCTCGCCATTTCCAGCAGTCGGAACATCAACAGCGTCTTCTTCTTCGATGCACATGTAAATCCGCCTACACCTCCATGGCCTTCACTTCCTCCATCTCTCTCGCCTGTCGTATTCATTGTTTGAAGGCATCTACAGTTGACGCTGCGGGCGAGCAGTTGGAACCATGGACCAGAGCTCGGGTTCAACTCCGGCGTCATCGTCGTCGTTGTCGTCGCCTTTCCATCGCCGGCTCTAAAAACCGTGACTGACTCGGTTGTGATTTTGGGTTGAAGCAGAAGCGGAAAAAGCTTATGACTATTAGGTCCCGAGCCTCTCTGCCCTCACATGCCGCTCGCTTCGTTTGTCGCCGTCGTCGCTTTTCCAGTGCCGGCGATAGAAACCGCGCGAGGCTCGGTTTTGATTTCGGGATTGGGCGCGTCGCCACTGAAGCCGAAGAAGTTTGCAACTGCTGGGTCCCGAGCCCTCTCGGCCTTCACACGCCGCTCGCTCCGTTCGTCGCCGTCTTCGCCTTTCTGGCGTTGGTTATGTGCATTTTCTTAATGCTTGGTTAATTAATTATAAGTTCTTGTCTTTGTTAAATTCTGGTGCTGTGTAGTTGTTGGCTTCGGAAAGAAGAGAGGCGCCCACTCGTCCGGAGAAATGAGCTTCATGTGAGCCAAAAGAGAGGAGCTGTGTAGGGGTCTGCAAAGATGGCCTTTTGGGTTTTTTGTTTCTTCATTGGGATATTATGCTTTTAAATTTGGGGTTTGATTGAATACTCTGGTTTTGGCGACTGCGAACATGTTGAGGTTTTGCCTACCTAATAATCAAGTTGTTGGTTTTGGATGACTGAGCTTTCTCCATATGCTTTTTCGTTGCGGTACTTCTACTTGCATGCGTTATGTGGCGTCCATGTTTTGATTGGTTGTTCTCATTCCATTCCACAAGAATTATGTATGTGAAGAAAGATGGGATGTCTGCAGGGATAGCCAATGAATGACTGGTGTTTGGCAAAACTCATATGAGTTTCATTATGAATTGAAGAAGTTGAAGTCTATTCGGTTGTATGACCTTTCAACTTTGAATGTGCCCAGATGATGATGATGATGGTAGCTGGCAAGTGTTGCTTGTTAGGTTAGTGTTGGGCATATCGCATGCCCACAAGTGAAATCTAGGCATGCCGAGGAATTGAATTTGTGGTCTTTAAAGTTGAGTTGGAATGCCGGTTGAGGTTGTTTTACAGTGCACAATTTGGCGAAAACAAATCACGGTTACATCTTTCCAGTTGTTGGGACACTATATGAGTGCCCCCCTCTTTGGGAAATATTCGCATTTGTTCGAACCTCGTGGCCGCGACGTGGGCGGCAAGAATAGTTCCAATCTTAAATGGATGAATCAACTTCTGGTGTCCAAAGAGCCTTTTAAATTGAGAAGTAACTACGTCGGACTTGTCAAGTCATTCCTGAAGTTGATTTTATATGCAGAGGCAACCCTGTTCACATTATAAACCAGTCCAACAGCCAAAAAAAATTCGACAATTGAAAGTCTTGACTAGCAGCTGAACCATATCAATTCTGAAGCACCATGGTGCGGCATCATTTTTTAATTTCTGGAATTCCACATAACTAAACCTTTAAACCTAAACATCAAATTCACCGATTGTATAATTTGAAAAAAATAATAATCATGTCCATGAGCCGACACCAGAGCAGCTTAGACGGTCCTAAGACTCATAGTAGTTAATTAAATTCCAACGTCATGCACGGCACATAGCGGCATCAACGAGCTGCAAAAGCCGACCATCAATAACAAAAATCAACGTGTTCTTGCCAAAATGCTCGTGGAAGATGCCATTGTCATGCCCTAGTTCTGGACAGCAGACTCCTGCACAAGCCATTAACATACAAAAAAGACGGACGCCACATAACGCATGCAAGTAGAAGTACCGCAACGAAAAAGCATATGGAGAAAGCTCAGTCATCCAAAACCAACAACTTGATTATTAGGTAGGCAAAACCTCAACATGTTCGCAGTCGCCAAAACCAGAGTATTCAATCAAACCCCAAATTTAAAAGCATAATATCCCAATGAAGAAACAAAAAACCCAAAAGGCCATCTTTGCAGACCCCTACACAGCTCCTCTCTTTTGGCTCACATGAAGCTCATTTCTCCGGACGAGTGGGCGCCTCTCTTCTTTCCGAAGCCAACAACTACACAGCACCAGAATTTGACAAAGACAAGAACTTATAATTAATTAACCAAGCATTAAGAAAATGCACAGAACCAACGCCAGAAAGGCGAAGACGGCGACGAACGGAGCGAGCGGCGTGTGAAGGCCGAGAGGGCTCGGGACCCAGCAGTTGCAAACTTCTTCGGCTTCAGTGGCGACGCGCCCAATCCCGAAATCAAAACCGAGCCTCGCGCGGTTTCTATCGCCGGCACTGGAAAAGCGACGACGGCGACAAACGAAGCGAGCGGCATGTGAGGGCAGAGAGGCTCGGGACCTAATAGTCGCAAGCTTTTTCCGCTTCTGCTTCAACCCAAAATCACAACCGAGTCAGTCACGGTTTTTAGAGCCGGCGCTGGAAAGGCGACGACGACGACGACGATGACGCCGGAGTTGAACCCGAGCTCTGGTCCATGGTTCCAACCGCTCGCCCGCAGCGTCAACTGTAGATGCCTTCAAACAATGAATACGACAGGCGAGAGAGATGGAGGAAGTGAAGGCCATGGAGGTGTAGGCGGATTTACATGTGCATCGAAGAAGAAGACGCTGTTGATGTTCCGACTGCTGGAAATGGCGAGACGCTGCGTAGAGAGAGGGGGGGGGAGGGGGATAAAGGAACGGTAGCGTTTTTTATCTTTCCGCCACGGTGGACGCCATTAAGGTTCCCAAGAGACCGACGCGAGCGTGGGTGGGGGGGGGGGAGAGAGAGAGGAGTCCGCTGATGAATCGTCGCTGCGATGAGGCTCCGAAGGTGACGGAGGCGAAGGAGTTCGGGACCCAGCAGCTGCAAACGAGTGGGGGCCTTTGGGGAAGCAACGTGCCAACGGGAAGATCTAAGTAGCATTTGTGACCGACGGGGGCACTGGGGAAGGGGAACGGGCAGGGGGAGGCGGAGGGGGAGAGGGAGGCGGTCGGGCGTGCCGGAGAAAGATGAGAGAAGATGGCTTCTTTTACTGAATATTTTCTCGTCATTATGAGTGTTCGCTGCATTTTCTCTGCCGTGTCCTTTTTGACCGAGTTGCTCTACTTTTTGTTCCCTTGCGTGTCTTCCTAATTTCCTTCGTTCACACACGCGTGAATGACGCATCGAAAGTGGCCTCAAGTCGACCATTTCGGATCGGTCATCCAGGAGGAGGGAGCGGCAAGGACTTTTAGAAGTCGGAGAGCGGACCGCGTTCAAGAACTTCTATCGGAATTCCAGCTTAAATTCGCCTTGGAAAATTCAGGGTTAGGATATGTAACAGATCGGTTCGCAAGAATTCATAATCTTACCATAAAGGATCTAAAATATTAGACGCAAAAATAGAGATCGAGAATGTGGCATTATGGTTATATTTTTAAGAGGAATCAAATTATTGGCAAATTTGATCGCTAATTTTCGTGACAATGTGAATGAGAACGAGGCCTTTGAACGAAAACCGTAGGTGTCGACAATAACTTTCCTTAAATATTAGTAAGTGAATATTTCTTTTCAAATTATCCGTTGGGTGAAATTTCTTTTCTTTTTTATCAATGATCTAGACTGCATATCAAATTAGTCTTGCGAATTGTTAGATTGGACCGTAGAATTTTCTTAGACATTGACATTGCAATCTAACTTGTTTTCTCTAGATTTGGAAATGAAAAAAGCATTTTTCTTATGGGTATAAGTGATTAGTGTAGTTAAAGTTCTAAATTTAGAGAAGATTTATGGATAGTAAATAATCAACCTTGCTTCCGAGGTTTTCTTAATTAATACAAGGTAACTCATTCTTAGATGGAAAAAGAAGTAATGCTAGACATAAGAAAAATGGATATATATTTATTTTTGTGTGTGCACTAAGGTAGATGGATTATGATGAGAAAAATAGTACGGTAGCATTTAAAGGTAAGTTTTTTTTTTTAAATCATTTTCTTTGCAAAGTCTAGAGAGTTTGGCAATTTTTTTTTTGTTCATCATATTTCTAACTCTTATCTCACTTTCAAATTTTTATTCTGTCTCTTTGTAAAGTGTAGGAATTGACCGCACACCCATCATACTAGTGCCCCCACCCCTGAGTTCCTTTACAATTAGGTTCGCCTGCCTAGTGGCGAGTTTGGCAATTAATTGAACCATTTTTAAACTTTTTTTCTTTATCAAATAAACATATTTTAACGTTCAATGATATTTTTCTACCTCATTTGGAATACTGTTTTCTTAAAATCTTTATATAACTAGTATAACTTTGGTTGGGGAAAAAAGGTAAGTGGGCTCAAAAGTTTCTTCGGTTCACATTACTTCCTCGCGGCCAAAGCTGAGATTGCGAACGCATTTTCTTGAGTAGGACCAGCCACTCCTTTGATGACAGTGACATGGGAGACGGTGACACTACACGCTTAATGCTCCTCTGGATCCATGCTCAATGTGTAAGGGCTGTTTGAGATTCTCCTTCCAAGGCGTGTTCTCCTACTTAGATAATCCAGAAATTCTCCTCCTTTTTTCAATAAGGCTCCGTTCGTTTCACGGAAAATTGACCATCTCCGGAAAATATTTTCCCAGAAGTTATTTTCCGGGAAAATTGCAATATTTTCCGGGAAAATTGCAATATTTTCCGGTGTTCGGCTAATTCTTAAATTTTGAGTGAAAACATTTTCCACCATTCGTTAACTAATTTTTTTTTCTTTTTTTTATCCTTTTCTTTGCCTTCTCCTTCCTCCTTCCTCCTCCTTCTTCCTCTTCCTTCCTCCTTCTTCCGCCGTCGCTCCTCCTTCCTCCTCCTTCCTCCGCCGCCGCTCCTCCTTCTTCCTGCTCGTTCCTCGCTCCTCCTTCCTCCGCCGCCGCTCCTCCTTCTTCCTCCTCGTTCCTCGCTCCTCCTTCCTCCGCCGCCGCTCCTCCTTCTTCCTCCTCGTTCCTCGTTCCTCGTTCCTCCGCTGCCGCACGCCCGAAGATGGTGAGTCGACCAAGATCTGGTCGCTAGATCCGGCCGACCAAGGTCCGGTCGCCAGATCCGGCGAGCTGGGCGAGGCTCGGGCCTCGCCCGAGCTCGCCAGAGGTCTGGCGAGCCGCGAGCTCGCTGGATCTAGCGGCGGAGCTCGGGCTGATCGGGAGCCCGAGCTCCGCCGCTAGATCCGGCGAGCTCGCGGCTCGCCAGACCTCTGGCGAGCTCGGGTGAGGCCCGAGCCCCGCCCAGCTCGCCGGATCTGGTGAGGCCAGAGCTCCGCCCCAAGCCAGCGAGGCTCCGCCTCGCCGGATCTGGTGAGGCTCGAGCTCGCCGAGCTCGGGCGAGCTGGCCTTCCACAGATCGGGCTAGGCGGAGCCTCGCCGGCCCGGGGCGGAGCTCGAGCTGGCTTGCGACTGCGGCCGGTCGCCGGTCGCCGGTCGCCGGCCGCTGTCGTGGCCGGCCACCGTCCAAGCTAAAGGAAGAAAAATAAAAAGGAAAGAAAGAAAAAGAAGAAGAAGAAGAAGAAGGGGAAGTTGTGGAAAACATTTTCCACAACTTTGCATGTAAATTTTCCGGTCAACGGAAAATGTTTTCTGTTGACCGTGATTTTCCGCCCACCGAACACCGGAAAATCCGGAAAATATTTTCCTGGAAGTTATTTTCCACGAAACGAACGGAGCCTAAGTGTTATTTAATTTTCCTTTGTTAATTTCCTTTGTGTAGGTCTAGTGGATCTCTCTTTGCTTGTGCTTTTTTCCTGGTGAAATAAGGAGAGAGATCTCTGTACTTTGGGCATACACAACTCAGGTGGTTCGGCACTGTTAGGAGGATTCAAGGATTTTGCATCAGTATCAAGTCTATCTAGTCAACTAACTGTTAACATAACTTAATAATTGTGATTGAAGGACTTTGCATAGTAAATCTGTTTGATTTGTATGGAGCACTTTAGTAGATAAGTGATGGTATCTATAGTAAAATCTTTTATAGGAATTCCCTACTTAAATTTGCGTTGGAAAATTCAGGGTTAGATCGGGCCGTGTAAGGTTCACATCAATTCGTAATTTTATTAGAAAACGTGAAATAATGAAAAAGAGATTGAGGATGTGGCATTACAAAGGTATTTTTATCTCGAGTCAAATTATCATCAAATTTGATCACTCATATTTTCATGAAAATATGTATGAGGCCTTTGAGCAAAGAATTTAGGTATCGGTAATAATTTTCCTTAAATATTAGCAAGTTAATATCAATGATTCCAGACTACATATAAAACTAGTTTCGCGAATTGTTAGACTGCACTGTAGAATTTTCCTGGACATTGGCATTGCGACCTGACCTGTTTTGTCCAGATTCGTTCCTGTGGAAGCCCGGGAAAACGCGGTGTGCGGTGGGACAGAAAAACAAAAGCGAGGAAGAGAAAATGGCAGGGGAATCGAGACTCAAAGGGAGGGCGACCCGGCAAGAGAGGAATGGGCAATTTCGGGATTCCGGTGCAAAAGGCGAGAGCAGATATTCTCCTCTCTCTCTTTATACCGTGTATAGTTCCTTCGTTCAATAATTTTTGCTTTTTCGGCAACCCGAGGGCGCACCGACACAGGGGGCTCTCGCACGTGCCGAGGCTCGACCGTGGTCCTACGCAAGCTCGAGGCGGGACCCACCTCCCCTGTACCCCCAACAACCGAGACAAGAGACCAGAAAAGGGAGGGAGGTAGAGAGAGAGAGACTCCTGTGTGTTATTCCCGCAGATCCCTCAGATCTTCTTCGAGCGCCTTTTCTCGCCGGCCCTCCGGTTCCTTTCGTTCGCCTCGTCGCCTACGTGCCCCCGAGCGGGTCGCGGGTCGCGGGTCGGCGCTTGCCGCGGGATTTTGGGGGGTGTCGAAGTTAGGGTTTTTGGATCGCTTTCTTCCGGGGCAAAGAAGCGGGGATGGCGCTCGCCGCGTGATTTTGACGGCAAAGATTTGGAAGGCCATTACCCTGTACTCTTGATGCTTCTCTTGATCCATGCTTAGTGTGTAAGTGCTGCTTGAGATTCTCCTTCCAAGGCGTGTTCTCCTGCTTAGATAATCCACAAGTTCTCCTCCTTTTTTTTCCGGTAAGTATAATCTAATATTCCTTTGTTAATTTCCTCCGTCTAGATCTAGTGAATCTCACTCTACTTGTGCTTTTGTCCCTAGTGAAATAAGGATCTCTGCTTAGATAATCTAGAAGTTCTCTTTTTTCCGGAAAGTATAATCTAATTTTCCTTTGTTAATTTCCTCCATGTAGATCTAGTGAATCTCTCTCTAGTTGTGCTTTTGTCCCTGGTGAAATAAGGATCTCTGTACTCTGGGCATACACAACTCAGGTGGTTTGGCTCTGTTAGGAGGATTCAAGGATTTTGCATCGATATCAAGTCTATCTAGTAAGCTAACTGTCAGCATGACTTAGGAAACCTTTATGTTTCTATATGCATCTTTTTTTATTTATTGATCTTCTCTGTTTTTAACCGTTCTGTGCTTTTGCTTGGCATTGTCTCTGTTTTTCATGTCGTGTCCTCTTTGTAGGTAATAGCAACAAGATGCCTAAAGAGCAAGATCCATTTCGTAAGTATGTGAAAAATTTGGAGAAGAGAAAGTGGAGGTGCACCTTTTGCAACAAGGAGTTTGCCGGAAGTACTCCTAGGATCCGGGCGCACCTCGCTGGAATTCCGGGCTATGGTATCAAACCTTGTGAGAAAGTTGAAGATCCAGTGAGAGCAGAAGCCTTGGAGACATTTAATGGTAAGGGCAGCAGGTTGAATAAAAGCATGAGAGGCACATCGGGCAAAGGAACGGAAAGAACAGTTTTTGGCGCAAGTCAAAGTGTACTCCCAAGTGATGATGCGTTGAATCCCACTGACACACAGAACTCGAATCGACATGGGTGCGCGCTGCAGCAACCATCTTGCAATTGGCTGACTGGAACTGGTACTGCTTCATCATGCCCTCAGGATCAAGTGTCTTTGCCTCCCAGTGATATGCCTCTGGATAATCTGGATAACATCCAACAATCCGATCCATCGAACCGAAGGTTGGATGCAGCACATGGAAAGGAAAATGCTTCATCTATCCAGCAACTTCCGATGAACTCGTCACCTCTACTTTTTTTTTATCAAAGTGAGCTACCAGCGATTCCTGAGCTAACCCAATTTTCCGATAGATCCTTAATATATATATCTCCAGATTATTTTATTTAAATCTAACATATGATGTGTTTTTAAACAAGATATCATGGGGGTTCTCCAATCAGGAATATGCTGAGCATCCTTGCATATTTTATATGTCCAATGTCACTTCCTTTTTATTGAACAATTTCTTTCATCAAAATATATAACTTTTGCGGATATTGATTTTTGCTGTAGGTATTTTGTGTGATCAGGTTCTAGATGTTACATGTACACATGGCCTGATTTGAAAGTCCACTTGTTGATTGATCTTACACTTGAATCTTTTATTGCAAGCAGCTTCGGCGCCCCCTCAACTTCAAACTGTTCCACATGGATGTGTTAATCTCACAACAATGCATCCGAATCCAACATTGGCATCATCTTCGTCGAAAAAACAATTAGTCACTTGTCACCCGCAAGCTCTAATGGACATGCCATCATCATCACAAGACCTGATAGGCTCATCATCAATACCAGGTCTATGGTTTTTTACAAAAATTAATCCTTAGGTATCACCATGTTACAGTATTATGGGGCAGCCAGAATGCTATCATGAGACTCTAACCGATGGAATTTTTAAATTGTAGGGGGGGTGCCCATGACAAGTCATCCAAACACAGGAAGCAATTTGGAAAAGAATAGAGATTTGAAAAGAAAACTAGATCTACTCCATATAAAAGAAGCTAGCATAAGGGATGAGTTAGAATTTGCTGCATCTCTATTCCTAAAGAAGCCGAGAATGGAAGTTGCAAATTGGTTGGCGAATGTGGAGAAGCTTAGAAATGATTGTCCTGAAGCAACAAGCGAGGATTATTTGCCACCACAAGAACTGGTGGATATACTGTTGCATGAAGTAGAAGACCTTATGAGACAAGGCACAGGACTATTTGAGGCAAGAGAGATCAAAGTCAAAGAATTGTTAGAAAATAAGATGGTGGGAGAGGCATTTTGGAGAAATACTTCTGAGATTTTGGAGTACCTAGTAGGGAATCATAAATGCCGACTAGGCATTTATGGAATGGGGGGTGTTGGTAAAACAACTATTATGGTACACATACAAAATAAACTCCTCAAAGAAGCAAACTATGGCGATGTGTTATGGATCACTGTATCAAAAGATTTCAACACACAAACGTTACAAGATGCCATTGCGGAGGAACTAGAGCTGGACAAACTACCAAAAAAGGATGTGAGGAAACGAGCAGCAATGTTGTGCCACTGTTTTAAGAAAAGAGGCAAGTCTACAGTAATCCTCGATGATGTGTGGGAAAGCTTTGATCTTAAAGAGGTGGGAATCCCAATTGAATCAAATGGAATAAAATTGGTCTTAACCACTCGATCCTTCAAGGTAGGCAACCAAATGCAATGTGAAAAAATGATAAAAATGGAGCCTCTATCTCATATAGAAGCCGAGAGTTTATTTTTTGAGGAGTTTGGATCCAAAGTGGCCCTTAATTTGGATAATAAAACAGTTGTGAAGTCCATTGTTAAAGAATGTGCAGGCTTGCCGCTTGCAGTCATCACAGTGGCAAGAAGCATGCGAGGAGCGACTGATGCGTTTCAATGGATAGATTGCTTGGAGAAATTGAGAGAATCAGATATGGGGCAAACGGGTATGGAAAAGGTCTTAAAGAAACTAGAATTCAGTTACAATTACCTTGGTGATCATGCAATCCAACAATGTTTCCTATCTTGTGCACTTTATCCAGAAGATGAATTGATTGATAAGTTCAAGTTGATAGAATTATTTATTGACCAAGGATTGATTGGTCAATCGAATACGAGGGAGAAACAATATGCTAGAGGCCTCGCCATACTAAACGAACTGGAAGATGCTTGCCTATTGGAAAATCATGAGGGAAAGATGAAGATGCATGATTTGATTAGAGACATGGCATTGCACATCATGAGTGCGACTTCGATTGTAAAAGCAGGAAAGTGGCTGAGGATGATACCACCTGAGGAACATTGGACGGATGCTTTGGAGAAGGTTTCTCTGATGGAGAATTATATTGAAGAATTTCCCTTAAACATGTCACCAAATTGTCCTAAACTGTCAACTTTTCTATTGAATACAAGCTTGTTGCGTGATTTATTTATCCCTGATTCTTTCTTCAAGCATTTATGGGGGCTAAAGGTTCTAGACCTGAGTGAATGTGGACTAAGGGAACTTCCAGGTTCCATATCAGACTTGGTAAACTTGACAGCACTATTGCTTAGAGGATGTCATAAATTGCATCGTATCCCTCATTTAGGGAAGCTCAGATCTTTGAGAAAGTTGGACATTTCATTTTGTGTTCGGGTTGGAGCACTCAAGGGTCTAGAGATGTTGGTGAACTTGAGATACCTTGACATGATTGCTACACGCATCGAGAGATTACCTAAAGGAACATTGGGGGCTTTGTTAAGCTTGCAGTATCTTGGAGTTAGGCAAGTTAATGGAGAAGAAATTGCAAAATTGCGGGCATTGGAGACACTTATCTGTTGCTTTGACAATGTGGATGATTTCAACAAGTTTGTGAGGGTGGTTAGTAAGCGGGAGAATAACCCTTGCTATTACAGAATCACCGTGCATCAAAAAGATCTTAGGGTTGTTAAGCCAACAGGTTTTGGTGTTCTATTACGGGATTGTGAGAGGAGTGTCCACATTCTAAGGAGTATTGTGAGTGCGAAAGGGGAAAGCAATGGCAGTGGCAGTGGCATTTGTATTTTGATTCCCCAAGATGTGCGGAATTTGAAAGCATGGTGTTGCGACGGTGTGACGAATTTGTCTGACATGGGTCCGCTTGAAAAGCTTGAGGAGCTACAAATAAGATTCTGGAGCAACTTGCGAGTGCTTTGCGGAGGACAAGATGAAGTAATCGACATCCATGACTCCCCTACCCGAACCCCTACCCTTCTCCTCTTAAGAAGTCTTAAGGATTTGGAAATATCTGACTGTCCAAAACTAAAGTATCTCATTGGGCATGAGCCTAAATTCTCCCTTCCGCATCTACGAAGGATTAGAATACTGTATTGTGAGGAAATGGTGGGGATAACAGTGGCAGCTACATCACCACCACCGTATCCACCCCCAGCCTTCCCTAGTCTAAAAGAGATAATAGTTGAGGAGTGTGGTAAAATGAAGAGAGTGGTGGAATCCGAGTGGCTGCCCCACTTCCCTAATCTGAGTAGAATCAAAGTACAATATTGTAATGACATGGAGGAGATAATCGGAGGTCTTTCCTCATACATGTCAGTTGAAGAGATTTCTCCGGAATGGCTTTTGGTAGAAGGATGCCATGAGTTGCCACTCCATCTTCAAAATCTTCAAACTATCCAAGTCGTTGGCTGTGAAGGAATGGCAGAGCTAATAAGCGGAGCAGGACAAGGCCAAGAAGGGAGCATGACGACTCCTGTAAACAACACCCCTTCATCCTCCCAGTCTTCAATTTCTTTCCCAGAGCTGAATTCCTTGTATCTACACAGTCTACCCCAGTTGAAGAGCTTATGTGAAGTCCCAATAACTTGCAATTCCATGAAAAATTTGGTGGTGATCGGATGCCCAGAACTAAACAGGATTCCTGTGGAGCTGCAATTATGTGATATTGAGGACCTTCCATATATTGAGGTGGAAGGTGAGGAAAAGTGGAAGAAGCTGATATGGGATCATCCTGATGCTCAGGCTTATCTTCAATCTCATCTCGTTTTCAAGGGCAGTCGCTGTATTCTAGAAGGTCGGGGCGATTCATGTGAGTTATCAATATAATTTCCTTCATTCCCAATAGAAATTGAAAAATATCAAAGGAATTATTTTACTGTGTAAAATAGTACTCTTATGGATTGATTGATTTAATTAGTCCGTAATCGGAATTAAAATCAGAATCAAATCAAATCGCATCTCCAACAATTCCTTTAAATTCGTTACAAAGATGATGTTGCCCTTCTTGTTATAGTCATGTAGCTATAGAGACTAGGATCAGAACTAGAGATGTCAAAATGGGTACACAATCTATTTATGAACCCATATTTGTTTAAATGGGTCGTTAATAGGTCAAGCCTTATTTCCCAAAGCACCCATAATGGGTTCTTAAAATAAAGAGATTGAGATATATGGGTCTTAAATGGGTCTAATCGACACCAATTTAAGACCCATTTATCAACCCATTAAAAATGAACCCATTTACAGGGACACAGTTGCGATTACTCTCCCTCTTTGTTCTCTTTGTTTTCTTGCTTAACCTCCATCTTCTTCTCCTCCTTCTCCTTCCGCCGTCAGCCTTCGCCGATGAAGTTGTCGACTTCGCCGCCATCTTCAACGACATTGCCACCTTATTCGACAATGCCGCTGCCGCCTTTGCCGACGTTGCCGCTGCCGTCGCCGACGCCGCCGCCGTTGTCGCCGCCGCCGCCGCCACCGTCGCCGCCACCGCCGACGCCTACGCCGCCGCTGCCACCGCCACCTCCGTTGACGCTGCCTTCGATGCCGTCGTTGCCGCCTTTGCCAACTTTGCGGCTGCCTTAGCAGCCTTTGCCGCTGCCTTCGCCTTCGCCACCTTCGTTGACGACGCCGCCGCCTTAGCCGCCTTCGTCGACGCCACCGCCGACTTAGCCGTCGCCGCCAACGCTGCCGTCGCCGCCATCGCCGACGCCGACGCCGATGTCGACGCCGCTGCTGACGCCTTAGTCGATGCCGCCGACGCCTTAGTCGACGCCGCCGACGCCGTCGATATCTTCGCCTTCTACAGAAAGGGGGGCGATCAAATTCTCTCGCTGAAAGCGATTGTGCTTTGATTGGGCGGATCTGCTGTCGTCTGGCGCGGTTGGGTGGCAAACCTAAACTCTGTCGTGAGTTGCTATCCTTCTCTCTATCCTCCCCCTTCCCCCTCCTTTCTTTTGGGTTCTTGTTTTGGTCTCGTGTCATCGTGAAATTCGAGTGATTGATGTCCTTGGAGCAGTCATTTTCCTGGTCTTTGTCTAGGTGCTGATCTTTCGGGTGGTCTGGTTACTGAATTTTTTTAGGTGGGCCGCCACCGAATTGCTATGGCTCGAGGGTTAGAATGTGGACAGTTGGATTTCCATTTTGGTAAATTGCTAAAGGAGCATATTGTTCATATACGATTGCTTCTGGCTTTTTTTTTCCTCTAGTTATAGGCATTTGTAAGTTGTTTTTTAAGCATAGTAATGGTGCATTATGGACTTCTGAGCACAATTATAGTTGCTTGGGGTACTCTTTTGAATGTTCGCTTTTGCCTGGTTCACATGTCTTAATTTATTGGATGGAACATGTGCGGATTGAATTGCTATCTTGTTTCTGCACGTAGAGGCAAGATGATAAGTGGGAACATGATCTTTACGAGAATGATGAACCTCAGATTTCAAGTATGGTAGAAGATCATATCAGTCCGGAAAAATGTATTATTCTATTAAAAAATGGTCCTCTTATGATTTTGACTTTGTGGTACTCACATGCGAAGATCGCAGGGTCGAGGGCCGTGATCTGCGTTTGAAGCTCCAGAAGAAGGGTCTACAGCCAGCATATCAAGGTGCAAAGCGGACTTTTTCTGGTGCGTGAGATCTTCATGAAAAGCTTTCTGGCGTAATAAGTTACCAGCCAGTAAGTAATAACACAGCCAAACCAAAGTTGGCACCAGAGGCAACTAAACCTACCGGGAGAAGTGTTGTTGAAGCTTCTATGCTAGAGACCAAAAAAGCTGTTGCCAGCTCCGAACAAGAAACAAAAGGTATCTTTTATAGTTTCTTGTAGAATCTCATGCTTAGTAGTAAATGGGCTGTGAGGGGCAGTTACCTTGCCTTATGTGTCAGGACAGGTTAGTCTGATTGTCACACTGCATGACAATAAAATTGGGGGGATTGTGCACATTTTTATGTTCTTAGAACATTGACATGAAATTGCAGAGATGATGCTACATACAGCATCTGATTTTGATTTGGGCTGAGTTAGACATGATTATCATTTGTATTTGTATTGGATGGACCATTTCTCTCTCATTGCTGTCATTATCAGGACAATGGAGATTCAGTTTTCTGGACATCTAATTGATTGTGATGGTGATTTAGAAATTAGGGAAGCATTGTTGTAGTTTTATATGCTTTCTCATTTAAGTTGTAGTTACATCAAGATTTAACCGAAATAATTCAACTTGAATGGATGCTTTACCTTGATGGAAGAGCTTTTGAGATAGAAACTTTCTGGATGATGAGTTATCAAGTCCTAGAGTTTCAGGAACAATATTTATGTCAGTGATCATACAATTCGATTTGTATTTTTGTCGGTGATCAATATTTATGTCCTAGAGGTTCAGGAATTACTGTTCTGTCGTTAGGATACCTGGTTGTATTTTCTTGTTTATTTGAGATTCTGAACTTTTAAAAATCTTTTTGGTCAATAAATTATGGTGCTAATGGTTTGGGTGTGTAATGCAGTCCAAGATGGTTGTTGAAACAAGAAGTAGCAAAAATTGTCAGATCTATTAACAGACAGCTGCGTGAGAAATCAATCAAAACTAAGGTGGTGCAGTCCTGTAGTCTCTTTAGACATTTTTCCTTCCTAGTAAATTTTAATATATGCAATTGTTGCAGGTTGGTGCTTTTGCTGTCTTGAAAGAACTTGTGGTTGTATTGCCAGATTGTCTTGCTGACCACATGGGATCACTTATTCCTAGAATTGAGAAGGCACTAAGTGTATGTACATTGTCATTTTCCAAATGTTTTGTTAAGAGTTTTTTGACTCCATGATGTAAATGATCTACTGGTTATTTCTCTGGCTACTAACCGTCATGATTTTATATGTACCAGGACAAGTCATCTATATCAAATTTGAAAACTGACGCTTTGATCTTTACAAGATTGGTGTTGACTTCACATTCGCCTTCTATTTTCCATCCTTACATAAAGGTATAATTCCTACCTTTGCTGTTGGCTGCAAATTAGGTATTACCAATGAGATTGTTAGGTGAGGGCTTTCTTTTTTTAATGTGTATGCTTTGTTGTCCATATCAGTCTGATGGCTCTTGCATTGTAAGATGAAAGCACCTCTTAGCACATGAGCGACAGTATCTGTTGCTATTCTCAAGACCGTTTCTGTATTAATGTCTTTTTTCAACTTCTTGCTCCTTGAGCATAGTTTTGTTGTATTGTTAACTTTGGATGTGCATTTTGTCATGCTCTGATGGGATTTTATCTGCTTAAAAGATACATAATTTTTTTGGAAGAAAGAAAAATATATATATATATATTTTGAAAAATTATAAAAAATTGAAAAATTATTGATTGAATTTGTATTGCTTGGAAGTTTTTTAGTAATATGATCTTTAAAAAAAAACATAAGAATAAGTTTTCCTAAATTTGGTTAAATATGAAAATGTTTTATTAATATGGGTCAGGTCAGGTATGGGTCGAAAAATTTACATTAGACATAAATGGGTTATAAATGAGTTAATGGGTCAATTTGGGCCGGACCATTAGTGATCCAACCTAAACCCAACTTGACCCACCGATTTAACAGCTCTAATCAGAACTAGAATCGTACCAGCTCTAACACTGGCTTTTTCCTTGAATCCCCCCAATGCTGGTTTTGAAGAAGTTCAATAAAAGGCCTTCGACTGCTATTTTAATTACTCGAGCATGCTTTCCTGCAAACTCAAGTTGCCATATGAATTACTTTCTTGTATGTCGTACTAGCAGAAGTCCTTCTCAAGGCAAAGAAGCTCAGAGATGCCTGGCAGGTGAAGCTGGACCTGGGCGAAGGCATGCTGCTGGACCTGGGCAAAGGCATGCCGGAAGTATGGCCTAGAAGAATTGTATGCTGCATCTTGTGAGCAGATCTTGGGCAGCTTGGTGGCAGCGGCGACGGCGAATTTTAGTCTTGGTAGAAAATTGAAGGATAGAAATTTGCTTTGCCTTCACAAGCATCGCGAGCTTTCAACTCCGATGTATAATTCAATAGATGGGATATGGCATTTTGTGTTGCAAGTATGGTTTTCAGAGATTCACGTGTGTTGACGTTGAGTCTTGAGTTTGTACTACGTTTCTAAATTCTCTGTCTGCAACTCCATGAGCAAGCTTCACGTTGTTTCTCTTCCATTTGTTAACGATGTGTGATTGTAATTTGGGCCTCGTTCAAACTTGGATTGTTGCAGTTCACTGATATGAAAGAACACTCGTAATTGCCCTGTTGTTGAGAATAAATCGAAATCTCTTAGATAAATCTGTGATACTATAAGTGTTATAGGTTGAGAGAGTTTATTGCCTAACGTGTTTGATGAAATTCTTAAGCTAGTAGCGTACTTGACTATTGATTATTTGTTCATAGCACGTGCTTGGTTGTTGTCGATAATTGATTTACATTCATAATCTACGTGGTATTGCTGCTTTATTTTAGTTTGGATTATTTCTTATTCAACCATGAGACTTGCACAGATCAAGGTTGCTTTTTCTGGATCTGGAAGGTGGGTTCTGAGATGATGGTTAGTATAGGGAGACAATATTGCTTTGACTCTGTCCGGGGTTAATTGGACTCTGTACTTGAAAGAAGACTAGAGCTGGAAAATGAAATTTGTTTCCACTTTGTTGTCATTGCCTGTAAAGCGTTCACGAAAACTTGAAAGTTTGAAAATTTCAGCATATATAGTTCAAGTCAATTGTGTAAATTTGAATGTTCAGAAAGCCTCGCTATTTCAGCACCTAGAATTTTTTATGCTTTGCACTGTTTAGGATATTGGTTAGTTTGGGTCCAAGTACTTGCTTGTCTAATGCATGCAACTGTATTCGTATGAAGAGCAATCTATAGTGTGGTTTTGTTTATCAGTACGTTTACGATCTAAAACCCATATTTAACCCAAAACCAGCCCGAACTCGTTTTGTATTTGTATATAGCATGGGCCAAACTTTCACCATTGCCTTCACGGCCCTATTCTTAGCCTTGTTGATTTTTCAGAATTAGTTGCATTGGTTGTGAGACTTATGATTTTAGTTTAATTAAGCCCTATCGAGAGGGTTCAATGCCAATAATGCGTTTGATGAAATTCCTAAGAGCGCGCATGACAAAATTTCTGTTTATCGATTTCTCTATTTCTCTGTTCCCCGGAACAGGTTTAGAACATAAATCCGTTTGGTAACGCAATTTGATTTCTCTATTTCTGAAACAGATTTCTATTCCAGAAATAGAGAAATTGAAGAAATCAGAAATTAAAATTTTTAACTTCTCCGTTTCTGAAATAGAAATCAGAAACTGAAATCAAACCATATAAAAGAACCTTGCGCTTTCTTGTTAACTTAATTCACTCATAACCACTACTTCACAAATTATTGCTAATTCTTTTCTTATTTTGCTCGTGTTTTTTTTTGCATTTTTTTTTCAATTTTTTTTTGATAACTTCCTCTTCAGGATGAAAGACAATCGAATGTGCCTCAATTTTCAAAAATGACCAAAGTTCTTAAATGCTTAATTAAAAACAATGAGGCTCTTTCCTCTTAGAAAAGGCACGCGCATAGCCAGTTGAAGAAAAAGTTCTTACGTAATAGATGAATAAAAAACGTGCCTAGAAATTTAACCTTATTTTTTTTACGGATTCAAAATTCTTGCAAAATCAAAATAATTAGATTGTTACACAATCTTGAATTTTAATTCGAAGGCAAGAGATTCAAGAGAATCTCTCTCTTTGATATGCAAGGGCCATTAAAGGTTCATTGAGCAACAATAAAGAAATTAGGGATGAGCAATTGAATTGATTCAATTCGAGAATCAAAATAAACTGACCTTCAGCCGATTGATTCCTAACCATAAACGTTACTTTAAGGTAGAATTATCATATATTCCTTTACACCATTAATTTTATTTTGTTGATAATATTATATAATATTAGTTTTTGATTAAATGACAAGGATGTATAGGTGCCACTGATGGCACCTATATTCATGCTTCCGCGGTACTTGTCTAAACCTACGTAGGATGAGCTTGCAAACGATACATTGACCGAGGAGGGAAACCAAATAAATACGCTTAGGAAAATAATTGCTAATAAAATGACAATGGATAATAATATGCCGGAAATTCCATGAAATTGTATTTTCAACTTTTGTAATGTATTAGTATTATTTCGACTATTATTTTGTATTTGAGGATTTCCTATGTTGTTTTAGTATTATTTTGACTATTATTTTATATTTGAGGATTTCTTATGTTGTTATCTAATCAATTTCTATTCCTAGAAATAGAAATTTTGTTCTATTATTAAACGGATTTCTGTTTCAGAAATAGAAATTTTGAGTTGTTATCAAACGGGTTTCTTTGCTCAGAAACTTGTCTGGGGAATAGAAATTAAGAAATTGATTTCTGGCCAGAAATCAATTTCTGTTTTAGAAATTTTGTTATACACAGCCTAAGTCAGCAACGTGCTTGGCTGTTGATAGTTTGTTAATAGCATGTGTGCTTGGTTGTTGTTGATTATCGATATGCATTCATAGGCCATTGTGGTATTGTTGTTGCTTTATTTTAGTTTGGATTATTTCTTATTCAATAGCGAGAATTCCACATATCAATCTTGCTGTATCTTTTTTAAGCCATTTTTCTGTGTTTGGAAGGTGGGTTTTTAGATGATGGCTAGTATAGGAAGACAATATTGCCTTTTGACTTTGTCTTGGGTTAATTTGACTTTGCAGTTAAGAGAAGATGACTAGAGCTGAAAAATGAAATTTGTTTCAACTTTGTCGTTATTGCCCGCTAAGTGTTCATGAAAATTTCTCAAAGGAGTTTGACTTGAGAATTTCAGCATGGATAGATTAAAATTAGTTCCATAAATTAGAATATTCATAAATTTTCCCTATTTCAACATTTAGAATATATTTGATACTTAGCAGTATCCAAGATATTGGTTAGTTTGGGTCCAAATACTTGATTGTCTTATGCATGCAACCATATCCATATGGAGAGCAATCTATGGCGCAATTTTATTTATTTGTAAGTTTACGGCCCAAAACCCATCTTTATTTTACTCAAAATTGAAGTTCAAACATGTTTTATGATTTATACGTGGCTTGAGCTGAACTTTCATCATCACCTTCATGCTCCTATTTATAACTTGATACCGAAAACTTCCTTACTAACTCAACGAGCCAATCGTTGGAGCTTCTCTTTCTTCAAAGGCAATAATTTAAAGAGAAAAAAATGCTAAAAAGAAAATGAATCTCGGGTTTGATCGGGTATGGATTGGATATTAGTCAAGTTGGGTATAGATAGAGAAATCTACATTACAATTATATGATAATTTGGATCGGACCATTTATGACCCAATCCAAATCCATCCAACTCACTATTTGACAAACCTACACATACACTGCAAGCAACAGGTAGGGTGGGGTGGAGCTAGCATTAGCCCTACTCCATCCCATGAATCCATCTTGTTTTCGTAGTTTTCATTGTATGTAAAAAAAAACAAATACAGATATTAAAAGCACTTTTAAGAACAATCTCTTCTTCTTACAACCCTTGCTTTGTGGGAGATGCAAGATTGAAAGTTTTCTAGGTAAGCAACGGGAGACAATTGTTTCCCTTGTATTCCGCCTTCAAATTGTTTCACATCCACAATTTTGTGATATTTAGATTTTGTTTGACTCAGTAAAATCTGTTTATTCTTTTTGAAAACCTACCCATGAAGCCGTTTCTTATTATTACTCTATCTTTTTACATAATTGTTGTAATAATAATAATGAAAAATGGCAAATATAATAATAAATAAATGCCAAATATAATGCGGTGCTCCGCAAGGATTCGTTGTTCCGAGAAGTGAAAACTACCTCAGCCCCCCTCACGGAGGAAGGGGGCATGTTTTTTGTCCCATCATGTGCCCATACTTAGAACTTACGTGATTTGAGAGTACTATTACCTAGGGGTGTGCAAAAGAACTGAGATCCATCCGGACCGCCTAGGACCGTCTGAAACTGCTCGGAACCGATGGTTTTTGAGGGAATCGGTCCGAATCCCGGTTTCAATTTATGGGAACCAGTGGATACTGGTCCGGTTTCTGATTCCATGGGCGGATCCGTCCACCCGTCCACTAAGACTCGACCGATTATCTTAAAATAATATTTTAATTTTTAATATTAAAAAAATTGAAATTACTAATTAATAAACCCAAATCTAATAACTAAAAAAAATTAAGTCAAGATCGCTTCTTTATCATCATTCCATAATGAAATGCCTGGAAAAATGCCAAAACAATTTGGCCTTAGTTTAACTAAAAAGACAATGAGGAAGAAATATCTCGTCATGCAGCTTTTGTAATATACCTTATACAGACTTGCCAAAACAAAGAAAAAAAGTTTGACTGAGAGATTTTGATGTAGGACAACAAGTCCACAACAAGGAATAAATCTTTAAGCTTCATCACAAACAAAGGCTCCTAAGCATCACATAGAGGGTTTTTAAAGCATCACACCTAAGAGAAAAAAAAGAAGAAGAAGCCTAGGACACGGAATTTGCCTGCAAAATTTTATTCCAACCCATGATAGCCATGATAGAAAACAATTTTAACCAAAATTGCTATAATTTCCTCACGATTATCATAAGGGCCTGCCATGATATCCTTCTGCAACCTCTCCAGCTATTGTTATGGAAGTCACGTAGTCATTCTATGTTGAAAACCAAAATTGTTTCACGTCAAGATCGGTTCCATGGATCCACCCGGGAATCGGACCGGCGGTCTGGTTCCCGGGTGGATCCATGCAACTAACAGGTGGATCTCAATTCTAATTTTTCGAAACCGATTCTTAGCGGGTAGTTTCCAGTTCTAGGTCGGGAATCGCCCGCTCGGACCATACATACCCCTACTAGTATTACCACGATAGCAAGTTTCAAGTGACTACTACTATTAAATTTTTGACTTTTTTTTCTTATAAAAAAAAATCCTGCGGTTTACATGATGACTCTTCTACAAATGTTACATTTGAAACCCTTGCAAATTATAGGTCTTCACGCGCAGATTCACATATCATCTTTTTTTCATAAAACTTTCAAACTTTGAATAATATTTTATACTCCAACTGAGAAAATAAAAAGATAATTACTTAGACACGATATGTGCAATCTAATTATTCAAGTCGAACATATTTCTGATGTCCACGTCCAATCAATGCGATAGTAATAACAAGATTTCTATCCACATAATTTCAAAGATCTCGTTGTAATAATAAGTAAGAGCACGTTTAAATGAGTGTATCAAGTGCAATAACATGCATGATAGTGGAAACAATAAATATAATCTAGTGTTTGGATTCTCAAAGTAATTTCTATGGTGTAAATATAATCTTCAAAAGCAAATTCCATGATCCCCTACCCTAATGATACTCCACGTGGGTATAGCAAGCAAAAAAATATCATTATTAAAAGGATTTATAAGAAAAAAATAATAATGGAGAGACTAGAGAACGACATATGACTATGACGACCTCACCTATCTGCTGAGGTAGTTGACGTCGGTCATCGCCCTCATCGTGTTTGGGAATCGAGTTTTTTATTTGCATAATTTGAAAATAAATAAATAATGGATATACATCCAATGTCCACCTTTGTTCAACGTGATAATTATCTGCATAATTTGAAAGATCTCGTCCTAATAACTAGGAAGAGCACATTGAATTGAATGAGTGTATCAAGTTACAACTTCAATTGCAATAACATGCATAGACAGTGGATGCAATAAGTGCAATATGATGTTTGGATTCTCAAAGCAATCCCTCATTTTTCATCATATAAATATAATCTTCAAAAGCAAATCCCATGATCCCTAAATGATCCTCCACGTGAGCATAGCAAGCAAAAAATATTATTATTAAAGAGCTTTAAAAGAAAAAAATAATAAAAAATTAGAGAGATTAGAAAACGACGGATGACCATAGTGACCCGATTCGGTCCTCGGCTGAGGCAGTTGAAACCGGTCATCATCACCTGCGCCCTCCTGGTACGGGTGCCTCATTTTTAGAATCTGGAAGCTAAGAACCGTGGATGCGGGCCAAGCTTAGGACCGCTCCTTTATTTATGATATCATTTTCAAAAATCTCAGCAGTTTTTTGCTCCACCAGCTTCACTGAGAGAGAGAGAGAGAGAGAGAGAGAGAGAAGCGGGAGAGTGGGGTTGATGCTGCAGCTAGATCGCAGCTTCCTTATTTGCAAGCACAGCCCTGGTACATTCTCTCTCTCTCTTTCTGTGCCTATGATTTGTATAAAACTTTCTCGTGTCGAAACGTGGGTTGTCGTGTCTTCTTGATCCTTGGTTGTGGCTTGGATCAGGAATGCTAGGCGGTGCGTTCTGGGGTAACACATTGGGCAGGTAAATTGCAGATCTGGCTCACCCTCGAGCTACGTTGGCGATTTCTCCTGTCTCGCGGTTTCGAGCTGGTAAGTGTGGTTTCTGGGTTGACTTGGTTTTGGTGGATTGTGCTCTGTTGAGCTCTATTTGGTGTGTCATTACCTTGTTTATTAGGAGTGAGCGGTTTCCGGTTCCTTACAAGTTCTGCTTGAAACCTGGAACCTACCCTCGGGTACGGGTACCTCATTTTTAGAATCTGGAAGCTACTCATTAGAATCAAGAACCTGGAATCTAGCCTGTCACAGGTTCCGGGATCGGTTCCAGTTTCCAACAAGGTTTTTTTTTAATTAAAAAAAATGGAAATGAATGCAGCAATAATAAACAAATTTGTCATTCATCAAAGAGAATATAACACAAACGCAATATATAATACTCACAAGTGTTTAATATTCTAGAATGTGAACTATTTCTCTTTTGCGAAATCCAGCATTTTACTTCACAAAGTCCAGCCTTACCTCAACAACAACCCTGCACCAAAATAAAGCCATATCCCTCATTGTTTTACAACTTCCAATGACTTCAGCAACTTTAGTAATAAAGCTTTCAAGTGGAGCAATGCCTTCAACAACTTTAGTAACAAAGCTTTTAGGTGTAGCTGCATGAATATCTCTCGGCGATGTTGCAGCAGTGGTTTCTAAACCAGAACCGATCTTTCTTCTGAGAAACTTTCCCTCTGCAAATATCTTACAAATATTACAACAGAAGTAAAAGACCATCATAGGATAATTTTAAAAAAGAACCGATAAATTTTTTATAATGGATTAGTATTATTTCATGGACTAGTAAATTTGATAATCTGATTATTGATTTACCTGCATCAAACATCAAACTAATCAAAGAATAGAGCTTCACTTCATCTGGAAACTCGGATATGTTATCTTCCTTTTCACGAAGCACAAGCGACCTCACAGCAGAGAGACTTACTCCTGCCCTTTCCTTGATAGGAGAAGAACCTTTGTTTGTTGCCAGAAAATCTTTCATTGAGCTAAATTTCTTCCCATTCCTGTGAAAGGTTTCCAAAGATGTCTAAGTGATAGAAAAAATATATAGAGCTAAAAGTTATAATGGCTATCTTGTAGATAATAAAGACTTACTCTACAGCTACAGCCAGTTGCTTGATAACTGATGATGGAGGAATTTTCTGTGTTACCAGCAATTAGACTGTCCAATTTGGATATAGACTTTGAACCCTATCAAAACATTTTTAATCCAAATTAGACAGCAAAACCATAAACATGTCATCTTAAACCTCGAAGTCTGATCTCCTGCTGAAGTAAAAGATATTAATTGTCATCATAACTATAAACTATTTGCAGCCATTTCTGATTTCACATGAAAAGAATAGCTCGAGGCATTATTGCAGCAGATAGGTTAGGATATGAGAAAGCTGAAGAGAGATTGAAGTACAAGATTTTCTCTGAACTGTAATGAAAAATTACAATAAATGTACTGTGAGCAGGCAGTTGGCTTCTCCACTGATGATTTTGCCGAAACAATGAGGACTCTCTCTGTTCTCTATCTACTGTACATATTTGACGTATAACAAAAGCTTCACTTGTTAATTCTTTTTTTGTCAAAAAAATTTTGTTGGTGTAATAGTAGATATTTAGACAACAAGAACACAACTTAAACTTAATCAATCTGCTGTCCCAGAATTGACATTTGATGCAACATGTTTATATAGGTAAGTGAGTTGTCACATCGATGACTTCTAACACATCTATGACTGATGATAATATGAGCTAGTAGCAACCAATGAGTTAGCCAGTAGGTCACCAAACTCAATTACTATAACACACGCAGAAAATAAACATTTTGAGTGTGTAAAAGAGTTAAAAGCACCCAAAAAAACTCTCACCCTTGATTTAGAATCATTCTTCTCCATTCACTATGTACAGGTTTTTGTCGAAAATTGGGAAGGACATCTTCAAATTCTCAGATTTCTCGGTGTCATCTGCTCCTTTTCTCCCTATTCTTATGTTTTCCAATTTGTCCTGTCAATCCTACTTCGTCCCTAACGTTATTGGCGGTGGTCTCCACCTCAAGTTCTTTGACTCGTGGTATCCCAGATTGACATAATAGAAAACACCAGCTTACCTCAACAGAGAACATAGAGGATAGCGTTTAAGGATTTTTTTCAAACGGGAAACAAAATATCGGGCCTGAGAGCTTCCCTCCTGTTGAACAGGAAAACCAATATGAGCATCTCATCACGTGAATAATATAACACGAATTAAATATTAAAAGTGTGAAGGAGGAGAAACCTTAAATACCAGTATTCTAGGAGCTAGAAATCATGATTATGTGAGTTCTTCAGCCAAAGTTCGGCAAGCCGCTAAAGCTGCTGCACTTTTCCCTTCGTCACCAGCAAGTTCGGCACCCTATTCATCAATAGGTGGGAAAGTTGTTAACAAGCCAATGTGCCTTCCTTTCCTGGAGGAGATCCTACCTTGAATTCATATGGCTAAAATGCCAAGTAAGCTTGCACATTAGCAAAGCATTTGTCCAGATAAGGCACAAGTCAAAAATGAGAGAAATTTCTCTGTAACAAAAAACAAAATGAAATGAAAAAAGAAAATCCAAAGTATAAGACCCGAGCAATGATGCGATTTCCAGCTAAAAGCTTAGATTCTCGACTAGATACAACCATAATACCATGATAAATACAGTCAAAATGCACCTGTAACAGAGGATTGAACACAGAATGTTACCAGTTCATATATTGCTCAAGGAAATATAAACAGAAAACCAACATCAACAAACCTGGATTGTCAATCCTTTTGTAGCTACTAGACCCTTTCCCTCAATGATATCATAGTATTTCACTCCATCAGCTGTTGCAAGTATTGGAATTGCTTACTAAAACAGAACAAACAGGATGCTAAAATGCGACTTCCTCTCGTGAAACACAAGAGAACCCTTTTTCCCCATAGATTTGACAGCTTAGATTTCAATTCTTTTCTGCTATGTATGGGGAATAGGAATTACGTTTGAGTGGTGAGGTGAGCGAGGGGTGATGGCGTCCAGAAGCGATGTCAAGGGAGGTTCGGCGACGACGAGCGCGACGGCGACGGCGGCGTGAGTCTCACGGCACCAACGGCAGCATGAACGGCGTAGTGAAGACGGCGGCGATCGCAGCTCGACCCACGGCCAAGGGGGGAAGAGCTCGGTTCAGGCGGAGGTGGTGACAGTTCGGAGCAACAACGGCCCGAACGGCCGAGCGAGCGGCGACAAGAGGTGGTGACGGTGACTTGGGGATGGCGGTGGTGGCTCACGGCAGCGCCAACGGCGCGATAGCTCATCGGGCTCAATGGCGAGACGGCTCGTCGGATGAGCAGTGGGTGGTGGGGGTTCGGTGGCCAAGAGGTGGTGGTGAGTAGGGCGTGGGGTGGCGGTGTGGTGGTGGGTGAAGCAACAGCCAGCAAGGAAGAAGAAGAAGGGGGGGTGGGTTTCGGCCGAGAGAGGGGGGAAGAGAAGAGAAAGAGAGAGAGAAAACGAGAGTTGGGGGGAGGGGAGGCAGGAAGTGACGTGAGGAGGAAAAAGGTGAGAAAAAAGAGAGAGAGAGAAAAAGAAAGGGGAAGGCGGGAAGAATTGCAGAAGGGGGGAAATCACGTGGGGGGTTAGGGTTTTTTTTTTTAAACTTGGTCGGTTCCGGTTCTGGTTCGGTTCTCATAGGGACCGGAACCGAAATCGGGAACCGCCGGTTCCCAAAAAAAGAGAACTGGGAACCAGAACTTGTCCCTTTAGAATTGGGACTCGGTTCGGTTCTCCGGTTCCCAATTCTACTAGGGAACTGCGCTCACCCTTAGGGGTCACTCGTCTGCTTCTTCTTTCTAAATCACTTCGATGTTAGCTGAGAGATCACAGGACAAACTGCATCACTGCATCTGTTGATTGGTCTGGGTGTTTGAATTTGAAATGAGAAACTGTGCTGGTAATTGATGGCTCGGGGGTTAAAAAAAAAAAAGCCGGTCTTTCTGCAAAAGAATCGATGATCCTTGAAGGACACGATGAGAAGATTAGGTTGCCCTCATACGAATCCATTGTACAGGGGGAAGAGAGTCTGGAATGAATTGGTGTTGGTCATGGTGATGGGTGAAGATCTAGTATGTTCCCATTTTTTACTGTTGTATTGTCGAGCGTTGTGCGATATGTGGCCACCCTGTGAAAACGACCAAGCGGTAATGAGCAAAGCTTCTGGTCAGGATTTGGGATTGCAGTGCTGACAGTCCTAGTAGGTCCCTCTTTCGCACGCTTGTTTAAATTTCTCCACCATTATTCTTCAAGATGAGTAATTTGGTTTGTTCTGGTCGTCCTGTTCCGTGATGAGCAAAAACTTAAACTATTCCAGCTGGAACCTTTTCCTTTATCAACGCCTGAGCTGTTTTACTTCGGACTGTGTAGGAGTTGAGGTTCAGGTTATTGCTGCATCGGTTCGTTTCCTTGCTCGATTATTTGTAGGTCTCCTTGCTCTTGCCTCGGAGATCAGAGTCACATTGCTGCCCGATTTAGGAGCTGGATTCACACTAGACTTAGCAGGGATGGAGAGCCTTCTGTGTGGGCTTCGCAAATTCCTCCTTTCCCAGAGAATCAGAATGGCCATGCTTTTTCCTCACCGAGGGTGAGGGTCTCATCCTAAATACAGCGCGATTGGACCAAATATCACTAAGTAGTTTACATAGATGGAGCGCACTTCTAATTCAGCTATAGGAGTAAAATGCCTTAATCAGCATTACATGAACCAGTCAAGATTTCTAACAAACACAAGAGAGTTGATGATCAAGTATCAAGTAAGTCTACAAACCGACTCATTAAATGCTTAACCAGCACATATGCAACTTAAACGCCCAGAAAAATCACGAGACAAGTCCTCAGGCAAGATTAAATCGTAACATCTCATGCAAGATACTCTCCCACGCTTTCAATCTGTTTAATCTAACATTGTAGATCAAAAACCCTCCTCCATCATCCCGACATGCACAAGAGCAATTCCCGAACACGCCACAGCATACACATCCAGCACTCCATTCGCAAAAGAGGTGACTCAAAGATCAAATTCTCTGTGCCCTTGCACAAACCGACACAAATTGTACATCCTAACCGAAATAAGCAAAAGCAAACAATAGCTTGATCTTCACACGTGCTGAATGCGCGCTTGACTCGGTCCGATTCTCGCAAATCACTCACTCACTCACACATATACACGGAAACCCTAAACTACCGGCTGAAGAACAGAAAAACCGTCAAAGCCGCGAAAAGGCAAAGGAGAGGAGATCGAGGGGAAACCAACCTCCGAGATGAAGAAGAGCTTGTCACCGCCTCCTGCTTCTCCTCCTTCGGCTTTGCTGCCGATCGCAGCCTGTAGCGGAGCAGCTTCGGCTTCCCTGAAGAAGAAGAAACTCGCCACCATCACCAAACGACGCAAGAAGGGGAAAAAAACCAAAAATAAATAAATATTCAAGATAATGTTTTCTTTTCTATTTTACTGTCTAAATATCTGATATTACGGAATGATTGAATCAATTAGTCCATAATCAGGATTAGAATCAGAATCAATTCATTTAGTATTTCCAACAATTCCTTCAAAATCATTACGAAGATGTAGCCCTTATAGTCATGCAACTTTAGAAGTCTAGGATCAGAATTAGAGTCGTGCAGCTCTAACACTGGCTTTTGCAGAATGGTCCGATAGTGAAGATGTGTCCAAAAGTGAAAGTGAATCCTCCGACGCTAATTTCAAAGGAGTCTGATGAAAGGCCTTCTGCAGCTATATAATTACTTGAGCATGCTTTCCTGCAAACGCAATTTCCATTTGAATTACTTTCTTCATATGCCGTACTAGTAGAGGTCCTTCATGAGGCGGAGGAGCTCAGAGATGTCCAGGGATGGCGCTGGACCTGGGCGAAGGAGTGCAAGAAGTAGGCAACGAAGGAGCAGCTGAATACCACCTTCTGGGAGGAGATCTTGCATAGTTTGGTGGTGGCTATAATGAATTTAGTCATAGTAGAAAATTGAAGGATCGAAGTTTGCTTTGCCTTCACAAGCATCGCGAGCTCACAAATACAATCCATAATTCAATAGATCGGATATGGCATTTTGTGTTATACAGGTATGGTTTTCAATGATTCATATGTATTGATGTTGAGTCTAAGTTCATATTAGATTTCTTAATTCCCTGTCTGTGGCTCCATGAGCAAGTTTCATGATGTTTCTCTTCCATTTGCTAATGATGTATGTATTTGTAATTCCAGCCTCGTTCAAACTTGCATTGTTGCAGTTTACTGATATGAAAAAACACCCGCAATCGCCCTGTCGTTGAGAACAAAGCAAAATCAAACTGTTGATATTTTAAAGTCCCTTGCATTGGTCGTGAGATTCATGATTTTTGTTCAATTAAGTCTCTTAGATAAATATGTGAAACTTGTCAGTGTTATATAGGTCAAGAGAGGGTTTAGCGCCGTGTTTGATGAAATTCTTTAGTCAACAACGTACTTGGCTATTGATTGTTTGTTCATGGCATGTGTGCTTGGTTGTTGTCGATGATTGATATGTATTCATAATCCACATGTTATCGCTACTTTATTTTAGTTTGGATTTTTTCTTGTCCAACCATGAGACTTCCATAGATCAAGTTTGCTTCGTTTTTTTAGGCCATTTTTTTGGGTTTGGAAGGTGGGTTATGAGAAGATGGCTAGTATAGGAAGATAAAATTGCTTCGATTTTGTCTTGGGTTAATTTGACTCTACAGTTTAGAGTGGATGACTAGAGCTGGAAAATGAAATTTGTTTCCACTTTGTTATCATTGCCTGTAAAGTGTTCGTGAAAATTTCTCAAAGAAATTTGACTTGAAAGTTTGAAAATTTCAGCATATATAGTTCAAGTCGGTTGTGTAAATTTGAACGTTCATAAAGCCTCCCTATTTCAGCACTTAGAATATTTGATACTTTACATTGTCAAAGATATTGGTCGTGGCTTGTGTCGGGAATGCTAGGTGGTGTGTTCGGGAGTAGCGCATTGGCAAGGTAAATTGCAAATCCGGCTTACCCTCGAGCTACATTGGCGGTTCCTTCTGTCGTGTGGTTTCGAGCTGGAAGTGTGGTCTCTGGGTTGACTTGGTTTTGGTGGGTTGTGCTCTGCTGAGCACCATTCGGTTTGTCCTTGCTTTGTTTAGGGGTCAGTAGTCTGCTTATCATTTCTGAATCACTTCGATGTTAGCTGAGAGATCATGGGACCGTCTGCATTTGTTGATTGTCTGGGTGTTTGAATTTGAAATGAGAAACTGTGCTTGTAAGAGGTGAACTTGTTTTAGGTTCAGCATGGGGTTAAAAAGTTAAAAAAACCGGTCTTTCTGCAAAAGAATCAATGATCCTTGAAGGACACTACAAGACTAGGTTGCCATTGTAGGATCCATTTTACTAGTGGAAGAAAGTCCAGAATGAATTGTTGTTGATCATGGTAAAGATCTCGTATGTTTCCATTTTTTACTGTTGTATTGTTGAGCATCGTGCGATATGTGGCCGCTCAGTGAAATTGACAAAGCGGTAACGAGGAAAGCTTCAGGTCAGGATTTGGGATTTTTTAGGTAGTCAAGCAGGAGTCGGGAGAGTAGGACTGACGGTCCTAGTAGGTCCCTGTTTCCCATGCTTGTTCAAATTTCTCGACCGTTATTTTTCAAGATGAGAAATTCGGTCTCTTCTGGTCGTCTTGTTCTGTGATGAGCAAAAACTTCAACTATTCCAGCTGGAACTTTTTCCTTCATCGACGCCTGAGCTGTTTTACTCTGGACTCTGCATGAGCTGAGGTTCAGGTTATGACTGCATCGGTTCCGTTCCTTGCTTGACTATTCACAGGTCTCCTTGCTCTTGCCTCGGAGATTGGAGTTGCGTTACCGCCTGATTTAGGAGCTGGATTCACACTGGACTTAGCAGGGATGGAGAGCCTTCTGGATGGGCTTGGCAGATTCCTCCTTTCCCAGAGAGATCAAGAATGCCCATGCCTTTTACTCACCGACAGTGAGGGTCTCGTCCTAAACACAGTGCAATTGCTGCGGCATCACTAAGCAGTTTACATAGATCGAGCACACTTCTAATGCAGCTATAGTAGCAATAAAATACCTTAATCAGCATTACATGAACCAGTCAAGATTTCTAGCAAACACAAGAGAGTTGATGATCAAGTATCAAGTAAGTCTGCAAACCGACTCATTAAATGCTTAACCAGCACATATGCAACTTAAACGCCCAGAAAAATCACGAGACAAGTCCTCAGGCAAGATTAAATCGTAACATCTCATGCAAGATACTCTCCCACGCTTTCAATCATGCAAGATACCCTCCTCCATTATCGCGACATGCACAAGAGCAATTCCAGAACACGCCACAGCATACACATCCAGCACTCCATTCGCAAACGAGGTAACTCAAAGATCAAATTCTCTGTGCCCTTGCACAAACCGACACAAATTGTACGTCCTAACCGAAATAAGCAAAAAGCAAACGATAGCTTGATCTTCGCACGTGACGAACGCGCGCTCGACTCGGTCCGATTCTCGCAAATCACTCACTCACTCACACGTACACACGGAAACCCTAAACTACCGGCTGAGGAACAGAAAAACCGTCAAAGCCGCGAACAGGCATAGGAGAGGAGATCGAGGCAAAACCAACCTCCGAGACGAAGAAGAGCTCGCCGCCGCCTCCTGCTGCTCCTCCTTCGGCTTCGCCGCCGATCGCAGCCCGTAGCGGAGCAGCTTCGGCTTCCCTGAAGAAGAAGAAACTCGCCACTATCACCAAACGGCGCAAGAAGGGGGAAAAAAACAGAAAGGGGACCGCCGAGAAACGCCGCGACAATTCGACTTCACCGCCGTCGCAAAAACACGAGATAGAGAGAGGGAGATCACGGGAACCGGCGGACTGTTCCTTGGAAGCCTCTTCCATGTTTGACGTCTCCTCCCTTCTCGCCGGCAAGCCTCGGACCCGATCTTCTCCGCGTCTCTCTGCGCGTCTGTGTACTGCTTGAAGGTTTCAACGAGCGGTTTCTCAAACAACTCGCTCCAGAACTACCCAAAGGGGAACAGGGGGAGAAGAGAGCGATTAAATTAATATTTTAAAAAATTAAATTAATAGAAATAGCGAATAGCGAGAGGAAAACGTTCTTTTCTATTTTCGGGCGGGAAATTTTCGGTCTCCCTGTCCAAACCGCTTCGGACGCCCGTGACGTGAGCTCGCCCGGTTTTGCCCTCCCGGGCCAATCCGCTGCCGAAACGTGTGGAGTAAGACGGGGTGGGGCTTGACGGCGTGAGGACGAGATAAACGGATAAATCTATGGACCGCTGGAGCTTGAATGAGGCCCGAGTGCCGTTTCAGCCGCGGGCCCAGGAAGAAGAAAAAACTCCGCGAAAATTCGAAATTCGAATTTCGAGACGCACGGGCATTGGGGACTATTTCTTCTCCATGGGTTGGTCAGACAGCCGTTGGATTGGAATTAGGGTTCGGACTTTTTAGTTAGCTTACGGTTCGCGGCCCCCATTTGAGGGCGTCGGCTTGTCTAGGCCATTTTGGCCCGTGATGTCTCCACGTGTCGGCGAACAGGACAACCGGGGACAGGCAAGGCGCGCGACAAATCCAGGCCCCGTGGTACATCGTCTTGACCAGGCAAATTTTCCTCCAAAGCTTAGTGAAAACTGGGAGGGCTGTACTAGTTCTGTCAAAATGGTCCGCGGACTCAAGTTTTCGTTCAAAGTCACAGAAGTGGGTAGTAAATGGGTTAGTTTAAAATTAAGATATGGGTTATGATGCGTTCTATATTAAAAAGCTTATAATAAATGGGTTTTAAAATAAACCTATTTAGATTACGTTTGGTTTAGTTTTATCGAGGGATTTTGGAGAAATGCAAATGAGTTTGCTTAGAGGGTTGTAAGGAAATGCAAATATTGTTTGATAAATTATACTTTGAAAAACAACTTTAAGAAAAAGTCCATTTAGTACAAACACATTTGAAAAGTTCCTTAGGGTGATTAATTTAAGTTTTTTAATTTTAAATTTGTTTAAAATTGAACAATTTAATGCCTACAAGTTTTTCAATTTAAATATTGATGACAACATTAAAGATATGTATTAACAAATTTATAAATAAAAAATAAAAAACAAATTTGGCTAAAAATTTCACATAGAAAAATTTCACATCAAAATGGACTCTTTCATAAGAGTACTTTCATTACAATAAACGTGGGAACATATGCCTAAATATTCTTAAAAATTTCGAATATCCTTAAATATTACCTAAACTTATAGATATTTGATTACATAAACGTGCCATGTTAAAAGTTGCATCATTATTTAAAGTATTACCTTCCTCATTTACATAATCAAAATCCACTATATATAGAATATTATTCAAATCTACACTTGCAAAATGTGTATCATTTACGATATTTCTTCATATATAATTACCACTATCATTCATACTCTTTAAAATCTTCCATTTCTTTTTTAATACACCAAAGGTCGCTCAATTTTTTTATCATAATGAGGAATGTGCACAACTTAACACTTCTTTATAACTTATAGGTGCAAGACCTCATTGAAACTCAGGCAAATGATATCTAACTTCTTTGTATGGCCCAAATAACTCATGAAATTTGTATATTCAGCATCTACTATATAGTATTTACTTACACAAAAATACTACAAATATAATCAATATATACCACATACATATATTAATGTATAAAAACCATTAATTAACAAACTTGTCAGAGGATAAGAAAATTGTAAATCACGCCTCCTGACTAATAAACAATTGCAGAATGGGCGGTAGCACAGAGTTGCAAATATTCATCTTCATCTTTTTTTCATTGTTTTCCCTTTTAGAAGAATTATTTATAACTACTTAAAGTAACAAAATAGAATTAAAACAAGAGAAAGATAACAAATTATCTAGATCATCCATCGACAAAGCACTTATAAACTATCATATATATGCAAACTCCACTCAATAAAGAGAACACCAGCTAAAAACAAGTCTCATAATAGAATATAAAAGAAATGAGTGAGTGATAACTTAAAATAGAATATCAATTAGAAACAAGTTTCACAATACAACATAAACATGTCTCGCCAAATATCACAAATAAATAGTGCAAAAAAAGTGTCTTATTGCATCAACGTAGCATATGAAAAATTTCAAAGAAGTAGCTAACATACTAGTGATGACTATGCTTTTTGAACTTATACCTAGCCCACACGACTTTTTCCTAATTGCCATCCAAGTTCATGAAGATTTGTTTATTATCCTTTTTCTTTTGGCAAAATGATCTAGTGCAAAAAAAAAATATAACTATGGGTCTTGCTTAATTTCAAGTATGGCTCTCGACATCAGTATAATTTCCTCATAAGGATCAAACTTGCTTGCATGATTTGTGACATCATCCCTACTTTCAATAGTTGAACAAATTCTGTCCATTTGCATTGTTAGCTTAGCAACTGCAGTCAATTTCTTTTGTTTCTTTTAAAAGCTTGCCTCATTGAACTTTGTGTCACTCTTTTATGGCTTTGAGGTTATGTAATAATCTTTTCACACAAATTACACTCTATATCATTAGTAGATCCTGCACAATCACCGATATAAAGTTGTGTGGTCCTAACATCCTTATCAACACGTAAATCTTGTGCAAGGTTTCATCTAATACTTCCAGTAGCAACTGTATCTCTAAACATTTTATCCAACAAAACTTCAAGATCCGGATGTATGCATTTCATTCTAAAAAAATTTAATCTTAGGATTTTCCTATTATAATAAATATGCTTGTGAATTGTATCATAAAAGATGAACTTAAAGAAAAGTAACAAAAGAAGAGAAAAAAAACCTAAATTTTTCTCTCTCACCATTCATCACTTAAATAAATGGTTTTCTTAATCGGATCCCATCCTAATTGAGACATCAGTAATTTTCATAATAATACTTGTGTGACATTCCGAATTTTCTATGTCCAATAATAAAATTTAGGTTATGAAGCTAAGTATTATTTAGCATGGAATTTGGGTTGGCATGTAAAAAATCTTAGTGGGATTATTAATTTTACAAGGTTTAGAAAACACGGAGGATAATTTCTTGCGACTGTGATTATCCCAAGTCCAATGCGTTGGACTTAAATAGTTAAACTAATAGATGTTGACATATACATTGATGGTGTAGAGTTACGTTAATTAATTTACTACTATCTTAGTTATTGATGGGGATGGACATTATTCGACTTATATGTTTCATGATTACTAACTTTTAAATTTACTAAATCCAAATTTTTCTAACTTTCGGTATGGTTTATCAATAATTTTGGTGAATTTGAGATGTCAAAGGGCTACATTATTCAATTTATGTTAACCTTAGTTAACTAATACTAATAAGGATTCACTTATATTAACGTTGACCCACTCAATTGGCTAAAGGTGAAGAACTTCTTCCTCAACATGATCATCTTTAAACTACGCTCATTAAGCTACATGTTAACCACTTGTCCCTTTAAAACTTGCATGTTAGGTCACTTGTCTTATTAAGATTAAAACACTTATATGTCTCTTGAAACATAAGGTTTAGCCATGACTACTAAACTTATTAGTCATAAACTCTTCTTTCTACTTGGCCATAAACTAGATGAAACTTTGCTACTTGTAATTTATAATGCACTTGCAACCTTCCACCTAGCATTTTACACTTTGAGTCATCACTCTTAAATTGGTAAAATATCCTAAGCTCATTTTTACCTTGCCTGTATTCTTCTATATTCAAACTTAAAAAGAAATTTTTCTCTACATTTGACCCTTAGCTTGAAAAGTAAAGATTCCTTCTTCTTAAAATTTTTGGTTGTTCAAGTTTTGTCGAGGTAAGTGAAAACTCCAAACATTAAAATAGCTTAATTTATTTAGTGCTCTTGACTTGATTGGTTGATGTTTAGTAATATTACTTAAGATAAGTGTGAGCAACTCTCGATACTAGTGTGTTGGGATATTGTGTTAGCTTGTATTAATGAGTTCTTTCAAGTTTTGGATGCGTTTGATTGATTTCCTTAAGGTGTGGTTGCATGTTTTATGTGAAAATTTAAAAAAAAAAAAAATTGGCCTCGAAAGTATTAATTTCGCCATTTTGGTACTTACCAAGTATGCCCGCATACTTCTCATATTCCCCATATATTCACCTTTTGTTAGCTGCTACGAGCATTCACCTTAGAATTACTAGCCACTGCTCATATTCAGCCGCTAATATTTACCTTATTATTAGTGGCGCTGCTCATATTTACCTTATACTCATGTATCGCAACTTATTACCACTTAAATATGATAACAAATTGCCTGTACTCACCTATTAAGTATCACTACATATTGCTCATATCTATTTTCTGAGTATGACCACTTACTACTTATATTCACTTTTCAAGAATAATCACTTACCAAGTATACCCATTTGTTGAGTATATCCACTTGCTATTTGCCAAGTGTACCCCATTAATGAGTATGCCCATTTGTGGATTTGCTAAATGTGTTAATGTTGCTTGCATGAGAAATGAAAGGAGGTAAGTATGTCAATATTATGTGATCACTAAATAGGGCAAGGTAATGATATGCATGAAAAGACTTTTGCATTGGATGTTAATTATTAAAATGAATATTGATTTTGTTGTTGATACAAGGAAGATCGATTATAATGTTAGCGTATGCACTCTTGCTATGTGATTAAATGAAACTTAGCTCTTCGCAAGTCTCAAATGTCCCTCTCGGCTCTCATCTCTTGCATTGACTCTTAGTCTTTAGTGAGTTTTTTGCATCTACTTTTTGTTGTCTTTAGTCTTGTTTGAGTGATTTTGTGCGCCAATAGATTGGCTCAGCTTCTTTGGGGTGATTCCAATTGTTTAGTGAGATGATCATTGGACGTGTGCTTTGTGGTCAAGGTTCAGTTTTTGAATGATGCATAGGTGAGCCAAGTTTAAGCTAGTTCTATAAAGTAAGTTTTGCTTTTTCATTTGAAGCTCCTGACTGGAAGAACTCATTAATCTCCTCGACTCTTCACACCTATGTGTTAGTTCTACAAAGTGAGTTTGGCTTCTCCATTAAAATGTGGGTTCATATTCTCTCAAATTTTGTTAACTGTCAGTGCTTGGGTTTACAATGTTAATGTTCGGTCTGAGGAGACTTCCCTACTGATTAAATTCCTTAAGTTTCCTTTGATGTTGTTACAACATTTACCCGCAACTTATTTGTTGTACTTGTTTTACCTATGCTTTTAGCTTGAAGAAAAGCTGAATTTGGTGGGTGTTTAGATTTGATGGCTCCAATCTATGTTTCACTTGATTTAGGTGATCTATTCAAATGTCAATGGAAGTGGACAAATCAAATGATGCTATAAATCTAGTAATGGACTCACGTGAGATTGTCTATTGTGGCGACTCCTTTAGTTTCCTCTTCCCCTACCTATTCAAAGAGGCTAGAAGCAGAATGAAGTCATGTTGATCAAGGGACTTATAAGATGCTATGCCACCGTCTTTAAAGGTTCTTATGCAATCACTAAACTTAGATGCATAAAGACTATCTTCGTCAACCGCGCATACCAATGACACAAAAATTCGTTAATCTAGGAGTAGTAACAGCCAACTCAACTCAACTCTACAAACTTATAAGATGCTATGCCACCGTCTTTAAAGGTTCTTGTGCAGTCACTAAACTTAGATGCATAAAGACTATCTTCGTCAGCCGCGCGTACCAATGACACAAAAATTCGTTAATCTAGGAGCAGTAACAGCCAACTCAACTCTACAAACTATCTAAGAGACGTGGTTTTAATCACCTTCAGCATGTATTATGTGATGTTCAAAACTACATTTTTTTCGTTACCAACATTTCAAAATCCATCTCGAACTAATTTAAAGAAAACCTCTATCCACACTCTCACAAAATGCTAACTTGGAATCTACGCCATGCGAAAATATTCACGGTGGACAAGTCGTTGATGCGCAAATTCCACCATCGTGCTTATTCCAAAGAATCTATTAAACTTCGCATGACTAAATTTCATACTGGGAGACAAACCGGGATGACAAAGTTATCATCCTAGGACAGTCCACCATTAAATGTGAAATTCCGAAAGGTTGGACTTTCAATCACAACAACATTTCTTGCAAGCCAATTCACTTCAGCTCAAGAGCTGCATTTAACTAAACCGCATGCAAGTCCGAAGCACACCTCGAACAAACATCTCCCCAAACAACCCGCTTAACTCAAAACTTGAGTCCCACTCCTATACAAAAGTTTATACTTTTTATGGACCAGAATAAGTGACTGGTTCCATTGGAACCTAACAGATTGGTCCAGTCCTATTCCCAGTCCCAGAAACTGAGAATCAATTCTCCCGAATTAGGAATTGATCACCCCTATCACGACCTCGATTGTCTTGTTCCCCATTGACTTTGAATTGGTAATCATATCTCGAGGCTCCTCATGTATTCAGTCTTCATCTAAGACCTTGACAAGATCTTACCAATACTTTTGTCAATCAGTGCTAATCACTTATCGTGTATATCAACAACTGATCAAGGGTGAATATTGATGAGTACTAATAATTGTCAACGATGCGTCGATATCCATGCATTAGTCACATGCTCATCCATGCCGAAGACTTCATCATTTTTTTTTTTTTTTGGTGTAAACAGATTCAATTGATCGGATATGGCAATTTATGTTATACAAATATGATTTTTAGAGATTCGTGTATATTGACGTAGAGTCTCAATTCGTATCAGGTTTCTTAATTCCCCCGGTGCGATTACTTCGACGGGAGCCTTGACAAAAGCCTCCCCTTCAGCCCGGATTTTCCTGCTTTTTTTCTGCTTTTCACTCTCAATCTTTGCTGAAAATGTAATGATGATGACCGTCTGCTGAAATTTCTCCGCTGCGTCCTTTTTGACCGAGTTGCTCTACTTTTTGTTTCCTTGCGCGTTTACCCTCTGCTAATTTCCTTCGTTCACACACGCATGAATGACGCGTTGAAAGTGGCCTCAAGTCGACCATTTCGGTCATCCAGAAGGAGGAGGGGGCGGCAAGGACTTAGAAGTCGGAGAGCGGACCGCGTTCAAGGACTTGTATAAGAATTCCGGCTTAAACTCGCCTTGGAAAATTCAGGGTCACATCGTATAATGGATCGGTTTGCAAGAATTCATAATCTTTTAAGAAAGGAAGTACAATATTGAACGCGAAGGAATGCAATAGAGATCGAGAATGCAGCATTATAATTGTACTTTTATCAGGAGTCAGATTATCAACGGATTAGATAGCTAATTTTCATGACAATGTGAATGAGAATGAGGCCATTGAATGAAAACTATATGTTCGTTAAATATTAGTAAGTCAACATTTCTTTTTAAATCATTCCTTGGGTGAAATTTTTTTCTTTTTTATCAATGATCCAAACTGCATATCAACCGGTCTAGCAAATTGTTAGATTGGGCCATAGAATTTCCTTATACATTGGCATTGTGATCTAACCTGTTTTGTTTTGATTTGGAAATGAAAAAGCCTTTTCCTTATGTGCATAAGTGATCAGTGCAGTTAGAGTTCTAATTTGAGACAAGATTTATAAATAGTAAATAAGCAGCCCTCCTTTTGAGGCTTTCTTAATCATTACAATGTAACTCATCTTTAGAGGGAAAAAAGACCCATTCTAGATATAAAAAAAAAAAAAAGGATATATATGTGTATTAAGATGGATGGAGCATGAAGAGGAAAATAGTAGCCTTAATAGATTAGTTTTGTTTTTTATTTTTTATTTTCTTGGCAAAGCATAGAGAGTTTGGTAATTTTTTTTCCATCTTATCTCTAATTCTCATATCACTTTTAGATTTTTAATTTATCTCTTCACAGAGTGCAAGAGTCGAACCCTCTACCTATCATACTAGTGTCCCTACCCCACGGGTCACATGCCTAGTGGTGAGTTTGGTTATTAAGTGAATCATTCTTAAACATTTATTTATTTATCAAATAATCATATTTAAATGTTCAATAATAGTTTGCCACCTCATTTAATACACTACTTTTTAAAAATCTTTGTATCATTAGTGCTCTTTCGGGTGGGGGGAAAAAGAAGTGGGCTCAAAAGTTTCTTGGGTACAAATTACTTTCCGCGTGGCCAAAGCTGAAATTGGCTAAAAGGCGAACGTGTTTTCTTGAGTAGGGCCCACCACTCCTTTTGATGACTGACATGGGAGAAAATTAGACTGCACGCTTGATGCTCCACTGGATCCATGCTTATTGCTCAATGTGCAGGGTTGCTTGAGATTCTCCTTCAGAGGCGTGTTCTCCTGCTTAGAGAGTCCGGAAATTCTCCTCCTCTTTTGATTAAGCATTATTTAATTTTCCTTTGTAAATTTCCTCTCTGTAGATCTAGTGGATCTCTCTCTGCTTGTGCTTTTTTTCCTGGTGAAATAAGGAGGAAGATCTCTGTACTTTGGGCATACTCAGGTGGTTTGGCACTGTTGGGAGAATTCAAGGATTTTGGTGTCAAGTCTATCTAGTCACTAATTATTAACATAACTTAATATTCGTGATTCAAGGATTTTGTATCAATTCAAGATAGTAAATTTATTTGATATGTGTGGGACTCTTCAGTAGATGAGGTGATGATATTCATAGTAATAGTACCATAACTGTTTTTGAGCAGTTTCCAGTGGTTGTATCCATGTTCTTCCATCTTCTTGAATAATGTGCCCATGTTCTCATAAGGCCACGATCCTATTCTCAACCAGTAACTCCTCCAAAAACTCATGCTAGTTATTCCATGACCTCAATTGCCTTGTTCCCTAGTGACTTTGAACTAGTAACCATATCTCAAAACTCCTCATGTATTCAGTCATCTTCTAACACCATAACAACTAACTAATCTTATCAATACTATTGTCGGTCAGCATTAATCACTCGCCATCGTATACCAAAAACTGATCAAGTGTAAATATCGATGTGTATTAATATCTCTATCGTTGTTAATAACTGTCAACATCACGCGCTTGGTGATATCCAAGCATTAGCCACATGCTCATCCATTCCAAAGACTTGGTATTTTTTTAGTCAGAATTCGTATTAGGTTTCTTAACTCAAGCGGTGTGAATGCTTCGACGGGCGTTTGCTTTTTCGCTCTCAATCTTGCCGAAGATACGGTCGTTATTAGCGTGTTGCTGGATTTCCATTGCCGTGTCCTTTCTTACGCCTTTTGACGCCACTTTCGGCTCCCTTTTCGTTCCCTGGGTGTCTTCACGCTGCTAATTTCCTCACGCGTGAATGTTGTATTGAAAGTGGCCCCAAATAGACCCTTTCGGTAAACCAGAGGGAGGAGGGAACCGCAAGGACTTAGAACTCGGAGAGCGGACTGCGTCCAAGAACTTGTATCGTAATTCCCTGCTTAAATTCACCTTCGAAAATTTAGGGTCGGGTCGTGTAACAAATCGGTTAGCAAGAATTCATAATCTTATAAAAAAGGATCTACGATATTGAACATGAAAGGATGCAATAGAGATCGATAATTTTCATGAAAATGTGAATGGGGCATTTGAGCAAAAATTTAGGTGTCAATAATAATTTTCATTAGATATTAGTAAGTTAATGTTTCTTTTTGAATCATCCCTCGTGTAAATTTCTTTTATCAATAATCCGCACTGTATATGAAGCCGGTCTTGTGAATTATTAGACTAGATCGTAGAATTTCCATAGACGTTGGCTTTGCAATTTGACCTGTTTTGTCTCGATTTGGAAATGAAGAAGCCTTTTTCTTACGGGCATAAGTGATTAGTGCAGGTAAAATTCTAAATTTGAGATGAGATTTATGGATAGTAAATAAGCAGAGCTACTTCCAAGATTTTCTTAATTAATACAATGTAACTCGTTCCTAAAGGGAAAAAAAGAAATATGGATCTATACATATAAGTGTGTGCGTATAAATTAAGATGGATGGAATATGAAGAGGAAAATAGTGCGATAGCTTTTTTACGTAAGTTTTGTTTTTAATTTTTCATTTTCTTTACAAAGTCTAGAGAGTTTGGCAATTAAGTGAACCATACTTTAGCCTTTTTTCTTATTATTATCAAATAATCATATTTTAACGTTGATTAACAGCTTTCCACCTCATTAGGTACATTACTTTATTAAAATCTTTATATAATTAGTACAATTTCGGGTGCGGAGAGAAAGATGAGTGGGCTTAAAAGTTTGTTGGCTGCACGTTACTTTCCTTATGGTCAAAGCTGAAATTGGCTCAAAAGCAAACGTACGCTGCTTTTGACGACAGAGATGGCGAAGACCATTACGACGACAACGACGAGCGCGGTGGTGCAAAAGTGATTAGTGAAGGTAAAGTTCTAAATTTGACACAAGATTTATGGATAGTAAATAAGCAGCACAATTTAACTCGTTCCTAGAGGAAAATAGTGCGGTGGCTTTTTTAGGCAAGTTTTGTCTTCAATTTTTCATTTTCTTTGCAAAGTCAAGAGTTTTGCAATTAAGTGAATCGTGTTTTAACTTTTTTTTTATTCGAATAACCATATTTAACGTTCAATAATAGCTTTCCACCTCATTTGGTACACTGCTTTTTTAAAATCTTTACATAATTAGTACCATTTGGGGTGGGGAAGAAAGATAAGTGGGCTCAGAAGTTTCTTGTATACACATTACTTTCCTCAAAGGCGAACGCGTTTTCTTGAGTAGGACCAGCCACTTCTTTTCATGACAGTGACATGGGAGACAAGTACGCTGCACTCTTGATGCTCCTCTAGATCCATGCTCAATGTGTAAGGGCTGCTTGAGGTTCTCCTTCCAAGGCGTGTTCTCCTGCTCAGATAATGCAGAAGTTCTCCTTTTTTCAATAAGTATAATCTAATTTTCCTTCGTTAATTTCCTTTGCGTAGATCTAGTGTATCTCTCTCTACTTGTGCTTTTGTTCCTGGTGAAATAAGGAGAGAGATCTCTGTACTTTAGGCGTTATGGTATTAAAGGTTGTGAGAAAGTTGATCATCATGTGAGAGAGATCTCTGTACTTTAGGCATACACAAATCTGGTGGTTTGGCTCTGTTTGGAGGATTCAAGGATTTTGCATCGATATCAAGTCTATCTGGTCAGCTATCAACATGACTTAGGAATCCTTTATGTTTCTATATGCATCTTTTTTTTTCATTGATCTTGTCTGTTTTTAACTGTTCTATGCTTTTGCTTGGCCTCTTCTCTGTTTTTCATGTCATGTCCTCTTTGTAGGTAAAAGCACAAAGAATGCCTAGGGAGTTAGATCGATTTCGCGAGTATGTGGAAGATGTAGAGAACAACTAGTGGAAGTGCCGGTTTTGCGGCAACAAGTATGGGGGAAGTGCTACAAGGATCCGGGCGCACCTCGCTGGAATTCCGCGTTATGGTATTAAAGGTTGTGAGAAAGTTGATCATCATGTGAGAGCAGAAGCCTTGCAGAAAATTGAAGGTAAAGGCAGTGCGTTGGATATAAGCACGGGAGGTGTATCGGGCGAAGGAATGGAGAGAACAGCTTTTGGCAGGAGTCAAATCGTATTCCAAAGTGACGATGCGTTGAATCCCAATGACACGCAGAACTCGAATCAACCTGGGTGCACGCCACAGCAACCATCTTGCTATTTTCCGACCGGAACTGGTGCTGCTTTAGCATGCCTTCAGGATCAAGTTTCTCTACCTCCTAGTGATTTGCCGCTGGATGATCTAGATACTTCCCAGCAGCCCGATCTATCGAACCATTGGTTGGATGCATCGCATGGAAATGAAATTGCTTCATCTCTCCAGCAACTTTCGATGGACTGGTCGGCTTTATCTTCTCTTGATCTAAGTGAGCTACCGGCGATTCCTGAGCTACCCACTCATTTTGAATTTGGGGGTGATGTTTTACGCACTCCTCTACTCGGTAAACATAACTACAACTGGCATTCCCCAATATTCTAATGAACAACATCTAACCTTTGAGGAACAATTTGCAGATGGAATCACTCCAGATTCGCTGCTATATTCAACGGACTGGTCAAATCATCACCTCTCTCTGCCAGAGAATCTTCTTGAATCTCGTGATGTAATTTTAAACACTTCTGAGGAAATACAAACGAATGCTCCGATGACGAGTCATCCAAACAATGCTCCTACACCTCCTCAAATTCTAGTTGGCATGGATCCATGTATGCCATCATCATCACAAGTTCCGAATGATGTTCCGACACCTCCTCAAATTCCACCTCGTGGAACAGGCCTGATTGGCCCTTTGTCATTACAAGGTCTATGGTTATTTACAAAAATTACTCCTTATATATCACCGTGTTATGCTATCATGGACTCTAACCGGTGGAGTTTTTAAATTGCAGAATTAAATACAAACAAGGATGCGCCAATGACAAGCCATCCAAAGACAGGAAACAACTTCGAGGAGAATAGAGCTTTGAAAAGAAAACTAGAACTACTCTATAGCAATGAAGCTAGCATAAGGGATGAGTTAAAATTTGCTGCATCTCTATATCTAAAGAAGCCAAGAATGGAATTTTTGAATTGGTTGGCAAATGTGGAGCAGCTTAGAATTGATTGTACAGAAGCAGCAAGTGAGGATTGTTTGCCACCATATCAACAAGTGGATATATTGATGCATGAAGCAGAAGACCTTAGGAGACAAGGCAAAGGACTATTTGAGGCCAGAGAGACCAAAGTTAGTAAATTGTTAGAAAAGAAGATGGTGGGAGAGGCATTTGAGAGAAACACTTCAAAGATTTTGGAGTACCTAGTAGGGAATCAAATATCCCGACTAGGCATTTATGGAATGGGAGGTGTTGGTAAAACGACTATTATGGTGCACGTATATAATAGACTCAAAGACGCAAACTATGGCAATGTGTTATGGATCACTGTGTCACAAGATTTCAACATAAGAAGATTGCAGGACGTTATTAGGAAGGAACTAGGTTTGGGCATACTAGAAGAAAATGATGTGATGAAACAAGCAGCAAGTTTGTTCGATTGTTTAATGGAAAAAGGCAAATCTACAATAATCCTCGATGATGTGTGGGAACACTTTGATTTTAACGAGGTGGGAATCCCAGATAAAGCAGATAACATCAAGTTGGTCTTAACCACTCGATCCTTAGAGGTATGCCGCCAGATGCATTGTCAAGAAATGATAAAAATTGAACCTCTATCTCAAATAGAAGCCGAGAGTTTATTTTTGGAGGAACTTAGGTCCGAAGTCGCCCTTAATTTGGAAATTGAAGCAATTGTGAGGTCCATTGTTCAAGAATGTGCAGGCTTGCCACTTGCAATCATCACGATGGCAAGAAGTATGCATGGAGTGACCGATGTGTTTGAATGGAAGGATTCCTTGGAGAAATTGAGAGAATCAGATATGGGGCAAACAGATATGGAAAGGAAGGTATTAAGGAAACTAGAATTCAGTTACAATCGCCTTGCTAATCATGAAGTCCAACAGTGTTTCCTATCTTGTGCACTTTATCCAGAAGATGAATGGATTGATAAGTTCGAGTTGATAGAATTCTTTATTGACCAAGGATTGATTGGTCGATTGAACACAAGGGAGAAACAATATGTTAGAGGCCTTACCATACTAAACAAACTGGCAAATGTTTGCCTATTGGAAGTTCATGAGAGCATAATTAAGATGCACGATTTGATTAGAGACATGGCATTGCACGTCATGAGTGCAACTTCGATTGTAAAAGCAAGAAAGGGGTTGAGGAAGATACCATCTGAGGAATATTGGACAGATGTTTTGGAGAAAGTTTCTCTGATGAGCAATGATATTGAACAATTTTCGTTGAACATGTCACCAAATTGTCCTAAACTATCGACTTTTCTGTTGAATAGAAGCTTGTTGTGTGATGTGCTCATCCCTGATTATTTCTTCAAACAATTATGGGGGCTAAAGGTTCTAGACCTGAGTGGATGTAGACTAAGGGAACTTCCAGATTCCATATCAGACTTGGTAAACTTGACAGCACTATTGCTTAGAAATTGTGTTGAATTGCATTGTATCCCTCATTTAGGGAAGCTCAGATCTTTGAGAAAGTTGGACATTTTTTATTGTGTTCAGGTTGAAGCGCTCGAGGGTCTAGAGATGTTGGTGAACTTGAGATACCTTGACATAGCTTATACACGCATAGAGAGATTACCCAAAGGAACATTGGGAGCTTTGTTAAACTTGCAGTGTCTTGGAGCTAGGCTAGTAAATGGAGAAGAAATTATAAAATTGTGGGCATTGGAGACACTTATATGCTTGTTTGACGATGTGGATGATTTCAACAAGTTTGTGAGGGTGGTTAGTAAGCGGACGAATAACCCTCCCTATTACATGATCAACGTGCAACAAGAATATTCTGAAGCTTTTAAGCCAACATCTGTTGGTGCTCTATTTCAGCATAGTGAGAGGAGCATCTACATTGAGACGAGGAGTCATGCTATTAGAAGCGTGAGAGGGGAAAGCAGCGGTAGTGGCAGTGGCAATTGTATTCTGATTCCCCAAGATGTGTGGGATTTGACAGCTTGGAATTGCGACGGTGCGACAAATTTGTCTGACATGGGTCCGCTTGAAAAGCTTGAGGAGCTACAAATAGGATGCTGGAGCAACTTGCGGGTGCTTTGCGGAGGACAAGATGAAGAAGTAATCGACATCCATGACTCCCTTACCCAAACCCCTACCCCTCTCCTCTTCAGAAGCCTTAGGGATTTGACAATATCTAAATGTCCGAAACTAAAGTATCTCTTTGGGCATGAGCCTAAATTCTCCCTTCCGCATCTACAAAGGATTGAAATATGGTATTGTGTGGAAATGGTGGGGATAATAGTGGCAGCTACATCACCACCACCGAATCCACCCCAGCCTTCCCTAGTCTAGAAAAGATAATAGTTGAGGAGTGTTATAAAATGAAGAGAGTGGTGGAATTTGAGTGGCTGCCCCACTTCCCTAATCTGAGAGAAATCCAAGTACAGGATTGTGAGAACATGGAGGAGATAATCGGAGGTCTTTCCTCATACATGTCAATTGAAGAGATTTCTTTAGAGCGGCCTTTGGTAGAAGGATGCCATGAGTTGCCACTCCATTTTAGAAATGTTCAAACTATCCAAGTCATTGGCTACGAAGGAATGGCGGAGATGATAAGTAGAGCGGGACAAGGCCAAGAAGAGAGCATGACGACTCCTGTAAACAACACCCCTTCATCCTCCCAGTCTTCAATTTCTCTCCCAAAGCTGAAATACTTGGTTCTATACAATCTACCCCAGTTGAAGAGCATATGTGAAGTCCCAATAACTTGCAGTTCCATGGAATGGTTGATGGTGAACGGATGCCCAAAACTAAACAAGATTCCTTTGGAGTTGCAATTACGTGATATTGAGGACCTTCCGTATATTGAGGTGGAAGGTGAGGAAAAGTGGAAGACTCTGACATGGGATCATCCTGATGCTCAGGCTAATCTTCAATCTCATCTCCTTTTCAAAGGCAATCACTGTATTCTAGAAGGCCGGCGCAGATCACGTGAGTTATCGATATAATTTCCTTCATTTCCGAGAGAAACCGAAAATTATTGAGGGAGTTATCAATTGTATTGCTATATATTTTATACATGTACATAAGCCTATTTATAAACAAAACAGATAAACTAGGAAAAAAAATATACGAGATAACATTTTCCTATTTTACTGTGTAAAATAGTACTATGGATTGATTGAACCAATTCGTCTGGAATCGAAATTGGAATCAAAATCAAATCAAATCATATCTCCAACAATTCCTTTAAAGTCGTTACGAAGGTGATGTTGCCCTCCTTGTTATAGTCATGTAGCGTTAGAGACTAGGATCAGAACTAGAGTTGTGCTAGCTCTAACACTAGCTTTTGCAACCAAGAAGAAGTGAATCCCCCCAATGTTGCTTTTGAAGAAGTCCTACTGAAAGGCCTTCGACTACTATTTTAATTACTCGAGCATGCTTTCCTGCAAACTCTCAAGTTGCCATATGAATTACTTTCTTCTAGGGGCGTACTGGTGGGGGAGGATCGGGTTGTTCAGCTTGAAGATGTCCAGCAGGCGGGGCTGGAGCGGGGCGAGGAGAGCGGGAAGTCGGCGTTGAAGGAGCAGCTGAATGCCACCTTCTGGGAGGAGATCTTGGGCAGCTTGGTGACGGCAGCTACATCGAATTTTGTCATTGTAGAAATTGAAGGATCGAAGTTTGCTTTGCCTTCACAAGCATCGAGCTTACAACTCCGATCCATAATTCAATAGATTAGATATGGCATTTTATGTTAAACAGGTATGGTTTTCAGAGATTCATGTGTGTTGCTATGGGATAAGTACACTAATGGTGCCATAAGTTGTGTACAGCGCTTACTTTGGTGCCAAAAGTTTCTGTCGGATCACTTAAGTGCCAAAAAATTTGAAAAACGCTCACTTTGGTGCCAACTCCGACGAAATTGGCCGGAAATCCGACGTGGCCTTTTTTTATTAATTTTTGACGCCGACGTGGCTCGTCGGAGAGCTGAGTCAGCATCCAAACACCAAAACGACGTCGTTTGGCATCTTTCCCCCAACTTTGAAACCCTAATCCCCAAATTGAGAGAGAGGGAAGCTCGTCTTCGTGTCTTCTTCTTCCTCGAAGACCCACACCAGCAACGGCATCGGCACGGCACCAACAACAGCAGCGGCAGCACACCAGCAACGACACCAGCAACGCAGCAGCAGCAGCAGCGCACCAGCAGCCCCTTCGACCCATCTTCTTCCTCCTCCTCCTCCGCCCTCGCCTTTGATTTTTCCTGCAACAATCTTAGTCTCTCCTCGCTCACCTGGTCGAGCAACTACAATGGTGGCTGAGCGACGGTGGCTGAGCAGCGACGGTGGCCGAGCAGCGACAGTGGCTGAGCGACGGCGGGCAAACGACGGTGGCCGAGCGGCGGAAACCCTAATTTTCCCCTTAAACGGCGTCGTTTCCATGAAGCCATCCACGTAGGACGGCAAAACGACGTCGTTTTCTTAAGGAGGACCGAAAACGATGTCATTTAGAGGCTTATCGATTTTTTTTTTTTAAAAAAATCATTTTGGCCGGAATCTTTCGCCGGAGGCCGGAATCTTTCGCCGGTGGCACCAAAGTGAGCGTTTTTCCTCCGATTTGGCACTTAAGTGATCCGACGGAAACTTTTGGCACCAAAGTGAGCGCCGTACACAACTTATGGCACCATTAGTGTACTTATCCCGTGTTGCTATTGAGTCTTGAGTTCGTGTTAGGTTTCTTAAATTCTTGTCTGTGACTCTGTGAGCAAGCTTCATGTTGTTTCTCTTCTGTTTGTTAATGATATGTGCGTTTGTAATTCGGGCCTTATTCAAACTTGGATTGTTGCAGTTCACTGATATGAAAACACACTCACAATTGCCCTGTCGTTGAAAACAAATCGAAATCTCTTCGATAAATCTGTGATACTTGTAAGTGTTATAGGTTAAGAGAGAGTTTAGTGCCTACCATGTTTGATGAAATTTTTAAGTTAATAGCATACTTGGCTATTGATCGTTTGTTCATAGCATGTGTGCTTGGTTGTTGTCGATGATTGATTTGCATTCATAATCCACGTAGTATCATTGCTTTATTTTAGTTTGGATTATTTCTTATTCAACCGTGAGACTTCCACAGATCAAGCTTGCTTTGTTTTTTTTAAGCCATTTTTTTGGGTTTGGAAGGTGGATTCTGAGATGATGGTTAGTATAGGGAGACAATATTGCTTCAACTTTGTCTTGGGTTAATTGGACTCTGCATGTTGAAAGAAGATGAGTAGAGCTGGAAAATGAAATTTGTTTCCACTTTGTTGTCATTGCCCGTAAAGCGTTCGTGAAAATTTATCAAAAGAATTTGACTTGAAAGTTCGAAAATTTCAGGATATAATGTGTTTGATGAAATTCCTAAGCAGCATGCTTGGCTGTTGATTGTTTGTTCATGGCATGTGTGCTTGGTTGTTGCTGATGATTGATATGTATTCATAATCCATTGTGGTATCGTTGTTGCTTTTAGTTTGGATATTCAACCGTGAGAATTCCACATATCAATCTTGCTTTGTCTTTTTAAAGCCATTTTTATGGGTTTGGAAGGTGGGTTCTTAGAATATGGCTAGTATAGGAAGATAATATTGCTTTTTTGACTCTAAGATAATATTGCTTTTTTGACTCTGTTTTGGGTTAATTTGACTCTGCAGTTCTGAGAAGATGACTAGAGCTGGAAAATGAAATTCGTTTGAACTTTGTCGTTAGTGCCCGCTAAGTGGTCGTGAAAATTTCTCAAAGGAATTTTACTTGAAAATTTCAGCATACATAGATTAAAATTAGTTCCGTAAATTAGAATATTTATAAATCCTCCCCATTTCAACATCGAGAATAATTTTGATCCTTCGCACTATCCAAGATATTGGTTAGTTTGGGTCCAAATACTTGATTGTCTTATGCATGCAACTATATTCATATGGAGAGCAATCTATGGGGCAATTTTATTTATTAGTAAGTTTACGGCCCAAAACCGATCTTTATTTCACTCAAAATCGAAGTTCAAACATTTTTTATGATTTATACATGGCTTGAGCTGAACTCTCACCATCACCTTCTTGCTTCTATTTATAACTTGATACCAAAAATTCCCTCACTAACTCAATGAGTGAGTCGTTGGAGCTGCTCTTTCTTCAAAGGCAATAATTTAAGGAAAAAAAATGCTAAAATAAAAAATGAATCTTAGGTTTGGCCTGGTATAAATCAGATATTAGTCGAGTCGGGTATAGATCAAGAAATCTACATTGCAATTATATGATAATTTATATCGGACCATGTATGACTCAATCCAAACCCGTCCCAACTCAATGTTTGACAAAACTACACATGCATTGCACGGCAAGAGTCGAGGTGGGGTGGAGCTAGCATTAGCCCTACTCCATCCCATGAATCCATCCTGTTTTCGTAGTTTTCATTGTATGTAAACAAAAACAAATATAGATTTACGGGAGATGCAAGATTGAAATTTTCTTAGGTAAGCAACGCGAGGCAATTGTTTCCCTTGTATTCCGCCTTCAAATTGTTTCGCATCCACAATTTTGTGATATTTAGATTTCGTGTGACTCAATAAAATCTGTTTATTCTTTTTCAAAACTACCCACGAAGCCATTTCTTATCATTACTCTATCTTTTTTAACATAATTATTATTATAATAATAATGAAAATTGGAAAATATAATAATAAATGAATGGCAAATATAATGCGGTGCTCCGCAAGGATTCGTTGTTCCGAGAAGAGAAAACTACCTTAGGCCCCCTCACGGGGGAAGGAGGCATGTTTTTAGTCCCACCATGTGCCCATCCTTCGAACTTATGTGATTATCACAATAGTACGCATCAAGTGACTGTTACTATTTATTTTGATTTTTTTTTTGTGCAAATCTTGCGGTTTACACGATGATTCTTTACAAATGCTACATTTGAAGGTCTTCACGTGCAGATTCACATATCATTTTTTTTTCATAAAATTTTTAAACTTTGAATAATATTTTATAGTCCAACTGAGAAAATAAAAAGATAATTACTTAGACATGATTTGTGCAATCTCATTATTCAAGTCAAACATATTTCCGAAGTCCACATCCAATCAACACAATAACAATAACAAGATTTCTATCCGCATAATTTCAAAGATCTCGTTGTAATAATAAGGAAGAGCACGTTTAAATGAGTATATCAAATTGCAATTTCAATTGCAATAACATGCATAGATAGTGGACACAATAAATGTAATATGGTGTTTGGACTCTCAAAGTAGTATCTATCATATAAATCTAATCTTCAAAAGCAAATTCCATGATCCTCAACCCTCATGATACTCCACGTGGGTACAGCAAGCAAAAAATATCATTATGAAAAAGCTTTAAAAGAAAAAAAAAATAGTTGGGAGACTAGAGAATGACAGATGACCATGACGACCTAACTCGCCGGCTGAGGCAGTTGACACTGGTTATAATCACTCACCCTCGTCGTGTCTGGGAATCAAGTTTTTTATTTGCATAATTTGAAAGTAAATAAATAATGGACATACATCCAATGTCCACCTTTGTTCAACGAGATAATAATGACAAATTTTCTATTTGCATAATTTGAAAGATCTCGCCCTAATAATTAGGAGGAGCACGTTGAATTGAATGAATGTATCAAGTTACAACTTCAATTGCAATAACATGCAAAGACAGTGGATGCAATAAGTGCAATCCGGTGTTTGGACTCTCAAAAGCAATCCTTCATTTTTCATCATATAAATATAATCTTTAAAAGCAAATCCCATGATCCCCCAAATGATCCGCCACGTGGGCATAGCAAGCAAAAAATATTATTATTAAAAAGCTTTAAAGAAAAAAATAAAAAAACAAAGAGTAGAGAGACTAGGAAATGGCGGATGACCATAATGACCCGACCCGGTCCCGGCTGAGGCAGTTGAAGCCGGTCATCATCACCCGCGCCCTCCTCGTCGCCGCGAATCTCTGCCCAGACCGACTTCTCGGCCCACTCTCGGTAACCATCACCCTCCGCGACACGCACTCCCACCCCAACCCGCCGGAGCCGATGGGATAACCTTCGCCGTGCGTGCACTCCACGCCTCCAAGCGCGAATCACGCAGGGAGCTCCCCCACCCCACGCCCGCGACGGCAGGCGTGTAAATTCGCCGCGATGCCGTCGGACCGAAGAAGCCGAACACTTTGCACCGAAGTAACTGCAGCGCTTTAGGTGTCCCAACAAAAAAGCACGCACTTTAAAGCGTCGGGCCGGCGTTTCCTACGCTCGAGCCCAGTTGAGCCCACTGCGACCGCCACGCGTCGAGCCACAGTTGGGCGGTTCCATCCGGAGGGCCCGCGGCTGAAGCCATCTAGTGGTGGAGCTCGCCGGGCTTACCGTGGGCGCGGGGCCAGCTTAGGACCGTTCCTTTATTTATGATATTATTTTCAAAAATCTCAGCAGTTTTTTGCTCCACCAGCTTCACCGAGAGAGAGAGAGAGAAGCGAGAGGGGGGGTTGATGCTGCAGCTAGATCGCAGCTTCCTTGATTTGCAAGCATAGGCCTGGTACATTCTCTCCCTCTTTCTGTGCCTGTGATTTGTATAAAACGTTCTCGTGTCGAAACGTGAATTGTCGTGTCTTCTTGATCCTTGGTCGTGGCTTGTATCAGGAATGCTAGGCGGTGCGTTCCGGGGTAGCGCATTGGGCAGGTAAATTGCAGATCTGGCTTGCCCTCGAGCTAAATTGGCGATTTCTCTCGTCTTGCGGTTTCGAGCTGGAAGTGTGGTTTCTGGGTTGACTTGGTTTTGGTTTTGGTTTTGGTGGGTTGTGCTCTGCTGAGCTCCATTCGGTGTGTCCTTGCCTTGTTTAGGGGTCACTCGTCTGCTTCTCTTTTCTAAATCACTTCGATGTTAGCTGAGAGATCACAGGACGGACTGCATCACTGCATCTGTTGATTGGTCTGGGTGTTTGAATTTGAAATGAAAAACTGTGCTGGTAATCGATGGCTTGGGGGTTAAAAAAAGCCGGTCTTTCTGCAAAAGAATCGATGATCCTTGAAGGACTAGGTTGCCCTTATACGGATCCATAGTACAGGTGGAAGAGGGTCTGGAATGAATTGGTGTTGGCCATGGTGATGGGTGAGGATCTAGTATGTCCCATTTTTTACTGTTGTATTGTCAAGCGTTGTGCGATATGTGGCCACCCAGTGAAATCGTCGTGCGATATGTTGCCACCCAGTGAAATCGACGAAGTGGTAATGAGCAAAGCTTCTGGTCAGGATTTGGGATTGTAGTGCTGACGGTCCTAGTAGGTCCCTCTTTCCCATGCTTGTTTAAATTTCTCGACCGTTACTCTTCAAGATGAGTAATTCGGTTTGTTCTGGTCGTCTTGTTCCGTGATGAGCAAAAACTTCAACTATTCCAGCTGTAACTTTTTCCTTCATCGGCGCCTGAGCTGTTTCACTTCGGACTGTGCAGCAGCTGAGGTTCAGGTTATTGCTGCATCGGTTCCGTTCCTTGCTCGATTATTTGTAGGTCTCCTTGCTCTTGCCTCGGAGATCAGATTCACATTGCTGCCTGATTTAGGAGCTGGATTCACACTAGACTTAGCAGGGATGGACAGCCTTCTGGGGGGGCTTCGCAGATTCCTCCTTTCCCAGAGAGATCAATAATGCCCATGCCTTTTACTCACCGAAGGTGAGGGTCTCGTCCTAAACACAGCGCAATTGCTCCGACATCACTAAGCAGTTTACATAGATCGAGTGCACTTCTAATGCAGCTATAGTGGTAAAATACCTTAATCAGCATTACATGAACCAGTCAAGATTTCTAGCAAACACAAGAGAGTTGATGATCAAGTATCAAGTAAGTCTACAAACCGACTCATTAAATGCCTAACCAGCACATATGCAACTTAAACGCCCAGAAAAATCATGAGACGGGTCCTCAGGCAATATTAAATTGTAACAATCTCATGCAAGATACTCTCCCACCCTTCCAATCTGTTCAACCTAACATTGTGACTCAAAACCCTCCATCATCCCGACATGCACAAGAGCAATTTCAGAACTCACCACAGCATACAGGCCCTTGCACGGCATACACATCCAGCACTCCATTCACATATGAGGTAACTCAAAGATCAAATTCTCTGTACCCTTACACAAACTGACACAAATTGTACATCCTAGAGAAAACCTAACCGAAACAAGCAAAAGCAAACGATAGCTCTATCACCGCATGTGACAAGCGCGCCCTCAACTCAGTCCAATTCCGTAAAATCAATCAATCACTTACTCGCTCACACACAGACACCCTAAACTACGGGCTGAAGAACAGAAAAACCGTCAAAGACCTGAACAGGAAAAGCAGAGGAGATCGAGGGGAGACCAACCTATGAGATGAAGAAGAGCTCGCCGCCTCCTGCTTCTCCTCCTTTGGCTTTGCGGCCGACCGCAGCCCATAGCGAAGCAGCTTTGGCTTCGCTGAAGAAGAAGAAGAAACTCGCCACCATCACCAAACAACACAATGGGAAGAAAAGAAAAGCAGAAAGGGATTGTCGAGAAACGTCGCAACAATTCAACTTCACCACCGGAACCAGCGGACTGTTCATTGGCAGCCTCTTCCATGTCCAACATCTCCCCTCTCCTTGCCGGCGAGCCTCCGATCCGATCTTCTCCTTCATTCCGACGGAATTGAGGAACGATCGCGTATCTCTCTGCTGCTTGGAAGGTTTCAATGAGCGGTTTCTTATACGAATAGCGACCAGACTAGCTGCCTATCATTTTTCTGAACCCCAGCCTAGTATGCTAGGAGAAGGGCTTCAAGGGAATCAAGGCAGGGAAATCCAGTTAAGGGTGGTCTGGACTCCCCCAGTTATCATTACTCCACTTTACAGTTGGAGTTAACTCCGATAACTGAAGCCTTTTGCTCAGGTCCAACCCTAGAACTACCCAAACGGAGGAAAAAAAAAGGAGTGATTAAAAAAAGGAAAACGTTCTTTTCTATTTTTGGGCGGGAAATTTTCGGCCTCGCTGTCAAAACCGTCGGACGCCCGTCACGTGAGCTCACCCACTTTGGCCCAACCGTGGGCCAACCCGCTGCCGAAACGTGTGGAATGAGACGGGGTGGGTTTTGATGGCGCGAGGACGGGATTAACAGATAAATCTTTGGACTGCTGGAGCTTAAATCGGGCCCAAGTGCCGTTTCATCCGCGGGCCCAGGAAGAGGAAAAAGCTCCTCGGAAAATTCGAAATTCGAATTTCCAAAACGCACGGCCGATGGGACTCTTTCTTCTCCGCGGGTGGGTCAGATAACCGTTGGATTGAACTAGGGCTCGGACTTTTTGGTTAGCTTGCAGTTCTTGGGGCCCGTTTGGGGGCGTCGGTTTGTTCTAGGCCCATTTCGGTCCGTGATGTCTCCACGTGTAACTGGGGACCGGCAAGGGACGCAACAAATCCAGGCCCAGTGGTACATCGTCCTAACCGGGCAAATTTCCTCCCAAAGCCTAGTGCAAACTAAGGAGGGTTGTACTAGTGTTGTCAAAATGGTCCACGGACTCATATTTTTGTTCAAAGTTATAGAAGTGGGTAGTAAATGGGTCAGTTCAAAATTAACATATAGGTTATGATGCGTTCTAAATTAAAAAGCTTATAATAAATGAGTTTTAAAATGAACTCATTTATGCTACGTTTGGTTTAGCTTTATCAAGAGACTTTGAGGAAATACAAATGAGTTTGCTTAGAGGGTCTTTGAAGAATATAAAGATTGTTCGATAATTATGCTATGAGAAATAACTTTGAAAAAAAGTCCATTTCGTAGAAATACATTTGAAAAGTTCCTTATGGTGATTAATTTAAGTTTTTTAATTCTTAATTTGTTTAAAATTGAAAAATATAATGCCTGCAAGTTTTTCAATTAAATGTGGACGACAATGTTAAATACATGTAGTAACATATTTATAAATGAAAAGAAATTTTTCTTGTTTTTCTAAAAAAAATTCAAATGGAAAAAATTCACGTCAAAGTGGACCCTTTCCCAATAGTACTTTCTTACAATAAAAATGGTAACATATGCCTAGATGAAAGAAAATCATTATTATTAAAAATTACAAATATCCTTATATATAATGACTACAAAATTTTCAATTTAAATATTGACAACAATGTTAAAGATATGTAGTAACAAATTTATAAATAAAAAATTAAAATTCCTTTTTTTGCTAAAGAATTTCACGTGGAAAAAATCTACATCAAAATGGACTCTTTCTCAAGAGTGCTTCCTTAACAATAAACGTGGTAACATATGCCTAAATATTCTTAAAAATTGCAAATATTCTTAAATATTACCTAAACTTATAGCTATTTGATCACATAAACCTGCCATATTAAAAATTGCATCATCATTTGAAATACTACCCTCCTCATTTACATAATCGAAATCCACCGTATATAAAATATGATTCCAATCTACTTTTGCAAGATGTGTATCATTTACGATATTTCTTCATATATAATTGCCACCATCACGATTTTCGCTCTTTTTATGTAGATAACTATGCATACTCTTTAGAATCTTCTACTTTTTTTTAATACGCTAAAGACTCACTCAATTTTTTATCATAATGAAAAATGGGCATGACTAAACACTTCTTTATAAGTTGTAGGTGTAGGACCTCGTTGAAACCGGAGCAAATGATATTGAAATTCGGGCAAATGATATCTAACTTCTTTGTATGACCCAAATAATCCATGAAATTTGCATATCCAGCATCTACTATATAGTTTTTACTTACATAAAAATACTACAAATTTAATCAATATATACACATGCATATATTAATATATAAAAATCATTAATTAAAAAAGTTGTTGGAAGATGAGGAAATTGTAAATCATGTCTCCCAAATGATAAACAATTGCAGAATGGGTGGTAGCACAAAGTTGTGAATCTCCATCTTCCTTTTTTTTCATGTTTTCCCTTTTGGAAGAATTATTTATAACTGCTTAAAGTAACAAAATAGAATTAAAATAAGAGAGGCAACAAATTATCTAGATCATCCATCAACAAAACACTTATAAACTATCATATATATCCAAACTCCACCGATAAAGAGAAACAAGTCTTATAATTGAATATAAAAGAAATAAGAGAGTGATGACTTAAAATAGAACATCAATTAGCGAAGAATTTAGGTATCAATGATAATTTTCCTTAAATATTAGTAAGTTAGTATTTCTTTTCCCTTGGGTGAAATTTGTTTCTTTTTTTTATCATTGATCTTAGACTGCATATGAAACCAGTCTCACGAATCGTTAGACTGTACTGTAGAATTTCCTTCAGACATTGGCATTGCAATCTGACCTGTTTTGTCCGGATTCGTGCCTTGGGAAACCCGGGAAAACGTGGTGTCCGGCGGGACGGAAAAACAAAAGCGAGGAAGAGGAAAGGGCAGGGGAATCGACACTCAAAGGGAGGGCGACCCGGCAGGAGAGGAATGGGCAATTTCAGGATTCCGGTGCAAAAGGCGAGAGAAGATATTCTCCTGTCTCTCTCTCTCCCTCTCTACTGTCCACAGTTCCTTCGTTCAATAATTTTTGCTTTTTCGGCAACGAAAGGGCGCACCGACACAGGGGGCTCGCACGTGCCGAGGCTCGACCGCGGTCCTACGCACGCTCGAGGCGGGACCCACCTCCCCTGTGTGTTATTCCCGCAGATCCCTCACATCCTCTTCGAGCGCCTTTTCTTGCCGGGCCTCCGGTTTTCGCTTCTCCGGTTTCGCCGCGGTTCCTTTCGTTCGCCTCGTCGCCTACGTGTCCCCGAGCGGGTAGGCGCTCGCCGCATGATTTTGACGACAAAGATGTGGAAGACCATTACCCTGTACTCTTGATGCTTCTCTTGATCCATGCTTAATGCGTAAGTGCCGCTTGAGATTCTCCTTCCAAGGCGTGTTCTCCTGCTTAGATAATCCAGAAGTTCTCCTCTGTGTAGATCTAGTGCATCTCTCTCTACTTGTGCTTTGTCCTGGTGAAAGAAGGAGAGAGATCTCTGTACTTTGGACATACACAACTCAGGTGGTTCGGCTCTATTAGGAAGATTCGAGGATTTTGCATCAATATCAAGTCTATCTGGTCAGCTGACTGTCGACATGACTTAGGAATCCTTTATGTTTCTATATGCATCTTTTTCTATTGATCTTGTCTGTTTTTAACCGTTCTGTGCTTCTGCTTGGCATTGTCTCTGTTTTTCATGTCAATAGCAAAAAGAAGGCCTAAAGAGCGAGATCCATTTCGTAAGTATGTGGAATATCTGGAGAAGAACAAGTGGAAATGCAACTTTTGCGGCTTAGAGTCTCGTGGAAGTACTCCAAGGATCCGGGCGCACCTCGCTGGAATTCCGGGCTATGGTATCAAAACTTGTGAAAAAGTATCATCTTGTGAGAGCAGAAGCCTTGGAGACATTTAATCGTGAAGGCAGCGTGTTTAGTATATGCATGGGAGGCACATCAGGCGAAGGAACGGAAGGAACAGTTTTTGGCGCGAGTCAAAGTGTACTCCCAAGTGATGATGCGTCGAATCCCAATGACACGCAGAACTCAAATCAACTTGGGTGCGTGCCGCAGCAACCATCTTTCTATCAGCCGACCGGAACTGGTACTGCTCCAGCACGCCCTCAGGATCAAGTGTCTTTGCCTCCCGGTGATATGCCTCTGGATAATCTGGATAACACCCAACAATCTGATCCATCGAACCGTAGGTTGGATGCAGCACATGGAAATGAAATTGCTTCACCTCTGCAGCAACCTCTGACGGACTCAGCTTCTCTTGATCTAAGTGGGCTATTGGCGCCTCTTGAGCTACGAACTTGTCTTGAATTTGGGGGTGATGTTTTACCCACTCCTCTACTCAGTAACATAACTACGACCAGCATTCCCCAATATTCAAATGGACAATATCTAAGCTCTGACAAACAATTTGTAGATGGAATGACTCCAGATGCACTAGTATATTCAGACTGGTGAAATCTTCACTGCTCTTCGCCAGAGTATCTTTTTGAATCTCGTGATGTAGATGGAAACACTTCTGCGGAAGTAGAAATGAATGAACTGCATAATCCAACAGTACAAATCGATTCATCCCTTGATGTGGACAGAGCAAATCGTTTGCATGATTGTGGTCAACCGTGTGGGGTGTGTAGTAAAAGTGGCTCCTGTGCGCAGCAATACAAGTCCGACCGACACCGTCCAACATCCTTGTCAGCTTCCCCAAAGGTGTGACAAGGAAGATGGGAATGATACCCGTCGGTTTCCTTCGCGAACTCTAATGGACATAGGACCCTTGATTGCATCACAGCATACAAATGTCCTTCATTCGCTAGTTCCGGAGGCGTCAACAAATAAGATAGGCCCATCATCATCACGCGGTGTGTCTGCGTTAATCTACATCTCTACTATGGTTCCGTTGGATCCTTAATATCTCTAGATTATTTTATCAAAATCTGACATATGATGTATTTTTAAACGAGATATCATCCAGAGAATTTCCAATCAGGAACATGCTAAGCATCACTGCATATTCCATATGTCCAATATCACTTCCTTTTCACTGCACCGTTTCTTTTATCAAAATATATTAATTTTGTGGATGATATATATATATATATATGTGTGTGTGTGTGTATTTGGTAAAGGTAATGATATATTGAGCAAAGAACCAATAATTACAGAAGATTAGGCACCACAAAACTTTCACTCAAAGAGACACGGCATCAAAAAGAGTGAAAGGGCGCCTAATGCAAAAGAACACCGCACAGCGGTCAAAGCAAGTAGGCCAACACAGACGGCTGAAAACAAAGACAAGACAGCCACGCAAGGCCGGGGAAACAAAGAGAACAACACCAACCAAGGAACAACAACAAGGAGGACCCAAAAATCCGAGGCAAGGCCGCCGAGGAAGGCGCAAAAAATGGGGAGGCAGCCGCAAGACACACTGAAGGAGATACTAGGCGGTCGGCATAGGAGAAGAGAAAATAGAAGGGCCGAGCCTCCAATTCCGTGGAAGCCTTCTATTTCTCGAGCAATCTTCGACGCTTCTAAAGGTTAAGGCTTTGTCCTTGACCACTTTAATGAGATGCTTCTTGACAGCCACAGGCACCACTGGATGACCTCTGAAGAGAATGCCGTTCCTATACCTCCAAATAAGGTGGCAGAGCGCAGCAAAAGAGAAGCGCCCTATAACATGATAGAAGTCCTTGCTTGATAGGAATTTCATCGACCACTGAAGATTTTCCACCCACGACCCGTTTCTCCACGGGAGATTGCACTTGGCCACCCAAAAATAAGCCATACTCGAAGTAATACTGCAGCCGAAGAAGAGATGGTCAATAGAATCCGGTGTGAACTTGCAGAAGGCACAAACTTCCTTCCCGATCCTCTCATAGGACATAAGAAAAGCTTCTGTAGGAAGACGGTTCTTAAAGATCAGCTATAGATTGAATTTTTCGTTGTAGATATTTTGTGTAATCAAGTTCCAGATGTTGTTTTACCAATGGCTTGATTTGAAAGTCCAATTATTGATTGATCTTCCTTGAATATTCTATTGCAAGCAGCTTCAGTGCCCCCTCAACGTCAGATTGTTCCCCATCAATCCATTAATCTCAAGACAGCGCATCAGGATCCAACGGTGCAATCATCATCATCATGGAAAAACCCGTCAGTCACATCTCACTCGCAAGCTCTAATGGACATGGACTCATGTGTGCCATCATCATCACAGGCCCAAAATAATGCTCCTCCACCGTCTCATATTCTACCTTGTGGAACAGACCTGACAGGCTTATCGTCATTACCAGGTCTATGGTTTTTTACAAAAGCTAATCCTTATTATCACCATGTTACATTATTATGGGGCAGCAAGAATGCTGTCATGAGATTCTAACCGATGGAATTTTTAAATTGCAGAATTAGATATGAACGAGGGTGCGCCAATGACGAGTCATCCAAACATAGGGAACAACTTTGAAGAGAATAGAGCTTTGAAAAGAAAACTAGAACTACTCTATAGCAAAGAAGCTATCATAAGGGATGAGTTAGATTTTGCTGCATCTCTATCCCTAAAAGAGCCGAGAATGGAAGTTGTGAATTTGTTGGCAAGTGTGGAGAAGCTTAAAAATGATTGTCTTGAAGCAACAAGTGAGGACTGTTTGCCACCACATCAACAAGTGGATATATTGATGCATGAAGCAGGAGACCTAATGAGACCAGACAGAGGACTATTTGAGGTGAGAGAGACCAAAGTCAGTAAATTGTTAGAAGAGAAGATGGTGAGAGAGTCATTTCGGAGAAATACAACAAAGATTTTGGAGTTCCTAGTAGGGAATCAAATATCCCGACTAGGCATTTATGGACTGGGGGGTGTTGGTAAAACAACTATTATGGTGCACATACATAATAGACTCCTCGAAGAAGCAAACTATGGCAATGTGTTATGGATCACTGTGTCACAGGATTTCAACACACAAAGGTTGCAAGACAACCTTTGGAAGGAACTAGACATGGGCATACTACAGGAAAATGATGTGAAGAAACGAGCTGCAATGTTGTGCAATATTTTAAAGTAAAGAGGCAAATCTACAATAATCCTTGATGATGTATGGGAATGCTTTGATGTTAACGAGGTGGGAATCCTAGTCAAAGCACATGGAATAAAGTTGGTTTTAACCACTCGATCTTTTGAGGTATGTCGCCAGATGTAATGTCAAAAAATGATAAAAATTGAACCTCTATCTCATATAGAAGCGGAGAGTTTATTTTTGGAAGAGCTTGGATCCGAAGAGACCCTTAATTTGGAAACTAAAGCGATTGTGAAGTCCATTGTTAACGAATGTGCAGGCTTGCCGCTTGTAGTCATCACGATGGCAAGAAGCATGCGAGGAGTGACCGATATGTATGTATGGAAGGATTGCTTAAAGAAATTGAGAGACTCGGATATGGAGCAAACGGATATGGAAAAAGTGGTCTTAAAGAAACTAGAATTCAGTTACAATCGCCTTGGTAAGCATGAAGTTCAATGGTGTTTCTTATCTTGTGCACTTTATCCATAAGATAAATTGATTGTTAAGTTCGAGTTGATAGAATTATTTATTGACCAAGGATTGTTTGGTCAATTGGAGACAAGGGAGGAACAATACTGTAGAGGCCACACCATACTGAACAAACTAGCAAATGTTTGCCTATTGGAAGATCATGGGAGAGAGATGAAGATGCATGATTTGATTAGAGACATGGCATTGCACATCATGAGTGCGACTTCAATTGTAAAAGCAGGAAAGGGGTTGAAAAGGATACCATCCATTGGACGGATGCTTTAGAGAAAGTTTCTTTGATGGAGAATAATATTGAAGAATTTCCCTTGAACATGTCACCAAATTGTCCTAAACTATCAACTTTTCTATTCAATGAAAGCTCGTTGCATGATGTGATCATCCCTAATTCTTTCTTTAAACAATTATGGGGGCTAAAGGTTCTAAACCTAAGTGGATGTAACTTAAGAGAACTTCCAAATTCCATTTCAGACTTGGTAAATTTGAGAGCACTATTGCTTGGATATTGTCGGGAATTGTGCCATATTCCTTATTTAGGGAAGCTAAAATCTTTCAGAAAGTTGGACATTTGTTGCTGTAATAGGGTTGAAGCGCTCGAGGGTCTAGAAATGTTGGTGAACTTGAGATTCCTTGACCTATCTTATACATGCATAAAGAGATTACACAAAGGAACATTGGGGAATTTGCTAAACTTGCAATATCTTAAAGTTGAGGTAGTAAGTGGAGAAGACATCACAAAATTGGGGGCATTGGAGACACTCGAATGCTCCTTCGAAGATGTAGATGATTTCAACAAGTTTATGAGGGCAGTCAGTAAGCAGAGGAATAACCCTCGCCATTACAAGCTCAAAGTGCATCCAGAACGATCGGAGATTGATGAGATATTTAGTGAAGAAGCTCAATTGGGGAATTGTGAGAGGAGTGTCCACATTGTGATGAGGAGTCATGCTATTGTGAGTGTAGGAGGGGAAAGTAGTGGAGGTGGCATTTGTATTTTGATTCCCCAAGATGTGCGGAAATTGACAGCGAGCAATTGCGATGGTACAACAAATTTGTCTGACATGGGTCCGCTTGAAAACCTTGAGGAGCTAAAAATATTCAAATGGAAAAACTTATGGGGGCTTTGTGGAGGACAAGATGAAGAAACAATCGACATCCATGACTCCCCTGGCCTAACCCCCGCCCCTCTCATCTTCCCAAGCCTTAGAGAGCTGAGTATCTCGAAATGTCTAAAACTAAAGTATCTCTTTAGGCATGGGCCTACATTCTACCTTCCGCATCTTCAAAAGATTGAAATATATGGATGTGAGGAAATGGTGGGGATAACAGCAGTTACATCACCATCACTGCATCCACCCCCAGACTCCCCTGGCCCAACCCCTGCCCCTCTCCTCTTCCCAAGCCTTAGAGAGCTGAGTATCTCGAACTGTCCGAAACTAAAGTATCTCTTTGGGTATGGGCCTACATTCTACCTTCCGCATTTTCAAAAGATTGAAATATATGGATGTGAGGAAATGGTGGGGATAACAGCAGTTACATCACCATCACTACATCCGCCCCCAGCCTTCCCTAGTCTAAAAGTTATTTTTGTTTATAAGTGTCATAAAATGAAGAGAGTGGTGGAATCTGATTGGTTGCCTCACTTTTGTAACCTGAGAACAATAGGAGTAATCCATTGTGAGAACATGGAGGAGATAATCGGATGTCCTCCCTCATACATGCCAGTTGAAGAGATTTCTCTAAAAGAGCTTTTGATGGTAGTTTGCGATAACGTGAGAAAGCAGTTTCCGGGTGAGTTGCTGAACCATCTTCGAAATCTTCAATGTATCCAAGTCATTGGCTGCAAAGGAATGGTGGAGATGATAAGCAGAGCGGGACAAGGCCAAGAAGGAAGCATAACGACTCTTAAAAACAACCCTTCATCCTCCCGGTCTCCCAAAGCTAAAATGCTTGCGGCTAATCAATCTACCCCAATTGAAGAGCATATGTGAAGTCCTAATAACTTGCAATTCCATAAAAAATTTGAAGGTGTACAAATGCCCGGAACTGAACAAGATTCCTTTGCAACTGCAATTACGTGATACTGAGAACCTACCGTATATTAAAGTGGAAGGCGAGGAAAAGTGGAAGATGTTGATATGGGATCATCCCAATGCTCAGGCTATTCTTCAATCTCATCTCATTTTCCATGGCAGTCTATGTATTCTAGAAAGCCGCAATTCACGTGAGTTATCAATATAATTTCCTTCATTCCCAATAGAATTCAAAAAATGTAGAATGAATTATCATTTGGATTGCTATATGTTTTGTACATGTACATAAGCCTACTTTACAAAAAAAAAAAAAACATAAAATAGGAAAAATTATACGAAATAACGTTTTTTTATTTCACTGCCCAGATATCATATCATTTCGTATCTCCAACAATTCCTTAAAAACCGTTATGAAGATGTAGCCCTTCTTTTTATAGTCATGTAGCTATAGAAGACTAGGATTAGAACTAGAGTCGTGCAGCTCTAACTCTGGCTTTTGCAGACTGGTTGGAAAGTGATGGTGAATCGTGGGAAAGTGAAAGCGAATCCTCCGATGCTGATTTCAAAGAAGCCTGATGAAAGGCCTTCGGCTACTATTTTAATTACTCGAGCATGCTTTCCTGCAAACTCAAGTTTTTATTTGAATTACTTTCTTCATATGCTGTACTTGCGGAGGTTCTTCATGAGGCAGAGGAGCTCGGAGATATCCGTGGGGTGGGGCTGGACCTCGGCAAAGGAGTACGGGAGTAGGCGCTGAACAAGCATCGCCAACTCACAACTCTGATCCATAATTCAATAGATTGGATATGGCATTTTGTGTTATACAGATATGATTTTCAGAGATTCATGTGTATTGACTTTGAGTGCTGAGTTCATATTTGGTTTCGTAATTCTATGTCTGTGACTCCATGAGCAAGCTTCACGTTTGCATTTCATAAAAAAAGTTTAGGGACCAAATTTGCCAATAATGGTTTTGTCCCCTGTCCTCCCCTGTTCACGGGATATTTTGTTGAACGAAAAGAAGAGAACGTCACCGAGTGCGGACTGCTCTCCGGACCAGTCCCTGAAGCACCATCGCATCGTCGTCTCGCGCTCACCTCACTTCATAGACTTCGACGACAACCACCAAGCTGTAAGTCGAGCAGGCATTTTCTTCTTCTTTCGATCCTGCTCGGTTCCATCACTTTCCCGTACGTTTTTACTTTACAGAGCAAATGATCCTCGCCGAATCCTCTTCACAAGCAAATGAGTTCCCCCGTAGGCCCGCGAGGGCAGACGTGTAAATTCGCACGATGCCGTCGGACCGAAGAAGCCGTACTCTTTGCACGAAAGTAACGCGCACACTTTAAAGCATCGGATATCCTTTCCTGCGCTCGAGTCCAGATTGAATTGTTGCAGCCGCCACGCGTCGAGCCACGATTGGGGGATTTCAGCCAGAGAGTCCGCGGCTAAAGCCATCTTGCGGTGATGCTCACGGGAGCTCGCTGGACTTACCGTGAGCGCGAGGCTATCTTAGGACCGCTCCTTTATTTGTGATATTTTACTTTAAAAAATATCAGCTATGTTTTGCTCTGCCAACTATACCGTAAGAGAGAGAGATATTACAAACTGACCAAATGTAAACGAACCCCGTCGGATTTTTATTTTTTTTATGATTAAGAAAATCTGTGCACTGTACCAACACGGACAGCCCGATAAACCCGAACTTCGTTGGATTTTAATCTACGCGAAAGTCTGCTAATACCAAAATAAAAATACATGTCAGGATTCTATTGATGATGCGGACATAAAAGCTAGGACTAAAGAACACGTTGAAATTTAATTGCCGACGAGAGTTCGCCAAATAAATATGTAGTGTAAGAAAGTAAGGATAATAAAAAAAAAATAGTAAATTTGTTTGACTTGTACCGGGCTCTTTAGTAGAAGAGTGATTGTATTTATAGTGGTAGTGCCATAACTATTTTTGAGCAGTTTTCGATGGCTATACTAATGTTCTTCCATCTTCATGGATTTTGCGCTCATATTCTCACGATGCCATGATCTTATTCTTAAACAATTGCTCCTCCAAAAACGTGCCAATTGTCCCATGACCTCGATTGACTTGGAACTAGTAACCGTATCTCAAGGCTCCTTATGTATTAAGTCTTCTTCCAACACCTTGACAAGATCTTATCAATACTCCTATCAATCGTTGTTAATCACTTGTTGCCATATATCGACAATCGATTGAGGGTGAATATCGACGTGTATTAATATCAATATCGATCTTAATAATCGTCCATAATGCATTGCGTGCATGGTAATATCCATGCATTAGCCACATGTTCATCCATGCCGACGACTTGGTCATCTTTTGGTGTAAGTAGACTCAATAGATCAAATATGGCATTTCATATTATACATATATAATTTTCAGGGATCCGTGTATATTGACGTTGAGTCTGAAATTGTATTAGGTTTCTTAATTCACACGGTGTGAATGCCTCGACGGGCGTCTTGACTAAAGCCTCCCCTTCGACGGGGTCACCACGAGTGTGCGCTGGATTTTCTCTGCTGTGTCCTTTTCGACCGAGTGGCCCTCTATTTTGCAGAATTTCTCAGTACACTTTCGTTCCTTGCGTGTTTTCACACAGCTATTTTCCTACGTTCACACATGCATTAATGTCGTGTTGAGAGTGGCCCCAAGTCGACCATTTCGGTCAACCAGAAGAAGGAAGGAGCGGCAAGGACTTAGAACTCGGACAGCGGACTGCGTCCAAAGACTTCTATAGGAATTCCCCGCTTAAATTAGCCTTGGAAAATTCAGGGTCGGATCAGGTCATGTAACATATCGGTTCACAAGAATTCGTAATTTTATTAGAAAGGATCTACAATATTAACGGTGAAAGAATGCAATAGAGATTGAGCATGCATCATTATAAATCTATTTTCATCACGACTCAAATATTGGCGGATTTGATCGCATTAGGCCTTTGGGCGAAAAATTTAGGTGTTAATAATAATCTTCCCTAAATATTAGTAAATTAGTATTTCTTTATTAAATCATTCCTTGGGTAATTTTTTTTTCTTTCTTTTTTTAAAATGATCGAAACTGGATATGAAACTAGTCTTGTGAATTGTTAGATTGGACTGTAGAATTTCCTTAGACATTGACAGTGCAATCTGGCTTGTTTTATTCGGACTCGAAAACGAAAAAGCCTTTTCTTATGACCAGAAATGATTAGTGTAGGTCAAGTTCTAAATTTGAGACAAGATTTATGGATAGTATATAAGCAGCATTACTTCCGAGGTTTTATTAATCATTAAAATGTAACTCATTCCTAGAGGGAAAAAAAAAAGAGCAATGCTAGACATAAGAAAAATAGATATATATTATACTATATTATATTAAGATGGATGGAGTATGAAGAGGAAAATAGTGTTGTAGCTTTTTTAGGTAAGTTTTGTTTTTAATTTTTAATTTTCTTTGCAAAGTCCTTAGAGTTTCGCAATTAAGTGAATCATATTTTAACGTTTTTTTTTATATTTGAATATCCATATTTTAATGTTCAATAATAACTTTCCACGGCATTTGGTACACCGCTTTTTAAAAATCTTTATGTAATTTGTACTATTTCCGGTGGGGAAAAACAAGATGAGTGGGCTCCATAGTTATTGGCTGCACATTAGCTTCCTTACAGCCAAAGCTGAAATTGGCTCAAAGGCGAATGCGTTTTTTGGAGCAAGACCGTCCACTCCTTCTGTTGACAAAGATGTGGGAGACCATCACCCTACACTCTTGATGCTCCTCTAGATCCATGCTTAATGTGTAAGGGCTGCTTGAGATTCTCCTTCCAAGGCGTGTTCTCCTGCTTAGGTAATCCTAAAGTTTTCCTCTCTCTCTCTCTCTTTTTTCGGTAAGTATAATCTAATTTTCCTTTGTTAATTTCCTCTGTGTATATCTAGTGTATCTCTCTCTAACTTCACCTTTGTTCATGGTGAAATAAGGAGGAAGATCTCTGTACTTTGGGCATACACAACTTAGGTGGTTTGGCTCTATTAGGAAGATTCAAGGATTTTACATTGATATCAAGTCTATCTAATTAGCTAACTGTTAACGCAACTTTGGATTCCTTTATGTTTCTATATGCATCTTGTTTTATTGATCTTGTCTGTTTTTAACTGTCCTATGCTTTTGTTTGGCCTTTTTTCTCTGTTTTTCATGTCATGTGCTCTTTGTAGGTAATAGCAAAAAGAATGCCCAGGGAGTTAGATCGATTTCGTGGCTACGTGGAATATGTGGAGAACAATAAGTGGAAGTGCCGATTTTGCGGCAACAAGTATAGTGGAAGTGCTACAAGGATCCGCGCGCACCTCGCTGGAATTCCGCGTTATGGTATTAAAGGTTGTGAGAAAGTTGATCATCATGTGAGAGCAGAAGCCTCGCAGAAAATTGAAGGTAAAGGCAGTGCGTTGGATATAAGCACGGGAGGCGTATCGGACGAAGGACTGGAAAGAATAGTTTTTGGCACAAGTCAAATTGTATTCCAAAGTGACAACGCATCGAATCCCAATGACACGCAGAACTCGAATCAACCTGGGTGTGCGCCACCGCAACCATCTTGCTATTGGCCGACCGGAATTGGTACTGCTTCAGCAGGGCCTCGGGATCAAGTTTCTCTGCCTCCTGGTGATATGCCTCTGGATAATCTAGATGCCTCCCAGCAGCCGGATCTATCGAATCATAGATTAGATGCAGCACATGGTAATGAAATTGCTTCCTCTCTCCAGCAACTTCCGATGGACTCGTCGGCTTCACTTTCCCTTGATTTTACTGAGCTAGCAGCGCTTCTTGAGCTACCAACTCTTCTTGAGCCAGAGAGGGAACAACAAAATGCAAGAGGGCTATCATCAGTCCCAAATGATCATGTCCTTGGCAACAGTAGGTCAGGTGGGCTGCAGGAGTTCATTGGAGGTGATGTTTTACCCACTTCTCTACTCATAAACATTGCTACCACCAGCATTCCCCAATTTTCAAATGAACAATATCTAAGCTTTGACGAACAATTTGCAGATGGAATCACTCCAGATTCACCTCTACATTCAACAGACTGGTCAAATCTTCACCGCTCTCCGCCAAAGAATCTTCTCGAATCTCGTGATGTAGATGTAAACACTTCTGCGGAAATACAAACGAATGAACTGCATAATCCAACAGTGGGATCGTCATTACAAATTGATTCATTTCTTGATGTGGACGGTGCAAATCGTTTGCAGGATTGTGGTCAACCCTATGTAGAGGGAGTGGTTCCTGTATGCAACAACACAAGTCCGACCGACACTGTCCAGCATCCTGGTCAGCTCTCACCAAAGTGTGACAAGGAAGATGGGAATGATATTTGTCGGTTTCCTTCTCAAACTCCAATGGACATAGATCCCTCAATTGCATCACAGCATACAAGTGACTCTCAAAATTTTGAGGCAACAGCGATTGATTCGCTAGTTCCAGAGGCATCAACAAGTACAGTAGGCCCATCATCATCCCACGGTGTGTCTAAATTAACCTACGTTGCTATTATGGTTCCCTTAGATCTTTAAATATTCCCAAATTATCTTGTCGAAATTTTAGATATGATGCGTTTTTAAACAAGATATCTATAGCGGTTCCCTAATCAGGAACATGCCAAGCATCATTGCATATTCTACGTCTCCAATGTCACTTCCTTTTTATTGCACACTTTCTTTCATCAAAATATTAACTTTGAGATTTTTGCTATAGATGTTTTGTGCGATCAAGTTATAGATGTTGTTTTACCTATACCCATGGCCTGATTTGAAAGTCCCATTGTTGATTGATCTTACACTTGAATATTTTATTGCAAGCAGCTTCGGTGCACCCTCAACGTCAAAGTCTTCCACATCAATCCATTAATCTCAAGACAGCGCCTCAGAATCCAACCGTGCCATCATCATCATGGAAAAACCATTTAGTCACATGTCAACCACAAGCTCTAACGGACAAGGATCCATGTATGCCATTATCGTCACAAGGTCCAAATAATGCTCCTCCACTTCCTCAGATTCTACCTTGTGGAACAGGCATGATAGGCCCATCATCACTACCAGGTCTCTGGTTATTTACAAAAATTAATCCTTATATTGTTACATTATTACGGGGCAGAAAGAATGCTATCATGAGACCTTAACTGATGGAATTTTAATTGCAGAATTAGATATACATGAGGGTGTGCAAATGACGAGTCATCTGAACACAGGCAATAACTTTGAAGAGAATAGAGATTTGAAAAGAAGACTAGAACTACTCTATAGAAAAGAAGGTGGCATAATGGATGAGTTAGAATTTGCTGCATCTCTATCCCTAAAGAAGCCGAGAATGGAAGTTGTGAATTGGCTGGCGAATGTGGAGAAGCTTAGAAATGATTGTCCTGAAGCAGCAAGCGAAGATTGTTGGCCACTGCATCAACAGGCATTTATACTGATGGATGAAGCAGAAGACCTTATGAGACAAGACAAAGGACTATTTGAAGCGACAGAGACCAAAGTCAGTAAATTGTTAGAAGAAAAGATGGTGGGAGAGGCATTTCAAAGAAATACTACAAAGATTTTGGAGTTCCTAGTAGGGAATCAAATATCCTGACTAGGCATTTATGGAATGGGGGGTGTTGGTAAAACTACTATTATGGTGCACATACATAATAGACTCCTCGAAGAAGCAACTTATGACAACGTGTTATGGATCACTGTGTCACAGGATTTCAACACACAAAGGTTGCAAGATGCCATTGCGAAGGAACTAAGTTTGGGCATACAACAAGAAAAGGATGTGAGGAGACGAGCAGCAATGTTGTGTGATTTCTTAACGAAAAAGGGCAAATCTATAGTAATCCTGGATGATGTGTGGGAATGCTTTGATCTTAAAAAGGTGGGAATCCCAGATGGAATGAAGTTGGTCTTAACCACTCGATCCTTCGAGGTATGCCGCCAGATGCAATGTCAAGAAATGATAAAAATAGAACATCTATCGCATACAGAAGCTGAGAGTTTATTTTTGGAGGAGCTTGGATCCGAAGTGGCCCTTGATTTGGAAACTAGAACGTCTGTAAAGTCCATTGTTCAAGAATGTGCGGGGTTGCCACTTGCAGTCATCGCAATGGCAAGAAGCATGCGAGGAGTAACCGATGTGTATGAATGGAATGATTGCTTGGAGAAATTGAGAGAATCAGATATGGGGCAGACGGATATGGAAAAGGTGGTCTTAAAGAAACTAGAATTCAGTTACAATCGCCTTGGTAATCATGAAATCCAACAGTGTTTCCTATCTTGTGCACTTTATCCAGAAGATGAACGGATTGATAAGTTCGAGTTGATAGAATTCTTTATTGACCAAGGATTGATTGGTCGATTGAATACGAGGGAGAAACAATATGTTAGAGGCCTCACCATACTAAACAAACTGGCGAATGTTTGCCTATTGGAAGTTCATGGGAGCACGATGAAGATGCACGATTTGATTAGAGACATGGCATTGCACATCATGAGTGAGATTTCGATTGTGAAAGCAGGAAAGAGGTTGAGGACGATACCATCTGAGGAATATTGGACAGATGCTTTGGAGAAAGTTTCTCTGATGAAGAATGAAATTAGAGAATTTCCTTTGAACATGTCACCAGGTTGTCCTAAACTATCGACTTTTCTGTTGAATAGAAGCTCGTTGCATGATGTGGTCATCCCTTATTCTTTCTTCAAACAATTATGGGGGCTAAAGGTTCTAAACCTGAGTGGATGTAAATTAAGAGAACTTCCAGATTCCATTTCAGACTTGGTAAATTTGAGAGCACTATTGCTTCTATATTGTCAAGAATTGTGTCGTATTCCTTATTTAGGGAAGCTCATATCTTTGAGAAAGTTGGACATTTCTTGCTGTGCTAGGGTTGAAGCGCTCGAGGGTTTAGAAATGTTGGTGAACTTGAGATTCCTTGACCTGTCTTATACATGCATAAAGAGATTACCCAAAGGAACATTGGGGAATTTGCTAAACTTACAATATCTTAAAGTTGGGGCAGTAAGTGGAGAAGACATCACAAATTTGGGGGCATTGGAGACACTTGAATGCTCCTTCGAAGATGTAGATGATTTCAGCAAGTTTGTGAGGGCGGTTAGTAATCAGAGGAATAACCCTCGCCATTACAAGCTCAACGTGCCTCCAAAACCATCGGACATTTATATGATATTTAGTGAAGAAGCTCGATTTGGGAATTATGAGAGGAGTGTCCACATTGAGACGAGGAGTCATGCTATTGTGAGTGTAGGAGGGGAAAGTAGTGGAGGTGGCATTTGTATTTTGATTCCCCAAGATGTGCGGAAATTGACAGCGAGCAATTGTGACGGTACAACAAATTTGTCTGACATGGGTCTGCTTGAAAACCTTGAGGAGCTAAAAATATTCGAATGGAAAAACTTGCGGGGGCTTTGTGGAGGACAAGATGAAGAAACAATCGACATCCACGACTCCCCTGGCCCAACCCCTACCCCTCTCCTCTTCTCAAGCCTTAGAGAGCTGAGTATCTCAAAATGTCCGAAATTAAAGTATCTCTTTGGGTATGAGCCTACATTCTCCCTTCAGCATCTTCAAAAGATTGAAATATGTGAATGTGAGGAAATGGTGGGGATAACAGCAATTACATCACCATCACTGCATCCGCCCCCAGCCTTCCCTAGTCTAAAAGTTATTTTTGTTTATGAGTGTCATAAAATGAAGAGAGTGGTGGAATCTAATTGGTTGCCTCACTTTTGTAACCTGAGAAGAATAATAGTACTCCAGTGTGAGAACATGGAGGAGATAATCGGAGGTCCTCCCTCATACATGCCAGTTGAAGAGATTTCTCTAGAAGAGCTTTTGATGGTAGCTTGCCATAACATGAGAAAGCTGTTTCCGGGTGAGTTGCTGATCCATCTTCGAAATCTTCAATGTATCGAAGTCATTGGCTGCAAAGGAATGGTGGAGATGATAAGTAGAGTGGGACAAGGCCAAGAAGGAAGCATAACGACTCCTGAAAACAACACCCCTTCATCCTCCCAGTCTTCAATTTCTCTCCCAAAGCTGAAATGCTTGCGGCTAATCGATCTACCCCAGTTGAAGAGCATATGTGAAGTCCCAATAACTTGCGATTCCATGGGAGATTTGAAGGTGGACAAATGCCCGGAACTGAACAAGATTCCTTTACAACTGCAATTACGTGATACTGAGAACCTTCTGTATATTAAGTTGGAAGGTGAGGAAAAGTGGAAGATGTTGGTATGGGATCATCCCAATGCTAAGGCTATTCTTCAATCTCATCTCATTTTCCGTGGCAGTCTCTGAATTCTAGAAAGCCGCAATTCATGTGAGTTATCAATATGATTTTCTTCATTCCCAATAGAAATCGAAAAATGTGGAAGGAATTATCATTTGGATTGCTATTTGTTTTGTACATGTACATAAGCCTCTACTTACAATGCAAAAAACATAAAATAGGAAAAAAATATACGAAATAACATTTTCTTATTTCACTGCCCAGATATCTAAGATTGACTCAATTAGTCCGTAATCAGAATTAGAATCAGAATCATATCATTTCGTATCTCCAACAATTCCTTAAAAACCGTTACGAAGATGTAGCCCTTCTTTTTATAGTCATGCAGCTATAGAAGACTAGGATTAGAACTAGAGTCATGCAGCTCTAACTCTGGCTTTTGCAGACTGGTGGGAAAGTGAAGGTGAATCTTCTGAAAGTGAAAGCGAATCCTCCGATGCTGATTTCAAAGAAGTCTGATGAAAGGCCTTCGGCTGCTATTTTAATTACTCGAGCATGCTTTCCTGCAAACTCAAGTTTCTATTTGAATTACTTTCTTCATATGCCGTGCTTGCGGAGGTTCTTCATGAGGCGGAGGAGCTCGGAGATATCGGGGGTGGGGCTGGACCTCGGCGAATGAGTGCGGGGGTAGGCGCTGAAGGAGCAGCTGAATGCCGCCTTTCGGGAGGAGATCTTGGGCAGCTTGGTGATGGCAGCAGCTTTGGCGAATTTAGTCATAGTAGAAAATTGAAGGATCGAAGTCTGCTTTGCCTTCGCAAGCATCGCCAACTCACAACTCCGATCCATAATTCAATAGATTGGATATGGCATTTTGTGTTATACGGATATGATTTTCAGAGATTCATGTGTATTGACTTCGAGTGCTGAGTTCATATTCGGTTTCTTAATTCTATGTCTGTGACTCCATGAGCAAGCTTCACGTTTGCATTTCATAAAAAAATGTTTAGGGACCAAATTTGCTAATAATGGTTTTGTCCTCTGTCCTCCCCTGTTCACGGGATATTTTGTTGAACGAAAAGAAGAGAACGTCACCGAGTGCAGACTGCTCTCCGGACCAGTCCCTGAAGCACCATCGCATCGTCGTCTCGCGCTCACCTCACTTCATAGACTTCGACAACAACCGCCAAGCTGTAAGTCGAGCATGCATTTTCTTCTTCTTTCGATTCTGCTCGGTTCCATCACTTTCCCGTCCGTTTTTACTTTACAGAGCAAATGATCCTTGCCGAATCCTCTTCACAAGCAAATGAGTTTCTCTCGATAGATTCAGCTTCGCCTACTCTTCGAAAACCAGGTTGTTTCTCTCCAAATGAGCTTCAAAAACGGTTCCGATTCATTCCGGATTTATCTATCGGTTTCCGCTTTGTTTCGTTTCCGAGCGGTCACTGAATTGCGGAGCCAAATGCCGAGACTATGCCGAACCGTCGCTGAGTAACCGTTGCGCCCGCCCTCTCGTTACAATCATTTTGTTTCCGTCCAACTGAGTCCTCGAGTTAATTTTACGTTCAGGTTTTCTACCTTGCTTTGTTTCTATATTCCTGGTATTGCATGTTTCTTCCAGGCGAGTCGTAGGCGGACTGATTTGACGTGCTATGCTGTTGAAACTGAGCTCCGTCGCCCCTCGTGCTTTCGCGCCGCCGTCGATCACCGGATGGAGTTGCTGATTATAACTGCCCGGCCGTTTCACCATCACCAGCGACAGTAACCAAGATTGAGCCGTCGCTGGCATCGCTCGCTCCAACCGTGGTATCCCGTTCCGTGGCTGATTCCGAATCGAGATTCATTATTGCCCCCAGCAAAACCGGGGTCGTCTCCTTTCTAATCATTCTCTAGAGCTGTTTCGCTTTCTACATTTGTTTCCTGCCTTCGCTTTGTTTTTTTTTATCTGATCTTGCTGTCGTGCATTGGGTCGTTGCATCGAGCGATCGACCAGTCAATGCATCATGAGTTAGCAGAGGTGAGCACAAAAGACAAACGATTTATTAACTCAAAAAGATAAAAATGTACATAAGATTAAAAAAGGATTAGATAGTATTTAGGTGTTTTTATTTCTAGTTTCATTACTAGTTCAGTATTCATCACTAACCTCGCTCTTATCACAATGGAATTTTGTCTTCTATATATTTAGATCAATAAATTTTACATTTATTAACTCAATCCATGTTTATTTTTATACAAGGTTCACGGGTCATCCTACCCCAGGGCATAAAGAAGACCATGTGTATTCTCTACCCGGCTCGTATAAGGTTTTGTTTACCATACTTAAATTATTTCATTATTGTCGTACTTGATTTCTGTGTTTTCATTTTGATCACTTGGATGTTAATATATGTATTTATGACCCATCAAATTTGGGTTTGATTGCGCTAGGGAATTAAAAGTTGAAACACCGCATAATTCACATTTTCAAATAATAAAAGCGATATTAGGTACCGAAAGGCCGTTAAGTGAACTCTCAAAGTGATTCTTCATTTTCCATGACATAAAACTAAACTTCAAAAGCAAATTCCATGATCTCTTAAATGATCCTCCACGTGCTATCGTAATCAAAAAATATTATTATTATTATTATTAAAAAGCTTTAAACAAATATAAATAAATAATGGAGAGACCAGACCGACTTCTCGGGTCCACTCTCGGCGACAATCACCTGCGCGGCACGCTCTCCCACGCGCCCCGCTCGCCGAGCCCGCGGGACGATCCCCGCCGTGCGTGCCCCTCACGTCCTCCAAGCACGAGTCGCACGGGAGTCCCCCTTCGGCCCGCGAGGGCAGACGTGTAAATTCGCACGATGCCGTCGGACCGAAGAAGCCCACACTTGCATGGAAGTACCGCGCACACTTTAAAGAACCCGCTACCGTTTCCTGCGCTCGAGTCCAGATTGAATTTGTTGCAACCGCCACGCGTCGAGCTACGGTTGTGGAATTCCAGCCGGAGAGGCCGCGGTTGAAGCCATCTTGGGGTGATGCTCACGGGAGCTCGCTGGACTTACCGTGAGCGCGAGGCTATCTTAGGACCGCTCCTTTATTTGTGATTTTTTTTTTCAAAAAAATCAGTATTGTTTTGCTCCACCAGCTACACTGTGAGAGAGAGAGAGAGAGAGAGAGAGAGAGAGGTATTACAAACAGACCAAATGTAAACAAAGCCCGCCAGACTTTAATCCGCGACAAAATCTGAAAATATCAAAATGAAAATATACGTCTGAATTTTATCGATGACGTGGATATGAAAGCTATAACTAAGGAACAGAGAAATTTAATTGGCGACATGAGTTTGGAAAATAAATATATTGTGCAAGAAAATAAAGATAATTGAAATATAATAAATTTATTTGATTTGTGCAGGACTCTTTAGTAGATAAGTGATTGTATTTATAGCGGTAGTCCCATAATTACTTTTGAGCAATTTCTGGCGGTCGTATCAATGTTCTTCCATCTTTGTGGATTTTGTGCCTATATTCTCACCAACAATCCTATTCTCGAATGGTTGCTCCTCCAAAAACGCATGCCAATTGCTCCATGACTTGGACTGACTTCTAACTGGTAACTGTATCTCAAGGCTCCTTATGTATTCAGTCTTCTTCTAACACTTTGACAAAATCTTATCAATACTCTTGTCAATTGTTGTAAATCACCTGTCGCCATATATCGACAACCGATCGAAGGTGAATATTAACGTGTGCTAATATCGATATCAATCTTAATAACTATCAACAATGCATCGAATGCGTGGTAATATCCATGCATTAGCCACATGTTCATCCATAAGATATTTTGGTATAAATAGATTCAATAGATTGATATGGCATTTTATATTATACAAATATATTTTTTTAGGATTTGTGTATATTGTCGCTGAGTTTGAATTTGTATCAGGTTTCTCAATTCACACTGTGAATGCTTTGAGGGGAGTCTTGACTAAAGCCCCCCGTTCGACGGGGTCATCATGAGCGCGTGCTGGATTTTCTCTGCTGTCCTTTTCGACCGAGTCGCCCTCTATTTGGCAGAATTTCTAAGCCTACTTTTGTTCCGTGCGTGTTTTCACACTGCTAATTTCCTTCGTTCACATGCATTATTGTCGTGTCGAGAGGGGCCTCAAGTCGAACATTTCGATCAACCAGGAGGGAGCAGCAGCGTGGACTTAGAACTCGGAGAGTGGACCGCATCCAAAAACTTTTATAGGAATTCCCTGCTTAAATTCACCTTGGAAAATTCAGAGTTGGATCAGGTCGTGTAACAAATTGATTCACAAGAATTCGTAATTTTATTAGAAATGATCTACAATATTGAACGCAAAAAAATTGCAATAAAGATTGAAAATGCAATAGAGATTGAGGGTGCGGCATTACAAATGTATTTTTATCAAGAGTCAAATTATTGATGGATTTGATCGCTAATATTTTCATAAAAAGCGACGTCGGGGTGATGGGTTCTCCGCTAGCGTCGCTCCAGGATTTACCCGTCGGCTACCGGCTGTACGGGGTTTCCTGGGTATAAAATATATATATATATTCATGAAAATGTGAATGAGGCCTTTGAGCAAAAAAATTAGGTGTTAATAATAATCTCCCTTAGATATTAGTAAAGTTAATATTTCTTTTTAAATCATCCCTTGGGTGAAACTTTGTTGTTATTTTTTATCAACTATCCAGATTGCATATGAAACCAGTCTTGTGAATTGTTAGACTGGACCGTAGAATTTCCTTAAATATTAACATTGCAATCTGGCCTGTTTTGTTCAAATTTGGAAACGAAGCAACAGCCATTAGCGTAGGTAAAGTTCTAAATTTGAGACAAGATTTATGGATAGCAAATAAGCAGCACAATTTAACTCATTCCTAGAGGGAAAAAAGAGCAATGCTAGACACAAGAAAAATGGATCTATATATATCTGTGCATCTATATTAAAATGGATGGAGTATGAAAAGGAAAATAGTGCAGTAGCTTTTTTAGATAAGTTTCGTTTTTTATTTTTCATTTTCTTTGCCAAGCCAAGAGAGTTTCACAATTAAGTGAATCATATTTTAAAGTTTTCTTTTATTCGAATAACCATATTTTAACGTTCGTTATAGCTTTCCACCTCATTCGGTACACTGTTTTTTTGAAATCTTTACATAATTAGTACTATTTCGGTGGGGACAAAAAGAAAAATGGCCTCAAAAGCTTCTTGGGTGCACATTACTTTCCTCAAAGGCCGACGCGTTTTCTTGGGTAGGATGAGCCACTTCTTTTCATGACAGTGACATGGGAGACAATTACCCTGCACTCTTTGATGCTGCTCTGGATCCATGCTTAATGTGTAAGGGCTGCTTGAGGTTCTCCTTCCAAGGCGTGTTCTCCTGCTCAGATAATGCAGAAGTTCTTTTTTCAACAAGTATAATCTAATTTTCCTTCGTTAATTTCCTTTGCGTAGATCTGGTGTATCTCTCTCTACTTGTGCTTTTGTTCCTGGTGAAATAAGGAGAGAGATCTCTGAAAATTTGGGCATACACAACTCAGGTGATTTGGCTCTGTTAGGAGGATTCAAGGATTTTGCATCGATATCAAGTCTATCTGGTCAGTTAACTGTTAACATAGGAATTCTTTATGTTTCTATATGCATCTTTTTTTCTTTTTATTGATCTTGTTTGTTTTTAACCGTTCGGCGATTTTGCTTGGCATTGTCTCTGTTTTTCATGTCATGTCTTCTTTGTAGGTAATAGCAAAAAGAATGCCTAAAGAGCGAGATCCATTTCGTAAGTATGTGGAATATGAAGAGAAGAACGAGTGGAAGTGCCTGTTTTGCGGCAACAAGTATCGCGGAAGTGCTACAAGGATCCGGCCGCACCTTGCTGGAATTCCTGGTAAAGGTATTAAAGGTTGTGAGAAAGTTGATAATCTTGTGAGAGTAGAAGCCTCGCAGGAAAAGAAAGGTGAAGGCAGCGGGTTGGATAAAAGTGTAAGAGTTTTTCTAATGTGGACTAAATTAATTGATATTGTAATTTACTATTTTTACGGTTACCGTAAAACAGGGTTGGTCTAAAGAGAGTTATAAGGTTTCTTAATTAGTCTAATATGGGCTGGCTAGTGTGGGCCAAGTTGAGCCTGGCCCGTAATGAGGGGGACTGGCTGGAAACTCTATAAATAGTGTTCAAGTCTCTCCTCTAACCCTAATTCTCACATGTATCCTCACCTAAGGGGCGTTTACCTAACGCTAAACGTGAGGGGGCCGCCTCATTGAGCCAGTGATATGGAGGGCAATAGAGGAGAAGGACTTGATGCGTGGATCCCCTTGATATATGTGGGTAATCCTTTTTCTGCTTCCGCTTTATGTTCGATGGATCCCAAAACAGGTGCGTTAATCTTTCTACTCAATTATGCATGTTCTTGTTCTGGTTATGGAGATCTTGGGATTGCTCAATTTGCGTCCAACATGTGGTATCAGAGCCTCCATAACCTTAGAACTTGAACGCAATTGATTTTGTCCTAATTTGTACGGATCTTGCCCTAATTTGTGATTTTCGAGACTTTTTGTTCAATAAAAAATTAAATTAAACCACAAATTCGGATTGGGCTCGACGAGACGAGCAAGAGGGTCGGTGGCGCGTCGCAGGAAGAGGCCGCACGCGCCTCCACGCGCCGCCTGGGCGTCGAACGCGTGTCGCGCGTGAGATCCACGCGCCGCACACTCAGGCGGGGCGTGTGGGCGCGTGGAGAGTCGGATCGGCGCGTGGCCGGCGGCTTTGGACTCATATGGTGATTTCCTATCACGTGGTATATTTATTTTACATGTTTGATATTTTATGGATGTGAAAATACATACGGAACCCTAAATACGTGTATTTTTAGTGTATTTTTGCATATTTTTCTTGTATTTTCTGTGATTTTGGAAATACAAATGATGGGTTACTAGTATGTTATCACATAATAAAATGTGTGATTCATCAATAAAAATCAAATTTTATTGTGAACTGAAGCTGGCTTAATGAGATACAATTCGTATGAGATTGTATTTGAGCTATGTATTGAGCTGATGAAAAACAGTAAAGATTATGAAACTTTTGTTACTCAAGTATACTCCTTTACACACTGGTAATCTTTAAATGATAGACGACTTAAGGACTCGTGACCAAACTGATGTATTGATTAACACATCTGCTGAATGTGGGTAATGCATGTCAATTAAGTTACTGCATATTGTACATGAACTCATCTAGTCACTTGTTTTTTTTTTTTTTTTTTTTGGTAAAGGGTAATGATATATTGAGCTATAACCAGCAAATATACAGGATCCGGCACCACAAAACTTGCACTCAACAAGACAGAAGCCTCTAATCGAGTGAAAGGGCGCCAGACACAAAACACCGCAAGGCGGTCAACTCAAGCAAGGGCCGAAACAGGAAGCCCAAAACAGCGACGCAGGGTCGAAGCAACAACTAAAAACAGACAGACTAAACAAAAGGCCACGAAGGGCCAAGGAGAAACAACTCGCAAAACTAGGCTAAGGCGACCTCGACGATCGGCATAGGAGAGTTGAAGATAGATGGGTCAAGGCCCCAGTTTCTTTGTAACCTCCTATTCCTTGGGCAATCTTCCACGCTTTTGAACGTTAAGGCTTTATCCTTCACAACTTTAATGAGATGCTTCTTGATAGCCGCAACCACAACCGGATGATCTCTAAAGAGGATGTCGTTTCTATACCTCCAAATGAGATGGCACAAAGCTCCAAAAGAGAAGCGACCAATGGCGTGATAGAAATCCTTACCTGTAAGGAATCTCATTGCCCACTGAAGATTTTCTGTCCAAGTCCCATTTCTCCATGGGAGATTGCACCTGGCCGCCCAAAAGTAGGCCATACTAGCCGTGATGCAGCAACTAAAGAAGAGGTGGTCAATAGAATCCGGCGTGAGCTTGCAAAATGCACATACTTCATTCCCAATTCTCCCATAAGACATAAGAAAAGCTTGGGTAGGAAGTCGGTTCTTAGTGATCAGCCAGAGGTTGAATTGGTATCTCGGAGTGATGGCCTTGTTCCAAATAAAGGATGACCATACCACCTTATCTTTCCTTTTTCTGAGTAAATGCCAAGCTGAGGCAATCGAGAAGACCCCGGAAGGATCATCTCTCCATACAAATCTATCCGGAACCCTAGTGAGAAGAGGAAGGGGATGGTTCCAAGAATCCATCACTAGCCTGAATTCCCGACCCGCCGAAGAAAAAAGGTCTGCGACAACTGCATACCACGGTAGTCCCGAATCAGAGATAGTCTGCTCAGAACATATAAGATCCAGCGGACCTCTCTGATGCCAATGGTCAAACCAAAGGGATGTCCCCTGGCCATCTCCAATCTTCCAGTGGAAGTTGAGGCGGAATTCGGATCTAAGGTGGAGGATCCTCTTCCAAGCCCATGAGCAGCTGCCCGGCGTCTTAGCCACCCAGAAGTTCGCCTTACGAAGAAAAGTAGAGTGAATCCATTTGCACCAAAGAGACTCCTTGTCCGTGAATAGGATCCAGATGTGCTTGAGCATTGCCGCTTTATTGCACTCTCGCAAACATCGAATCCCAAGGCCCCCTTCTTCCCTTGGGAGACAGACATCCTCCCAGGAAACCTTAGCTCCTCCCCTGCCAAGGCTGGGTCCCTTCCATAAGAATTGTCTAAGAATCTGCTCGATACGGTCCAGGACTCCTACAGGAATAATGAACACACTAGCCCAATAGGCTTGAATTGCATGGAGCACTGACCTTATGAGCTGAACTCTCCCTGCAAATGAGAGAAATCGATAGGTCCAAGATTGCACCCTAGCCATTATGCGATCGACTAGACCTACACAATCCGCCTTCCCGAGCCTCGAGGAAATAATCGGTGTTCCTAGATAACGTACCGGCAATTTTCCTTCCACAAAACCGAATGTATCCTTTATATGGCCTCTCAATTCATCCGATCCCCCTGCAAGAAATACCTCACTTTTGCTATTGTTCGGCTTGAGTCCACTCCACTTCGAGAAGGTATCCAGCCCATCCTTTAGCAGCCGGATGGAGACCATATCCGCACGGCAAAAGAGGAAGACATCATCCGCAAAGAAAAGATGAGATAACCGAGTGGCCTTGCACCTCCAAGAGAACTTGAAACCCGGCTGCTCCGCACTAGAAGTAAGGATCCCGGAGAAGACTTCCATAACCAAGGTGAAAAGATAAGGAGACATTGGGTCACCCTGTCGAAGGCTGCGGCTACTAGGGAAGAATCCATGGAAATCCCCATTCAAGGAGATAGAAAACATCGGGGTACGAACACATATCATGATAAGGCGAATGAAGTGGTCCGGGAACCGAAAGGCACGAAGAACTGATTCGAGGAAATCCCAATCCACTGTATCGTAAGCTTTCTGAAAGTCTACCTTTACCGCACATTTGGGGAGATATGGCTGCAGGTGAAAGCCGGCAAATAACTCCTGGGCTAGGAGGATATTATCACTAATCCGTCGACCCTTCACGAACGCATTCTGAGAAGGGCTTATGGCATCCTGGAGTACTGAGGCGATGCGGTTAGCCAATACCTTGGTAATGCATTTGTAGATCGTATTGCAGCAAGCGATGGGCCTATAATCATTAACCGAGGTAGCATTAGGAATCTTAGGGATCAACACCAGGATGGTGGAATTAATTTCCCTTAAAAGTCTCCCCGTAACAAAGAAATCTTTTACAGCTTCAACCATCAACGGTCCAACAATATCCCAATTACTCTTGAAGAATTCGACACCAAACCCATCTGGACCTGGTGCCTTCCCACGTGCTAGAGAAAAGATAGTGTCCTTAATTTCCGTCTCCGAAAAGGGACGACCAAGAGAAGCGATTTGATCCTCTGAGAGCGGACGACGGATGGCTTGCTGAAGGTCTCCGAAGGCCGGTCCAATAGGAGGAGAGCGTGATGCAAACAACTCCTTAAAATGAGCGACAAATGTATCCTGAACAAGGCTCGGCTCGGAGACAAGGTTGCCATTCCTATCAAGAACCGATATAACCCTATTCCTTAGATGCCTCGTAGTCACAGAGTGATGAAAGTATTTAGTGTTTTTATCACCCCTCTCAAGCCAACGGATTCTGGATTTCTGTCTGAAGAAAGCCTCCTCCTGACTCCTCAACTCAACGAACATCCTCCGATGACTTTTTTCTAGCTCTGCCAAGAGGACATTGGTCTGGTCGTGCTGAAGGGCCACTTGAGCTAGTGTAAGAGCATTTCTGGATTGAGCAACCCTCTCGGACAGGTTGGAGAAAGAGTCTCTATTCAACTGCTTAAGACGCCCCTTGAGCGCTTTCAATTTGGTAACCAACCTGAAGATGAGTACTCCATCACTCGGGGTCTGCCACACCTGGGTAAGAATATCCTGAAAAGATGGGTGCTCCATCCAGAAATCAAAGAATTTGAAGGGCTTTCTTCGAAAAACTGGCTAGATCACCTTGACCACCATAGGAGAGTGGTCTGAAATACCAGAAGGTAAAAAGGAAGCTTCTGAGTAAGAGAAATACAAGCTCCAGAGAGCGTTAACTAGAACCCGATCAATCTTCCTCGCTTTCCGATTAGCCCCCGAAGACGTCGACCAAGTAAACCTAAGTCCAACATATCTCAAATCCTCAAGCTCTGCCTGATGCAGACACTGATTAAACTCATCAAAGCAGGGCAGCCAGGCATTAGTACCCCCTAGCCTATCAGACGGGTCTCTTAGGGCATTGAAGTCACCCGCCACCATCCACGGTAAGTCGAAAATACAAGAACTCATCCTGATCAAGTCCACCCATAGAGGTCTCCTACGAACATAAGAATTCTGAGGATAGACTACCGAGATACAACAACAAGAACCTGTCGAGATCAGTCTAACTCTTCCATGAATAACCTGATCATTGGAGGATATCTCCTCAAAACAGACCAGCGAAGGGTCCCAGCCGATCCACACCCTGCCCCCCGGAGAAGAATCATAGTTGGCAATCCACGTCCACCCCGATAATAGACTCGACGACAGAGAGCCAAAAAGATGTTCCGGGACTTTAGTTTCCAATAACCCAACCAAACAAAGGCCACTAGAGAGAGTCCACTTACGGACCTCGGCTCTCCTCAAAGGATTCATGAGACCTCTAATATTCCAATAACCGAAATACATCTAAACTATGTACAAACTACTCTAAACAACGAAGAGCAAAGGGTAGCAAGGCCTACCTCAATTTCTGAGGCCTGCGGCGCGAAGCTCCGGACGGCTCAACAGTCTCCACCGGCTCCGGGACAGGGGCTAAGGACAGCAACCTGTGTTGGATTGTTTCGACTGATGTATCTATCAAGCGAGGAGGCTGACACGGCGCTTCTGGGGAGGAGATATCATCATCCTCTAAGGAAGAGGCAACCTCTTCCAAACGCTTTCCAGAGTCCTTCAAGGATGGGGCACGGGTAGGTCGGGACCCAGCCGTGAGAGAGGAGACGACTTTAGGGGGAGCATTGGCGCCCCTAGCCCCCTTGCGAGCAGAGGCGGAAGGAGGGGGAGCTGCTACCAGCGGTCTGTCCCCAGAAGGCTGGTCAGCAGCCGAAGGGAGAGGGGATTCACCTATCTTGAGGTCCTTATTCCTCTTCCTCCTGTTCTTCACCCTTCTCCAAGGTTGATCCTGGTCGGGCAAAGTTGGAGTCGGTTGAGGGGAGTCGCTAACATCTGTGGGGGACGCCTGCACAGAGACCGTGGAAGGTTGCAACCGAACCGGATCTATATCAGACTGAGGTGGGATGGGGGCATCCACCGCCCGAGGCGGACTCGGATCAACTTCTGGCCTCTGCACATCCTGTTCCAAGACAACAGGCGAAGGAGGAGTGGCCGATCGCGGATCTAGAGCATGGACGACCGGCTGAGCAGGAGCAACCGCATTCTGCCTAGCTGGATGACGGACAGCCTGTCCTGCATTCTGTGTGCGCCTCGTGGGATTTTCCGGGGGGGGGGAGCACGGCAGTTGTGGCCGAAGGCGTTGCAATCCGGACACGCAATCGGGAGCCATTCATATTCAATATTAATGACCCGAGAGACACCCTTCAAGGTGACTATGGCCTTCTCAACTCTTGGCTGATTGGCCGTGACCTCGACACAAACTCTTGCGAAGGAGACCATCTTCATTTCGTCGGTCCGTTGATCCACATACAACGGCTTCCCCGCCACACTAGCTATGGCACTCATGGCTGGCACTGTCCAAATGTCAAACGGCAAATTCTGTAGGCGAATCCAAACGGGTATGGTGGAATGCTCTTCTCTCTTCAAATCCATGAGAGGCTTCCACTGCCGAAGTATTAACGGCACCCTTGCAATCGTGATCGGCCCATCTTCAAGGATCTTTCTTCTAAATCCGGGGTCCGGGATTTGGAGAAAGAGGAATCCTTGATCGTCAGCAAAGATTTCACCAATCTTGGAGCCCCATGTTTTCCTCAGCACTTGCTCCACCAATCCGAATGGTAGCCTCCTTTTCGCAACCAATTGGCCAACCAAGCAGTCATGCCATTTCGGGTCCATAGCATCAAGTGCTTCATCCGGGAGATTCACAACAGCCTCTCCCTCCACAAAGGTGGGTGGAACATAAGACAATTCGGAACCTTTCACAGCCAATCTAGCCACATTTGCCCAAGAACGTGCCGGGGCTTCATGGTGACCAGCAGGTGCTTTCCCTGGGTGCTTGGAAGTTGAGCGAAATCGGCTTCGTCCTCTCGACCGACGAGCGCGAAGGTCAGACTCCTTCGAAGCTTGCTGCCTATTCTTCATTTCTGTGTGTCCGGATGAAGAAGCCGATGCCTTACTAGGTCTATTAGAAGCAGGGAGTGGAAGCCCTTCCGAGGCAGCAGCCAAAGGTTGGGCATCTCCAGAATTGATTCCATCCCCAGCAGCAGACAAAGACATTCTCACAAACACCTTATCTATATCCCAATTGCAGCAAGCGAAATCACCATTGAACAGAGAAGACTTACCCGGACTGAAGTCAGCAACACCCCTGGGTCCAAAAGAGACCAAGCTCGCACGGCAGAAGCACTAGAAAACCAGAGCAGCTCGAAACTGCAGCTTGCTGGGAGACAACAGCAGGAGAAGCCAAGCTAGGAAGCTGTAGGAGAATCCCCCGGCAGAACCGAATCCCTAGCCGTTTCCCTTCAACCCGCAGATGAGGAGCGAACAGCAGCTCCCACGTACAGTCACGCGCAGCAGCTTATCCGGATGGAATTCCTCAACCAGCTCAACCCAACCAGGGACATTCGGAGGGTGCGAAGGGCTAAGTCTGGCTAGACTCTCTTCCGAGACTCAGCCAAAAACAGCCATGGAATCTCACCAAACGAACAGCAGAACAGTCGGACAACCAGAGGAGAAAACTGCAGAAATTCGTACCCTAGGCCAGACGATTTCTCTGCATGCAGGCCTTCTATTGCGAAACCGTTCGGTGGAAACGTAGAGTGGACTGAGCTGAATCTTCCTTCCGAAAATCAGCCGAAACCACCCATCGTAACTCCTCAAACGAACAACAGATCAGCCAGAAACCAGAGAGAAAAACTGGGCAGTAATTCGTAACCTATGCCAGACGATTTCTTTGCACACAGGCCATCTTATGCGAAACCGTTCGGTGGGAATGTAGAGGGGCCTGAGCTGAAGCTTCCTTCCGAAAATCAGCCGAAGACACCCATCGTAGCTCCTTCAACGAACACAAAAACAGCCGAGAAACCAGAGGAGAAAACTGGGCAGAAATTCGTAACCTGGGGCAGACAATTTCTCTGCATCTAGGCCATCTTTCGCGAAACCGTTCGGTGGAAACGTAGAGGGGACTGAGCTGAAGCTTCCCTCCGAAAATCAGCGCATTCCGACACCCATAGCCACGGGAATCAGCAACACACCAGACGGATGAACAGTGACTCGGGAATCCGAGTTGAGAGCATCCGATGAACAGTAACTAGTTTTGAATAGTCACCTCCAAATATCATCTAGTCACTTGTTAATGTCTATCAAGTTGAATATTTTTTATGGTTAAGGAGTATGACAACATTTATGCAGAGCAATAGTATCTACTGTTAAATTTTAGATATTTGGTTCTCTGGTTTGACTCAATTAATAGGCCACTGGTTGAAGTAATGATATTTGTTATCTACAATTGATTAATAAATCAGTTGTTGGCCTTGGAGTCATTTTTGCCTTATGAACTCATGAGTGATAATGGATCAGCTGTCAAGCTTGTCGATTTGGTGTACCCTGTATTACTATTGATGTTAATTTGTGAGAGATATTATAGATCAGCATTCTTTTTTATGTTGTTCTGGTAATATGTAATTGGGGTGCTTAAGAGATGTTTTATTCTCTGTTATGAGAAGTTTCTTGTGTTACTGTGATCAATATATATATATATAATTAATTTTATTAATGAATAAAGCAATGTAATTAGCATGATATGTGATTTTGGTGATATGATGCCCCTATCACTAAAATTAAAATCACATATATATGGTGTATGTGAGTAGTAAAGTTTATATCTCTGGTATGAGAGAATTTCAATGATTCAATTGAGTAATGACCGCCAAAGTGGCACACTTGATTGGGTTTGAGAAATTTCGGTCTCGTGTGATGATTGGGATGTCTCCTGGTCTAATGCGTAATCATACTCCCAAAGGAGGTGATTGTGTATTAGTTCATGGAGGGATACATGATAGTGTGGTGGAGGAGTGACTGATTCTAGTGATTCATATGCCCAAAGGTGATGAATTCACGAAGAATTGGAACATATTCTCATAACCCTTATTATGTGGGGAGTGTACAATTGCATGTCATGTATTATGCCCAAAGGTGATTATGTGACTTTGCATGTAACTCTCTGGATGTGTACTTGTACGTCAAGTTACACAATACTCACATGATGCTAATTATATACTGCTTGTTTTTCAGTCACATTTTCTGTAATTAATAACTTCATTGTTATTGAGGTTTTTAATGCTTCAAATTTTAAGTTATGGACATATGATTTGCTGCTTGAGAAAAGAGCAATATAATTTGTTTACTGTCAATGAGAACACTTGAAAAGAGGTTTGCTTGCGGATTGCATTGCTATAAGATGATGGAAGCCTTAGTTGCTTGAAATTATGTATTGTTTGATATTGAAATTAGAATACATCTGCAAAGATTGTGTTTAAGTCTTAATGACATATACATCTCGTATATGATTAAAAGGTTGTCGGGTTTAACAGTGGCTATGAGTATTTTGGCAAGTATGATAATGCGAAATAACTTAAAGGGTCATTTGTCAAATACTTGGTAGATTCTGGGGTGGTAACTTAACTACTATGCTTGAAAATCTTGACAAAAGATTCACTCGAAATTATTTTGTATCTTACCTAGATTGTTCAAAAGGGTATTGATTTTATGACCCTAAAGAAGGTACAAGAATTATGGAATCACATACTCTAAAGTTTCTAAATATTGACGTAATTGTAGATGATAGTTGCTCTTAGACTATTAAAGATAATAGTATGATGGAGGTTACTATGGTTTTGTCTTTACCTATACAGATAATTATGGAATCTCCTGTACCATAGACTAAACTTGTTGAGGTTCAAGGTACTATTCTTGATATAGTTTATAATGAAATTTCTTAAACCTCTCAAGTGCAGAATGAAGTGGTTGCAGCTTTATTAAGGAGATTTGTTAAGGAAAGACGATCGGTTATACCATCAGACTATATAGTCTATTTGTGAGAGCATGATTACAATATCCACTATATGGTTGATGTAATGACATATTTATAAATGTCGTTTCTTATTCTCAATCAAGTATGTGATTAGATGCCATAAAAGGCGATATACAATCTATGAAACATCATAGTGTTTGGAAACTAACTTACTTGCCTAAAGATTACAAGTTCATTAGTTGCAAATTGGCGTACAAAATTAAAAGAATTTCAAAGAAAGATTGTGGATTTTAAAGCCAAATTGGTAACTAAAGTTTTCACTCTGAAAGAGGGGTGGATTATTTATAGTGAAGAAATAAATATTTCTTTTTAGTATTTTTAAAAGATTCTTTCAGAGTGAATGTGGCATTAATAATTTATTTTGATATGGAGTTACGCCAAATAGATACAAAATCTATATAGTGCAACTGGATGATTTTGCAGTAGATTTAAGTAAACTTGTATGTAGACTGAAAAGTTCTAATTCATGGTCTTAAACAAGTTTCCAGACAATATTATTAAATTTTCATAGTGTTATTATTTTGTTCAATTGAGAACAAAGTAATTCAATATACTGCAAGGTCAGTGGGAGGAAATTTATTTTTTCTCATACTTTATGTACATGATGTTTTGCTTACAAGTTGTGACCTTGAGACATCTTATATCATTTGTACTGAGATCTGTAAGGATTGTTTTTGCCATATTATATTAGATTTTCTCGGAGGACATTTGCTGATTGTATATTGGAAATATTCAATATACATCATTGCAAGCCAGGAATTGCTCCTGTTGTTAAGGGTAATGGACTAAATCTATCACATTGTCCTTATTTAGATATTAAGAAAATCTAATTAAATGGTGTACCTTATGTCAGTGCACTTAAAAGTATAATATATGCTCGAATTTGCACTAGACTAAATGTTGTCTTTGTGATGGGACTTCTAGGCAGATATCGATCAAATCCAAGACACGATCACTGGGTTGCCGCCAAGAAGATTTAAAGATACTTAAAGAAGACAAGAAATTATATGCTAATTTATAGACATGTTCAATTCTTGCAGTTAGTAGGGTATTTAAATGTAAACTTTGTTGGCTGTTCTGATGACATGCAATCAATAACAGAATACATATTTATGTTAGCAGTAAGTGCAGTAAATAAAGTTCTATGTCATCTTCTACTATGTAAGCAGTATTAGTAACATTCTTTTAGGCTGTTACTTGGGCTTTTAGGCTCCAGAACCTCATGAAATGAGTTGATTGTTTTAACTTTATGGATAGACCCATACGGTTGTATTGAGATAACAAATTTGTAGTATTATTTATTTACTACAGAGGTCTCAAGGGGTCTAAATATATGGTGATCAAATATTTTTTACCATAAAGAAACGGTACAGAAAAGTGACTTATAATATAACATATTTTCACAGATAATGTGGTTACAGATCCACTAACTAAAGGCCTACGCCCATGTGTATTTGAGTGACATGTCATTAGCATGGGCCTAGGAGTATCTTCGGATACTATTGTTTAGTGGGAGCTATTTTGGCTTTACTCTGATAAATGTTTCATCTGTGTTCATTACACTTTGTAACGGTTTGATATGTATCAACTTTTGCATTCAATAAAATATTTTTGAATGTGGTGTTATTATTTTGAATACATATTGATAAAGTTTCAAGGGACTGTATAAACCTTGAGTAAAGGCTAGGGGCATCCGGGCATCCGGTTATTAGTCTTATGCATATGTCTTGTGATACATAAAGAAAGGTTAACCATAAGGACAAGACATATGTGGGTTCATTGGAACCATAAATCATTCTTTTGTGGCACAAGTTTTTGTGACACCTAAGGTAAAAGAATGGTGATTGACAAATGAGATCTCTATATGAGAGACGTTATCCATTTGACACACCATATTGAATCCATATCAATAAAGTTGAGAACATTCGTGACCATGGAAGGCTCTGTGTGTATACACGTAGTTACCGCCATGATTCGGTGTTTAAGACTTTATGGGATAGGATTGACTATTAAGAATTATCTCTGGACCAAATGTGCGCACATACGGTACGATTTCAATTAATATAGTCCAAGTGGGAGAATGTAAGAGTTTTTCTAATGTGGACTAAATTAATTGATATTGTAATTTACTGTTTTTACGGTTACCGTAAAACAGGGTTGGTCTAAAGAGAGTTATAAGGTTTCTTAATTAGTCTAATATGGGCTGGCTAGTGTGGGCCGAGTTGAGCCTGGCCCGTAATGAGGGGGACTGGCTGGAAACTCTATAAATAGTGCTCAAGTCTCTCCTCTAACCCTAATTCTCACATGTATCCTCACCTAAGGGGCGTTTACCTAACGCTAAACGTGAGGGGGGCCGCCTCATTGAGCCAGTGATACGGAGGGCAATAGAGGAGAAGAACTTGATGCGTGGATCCCCTTGATATATGTGGGTAATCCTTTTTCTGCTTCCGCTTTATGTTCGATGGATCCCAAAACAGGTGCGTTAATCATTCTACTCAATTATGCATGTTCTTGTTCTGGTTATGGAGATCTTGGGGTTGCGCAATTTGCGTCCAACAAAAAGCACCGGAGGCACATCGGGCAAAGGAACGGAAGGAACGGTTTTTGGCACGGGTCAAAGTGTACTCCCAATGGACGATGCGTCGGATTCCAATGACACGCAGAAGCCGAATCAACTTCGGCCAACTGGAACTGGTACTGCTCCAGCATTCCCTCCGGATCAATTGCCTTTGCCTCCCGATGATATGCCTCCGGATAATCTGGATAACACCCAACAATCCGTTCCATCGAACCGTAGGTTGGAAGCAGCACATGGAAATGAAAATGCTTCATCTATCCAGCAACTCCCGATGGACTCGTCGGCTTCGACTTCTGTTGATTTTAGTGAGCTACGAGCGCTTCTTGAGCTAGAAACTCATTTTGAATCAGAGATGGTAGAACAAAATGCAAGAGGGCTATCATCATTCCCAAATGATGAGGTCTGTGGCAACAGTATGTCTATCGGAGAATATCTAAGCTTAGATGAAAATATTGCAGATGGAATCACTCCAGATTCACTGCTACATCCAACATATTGGCCAGAGCCAGATCTTGACCACTCTCTACCGGAGAATCTTCCCGAATCTGGTGAGGCAAATGTAAACACTTTTGAGGAAATACAAACAAATGAACTGCATAATCCAACTGTGGGATCATCGTCACAAATTGATTCATCCCTTGATGTGGACGGCGCAAATCGTTTGCTGGATTGTGGTCAACTGTGTACAGACGAAGTGGTTCCTGTGCGCAGCAATACTAGTTCGACGGACGCTGTCCAGCATCCTGGTCAACTTCCCCTAACGTCTGACAAGGAAGATGAGAATGATATCCGTCAGTTTCCTTCGCGAACTCCAATGGTCATTGATCCCTCGACCGTATTACAGCATTCAAGCGACTCTCACATTTTTGAGGCAACAACCGTTGATTCACTAGTTCCAGAGGCGTCAACAAATCCAATAGGCCCATCATCATCACACGGTCTGTCTCGATTAATCTACACTGTTACTATGGTTCCGTTGGATCCTCACATATTCCCAAATTATTTTATCAAAATTTAACATATGATGTGTTTTTAAACAAGATATCAGTGGGGATTCTCCAATCAGGAACGTGTCGGGCATCCTTGCATATTCTAGATGTCCGATATCACCTCCTTTTTATTGCACCATTTGTTTCATCAAAATATTATACTTTTGCGGATGTCGATTTTCGTTGTATATATTTTGTATGATCAAGTTCTAGATATTGTTTTACGTATACCCATGGCTTGATTTGAAAGTCCAATAGTTGGTTGATCTTATACTTGAATATTTTATTGCAAGCAGCTTCGGTGCCCCCTCAACGTCAAAGTGTTTCATACCAATCCACTAATCTCGAGACAGCGCACCAGAAGCCAACCGTGCCATCATCATCACAAGCTCCAAATAATGCTCCTCCACCTCCCCAGATTCTACCTTGTGGAACAGACCTGACAGACCCATCGTCATTACCAGGTCTATGGTTACAATGTTACATTGTTATGGAGCAGCAGGAATGCTATCACGAGACTCTAACCGGTGGAAATTTTAAATTGTGGAATCAGATATGAACGAGGGTGCGCCAATTACAAGTCATCAAAACACCGGCAACAATTTTGGAGAGAGTAGTGCTTCGAAAAGAAAACTAGAACTACTCTACAGCAAAGAAGCCATCGTAAGGGATGAGTTAGAATTTGCTGCATCTCTATCCCTAAAGAAGCCAAGAATGGAAGTTGTGAATTGGTTGGCGAATGTGGAGATGCTTAGAAATGATTGTACTGAAGCAACAAGTGAGGATTGTTTGCCATCAAATCAACCGGTGGATATACTGTTGCATGAAGTAGAAGACCTTATGAGAGAAGGCAAAGGACTATTTGAGGCGAGAGAGACCAAATGCAGTAAATTGCTAGAAGAAAAGATTGTGGGAGAGGCATTTAAAAGAAATACTATGAAGATTTTAGAGTATCTAGAAGGAAATCAAATATCCCGACTTGGCATTTATGGAATGGGGGGTGTTGGTAAAATGACTATTATGGTGCACACACATAATAGACTCCTTGAAAAAACAAACAATGGCAAAGTGTTATGGATCACTGTGTCACAAGATTTCAATACACAAAGGTTGCAAGACACCATTGCGAAGGAACTAAAGTTGGGCACACTACAAGAAAAGGATGTGAGAAGACGAGCAGCAAAGTTGTGCGATTGTTTAATGGAAAGTGGCAAATCTACAATAATCCTCGATGATGTGTGGAACGCATTGATCTTAAAGAGGTGGGAATCCCAAATAAAGCAGATAACATCAAGTTGGTCTTAACCACTTGATCCTTCGAGGTATGCCACTAGATGCAATGTCAAGAAATGATAAGAATAGAACCTCTATCTCATACAGAAGCTGAGAGCTTATTTTTGGAGGAGCTTGGATCCGAAGTGACCCTTAGTTTGGAAACTAGATTAGTTGTGGAGTCCATTGTTCGAGAATGTGCAGGCTTGCCACTTGCAATCATCACAATGGCAAGGAGCATGCAAGGAGTGGCCAATGTGTTTGAATGGAAGGATTCCTTGGAGAAATTGAGAGAATCAGATATAAGGGAAATGTATATGGAAAAGAAATACCATGTATATGGAAAAGAAGGTATTAATGAAACTAGAATTTAGTTACAATCGCCTTGGCAATCATGAAGTTCAACAGTGTTTCTTATCTTGTGCACTTTATCCAAAAGATGAATTAATTGATAAGTTCGAGTTGATAGAACTCTTTATTGACCAAGGATTGATTGGTCGATTGAATATGAGGGAGAAACAATATAATAGAGGCCTCACCATATTGAACAAACTGGAGAATGTCTGCCTATTGGAAAATCGTGGGAGATTTATGAAGATGCACGATTTGATTATAGACATGGCATTGAACATCATGAGCGCGACTTCGATTGTAAAAGTAGGAAAGGGGTTGAGCAGGATACCATCTGAGGAATATTGGACATATGCTTTGGAGTCGATTGTAAAAGCAAGGAAAGATTTGAGCACGATACCATCCGGGGAATATTGGACAGATGCTTTGGAGTCGATTGTAAAAGCAAGAAAGGGGTTGAGCACGATACCATCTGAGGAATATTGGACAAATGCTTTGGAGAAGGTTTCTCGTATGAATAATAATATAAAAGAATTTCCTTTGAACATGTCACCAAATTGTCCTAAACTATCAACTTTTCTATTGAATGGAAGCTTGTTTGATGTGGTCATCCCTGATTCTTTCTTCAAGCATTTACGGGGGCTAAAGGTTCTAAACCTCAGTGAATGTTGTTGGGTAAGAGAACTTCCGGATTCCATTTCAGACTTGGTAAACTTGAGAGCATTATTGCTTAGAAAATGTATTGGATTGCACCATATTCCTCATTTAGGGAAGCTCACATCTTTGAGAAAGTTGGACATTTTTTTATGTGATCAAGTTGAAGCGATCGAGGGCCTGGAAAAGTTGGTGGACTTGAGATATCTTGATGTACATGGTACAAAAATAAAGCAATTACCGAAAGGAACATTTGGGGCTTTGCTGAACTTGCAATATCTTAAATGTAAGGCAATGAATGGAGAAGATATTATGAAATTAAAGGCAATGGATTTGGAGACACTTTGGTGCTCCTTTAAAGATGTGGATGAGTACAACAAGTTTCTGAGGGTGGTTTGTGAGCTGAAGAATAAACCTCGCTATTACAAGATTGAGGTGAGGCGAAAAGGACTAGATAAGTTTCTAGACCCTATTTATAATGCTTGACTTCAGAATTCTGAGCTGGCTATTTCGATTTTCTCGCAAAGTCATACTATTGTGAGCGTGGGAAGGGAAAGCAGTGGCAATGGCATTTGTATTTTGATTCCCCAAAATTTGCAGAAATTGTCGGCGAGCAATTGTGATGGTGTAACAAATTTATCTGACATGGGTCTGCTTGAAAACCTGGAGGAGCTGGAAATATTCGAATGGAAAAACTTGCGGGTGCTCAGTGGAAGACAAGATGAGATAATCAACATCCATGACTCCCCTACCCCAACCCCTGCCCCTCTCTTCTTCCAAAGCCTTAGGGTTTTGCTAATATGTGATTGTCTGAGACTGAGGTATCTCTTTGGGCATGGACCTAAATTCTACCTTCCTCATTTGCAAAAAATTACCATAGAGAGTTGTGAGGAAATGGTGGGGATAACAGTAGCGGTTACACCACCATCACCGCATCTGCCCCCAGCCTTCCCTAGTCTAAAATATATTTGTGTTAAGTGGTGTGATAAATTAAAGAGAGTGGTGGAATCTGAGTGGCTGCCCCACTTTTGTAACTTGAGAACAATAGAAGTAGTCTATTGTAAGAACATGGAGGAGATAATTGGAGGTCCTCCCCCATACATGCCAGTTGAAGAGATTTCATCAGAAAAACTTTTTATATTGGCTTGCGTTAACTTGAGAAAGCTATTTTTGCAAAAGTTGCTGATCCATCTTCCACAACTTCGAAGGATCAATGTCAAATAGTGCAAAGGAATGGTGGAGATGATAAGCGGAGCGGGACAAGGTCAAGAAGGAAGCACAATGACTTCTATAAATAACACCCCTTCATCCTTCCAGTCTTCAATTTCTCTCCCGAAGCTAAATTACTTACAGCTCTGCGATCTACCCCAGCTGAAGAGCATATGTGAAGTCTCAATAACTTGCGATTCCATGGAATTTTTGGAGGTGTCCAAATGCCCAGAAATGAACAGGATTTCTTTGCAACTACGAATACGTGATTTTGAAGACCCTTCGTATATTCGGCTCCAAAGTGAGGAAAAGTGGAAGCCGCTGATATGGGTGCATCCCAATGCCCAGGCTATTCTTCAATCTCACCCCAAACTCAGTTATGCTGGTGCTTCAAAAATTGAGAGAATTTTAGGTGAGTTATTGATATAATTTCCTTCATTCCGAACAGATATTGAAAAAATATTGAAGGAATTATCAATTGTATTGCTATATGATTTGTACATGTACGTAAGTCTGTTTATAACACCAAAAATATAAAATAGGAAATTATGAGGTATCGTTTTCCTATTTTATTGTCTAAATATTTAACCATACGGATTGATTGAATCAATTAGTCTGTAATCATAATCATAATTAGAATCAAATCGAATCATATCTCCAACAATTCTTTGAAAATAGTAGCTTCTTTTTATAGTCATGCAGCTACAGAGACTAGGATCAGAACTAGAGTCGTGCAGCTCTAACACTGTCTTTTGCAGACGGTTTGGAAGGTGAAGATGAATGGTCCAAATGAATCCTCCGGTGCTGATCTCGAAGAAGTCTGATGAAAGGCCTTCGGCTGCTATATTAATTACCCGAGCATGATTTCCTGCAAACTCAAATTTCCATTTGAATTACTTTCTTCATATGCCATGCTAGTGGAGGTCCTTCACGAGGCGGAGGAGCTTGAAGATGTTCCGGCAGGCGGGGCTGGACCTGGGCGAAGGAGTGCGGGAAGTAAGCGCCAAAGGAGTGGCTGAACGCCGTCTCTTGGGAGGAGTTATTGAGCAGCTAGGCGAGGGTGGCGGCAGCGGCTTCGGCAAACTTGGTCGTAGTAGAAAATTGAAGGATCGAAGTTTGTTTTGCCCTCACACGCATCGCGAGTTGGGATATGGTTTTCAGAGATTCATGTGTATTGACGTTGAGTCTGAATTCCTATTAAGTTTCTTAATTCTCTGTCCGTGACTCCATGAGCAAGGCTTTGCTTTTGTGATTAGATTGTCACTGCATTTCATTAAAAAAAAAAAAAAATTAGGGACCAAATTTGCATTCATTCCATCGCATTTGTGATTAGAGGCATGTTGATTTTGACCAGCTACTCGCGAGTTTCTTGCACATCATCATCATCCGAGGCGCTGGTTTTTCTCCTCTGTCCTCCCCTGTTCACGGGATATTCCATTGAACGAAAAGAAGCGGACGTCGCCAAGTGGGGACTGCTCTCCCGACCAGTCCCAGAAGTACCATCACATAGTCGTATCGCGCTCACGGTTGTCGTCTTGCGCTCATCTCACTTCACAGACTTCAACGACAACCACTAAGCTAAGTCGAGCACGTATTTTCTTCTTTCGATTTTTCTCGGTTCCGACACTTTCCCGTCCGTCTTTACTTTACAGAGTCGTTGTCGCTGATCCTCGCCAAATTCTCTACACAAGCAAGTAAGTTTCTCTCGATAGATTCAGCTTCGCCGACTCTCCAAATGAGCTTCACAAACGGTTTCGATTCATTCTTGATTTATTTATTGGTTTCTGCTTCGTTTCGTTTCCGAGTGGTCACTGAATTGCAGCGCCAAATGCCGAACCATCGCTGAGTAACCGCCCTCTCGTTACAATCAGGTTGTTTCCGTCCAACTGAGTCTTGGGGTTAATTCTACGTGCAGTTTTTCTCCCTTGCTTAGTTTCTCTATTTCTGGTTTTACCTGTTTTTTTTTTCATCCGAGTCGTAGGCCAACTTATCTTATCACCGGACGGAATTGCTGATTATAAAATTGCCCGGCCGTTTCACCTCCTCCGCTGTTCAACCAAGATTGAGTCGTCGCGGGCATCGCTCGCTCCAACCGTGTCATTCCGTTCCGTGGCTGATTCCGAATCAAGATTCATTATTGCCCCCGACAAAACCGGGGTTGTCTCCTTTCTTATTATTCTCTAGAGCCGTTTCGCTTTCTACATTTGTTTCCTGCCTTTGCTTTGTTTTCGATCTGATCTTGTTGTCGTGCATTGGATCATTGCATCGAGCGATCGACCAGTCATCGCATCATGATTTGAATTAGCCTTTGCTTATTTGAAATTTAAGCTCGTGATTTGAGTTAGTGGAGGTAATCAGAAAAAATAGACGATTTCTTAACTCAAAAAGATAAAAATATAAAAAAAGATTTGAAAAAATCTATTAGATAATATTTAGGTGTTTTTATTTCTAGTTTCATTACTAGTTTAGTATTCATTAGTAGTCTCGTTCTTATCACAATGAGATTTTGTCTTCTGTATGTTTAGATCAATGTATTTAGATTTATTAACTCAATCTGCGTTTATTTTTATACACAGCTCATGGGGGATTCTGTCCCGGGGCGTAATAACAAGACCACGTATATTTTCTGCCCGACTCATATCGTACTTTAATTATTTCATTATAGTGGTACTTGATTTTTGTGTTTTTGTTTTAATCATTTGGATGTGGATATATGTATTTACGATCTATTATATAGAATTCAATTGCGCTCAGGAATTAAAAGTTAAAACATTGCATGATTCACGTTTCGAATTATGAAAGCAAGTTTAGGTATCGAAATGGTTTTAATTGGACTCTCAAAGTAATCCTTCATTTTTCATCATATGAATCTAATCTTCAAAACCAAATCCCGTGATCCCTTAAATGATCCTCCACATGGGTATAGTAAGCAAAAAAATATTATTATTATTAAAAAGCTTCAAAAAAGAAAAATAAATAAATAAATAATGGTGAGACCAGACCGACTCCTCGGCCCACCAAGCCCTGGCCACGAGGGTAGACGTCCGTCGGGCCGAAGAAGCCGTACACTTTGCACGGAAGTAACGCGCGCAGGTTAAAGCATCGGCTATTATTTCCTGCGCTCGAGTTCAGATTGAATTTGTTGCAACCGCCAGGCGTAGTCCGCGGCTAAAGCCATCTTGCGGTGATGCTCGCGGGAGCTCGCTGGACTTACCGTGAGCGCGAGGCCATCATAGGTCCGCTTCCTTTATTTATGATAATTTTTTCAAAAATATCAGCACTGTTTTGCTCCACCGGGTTTACTGACATAGAGAGAGAGAGAGAGAGAGAGAGAGAAAAGATATTACAAAGGGGCCAAATGTTGAGAAACCTCATCGGAATTTAATAAAATACATATTAAAATTTTATTGACGTTGCGGATATCAAAGCTACAACTAAAAAACATGTCGGACACAAGTTTGGTAAAATAAATATGCTGTGCAGGAAAGTAAAGATAACTGAAAAATAGTAAATTTATTTAACATATGTGGGGCTCTTTAGTAGACCAGTGATGATATTTATAATAATAATGTCATAATTGCTTTTGAACAGTTTCTAGCAATTGTATTCATGTTCTTCCATCTCCATGGATTATGTGCCCATACTCTCACTAATTCTCGGATAGCTTCTCCTCCAAAAACGCATGCTAGTTGTTCCACGACCTCAACTACCTTGTTCCCCAGTGACTTCGAACTGGTAACCAAATCTCAAAGCTCCTCATGTATTCAATTATCTTCTATCACATTGATAACTTATCGATCTTATCAATACTCTTATCTACTGTTGTCAATCACCTGTTATTGTATATCGACAACCGATCGAGGGTGAATATCGACGTGTATTAATATCCATATCGATCTTAATAACTGTCGACAATGCATCACATGCATGATAACATCCATGCATTAGCTAGATGTTCATCCATGCCGACAACTTTGGTCATCTTTTAGTATAAGTAGATTCAATAGATCGGATATGGCATTTATATTATACAGATATTATGTTCAGGGATTCGTGTACATTGACGTTTAGTCTGAATTTGTATCAGGTTCCTTAATTCACACGGTGTGAATGCTTCGACGGGCGTCTTGACTAAAGCCTCCCCTTCGACGGGGTCATCATGAGCGTGTGCTAGATTTTCTCTCCCGTGTCCTTTTCGACCGAGTCAGCCTCTATTTTGCAGAATTTCTCGACCCACTGTTGTTCCTTGCGTGTTTTCACACTACTAATTTCCTTCGTTCACACACGCAGTAATGTCGTGTCGAAAGTGGCCCCAAGTCGACCATTTCGGTCAACCAAAAGTAGGAGGGAGCGGCAAAGACTTAGAACTCAGAGAGCAGATCGCGTTCAAAAACTTTTATAGGTATTTCCTGCTTAAATTCACCATGGAAAATTTAGGGTCAAATTGGGTCATTACATAGATCAGTTCACAAGTATCATAATTTTATTAGAAAGGATCTATAATATTGAATGCGAAAGAATGCAATAGAAATAGATTTTTTCACGAAAATGTGAATGAGGCATTTGAGCGAAAAATTTAGGTATCAACAATAATTTTCATAAGATATTAGTAAGTTAATATCTCTTTTTGAATCATCCCTTGCATGAATTTCTTTTATTAACAATCCAGACTACATATGAAGCCGATTTCCTTGGACATTGGCATTGTAATCTGACCTGTTTTGTCTAGATTTGGAAATGAATAAGCCTTTTTTCTTATGGATATAAGTGATTAGTGTAGGTAAAGTTCTAAATTTGAGACAGGATTTATGGATAGTAAACCAGCAGCACTACTTCGGAGGTTTTCTTAATTAAAACAATGTGACCCATTCCTAGAGAGAAAAAAGAGCAATGCTAGACATAAGACAAATGCATATATCTAGACATAAGACAAATGCATATATGTAAGATGGATGGAGTATGAAGAGGAATGGTGCGGTAGCCTTTTTAGGTAGTTTTTTTTTTTTTTTAATTTTTCATTTTCTTTGCAAAGTCTAGGGAGTTTGGCAATTAAGCGAATCATAATTTAACGTTTTTTCTTTAATTGTTAAATAACCATATTTTAACGTTGAATGATAGCTTTCCACCTCATTTGTTACGCTGCTTTATTAAAATCTTTATATAATTCGCACAATTTCAGGTGGGGAGACAAAGATGAGCGGACTCAAAAGTTTCTTGGGTACACATTATTTTCCTCATGGCCAAAGCTGAAATTGTCTCAAAAGCGAACATTTTTTCTTGAGTAGGACCAGTCACTACTTTTGATGACAGTGGCTTGGGAGACCATTATCCTGCGCTCTTGATGCTCCTCCGGATCCATGCTTGATGTGAAGGCCGGGATGCTTGAGATTCTCCTTCCAAGGCGTGTTCTCCCGCTCAGATAATCCATAAGTTGTCCCCCTTTTTTGATAAGTATCATCTAATTTTCTTTTTTAAATTTCCTCTGTGTAGATGTAGTGCATCTCTCTCTACTTGTGCTTTTGTTCCTGGTGAAAAAAATAGAGAGATCCCTTTTCTTTGGGCATACACAACTCAGATGGTTTGGATCTGTTAGGATTTTGCATCGATGTCAAGTCTATCTGGTCAACTAACTACTAACATAGGAATTCTTTATATTTCTATTTGCGTCTTTTTTCTATCGATCTTGTCTGTTTTTAACCGTTCTATGCTTTTGCTTGGCATCGTGTCTCCTTTTCATGTCTTGTCCTCTTTGTAGGTAGCGGCAAAAAGAATGCCTAGAGAGTCGGATCCATTTCGTAAGTATGTGGAAGATTTGGAGAACAAAAAGTGGAAGTGCAAGTTCTGTGGCACCGAGTCTCACGGAAGTGCTACAAGGATCCGAGCGCACCTCGCTGGAATTCCAGGCTATGGTATCAAAGTTTGTGAGAAAGTTGATCATCGTGTGAAAGCAGAAGCCTTGCAGAAAATTAAAGGTAAGGGCAGCGTGTTGGATATAAGCACGGGAGGCACACCGGGCAAAGGAACGGAAAGAACAGTTTTTGGCGTGAGTCAAAGTGTATTCCCAAGGGACGATGCGTTGAATCCCAATGACACGCAGAACTCGAATCGACCTGGGTGCGCGCTGCAGCAACCATCTTGCAATTGGCTGACTAGAACTGGTACTGCTTTAGCATGCCCTCAGGATCAAGTGTCTTTGCCTCCTGGTCATATGCCCCTGGATAATCTAGATACCACCCAGCAACCCAATCTATCGAACCGTAGGTTGGATGTAGCACATGGAAATGAAAATGCTTCAACTCTCCAGCAACTTCTGATGGACTCGTCGACTTCACCTTCTCTTGATTTTACTGATCGAGGAGCGCTTCTTGAGCTACCAACTCGTCTTCAATCAGTGAGGGAACGACAAAATACAAGAGGGCTATCATCATTCCCAAAGGATCAGGTGCTTTGCAACAGTAGGTCAATTAGGCTGAAGAAGTTCATTGGAGGTAATGTTTTACCCACTCATCTACTCAATAACATAACTACAGCCAGCATTCCCTAATATTCAAATGACAATATCTAAGCTTTGATGAACAATTTGCAGATGGAATCTCTCCAGATTCGCTGCTATATTCGACGGACTGGTCAAATCTCCACCACTCTCTGCCAGAGAATCTTCTTGAATCTCGTGATGTAATTGTAAACTCTTCCGAGGAAAGACAAACGAATGAACTGCATAATCCAACAGTGGGATCATCATTACAAATTGATTCATCCCTTGATGTGGACAGTGCAAATCGTTTGCAGGATAGTGGTCAATTGCGTGGAGCGGAAGTGGTTCCTGTGCGCAGCAATACAAGTCCGACCGACACTGTCCAGCATCCTGGTCAGCTTCCTCGAAGGTGTGACAAGGAAGATGGGAATGATACCCGTCGGTTTCCTTCGCGAACTCCAATGGACGTAGTTCCCTCAACTGCATCACAGCATACAAGTGTCGTTGATTCGCTAGTTCCAGAGGCGTCAACAAATACAAAAGGCCCATCAGCATCGCGGGGTATGTCTCAATTAATCTACATTGCTACTATGGTTCCATTAGATCCTTAAATATCCTCAGATTATTTTATCAAAAGTCTAACATATGACGTGTTTTTAAACAAGATATCAACGGGTCTCTAATCAGGAACGTGCTGAGCATCATTGCATTACTTCCTTTTTATTGCACCATTTCTTTCATCAAAATATTGAACTTTTGCGGATGTTGATTTCGTTGTACATATTTTGTGTGATCAAGCTCTAGACATTGTTTTATCTGTAACCATGGCTTGATTTAAAAGTCCAATTGTTTATTGATCTTACACTTGAATATTGTTTATGGGGCAACAAGAGTGCTATAATGAGACTCTAACCGATGGAATTTTTAAATTGCGGAATTAGATATGAACGAGGGTGCGCCAATGACAAGTCATCCAAATACGGGCAACAACTTTGAAGTGAATAGAGATTTGAAAAGAAAACTAAAACTACTCTATAGCAAAGATGATGACGTAAGGGATGAGTTAGAATTTGCTGCATCTCTATCTCTAAAGAAGCCAAGAAAGGAAGTTGCAAATTGGTTAGCGAATGTGGAGAAGCTTAGAAATGATTGCACAGAAGTGGCAAGTGAGGATTGTTTGCCACAACATCAACAGGTGGATATGTTGATGCATGAAGCAGAAGACCTTATGAGACAAGGTAAAGGACTATTTGGGGAGAGCGAAACCAAATTCAGTAAATTGTTAGAAGATAAGATGGTGGGAGAGGCATTTCGAAGAAATACTACAAAGATTTTGGAGTACCTAGTAGGGAATCAAATATCTTTACTAGGCATTTATGGAATGGGGGGTGTTGGTAAAATGACTATTATGGTGCACATATATAATAGACTCCTTGAAGAAGCAAACTATGGCAACGTGTTATGGATCACTATGTCACAGGATTTCAACATACAAAGGTTGCAGGACGACCTTTGGAAGGTACTAGGTTTGGGCATACTACAAGAAAAGGATGTGAGGAAACGAGCAGCAATGTTGTGCAATTGTTTTACGAAAAGAGGCAAATCTATAGTGATCCTTGACGATGTGTGGGAACGCTTTGATCTTAAAGAGGTGGGAATCCCAGTTAGAGCAAATGGAGTAAAGTTAGTCTTAACCACTCAATCGTTTGTGCTATGCTGCCAGATGCAATGTCAAGAAATGATAAAAATTGAACCTCTATCTCATATAGAAGCCGAGAGCTTATTTTTGGAGGAGCTTGGATCCGAAGTAGCCCTTAATTTGGAAACTGAAGTAGTTGTGAGGTCCATTGTTAAAGAATGTGCAGGCTTGCCGCTTCTTGTCATCATGATGGCAAGAAGCATGAGAGGATTGAATGATATGTTTGAATGGAAGGATTACTTGGAAAAATTGAGAGAATCAAATATAGGGCAAATCGATATGGAAAATGAGGTCTTAAAGATACTAGAATTCGGTTACAATCGCCTTGGTAATTATGAAGTTCAACAGTGTTTCTTATCTTGTGCACTTTATCGAAAAGATAGATTGATTAATAAGTTCGAGTTGATAGAATTCTTTTTTGACCAAGGATTAATTGGTCAATTCAATACAAGGGAGAAACAATATAATAGAGGCCTCACCATACTTAACAAATTGGAAAATGTTTGCCTATTAGAAGATCATGCCTGGGAGATGAAGATGCATGATTTGATAAGAGACATGGCATTGCGCATCATGAGTGGGATTTCGCTTGTAAAAGCAGGAAAGAGGTTGAGGACAATACCATCTGAAGAATATTGGACAGATGCTTTGGAGAAAGTTTCTCTGATGGAGAATGAAATTAGAGAATTTCCTTTGAACATGTCACTAAATTGTCCTAAACTATCGACTTTACTATTGAATACAAACTCGTGGTATGATGTGGTCATTCCCGATTCTTTCTTCAAACAATTATGGGGGCTAAAGATTCTAAACCTGAGTCAATGTGAACTAAGAGAACTTCCAGATTCGATTTCAAACTTGGTAAACTTGAGAGCACTATTACTTAGAAATTGTCTGGAATTGCGTCATATTCCTTACTTAGGGAAGCTTAGATCTTTGAGAAAGTTGGACATTTTTTACTGTGCTAGCATTGAAGCACTCGAGGGTCTGGAAATGTTGGTGAACTTGAGATACCTTGACCTAGCCGGTACACATATAAAGAGATTACCCAAAGGAACATTGGGGGCTTTACTAAATTTACAATATCTTAATGTTCATGTAGTAAATGAAGAAGACATTACAAAATTGAGGGCATTAGAGACACTAAAATGCCAATTTGAAGATGTTGATGATTTTAACAAGTTTGTGAGGGGGGTTAGTAAGCAGAGGAATAACCCTTGCTATTACAAGCTCGACGTGTGCCAAGAAGCATCAAAGAGTTATGTGGAAGTAAATGATGATGCTCAATTTGGGAATTGTGAGAGGATCATTGACATTGAGATGTGGAGTCATGCTATTGTGAGTGCGGAAGGGCAAAGTAGTGGAGATGGCATTTGTATTTTGATTCCCCAAGATGTGCAAGCATCGATAGCAAGCAATTGCGACGGCACAACAAATTTGTCTGGCATGGGTCCACTTGAGAACCTTGAGGCGCTAATAATAGTAGAATGGAAAAACTTGCGGGTGCTCTTTGGAGGACAATATGAAGAAATAATCGACACCCATGACTCCCCTGCCCCAACCCCTACCTTTCTCCTCTTCCCAAGCCTTAGGGTTTTGATAATAAGGAAATGTCCAAAATTGAAGTATCTCTTTGAGCATGGGCCTAAATTCCACCTCCCACATCTACAAGAGATTGAAATAGAAGGATGTGAGGAAATGGTGGGGATAACAATAGCGGTTACATCACCACCACTGCATCTGCCTCCAGCCTTCCCTTGTCTAATAGAGAGAAGAGTTGGGGGGTGTGATAAAATGAAGAGAGTGGTGGAATTTGAGCGGATGCCCCACTTCCCTAATTTGAGAAGAATCTTAGTAGTTCATTGTGAGGAAATGGAGGAGATAATTGGAGTTCCTCCCCCTCACATGCCAATTAAAGAGATTTCTCTAGAACGACTTTGGGTAGAAGCTTGCAATAACATAAGAAAACTATTTCCGCATGAGTTGCCAATCCAACTTGGGAATCTTCAAAGTATCGAAGTTCAAGGCCGCAAAGGAATGGTGGAGATGATAAGTGGAGCGGGACAAGGCCAAGAAGGAAGCATAATGGGTCTTGTAAACAAGACCCCTTCATCCTTCCAATCTTCAATTTCTCTCCCAAAGCTGAACTTCTTGCGGCTACGCAATCTTCCCCAGCTGAAGGGCATATGTGAAGTCCCAATAACTTGTGATTCCATGGAACGTTTGGAGGTGATTGAATGCCCAAACCTAAACAGGATTCCTTTGCAACTACGATTATGTGATATTAATGACCTTCTGTATATTGAGGTGGAAGGTGAGCAAAAGTGGAAGTCGCTGATATGGGATCATCCCAATGCTCAGGCTATTCTTCAATCTCATCTCATTTTCCTTGACGGTGCCTGTATTCTAAAGGTCTGGCGCAATTCATGTGAGTTAACGATACAATTTCCTTCATTCTTGATAGAAATCGAAAAATATTGAAGGATTTATCAATTGTATGGCTATATGTTCTATAAAGGTATATTAGCCTATTTATAAAACAGAAAAAGATAAAAATAGGAAAAAATATACGAGATAACATTTTAGTATTTTACTGCCCAAATATATAATTTTATGAATTGATTGAATCAATTAGTTTGTAATCAAAAACATAATCGGAATCAAATCAAATTAAATTGTATCTCCAACAATTCCTAAAAAAAGGGTACAAAGATGTAGCCCTTATTTTTATAATAGTGCAGCTATGTAGACTAGGATCAGAACTGGAGTTGTGCAGCTCTAACACTGGCTTTTGCAGTCCGAAAGTGGAAGTGAATCCTCCTATTCTGATTTCGAAGAAGTCTGATGAAAGGCCTCCATCTGCTATTTTAATTACTCGAGCATGCTTTCCTGCAAACTCAAGTTGCCATACGAATTACTTTCTTATGCCGTACTGGCGGAGGTCCTTCACAAGGCGGAGGAGCTCGGAGATGTCTGAAGGGCGGGGCTGGACTTGGGCAAAGGAGTGTGGGAAGTAGGTGCTGAAGGAGCAGCCGAATGCTACCTTCTGGGAGAAGATCCTGGGCAGCTCGGCAATGGCAGCAACGGCAAATTCAATCATAGTAGAAAATTGAAGGATTGAAGTTTGGTTTGCCCTCACACGCATGGCGAGCTCACAACTCCAATCCATAATTCAATAGATCGGACATGGCATGTTGCTTTATACAAATATGGTTTTCCGATATTCATGTGTAATTGACGTTGAGTCTGAGTTTGCATTAGGTTTCTTCATTCCTTGTCTGTGACTCCATGAGCAAGCTTCACGCTTGTTGACACTCAAGTTTTTGTGATCAGATTGTTGCATTTCATAAAAAAGTTTAGCGACCAAATTTGCCAATAAGGGTTTTCGTCCTCTGCCCTCCCCTGTTCACGGGATATTTTGTTGAATGGAAAGAAGTCGACGTCGTCGAGTGTAGACTGCTCTCCTGACAGTCCCAGAAGAACCATTGCATTGTCGTCTCGCGCTCACCTCACTTCATAGACTTCGACGACAACCCCTAAGTTAAGTCGAGCACGTATTTTCTTCTCCTTTCGATTTTTTGCTCTGTTCCAACACTTTCCCGTCCGTTTTTACTTTACGGAGTCGTTGTCGCTGATCCTCGCCAAATTCTCTTCACGGGCAAAAGGTTTCTGCGGAAAGATTCAGCTTCGCCGACTGTCCAAATCGAAGTGGACAACATCGCTTTTACAAGCAACAGAAACGGGAGCATTCGTTGAGCTTCAAAATCTTCCTCGGAGAACGTTGCGCGCCGCCTCGTCCACCAGTTTGTTTCTCTCCAAATGAGCTTCAAAAACGGGTTTCGATTCATCCCGGATTAATCCATTGGGTTTCTGCTTCGTTTCGTTTCCAAGCGGTCACTGCATTGGGGCGCCAAATGCCGAGACTTCGCAAAAATCGTCTCTGAGTAGCCGTTGCTCACGCCCTCCCGTTACGATCAGGTCGTTTCCGTCCGACCGAGTCTTTTGAGTTCTTTTTACGTTCGGTTTTTCGCCCTTGCTTTGTTTCTCTATTCCTGGTCTTGTCTATTTTTTCCAGCCGAATCGTAGGCGAACTGATTTGACGTGCTACGTCTATTGAAATTGAGCTTCGTCGCCCCTCGTGCTTTCGCACCGCCGTCGATCACCGGACGGAGTTGCTGATTATACTGCCTGCCGCTTCACCATCACCGCTTTTCAACCCAGACATTGCCGGCGACAGTAACCAAGATCGAGTCGTCGCCCCAATCGCTCGCTCCAATCGCGTCATTCCGTTCCGTGGCTGCTTCCAAATCAAGATTCATTATTGCCCCCAACAAAACCGGGGTCGTCTCCTTTGTTATTATTCTCTAGAGCCGTTTCGCTTTCTACATTTGTTTCCTGCCTTTGCTTTGTTTTAGATCTGATTTTGTTGTCGTGCATTGGATTGTCGCATCGAGCGATCGACCAGTCGTCGCATTATGATTTTTAGCTTTCGCTTATTTGAAATTTAAGCTCATGATTTGAGTTAGCAGAAATGAGCAGAAAAAACAAACGATTTATTAACTCGAACAAATAAAAATATAAAAAAAAGATTAAAAAAACGATCAGATAGTATTTAGGTGTTTTTATTTCTAGTTTCATTACTAGTTTAGTATTCATTACTAGTCTTGTTCTTATCGCATCTTCTATATATTTAGATCAATGAATTTATGTTCATTAACTCAATCCACCTTTATTTTTATGCACCACTCAAAGGAGGATCCTGCCCTAGGGTGTAATAACATAACAAGGCTGTGTATATTCTCTACTTGGCTCGTATCAGGTTTTACTTACCTTATTTTAATCATGTCATTATTGTCGTACTTGATTTCTGTATTTTCATTTTGATCACTTGGATGTTGATATATGTATTTATGACCTATCATATTTGGGTTCAATTGCGCTAGGGAATTAAAAGTTGAAACAGCACATGATTCACATTTTCGAATAACCAAAGTGAGATTATGTACCAAAAGAGCATTAAGTGAACTCTCAAAGTGATCATTCATTTTCCAAATCCCATGATACCTTAAATGATCCTCCACGTTCTATCGTAATCAAAAAATATCATCATTATTATTATTATTAAAAAGCTTTAAATAAATATATATTTTTTTAGCTTTAAATAAATAGAAATAAATAAATAATGGAGAGACCAGACCGACTTCTCGGCCCACTCTCGGCGACAATCACCTCCGCCGCACGCTCTCCCACACGCCACCCTCGCCGAGCCCGTGGGACGATCCCCGCCGTGCGTGCCCCTCACGTCCTCCAAGCACGAGTCGCGCGGGAGTCCCCCTTCGGGCCCGCGAGCGCAGACGTGTCAATTCACACGATACCGTCGGACCGAAGAAGCCCTACACTTTGCACGGAAGCATCGCGGAGACTTTAAAACACCGGCTACCGTTTCCTGCGCTCGAGTCCAGACTGAATTTGTTGCAACCGCCACGGGTCGAGCTACGGTTGGGGGATTCCAGTTGGAGGGGCCGCGGTTGAAGCCATCTTGGGGAGATGCTCACGGGAGCTCGCTGGCCTTACCGTGAGCGCGAGGCTATCTTAGGACCGCTCCCTTATTTGTGATTTTTTTTCCAAAAATATCAGCAGTGTTTTGCACCACCAGCTACACCGTGAGAGATAGAGAGAGAGAGGTATTACAAACAGATCAAATGTAAACAAAGCCCGCCGGATTTTAATCCGCGACAAAATCTGAAAATATCAAAATGAAAATACACATCTAAATTTTATCGATGACATGGATATGAAAACTACAACTAAGGAACATTCGAAATTTAATTGACGACATGAGTTTGGAAAATAAATCTATTGTGCTAGAAGTAAAGATAATTGAAAATTAGTAAATTTATTTGATTTGTGCGCCACTCTTTAGTAGATGAGTGATTGTATTTATAGTGGTAGTCCCATAATTACTTTTGAGCAATTTTTGGCGGTTGTATCAATGTTCTTCCATCTTTGTGGATTTTGTGCCGATATTCTCATGAACCATCCTATCCTTGGACTGTTGCTCCTCGAAAAACGCATGCCAATTGCACCATGTCCTTGATTGACTTCGAACTGATAACTGTATGTCAAGGTTCCTTATGTATTCAGTCTTCTTTTTATACCTTGACAAGATCTTATCAATACTTTTGTAAATCATTGTTAATCACCTGTCGCCATATATATCGAATGTGAATATCAACGTGTACTAATATCGATATCAATCTTAATAACTGTCAACAATGCATCGAGTGCGTGGTTCATCCATGATATATTTTCAGGATTTGTGTATATTGACGGTGAGTTTGAGTTTGTATCAGGTTTCCCAATTCACACAGTGTGAATGCTTCGAGGGGAGTCTTAACTAAAGCCCCCCGTTGGACGGGGTCATCATGAGCACGTGCTGGATTTTCTCTGCTGTCCTTTTCGACCGAGACGCCCTTTGTCTTGCAAAATTTCTAAGCCTACTTTTGTTCCGTGCGTGTTTTCACACTGCTAATTTCCTTCGTTCACACGCATTATTGTCGTGTCGTGAGGGGCCTCAAGTCGACCATTTCGGTCAACCAGGTGGAAGGAGCGGCATGGACTTAGAACTTGGAGAGCGGACCGCGTCCAAAAACTTTTATAGCAATTTCCTACTTAAATTTGCCTTGGAAAATTTAGGTCAGATCAGGTCATGTAACAGATTGATTCACAAGAATTCGTAATTTTATTAGAAAGGATCTATAATATTGAACGCGAAAGAATGCAATAAAGATTGAAAATGCAATAGAGATTGAGGATGCGGCATTACAAATGTATCTTTATCAAAAGTCAAATTATTGATGAATTTGATCGCTAATATTTTCATGAAAATGTGAATGAGGCATTTAAGCTAAAAATTTAGGTGTCAATAATAATATAATATTTCTTTTTAAATCATCCCTTGGGTGAAACTTTGCTGTTATTTTTTATCAACTATCCATACTGCATATGAAATCGATCTCGTGAATTGTTAGACTGGATTGTAGAATTTCCTTAGATATTAACATTGCAATTTGATATGTTTTGTTCAAATTTGGAAACGAAGCAAAAGCGATTAGCGTAGGTAAAGTTCTAAATTTGACACAAGATTTATGGATAGTAAATAAGCAGCACAATTTAACTCATTCCTAGAGGGAAAAAAGAGCAATGCTAGACACAAGAAAAATGGATCTATATACATCTGTGCATATATATTAAGATAGATGGAGTATGAAAAGGAAAATAGTGCAGTAGCTATTTTAGGTAAGTTTCGTTTTTGATTTTTCATTTTCTTTACCAAGCAAGGAGAGTTTCACAGTGAAGTGAATAATATTTTAAATTTTTTTTATTCGAATAGCCACATTTTAACGTTCGATAATAGCTTTCCACCTCATTTGGTGCACTGTTTTATTTTTATTTTTTGGTAAAGTAAGAATTTTGGTACACTGTTTTTTTGAAATCTTTACATAATTAGTACTATTTCGGTGGGGACAAAAAAAAAATGGCCTCAAAAGTTTCTTGGGTGCGTGGGTACCCTAACAGTGCCACGTCATTCGTGCTCTGAACCATTCATTGCGCGACACGTGTCCGGATGTCAGTCCACGTCGTCGACCTCTCCGTTTCGAACCAGCGCGCGGGAGCTTCTCTCTCTCCTCTCTCCTCTCTCCCTGGCCCACCTCTCTGCACCTTCTGACGCTCTGCTCTCCTCTGCTCCTCTGCTCTCCTCTCTCTCCTCTCTTTCTCTCTCCCCGTTCTCCGTTCCGTTGCGGGGAGGGAGAACAAAATTGCGACGGTTCAGAGCAAAACATAAAGTTCGCTCTGCTCTCTCTCTCTCCCCCCTTCGACGGCCCTCCACCTCCGTCGCCCCCGACGCCGACGCCGACGCCGACGCCGACACCGACGCAGCCTACGCCTCCCTCTCGTGACCTCTGGTCGGCTTTATCTCTCTTTCGTCCTCGAAGGCGCGCCTCTCTGCCAGCAAATCGCGACGCCGACGCCCCTCCGCCGGTTGCCTCCGTCGCCCCCAACTCCGAGGCCGACTTCTCCGCCTCTGCCTCCGCCTACGCGGCCGACGCCGACGCCGACGCCCCTTCGCCTCCCTCTCGCGACCTGCGCTTCGCTTTCTCCCTCTTTTCTCTGCGGAGCGCCCTTACTGGCCAACCCCGACGCCGACGTGCTCTCGCGTTTTGGCCTCCCTCTCCGCGAGCGAAGGTCGCGCTGCTCGCTCTTTCTCTCTTTCCTCCACGAAGCGCCTCCTGCTCCTGAACGCGGACGCCGCCGACGCCGTCGCCTTCCCAAGCCCCACCGATAGGCGGCCCATTGGCGACTCCCGTACGTCCGAAGGTTCGTTTTCAATTCGTTCTCAATGCAGGCCATCAGCCATTCCGTTCTCCCTCCCCCTCTCTCTCTCTCTCTCTCTCTCTCTTCCTCCTTCTGCGCTTTGTTTTTTCTCCTCATTTTCTATTTCGGGAGATTTTACGCCTTTTTTTTTTTTTTTTGGTGTTTGATAGGAATTGGATGTGGCCATAGTAAAAGCGACGAACCACGTCGAGTGCCCGCCCAAGGAGAGGCACCTCGGCAGTGAGTATTCCTCCTCCGATCAGATCGATATTAGAGTTTTTCTCCTCCTGCTGCTGCTGCCGCTGCTGTTTTTGATGCGCTTGTGGCGTCGATGGGATGTGAAATGATCGTGGATTGGCAGTTCTTGTCTTATTGCAGAGATTGCCTTCGCGACCTCGGCAGTTCGCCCGCGGGCTGACGTCGCCTACTGTATCCAGGCCCTCTCCAGGAGGCTCACCAAGACGCACAATTGGACGGTACGGATCGGTTCCTTAATTTGTATTTGCTCGGATCAGATGCTGTCTAGTTCGATGTGGTTCGGCGTGGATCTATGCGTTGTTTGGATTGGAAAAACGACTGTTCTTTACGGTTACTTAGCCTGATTGGTTATGTATATAACTACTCAATGTGCAGCGCAGCACGTAGTATATTCTACTGTAACGAACTTACGCTGACACTGATGCTAATGATGCCACTGCTGCAGTTACTTACATGTAAACCTCGAATGTATTGGATCGTGGCTTCAGATTGATTTTAATTGAGAGAACAGAGTTTGAGAGCGTAGCTTTTGAGGTGGATCGTATTGCACTTTGAAGGTTTTGTTCTAGCTTGAAATGGTAGCCGTTTCTTCTTCGTAGGCTTTGTGATCTTAATGCAGCGATCAATATAAGGCTTGGATTTTTTTTTAATTAAATAGCAGCAACTTATGTTGTTCGACACTCACATTCACCTTGAGCGAATAATCCATCATGAGATCTTTGTGTTGCCTTCACAACTGAAGGATTGTACATAGTCGTTACTGCATTCTGAGCTTTCATGATGGAGGAGTGGGGAGAAAGATGTCGAACTGGTCTAGCTCGGGCTTGGTTTTGTATGAGATCTATTTGCAACATCTGTGTGCATCTAGACGTAACCTGAGCTTGGCTGGTTAACTTTTTTAACTCTTGTAATTGAGACCTCAGAAAAGTTAAGAATATATACCGTACTTCATTCGGCAAGAATAAAGCATTCTACAGAAATTTCGGTTGATATGACCCTGTGTTCTCTCAGTGACTCTTATCTTCCACAAGAGCTGCCTCAAATCTTCTATGTTATTTTTGTGTTATTATGCGTAATCTCTCTGTGCACCGTGCGAGGGCCTGATATGTTGAGAAGAGGCACTGATGCTGATAGAAAGAGATGCAAATGGTGTGGGTTAGTTGTTGAACATAAAGGAAATAACCCTTTGTGAGCATGCGTGAAGAAAGTGGATTACAGGTGTGAAGTTTTGAAGGAGAGGTGTGTAACCGGAGATTAGTTGTGGTGTGAAGGTGGGTGGTATAGTATTTTTTTTTGCATTGTTTCACCTTAACGTAGGTTTTCATGTAGGGGCAGAAGCAGAAATTGAACTAACTAAAAGTGAGATCAAAGCAGTTTTTCTGGTTATATTAGTTTGTATTACAATGAGGAACTTATGTTTTTTGTGATGAGCTAATCTCTAATTTACTGGTAGTCTCAGTAAAGGAAAACCTTCCTACTTATCTCTACTGATTTGCGTCTTTCACAAGTGCTGATTTTTTAACAGTCAGCATGTACTTTTGGAAGTTTGAATTCTATTACAGTGAGTGTTCACTTGTATATTATGAATGACACAATGTCTTTATGAAGTCTTGAAGTTAGTTTGATGTGAATTTTCGTTTTGTATACAGTTTTTTGATGTTACATTTCATTAACCTGCTAATGTTCTTGAGTTCTTCATGCTCTAACAGGTGGCACTGAAAACACTGATAGTTATTCACAGACTCTTGAGAGAGGGAGATCCTACATTTCGGGAAGAGCTTTTGGCTTTTTCACAGAGGGGACGAATTCTTCAGCTTTCTAATTTGAAGGATGACTCAAGTCCCATAGGTTTACCCCTCTCTCTCTCTCTCTCTCTCTCTCTCTCTCTCTCTCTCTCTGATGGCATTACCTTGTCTTTAGCTGAATTTGACACACAGAGACTGACCAATTTGTTAAGATGACTAATATCACGTTTCTCCCTGTCTTTTGATGCGTCTCTGTTCATAATCAAGTTTGGCAAAGTTGGATTGCTACATGAGGGTATTCTTTATGGTGTATTGCTGGACACGCAACCTCTACCCATTGTGCATCCTTTTGGGAGGAAAATTTGGTACTCCCCATCAAGAAAATGCAAATTGTGCAATTCTAGATCCATCAACAGGAAAAAAAACTTTACATCAGGATCAGCAACTTGCTGTCCATATTTGTGCAGGTCATGTTTCAACTCTTCAAATGTCAGATCTCCATTGTTATTGGTGTCCATCACGTCGAACATCTCTTTGATGTGATCCACTTGCTCATCAGGCAAATTGTCTGCTACTACCTACATTAACAATGTGGCAAACGTGATTCAAGTTTAACTTTGCACTAAGAACAGTATTAGTGACAAACTGGCATCAATCGCCAAAATTCGATTAATGCTACTGGTTCAAATAGTTTGAACAATTAGCATTGGCCCTACACGACATGTGGACTATCAAAAGGCCTGTGCTTGCCCCTTTTCTTTGACCAGTAAATATGCTAGCCCTTTGTCCATGTAGTAGTTGTTGCCTATGTAAAAAGCCAGATTGTTTATGACAGATCTATGCTTCTGTCGCCTGTGTAGCTGTTTCTTTATCTGAACTTAAATGAAAAAAGTGGGCTTAACATTTGCTTATGGAGACTCACTAAGGCATAGCTGTACAAATAAAGGAAGCCTACTATAAGCACCTGTTGAGCAATAGATGGCAATTTGTATACTATTTACTACTTTTAGATCTATGGTTATCTTCTGTCATTCAGAAATTTGTGCTAAGAGTTGCAAGATTACTTTTCCAAGATAACCTTTGTAATGTGGTTGACCATTCTCCAAGTTTTGCATGAGAGTTATATCTACATGTAATTCAGAGGCATGCTTCTTATGAGCCCAATCTGCTTTTTCTGTAGGAATTACTTGCAGTAAATGGCTTCTTTTCGAGCTTTCCTCAACAGTCCTGTTGGCCCCAAAACTACTCATTTTTGGGGACCTGTTGCAAACTGGGGATTTGTGGTCGCTGTACGCTTCTCTTCCTACTGTCTATTTCTACGTGCCCTAACGAAACATCTTGAAGTTTTAGTTTTGCCACTGGTGTTTTATTTACTTGGTGCTTTCAATAGGGATTGGTTGACATGCAAAAACCGCCGGAGATGATATCTGGCAACATGACTGCAGGTGAGCGATTTCTGATCCAAGAAACTGCATCAATTTATCTTCTTTTCATGCCCAGCTAGACACCGTTTTCACCTCCTTGTCTTGGTTGCAGCTATGTGCGTATACTCAGCACTGTTTATGAGGTTCGCATGGATGGTGCAACCACGCAACTATCTACTTCTTGCATGCCATGCTTCAAATGAAACCGTCCAGCCACTAGTATACACTTAAGATTTCTTAGGCTCATTCATCATTTTACTTTGCCGTTTCTCTATCTAGGTACTTGTCGGAGAAGAAGAAAGATGAAGCCTCGTCACAGTGATATGTTGTGAATGTATCTTTCCCTGTTCCAATTGTCTTTTGATATTTTCACTGGAGTTCCATAAAACAATTTCCTTTCTTATGCTATTAAAATCGCGATTTAGCGAGACTTGAGTGATCCTAGCTGGATTTGTATATCTTGGTGTTGCAATTTACAATTTATGTTAAACAAATGGTGCTTACGATTGCACATATGTGAATGGATAGGATCACGCTGTCTATTTGTGCTTGCAATGAAAATCGCATCGTACAATCTATGAATGTACTGTGCAATCCATTAGGCAAAGATTATTTACCTGCGGGGAAAGGAGTCAGGAAGCGCAATCTCTTTGATTTAATGGTGAAATCTCCCTATCCAGTTTTGTTTGGCATGTGGGCTCCTGTGTCCATTGCTTGAGAAGATATGGATCCATGTTTTTCTTCAAATTTATAGACTTATAATGCATTTAATCAGCTTCTCGAGATGCTTCGGAACTGATTAACTCAATCTCGCTGAGAATGTCAGATCGATCCTTAAACTAACAAACCAACTAAACTGGCGAATCTGTTCAGTTCCCTTTAGCTTTGAACCGAGTAACCTTAGGAGAAAGAACAATCTTCTGTTTCCGATCTGAAATTCTTTCAATGAACGTTCCCTGGGTTCTAAATCTTCACCTCCTTAAAATCTTTTGTAGCGTAGGTAGATCGAAAGCATTTATTCCAGAATATAAATTACAGTCCAAGGCTAGTGATCTCAAATTGTTTTGCCGGAATTTCTTCTGTGACTAAATTCGTTTCACCCGAAAGTAATTTTTCTGGTTATTATTAGAGGGAATGAGTTCTGCACCAGTTTTGGACGAGAAATATCCAAGCACATAAAAAAAAAAAACAAGAGCTTTTCTTTGAACCAAACTATAAAAAGACAAATTGTGTCAAAATTTAATCGACAACAAAGCTTAGAAAGTACAGCTATTGCAATTTTTTCTTTTTGGCGCTCCTGCAACTATTACAAGTGACCCACATGTAAAAAAAAACCTCTGCAAAGTACAACTATTATAAGCAAACTAACTGTAAGTCCGAATTTGATTTATGAAGCCTAAGTACACCAAGATAAAGATATACATCATAAATTACCTCTGATTCAGCCATTTGAATGTTCCTTTTTCAAATAGACGGCAAGCTTTCAGCTTCCTCAAAGACCTCCAATCCCGTGAGCCAAGAACCAATGTCGTTTATTTTGTCTTAAAGATTGTTGCGACTTGACATACCACAAAATAAATCTACCACCAAGAAAAAAAAAACATAAGTTTTCTCATTTCGGTCTACCATACTTCCACAAATCAAAATTAAACTTATAATTTGTAATCGAGCACTACATACAAACATCTCCAATTTGGAAGAAAATATGTCTTACAAAGAGGCAAAGTAGAAATAAAATTGATGAGATTAAAGATATGCACCTATGCAATGATACAAGTAGGGTATGCAAGATCCTTGGCTTCACTGTTGTGCGTCACTTCATTAATATATATGCTGCCTAAGATTCCAATGTCAATATAAGCAATGTTTTCACCAAAAATCTATTGATATGTTTTTCCATTGTGATAGCTTTTCGAAAGAACACAGTTACCACGCTTTATTGCTTTCTCAAATGCTTCTGCAAATAAACAACATCTAACCCTAAAAAGAAAGAAGAAGAGACTAGATAATATGATGCCTTTAAAGGGACAACATTAATTTTGATATAGTTACCTATATTCTGATCATGTAAGAAGTAAATATGCAAATCAAGAGAACTGCAATGCTGTAACATGATAATATTTAATTTGAGCTTCACAAAAGTGCGTCTTACCTTATGGGGGGACTTCCAGATTCTGTGTCTATACTACTGTGCGTCTTATCAGTTACACCTCGTGGGTTGCAGCTCTCGAGAAACCTTGATCCTTTCCTCTTTCCAACCAAATGATAAATAAGCATCGGTCAAATTTAGCATCACTTGACGAGGAAGAAGTCAAAAGAGAAGAAGAAATGGCAAAGGATTATGATCCATGTTCATAGTATTGTTAGCAAGGTCGATGCCACACCTCAAGGAAGAAGCAACAAGCACTTCAGCCTTACAATACTAGCGGTCACAGAAATAAATGTAAGTGTAGAATTGGATTCCCAAGTTCCCGGTCACTCATTAAGGTCGTATATATGTTTAATCTTAAGACTTACTTGCAAATATAGAATCACGGTTGGTAAAGGAAGAGCACATGACAAGATAAGCAAAACAAATTATTCGATTGACATCGCCACAAACGTGCAGCGGTTGGTAGTTCATGTGAGTGGGTCATCTTTCAGTATGCGTTAGTATACCCAAGGCAGATTAACAAGAAGGACCTATAAATGTGCTTCAGCTTTGAGGTGCTAAGAAAAAAGTTAACTGCACTTAGGGTAGTTTTGGATCACTTAGGCACACAGTAAAACTCAAATTTATTTCTTTAAAACAGCTTAAAGATGAGCCACTCTAAATAACACGAAGAAGCAACCCGTGGCAAGCATAAAGAAAAAGGAAGATACTACATTTGAGGTCAATAATAAGCATACAAACCTTTCTGAGTGTCATGTGAAAAATAAACTATTGCACCAGGAATGAAGCCGGCAGAGTAAAAGTCCTGAGACAAGTCTTTTATTTGCTTCTTGGGTGGAGCAGTATCTGAAACGTGATCAGATATTTGCGTTATGCTTTAGCTTCCAAAAACACATTCTTGAGACATGAATATCGAAATCATTGAAATATTGCAAATTAGTTACATCACGTGAGCAAACTTACATATATAAAATGGCAGTTCAGGTTTAGCTACCACTTTCTCGAGGAGAACAATCAAACTCTCTATTTTCTCTTACGGATGAAATGTAGCCTCTAGTGTATGATTCTCAGGAAACCGTACCCTTATAACAGTCTGCATCACAAAGCAGAGGAATTTTAGGGGTATGTTGCACAAGAAACCAATATAACACAAGCTATATATCGAGATTACAAGCTACACGTAAAAATTGAGCATCAAAAACAAAATCATAAGGGGCACTGGTAGAGTAGATATTAAATCACCTTTGTTATTCTTGAGCGCCATGTTGCCTCTTCTGCTTCTCGGATTTTTTTAGTCTTTAAATATTTTTCTGCCCAAGTCATCCAACCAAAAAATCAACAATTACAAAATCAATTATTCTTATTAATATGAACATACTAGATAATGGAATTACAAAGGAACTCTTTCATCAAACTAAAATTTCAAACCACCAATAGCAATAATGTGAGAAAACAGCACTCTAAGAACGCACACGTAATCGAAGAGAACATATTTTACACTCCATTCTAATTTGTATGCCAGGCTAGGGATTGAAGGTCCAAGAAGGAAATATATCTGTTAACTCTATACCCCAGTTGATTAGAAATCAGATGTCTTTTTCCCTAGACATCCAACCAGTAAAAATTAAATCCTCTTCCTCCATTTGCACAATTTGCATTTTCTTGATGGGGAGTACCAAAATAATAACACAAAAATAAGTTGCTGAGAGAATACAGGGTCATATCAACCGAAATTTCTGTAGAATGCTTTATTCTTGCCGAATGAAGTACGGTATATATTCTTAACTTTTCTGAGGTCTCAATTACAAGAGTTAAAAAAGTTAACCAGCCAAGCTCAGGTTACGTCTAGATGCACACAGATGTTGCAAATAGATCTCATACAAAACCAAGCCCGAGCTAGACCAGTTCGACATCTTTCTCCCCACTCCTCCATCATGAAAGCTCAGAATGCAGTAACGACTATGTACAATCCTTCAGTTGTGAAGGCAACACAAAGATCTCATGATGGATTATTCGCTCAAGGTGAATGTGAGTGTCGAACAACATAAGTTGCTGCTATTTAATTAAAAAAAAATCCAAGCCTTATATTGATCGCTGCATTAAGATCACAAAGCCTACGAAGAAGAAACGGCTACCATTTCAAGCTAGAACAAAACCTTCAAAGTGCAATACGATCCACCTCAAAAGCTACGCTCTCAAACTCTGTTCTCTCAATTAAAATCAATCTGAAGCCACGATCCAATACATTCGAGGTTTACATGTAAGTAAGTGCAGCAGTGGCATCATTAGCATCAGTGTCAGCGTAAGTTCGTTACAGTAGAATATACTACGTGCTGCGCTGCACATTGAGTAGTTATATACATAACCAATCAGGCTAAGTAACCGTAAAGAACAGTCGTTTTTCCAATCCAAACAACGCATAGATCCACGCCGAACCACATCGAACTTGACAGCATCTGATCCGAGCAAATACAAATTAAGGAACCGATCCGTACCGTCCAATTGTGCGTCTTGGTGAGCCTCCTGGAGAGGGCCTGGATACAGTAGGCGACGTCAGCCCGCGGGCGAACTGCCGAGGTCGCGAAGGCAATCTCTGCAATAAGACAAGAACTGCCAATCCACGATCATTTCACATCCCATCGACGCCACAAGCGCATCAAAAACAGCAGCGGCAGCAGCAGCAGGAGGAGAAAAACTCTAATATCGATCTGATCGGAGGAGGAATACTCACTGCCGAGGTGCCTCTCCTTGGGCGGGCACTCGACGTGGTTCGTCGCTTTTACTATGGCCACATCCAATTCCTATCAAACACCAAAAAAAAAAAAAAGGCGTAAAATCTCCCGAAATAGAAAATGAGGAGAAAAAACAAAGCGCAGAAGGAGGAAGAGAGAGAGAGAGAGAGAGAGGGGGAAGGAGAACGGAATGGCTGATGGCCTGCATTGAGAACGAATTGAAAACGAACCTTCGGATGTACGGGAGTCGCCAATGGGCCGCCTATCGGTGGGGCTTGGGAAGGCGACGGCGACGGCGTCGGCGGCGTCCGCGTTCAGGAGCAGGAGGCGCTTCGTGGAGGAAAGAGAGAAAGAGCGAGCAGCGCGACCTTCGCTCGCGGAGAGGGAGGCCAAAACGCGAGAGCACGTCGGCGTCGGGGTTGGCCAGTAAGGGCGCTCCGCAGAGAAAAGAGGGAGAAAGCGAAGCGCAGGTCGCGAGAGGGAGGCGAAGGGGCGTCGGCGTCGGCGTCGGCCGCGTAGGCGGAGGCAGAGGCGGAGAAGTCGGCCTCGGAGTTGGGGGCGACGGAGGCAACCGGCGGAGGGGCGTCGGCGTCGCAATTTGCTGGCAGAGAGGCGCGCCTTCGAGGACGAAAGAGAGATAAAGCCGACCAGAGGTCACGAGAGGGAGGCGTAGGCTGCGTCGGTGTCGGCGTCGGCGTCGGCGTCGGCGTCGGCGTCGGGGGCGACGGAGGTGGAGGGCCGTCGAAGGGGGGAGAGAGAGAGAGCAGAGCAAACTTTATGTTTTGCTCTGAACCGTCGCAATTTTGTTCTCCCTCCCCGCAACGGAACGGAGAACGGGGAGAGAGAAAGAGAGGAGAGAGAGGAGAGCAGAGGAGCAGAGGAGAGCAGAGCGTCAGAAGGTGCAGAGAGGTGGGCCAGGGAGAGAGGAGAGAGGAGAGAGAGAAGCTCCCGCGCGCTGGTTCGAAACGGAGAGGTGGACGACGTGGACTGACATCCGGACACGTGTCGCGCAATGAATGGTTCAGAGCACGAATGACGTGGCGCTGTTAGGGTACCCAATATTTTCTCGCATTACTTTCCTCAAAGGCCGACGCGTTTTCTTGAGTAGGACCAGCCACTTCTTTTCATGACAGTGACATGGGATACAATTACGCTGCACTCTTGATGCTCCTCTGGATCCATGCTCAATGTGTAAGGGCTGCTTGAGGTTCTCCTTCCATGGCCTGCTCTCCTGCTCAGATAATACAGAAGTTCTCCTCCTTTTTTTTTCGATAAGTATAACCTAGTTTCACTTTGTTAATTTCCTCTGCGTAGATCTAGTGTCTCTCTGTCTAATTGTGCTTTTGTTCCTGGTGAAATAAGGAGAGAGATCTCTGCACTTTGGGCATTCACAACTCAGGTGGTTTGGCTCTGTTAGGAGGATTCAAGGATTTTGCATCAATATCAAGTCTATCTGGTCAGTTAACTTTTAACATAACTTAGGAATTCTTTAAATTTCTATATGCATCTTTTTTTATTGATCTTGTCTGTTTTCAACCGTTCTGTGCTTTTGCTTGGTAATGTCTCTGTTTTTCATGTCATGTGCTCTTTGTAGGTGACAGCAAAAAGAATGCCTAAAGAGCGAGATCCATTTCGTAAGTATGTGTACGATTTGGAGAACGAAAAGTGGAAGTGCAAGTTTTGCGGCATCGAGTCTCCCGCAAGTGCTACAAGGATCCGGGCGCACCTTGCTGGAATGTCGGGCTATGGTATCAGAGCTTGTGAGAGTGTTGATCATTCTGTGAAAGAAGCCGCCTCGCAGAAAATGAAAGGTAGAGGCAGCGTGTTTAATATATGCGAGGGAGGCACATCGGGCAAAGGAACGGAAAGAACAGTTTTCGGTGCGAGTCAAAGTGTACTCCTAAGTGACGATGCATCGAATCCCAATGACACGCGGAACTCGAATCGACATGGGTGCGCGCTGCAGCAACCATCTTGCAATTGGCTGACTGGAACTGGTACTGCTTCATCATGCCCTCAGGATCAAGTGCCTCCTCCCAGTGATGTGCCTCTGCATAATCTGGATAACATCCAACAATCCGATCCATTGAACCGAAGGTTGGATGCAGCACATGGAAATGAAAATGCTTCATCTATCCAGCAACTTCCGATGGACTCGTTGGCTTGGCCTTCTCTTGATGAGCTACGAGCGCTTCTTGAGCCACAAACTCATCTTGAATCAGAGACGGAAGAACAAAATGCAATAGGGCTATCATCATTCCCAAATGATGAGGTCCTTGGCAACAGTATGTCTATCGGAGAATATCTAAGCTTAGATGAACATATTGCAGATGGAATCACTCCAGATTCACTGCTACATCCAACATATTGGCCAGATCTTGACCACTCTCTGCCGGAGAATCTTCCCGAATCTGGTGAGGCAATTGTAAACACTTTTGAGGAAATACAAACAAATGAACTGCATAATCCAACTGTGGGATCATCGTTACAAATTGATTCATCCGTTGATGTGGGCGGCGCAAATCGTTTGCTGGATTGTGGTCAACCGTGTATAGACGAAGTGGTTCCTGTACGCAGCAATACTAGTTCGATGGACGCTGTCCAGCGTTCTGGTCAACTTCCCCTAACGTCTGACAAGGAAGATGAGAATGATATCCGTCAGTTTCCTTCGCGAACTCCAATGGACATTGATCCCTCGACCGCATTACAGCATTCGAGCGACTCTCACATTTTTGAGGCAACAACTGTTGATTCGCTAGTTCCAGAGGCGTCAACAAATCCAATAGGCCCATCGTCGTCACACGGTCTGTCTCAATTAATCTACACTGCTACTATGGTTCCGTTAGATCCTCACATACTCCCAAATTATTTTATCAAAATTTAACATGTGATGTGTTTTTAAACAAGATATCAGTGGGGATTCTCCAATCAGGAACGTGCCGGGCATCCTTGCATATTCCTGATGTCCGATATCACCTCCTTTTTATTGCACCATTTGTTTCATTAAAATATTATACTTTTGCAGATGTCGATTTTCGTTGTAGATATTTTGTATGATCAAGTTCTAGATGTTGTTTTACCTGTACCCATGGCTTGATTTGAAAGTCCAATGGTTGGTTGATCTTATACTTGAATATTTTATTGCAAGCAGCTTCGGTGCCCCCTCAACGTCAAAGTGTTCCACACCAATCCACTAATCTCGAGACAGCTCACCAGAATCCAACCGTGCCATCATCATCACAAGCTCCAAATAATGCTCCTCCACCTCCCCAGATTCTACCTTGTGGAACAGACCTAATAGACCCATCGTCATTATCAGGTCTATGGTTATTTACCAAAATTAATACTTATGTATCACAATGTTATATTGTTATGGAGCAGTAGGAATGCTATCACGAGAGTCTAACCGGTGGAAATTTTAAATTGTGGAATCAGATATGAACGAGGGTGCGCCAATTACAAGTCATCAAAACACCGGCAACAATTTTGGAGAGAGTAGTGCTTCGAAAAGAAAACTAGAACTACTCTACAGCAAAGAAGCCATCGTAAGGGATGAGTTAAAATTTGGTGCATCTGTATCCCTAAAGAAGCCAAGAATGGAAGTTGTGAATTGGTTGGCGAATGTGGAGAAGCTTAGAAATGATTGTATTGAAGCAACAAGTGAGGATTGTCTGCCATCAAATCAACCGGTGGATATACTGTTGCATGAAGTAGAAGACCTTATGGGACGAGGCAAAGGACTATTTGAGGTGAGAGAGACCAAAGTCAAAGAATTGCTAGAAACTAAGATGGTGGGAGAGGCATTTCGGAGAAATACTTTAGAGATTTTGGAGTACCTAGTAGGGAATAAAAAATGCAGACTAGGCATTTATGGAATGGGGGGTGTTGGTAAAAAAACTACTATGGTACACATACAAAATAAACTCCTCAAAGAAGCAAACTATGGCGATGTGTTATGGATCACCGTGTCTAAAGATTTCAACACACAAACGTTACAAGACGCCATTGCAGAGGAACTAGAACTGAACAAACTACCAAAAAAGGATGTGAGGAAACGAGCAGCAATGTTGTGCCATGATTTTAAGAAAAGAGGCAACTCTACATTAATCCTCGATGATGTGTGGGAAAGCTTTGATCTTAAAGAGGTGGGAATCCCAATTGAATCAGATGAAATAAAGTTGGTCTTAACCACTCGATCCTTCAAGGTATGCAACCAAATGCAATGTGAAAAAATGATAAAAATTGAGCCTTTATCTCATATAGAAGCTGAGAGTTTATTTTTTGAGGAGTTTGGATCCAAAGTGGCCCTTAATTTGGATAATGAAGTTGTGAAGTCCATTGTTAAAGAATGTGCAGGCTTGCCGCTCGCAATCATCACAGTGGCAAGAAGTATGCGAGGAGCGACTGAAGAGTTTGTTTGGACAGATTGCTTGGAGAAATTGAGAGAATCAGATATGGGGCAAACGGATATGGAAAAGGTCTTACAGCAACTAGAATTCAGTTACAATCTCCTTGGTGATCATGAAGTCCAACAATGTTTCCTATCTTGTGCACTTTATCCAGAAGATGAATTGATTGATAAGTTCGAGTTGATAGAATTCTTTATTGACCAAGGATTGATTGGTCGATTGAATACGAGGGAGAAACAATATGCTAGAGGCCTCACCATACTAAACAAACTAGAAGATGCTTGCCTGTTGGAAAATCATGAGGGAAAGATGAAGATGCATGATTTGATTAGAGACATGGCATTGCACATCATGCGTGCGACTTCAATTGTAAAAGCAAGAAAGCAGCTGACGATGATACCGCCTGAGGAATATTGGACGGATGCTTTGGAGAAAGTTTCTTTGATGCAAAATAATTTTGAAGAATTTCCCTTGAACATGTCACCAAATTGTCCTAAACTATCAACTTTTCTATTGAATACAAGCTCGTTGTGTGATTTAGTTATCCCTTATTCTTTCTTCAAGCATTTACGGGGGCTAAAGTTTCTAGACCTAAGTGGATGTGGACTAAGGGAACTTCCAGATTCCATATTAGACTTGGTAAACTTGACAGCACTATTGCTTAGAGGATGTTGTAAATTGCATCGTATCCCTCATTTAGGGAAGCTTAGATCTTTGCGAAAGTTGGACATTTTTTTTATTGTGTTGGGGTTAAAGCACTCGAGGGTCTAGAGATGTTGGTGAACTTGAGATACCTAGACATAGCTAATACAAGCATAGAGAGATTACCCAAAGGAACATTGGGAGCTTTGTTAAACTTGCAGTGTCTTGGAGCTGAGCTAGTTAATGGAGAAGAAATTACAAAATTGTGGGCATTGGAGACACTTACATGCTCCTTTGACAATATGGATGACTATAACAAGTTTGTGAGGGTGCTTAGTAAGCGGACGAATAACCCCCCCATTACATGATCAACATGTATCAAGAAATTCTTGGGGCTTTAAAGCCAACACCTGTTGGTGTTCTATCAAGGGATTGTGAGAGGAGTGTCAACATTGTGACGTGGAGTCATGCTATTGTGAGTGCGAGAGAGGAAAGCAGTGGTAGTGGCAGTGGCATTTGCATTTTGATTCCCCAAGATGTGCGGAATTTGATAACGTGGGGTTGCAACCTTGAGACAAATTTGTCTGACATGGGTCAACTTGAAAACCTTGAGGTGCTGAGCAAAAAATATTGGGACAACTTACAGGTGCTCTGTGGAGCACAAGGTGAAGAATTAATCGACATCCATGACTCCCCTACTCGAACCCCTACCCCTCTCCTCTTCAGAAGCTTTAGGGATTTGCAAATATTTAAATGTTCGAAACTGAAGTATCTCTTTGGGCATGAGCCTAAATTCTCCCTTTCGCATCTACAAAGGATTGAAATACTGTTTTGTGAGGAAATAATGGGGATAACAATGGTAGCTACATCACCACCACCGTATCCACCCCTAGCCTTGCCTAGTCTAGAAGAGATACAAGTTAGGGGGTGTGATAAAATGAGGAGAGTGGTGGAATCTGAGTGGCTGCCCCACTTCCCTAATCTGAGAAAACTTCTAGTAGCCAATTCTGAGAACATGGATGAGATAATCGGAATGGCGGAGATGATAAGCAGAGTGGGACAAGGCCAAGAAGGGAGCATGACAACTCATGTAAATGACACCCCTTCATCCTCCCAATCTCCAATTTCTCTCCCAAAGCTGAATTTGTTGTGCCTATACAATCTACCCCAGTTGAAGAGCATATGTGAAGTCCCAATAATTTGCCATTCCATGGAATTTTTTAAGGTGATCGGATGCCCAGAATTAAACAGGATTCCTTTAGAGCTGCAATTACATGGTTGTGAGGACCTTCCGTATATTGAGGTGGAAGGTAAGGAAAAGTGGAAGACACTAATAGTGGAACATCCCGATGCTCAGGCTCTTCTTCAATCTCATATCCGTTTCCGTGATGGTAACTGTGTTCTACCAGGCCAGCGCCATTTACGTGAGTTATCAATATAATTTCCTTCATTCCCGATAGAAATCAAAAATATTGAAGGAATTATCAATTGTATTGCTATATATTTTATACATGTACATAAGCCTATTTATAATACAAAACAGATAAAATAGGAAAAAAATATACGAGATAATATTTTCCTATTTTACTGTGTAAAATACTACTCTTATGGATTTATTGAATCAATTAGTCTATAATTGGAATTAGAATCAAAATCAAATCAAATCGTATCTCTAGCAATTCCTTTAAATTCGTCACGAAGGTGATGTTGCCCTTCTTGTTATAGTCATGTAACTATAGGGACTAGGATCAGAACTAGAGTCGTGCCAGCTCTAACACTAGCTTTTGCAGGATCGTTCGCCAAGAAGAAGTGAATCCCCCCGATGTTGGTTTCGAAGAAGTCTGATGAAAGGCCTTCGGCTGCTATTTTAATTACTTGAGCATGCTTTCCTGCAAACCCAAGTTGCCATATGAATTACTCTCTTGTATGCTGTACGGGTAGAGGTCCTTCACGAGGCGGAGGAGCTCGGAGATGCCTGGCGGGTGGGGCTAGACCTGGGCGAAGGAGTGCCGGAAGTATGCACCGGAGGAGCGGCCGAATGCTGCCTTCAGTGAGGAGATCTTGGGTAGCTCGTCGGCAACGGCTACGGCGAATTTTAGTCTTAGTAGAAAATTGAAGGATAGAAGTTTGCTTTGCCTTCACATGTGCGTTGTGTTATAGGTATGGTTTTCTGAGATTCATGTGCGTTGACGTTGAGTCTTGAGTTTGTACTACGTTTTTTAATTCCCTGTTTGCGACTCCATGAGCAAGCTTCAAGTTGTTTCTCTTCCATTTGTTAATGATGTGTGTTTGTAATTCGGTCCTTGTTCAAACTTTGATTGTTGCAATTCACTGATATGAAAACACACTCACAATCGCTCTTTTGTTGAAAACAAATCGAAATCTCTCAAATAAAGGTCAAGAGAGAGTTTAGCGCCTACCATGTTTGATGAAATTCTTAAGTTAGTAGCGTACTTGGCTATTGATTGTTTGTTCATAGCATGTGTGCTTGGTTGTTGTCGATGATTGATTTGCATTTATAATCCATGTGGAATCGCTGCTTTATTTTAGTTTGGATTATTTCTTATTCAACCATGAGACTTGCACAGATCAAGCTTGCTTTGTTTTTTTAAGCCATTTTTCTGGGTTTGGAAGGTGGGTTTTGAGATGATGGTTAGTATAGGGAGACAATATTGCTTTGACTCTGTCCTGGGTTAATTGGACTCTGCAATTGAAAGAAGATGACTAGAGCTGGAAAATGAAATTTGTTTCCTCTTTGTTGTCATTGCCCGTAAAGCGTTCATGAAAATTTTTCAAAGGAATTTGACTTGAAAGTTTGAAAATTTCAGCATATATAGTTCAAGTCATTTGTGTAAATTTGAATGTTCATAAAGCCTCGCTATTTCAGCACCTAGAATTTTTTATGCTTTGCACTGTCCAAGATATTGGTTAGTTTGGGTCCAAGTACTTGCTTGTCTTATGCATGCAACCGTATTCGTATGAAGAGCAATCACGAGCAAATGAGTTCCCCCGTAGGCCCGCGAGGGCAGACGTGTAAATTCGCACGATGCCGTCGGACCGAAGAAGCCGTACTCTTTGCACGAAAGTAACGCGCACACTTTAAAGCATCGGCTATCCTTTCCTGCGCTCGAGTCCAGATTGAATTGTTGCAGCCGCCACGCGTCGAGCCACGATTGGGGGATTTCAGCCAGAGAGTCCGCGGCTAAAGCCATCCTGCGGTGATGCTCAGGGGAGCTCGCTGGACTTACCGTGAGCGCGAGGCTATCTTAGGACCTCTCCTTTATTTGTGATATTTTACTTTCAAAAATATCAGCTATGTTTTGCTCCGCCAACTATACTGAGAGAGAGAGAGAGATATTACAAACTGACCAAATGTAAACGAACCCCGTCGGATTTTAATCTGCGCCAAAGTCTGAAGATACCAAAATAAAAATACATGTCAGGATTCTATTGATGACGCGGACATAAAAGCTACGACTAAAGAACACGTTGAAATTTAATTGCCGACGAGAGTTTGCCAAATAAATATGCAATGTAAGAAAGTAAGGATAATTAAAAAATAGTAAATTTATTTGACTTGTACAGGGCTCTTTACTAGAAGAGTGATTGTATTTATAGTGGTAGTGCCATAACTGTTTTTGAGCAGTTTTCGGTGGTTATACTAATGTTCTTCCATCTTCATGGATTTTGCGCTCATATTCTCACGATGTCATGATCTTATTCTCAAACAATTGCTCCTCCAAAAACGTGCCAGTTGTCCCGTGACCTCGATTGACTTCGAACTAGTAATCGTATCTCAAGGCTCCTTGTGTATTCGGTCTTCTTCTAACACCTTGACAATCTTATCAATACTCCTGTCAATCGTTGTTAATCACATGTCGCCATATATCGACAACCGATTGAGGGTATATATTGACATGTATTAATATCAATATTGATCTTAATAATCGTCAATAATGCATCACGTGCACTGTAATATCCATGCATTAGATCAAATATGGCATTTCATATTATACATATATGATTTTCAGGGATCCGTGTATATTGACGTTGAGTCTGAAATTGTATTAGGTTTCTTAATTCACACGGTGTGAATGCCTCGACGGGCGTCTTGACTAAAGCCTCCCCTTCGACGGGGTCACCACGAGCGTGTGCTGGATTTTCTCTGCTGTGTCCTTTCCGACCGAGTGGCCCTCTATTTTGCAGAATTTCTCAGCACACTTTTGTTCCTTGCGTGTTTTCACACAGCTATTTTCCTTCGTTCACACATGCATTAATGTCGTGTTGAGAGTGGCCCCAAGTCGACCATTTCGGTCAACCAGAAGAAGGAAGGAGCGGCAAGGACTCGGTCCAAAGACTTTTATAGGAATTCCCCGCTTAAATTAGCCTTGGAAAATTCAGGGTCAGATCAGGTCATGTAACAGATCGGTTCACAAGAATTCATAATTTTATTAGAAAGGATCTACAATATTAAAGGTGAAAGAATGCAATAGAGATTGAGGATGCATCATTATAAATGTATTTTCATCACGACTCAAATTATTGGCGGATTTGATTGCATTAGGCCTTTGGGCGAAAAATTTAGGTGTTAATAATAATCTTCCCTAAATATTAGTAAATTAGTATTTCTTTATTAAATCATTCCTTGGGTAATTTTTTTTTTCTTTTTTTTTTAAAACGATTGAAACTGGATATGAAACTAGTCTCGTGAATTGTTAGATTGGACTGTAGAATTTCCTTAGACATTGACAATGCAATCTGGCTTGTTTTATTCGGACTCGAAAATGAAAAAGCCTTTTCTTATGACCAGAAGTGATTGGTGTAGGTCAAGTTCTAAATTTGAGACAAGATTTATGGATAGTATATAAGCAGCATTACTTCCGAGGTTTTGTTAATCATTAAAATGTAACTCATTCCTAGAGGGAAAAAAAAGAGAGCAATGCTAGACATAAGAAAAGTGGATATATATTATACTATATTATATTATGTTATGTTATGTTATATTAAGATGGATGGAGTATGAAGAGGAAAAAAGTGTTGTAGCTTTTTTAAGGTAAGTTTTGTTTTTAATTTTTCATTTTCTTTGTAAAGTCGATATTTTAATGTTCAATAATAGCTTTCCACCTCATGTGGTACACCGCTTTTTAAAAATCTTTATGTAATTTGTACTATTTCCGGTGGGGAAAAACAAGATGAGTGGGCTCAATAGTTGGCTGCACAGTAGCTTCCTTACAGCCAAAGCTGAAATTGGCTCAGAGGCGAATGCGTTTTTTGGAGCAAGACCGTCCACTTCTTCTGTTGACAAAGATGTGGGAGACCATCACCCTACACTCTTGATGCTCCTCTAGATCCATGCTTAATGTGTAAGGGCTGCTTGAGATTCTCCTTCCAAGGCGTGTTCTCCTGCTTAGGTAATCCTAAAGTTTTCCTCTCTCTCTCTCTCTTTTTTTTCGGTAAGTATAATCTAATTTTCCTTTGTTAATTTCCTCTGTGTATATCTAGTGTATCTCTCTCTAACTTCACCTTTGTTCATGGTGAAATAAGGAGGAAGATCTCTATACTTTGGGCATACACAACTTAGGTGGTTTGGCTCTATTAGGAAGATTCAAGGATTTTGCATTGATATCAAGTCTATCTAATTAGCTAACTGTTAACACAACTTTGGATTCCTTTATGTTTCTATATGCATCTTGTTTTATTGATCTTGTCTGTTTTTAACTGTCCTATGCTTTTGCTTGGCCTTTTTTCTCTGTTTTTCATGTCATGTGCTCTTTGTAGGTAATAGGCAAAAGAATGCCCAGGGAGTTAGATCGATTTCGTGGCTACGTGGAATATGTGGAGAACAACAAGTGGAAGTGCCGATTTTGCGGCAACAAGTATAGTGGAAGTGCTACAAGGATCCGCGCGCACCTCGCTGGAATTCCGCGTTATGGTATTAAAGGTTGTGAGAAAGTTGATCATCATGTGAGAGCAGAAGCCTTGCAGAAAATTGAAGGTAAAGGCAGTGCGTTGGACATAAGCACGGGAGGCGCATCGGGCGAAGGACTGGAAAGAATAGTTTTTGGCACAAGTCAAATTGTATTCCAAAGTGACAACGCATCGAATCCCAATGACACGCAGAACTCGAATCAACCTGGGTGTGCGCCACCGCAACCATCTTGCTATTGGCCGACCGGAATTGGTACTGCTTCAGCAGGGCCTCGGGATCAAGTTTCTCTGCCTCCTGGTGATATGCCTCTGGATAATCTAGATACCTCCCAGCAGCCGGATCTATCGAATCATAGATTGGATGCAGCACATGGTAATGAAATTGCTTCCTCTCTCCAGCAACTTCCGATGGACTCGTCGGCTTCACTTTCCCTTGATTTTACTGAGCTAGCAGCGCTTCTTGAGCCACCAACTCTTCTTGAGCTAGAGAGGGAACAACAAAATGCAAGAGAGCTATCATCATTCCCAAATGATCATGTCCTCGGCAACAGTTGTCAGGTGGGCTGCAGGAGTTCATTGGAGGTGATGTTTTACCCACTCCTCTACTCATTAACATAGCTACGAGTCTACGACCAGCATTCCCCAATTTTCAAATGAACAATATCTAAGCTTTGACGAACAATTTGCAGATGGAATCACTCCAGATTCACCGCTACATTCAACAGACTGGTCAAATCTTCACCGTTCTCCGCCAAAGAATCTTCTTGAATCTCGTGATGTAGATGTAAACACTTCTGCGGAAATACAAACGAATCAACTGCATAATCCAACGGTGGGATCGTCATTACAAATTGATTCATTTCTTGATGTGGACGGTGCAAATCGTTTGCAGGATTGTGGTCAACCCTATGTAGAGGGAGTGGTTCGTGTATGCAACAACACAAGTCCGACCGACACCGTCCAGCATCCTGGTCAGCTCTCACCAAAGTGTGACAAGGAAGATGGGAATGATATTTGTCGGTTTCCTTCTCAAACTCCAATGGACATAGATCGCTCAATTGCATCACAGCATACAAGTGACTCTCAAAATTTTGAGGCAACAGCGATCGATTCGCTAGTTCCAGAGGCGTCAACAAATACAGTAGACCCATCATCATCCCACGGTGTGTCTAAATTAATCCACGTTGCTATTATGGTTCCGTTCGCTCTTTAAATATTCCCAAATTATCTTGTCGAAATTTAAGATATGATGCGTTTTTAAACAAGATATCTATAGGGGTTCCCTAATCAGGAACATGCCAAGCATCATTGCATATTCTACGTCTCCAATGTCACTACCTTTTTATTGCACACTTTCTTTCATCAAAAAATTAACTTTGAGATTTTTGCTATAGATATTTTGTGTGATCAAATTCTAGATGTTGTTTTACCTATACCCATGGCCTGATTTGAAAGTCCAATTGTTGATTGATCTTACACTTGAATATTTTATTGCAAGCAGCTTCGGTGCACCCTCAACGTCAAAGTCTTCCACATCAATCCATTAATCTCAAAACAGCGCATCAGAATCCAACCGTGCCATCATCATCATGGAAAAACCATTTAGTCACATGTCACCCACAAGCTCCGATGGACATGGATCCATGTATGCCATCATCGTCACAAGCTCCAAATAATGCTCCTCCACTTCCTCAGATTCTACCTTGTGGAACAGGCATGATAGGCCCATCATCACAACCAGGTCTCTGGTTATTTACAAAAATTAATCCTTATATACGTTACATTATTATGGGGCAGCAAGAATGCTATCATGAGACCCTAACTGATGGAATTTTAATTGCAGAATTAGATATAAATGAGGGTGTGCAAATGACGAGTCATCTGAACACAGGCAATAACTTTGAAGAGAATAGAGATTTGAAAAGAAGACTAGAACTACTCTATAGAAAAGAAGGTGGCATAAGGGATGAGTTAGAATTTGCTGCATCTCTATCCCTAAAGAAGCTGAGAATGGAAGTTGTGAATTGGCTGGCGAATGTGGAGAAGCTTAGAAATCATTGTCCTGAAGCAGCAAGCGAGGATTGTTTGCCATTGCATCAACAGGTATTTATACTGATGGATGAAGCAGAAGACCTTATGAGACAAGACAAAGGACTATTTGAAGCGACAGAGACCAAAGTCAGTAAATTGTTAGAAGAAAAGATGGTGGGAGAGGCATTTCAGAGAAATACTACAAAGATTTTGGAGTTCCTAGTAGGAAATCAAATATCCTGACTAGGCATTTATGGAATGGGGGGTGTTGGTAAAACGACTGTTATGGTGCACATACATAATATGATATTGTTAGTATGAGTACCTAGAGGGGGGTGAATAGGTGCCTAAACAATTTATCGATATACGGAAGCGATTCTTAACATATGATAGAAAGTAAATTCTTTCTTAATTAACAAAATGAAATACGATCGAGGTAGAGAGAGTAAGGAAGAGAAAATTGAACACAGGATTTATAGTGGTTCGGCTTATTCCAAGCCTACGTCCACTCTTCCGCACTGACAGCCCACCGGCTGGATTTCACTATGATCAAAAGAGAAGTTACAGCACAGCTTTGCCTTGATTCCACAGTGTAGATGTTCTACCACACCTCCTCAAGGTCTCTCACAAATATAGACTCTCTTTTGTATACAAGTATTCGCTCAAGGGATTTATCTAAACAAATAGGAGCTTCAGACTTTGGAATTCTTCTATCGCGCACACCTCGAACAACTAAGAACGTCTTCCTTATATACTCCTTTATGCCATCATACCCGTTGGCACTTACCAAAGGAATTCCTCCAATCTACCCGTTGGACGGAATCAATTAGGAAGATTGTTCGAGCTATTAAAGGAACGTGTTGATAGCCCATCAATCCTGTTCGCCCATACAATCAGGATCTCGGTTTCCATAAGTAGAACCTTCCAATAATATTTAGACAATCATCGAATCTTCAGTCATTGAATCAAACTTGATCAATCAAAGGATTCTGATACGTCTTCTCCAGCCACGAGATCTTCTCCAGATGATAAGGTTAAATCCTGAACAAAACATCCAGTTCTGGATAACCTTTCTTCAACGGATTAGAGACTGTCAATGAGGATAGACTTTGAGTCTTGAGTCTGGCTGTCCGGAAGTCTTCAGACTTTAACTAACAGAGTCTGCAGACTTTCAGACTAGACTGATGGAAACGTTTTGTCAACTTCAAAATACTTTCACTAAGATTTCTCCAACATAATAGACTCCTCAAAGAAGCAACCTATGGCAACGTGTTATGGATCACTGTGTCACAGGATTTCAACACACAAAGGTTGCAAGATGCCATTGCGAAGGAACTAGGTTTGCGCATACAACAAGAAAAGGATGTGAGGAGACGAGCAGCAATGTTGTGTGATTGTTTAACAAAAAAAGGCAAATCTACAGTAATCCTCGATGACGTGTGGGAATGCTTCGATCTTAAAGAGGTGGGAATCCCAGGTGGAATTAAGTTGGTCTTAACCACTCGATCATTCGAGGTATGCCACCAAATGCAATGTCAAGAATTAATAAAAATAGACCCTCTATCACATACAGAAGCTGAGAGTTTTTTTTTTTGGAGGAGCTTGGATCCGAAGTGGCCTTTGATTTGGAAACTAGAATAGTTGTAAAGTCCATTGTTCAAGAATGTGCGGGATTGCCACTTGCAATCATCACATTGGCAAGAAGCATGCGAGGAGTAACCGATGTGTATGAATGGAATGATTGCTTGGAGCAATTAAGAGAATCAGATTTGGGGCAGACGAATATGGAAAAGGTGGTATTAAAGAAACTAGAATTCAGTTACAATCGCCTTGGTAATCATGAAATCCAACAGTGTTTCCTATCTTGTGCACTTTATCCAGAAGATGAACGGATTGATAAGTTTGAGTTGATAGAACTCTTTATTGACCAAGGATTGATTGGTCGATTGAATACGAGGGAGAAACAATATGTTAGAGGCCTCACCATACTAAACAAACTGGCAAATGTTTGCCTATTGGAAGTTCGTGGGAGCATGATGAAGATGCATGATTTGATTAGAGACATGGCATTGAACGTCAGAGTGCGACTTCGATTGTAAAAGCGGGAAAGGGGCTAAGGACAATACCACCTGAGGAATATTGGACGGATGCTTTGGAGAAAGTTTCTCTGATGAAGAATTATATTGAAGAATTTCCCTTGAACATGTCACCAAATTGTCTTAAACTATCAACTTTTCTATTAAATGATAGCTTGTGGTGTGATGTGCTCATCCCTAATTCTTTCTTCAAACATTTATGGGGGCTAAAGGTTATAAACCTGAGTGGATGTTACCTTAAAGAAATTCCAAATTCAATTTCAGACTTGGTAAACTTGAGAGCACTATTGCTTAGACATTGTCAGGAATTGCGCCATATTCCTAATTTAGGGAAGCTCAAATCTTTGAGAAAGTTGGACATTTTTAATTGTGCCAGCATTGAAGCGCTTGAGGGTCTGGAAATGTTGATGAACTTGAGATACCTTGACCTAGCTCTTACACGCATAGAGAGAGTTCCCAAAGGAACATTAGGGGTTTTGCTAAACTTGCAATATCTTAAAGGTTAGACGGTAAATGGAGAAGACATTGCGAAATTGAGGGCATTGGAGACACTGGAATGCTCCTTAGAAGATGTGGATGATTTCAACAAGTTTGTGAAGATGGCTTTTGAGAAGAGGAATAACCCTCGTTGCTACAAGCTCAACGTGGGTCAAGAAGAATTGAAGGATTATGTGAAAGAAAGTTATGTCGATCAACTTGGGAATTATGAGAGGACTGTCAACATCAAGACGAGTAGCAATGCTATCGTGAGCGTGAGAGGGGAAAGCAGTGGCACTGGTAGTGGCATTTGTATTTTGATTCCCCAAGATGTGCAGTCATTGTTAGCGAGCAATTGTGACAGTGCAACAAATTTGTCTGGCATGGGTCCTCTTGAAAACCTTGAGGAGCTAATAATAGGCAAATGGAAAAACTTGCGGGTGCTCAGTGGAGGACAAGATGAAGAAACAATCAACATCCATGACTCCCCTGCCCCAACCCCTATTCCTCTCCTCTTCCCATGCCTTAGGGTTTTGCAAATATATGAATGTTCGAAATTAAAGTATCTCTTTGGGCATGGGCCTAAATTCTACCTTCCTCATCTACAAATCATTATAATAAGAGAATGTGAGGAAATGGTGGGGATAACAGTAGCAGCAGTTACATCACCACCACCACATCCGCCCCTAGCCTTGCCTAGCCTAGAATATATTTCTGTTGTTCGGTGTCACAAAATAAAAAGAGTGGTGGAATCTGAATGGCTGCCCCACTTCCCTAATCTGAAAAAAATCATAGGAAGCTTTTGTGAGAACATGGAGGAGATACTCGGAGGTCCTCCCCCATACATGCCATTTGAAGAGATTTTACTGGAACAACTTACGGTGGAAGGATGCCATAACATGAGAAAGTTGTTTCCACATGAGTTGTTGATCCATCTTCGAAACCTTCAAACTATTACAGTCTGTTCTTGCCAAGGAATGGTGGAGATGATAAGCGGAGCAGGACAGGGCCAAGAAGGAACCTTAATGACTCTTTTAAATAACACCCCTTCATCCTCCGAGTCTTCAATTTCTCTCCCAAAGCTGAAGCGCTTGTGGCTTTTTGGTCTACCCCAGTTGAAGAGCATATGTGAAGTCCCAATAACTTGCGATTCCATGGATGTTTTGCAAGTGTTCGACTGCCCAGAACTGAATAGGATTCCTTTGCAATTGCGATTATGTGATGATATTGAGGACCTTCCATATATTTCGGTGGAAGGTGAGGAAAAGTGGAAGACGCTGATGTGGGATCATCCTGATGCTCAAGCTATTCTTCAATCTCATCTCCGTTTCGGTGGCAGTAACTATATTCTAGAAGGCCTACGCAGGCGCAAGTCACGTGAGTTATCGACATAGTTTCCTTCATTCTTGACAAAAATCAAAAAAATATTGAAGGAATTATCATTTGGATTGCTATACATTTTTAAACATGTACATAAGCCTATTTATAATACAAAAAAGATAAAATAGGAAAAAACATACGAAATAACATTTTCCTATTTTATTGTCTAGATATATAATCTTATGGATTGATTGAATCAATTAGTCCTAAAGCAGAATTAGAATCAAAATCAAAATCAAATCGTATCTCCAATAATTCCTTGAAAATCGCTGCTAAAATGTAGTAGCCTTTATTTTTATAGTCATGCAGCTATAGAGACTAGGATCAGAACTTGAGTCGTGCAGCTCTAACACTGGCTTTTGCAGCATCGTACAAAAGTGAAAGTGAAATTGAATGGTCTGACAGTGAGTGGATCCTCCAAGATTTTGATTCCGAAGAAGTCTGATGAAAGGCCTTTGGTTGCTATATTAGTTACTCGAGCATGATTTCCTGCAGACTCAAGTTTCCATTTCAATTACTTTCTTCATATGCGGTACTGGCAGAGGTCCTTCACGAGGCAGAGGAGCTCGGAGATATCCAGCGGACGGGGCTGGACCTGGGGGAAGGAGTGTAGGAAGTAGGTGCCCAAGGAGTGGCTGAATGCCGCCTTCTCGGAGGAGATCTTGTGCAGCTCAGCAACGGTGGCTGCTTTGGGAATTTAGTCATAGTAGAAAATTGAAGGATCGAAGTTTGCTTTGCCCTGACACACATTGCAAGCTCACAATTCTGATCCATAATTCAATAGATCGGATATGGCATTTTGTGTGGTACAATATGGTTTTTAGAGATTCAAGTGCATTGACGTTGAGTCTTGAGTTCGTATTAGGTTTTTTAAATTCCTGTCTACGATCCCATGAGCAAGCTTCATGTTATTTCTCTTCCATTTGTTAATCATTTATATGTCTGGAATTTGGGCCAAGCTTTGTTCAAACTTGCGTTGTTGCAGTTTACTGATATGGAAGACACATATGGAATTGTCCTATTACTGAGGACAAATTCAAATCAAACTATTGATATTTCTGAATTGCTTGCATTGGTCACGAGATTTGTGATTTTTGTTCAACTAAGCCTCTCAAATATATCTATGAAACTAGTAAGTGTGATAGGTCAAGAGAGAGTTTAGCGCCTATAATGTATTTGATGAAATTCATAAGTCAGCAGTGTGCTTGGCTAATGATTGTTTGTTCATAGCATGTGTGTTCAATTGCCGTTGATGATTGATATGTATTCATATTCCACGTGGTATCGTTGCTTTATTCTAGTTTCGATTATTTCGTATTCAACCATGAGAATTCCACGTATCAATGTTGCTTTGTTTTTTTAAGCCATTTTTCTGGGTTTGGAAGGTGGGATATGAGATGATGGTTAGTATAGGTAGACAATATTGCTTTTTGACTCTGTCTTGGGTTAATTTGACTCTGCAATTCAGAGAAGATGACTAGAGCTAGAAAACGAAATTTGTTTCAACCTTGTTGTCATTGCCCACTAAGTGTTCGTGAAAATTTCTCGTAGGAATTTGACTTGAAAGTTTGAAAATTTCAGCATATATAATTCAAGTCAATTGTGCAAATTAGAATGTTCATAAAACCTTCCTATTTCGGCATCTAGAATATATTTGATGTTTTGTACTGCCCAAGATACTGGTTAGTTTGGGTCCAAATATGTGCTCTTCTTATGCATGCAACCGTATTTGTATGAAGAGCAATGTATGGTGTGGTTTGTTTATCTATAGGTTTACGATCCAAAACCCGTCTATATTTAACCCAAAACCAGCCCGAACTCATTCATTATTTATATATGGCATGGGCCAAACTTTCACTATCGCCTTCACGCCCCCGTTCATAACCCGACACCTGAACTTCCCTTACTAACTCGACAACTCAGTCCATGGAGCCACTATTTCTCATTCTTCAAAAGCAAAAATCTAAGGAGAACAATGCTAAGAAAAATGAATCCTAGGTTGGGTCGAGTATAGATCGTATATGGGTCGAGTCAGGCATGGATCAAGAAATTTGCATTGCAAATAAATTGGACAAAACGAATTAGATGGGTCAATTTGGATCGACCATTTATGACCCAATTCAAGCTTGGCCCAACTCAACTGTTTGATGGACCTACAAGTACATTGTGGGGCAAGTGGGGTTGAGCTAGCATTAGCCCTACCTTGTCAAATGTATATGTCATGTTTGTATAGTTTTCATTGTATATAGATAAAAACAAAGATAGATATGGAAAGGACTCTAAGAGCGATCTTTTTACATAATTATTTTAATATAATAATAATGGAAAATGCCAACTATAATGTTATCCCAAATCTAGTGCGGTGCTCTGCCAGGATTTGTTGTTCTGAGAAGAGAAAACTACCTCAGCCTTCACCTTGGCCTTCTCAGGAAAGGAGGCTCGTCCTTCACCCCATCACATGCCCATCCCTAGGAATTACGTGATTTGAGAGTATTGTTATCTTGATACATCTCGAGCAAGTTTCAAGTGACTATTGCTATTTATTAATTAATTAATTAATTATTATTATTATTATTATATTATTATTATTATTATTATTATTCAAATTTTGCAGTTTACACTATGATTTTTTTACAAATGTTAAGACATTGGAAACCCTTGCAAATTATAGGTCTTCACGTGCAGATTCACATATCATATTTTTTTCATAACAACTGTGAATAATATTTTATACTCCAAGGGGAAAAATAAAAAGATAATTACTTAGACACAATTTGTGTAGTCCAATTATTCTGGTCAATCATATATATTTAATGTCCTCATTCGTTTTTATTTCTTTGGTAAAGTAAGATTTGTATTGACTAAGCCAAAGAGCTATACAGCAAGGTAAACTCGGCACCAATAGAACTTACACTCAAGAGACTAACAAATCCAAAGAGTGGAAGGGGGCCGAGTGCAAAAGAAAACAAAAGACAAATGGGGAAGCCCATAGCCACAAACAACAAGACTACACATTGTAGAGAAGAATCGGACACTACAAAAGAGAAAATGGAAGGGTCAAGTCCCCGACTGCGTTGAATCCTCCTGTTTCTTGAAGTGTCCGCAACATTACTGAATGTCAAGGCCTTGTCCTTGACAACTTTAATGAGGTGGTTCTTCAAGGCTGGGACCGCCAAGGCTTGCTCCCTAAAGAGAATGTTGTTCCTTTCCTTCCAAATCACATGGCAAAGGGCTCCAAAGGAGAATCGAGCAATGCATTATAGAATTCATTGCCTGAGAGAAACTTCATTGCCCACTGGAGATTGTCCGACCAAGACATGTTCTGCCAAGGAAGGTTGCATCTCGAAGCCCAAAAAAAAAGCAAGTTTGGCAGAAATGTGACAACCAAAAAATAAGTGATCAATAGAATTTGGCCTAGTATTGCAAAAGGCGTAGGACCCGCTCTCAATCCTTCCATAGGATAGTTAAAGAACCTGGGTAGGAAGCCGATTCTTAGCAATAAGCCAAAGGTTGAATTGATACTACAATAAGATCAAATTGCTCCAGATAAACGCAGACCAAGGGACCAAGCCCTTCTTCAGTCTGATGGCTTCCCACGCAGAAGCTACCGAGAATAATCCCGAAGAGTTCCCCAGCCAGCAAAACCGGTTCGAGTTCTGAGATAGAATAGGGAGGGGATGCTCCCACAACTCCAAATGATCCGCAATCGTCGCCTGCCTAGATAACCCTAAACTATAAATGAGAGTGTCCGAGAACCATAAGTTTAGAGGACCTCTAGGGTGCCAATGGTCAGACCAAAGAGACACAAAAAGGCCGTCACCAATCCTCCATTGGAAGGAATGGAAAAAATCCCTCTTGAGTTGAAGAATCTTCTTCCATGCCCATAAGCAACAGGTTGGCTTGTTGGCTATCTAGAAGTTTTTCCTTTTTAAAAAGGTAGAATGAATCCATTTACACCACAAGGATTCCTTTTCAGAAAAAAGGATCCAAATGTGTTTAAGCATGGCCGCCATATTACAATCACACAACCTTCGTATGCCAAGTCCTCCTTCCTCTTTTGGAAAGCATACATCCTCTCAAGATACTTTCGCACCACCACTTCCAAGGCCCGGGCCTTTCCAAAGAAACCGTCTCAAAATTTGTTCAATACGGTCTAGCACGGCTCTAGGTAGCATAAAAACACTAGCCTAATAGGCTTGTATTGAGTGAACGACAGACTTGATAAGTTGTAAGCAACCGACGAAGGATAGGAAGCGCTGAGCCCACGATTTCACCCTTGTTGTTATGATGTTGACCAAGGAGCTACAATCTGCCTTGCCAAGCAGTGAAGTAATAATGGGGACCCCCAAATAACGAATGGGCAAACTCCCTTCCTAGAACCCAAGGGCGTGAACAATTTGGTTCCGTAAAAAGGCCGTCCCTCCAACAAGGAATACCTCACTTTTATTCAAGTTTGGTCTCAGCCCACTCCAAGCAGAAAAGGTATCAAGGCCTTCCTTAAGGAGAGAAACCGAAGCCATGTTTGCTTCACAGAAGAAGAACACATCATCTGCAAAGAAAAGGTGTGATAAACGCGTTGCTTTGCATCTCCAAAAGAATTTGAAATCTAATAGTCTGGAGCAAAGGTATAGGATCCCCGAAAATACCTCAATAACCAAGGTAAATATGTAAGGAGACACATGGTCCCCCTAGCGAAGTCCACGACCACTTGAGAAGAAACCGTGTAGTTCCCCATTTATAGACACGGAAAATTTAGGAGTGCGCACGCAAACCATGATAAGCCGAGTCAAATGATCGGGATACCCAAAGGCTCGGAGGACAAGCTCCAAGAAGTCCCAATTAACGGTATTATAAGCTTTATGGAAATCCACTTTGACAGCACACTTAGGCAAATATGCGTCCTGGTGGAAACCACTAAAGAGTTCTTATGCCAAGAGGATGTTATCGCTAATCCGCCGGCCCTTTACGAAGGCATTATGGGGTGGATTGATTACGACTTGAAGAACGGCAGCCACACGATTACCCAAGATCTTGGTGATGCATTTATAAATGGTATTACAACATGCAATGGGTCTGTAATCAAAAACTGAAGACGCATTAGGGATTTTCGGCACCAAAACTAAAATGGTGTTGTTTATCTCCCGTAACAATCACCCAGAGATAAAGAAGTCCTTGACTACGGCAAGAACCAACGATCCAACTGTCTCCCAATTGTTATTGAAAAATTTGACATTAAACCCATCTGGCCCAGGTGCCTTACCACGAGCTAAAGAGAAGAGGGTATCCCGAATCTCTAAATCACCTGATATGCATTGAGAGATTGTTGAATTACTGCCTGTATCTCCTGCACAGTAGGCCACAATGACAGCATCCGCGGTGCAAGGAGGTCCTGGAAGTAGGTAACAAAGAGTTGCTGTACCAGACCTAGGTCCGAAACTAAATTATCGGACGTATCCATGACTGTTATAATTATATACCTCAAGTGTCTTTTGTTGACAGAGTGATGAAAGAATTTAGTGTTTTAGTCTCCTTCTTTAAGCCATCGTACCTTGGACTTCTACCTATAAAAAGACATCTCTTGAATTCGAAGATTCGAGAAGGTCCGAAGCTGAACCTTCTCAAGCTCTACGAGTACAACGCTAATTGGGTCCTGCTGGAGGGCGTCCTAAGTGACCTGTAAAGCATTCCTCACATAAGCTATTCTGGCAGAGATATTAGAAAAGGACTCCCTATTGAGCTGCTTTAGATGGCCTTTAAGGTTCTTCAATTTGCACATTACCCTAAACATGGGAACACTTTCACCCAGATCCTTTCAAATCTGAGCAACGATCGCATGAAAGGCCGGGTACTTCATCCAAAAGTTGAAAAACTTGAAGAGTTTTCTCTGATGTGCAGGTGCCAAGACTCTGACGACCATAGAGGTATGATTTGAGATGCCCGGAGCGAGGAAGGAGGCTTGTGAGAAGTAGAACTCTAGGCTCCATTTTGTATTCACAAGAACCCTATCAATCTTTCTTAACTTCCGGTTGGCTTCAGAGGAAGTTGCCTAAGTGAAACGATAACCAACATATCTCAGATCTTCTAATTATGCCTGAGTTAAGCACTGACTAAACTCATCAAAATAAGGGATCCAATTATTTGAGCTACCTATCTGGTCAGAAGGGTTCTTTATAGCATTGAAGTCCCCCACCACAAGTCAAGATGAGTCTTGCAAGATGGCACTTATATGTATAAGGTCCGCCCAAAGTGGACGACGGGATAGGAAGGTATGCTCCGCGTATATAACCAAGAGGCAACATTTGGAGCCCGAGTTAAGAATTTTTAACCTCCCATGAATCGCCTGAGCATTAGTTGAAGAAACATCAAAATTTACAAGAGAAAAATTCCATCCTACCCAAATTCTCCCTCTTAGGGAGTAGTCATAATTGGTCCACCGGTTCCAACCCGTTAGGAGTCTCAAAGAAATGGATGGGAAAAGAGACACCGGGACTTTGGTCTCCAACAATCCAACAAAACACAGACTATTCATGGAAACAAGGTTCCGGACTTCAGCTTGTCTAATGGGATCTACAAGACCCCTAATATTCCATACTCCTATGTACATATATAAGTATATACATACGGTTAGGGGGGTTACCTCCGCTTGCTTGAATGTCGTCGACTAGCCACCAGTTTAGGGTGAGTAGCAGGAGGCGAATCTGGGCAAGGGGTCTGTAACTAATCATTCTGGGAATCAGGCTTCCTACTAGCAAGGTTAGCTCTCGGAGAGAGTGGGCACTGTAGGGCCTGGTCGTCCTCATTCAAGCTGCTAGCCAAGTTAGCAGAGTCTTCCAAGTGTTCCCCCAAGCTAGATGACAAGGCTGTAAAGGTAGTTCCCGCTGGGTTGGCTTTGTTAGTAGAATAGGAGATGGCGAGAGAATCACCAAACTTTGACTGCACTTTATGTCCTTTTTAGACCTTCTGGGAAAAAGTGGAAGGCTTGACAATCCCCAGAATGGTATCATTCAACTTCAGAGTCTGGTCTACTTCACTAGGAATAATCGATTGACAAGGCATTCCCCCCCTTGGACCTAAGGGTTGCTTTTTATTATTAACCCCAACTTGTTTCCAACCTGGCTCAGGACTTCCTGGGCTCATAGACACTTCTGGAGAAGGGGCGGGAACCTGGTCATGAGCAGCAGGAACATCACGAGTCGGGACTTGTTAATGTAACAGCTTGAATTTTCAGATTTCATTTTCGATTAAATAAATCTGGCATTTCATCGACGCGTCGATAGTACTATTCTCTGAGCTGATCACTCATGAGATAACTGGACTATTTAGGGAAGCAATTAAGGAATTTAAATGCAATGAACTTGAGAATTCGATCAGGAATCGACTGCTCAACCATGTTGATCTGCAAAGGTCATTACGACACTGTAAAAAATCGATCAGATACCAAAGATAGGTTGATTTAATAGAGATATGTGATTAGTGTGTGGGTGATTCCACCTAATTGCAAAATTTTCGTCGAACGACATTAGACCAATTTTTCTATCATTTCTGTACCCGGTGCTCGTATTTGAAATCTCGAGAATTTCACGATAACCGAGAGTCGTCAATGAGTCAAAGATGTACATTGTGACTCGAGATAAATCGATCACGAGTCAATTGCACCAAAAATTCCTAAAAGTGACCCGATAGACTAGGTCACGCTAAAAACGCGCCGAAGTGAAATTAACCATGAATTTGAAACCGATTTCAGAAATTGGAAGTTCTGTCATGTCACGATCTATTTTTGTAACGTCGACTCATCCTCCAAGAAATTTTCAGAGATTCTGGGATTTTTACGAAAAATCGGTTCGAACGTTGCGGAAAATTAGTGGAAATTCGGATCGGCCGAAATGAAGAGATTTTCGCTTTACAAACCGAGCTATATGGCGAGAGGGACTTGTAAAAATTATGTGGGCTTTTTCTACATCAAAATTTGGACGTCGAAGTTGGGAAATTGTTGAAGAAATTGAAGACCAAAAATTGTGAACATCGGAATTTGCAAAGGCAGCATTATTTTGGCTTCAATTTGGATAATTTAGAGGATTTATTGGGCTAGAAAGTATTATGAAAAATTGAGATAGGCTTGAAGACAAAGGGGGGACAAGCATTTATGGAATTTGGATCATCCTTTTGATTTTTTGTTGACGCCTTAATTTTATTTAGGTTTATTTTATTAATTAAGTTTTTATTTTATTCTTTTCGGATAAATAAGATAATAACATATAACAAAAAAAACAACAAAAAAAATCAATAAAAAAACAAAAGCAGCAACCTTTGGAGCTAGGCCTCCAAGCCCAGCCCCATCCTTTTTCTTCGCGTGGGCTCGCACGACCTAGCCCGCCCCCTCTCTCCTTCTTCTTTCTTCTTTTTCCTTCTCTTTCCTTCTTCTTCTCTGTGCCTTTGTGCATCACCCGCGACGGCCGGCGACGCGCTCAAGGGCAGCCTATGGTAAAGAGGAACGGAGGTAGGCCGCCGAAGGAGAGGACGATGCACATGCGCCTTCAATGCGCGAATTTAATGCTGAGATGAGATGCCGGTTCAGCCGGGAGGTTCCGGTCGGCAAGCCAAAGACCGGAGGCCGAGCTCCTTCGTCGACCGGACCCCTTTGCCTATAAATAGCGGAGCACCTCCGTCGACACGAACAGACAGCGAGCTCCAAGATCTTCCCACTGAGAGACTTCGGGGGAGGAATCGAAGAGTAAGCGAGAGAGAAGTCGGGTCGCGAGCTTAGCTGACCTCCCACTGAAAGACTTCAGGGGAGGCCGGCGGCGAGCGAGTCCGACGAGGTCAGATTTGGCCGGTGGAGGCTCGGATCTGGCCGGAGTGAGAGAGAAGCGAGGTCAGAGGAGGCGCAGGGGTTCTGGATTCGCGAAGAGGGGCGGAAGAAGAGGTCCCACCCCCCGACGCCGCTGCTGTGCCAAATCTCGTCGTGCCGTCGTCTCGCTGTCACCGTAGCTGAGCCCCGGGCCATCGTCTCGAGTCTCGCCGTCGTTGCCCAGTCGTCCTCGCCGTCCCTACAGCCACCGTCACTGCTGGACCAGGTAGAAATCCCTCCATCTCCATCGACCAAGCCGCAGCCGCTGCTTCGTTGTTGCCATTCGACCTCCCGCGAAACCCTAGCCTCAATCGAGGACTCGTTACACTGTCGTCGTTGCTACCGCCGTCGCCGTCGTCGCCACAGCGCCTCACCCTGCCCCTCTCCAGCGCCACGAATCGAGAACCCTAGGGTTCTCGATTTTCTGGGTCGTGGCCTCGAGTCATCGAATCGGACCCGGGCTACGAGCCGGGTAGGGATTCTGCAATTTCGGGGGTGCCGAGAGCCGGGTCGAGTAGGGTTTTTCGCCGAGGGAGCGGGTTGTCGGGTTGGGTCATCGGGTCGGGCCGGGCGTCTCCAACGCATGGCTGTAACGTCATTTTTTTTAAAAAGTTGGGCCCGCGTAGCGAGCCCTTCTGCAATTTGGGGCTGGCCCAGGTCAGACCAAACCCGCGGATCCGACCCGGGTCGGCTTATATTATTTTTAATAATATTTTAATAAAAAAATAAAAAATAATTATTTTCCAAAAAATATTAAAAAGTATTTTAATTTCCAAAAAACCGAAAAATATTTAAAAAATGTTAAAAAATGTTTTATTTTCCAAAAAATCAAGAAAAATCAAAAAATAATTTATTTTCCAAAAATATCCAAAAATATTAAAAATATTTTATTTTCCGAAAAATAAAAAAAAATCAAAAATATTCCATATTTTCAAAAAAATGCGAAAAATACGAAAAAGGCCAAAAATTTGTGAAAAAGCCAAAAAAAAAAGTCAGAAAAAGCCAAAAAGACTTGTATTTTTCCCAAAAATACCAAAAAAAAAATCCCGTTTATGTCCAAAAAAATTAGAAAAAGATCCCAAAAAATGTTTTTCCTCCCAAAAATGCATGGAAAATCCCTTGAAAATCTAAAAAGCCTTAGGGTTTAAACAAGATTAGATACCGAAAGGGCATTAGTGATTAACTAGTATAATTAAGTCCCCGATCCTAATTTCTCTAATTTCGCAGGAGCGAGTATTTCTCCCGATACTTTGCTTGGGTTTCTAATCGACCCACCCCAAACCGATTAGTGGCGACTCCATTTTAAAATTAATTTACAGGTTAAAAACTTAGACTATTAAAGTCGTGAATTGGTGGACTTGGGAGAGTCCGGGCATAACTAATTTCAGCTGAGCCATTAGCCTCCTTAAGTGCCCGTACCCGATTGCGGGTGCCGAAAAAAAGAGGTCGCGACAGCTTGGCGACTCCGCTGGGTACATTTGAGGACTTAGACCATTTTATCTTTGTTTAAATGCTTTGCTGACTTAGGTTTTTTTTTCTTTTGTGCAGGTTAATAGCTTAGAGTTATATATATATAAAATTTTTTGTGATTATAAACTGATGTGCATCCTTAAATGTTTTAGCACTACACATGGCATACACAACCCGGCCGTCGAAGCTGGGCCGCCATAGGATTTCTAGGATGGTGTTAAGAAAGATACGACCTCAAACGCAAGACTGCGATGTAGAGGTTGCCTTTCTTTTCCCCGAATTTTTTAGCTGAGGTTAGGAGGGTATGCTGCTAACGCGAGACTACGACGGGCGGATATCTTTTTAATTTCAACAAACCTTCTCAGTTAGAAATCAAGCCGCACATCCCATGCGCATGTCTTTATGCTTGTCATTTTTCTTTAAAAGCAAAGTAATTTCTTTACTTTTACTCAGTCTTTTTATTGGCCCATGGCAATTTAGGATAGGTTTTTCAAGTCCCAGTTTATATGCAATGGGAGAAGACGATATCCAGTTTATTCCCGCTCCCAAAGCAGAACTCTTCAAATGGTGGAGTCAATTGGACCAGTATGCCCAAGAGCGTGTAAAAGCCAAAGTCGGTCATCTCCTATCGTTGATTCAAGTCATTGTTCGTCCCGAAGTCATATAGGCCATGGCACATTTCTAGTGCCCGAAGACGACTACTTTTATGTTTGGTGGGTTCGAGCTAACCCTAACTCTGGAAGAATACAGCATCATCACTGGAATGCCTCTCGAGAAAAAGCTTGTTAGGCCATCAACAGGCATTATCCTGTTGGGTGGGTTAGCACGACTTTTAGGAACTGAAATCCACGTTATGATGCAAATTCTTAAAAACAACCATAATACCTACCCACTATAATTCATGAATGCCTGTTTTCAAAATCAGCCTATGACCCAAAAAAGTGAGATTTTCCTCCTGGCCTTTTTTGGGTTCATCATTTTCCCCCATCAAAGAAATGTCATAAGTCCTAAGATGGCATGGATAGTTGATCAGATCTCGAGAGAGCAAAATTATGTCAACATGATTTTAACTGAAACATTTATGTTCTTTAATCGTTTTAAAGAAAACACGGAAAAAATCATGCGTGTCTCTCCGGAAATTTTACAAGTCTGGTTCTTTTCTCACCTAAGTGAATTCCGAGGCTTCGTGCGATCGTTTAAAACGAATGATTTTGAAAATCCATTACAAAAATTTATGATTTTAGGACCATACATTCCCAATCAAAGCTGTTTAAATTGGATAAATTTCCTAAGAGACTCGGCTCCTGAGGCATTCCAATGATGTACCGGTTGGTTCCATGAAAATAGAGCTCGCTTTGCTTTCAAGCGCCACTATCCAATTTCGTTGCTCGGCCTCACCGGTGCCATTTCCTATTTCCCATATAGGGTGGCACGACAGTATGGAGCCCTTCAGGAGATCCCGCCATCTTTCAAGAAGAGGGTCCCTCCACTCCTTTTCACCCATCAAAGTTTTGAATACACATTCGAGATTGACATTATCGAGGAAGCATGGAGCAGGTGCCATCACAAAAGGATCGTAGTACTTGAAGGGCTTGAGGGAGAAGAAAAAGTCCGCCACGCCTCTATATCCTACATCCACAACCATCGTATCCCAACAAAATGGAAGCCATTGGTCCCTCACTCAATCAGCGAGAGCAGCCAGCACGAGCAAGTAGAGCTTATGCAAAGGGATTTGGGAATAGACTGGATACATATCTCAGAGCTAGTCCAAGAAAACAGGCATTCTCGCAAGAACAAGGCTTCCCGTCGCATATAAAATGGCAATCATGTGCCTTTTAGTGCTAATATTGTGAAAGTTTTGTCCCATTGTTTATGGACTTTTGTTTAATATCTAGTATTTCATTCTGTCATTCCAATTTCAAGTTTTAGATGTCAGAAGTTGGCAGTCTATAAATCATCTTTTAATAAATAAATAAAAACAGTTAGGCCATTGCCATGGGTCAATCTTTGTTTACTTTCGTATTCATTCATTGTTTTTGCAACAACAGGTAATTATGAATCACCAGCCATCAATCGCCCGCGAATGGCCTCATGCAATAGGACCCAATCAGAATGATGTACAAAATCGCCTCATTAACATTGAAGACGGCGTAGGACAAATGTCCATTGTCCTTCGACAACTCTCGAGGCAAATGGAATCCACTCAAGCTGAGCCCAACTCCGTAGCTGCTTTAAGCACCGTCATGACACCAACGAATTTGCCGGAAAATAGCCAGCACCATAGACAATTTGAAAAGATCATGAAAAAGTTAAACCAGCTGCAGGGGCAGAATCCCATGGACCTGCCCAATTACGCCGGCATTGAGATCCCTAAAAAATTCAAAGCACCTGAATGCGAAAGGTATGCTGATACCTCCCGCCCAGAGACCTACTTACAGGCCTACTTGGTCCGAAGGATAATTCAATCGTACCGATCGAACTTGACTGGCCCTACCTTGCGATGGTACATTGTTAGGAAGATTAGTCCCCTTAAAACCCGGAGGGAACTAATTCATGTTTTTCACCAAGAGTATAATATTGACATCACCCCTGACATCACCTTGCCCTACGAAGAGCCGATGATCGCGGAGCACAAGGAGCCGTTAGTCGTTGAGGTAGGAGAGGAGCATGTCAATGAAGCCTTGCATAATAAATGGGCGACTGAGCAACATCATGTTACTGAAAAATTTCCCACTAGGAAAGGCAATGAGCCTTTGTACGAGATCATGGACTTAGAGCCTGTTCAAGAGCGAGGCACGGCTAGGCAACTCCCCAAGCTTACTCCGAGAGTTAGGGTCCAAAGAATACCAACCCCTATCAACTTGGAAAGTGAATCAGACAGTGAAACTCTAATCGAGCTGGCAAAACGAAAGGCCTTACTCAAAAGATCTAGACCAGAAGCCAAGAAAAAAAAGCCTAAGCAGATCGATTCAACATCTGCCGACGAGCCACCGCACCAAAGCTTCGAGCATTCCCAAGAATACAGCTTTGAAGGCTACCATCCTCTAGAGTACAACCCTGAAGACTTCCCAGCCTTAGAATACAATCCCAAGGACTTCCAGCATTATTTCGACAATGAAACTAACAATTCATCATATAACTATTTCCTACTCTCACCCGGGGATGAAGGCCCGTCAGAAGAGGAATCATACGTCTTTATCTGTTACAATCCTAATGAAGTACTAAGCTCGTCCTCTGACCATGAGGATAGCTTCAATACTTCATCCTCATTCGGAAATTTTGACCAAGAAGAAAGCAATGGGGTAATCTCGGTAGAGTCCAACTTCCCTGAAACAGAAAAATTCACCACTACAACGAATATGCAGTGGGAAAACCAGTGGCCTAACCAGGATACATCAAGCCCGTCTTGCACTCATAAGATCATGACCCTTGGAAGATGTGGATACCTAATCTCCGTAAGTATAATGGCACAACTTGCCCCATGGCCCACTTGCAGTATCTCCATGCTGAAATGAGTCAGTACTATGGCCCGATGTCATTCACAACTCAGGCCTTCCAAGAAAGTCTTACGGGGTCTGCATTACAATGGTTCATCACAACAGATATCTACCTCATGAGAGATTGGAATGAACTGTCTTCTGCATTCCTGCTTCAATATCAAAGCCAAATTGGGATTGAAGTGCCTTGTCAGAACTTGGTTCACTTTAGAAGAAGACCAATGGAGGATTTTCGAGCATATGCGAGGAGGTGGGAGGCTTTTATGATGCAAACTTACCCTCAGTTGGCCGAAGAAGAAATGATAAAGCTGTTCATAGGGGCTTTACCTCGCAAGCATCGTTGTTGATTGCGTGGGTTGCACTTCCATAGCTTCAATGAAGTGGTCCTCTCATGCGAATACTTCGAGTCTACTGGAGGTGAGGAGCTCAAAGGCGCTTGATTTCAGAACCAACACCATCAAAGCAATCCTTTACACAGGAGTTTTCATGAGTTTTACTTGTTTTTATAATTTCATGTTTCTTATTTTGTCTAGTATGTTACTGTTGTATTTTCCATTTCAAGTACTCTATTGTACAGTTTTAATATTTTGTTTTAAGAGCATGAGGCGGTACTCCAAACCAGCCCGGTGATGCTATCCAACCATGAAAAAAATATCATCCAAAGAGAATACTGAGGGCTGGGCTTCCTCATGCTTTTTCTCCCCCGAATACATATTTTGAAAATAGAAAATACTTCATCACCAAAATCTTTCAAAAAAAAAGCTGATAAATTTAAGCATGTTTGTCTTTCTAACCCTCTCACTTTATGTTTCAGAACATCACCCCCTTTGATTTAGTGTGACAAAAGGTATTTGAAACTAGCACATCGTGTGAACAGACCAAACTCGAGAACACATTTTCAAAAAAGCGAGGGCAAACAGAAAGGAGCATCCCGTTTCAAAAAAAGGGTAAGTCTTATTCCCTTAACATAATATTGAGAATGACAACCCCTCTCTTCTATTTACAGGATACAAAAGGTGAGACGTAATAGGTACAAGCATACAGTTGAAATCGAAGCATCCATGACATGCCTCACTCCTGCCCAGCTCCATCCTAAGCCAAAGGACTATCTTGTCGCACAACGCGCCCAAACAGTTAGATGTTATAGTTTCAACTTCGATGAGCCCAGAAGCATAAGGAAGAAGTTCCTTCTCTTCCTTTAAAGTGATTACTGTCAACAGGGAGAAAATCCAGACAGTCAAGGCAATCTATAGCTCCACACCCTGGATAATGACTTTGGAATCTAGAAGCTTCACTCCAGACGCATATTCTTCCAAGGAGTAATTGCCATCAGAAAGCTTGAGATTTGTTAAGCTTGAGGTATATGACTTTTGCCCAATGATGCTATAGTTAAAGACAAAAGGAGAAATTCCACAGAAGGAAGGCGTCGAAGATGAATCAACGACCAGCAATCATGCATACATGGTCATAAATGAGGAAGGCCTGTTGAAGGAAACATTGAGCTATGCCAAGATAAAGAGGCCATCATCGACATTCAAATATCTTTAGGAGCTAGCACAAACAAACTCTGGGGAAGGGTAATTTGGTATCGTTTCCAATACTCCCATTATCTGAACCCGCTTTTTACGTATTTTCCCTATTTGACAGGGAGCATCACAACTCAAGAACCAAACTCAATGGTTAGGTTTGACAAATCAATACTAGCCAAGCTAGTATACGGAAATGACCTGCATCGAATTCACTTGACTTCGTGTAAAGGGACATGCCATCCATAAGCCAATTAAGGAGAATAATTGACCCGACGAAGTGGAAGACACGAGACTTCATGTCCTCCTTATACTCCAGGTCCACTTAATTGTTTGCAAACTAGTGAAGGGTAATGTTGTATCGCTTCCAGTTGTTTGACTTCTAAAAAAATTCGTGACTAACACGCTCTCTCTTGTCTTTTACAGGATCACCTAACCGTTAAAGATGCGAAAAACAAATCAATAAAAGACATGTCAAACTTTGATAAGCTTTCCCAGAAAAAGTATCATCAAAGCAAATGATAGAGACCCTTCAAGCCTCAAGTCACTTATGATCTTGGCCCTACCGGTTGAGCTATTTCCATAGCTTCTCATCTACAAGAGGCAAGAGCAGAAATTCCTGATCAGATCCCTAATCATTGGCTGATCTTTCGTATGTCATGTCCCTAACCAATAGGAGCAATTTATCGACACTCATTTGTGAATAACCCTTTGTAAATAACCCTTTTAATGTTCAAATTTCAACACATTTGTTAATACCGTTCCACCAAGTAAACACCTCTAAAGCTGTTAATAAGTTTTTCTTGAGTAAAAGCCATTCATTTATTTTAAGAACTCTATCACATCATACACTACATGCCTTTTTCTAGATGAATTTTGCATGATGATTTTGTCTGTCTAAATCTCTGATTCTACAAGGATTATTAGAATAGATAGCTAAGTGAAGAATACAAGATTAATTGAGCATGCTGGATGAGGCGCGTCAGAATGATGAAAGGCAAGCCATATCCTACACACAGTCCCCCATCTATACACTTGTGAGATGAGTGCAGAAGATTCCATGGCTGCAGGGTAAAGAGTTCTCTCGCTAATGGTACGATAACCAAAATAGTGAGAGGCATTCCATCGCTCACCCCATTGAGCCCCATACACTGGTGAAATTTCTATCCTACCTCCGTCAAGAACCACCCCTACACTGGGGCAGATTAGAGGCGAAGCAGCATCACAAGGTGAGAAGAGAGAGAGAAATTTTCTTGCTCGCACTTGCATCAATCTTCGGGTATCTTTATTGCATATGAACACTCGTGTTAATTTAAGTGCCTTAGAATGACAAAGAGCAATTCCCTTTCTATGCATTTGTATACATTGTACAACCCAAATGAGTTTGTAATTTTACCCTCACATTGAGACAAAGTAGAAGTTATTGCCATAGCCTGAGCGCCAGCTGAAGATGAAGACTCAAGAGTCTAATAACAGTACTTCGACTGAACTTGCCTAGGCCAGTTCCTCCGACAACAAGAAAAAGCAGGGCATAAAAAAGCAGTGTACCTAGTAAAAGCAAGGTCAATGTCCATGAATGAAGAACTGGAATAAAAATAGGGGCATGAAAAAAGTAGTGTGCCTGGTAAAAGCAAGGCCAATGCCCTCCAGTAAAAAATACAGCCAAGACAAAGTCGTTGTTGTGGTTCAATTGATAGAACCTCCATCTGACATTGAGAAGAAAGACCAATGACAAATGCTGAGATAGTCACCAACTCTCACCCTCTTACATGTGAGCCAAGTCTACGTTACATTCCCATTGTAAAAGTCTCTTCATACTAGGCCACTTCAATTAACGTAGGATTTCATATGTCTATAAGCATCGCTCGAAGAAGTACAACCAAGACTATTTATCTCTTTTCGCAGGACTCTTGACTTGTAAACCCAGAGATGATCGTGCGGCACTTCATTCATGAGCCTTGACCTCGACGGTCCCATTTGATGAGCTATTGACCAAGTCTTCATCACAATTTCAACGAAGACCTCTCACATTGGTAAAGTCGTACCACTTGCGAGAATACTCAGACCCCTGTTGACATAATGATAGTGAGAAGTGTGGTCCTTATAAATCCTGCATCAATGGTCAGGATAGCATTTTCCATGAGAGTGAGTGAAAAGTCCTTTCAGACTTAAAGTCTCTCATCTAGCATGCTCAAGACATCTACATTCTAAATGAAGGTTGTCTTTCAAAATCTTCTCCAGTGGAACTCAGATGATACAAAACTGACAAAATTGTCATGCATGAATCACATTTAAACTCATGAATTTATAGCATATACAATCATGTGGGCTTATTGTGGAAATGGTAGACATACTCTCAGAGATCAGAGATATTGCCAGGTAAGCATATCTCTATCCCCATTTGTCTTAAAGTACCTACCACTGTCCAGGTACTCTCTTATTGACACTCAACCTATTTGAGTCGTCCTTTGAGTTTGGGTGCTTACTGCTGTCTAGGTATCCCCATTGTCTTTGAGTACCGACTACCGCTCGGATACTCCCTTTTCCTAACACTCGACCTATTCGAGTTGTCCCCAGAGTATTGATAGTTGTGACTGACCAAGTATCCCTTTATCGTTGAATACCTACTGCTGTCTAGGTATCCCTATTGTCTTTGAGTACCGGCCACCGTTCGGATACTCCATTTTCCTAACACTTGACCTGTTCGAGTTGTCCCTAGGGTATTGATACTTGTGACTGACCAAGTATCCCTTTATCTTTGAATACCTACTACTGTCTAGATATCCCCATATCGTCAAATATCCACCGTTGTCTAGGTACTTCCTTTTCATGACACTCAACCTGCCCAAGTTGTCCCCAAATAATATAGCAGCTGTTCAAGCATTCCATTGCTTTGCTTGGCACCGCCGTCCAAGTATGCTTTCTAGCACTTGGACCAGCCTGAGTGGTCCCAGATCATATCATTAAATATTTGTGTTCATCCAAGTATTCCAGTACTTTTGTACACCTGCGGCTACCCAGGTGTTCCACCCCTTTTGAGTGCCTGCGGCCATCTAGGAGGTGGGAGACCTTCACGAATATCTCAGGTATCCCTCAATATTCCCAATTACCAGAAGGTGAGAGACCTTCACGAATATCTCAGGTACGCCCTCGATATTCCCCATTACCAGGAGGTGAGAGACCTTCACGAATATCCAAGGTACGTCCTCGATATTCCCCATTACCAGGAGGTGAGAGACCTTCACGAATATCCAAGGTACGTCCTCAATATTCTCATTGCCAGAAGGTGGGAGACCTTCACGAATATCTCAGGTACGTCCTCGATATTCTCATTGCCAGAAGGTGGGAGACCTTCATGAATATGCGAGACACGTCCTCAATATTCCCTTTTTTATCAGGAGGTGAGAAACCTTCACAAATATCCAAGGTACGTCCTTAATATTCCCATTACCAAGAAATGAGATGCCTTCACAAATACCCAAGGTATGTCCTCGATATTTCCAATTATCAGGTATCCCTTTGATGCTTGTGAACATCCAGGTATCCTTCAAAAGTTCGCACTTGTGATCATCCAAGTACCCGTCCATTGCCTATGATCAGCCAAATGCCCCTTTCGATGACGACAAAGGCCCAAATATCCTTCGGGTTAGTACTTGTGAATATCCAGGTACTCATTGATATGCCTGTGAATATCCAGGTATCTTCCAGAATCGATGCCCTGAGAAAAGTCGGCGCATCCTCCCGAGAAAGGTCAGGTTCCAACTGGTGTCTTCAACAGAAGTCAGACACCCCACAAATCGATGCCCTGAGAAAGGTTGGCGCATCCTCCCGAGAAAGGTCGGGTTCCAACTGGTGTCTTCGACAGAAGTCAGACACCCAACAAATCGATGCCCTGATAAAGATCGGCGCATCTCCCGAGAAAGGCCAGGTACCAACCGGTGTCCTTGATTGAGGTTAGGTACCCCCAACAAACAGATGCCCTAAGAAAGGTCGGCGCATCTCCCGTCAAGGCGATTGAAGAAAGGTTCGGGTCCTAGACAAACAACTTATTGCTTTAACAGGCGACCAAAGAAAGATTCGGGTCCTGGAAAAGCAATTCCCCGTCAAGGCGACCGAAGAAAGGTTCGGGTCCTAAACAAATCACTTATTGCTCTAACAGGCGACCGAAGAATGATTCGGGTCCTAGAAAAGCAACCTCCTCATATCACCAGGTAAGACGACGCCTTGATACTTGCCAAACTCGGGGTTCACACCCTATCTCACTCACTCCCGGTAAGTAACTACGGTATCTTCTTATTAGTATATGTAAAGTTATATTGCTCTTTTTTCATAGAATAATAAGTCCCAAATAAAATATAATCTGTTACGTATGCATGGATAAAATTTAGGCATCAGTTTGTCTTTAAATGCAACCTCTGCGAGCTCACCTTCAAAGAGGGGCAGCTGTTGACGCCTTAATTTTATTTAGGTTTATTTTATTAATTAAGTTTTTATTTTATTCTTTTCGGATAAATAAGATAATAACATATAACAACAAAAACAACAAAAAAATCAATAAAAACAAACAAACAAAAAAACAAAAGCAGCAGCCTTTGGAGCTGGGCCTCCAAGCCCAGCCCCATCCATTTTCTTTGCGTGGGCTCGCACGACCTGGCCCACCCCCCTCTCTCCTTCTTCTTCTTTCTTCTTCTTCCTTCTCTTTCCTTCTTCTTCTCTGTGCCTCTGTGCATCACGCGCGACGGCCGGCGACGCGCTCAAGGGCAGCCTATGGTAAAGAGGAATGGAGGTAGGCCACTGAAGGAGAGGACGACGCACATGTGCCTTCAATGCACGAATTTAATGCTGAGATGAGACGCCAGTTTAGCCGAGAGGTTCCGATTGGCAAGCCAAAGACCAGCGGCCGAGCTCCTCCGTCGACCGGACCCCCTCGCCTATAAATAGCGGAGCACCTCCGTCGACACGAACAGACAGCGAGCTCCGAGATCTTCCCACTAAGAGACTTCGAGGGAGGAATCGAAGAGTAAGCGAGAGAGAAGTCGGGTCGTGAGCTCAGCCGACCTCCCACTAAGAGACTTCGGGGGAGGCCGGCGGCGAGCGAGTCCGACGAGGTCAGATCTAGCCGATGGAGGCTCGGATCTGGCCGGAGTGAGAGAGAAGCGAGGTCGGAGGAGGCGCAGGGGTTCTGGATTCGCGAAGAGGGGCGGAAGAAGAGGTCCCACCCCCTCCCCCCGACGCCACTGCTGTGCCAAATCCCGTCGTGCTGCCGTCTCGCTGTCACCGTAGCTGAGCCCCGGGCCACCATCTCGAGTCTCGCCGTTGTTGCCCAGTCGTCCTCGTCGTCCCTACAGCCACCGCCACTACTGGACCAGGTAGAAATCCCTCCGTCTCTGTCGACCCAGCCACTGCCCCTGCTTCGTTGTTGCCATTCAACCTCCCGCGAAACCCTAGCCTCAATCGAGGCCTCGTTACGTTGCCGTCGTTGCCGCAGTGCCTCACCCTACCCCTCTCCGGCGCCACGAATCGACAACCCTAGGGTTCTCGATTTTCCGGGTCGTGGCCTCGGGTCATCGGATCGAACCCGGGCCACGAGCCGGGTAGGGATTTCGCAATTTCGGGGGCGGCGGGAGCCGAGTTGCGAGCCGAAGCCGGGTTGGGTAGGGTTTTTCGCCGGGGGAGCGGGTTGTCAGGCCAGGTCATCGAGTCGGGCCAGGCGTCTCCAAACGCCTGGCCGTGACGTCATTTTAAAAAAAAAAAAAAAAAGACGAGCCCGCATAGTGGGCCCGTTTGCATTTTGGGGCTGGCCCGGGTCGGACCCAACCCGCGAATCCGACCCGGGTCAGCTTATATTATTTTTAATAATATTTTAATAAAAAAAATCAAAATTAAATTATTTTCCAAAAAATATTAAAAAGTATTTTAATTTCCAGAAAACCGAAAAATATTTAAAAAAATGTTAAAAAAATGTTTTATTTTCCAAAAATATCCAAAAATATTAAAAAATATTTTATTTTCCGAAAAATAAAAAAAAATCAAAAATATTCCATATTTTCCAAAAAATACCAAAAATCCGAAAAAGGCCAAAAATTCGTGAAAAGGCCAAAAAAATTCAGAAAAAGCCAAAAAGACTTGTATTTTTCTTTAAAATACCAAAAAAAATCCCTTTTATGTCCAAAAAAATTAGAAAAAGATTCCAAAAAATGTTTTTCCTCTAAAAAATGCATGGAAAATCTCTCGAAAATCCAAAAAGCCTTAGGGTTTAAACAAGATTAGGTACCGAAAGGGCATTTAGTGATTAACGAGTGTAATCAAGTCCCCGATCCTAATTTCTCTAGTTGCGCAGGAGCGAGTATTTCTCCCGATACTTCGCTTGGGTTTCTAATCGACCCACCCCAAACCGATTAGTGGCGACTCCATTTTAAAATTAATTTACAGGTTAAAAACTTAGACTATTAAAGTCGTGAATTGGTGGATTTGGGAGAGTCCGGGCATAACTAATTTCAGCCGAGCCATTAGCCTCCTTAGGCGCCCATACCCAATTGCGGGCACCGAAAAAAAGAGGTCGCGACATTTTTTTTATCCTTATCCCTGCCGGTCTCCCGTGTGCGTTGATGACACCAGCTCATCCGCACGCCCTAAAATTCCATGGCTGCTTGTTCTTGCTTTACCCTCAATTTCCTCACATCTCTCTCTCCGTTCATTTTTCTATCCTTCTACCGAGGCAAATTCTCCACGGAAGCCACAAATCCAGCCGCTTCCACTAGTGAGCTTCAGTCCACGCGGATCCAGCAGCACCGAGACTCCCAGCTTGTCGCGCATCCTTCAGCTCTCATGCCCACGATCGAAGCCGCAAGTCATCAACACACCACCATCCAAAGTCCTCTTGTTGACCACCGAAGCTAACGCCAGCACTCACCCCTTGCCACGTTTTCTTTTCTTCCTTCCCAGCTCAACGCCCACACCCTCAATTCTCTGGCAGCTGTCCACGCAAAGCAAGCAGCGACTGAAGCTGCTTCTCGTCCCCATGCATGGTCAACAAACCAGCCCTTGTTGACCCCAGCAACGAAGACCGAAGCTACTGCGCATCCTCCAGCAGCTGCCCTGTGTGCGTCTTCTCTCCGCCAGCTTGCGTCTCCAACCATGACGTCCAGAGAAGCCCAGCGTCTTCGCAGCATCACCAAAGCAGCAGTCCAGTGAAATTTCTTCACGAGCCCATCTTCTTTACAGCGTTCAGCCCAGCGAGCTTCAACAGCCCAAGAGTCCAACAGTTTCTTTTTGCTAGGCCCAGTAGTCGGGCCACTTGAAGCCCACGAATTTTGCAACTCCAATTCAGTCTCGCGGGCCCAACGAATTGAGTCCATTCAGCTCATTTCCAAGCCCACGCCAATTGAGGCCTGCAAAGCAGCCCAAGCCTAGATTAAGCCCAGTCATTAACAAATTTCAATTTGGGCTGAGATTTGTTGGGCCAATTCTAGGCCCGACCCGAGTGTCCGCCGATTCTACCGTAAATTTGGATTTCAGCTACCGTCACGTCGTCGTTGCGATGAACCGATTTCCACAATAAACCGGTGAGTTTATACTCTAAACTCTTCTTAGTAGGCTAATGATGTTTAAGGGGTGTTTAGATTTATTTAATTATGAATTAGGTGGTTAGTTAGATTAAATTAGAAATTTAATTATTTAATTGAGCATGTTAGGTGGTTAGCATGGTTTAGCTAAGGCCTAGATTAATTGTATTATTTATCTAGAAGGGTTCGGGAATTTTCCGGGTCCATATTGGTATTTAATTTAATAATTTTTGGCCTAAGTTAGTATTTTAGAAATTAAATTGATTTACTTAATTAATTTTCGTAATTAATTAATTATTAATTATTTTCCGGAAATTAGGCCGATATAGCTGGTAACCGGAATTTTGTGCTGATTGCAATGGTGTGGTTAAATTCTGTAATTGTGTGTTAAATTATGCAATTTGAGTGCTGATTTGATTTTTGGCATTTAATTCCAAAATTTGTGAATTTCCAATATTTATCCAGAAATTCCCGGGTGTTGGATTTTGACACCAAAAATAGTTTGAATTGCTATATAAAATAGTGGGATTTTAAAAATGAAGAATGTCAATTTTTCTGGGTCGAGTTGATCGTGTACCCACACACGACTAATTTACAATGTATTTCTAATACGAAGAAAAATGCCAGGTTCACCATTTTAATTAAAGCATTTGAGTGCAATGCACGGTGCTCTGGGCCATATTTGAGTGATCGTATGATGGTTAAGAGAAATCATCCCAAGTTGTTAAGCTGGACGTTATCCCTATTTGGGATACCCCTAGACAACGGGAAGCCGGTCGTAGTAGACTCTGGACCCTATGCTCCTTCGGGAAAGCCGTCGACGTAGTGACGTGTCGTGCTCAATGGGGTGAGACGATGCCTGGCAATGCCAGAAGACTGCCGAACAGAGAGTAGGCCATGCTATATGCCTAGATCTCAATGGGGTGAGACGATGCCTGGCAATGCCAGAAGACTGCCGAACAGAGAGTAGGCCATGCTATATGCCTAGATCAAAATTAGGAACGCATGTTTAATTGAGTTTAATGCGCCAGATTATGGGAAAAAATTGTGTGGCACGATATGGGACATGTCATAATGATTTGGTCCTATAATCAAAACTCCTGTGCTTACTTGAGAATTTCAATATGGCATTCTAGTTAATTGAGCTCAATAGTTGCTCATGCTTTCATGCTGTCTGAGATATAAACTGTATTGATCTGCAGGGTGAATCTGAGACGAGATAAGTCTCCTTGATTGTGTGATTGTGTGATTAGGACGCTTCTTGGCGTATTTCCCTCCTAATCAGGGTTTAGAGCATGGATTTGCTGAGACATTGTCTCACTGGTTATTGTATAACCATTTTCGGGGTCGTCGAGTGGAGGACCTAGAGCCGAAAGGAGGTGATCGGAAGTGTAAGTCAGTTAAGACCGCTTCTTTTTGGAAAGCCAGTCTTTGTAGTCTTTTGGTCATAGACCTTGTACATGACTATGTTTATAAAAGCATGTTTCGTTTTGTGAATTTGTTGTCCTGCTTTTTTATCTCGAGATGGTTACTGTCAGGGGATTTATCTTCACTTTCACATGTGTAATAAAACTAAAAGGGTCGGCGACTTGTCCAGGGAAGTCGCAAAATATTATTGACTAGAGAGGGATGAACACACGCTCGGGGTTCGGGGCATGACAGCTGAAGTGCTTCCTCAGGGTTAGATGAACTAGAAGGAGCTGCACACTTGTGGCCAAAGGTGCCAGAACTTGGGCATGAAATTGATTTCCACTCGTATTCAACAGCCATTGTTCAAGATTCCTCATTTAAGACGACATCCACCGAGTTACATCAAGGTTGCTTTGTAGAGATCTCCACACACACTCTAGCATAGGAGATCATTTTCATTTGCTCAGTTCGAAGATTGACATATAGTGGTTTACCAACCGCACTAGCCACAGCACTTATCCCCGGCACAAACCAGAGAGCGTAAGGGATGTTTTTTATTCTGACCCAGACCGAGACAAAGAATCGGTTGTCTTTTTTCAGCTCCAGCAAAGGCTACCATTGTTGCAGGATGAGAGGAACCCTGGCCACTGTTAGCGGCCCCTCATCAAGAATCTTCCTACGAAACTCACGGTCAGGGATGTGGAAGAAGTAAAATCCCTGATCGTTTGCCAAAACTTCAGCCAATTTCAATCCCCAAGTGTCACGCCTCGAATCTCGAGCGCACGAATATCCCTCAGTGGTCGATAGAATTGCGACGTTCCCAAAACGCGTCGTCGACCCAATCAATTCTATGCACACGCGGAAGCGAACTAATAAACTCCAAACACCAATCAAACATAGGATAGAAAAGCAGGACAACCAATTAACACAAAACATATTTTTATAAACTAACTAGGTCAACTCTACATAGTTATATACAAGAGGTCTATCTCAAAAAGAGCTACTAAGCCACCTAAGCTCTAGGCTCTCCAGTCATGGGCTTCGGGTCCTCCACAACACCATCAAGAGTGTCGATATCTATAGGATGCCCTATTTCCTACTCCGGGATCCTGACAGGAGGCCCGTCAAAACCCTGTATGGGACCCTCCCGACCTCTGTTAGAAAAGTTAATGAACCACGCTATGAATCGGTAAGGTACCAACTGAGGTAGGCTCTCATCGACTCAGACCGTAGACTCAATTAACTCACGGGTCAGGTTGGTCCCAGGAATAGGGAAATAGGAGTGCTGAAAGTCCATCTCTTGCGGGACCCCTTAATGTACATGACGTACTTCCATCTAAGAACCTGAAAAGTTTAAACCACGACGGGGTGAGACAATGTCTTAGCGAGTCTATACCCTAAACCCTAATTAGGAGGAGAATTCACCTAGAGACAGCCTAGACAAGTACCAAATAAGACTTACCTCGCCTCAGCACCTCCCTACACGTTAGTACATCACATATATCATATATGAACGCAGTAAACGTAAACCATTAATTGGAACACTTCAGATCATATATCAGTCAATCACAATGGTCTCGATTATAAGGCCAAATCGTTATGACAAGTTCCATTCCGTGCTCATTAATTTCATCCCATAATCAGGTGTGGCTATTTCACTCACTCAAGGGTGTCTCAATTAATTACGACCCAATGGCCACGGTCAACTAAATAGTCGGCGGTCATCTGGCATAACCGGGCGTCATCCCGCTTCGTCGGACACAGTAACGTCTATATCTAGACGGCATTCCCGAAGGAGCATCGGCCAGCCCCCATCCATTGACATGGGGCATTCTCGAAGGAGTATCGTCTGGCGTAAACGCATCGTGACAGTTTCCAATAGCGATCACACGCACATCCGTGTTTGGCCAAGAACATCGCGCTTTGCACTCAAATACTTCCATTTCAAATAATATATTTTGCTTATTTTCTTCATATTAAAAATACCTGCTAAAATAATTGTGCGTGGTCACACAGTCAAATCGAACCATAAAGCATGATATTCTTTCATTTTAAAATTTCATGATTTTATATAGTACTTAAAACATTTTCGGCATCAAAAACTGACACTCGGTGATTTTCTAATTAAATACCAAAAATTCATTTTTTTAAATAATAATTAAAAATAATCACCAAGCATCCAATTGCGTAAATTAGCAATCAATTGTACAAACCAGTAAAACCACGATGATCAGCGCGAAATTCTGACAACCGACTATCCCAATATAATTTACGCTAATTAATAATTAATTAAATAAATTACAAAATATTTAAATTAAAGCACTTAATTAAATTAAATAACCTAACTGGACGAATCTACCTAGGTTAACCGAACTAATTTAACTAAACTACCTACATTACTCTAATTAAACTACTAACTAGCCTAACTAACCCCTTAGCCAACTAGTTCCTCTAACTAACTAACCAATTAAATAGTTACTCTCACTAAGTCTATCTTAATCCTAATTAGGCCTAAGTTAATCACCCCATAAGTGTAATGAGCCCCCTAATTAAGGATTAGAATGCTAACTCACCAGTTAAGCGAATAAACGGGTTCACAACGATGGCAGCATGACGGCGGTAAATTCTCGTGCCTACGGCAACACCAAAAGAGGCTAGGAAAAGGCTGAAAACAACCTACAAACTCACTGCCTAAGCTGAAGGCTTGGTTTTGGAGGGGGTTGAACCGAGGTGCTGCTGGGGAACAAACGGGCTGGCTGAGGTGGCAGACGTGGAGCGGTGGCGATGCTGGCGACTAGGCGGGAGCTGGCGAGCCGAAGGACGATCATAAGCAGCATCGGGGCCAGACTAGACGCACGTTGGACTCGACGAACGGCGTAAGGCAGAGAGGCGCTGGCGTCGTTGGCTGCTGGCTCGCAAGCAGACTAGGCTCGCGGCTCCGGGCTGGCTCGGTCACGGAGGAGGAGATGGCGTGAGGGTAAGGGCTAGTTGGTTCTAGAGGCTCGTAGCAAGGAAAATGGAAGAAGATGAAGAAGTTGAGGAAGGCTTCTGCCGAGGGGGGGTGGTCAACCAAGGGGAAAGGAGGAGAGAGGGAAGAAACAGGGGGACAAGAGGGAACAAGAAGCCTTCAAAGTCAAGCATAAATATCTAAACACTCAAGTGCAAGCCCCACAAGTCTTTAGCTTCATCCAGCAACTAATTTTCCCTCTCAAAACTTCTCAAACAAGCCAAATTGAAGGCCACATAGTAGCAGCCCAGCAAACCTACGGATTTCCATCCAATTTCCATCTAATTTCTCACCCAATAAACCAAATTGGCCTCCAAAAATGCCAACTAAGGTGCCCAAACAAATTTCCATAATTTCCCTCATAAACTAACTCACTTTGAAGGCCAAAAATCCACTTAAAAATGCCCTTCCGAATTTCCTTGATTTAATTTTGCCAAATTCCAATTTTCTGCCAAAAATCCCAAGTTTGCCGAAAATTCTTCAAAGGATGAGACAATGTCCTAAAAATATATCGTAACGCTCGAACTTTCAATTCTTGAAACCGAGTTCAATTTCATGGTTAATTTCGATCGAACGCGATTTTAGCGTAACTTTTAGGAATTTTATCGCATTTAACCTGTGGTCAATAATTCTTGATTCATGTTTGTGCATCTTCGACTCATCAGTGACTCTCGGTTGTCGTAAAAATCTCAAGGTTTCAATTACAGGCACCGGGTACAAAATCAACAAAAAAAATTAGTGCCGTTTGACGCGAATTTTACAATCAGGTGGAAATCACCCACAATTTAATTATGTTCTTCTGTTGAATCGACCTATCTCTAATCTCTAATCGATTATAATTGTGTCATATTGACCCTTGCCGATTAGTACGGTCGAGCAGTCGATTTCAAATCGAATTCTCAAGTTTGTCGCGTTTATATCCTCTAACAGCTTCACCTGATAGATTAGTTATCTCATGAGTAATCAGCTCAGAGAAAAGAACCATAGGCGCATCGACAAAAAGCCCATTTCATTTAATCGAAACATGGTCGAAAATCAACATGTCACACTAGGCATACTTTAGGGTTGTTTCGGTGAGCTTGAATGGGAGTCTCCTCCCCACATAGTACCCGACCAAACACTCATGCCATTTCGGGTCAGTGGCCTCAAGAATTCATCAAAAATATTGACAATAGGCTTATTGTCAATGATGCTCGGGGGGGGGGGTGAAAGTTATCATACCCCTTGGTAGCTGATCTAGTAACATTGACCTATGAGCGAGCAGGAGGGGGTTTAGAGCCCCTTGCTTGTTGGTCTTTGGGCTGGAGGCGATTGGAGGAGGATCTGGCATGACTACGACTGTGTGTACCATCAGAGCCTTAGGGGGCCTTGAGAGAACCCGACCAGGCTTCCATCGCAACATGTAAAGATGCCTTGAGAGAGCCCGACTGTCCATCAACCATGGTAGGCGAAGGGGCATGGGGGAGGACGGTGGGGCTTCGCCCACGTTTACCTTCCGCACATTGCTGGGCCTTGCCTAACTGGCCTACCATCACAACAGACGAGGAGGCCATAAATGCAGAAGAAACCTGAGAAGGAAACATAAACCCTAACACAAAAGGAACATGGCAGCTTGTGTAGAGCTTACCAAGACAATTACTTTGGAGAGGATGTGGAGGGGCATGGGACAAGCCTAGCTACCAAAGAACAACCCCAACAACCGGCCAAATCTCCCAAGAATAGCAAAACACTAGACCACATGAACAGTAAGTCGAGCGCAAGCTAGAGAGAAACAGTTGAACAGTAACCCCAATGTCCTCATTCGTTCAACTTCATAATAGTAACAAATTTTCTATTTATATAATTGAAAGATCTTGTTGTAATAATTAGAAAGAGCACATTTGAATGACTATCGTATAAAGTTACAATTTCAATTGCAATAACATGCATGGACGGTGGAAACAATGAGTGCAATCTGGTGTTTGGACTGTCAAAGCCCTCTTTCATTTTTCATCATATAAATATAATCTTCCAAAGCAAATCCCATGATCCCCTAAATGATCTTCACGTGGGCATAGAAAGCAAAAGATATTATTATTAAAAAGCTTTAAGAGAAAAAAAAGAAATAAATAAATAATAGAGAGGCCAGAGAACGACACATGATCATAATTGCTGAGCTTTTCTGACAAAAAAAAAAAACTGTTGAGCTTTAGGTGTCCCAACAAAAAAGCTTGCACTTTAAAGCACCGGGCCGTCATTTCCTGCGCTCTAGCCCAGCTTGAACCCACTGCGACAGCCACGTGTTGAGCTGAGGTTGGGTAGTTCCCTCCAGATGGCGCACGGATACGGCCATCGCACGGCAGAGCTTGCCGGGCCTACCGTGAGCGTGGGGCCAGCTTAGGACCGCTCCTTTATTTATGATATTTTTTTTTTTGAAAAATTTCATCAGTTTTTGGCCCTACCAGCTTCACTGAGATCTCTCTCTCTCTCTCTCTTTCTCTCTCTCTCTCTCTCTGCCTTTAATTTGCATAAAAGGTTCTCGTGCTAAACGTGGGTTGTCGTGTCTTCTTGATCTTTGGTTGTGACTTGTGTCAGGAAGCTAGGCGGTGCATTCCGGGGCAGCGCATTGGGCAGGTAAATTGCAGATTTGGCTTGGCCTCGAGCTACATTGGCGATCTCTCCCGTCTGGTTCCGTTGCTGGAAGTGTGGTTTTCGGGTTCGCGTTCGGCTTCTGCGTTGGATTCGCAGTTTCGTTCGATTGATTTTGGTCGTCGCCGGTGCGTGGGTTGACTTGGTTTTGTTGGGTTGCGCTCTGCTGAGCTCCATTTGGTGTCACTTGTCTGCTTCTTGTTTCTAAATCACTTCAATGTTAGCAGAGAGATGACAGGACGGACTGCATTCGTTGATTGGTCTCGGTGTTTGAATTTGAAATGAGAAACTGTGCTTGTAAGAGGTGAACTTGTTTTAGGTTCATTTGATATAGACTAATTGATGGCGTGGGGGTAAAAAAAAAAACAAACTGGTCTTTCTGCAAAAGAATCGATGATCCTGGAAGGACGCAACGAGAAGATTAGGTTGCCATTATACGGATCCATTTTACAAGGGGAAGAGAGTCAAGAAGGAATTGGTGTTAGTCATGGTGATGGGTGAAGATCAGGTATGCTGCCATCTTTTACCGTTGTATTGTCGGGTGTCTGTGCAATATGAGGCCGCCCAGTGAAATCAACAAAGCAGTAATGAGCAAAGCTTCTGGTCAGGACTTGGGATTTTTTAAGTGGTCAAGCAGGAGTCGGGAGTGTATTGCTGACAGTCCTAGAAGGTCTCCCTGTTTCGCACGCTTGTTTAAATTTCAACACCATTATTTTAGATTAGTAATTTGGTTTGTTCTGGTCATCTTGTTCTGTGATGAGCAAAAACTTCAACTATTCCAGCTGGAACTTCTCCTTTATCAACGCCTGAGCTGTTTTACTTCGGACTCTCCATGAGCTGAGGTTCAGGTTATGGCTGCATCGGTTCCGTTCCTCGCTCGACTATTCGCAGGTCTCCTCACTCTTGCCTCGGAGATTGGAGTCACGTTGCCGCCCGATTTAGGAGCTGGATTCACACTGGACTTAGCAGGGATGGAGAGCCGTCCGTGTGGGCTTCCCAAATTCCTCCTTTTCCAGAGAGACCAGAATGGCCATGCTTTTTACTCACTGAGGGTGAGGGTCTCATCCTAAACACAGCGCGATTGCACCGACATCACTAGGCAGTTTACATAGATGTAGCGCACTTCTAATTCAGCTATACTAGTAAAATGCCTTAATTAGCACTACATGAACCAGCCAAGATTTCTAACAAACACAAGAGAGTTGATGATCAAGTATCAAGTAAGTCTACAAACCGACTCATTAAATGCTTAACCAGCACATATGCAACTTAAACGCCCAGAAAAATCATGAGACAGGTCCTCAGGAAAGATTAAATTGTAACAATCTCATGCAAGATAGGGCCCGTTTGTTTATGTTTCTTTTTTCTGTTTTTAAACACTTTTTCTATTTTTTTGTTCCTGGGAACAAAAAAGGAACAGAAACGCGTTTGGGTGCATTTCTGTTCCTTTTTTGTTCTTTTGTTCCCAGGAACAAAAAAGAAACAGAAACAAGAAACACAAATTTTGTGTTTCTTGTTTCTGAAACACTTTTGAGAAACACCTTTTTTTTCTTTTTTCTTTTTTCTCTTATTTTCTTGTTCTTTTTTCTTTTGGCCGGTCGCCGGCCTCGGCCATGGCCGGCGACCGGCCGATGAGGGCCGGCGGCCTCGCCCAGCCACGGCGAGGCTCGCCGGCCCCCGGCGAGGCCGAGGCTCGCCGTAGCTGGGCGAGGGTCGGCCTCGCCATGGCTGGGCGAGCTCGAGCTCGCCCAGATCCGGCGAGGCCGACCTCGCCCAGCGGCCGGCGAGCCTCGGCCTCACCGAGCCACCGCCAGGTGACGCCACCTGGCGGTGGCTCGGTGAGGCCGAGGCTCGCCGGCCGCTGGGCGAGGTCGGCCTCGCCGGATCTGGGCGAGCTCGAGCTCGCCCAGCCATGGCGAGGCCGACCTCGCGCCGGCCTGGGCGAGCTCGATCTCGCCCAGATCCGGCGAGGCCGAGCTCGCCCAGCGGCCGGCGAGCCTCGGCCTCGCCGGATCTGGGCGAGTCGGCGTCGCCTGGCGGTGGCCCGGCGAGGCCGCGCCTCGCCCGCCGCTGGGCGAGCTCGGCCTCGCCGGATCAAGGCGAGGCCGACCCTCGCCGGCCGGTCGCCGGCCAAGGCCTTGGCCGGCGACCGGCCAAAAGAAGAAAAATAAAAAAATTATCCAAATTTACCAAACATGTTTCTGTTTATTTTTTATTCCCGGAACAAATTTACCAAACGCGTTTTTTTGTTCAAAAATTGTTTCCCGGAACAGAAACACTTTTTTCTATTTCTGTTCCCTGGAACAATTTTTAAACAGAAACGCAAACGAACGCACCCATACTCTCCCACCCTTCCAATCTGTTCAACCTAACATTGTGACTCAAAACCCTCCTCCGTCATCCGACATGCACAAGAGCAATTTCAGAACACGCCACAGCATACAGGCCCTCGAACGGCATACACATCCAGCACTCTATTCACATACGAGGTAACTCAAAGATCAAATTTTTCTGTACCCTTACACAAACTGACACAAATTGTACATCCTAGAGAAAACCTAACCGAAACAAGTAAAAGCAAACGATAGCTCGATTGCATGTGACAAGCGCGCCCTCAACTCGGTCCAATTCCGGAAAATCAATCAATCACTTATTCGCTCACACACAGACACCCTAAACTACGGGCTGAAGAACAGAAAAACCGTCAAAGACCCGAACAGGAAAAGCAGAGGAGATCGAGGGGAGACCAACCTACGAGACGAAGAAGAAGAGCTCGCTGCCTCCTGCTTCTCCTCCTTCAGCTTTGCGGCCGACCGCAGCCCATAGCGAAGCAGCTTCGGCTTCCATGAAGAAGCAGAAGAAGAAGAAACTCGCCACCATCACCAAACAACACAACTGAAAAAAAAAAAAAAGGAGTGATTAAGTTATTTTAAAAAAGGAAAACGTTCTTTTCTATTTTTGGGTGGGAAATTTTCGGCCTCGCTGTCAAAACCGGTTCGGACGCCCGTCACGTGAGCTCACCCATTTTGGCCCAACTGTGGGTCAATCCGCTGCCGAAACGTGTGGAATGAGACGGGGTGGGTTTTGACGGCGTGAGGGCGGGATTAACGGATAAATCTTTAGACCGGCGGAGCTTGAATGGGGCCCAAGTGCCGTTTCAACCGCGGGCCCAGGAAGAGGAAAAAGCTCCGCGGAAAATTCGAAATTCGAATTTCCAAACGCACGGCCGATGGGACTCTTCCTTCTCCGCGGGTGGGTCAGACAGCCGTTGGATTGAACTAGGGCTCGGACTTTTTGGTTAGCTTGCGGTTCTTGTGGCCCGTTTGGGGGCGTCGGCTTGTTCTAGGCCCATTTCGGTCCGCGATGTCTCCACGTGTCGGCGAACGGGATGACTGGGGACCGGCAAGGGACGCGACAAGTCCAGACCCAGTGGTACATCGTCCTAACCGGGCAAATTTTCCCCCAAAGCCTAGTGCAAACTAGGAGGGTTGTACTAGTGTTGTCAAAATGGTCCACGGACTCATATTTTTGTTTCAAAGTTATAGAAGTGGGTAGTAAATAGGTCGGTTTAAAATTAACATATAGGTTATGATGCATTCTAAATTAAAAAGCTTATAATAAATGGGTTTTAAAATGAACCCATTTATGCTACGTTTGGTTTAGCTTTATCATGAGACTTTGAGGAAATGCAAATGAGTTTGCTTAGAGAGTCTTGGGAAAATGCAAAGATTGTTCGATAAATTATGCTTTGAGAAATAACTTTGAAAAAAAAATGTCAATTTGGTAGAAATACATTTGAAAAGTTCCTTAGGGTGATTAATTTAATTTTTTAATTCTTAATTTGTTTAAAATTGAAAAATATATTGCCTGCAAGTTTTTCAATTAAATGTGGACGACAATGTTAAATATATGTAGTAACAAATTTATAAATGAAAAGAAAATTTTCTTGTTTTTCTAAAAAAATTCAAATGGAAAAAATTCACATCAAAGTGGACCCTTTCCCAATAGTACTTTGTTACAATAAACATGGTAACATATACCTAGATGAAAGAAAATCATTATTCTTATAAATTACAAATATCCTTAAATATAATGTCCGCAAGTTTTTCAATTTAAATATTGACAACAATATTAAAGATATGTAGTAACATATTTATAAATAAAAAATTAAAATTTCTTTTCTTGCTAAAAAGTTTCACATGGAAAAAATTTACATCAAAATGGACTTTTTCTCAAGAGTACTTTCTTTACAATAAACAAGGTAACATACACCTAAATATTCTTAAAACTTACCAATATCCTTAAATATTACATAAACTTATAGCTATTTGATCACATAAATGTGTCATGTTAAAAGTTGCATCATCATTTGAAGTACTACCCTCCTCATTTACATAATCGAAATCCACTGTATATAGAATATAATCCAAATCTACTCTTGCAAATGTGTATCATTTACGATATTTCTTCATATATAACTGCCACTATCACAATTTTCACTTTTTTTTTATGTAGATAACTTGGCATACTCTTAAGAATCTTCCACTTTTTTTTTTTTAATACGCCAAAGACTCGCTCAATTTTTTTATCATGGCAAGAAATGGGCACGACTAAACACTTCTTCATAACTTGTAGGTGCAGGACCTCGTTGAAATTAAAAAAAAAAATGATATTGAAACTTGGGCAAACGATATTTAACTTCTTTGTATGGCCCGAATAACCCATGAAATTTGGATATCCAACATCTACTATATAGTTTTTACTTACATAAAAATACTAAAAATTTAATCAATATATACACATACATTAATGTGTAAAAATCATTAATTAACAAACTTGTTGGAGGATGATGAAATTGTAAATCACATCTCCCAAATGATAAACAATTGTAGAATGGGCGGTAGCACAAAGTTGTGAATATCCATCTTCCTCCTTTTCATGGTTTTCCCTTTTAGAAGAATTATCCATAACTACTTAAAGTAACAAAATGGAATTAAAATAAGAGAGGCAACAAATTATCTAGATCATCCATCGACAAAACACTTATAAACTATCATATATATGCAAACTCCACCAATGAAGAGAACACCAGCTAAAAACAAGTCTTATAATAGAATATAAAATAAATAAGTGAGTGACGACTTTAAATAGAACATCAATTAGAAACAAGTCTCACAATAAAATATAAGTATGTCTTGCCAACTAGCACGAATAAATAGTGCAAATAAGTGTCTTATTACATCAACATAGTGTATGAAAAAGTTCAAATAAGTAGCTAACATACTAGTGATGACTATGCTTTTTGAACTAGTACCCGGTCCATGCAACTTTTTCTTAATTGCCATCCAAGTTCATGAAGATTTTTCTATTGTCTTTTTTTTTTTTTGGCAAAATGATATAATGCAAAAAAGTATAACTATGGGTCTTGCTTAATCTCAGGTATGGCTCTCATCATCTCTATAAGTTCCTCATAAGGATCAAACACAATTGCACGATTTGTGACATTGTCCCTACTTTTAATAATTGAACAAATTCTGTCCATTTATGTTGTTAGCTTAGCAATTGTAGTCAATTTCTTTTGTTTCTTTTTTAAAGCTTGCCTCACTAAACTCCGCATCGCTCTTTTATGGCTTTGAGCCTATTTAACAATCTTTTCACACACATTACACTTCATATTATCATTAGTAGATCATGTACAATCACTAATATAAAGTTGTGTGGTCATAATATCCTTATCAACACATAAATCTTGTATAGGGTTCCATTTGATACTTCCAATAGCAACTATATCTTTAAACATTATCCACCAAAACTTCAAGATCTAGATGTATGCATTTTATTCTAAAAACATTAACCTTAGGATATTCTTGTTATAATAAACATGTTTGTGAATTATATCATAAAAGATGAACTTAAAGAAAAGTTAAAAAAGAAGAGTTAAAAAAAACCTAAATTTTCCTCTCCTACCATTCATCACTTAAATCAGTGGTTTTCTTAATTGGATCCTATCCAAATTGAGACATCCGGAATTTTCATAATAATATTTGTGAGACATTCCAAATTTTTCGTGTTCAATAATAAAATTTAGGTTATGAAGCTAAGTATTATTTAGCATGGAATTTGAGTAGGCATGTAAAAAATCTTAGTTGGATTATCAATTTTACGAGGTGTAGAAAACAGAGAGGATAATTTCTTGCGGCTGTGATCATCCCGAGTCCAATGTGTTGGACTTAAATACTTAAATTAATAGATATTGACATATACGTTGATGCTGTAGAATTACATTAATTAATTTACTATTATCTTTGATATCGATGGGGATTGACATTTTTCGAATTACATGTTTAATGATTATTAAGTTTTAAATTTACTAAATCGAAATTTTCCTAACCTTTGGTATGGTTTATCAATAATTTTGGTGAATTCGAGATGTCAAGGGCTACGTTATTCATTTTATTTTAACCTCAGTTAAGTAATACTAATAACGATTTACTTACACTAACGTTGAAACTTGGCCAAGAGCGAAAGACTTCTTTCTCACCATGATCACCTTTAAACTACCCTTATCAAGCTACATGTTAACCACTTGTCCCTTTGAAACTTGCATGTTAGGTCACTTGTCTTACTAAGATTAAAACACTTATATGTCTTTTGAAATATAAGGTTTAGACATGACCACTAAAAGTATTAGTCATCAACTCTTCTTTCTACTTGGCCATAAACTAGATGAATCTTTGTTACTTGTAATTTCTAAGCCGCTTGCAACCTTGCACCTAGCATTTTAAACTTTGAGTCATCACTCTTAAATTGGTAGAATATCCTAAGTTCATTTTTTTTTTTTTACCTTGGATGTATTCTTCTATATTCAAACTCAAAAAGAAAATTTTCTCTACGTCCGACCCTTAGTTTGAAAAGTAAAGATTCCTTCTTTCAAGAGTTACAAAGTGGTTAAAACTTTTGGTTTTTCAAGTTTTGTTAAGGTAAGTGAAAACTCTAAACAATAAGATAGCTCAATCTACTTAGTACTCCCGACTTAATTGGTTGATGTTTGGTAATATTAGTTAAGATAAGTGTGAGTAACTCCCGATATTGGTGTGTTGGGATATTATGTGGGCTTGTATTAATGAGTTCTTTCAAGTTTTAGGTGCGTTTGATTGATTTCCTTGAGGTGTGGTTACATGTTGTATGTGAAAATTAAAAAATTGGGCTTAAAGTATTAATTTCGCCATTTTGGTACTTGCCAAGTATATCCACATACTTCTCATATTCCCTATATATTCACCTTATACTCATTAGCCACTACTAATATTCACCTTAAAAGTTACTAGCTGTTGCTCATATTCACATTATATTCACTTGATGCCGCTAGTATTTACCCTATAATTATTGGAAGCTGCTCATATTCACCATATACTTACTTATAGTTGCTTATTACTACTTACATATGATAACCAATTGCTCATATCCAAGTGAATATATAGGGTTGGATCAGGTCGTGTAAAGTTCAAATTGCTCATATCTAGGTGAATATATAGGGTTGGATCAGATCGTGTAAGGTTCACAACAATTCGTAATTTTATTAGAAAACGTGAAATAATGCAAAAGAGATTGAGGATGCAGCATTACAAATGTATTTTTATCTCAAGTCAAATTATCGACGGATTTGATCGTTAATATTTTCATGAAAATGTGAATGAGGCCTTTGAGCAAAGAATTTAGGTATCGATAATAATTTTTCTTAAATATTAATAAGTTAATATTTCTTTTTAAATCATCCCTCAGGTGAAATTTATTTATTTTTATCAATGATTCCGGACTCCATATAAAACCAGTTTCGCGAATTGTTACACTGGCACTGTAGAATTTTCTTAGACATTGGCATTGCAGCCTGACCTGTTTTGTCCAGACTCGTGCCTGTAGAAGAAGCCCGGGAAAACGTGGCGTGCGGTGGGACAGAAAAACAAAAGCGAGGAAGAGAAAAAGGCAGGGGAGTCGAGATTCAAGGGGAGGGCGACCCAGCAAGAGAGGAATGGGCAATTGCGGGATTCCGGTGCAAAAGGCGAGAGCAGATATTCTCCTCTCTCTCTCTCTCTCTCTCTCTCTCTACTGTGTACAGTTCGTTCAATAATTTTTGCTTTTTCGGCAACCAAAGGGCGGACCGATACAGGGGCCTCGCACGTGCCGAGGCCCGACCGTGGTCCTGCGCACGCTCGAGGCGGGACCCACCTCCCCCGTACCCCCAACCGAGACGAGAGACCAGAAAGGGGAGGAGGTAGAGAGAAGGGGTGAGAGAGAGAGAGAGACTCCTGTGTGTTATTCCTGCAGATCCCTCAGATCTTCTTCGAGCGCCTTTTATTGTCGGCCCTCCGGTTTTCGCTTCTCCGGTTCCTTTCGTTCGCCTCGTCGCCTACGTGCCCCCAAGCGGGTCGCGGGTCGGCGCTCGCCGCGTGATTTTTGGGGGGGTCGAGGTTAGGGTTTTTGGATCGCTTTCTTCCGGGCCGAAGAAGCGGGGATGGCGCTCGCCGCGTGATTTTGACGACAAAGATGTGGAAGGCCATTACCCTGTACTCTTGATGCTTCTCTTGATCCATGCTTAGTGTGTAAGTGCTGCTTGAGATTCTCGTTCCAAGGCGTGTTCTCCTGCTTAGATAATCCACAAGTTCTCCTCCTTTTTTTTTTTCCGGTAAGTATAATCTAATATTCCTTTGTTAATTTCCTCCGTCTAGATCTAGTGAATCTCTCTCTACTTGTGCTTTTGTCCCTAGTGAAATAAGGATCTCTGCTTAGATAATCTAGAAGTTCTCTTTTTTCCCGGTAAGTATACTCTAATTTTCCTTTGTTAATTTCCTCCATGTAGATCTAGTGAATCTCTCTCTAGTTGTGCTTTTGTCCCTGGTGAAATAAGGATCTCTGTACTCTGGGCATACACAACTCAGGTGGTTTGGCTCTGTTAGGAGGATTCAAGGATTTTGCATCGATATCAAGTCTATCTGGTCAGCTAACTGTCAACATGACTGATGAATCCTTTATGTTTCTATATGCGTCTTTTTTATTGATCTTGTCTCTTGTTAACCGTTCCGTGCTTTTGCTTGGCATTGTCTCTGTTTTTCATGTCATGTCCTCTTTGTAGGTAATAGCGAAAAGAATGCCTAAAGAGCGAGATCCATTTCGTAAGTATGTGGACGATTTGAAGAACAGAAAGTGGAAGTGCAAGTTTTGTGGCACCGAGTTTGCTGGAAGTACTCCAAGGATCCGGGCGCACCTCGCTGGAATTCCGGGCTATGGTATCAAAGCTTGTGAGAGAGTTGAAGATCCAGTGAGAGCAGAAGCCTTGGAGACATTTGATGGTAAAGGCAGCAGGTTGGATAAAAGCACGAGAGGCACATCGGGCAAAGAAACGGAAAGAACAGTTTTTGGCGCGAGTCAAAGTGTACTCCCAAGTGACGATGCGTCGAATCCCACTGACACGCAGAACTCGAATCAACATGGGTGCGCGCTGCAGCAACCATCTTGCAATTGGCTGACTGGAACTGGTACTGCTTCATCATGCCCTCAGGATCAAGTGTCTTTGCCTCCCAGTGATATGCCTCTGGATAATCTGGATAACATCCAACAATCCGATCCATCGAACCGAGGGTTGGATAATGAAAATGCTTCATCTATCCAGCAACTTCCGATGGACTCGTGGGCTTCATCTTGTCTTGATTTTAGTGAGCTACCAGCGCTTGGTGAGCTACCAGCGCTTGGTGAGCTACCAGCGCTTGGTGAGCTACAAACTCATCTTGAATCAGAGACGGAAGAACAAAATGCAAGAGGGCTATCATCATTCCTAAATGATGAGGTCCGTGGCGACAGTATGTCTATCGGAGAATATCTAAGCTTAGATGAACATATTGTAGATGGAATCACTCCAGATTCACTGCTAGATTCAACCTGTTGGTCAGATCTTTACCACTCTCTGCCGGAGAATCTTCCTGAATCTCGTGAGGTAATTTTAAACACTTCTGAGGAAATACAAACGAATGAACTGCATAATCCAACAGTGGGATCATCGTTACCAGTTGATTCATCCCTTGATGTGGACGGCGTAAATCGTTTGCTGGATTGTGGTCAACCGTGTATAGACGAAGTGGTTACTGTACGCAGCAATACTAGTTCGACGGACGCTGTCCAGCATCCTGGTCAACTTCCCCTAACGTCTGACAAGGAAGATGGGAATGATATCCGTCAGTATCCTTCGCGACTTCCAATGGACATTGATCCCTCGACCGCATTACAGCATTTGAGCGACTCTCACATTTTTGAGGCAACAACCATTGATTCGCTAGTTCCAGAGGCGTCAACAAATCCAATAGGCCCATCATTATCACACGGTCTGTCTCGATTAATCTACACTGCTACTATGGTTCTGTTAGATCCTCAAATATTCCTAAATTATTTTATCAAAATTAAACATATGATGTGTTTTTAAACAAGATATCAACGGGGATTCTCCAATCAGGAACATGCCGAGCATCATCGCATATTCCAGATGTCCGATATCACTTCCTTTTTATTGCACCATTTGTTTCATCAAAATATTATACTTTTGTTGATGTCGATTTTCGTTGTGGATATTTTGTGTGATCAAGTTCTACCTGTACCCATGGCTTGATTTGAAAGTCCAATTGTTGATTGATCTTACACTTGAATATTTTATTGCAAGCAGCTTCAGTGCCCCCTCAACATCAAATTGTTCCCCATCAATCCACTAATCTCAAGACAGCGCATCAGCATCCAACAGTGCCATCATCATCATGGAAAAACCCTTCAATCACATCTCACTCACGAGCTCTAATGGACATGGATTCATGCATGCCATCATCATCACAATCCCCATATAATGCTCCTCCATCGTCTCATATTCTACCCTGTGGAACAGACCTGATAGGCCCATCGTCATTACCAGGTCTATGGTTATTTAGAAAAACTAATCCTTATGTATCACCATGTTACATTATTATGGGGCAGCAAGAATGCTATGATGAGACTCTAACCGATGGAATTTTTAAATTGCAGAATTAGATATGAATGAGGGTGTGCCAATGACGAGTCATCCAAACACAGGGAACAACTTTGAAGAGAATAGAGCTTTGAAAAGAAAACTAGAACTACTCTATAGCAAAGAAGCTATCATAAGGGATGAGTTAGGTTTTGCTGTATCTTTATTCCTAAAAGAGCCGAGAATGGAAGTTGCGAATTTGTTGGCAAATGTGGAGAGGCTTAAAAGGTTTTGTCCTGAAGCAGCAAGGGAAGATTGTTTGCCACTACATCAACAAGTGGATACACTGATGCATGAAGCAGAAGACCTTATGAGACCAGACAGAGGACTATTTGAGGTGAGAGAGACCAAAGTCGGTAAATTGTTGGAAGAAAAGATGGTGGGAGAGGCATTTCGGAGAAATACATCAAAGATTATGGAGTTCCTAGTAGGGAATCAAATATCCCGCCTAGGCATTTATGGAATGGGGGGTGTTGGTAAAACAACTATCATGGTGCACATACATAATAGACTTCTCGAAGAAGCAAACTATGGCAATGTGTTATGGATCACTATGTCACAGCATATCAACACACAAATGTTACAAGACGCCATTGCGGAGGAACTAGAACTGGACAAACTACCAAAAAAGGATGTGAGGAAACGAGCAGCAATGTTGTGCCATTGTTTTGAGAAAAGAGGCAACTCTACAGTAATCCTCGATGATGTGTGGGAAAGCTTCGATCTTAAAGAGGTGGGAATCCCAATTGAATCAGATGGAATAAAGCTGGTCTTAACCACTCGATCCTTCAAGGTATGCAACCAAATGCAATGTGAAAAAATGATAAAAATTGAGCCTCTATCTGATATAGAAGCTGAGAGTTTATTTTTTGAGGAGTTTGGATCCAAAGTGGCCCTTAATTTGAATAGTAAAGCAGTTGTGAAGTCCATTGTTAAAGAATGTGCAGGCTTGCCACTTGCAGTCATCACGGTGGCAAGAAGCATGCGAGGAGTGACCGATGAGTTTGAATGGACAAATTGCTTGGAGAAATTGAGAGAATCAGATATGGGGCAAACGGATATGGAAAAGGTCTTAAAGAAACTAGAATTCAGTTACAATCTCCTTGGTGATCATGCAGTCCAACAATGTTTCCTATCTTGTGCATTTTATCCAGAAGATGAATTGATTGATAAGTTCAAGTTGATAGAATTATTTATTGACCAAGGATTGATTGGTCAATCAAATACGAGGGAGAAACAATATGCTAGAGGCCTCACCATACTAAACAAACTGGAAGATGCTTGCCTATTGGAAAATCATGAGGGAAAGATGAAGATGCACGATTTGATTAGAGACATGGCATTGCACATCATGAGTGCGACTTCGATTGTAAAAGCAAGAAAGCAGCTGAGGACGATACCACCTGAGGAACATTGGACGGATGCTTTGGAGAAGGTTTCTCTGATGGAGAATTATATTGAAGAATTTCCCTTGAACATGTCACCAAATTGTCCTAAACTATCAACTTTTCTATTGAATACAAGCTTGTTGCATGATTTAGTTATCCCTGATTCGTTCTTCAAGCATTTATGGCAGCTAAAGGTTCTAGACCTGAGTGGATGTAGAATAAGGAAACTTCCAGATTCCATATTAGACTTGGTAAACTTGACAGCACTATTGCTTAAAGGATGTCATAAATTGCATCGTATCCCTCATTTAGGGAAGCTCAGATTTTTGAGAAAGTTGGACATTTCATTTTGTGTTCGGGTTAAAGCCGTCAAGGGTCTAGAGATGTTGGTGAACTTGAGATACCTTGACATGATTACTACACGCATAGTGAGATTACCTAAAGGAACATTGGGGGCTTTGTTAAACTTGCAGTATCTTGGAGTTGGGCAAGTTAATGGAGAAGAAATTACAAAATTGTGGGCATTGGAGACACTTATTTGCTACTTTGACAATGTGGATGATTTCAACAAGTTTGTGAGGGTGGTTAGTAAGCGGGAGAATAACCTTTGCTATTACAGAATCACCATGCATCAAAAAGATCTTGGGGTTGCTAAGCCAACAGGTTTTGGTGTTCTATTTCGGGATTGTGAGAGGAGTGTCAACATTCTAGGGAGTATTGTGAGCGCGAAAAGGGAAAGCAATGGTAGTGGCAGCGGCATTTGTATTTTGATTCCCCAAGATGTGCGGAATTTGAAAGCATGGTGTTGCAATGGTGCAACGAATTTGTCTGACATGGGTCCGCTTGAAAAGCTTGAGGAGCTACAAATAAGATTCTGGAGCAACTTGCGAGTGCTCTGCGGAGGACAAGATGAAGAAGTAATCGACATCCATGACTCCCCTACCCGAACCCCTACCCCTCTCCTCTTAAGAAGTCTTGAGGATTTGGAAATATCTTACTGTCCAAAACTAAAGTATCTCATTGGGCATGAGCCTAAATTCTCCCTTCCGCATCTACGAAGGATTAGAATACTGTATTGTGAGGAAATGGTGGGGATAACAGTGGCAGCTACATCACCACCACCGTATCCACCCCTAGCCTTCCCTAGTCTAAAAGAGATAAAAGTTGAGGGGTGTGATAAAATGAAGAGAGTGGTGGAATCAGAGTGGCTGCCCCACTTCCCTAATCTGAGAAGAATCGAAGTCCAATATTGTAATGACATGGAGGAGATAATTGGAGGTCTTTCCTCATACATGTCAGTTGAAGAGATTTCTCCGAAATGGCTTTTGGTAGAAGGACGCCATGAGTTGCCACTTCATCTTCAAAATCTTCAAACTATCCAAGTCATTGGCTGTGAAGGGATGGCAGAGCTAACAAGCGGAGTGGGACAAGGCCAAGAAGGGAGCATTACGACTCCTGTAAACAACACCCCTTCATCCTCCCAGTCTTCAATTTCTCTCTCAGAGCTGAATTCCTTGTATCTACGCAGTCTACCCCAGTTGAAGAGCTTATGTGAAGTCCCAATAACTTGCAATTCCATGAAAAATTTGGTGGTGATTGGATGCCCAGAACTAAACAAGATTCCTGTGGAGCTGCAATTATGTGATATTGAGGACCTTCCGTATATTGAAGTGGAAGGTAAGGAAAAGTGGAAGACGCTGATATGGGATCATCCCGATGCTCAGGCTTATCTTCAATCTCATCTCGTTTTCAAGGGCAGTCGCTGTATTCTAAAAGGCTGGCGCAATTCATGTGAGTTATCAATATAATTTCCTTCATTCCCGATAGAAATTGAAAAATATCGAAGGAATTATTTTACTATGGAAAATAGTACTCTTATGGATTGATTGATTTAATTAGTCCGTAATTGGAATTAGAATCAGAATCAAATCAAATCGTATCTCCAACAATTCCTTTAAATTCGTTATGAAGATGATGTTGCCCTTCTTGTTATAGTCATGTAGCTATAGAGACTAGGATCAAAACTAGAGGTGTTAAATGGGTACACAATCTATTTATGAACCTATATTTGTTTAAATGGATCATTAATAGGTCAAGCCTTATTTCCCAAAGCACCCATAATGGGTTCTTAAAATAAATAGATTGAGATATATGGGTCTTAAATAGGTCCAATTTGCACCTATTTAAGACCCATTTATCAACCCATTAAAAATGAACCCATTTATATGGACACAGACGAGATTACTCTCCCTCTTTGTTCTCTTCGTTTTCTCGCTTAACCTCTATCTTCTTCTCCTCCTTCTCGTTCCGCTGTCAGTCTTCGCCGACGATGTCGCCGCCTTTGTTGCCACCTTCGCCGACATTGCTGCCGCCTTCGCCGACACCGCTGCCGCCGTCGCCGACACCGCCGCCGCCTTTGCCGACGCTGCCGCCGCCGCCGCCGATGACGACGTCGCCGCCGCCGCCGAAGCTGCCGAAGCCGCCGCCGCCTTCACCGCCGCCACCGACGCCGCCTTCGCCGCCACCGACGCCGCCTTCACCGATGCCGACGCCGCCTTCACCGTCGCCGACACCGCCTTCACCGTCGCCAACGACGCCGCCGCCGTCGCCACCGACGCCGCCGCCGCCGACGCCGACGCCGCCATTGCCGCCGCTGCCTTCGCCGACGCCGCCGCCGCCGTCGCCGACGCCGCCGCCGCCGTCGCCGACGCCGCCACTGTTGCCGCTGTTGCCACTGTTGACTATGCTGTCGTTGCCGACGTTGACTATGTCGCTGCCTTCGCCGCCGCCTTCGCCGCCTTCGCCGCCGCCTCCGCTACCTTTGCCGCCGCCTTTGCCGCCGCCTTCGCCACCTCCGCCGCCTCTGCCGCCGCCGCCAACGCCGCTGCCGCCTTCGCTGACGCCGCCATCGTCGATGCCTTCGCCGATGCTGCCACCAACGCCTTAGTCGACGCCAGCGACACCTTCGCCAACGTCACCGCCGCCGTCAACGCCTTCACCGATGCCGTCGCCGTCTTCGCCTTCTGCGGAAAGGGGGGCGATCAAATTCTCTCCCTGAAAGCGATTGCGCTTTGATTGGGTGGATCTGCGGTCTTTTAGATCTCCGTCGCTGTCGTCCGGTGCGATTGGGCCGCAAACCGTAACTCTGCCGTGAGTTGCTATCCTTCTCTCTATCCTCCCCCCTTCCCCCTCCTTTCTTTTGGGTTCTCGTTTTGGTCTCGTGTCATGGCGAAATTCGAGCAATCGATGTCCTTGGAGCAGTCATTTTCCTGGTCTTTGTCAGGTGCTTATCTTTCGGGTGGTCTGGTTACTGAATTTTTTTAGGTGGGCCACCACCGAGTTGCTATGGCTCGAGGGTTAGAATGTGGACAGTTGGATTTCCATTTTGGTAAATTGCTAAAGGTGCATATTGCCCATGTACGATTGCTTCTGGCTTTTTTTTTCCTCTAGGCATTTGTAAGTTGATTTTTAAGCATAGTAATGGTGCATTATGGATTTCTGAGCACAATTATAGTTGCTTGGGGTACTCTTTTGACTGTTCGCTTTTGCCTGGTTCAAATGTCTTAATTTATTGGATGGAACATGTACGGATTGAATTGCTGCCTTGTTTCTGCAGGCAAAGGCAAGACGATAAGTGGGAACATGATCTTTATGAGAATGATGAACCTCAGATTTCAAGTATGGTAGAAGATCATATCAGTCCGGAAAAATGTCTTTCTACTATTATTCTATTAAAAAATGGTCCTCTTATTATTTTGACTTTGTGGTACTCACATACGAAGATCGCAGGGTCGAGGGCCGTGATTTGCGTTTGAAGCTCCAGAAGAAGGGTCTACAGCCAGCATCTCAAGGTGCAAAGGGGACTTTTTCCGGTGTGCGAGATCTTCACGAAAAGCTTTCTGGCGTAATAAGTTACCAGCCAGTAAGTAATAACACAGCCAAACCAAAGTTGGCACCAGAGGCAACTAAACCTACCAGGAGAAGTGTTGTAGAAGCTTCTATGCTAGAGACCAAAAAAGCTGTTCCCAGCTCTGAACAAGAAACAAAAGGTATCTTTTATAGTTTCTTGTAGAATCTCATGCTTAGTATTAAATGGGCTGTGAGGGGCAGTTACCTTGCCTTATGTGTCAGGATAAGTTAGTCTGATTGTCACACTGCATGACAATAAAATTGGGGGGATTGTGCACATTTTTATGTTCTTAGAACATTGACATGAAATTGCAGAGATGATGCTACGTACAGCATCTGATTTTGATTTGGGCTGAGTTAGACATGATTATCAATTGTATTTGTATTGGATGGACCATTTCTCTCTCATTGCTGTCATTATCAGGACAATGGAGATTCAGTTTTCTGGACATTGAATTGATTGTGATGGTGATTTAGAAATTAGGGAAGCATTGTTGTAGTTTTATATGCTTTCTCATTTAAGTTGCAGTTACATCGAGATTTAACTAGAAATAATTCAACTTGAATGGATGCTTTACCCTGATGGAAGAGCTTTTGAGATAGAAACTTTCTGGATGATGAGTCATCAAGTCCTAGAGTTTCAAGAACAATATTTATGTCAGTGATCATACTATTCGATTTGTATTTTTGTTGGTGATCAATATTTATGTCCTAGAGGTTCAGGAATTACTGTTTTGTTGTTAGGATACCTGGTTGCATTTTCTTGTTTATTTGAGATTCTGAACTTTTAAAAATCTTGTTGGTCAATAAATTATGGTGCTAATGGTTTGGGTGTGTAATGCAGTCCAAGATGGTTGTTGAAACAAGGAGTAGCAAAAATTGTCAGATCTATTAACAGACAGATGCGTGAGAAATCAATCAAAACTAAGTTGGTGCAGTCCTCCAGTCTCTTTAGACATTTTTCCTTCCTAGTAAATTTTAATATATGCAATTGTTGCAGGTTGGTGCTTTTGCTGTCTTGAAAGAACTTGTGATTGTATTGCTAGATTGTCTTGCTGACCACATTGGATCACTTATTCCTGGAATTGAGAAGGCACTAAGTGTATGTACATTGTCATTTTCCAAATGTTTTGTTAGAGTTTTTTTGACTGTAAATGATCTACCGGTTATTTCTCTTGCTACTAACCGTCATGTTTTTATATGTATCAGGACAAGTTATCTACATCAAATTTGAAAACTGACGCTTTGATCTTTACAAGATTGGTGTTGACTTCACATTCGCCTTCTGTTTTCCATCCTTACATAAAGGTATAATTCCTACCATTGCTGTTGTATGCAAAATTAGGCATTACCAATGAGATTGTTAGGTGCAGAGGGCTTTCTTTTTTTAATGTGTATGCTTTGTTGTCCATATCAGTCTAATGGCTCTTGCATTGTCAGATGAAGGCACCTCTTAGCACATGAGCGACAGTATCTGTTGCTATGATATGTTAACTATTTAGAGGTACTACATTTAGTTGCTCATCTAGCATTCGCAATTCTCAAGACCGTTTCTGTATTAATGTCTTTTTTCAACTTCTTGCTCCTTGAGCATAGTTTTGTTGTATTGTTAACTTTGGATGTGCATTTTGTCATGCTCTGATGGGATTTTATCTGCTTAAAAGATACATAATTTTTTTGGATGAAAGAAAAAAGAAATTTTTTTTTTAGAAAAATTATAAAAAATTGAAAAATTATTGATTGAATTTGTATTGCTTGGAAGTTTTTTAGTAATATAATCTTTAAAAAAAATCATAAGAATAAGTTTTCCTAAATTTTGTTAAATATGAAAATGTTTTATTAATATGGGTTGGGTCGGGTATAGGTCGAAAAATTTACATTAGATATAAATGAGTTATAAATGGGTTAATAGGTCAATTTGGGTCGGACCATTAATGACCCAACCCAAACCCGATTTGACCAACCCATTTAACCCACCCATTTAATAGCTCTAATTAGAACTAGAGTCGTACCAGCTCTTAACACTGGCTTTTGCCTTGAATCCCCCCAATGCTGGTTTCGAAGAAGTCCAATGAAAGGCCTTCGACTGCTATTTTAATTACTCGAGCATGCTTTCTTGCAAACTCAAGTTGCCATATGAATTACTTTCTCGCATGTCGTACTAGCAGAAGTCCTTCTCAAGGCAAAGAAGCTCAGAGATCCCTGGCAGGTGAAGCTGGACCTGGGTGAAGGCATGCCGCTGGACCTGGGCAAAGGCATGCCGGGAGTATGGCCTAGAAGAATTGTATGCTGCATCTTGTGAGGAGATCTTGGGCAGCTTGGCGGCAGCGGCTACGGCGAATTTTAGTCTTAGTAGAAAATTGAAGGATAGAAATTTGCTTTGCCTTCACAAGCATCGCGAGCTTGCAACTCTGATGTATAATTCAATAGATTGGATATGGCATTTTGTGTTAGAAGTATGGTTTTCAGAGATTCACGTGTGTTGACGTTGAGTCTTGAGTTTGTACTACGTTTCTTAGTTCTCTGTCTGCGACTCCATGAGCAAGCTTCACGTTGTTTCTCTTCCATTTGTTAATGATGTGTGTTTGTAATTTGGGCCTTGTTCAAACTTGGATTGTTGCAGTTCACTGACATGAAAACACACTTGCAATTTCCCTGTCGTTGAAAACAAATCGAAATCTCTTAGATAAATCTGTGATACTTGTAAGTGTTATAGGTCAAGAGAGAGTTTATCGCCTAACGTGTTTGATGAAATTCTTAAGCTAGTGGCGTACTTGACTATTGATTATTTGTTCATAGCACATGTGCTTGGTTGTTGTCGACGATTGATTTGCATTCATAATCCATGTGGTATCGCTGCTTTATTTTAGTTTGGATTATTTCTTATTCAACCATGAGACTTGCACAGATCAAGGTTGCTTTTTCTGGATCTGGAAGGTGGGTTCTGAGATGATGGTTAGTATAGGGAGACAATATTGCTTCGACTCTGTCCTGGGTTAATTGGACTCTGCAGTTGAAAGAAGATGACTAGAGCTGGAAAAAGAAATTTGTTTCCACTTTGTTGTCATTGCCCGAAAAGCGTTCGTGAAAATTTCTCAAAGAAACTTGATTTGAAAGTTTGAAAATTTCAGCATATATAGTTCAAGTCAATTGTGTAAATTTGAATGTTCAGAAAGCCTTGCTATTTCAGCACCTAGAATTTTTTATGCTTTGCACTGTCTAGGATATTGGTTAGTTTGGGTCCAAGTACTTGCTTGTCTTATGCATGCAACTGTATTCGTATGAAGAGCAATCTACAGTGTGGTTTTGTTTATGAGTAAGTTTACGATCTAAAACCCATATTTAACCCAAAACCAGCCCGAACTCGTTTTGTATTTGTATATAGCATGGGCCAAACTTTCACCATTGCCTTCACGGCCCTGTTCTTAGCCTTGTTGATATTTCAGAATCAGTTGCATTGGTTGTGAGACTTGTGATTTTAGTTCAATTAAGCCCTATCAAAAGGGTTCAACGCATATAATGTGTTTGATGAAATTCCTAAGTCAGCAGCGTGCTTGGCCGTTGATAGTTTGTTCATAGCATGTGTGCTTGGTTGTTGTTGATTATCGATATGTATTCATAATCCATTGTGGTATTGTTGTTGCTTTATTTTAGTTTGCATTATTTCTTATTCAATCGTGAGAATTCCACATATCAATCTTGCTGTGTCTTTTTTAAGTCATTTTTCTGGGTTTGGAAGGTGGGTTTTTAGATGATGGCTAGTATAGGAAGACGATATTGCTTTTTGACATTGTCTTGGGTTAATTTGACTCTGCAGTTCAGAGAAGATGACTAGCGCTGAAAAATGAAATTTGTTTCAACTTTGTCGTTATTGCCCGCTAAGTGTTCGTGAAAATTTCTCAAAGGAGTTTGACTTGAGAATTTCAACATGGATAGATTAAAATTAGTTCCGTAAATTAGAATATCATAAATTTTCCCTATTTCAACATTTAGAATATATTTGATACTTAGCACTATCCAAGATATTGATTAGTTTGGGTCCAAATACTTGATTGTCTTATGCATGCAACCATATCCATATGGAGAGCAATCTATGGCGCAATTTTATTCATTAGTAAGTTTACGGCCCAACACCCATCTTTATCTAACTCAAAATTGAAGTTCAAACATGTTTTATGATTTATACATGGCTTGAGCTGAACTTTCATCATCACCTTCATGCTCCTATTTATAACTTGATACCGAAAACTTCCTTACTAACTCAACGAGCCAATCGTTGGACCTGCTCTTTCTTCAGAGGCAATAATTTAAGGCGAAAAAATGCTAAAAAGAAAATGAATCTCGGGTTCGATCGAGTATGATTTGGATATTGGTCGAGTCGGATATAGATAGAGAAATCTACATTGCAATCATAAGATAATTTTGATCGGACCATTTATGACCCAATCCAAACCCATCCAACTCACTATTTGACAAACCTACGCATACACTGTAGGCAACAGGCAGGGTGGGGTGGAGCTAGCATTAGCCCTACTCCATCCCATGAATCCATCTTGTTTTCGTAGTTTTCATTGTATGTAAAAAAAAAACAAATATAGATATTAAAAGCACTTTTAAGAACAATCTCTTCTTCTTACAAGCCTTGCTTTATGGGAGATGCAAGATTGAAAGTTTTCTAGGTAAGCAACGGGAGACAATTGTTTCCCTTGTATTCTGCCTTCAAATTGTTTCGCATCCACAATTTTGTGATATTTAGATTTTGTTTGACTCAATAAAATTTGTTTATTCTTTTTGAAAACCTACCCATGAAGCCGTTTCTTATTATTACTCTATCTTTTTACATAATTATTGTGATAATAATAATGAAAAATGGCAAATATAATAATAAACGAATGCCAAATATAATGCGGTGCTCCGCAAGGATTCATTGTTTCGAGAAGAGAAAACGACCTTAGCCCCCCTCACGGAGGAAGGGGGCATGTTTTTCGTCCCATCATGTGCCCATACTTAGAACTTACGTGATTTGAGAGTACTATTACCTAGGGGTGTGCAAAAGAACCGAGACCCACTCGGACTGCCCAGAACTGTGACAGCCTGAATTTTCAGATTTGTTTTAGATTAAATAAATCGGGCCTTTCATCAACACGCCAATAGTGCAATTCTCTGAGCTAATCACTCACGAGATAACTAGACTATCTGGGGAAGCAATTAAGGAATCTAAATACAATTGAACTTGAAAATTCGATTAGAAATCGACTGCTCGACAGTGTTGATCTGCAAGTGTCATTACGATATTGTCAGAATCGATCAGAGATCAAAAATAGGTCGATTCGACCGAGATATGTGATCAGAGTATGGGTAATTCCACCTGATTGCAAAATTATCATTGATCGGCACTAAATTGATTTTCTAATGTTTTGGGTACCATGAAACCTTGTGATTTTCACGACAACTGAGAGTCGCCAATGTGTCGAAGATGTACATTGTGACTCAAGATAAATCGATCATGGGTCAATTGCACCAAAAATTCCTAAAAGTTACCCGATAGATTAGGTCACGCTAAAAGTATGTTGGATTGAAAATAATTGCGAATTTGAACCCGATTTCAGAAATTGAAAGTTCTGTGGTGTCACGAGCTATTTTAGAAACGTCGACTCATCCTCCAAAGATTTTTCAAAGATTTCGGGATTTTTGCGGAAAATCAATACGAACGTTGCAGAAAATTAGCGGAAATTTGTATGCGCCAAATTAAAGAAAATTATTTGAAATTTTTCTTCATTGAAATCGGACCTTAATTTGGGAAATTGAGTAAGGAAATTGAATTTAATTGAGTGAAATTCGGTTTTGGACAAGGGGCTGGAAATTTTTGCATCAAAATTGGATTTAATGGAAAATCCAACTCAAGAAAGTAATAGGGGAACATCCAATTAATGGAGTGGCTAAGATTGGTGGACTTTTGGACATTTCATCATCATCCATCTTCCCCTTAATCTTCTTTTGCACGCTGCCTTCCACCCATCCCCATTTTCTGCTTGATTTCTTCATTTCCTCTTCGAAGAACCGGACTGCAGTTGAAGACCACAGCTCTCCATCCTTGCTCGCTTTTCCCTGCCGCATCCCTGCACCCCCACCACCGAAAATTCGGTCAACAGCCACACTCACGAAGCCCTTTTGCTGACCGCCCTCGGCTCCACGCGTCTTCTGTCCAGCCAACTTGAGTCAACGAACCGAGCAGTCTCCTCCACAAACAACGACGCCAGCTGCATCTCCACCTGCCCGTGTCTCCTCTCCGTTCGTTCCTTGGCTGCCAGCGCGTCTTCACGGTCAACAAACCGGCCTGGTTTTCTTTCGGTTGACCGCATGCCTCACGCTGCAGCTGCCAGCGAAACTTGAAGCCACCGAAGCAGCTGCCTTCGTCCACGCCTCCGCCAGTGAAGTCCACGATTCAGCGCCTGCAACTTCAGTGTCTTCGTCCATCCATCCGCGCGAACAGCGATCCACCGAAGCAGCAAATCTTCGGCCCAGTTGAAGTCTTCAAGTCCAGCGAGTGTCTTCAGCCCATTGGATTTCAAGCCCAGCGAAATTTGTTGGTCCAGCAAGCCCAGTTCAATTTTCAGCTTTGGGTCCAGCCCATTTGAAGCCCGTGAAGCCAAGTCCTGCAGCAGTTCGGCCTGCGAAGTCAACCCGCTTCAATTCCAGCCCGTTTCAATAACAAATCTCAATTTGGGCTGAGATTTGTTGGGCCCATTTTAGACCCGGCTTGAGTGTCCGCCAACGCCATCGAAAATTCAGATTTCGGCCGTCGTCGTGCCGTCATCACGATGAACCAGTTTCCGCAATTAACTAGTGAGTTTATACTCTAACCTCTTCTTAGTAGGCTAATGACGTTTAAGGGGGTGTTTAGGTTTATTTAATTAGGAATTAGGTGGTTAGTTAGATTAAATTAGAAATTTAATTATTTAATCGAGCATGTTAGGTGGTTAGCATAGTTTATATAAGGTCTAGATAAATTGCACTATTTGTTTAGAAGAGTTCGGGAATTTTCCAAATCCGTAATTCAATAATTTTGGCCTAGGTTAGTATTTTTAGAAATTAAATTGATTTATTTAACTAATTTTCAATATTAATTAATTATTGATTATTTTTCCGAAAATTAGGCTGAAATAGCCGGTGATCGGAATTTCGTACTGATTGCAATAGTGTGGTTAATTTCTGCAATCAAGTGTTAAATTGTGAAAATTGAGTGCTGATTGGAAATTTGGTTAATTATTCTAAAATTTGTGAATTTCGATATTTATCCAAAAAGTCTCGGGTGTCGAGTTCTAAACACCAAAATGGTTTTATATACTATATGAACTAGTGGGATTTTGAAAAGAATGTTATGAATTTTCAGGTTCCAATCTGACCGTGTATCCACACACGACTATTTTCACTGGATGTTTTTAATATGAAGAAAATAGGCTATGGTCATTATTTTAATTGAAGCATTTGAATGCAATGCATGGTGTCCTAGGCCAAGATTGAATGGTCGTATGCTGATTAAGAGAACCTGTCCCCAAACTATATCGGATGCATGTTACCCTATATGGGATACCCATTTAGTGGGATTTGAGTCGCAGTAGATTCTGGACCTATACTCTTTCGGGAAAGTCGTTTGAGAGACGTAACCGTGCTCAATGGGGTGAGACAATGTCTGGCTACGCCAGTAGACCGCCAAACTTTGAGTAAGCCGTGCCCTAAAGTGGGAGTAATTGCCAATTAGAACGCTTGTTGAGTGGAATTGATGTGTCAGATTATGGGACAAAATTTTGTGACATTGTATGTGACGTATCATAACAATTTGGCCATATAATCAAGACTCTTGTACTGATTTGAGAATTGAGTGTAACGTTCCAATTGTTAGAGCTTAATTATTACTCATATATGTATAACCGTCTGTGACATGAACTGTACTGATCTACAAGGTGAAATTGAGGCGAGGTAAGTCCTCTATGCTCAATACGTGATTGTGTGGTTAGAACACCTTTGGGCGTATTACCCTCCTAATCAGGGTTTAGAGTTTAGACTTGCTGAGATTATATCTCACTCCGTTGTGGGACAATATTTTCAGGGTCATTGAGTGGAGGACCGGGAGCCAAGAGAATGTGATGTGAAGTGTAGGTCAGCTAGGACCATCTCTTTTTGGAAAGTTAGTTTTTGTGGCTTTTTGGTCATAGACCTTGTACTTGACATTATGTGAATATAAAAGCATGTTTGTTTTGTGAATTCGTATCTTACTTTTCTATCCCAAAATGATTACTATCAGGGGATTTCTTTTCGCTTTCGTATGTGCAATAAAATGGAAAAGGGAAGTCGCAAATTATTATCGACTAGATAGGGATGGACATGCACTCGGGGTTCAGACGTGATAAGAACCGTCCGGAGCCGCCCGAAATTAGTGGTTCTTGAGGGAACTGGTCCGATTCCCAGTTCCAATTTATGGGAACCGGTGGATACCGGTCTGGTTTCTGGTTCCATGGGAGGATCCGTCCACCTGCCCATCCAGACCGGATCAATTATATTAAAATAATATATTAATTTTTAATATTAAAAAAATTGAAATTACTAATTAATAAACCCAAATTAAACAACTAAAACAATTAAGTCAAGATCGTTTCTTTGTCATCATTCCATAATGAAATGCCTGGAAAAATGCCAAAACAATTTGGCCTTAGTTAAACTAAAAAGACAATGAGGAAGAAATATCTCGTCATGCAGCTTCTGTAATATACCTTATACAGACTTGCCAAAACAAAGCAAAAAAGTTTGACCGAGAGATTTTGATGTAGGACAACGAGTCCACAACAAGGAATAAATCTTTAGGCTTCATCACAAACAAAGGTTCCTAAGCATCACATAGAGGGTTTTTAAAGCATCACACCTAAAAGAAAAGAAAAAGCCTAGGACACGGAATTTGCCTGCAAAATTTTATTCCAACCCATGATAGCCATGATAGAAAACAAGTTTAACCAAAATTGCTATCATTTCCTCACGATTATCGTAAGTGCCTGCCATGATATCCTTTTGCAACCTCTCCAGTTGTTGTTATGGAAGTCACGTAGTCATTCTATGTTGAAAACCAAAATTGTTTCACGTTAAGATAGTTTCCATAGATCTACTCAGGAATTGATCCAAACCGGCGATCTGGTTCCCGGTGGATCCATGCAACTAATGGGTGGATCCCGATTCCAATTTTTCGAAACCGATTCTTAGCGGACAGTTCTCGGTTCTAGGTCGGGAATCGCCCACCCGAACCAGTATTACCACAATAGCAGGTTTCAAGTGACTATTACTATTCGACCAAAAAAAAAAAAGTGACTATTACTATTAAATTTTTGACTTTTTTTACAAAAAAAAAAAAAAATCCTACGGTTTACATGATGACTCTTCTACAAATGTTACGTTTGAAACCCTTGCAAATTATAGGTCTTCACGCGCAGATTCACATATCATCTTTTTTTCATAAAATTTTCAAACTTTGAATAATATTATGTACTCCAGCTGAGAAAATAAAAAGATAATTACTTAGACACGATATGTGCAATCTAATTATTCAAGTCAAACATATTTCCGATGTCCACGTCCAATCAACGCAATAATAATAACAAGATTTCTATCCACATAATTTCAAAGATCTCGTTGTAATAATAAGTAAGAGCACGTTTAAATGAGTGTATCAAGTGCAATTTCAATTGCAATAACATGCATGATAGTGGAAACAATAAATATAATCTAGTGTTTGGACTCTCAAAGTAATTTCTATGGTGTAAATATAATCTTCAAAAGCAAATTCCATGATCCCCTACCCTAATGATACTCCACGTGGGTATAGCAAGCAAAAAAATATCATTATTAAAAGGCTTTAAAAGAAAAAAAATATAATGGAGAGACTAGAGAACGACAGTTGAGTATAACGACCTCACCTGTCGACTGAGGCAGTTGACGTCGATCATCATCACTCGCCCTCGTCGTGTTTGGGAATCAAGTTTTTTATTTGCATAATTTGTAAATAAATAAATAATGGATATACATCCAATGTCCACCTTTGTTCAACATAATAATTACGACAAATTTTCTATCCGCATAATTTGAAAGATCTTGTCCTAATAATCAAGAAGAGCACATTAAATTGAATGAGTGCATCAAGTTACAACTTCAATTGCAATAACACGCATAGACAGTGGATGCAATAAGTGCAATATGATGTTTGGACTCTCAAAGCAATCCCTCATTTTTCATCATATAAATATAATCTTCAAAAGCAAATCCCATGATCCCCTAAATGATCCTCCACGTGAGCATAGCAAGCAAAAAATATTATTATTAACAAGCTTTAAAACAAAAAAAAGAAAAAATAAATAAAGAGACCAGAAAACGACGGATGACCATAGTGACCCGATCTGGTCCTCGGTTGAGGCAGTTGAAACCAGTCATCATCACCCGCGCCCTCCTGGTCGCCGCTAATCTCCGTCCAGACCGACCTCCCAGCCAACTCTCGGTAACTATCACGCTCTCCCCCCCACACCCCCACCTAGGGGTGAGCAGCGATTTAGGGTCGACCCTGGACCGACCCTGGACCGGCCCAACCCTGCCGGTCCTGGTCCGGTTCCCAAAGGGACTGGGTCGGTCCTTGGTCCTGAAATTCCAGGACCAACACTGTGCGGGTTGGTCATCGGTCCTAAGAGTTTTTGGTCGGTCCAACCCTAGACCAACCATGTATATTATATTATATTATTTATAATTCTTTTATATATTTAAACCTAAGTAAAATGTCTATTATATTATATTATATTGAGATGTTCTATCAATAGCACTAATAGTAATTTCAATTTAAAACTTTTGTTAAGTATTAATTATGTGTCGTTTGTTTTGTTTTCAAGTGATTAGAAGTTCAAATGAATTAACAAGATGTGAAGTTATATATTCATGGTTTATATTAAGTATTTTGAACTTTTTATGATTTAATTGTATTTTACTAATGAATTTCAGCTGCACTTTGCTTTTCAATTTGTGTCAAATGGTAGAAGTTTTTGAAGTACTGCAGTTGCTACGGTGATTTACTAGTCAAGTGGTGTGAAGCTCATTTTTTGGTTAAGTAGACTCTACATGATCAAATGCTAGTCAAGTGGTGCGAAGCTCATTTTTTGGTTGAGTGGACTCTACATGATTAGGAAAACGCTTTTGCATATGGTGTTATAAATATTAAAGATAGATGATTACAAGAACTTTCCATCTTGTCCCATATCTCGATGAGCGGTTAGCGGATACGAAATTTCTATTATTGTGTCATCTTAAATTTGCTAAATATGTATTGGTATTTTATAGTTTAGTTGCACAATACCATATTGTTGATGGATGTGTAATTTGAATTTGTAGGTTTGCTTTTTTAGGAAGTATAAAAAATAAGACGAAAAAAATTATCGATCAGTCCCGGGTTGACCCTGGAACCGGACCGAACCCATTGGGTTGGTCCGGTCCTTGGTCCCAGGGTCAATAGGGTCGGTCATCGGTCCTAAAAATTGAGGACAGATACTGTACGGGTTGGTCCTAGGGTTAGGGGGTGGCCCGAACCAACCTGGACCATGCTCACCCCTACCCCCACCCCCCCAGGGCCCCGAGCCGGTGGGATAATCTTCGCCGTGCGTGCCCTCCACGCCCTCCAAGCGCGAGTCACGCGGGGAGCTCCCCCACCCCTTGGCCGCGAGGGCAGGCGTGTAAATTCGCCGCAATGCCGTTGGATCGAAGAAGCCGAACGCTTTGCACCGAAGTAACTGCAGCACTTTAGGTGTCCCAACAAAAAAGCACATCGGGCCGGCGTTCCCTGCGCTCGCCCAGCTTGAACCCACTGCGACGGCCACACGTCGAGCCGCAGTTGGGCGGTTCCATCCGGAGGGCCCGCGGCTGAGGCCGTTGAGCGGCGGAGCTCGCCAGGCTTACCGTGGGCGCGGGGCTAGCTTAGGACCGCTCCTTTATTTATGATATCATTTTCAAAAATCTCAGCAGTTTTGGCTCCACCAGCTTCACTGACTGAGAGAGAGAGAGAGAGAGAGAGAGAGAGAGAGAGAGAGAGAGAGAGAGAGGGGTTGATGCTGCAGCTAGATCGCAGCTTCCTTGATTTGCAAGCACAGCCCTGGTACATTCTCTCTCTTTCTATGCCTGTGATTTGTATAAAACGTTCTCGTGTCGAAACGTGGGTTGTCGTCTCTTCTTGATCCTTGGTTGTGGCTTGAATCAGGAATGCTAGGCGGTGCGTTCTGGGGAAGCGCATTGGGCAGGTAAATTGCAGATCTGGCTCACCCTCGAGCTACGTTGGCGATTTCTCCCGTCTTGCGGTTTCGAGCTGGTAAGTGTGGTTTCTGGGTTGACTTGGTTTTGGTGGATTGTGCTCTGCTGAGCTCCATTTGGTGTGTCCTTGCCTTGTTTAGGGGTCACTTGTCTGCTTCTCGTTTCTAAATCACTTCGATGTTAGCTGAGAGATCGCAGGACGGACTGCATCACTGCATCTGTTGATTGGTCTGGGTGTTTGAATTTGAAATGAGAAACTGTGCTCGTAATTGATGGCTCGGGGGTTAAAAAAAGAGCCGGTCTTTCTGCAAAAGAATCAATGATCCTTGAAAGACACGATGAGAAGATTAGGTTGCCCTCATACGAATCCATTGTAGAGGGGGAAGAGAGTCTGGAATGAATTGTTGTTGGTCATGGTGAGGGGTAAAGATCTAGTATGTTCCCATTTTTTACTGTTGTATTGTCGAGCGTTGTGCGATATGTGGCCACCCCGTGAAAACGACAAAGCGGTAGTGAGCAAAGCTTCTGGTCAGTATTTGGGATTGTAGTGCTGACAGTCCTAGTAGGTCCCTCTTTCGCACGCTTGTTTAAATTTCTCCACCATTATTCTTCAAGATGAGTAATTTGGTTTGTTCTGGTCGTCCTGTTCCGTGATGAGCAAAAACTTAAACTATTCCAGCTGGAACTTTTTCCTTTATCAACGCCTGAGCTGTTTTACTTCAGACTGTGCAGGAGCTGAGGTTCAGGTTATTGCTGCATCGGTTTGTTTCCTTGCTCGATTATTTGTAGGTCTCCTTGCTCTTGCCTCGGAGATCAGAGTCACATTGCTGCCCTATTTAGGAGCTGGATTCACACTAGACTTAGCAGGGATGGAGAGCCTTCTGTGTGGGCTTCGCAAATTCCTCCTTTCCCAAAGAGATCAGAATGGCAATGCTTTTTACTCACCGAGGGTGAGGGTCTCATCCTAAATACAGCGCGATTGGACCAAATATCACTAAGTAGTTTACATAGATGGAGTGCACTTCTAATTCAGCTATAGTAGTAAAATGCCTTAATCAGCATTACATGAACCAGTCAAGATTTCTAGAAAACACGAGAGTTGATGATCAAGTATCAAGTAAGTCTACAAACCCGACTCATTAAATGCTTAACCATGAGACAAGTCCTCAGGCAACATTAAATGGTAACATCTCAGGCAAAATACCCTCCCACGCTTTCAATCTGTTTAATCTAACATCGTAAATCAAAACCCTCTTCCATCACCGCAACATGCACAAGAGCAATTCCAGAACACGCCACAGCATACACATTCATCACTCCATTCGCAAACGAGGTAACTCAAAGATCAAATTCTCTGTGCCCTTGCACAAACCGACACAAATTGTACATCCTAACCGAAATAAGCAAAAGCAAACGATAGCTTGATCTTCGCACGTGACGAACGCGCGCTCAACTCGGTCCGATTCTCGCAAATCACTCACTCACTCACACATACACACAGAAACCCTAAACTACCGGCTGAGGAACAGAAAAACCGTCAAAGCCGCGAACAGGCAAAGGAGAGGAGATCGAGGCGAAACCAACCTCCGAGACGAAGAAGAGCTCGCCGGCGCCTCCTGCTTCTCCTCCTTCGGCATCGCCGCCGATCGCAGCCCGTAGCGGAGCAACTTCGGCTTCCCTGAAGAAGAAGAAACTCGCCACCATCACCAAACGGCGCAAGAAGGGGGAAAAAAGAAAAAAAAAACAAAAAAGGGGGACCGCCGAGGAACGCCGCGACAATTCCACTTCACCGCCGTCGCAAAAACACGAGATAGAGAGAGGGAGATCACGTGAACCGGCGGACTGTTCCTTGGCAGCCTCTTCCATGTCTGACGTCTCCTCTCTTCTCGCCGGCGACCCTCCGATCCGATCTTCTCCGCGTCTCTCTCTCTCTCTCTCTGCGCGTCTGTGTACTGCTTGGAAGGTTTCAACGAGCGGTTTCTCATACAATTCGCTCCAGAACTACCCAAACGGGAAGCTGGGGAAAAAGAGAGCGATTAAGTTAATATTTTTTTAAAAATTAAATTAATAGAAATAGCGAATAGCGAGAGGAAAACGTTCTTTTCTATTTTCGGGCGGGAAATTTTCGGCCTCCCTGTCCAAACCGCTTCGGACGCCCGTGACGTGAGCTCGCCCGCTTTTGCCCTCCCAGGCCAATCCGCTGCCGAAACGTGTGGAGTAAGACGGGGTGGGGCTTGACGGCGTGAGGACGAGATAAACGGATAAATCTATGGACCACTGGAGCTTGAGTGGGGCCCAAGTGCCGTTTCAGCCGCGGCCCCAGGAAGAGGAAAAAAGCTCCGCGAAAATTCGAAATTCGAATTTCGAGACGCACGGCCATTGACTTTTTCTTCTCCATGGGTTGGTCAGACAGCCGTTGGATTGGAACTAGGGTTCGGACTTTTTCGTTAGCTTACAGTTCTGGGGCCCCCACTTGAGGGCGTCGGCTTGTCTAGGTCCATTTTGGCCCGTGATGTCTCCACGTGTCGGCGAAAAGGACAACCGGGGACAGGCAAGGGACGCGACAAATCCAGGCCCCGTGGTACATCGTCTTGACCAGGCAAATTTTCCTCCAAAGCCAAGTGAAAACTGGGAGGGCTGTACTAGTGCTGTCAAAATGGTCCACGGACTCAAGTTTTCATTCAAAGTTATAGAAGTGGGTTGTAAATGCCATTTACTAAATGGGTTGGTTTAAAATTAGGGTTAATACCTTAAAAAACCCCAAACTGATATATCTGTGACAAATTTACCCCAAACTATTTTTTTGACCACTAAAAACCCCAAACTGGTACATATGTGACAGATCTACCCTCCATTAGCTTCTGTTCGATTTTTCCGTTAATTTTGCTGACGTGGTTGTTGATGTGGCAAGTCATGTGGAAATTCATAAGTTTAATACTATTAAAAACCCCAAACTGATATATTTATGACAAATTTACCCCAAACTGATATATTTATGACAAATTTACCCCAAGCTAATATATTTACGACAAATTTACTCTAAATTAATTTTTTCGATCATAAAAAACCTAAATTGGTACACGTGTGGCACATTTACCATCTTTCAATTTTCCCAAATTTGACTGAGTTGTGATGTCCAATTAATTTTATTTTCCGGATTACTCTAACATTGCCTTCATATCATTAATACTTGATTTTTTTTTATTGGAATCATTATTAGAAAACTATTCAAAGGCTACCAAATGTGCACTTCATTCTTGTGCCGGGAAAATGCCCATTAACTAAAATATGGATAGATCTTTTGCGCACATATACAAAAGAATCACACTCAAAGCACACCTGAAATTAACGACAAACATAAGTGAGTTTGGTTCCGGCATTTCAACAAGCATGTGATGTACGAGTCACTCATACCATTCACATGCAAGTTCCATGTTAAAATTTTGACACTTACAATTCAAGGTAGGAAAGACTACGTAATGCTAATAAGGACCAGCAAAGTAATAGTGATATGTAAGCGTACAAACAGATTACGAACAAGTAGTAAACCATGTGGGGTTGAGACATATAAACATAAAGCCAAGTTTGTCACAAACCAAAAACGAGTGAAGCAATCACAATATGTGCACTTCTTTTGTATATATGCGCAAGCGATCTGTCCATCTTTTAGTTAATGGGCATCCTCTCGGCACAAGAATGAAGTGCACATTTAGTAGTTTTTGAATATTTTCTAATAATGATTCCAATAAAAAGAAAAAAATTAAGTATTAATGATATGGAGGCAATGCTAGAGTAATCCGGAAAATAAAATTGATTGTATATCACAACTCAGTCAAATTTGGGAAAATTGAAAGATGGTAAATGTGCCGCACGTGTACCAATTTAGTTTTTTTATGATCAGAAAAATTAATTAGAGTAAATTTGTCATAAATATATCAGCTTGGGGTAAATTTGTTATAAATATACCAATTTGGGGTAAATTTGTCATAAATATACCAGTTTGGGGTTTTTAATGGTATTAAACTTATGAATTTTCACATGGCTTGCCACGTCAGCAAAATTAACGGAAAAATCGAACGGAAGCTAACAGAGGGTAGATCTGTCACATGTGTACCAGTTTGGGGTTTTTGGTAGTAAAAAAAATAGTTTTGGGTAAATTTGTCACAGGTGTACTAGTTTGGGGTTTTTTAGGGTATTAACCCTTAAAATTAAGATATGGGTTATGATGTGTTCTGAATTAAAAAGCTTATAATAAATGGGTTTTAAAATAAGCCCATTTAGATTACATTTGGTTTAGATTTATCAAAGGATTTTGGAGAAATGAAAATGAGTTTGCTTAGAGGGTCTTAAGGAAATGCAAAGATTGTTTGATAAATTCTACTTTGAGAAACAACTTTAAGAAAAAATCCATTTAGTACAAACGCATTTGAAAAGTTCCTTAGGGTGATTAATTTAAGTTTTTTTTTTAATTTGTTTAAAATTGAAAAATTTAATGCCTACAAGTTTTTCAATTTAAATATTGATGACAACATTAAATACATGTAGTAACAAATTTATAAATAAAAAAGTAAAATTTCTTGTTTTTCTAAAAAAATTCAAATGGAAAAAATTCACATCAAAGTGAACTCTTTCTCGATAGTACTTTTTTACAGTAAACGTGGTCACATAGGCCAAGATGAAAGAAAATAATTATCCTTAAAAATTATAAATGTCCTTAAATTTAATGTCTGCAAGTTTTTCAATTTAAATATTGACAACAATATTAAAGATATGTACTAACAAATTTATAAATTAAAAAAAAAATTGGCCAAAAAATTTCACATGGAAAAGTTTCACATCAAAATGGACTATTTCTCAAGAGTACTTTCATTATAATAAACGTGGTAACATATGCCTAAATATTCTTAAAAATTATGAATATCCTTAAATATTACCTAAACTTATAGGTATTTGATCACATAAACGTGTCATGTTAAAAGTTGCATCATCATTTGAAGTATTACCCTCCTCATTTACATAATCGAAATCCATTGTATATAGAATATGATTCAAATCTACACTTGCAAAATGTGTATCATTTACGATATTTCTTCATATATAATTGCCACTATCATTATTTTCACTTTTTTAATATAGATAACTTGGCATAACTCTTTAATATCTCCCACTTCTTTTTTAATACGCCAAAGGCTTGCTCAATTTCTTATCATAATGAGAAATGTGCGCAACTTAACACTTCTTTATAACTTGCAGGTGCAAGACCTCGTTGAGACTCGGGCAAATGATATTTAACTTCTTTGTATGGCTCAAATAACTCATGAAATTTGGATATTCAGCATATACTATATAGTTACTTACACAAAAATATTGCAAATTTAATCAATATATACCACATACATATATTAATGTATAAAAACCATTAATTACCAAACTTGTCAGAGGATAAGAAAATTGTAAATCACGTCTCCCAAATGATAAACAATTGCATAATGGGTGGTAGCATAGAGTTGCAAATATTCATCTTCATTTTTTTCATTGTTTTCCCTTTTAGAAGAATTATCCACAACTACTTAAAGTAACAAAATAGAATTAAAATAAGAGAGGTAACAAATTATCTAGATCATTCATCAACAAAACACTTATAAACTATCATATTTATGCAAACTCCACCCAATAAAGAGAACACTAGCTAAAAACAAGTCTCATAATAGAATATAAAAGAACATAAAAGGAAATGAGTGAGTGATGACTTAAAATAGAATATCAATTAGAAAAAAGTCTCACAATACAACATAAACATGTCTCGCCAACTAGCACGAATAAATAGTGCAAATAAGTGTCTTATTGCATCAACGTAGCATATGAAAAAGTTCAAAGAAGTAGCTAACATACTAGTGATGACTATGCTTTTTGAACTTATACCTAGTCCACGCGACTTTTTCCTAATTGCCATCCAAGTTCATGAAGATTTGCTTATTATCCTTTTTCTTTTGGCAAAATGATTTAGTGCAAAAAAAAAATATAACTATGGGTTTTGCTTAATCTCAAGTATGGCTCTTAACATCTCTATAATTTCCTCATAAGGATCAAACTTGCTTGCATGATTTGTGACATCGTCCCTACTTTCAATAATTGAACAAATTCTATCCATTTGCATTGTTAGTTTAGCAACCGTAGTCAATTTCTTTTGTTTCTTTTAAAAGCTTGCCTCATTGAACTATGTGTCACTCTTTTATGGTTTTGAGGTTATTTAATAATCTTTTCACACAGATTACACTCTATATCATTAGTAGATCCTGCACAATCATCGATATAAAGTTGTGTGGTCATAACATTCTTATCAACACGTAAATCTTGTGTAGGGTTTCATCTAATATTTCTAGTAGCAACTATATCTCTAAACATTTTATCCAACAAAACTTCAAGATCCGGATGTATGCATTTCATTTTAAAAACTTTAATCTTAGGATTTTCTTGTTATAATAAACATGTTTGTGAATTGTATCATAAAAGATGAACTTAAAGAAAAGTAACAAAAGAAGAGAAAAAAACCTAAATTTTCCTCTCTCACAATTCATCACTTAAATCAATGGTTTTCTTAATTGGATCCCATCCTAATTGAGACATTAGGAATTTTCATAATAGTATTGATGCGACATTCCAAATTTTCTATGTCCAATAATAAAATTTAGGTTATGAAGCTAAGTATTATTTAGCATGGAATTTGGGTTGGCATGTAAAAAATCTTAGCAGGATTATTAATTTTACAAGGTTTAGAAAACGCGGAGGATAATTTCTTGCAACTGTGATCATCCCAAGTCCAATGTGTTGGACTTAAATAGTTAAATTAATAGATGTTGACATATACATCGATGGTGTAGAGTTACGTTAATTAATTTACTACTATCTTAGTTATTGATGGGGATGGACATTATTTGAATTATATGTTTCATGGTTACTAAGTTTTAAATTTACTAAATCCAAATTTTCCTAACTTTCGGTATGGTTTATCAATAATTTTGGTGAATTTGAGATGTCAAGGGCTACATTATTTAATTTATTTTAACCTTAGTTAACTAATACTAATAATGATTCACTTATATTAACGTTGATCCACTCAATTGGCTAAAGGTAAAGAACTTCTTCCTCAACATGATCACCTTTAAACTATGCTCACTAAGCTACATGTTAACCACTTGTCCCTTTAAAACTTGCATGTTAGGTCACTTGTCTTATTAAGATTAAAACACTTATATGTCTCTTGAAACATAAGGTTTAGCCATGACTACTAAACTTATTAGTCATAAACTCTTCTTTCTACTTGGCCATAAACTAGATGAAACTTTGCTACTTGTAATTTGTAATGCACTTGCAACCTTCCACCTAGCATTTTACACTTCGAGTCATCACTCTTAAATTGGTAAAATATCCTAAGCTCATTTTTTACCTTGCCTGTATTTTTCTATATTCAAACTTAAAAAGAAAATTTTCTCTACATTTGACCCTTAGTTTGAAAAGTAAAGATTCCTTCTTTCGAGAGTTAATTTTTTTTTTATTGTTCTAATTTTGTCAAGGTAAGTGAAAACTCCAAACATTAAGATAGCTTAATTTATTTAGTACTCTTGACTTGATTGGTTGATGCTTAGTAATATTAGTTAAGTTAAGTGTGAGCAACTCCCGATATTGGTGTGTTGGGATATTGTGTCGGCTTGTATTAATGAGTTCTTTCAAGTTTTAGATGCGTTTGATTGATTTCCTTAAGGTGTGGTTGCATGTTGTATGTGAAAATTATAAAAATTGGGCTTGAAAGTATTAATTTCGTCATTTTGGTACTTACCAAGTATGCCCGAATACTTCTCATATTCCCCATATATTCACCTTTTGTTAGCCACTACTAGTATTCACCTTAGAATTACTAGCTGCTACTCATATTTAACCGCTAATCTTTACCTTATTATTAGTGGCACTGCTCATATTCACCTTATACTCACTTATCGCAACTTATTACCACTTAAATATGATAACAAATTGCCTGTACTCACCTGTTAAGTATCACTACATATTGCTCATATCTATTTTCTGCTCATATTTGTTGGAGAAATCCTCGTGAAGAGTTTTGAAGTTGACAAAATGTTTCCGTCAGTCTAGTCTGAAGGTCAGCAGACTCTGTTGGTTAAAGTCTGAAGACTTCCGGACAGCCAGACTCAAGACTCAAAGTCTATCCTCATTGACAGTCACTGATCCGTTGAAGAAAGGTTATCCCGAACTGGATGTTTTGTTCAGGATTTAACCTTGTCATCTGGAGAAGATCTCGTGGCTGGAGAAGACGTATCAGAATCCTTTGATTGATCAAGATTGATTCAATGACTGAAGATTCGATGATTGTCTAAATATTATTGGAAGGTTCTACTTATGGAAACCGAGATCCTGGTTGTATGGGCGAACAGGATTGATGGGCTATCAACACGTTCCTTTAATAGCTCGAACGATCTTCCTAATTGATTCCGTCCAACGGGTAGATTGGAGGAATTCCTTTGGAAAGTGCCAACGGGTATGATGGCATAAAGGAGTATATAAGGAAGACGTTCTTAGTTGTTTAAGGATAGTGCGAGATAGAAGAATTCCAAAGTCTGAAGCTCCTATTTGTTTAGATAAATCTCTTGAGCGAATACTTGTATACAAAAGAGAGTCTATATTTGTGAGAGACCTTGAGGAGGTGTGATAGAACATCTACACTGTGGAATCAAGGCAAAGCTGTGCTGTAACTTCTCTTTTGATCATAGTAAAATCCAGCCGGTGGGCTGTCAGTGCGGAAGAGTGGACGTAGGCTTGGAATAAGCCGAACCACTATAAATCCTGTGTTTGATTTTCTCTTCCTTACTCTCTCTACATCGATCGTATTTCAATCTGTTGCTTCCGTATATCGAAAAATTGTTTGTGCGCCTATTCACCCCCCCTCTAGGTGTTTATACTAGCAATATCAATTGGTATCAGAGCCTGTGTACTTACTTTATTTGAAGTGTATTACTTCATAGTAAAAGATCCATGGCTAGTATGCTAGCACCAGGGCTGATGGAAGGGCAAAGCAATACCAGACCACCTTACTTTGATGGAAAGGATTACAACATCTGGAAGAACAAGATGAAAGCTTTCTTACGATCAAAGGATCCTCTGGAATGGGACGTTGTAGAAAAAGGAATTACTCCTACCACTGCATCAGTCTCTGAAAGAGGAAAAGAAACTGAAGAATCCAGCGGAATGTCTCAGGAAGAAATAACCAAGAGACAGACACTCGATGCAAAAGCAATTTATTCCTTATATTGTGCTTTATCACCAACTGAATATAATAGAATATCTTCTTGTGGTACAGCAAAAGAAGTTTGGGACAGATTGCATATCACCTATGAAGGAACAGATCGAGTGAAGGAAACAAGAATCAACATTCTTCTCGGTCAATATGAAGCCTTCAGAATGAAGCCAGGAGAATCAATATCTGACATGTTTAGTCGTTTTACAGATATTGTAAATGGTCTTGAAAATCAAGGTCAACCAACTTCTGATCCCATGAAGGTAAACAAGCTACTGCGTGGACTCTCCAAGGATTGGAATCACATAAAGACTTCGATAAGAGAGACGCAGAGAATTATGCCACTATCTGTCGATGAGCTGATTGGAACTCTTCAGTCCTATGAAGTGGAAAGGATCAATGAAGATGAAGATCCAAGAGGTAAGAAATCCATTGCATTAAAATCAAATGATGATTCTAAAGAAGATATGGACGATGAGGAGCTTGCTCTCATGATAAAGAGATTCAGAAAACTAAACAGAAAAGGAAGAAGGTTCAACTCAAAGAAACAAGGCTTTCAAAGACAGCAGACCAAGTCTGTTGATGATGAGGAACCAAACAAAGATGTAGTCTGCTTTGAATGCAAGAAAAAGGGACACATCAGACCCAACTGTCCTTTTTTGAAGAAAAAGAAAGGAAAAGCTGAAAAATTTCGAAAAGCTCTCAAAGCTGAAACCTGGAGTGATACTGAGTGTGAAGAAAGTGATAATGAATATGCCAATCTATGTCTGATGGCACAATCAGACTCAGACTCTGGATCAGACTCAGGATCAGACTCAGACAGTGAATTTGAGGCAAGTAATTTTAAAATTCCTGTCAAAGTTTCTAAATATATTGAGGAACTATGCGTTAGTCTTAAGACTTCTCTCAAAAGTATTTCCAAACTAAAAAGGGAAAACTCAACCCTAAAACAAAAGGAAAAGGTTTTAGCAGAAAAAGTTAAAAGTCTAGACTTGTCTGTTTCCAATCTTAAAGAAAGTGAAGAAAATCTTTTAAAAGAAAATGCTTTCTTAAAAACAGACTTATCTAATATATCAAAGAAATTTTCTATGGGATCTGAAAAACTTGAGAAAATTCTTTCAGCACAAAGACCTTACTTCAATAAGTCTGGTCTGGGTATGACAGAAGAAACAATTCCCTTGATTGATTTTCCTAAAGTAAAAGAAAGAATTAAGAAAAGGCTTTCAAGTGAGGTTTACAAAAATCACTTCAAGAAAGTCTTTGTAAAACCTGTAGGTAGAAATGCTCTCAGATGTTCTAAGTGCAACAGTCCGGATCACTTTGAAAAAGAGTGTCCTATGGTATGGAAACCTATTAAGAAAGTATGGGCTAATACTGTTTATCTTACTAACACCAAAGGACCCAAGAAAATTTGGGTACCAAAGAAAGCTTGAGACTTTTTGTTAAATGCAGGTCTCCATCAAGAAACAGGTAAAGTGGTATCTTGACAGCGGATGCTCAAGACACATGACAGGAGACTCAAATTGCTTTATAAAGCTTGCTCAAGTAAATTGTGGAAAAGTTTCATTTAGAGGAAACAGCAAAGGAAGTATTGTGGGATTTGGAACCGTGAAAATTGGAACTCTCACAATAAGTAATGTTTCCTTAGTGGAAGGACTCAATTACAATCTTCTCAGCATTAGTCAATTGTGTGATACTGGTTTCAAGATCTCCTTTCAAGAAGGAACATGTTCCGGAATAAGTAAAGACTCTACTCAATCTTTTCTGGGTCGAAGACATGGAAACATCTATCTTCTGGATGTGAAACCAAATGAATCGCAATGTCTTATCTCAATTCAAGACGAAGCAAGCTTATGGCACAAAAAGCTTGGTCATGTCAACATGAAGCAATTAGCCAAAATTTCTTCAAAACAGCTTGTTCGAGGATTACCCAGATTGCCATACCAAAAGACTGATTCATGCACTCCATGTATTCTGGGAAAGCAGGTAAAAAATTCTTTTAAGCCAATAAATCATGTCTCTACTAATCATGTTCTACAGTTGCTGCATATGGATCTCTTCGGACCAACCAGAACTCTGAGTATTGGGGGTAAGAAGTATTGTCTAGTAATTGTTGATGATTACTCCCGTTTTACTTGGGTATATTTCCTTTCAAGTAAGTCCGAAACCTTTTCGTATTTTGAAAATTTTGCTAAAAAGGTTCAAAATGAAAAAGGTTGTGTTATCTCTAGTATAAGAACAGATCATGGAGGTGAATTTGAAAATCAAGATTTTACAAAATTCTGTGATGAATCTGGCTGTAAGCATATGTTTTCCTCTCCGTATACTCCTCAGCAAAATGGAGTTGTGGAAAGAAAGAACAGATCTCTTCAAGAAATGGCTAGAACTCTTTTAATTGAAAGTAGAATTTCTTCTCGATTTTGGGCAGAAGCTGTTTCAACAGCTTGCTATATCATCAATAGAGTTTTCTTAAGATTTATTCTTCAGAAAACCCCTTATGAGTTATTCAAAGAAAAGAAGCCTATTGTTTCATACTTTCATGTATTTGGGTGCAAATGTTTCATATTGAAAAATGCAAAAGATCGAGTTGGTAAGTTTGAAGAAAGATCAGATGAAGGAATCTTCCTTGGATATTCTACTTCAAGCAAAGCCTACAGAGTCTATAACAAGAAGAGCCAGACTGTGGAGGAGTCAATGAATGTCAAATTTCAAGACTCAACGCAAGATGAATCAAGTCAGACTCATCAAGAAGAGTCTGAACCTGCTACAGACCCTCCAAAGTCTACAACTCAAGAAGCATCTCAGACTCTGGAAAACCAGCTTCAAGATGTTCGTGAAGATCCAAATAAAGAAAGAGATCATCAACCAGACAAATCAACGAGTAACTGGAAGCATAAGTCTAGTCATCCCAAAGATCTTATAATCGGCGAAATTAATGAAGGAATTCGCACCAGATCCAAAAGGCGAGAAGAGTCTAGTGCTGTGGCACTCGTTTCTGAAATTGAACCAAAGAGCATAGAAGAAGCTTTATCTGATGAAAGCTGGATTGAAGCTATGCAAGAAGAGCTAAGACAGTTCAGCATAAATGATGTTTGGGAATTGACATCCAAACCAAAAGGAAAAACTGTTATTGGAGCCAAATGGGTGTTCAGAAACAAGATGAACGAGAAAGGGAAAGTCGTACGAAATAAAGCAAGACTCGTGGCCAAGGGATATACGCAAGAAGAATGAATAGACTATGATGAGACTTACGCTCCAGTGGCAAGGTTAGAAGCTATTCGTCTATTACTTGCGTTTGCTTGTTTTAAGAATTTCAGGTTATTCCAAATGGACGTCAAAAGCGCCTTCCTAAATGGATTTATCCATGAGGAAGTTTATGTGGAACAACCGCCAGGGTTTGAAGACCCAAAGAAGCCAGACTCAGTCTTCAGACTGAAAAAGGCTTTGTATGGTTTAAAGCAATCACCTCGGGCTTGGTACGACAGGTTAAGTAATTTCCTATTACAAAATGGTTTTGTCAAAGGTAAAGTAGATACGACCTTATTTATCAAGAAGGAAAACAAAAGTTTCTTACTTGTTCAAATATATGTGGATGACATTATTTTCGGATCCTCTAATGAGAATCTGTGCAAGAAATTTTCTAAGTCTATGCAGGATGAGTTTGAAATGAGTATGATGGGAGAATTAACATTCTTTCTTGGTCTTCAAATAAAACAATTGAAGGAAGGAATTTTTATTTATCAAGAAAAATATGTGAATGATCTTGTCAAAAGGTTTGGACTGGGGAATTGCAAAAAGGTAGACATTCCAATGTCAAGTTCTTTAAAGATAGACAAAGATGAAGAAAGGAAGAAAGTTGATCAAAAGCTGTACAGGAGCATTATTGGATCACTTCTTTATCTTACTGCCTCTAGACCTGATATTTTGTTGAGTGTTTGCATCTGTGCTAGGTTTCAATCAGATCCTAGAGAATCTCATCTCAGTGCTGCGAAACGCATCATTAAATACGTCGCTTCATCATCAAGCATCGGTCTTTGGTATCCTAAGAAGGGAGACTTTAATTTTCTGGGATATTCAGACGCAGATCCGGCCGGTTGCAGAGTTGATAGAAAGAGCACTTCAGGAACTTGCCAGTTGCTTGGAAGCAGGACAGTGTCTTGGTTTTCAAGGAAACAAAGCACTGTGTCTCTTTCAACAACAGAAGCAGAGTATGTAGCTCTTGGAAGCTGCTGTTCGCAAATTCTATGGATAAAACAACAGCTAAGAGACTTTGAAATTGAAGACTCATGCACGGAGATTAATTGTGACAACACCAGCGCTATCAACCTCACCAAAAATCCAATTCTCCACTCAAGAGCAAAGCATATAGAGATTCGACATCACTTTATAAGAGACCATGTTCAAAATGGAGATGTTTCAATTCAATTTGTTGACTCAAAGAATCAACTGGCGGATATATTCACAAAGCCTTTGGAGAAAAATCAATTTGAGTCTATACGGACCAGACTCAATATTTTGAGGTATGAGGTTATCAAAGTCTAAAGACTTTCAGACTCAGGCTTACAAGACTTTATCAACAGTCTTGGCTAGACCTTCAGACTGTAAGTCTTTCTCTCTCCAATCTTATCTTGAAAAGGTACGATCATCAGACTGTGTTTAAATTGTTGCTATATTTAATTAACATAAATATTGCATCGATTCATTTTCAAAAGGGAAGTTATTTTTGAAATAACTATTTTTGCGGATAAAGACAGTTATTTTGAAAAGGCATATTTTTATTTCCTTTGTGACGGTTTGTTTACTCTTCTTTTTAACCGAACAAGCACTGTCGATTTCTCTTCACTTTTCTACTCTCTCTCAAAAACCCTAGAAAGCATCGATCCTCCATTCCTGTTTGTCTTCTTCGCTAAATCTTCAAAAAGTTATCATCTTTTCTGGGAAAGTCAAGCTAGGAAACTTCCAATCACTGTTAAAGATGTCTTCTTCACGAAAGTCGTCAAGAATCGCAAGCAGGGGACCACAGAGAATGAGTGAGGGGCCTACGCACTTCGATCTTACTGAAGATGAAGTTTCTCCAGATTAGCAACCGAGCCCACAACATTCTCAGCAGCGTCATTCTCCACCTTCTAGTCCTCAAGGCGTTGTTGATCAGCATCAGGAAGAAATCATCGAGGAGGCAGACCCCGTAAGAGTTCAAAAGCCCGCTTTTATTTACAAGCTATATCGTGCTTTAAAAGGAATTCGTACTCCTTTGAACTATGTTGATGATTTTGTTAGAGAAAAAGGATATAGGAACGAATATATCTTTCTGAAAAGAATGGAAAGTTTAGGAATCGCTTGTAAAGGGGTGGCTGAGGAAACCCTTGCGAATATCCCAAGTGATCCTCGTGACTGGGGGCCAAATCCTGTAGATGGGAATGATGATGACAATCTGTTCAGTCTATTTCAACCGAAAATGGGTATTGCGGCTGAAATTCAAGGAAAAAGGGGAGATTTGTTCAGATCAAAGGAACAAAAGGATCTGTACTCGAAATTGCTGAAGCGTGGGGTAATAAACCCTAGGAGTGTGGACTTTGATTTTCTGGATGCTGTGAAAGTGAACTTGAGGGAAAAGTTCAGTTATCTTCAACTTGAAAATTTTTGTTCCGACTCTACTGAGGCTTATACTGAATTGACTGCATATTTCTATTCAAATCTTAGCTTTTTGGATGCGAATAGATTCTCCTTCAGTGTTAAAGAACAAGACTATGTTGTGGATATGAATATGCTGGCAGATATGCTAGAAGTTGAGAGAGGCAGATATCATCCGATTAAAGTTTCCATTGCTGGGGCTACACTTGAACTGGTGAAGGACAGGAGAACAGATGAGAAGATCACTTACTCACGGATGAATGCTTTCAACATCTTGCTTCATAAAATCGTGATCAATTGCCTTCGGCCGAAATCAACTTCCAAAACTGATGTGTCAAGTTCTGAGGCAAAGTTGATGTATGCCATCCTCTGTGGTAAGAAGTTTTCTCTCCCTCATACTGTTATGTTTCATATGTATAGAGCAGTGATGAAGGACAGAGGTCAACTCCCTTACCCAAGCTTTGTTACAAAGTTATTCAGACATCTGAATATTCAGCCTCCGCAAATCTTTTGTGTTCGATCATGCGATCATATGGTGGTAGGACTGAAAATGGTAACCAAAATGCGTCTGAAGGAATTGAGCAAGGAATTGGAGAAATTCAAGGAGAAGACTCCTACCAAATCTCATCAATTCTCTTCTTCTGCTAAGAGAAAAGGGAAGGAGCCCATGGCTGCTCCATCAAAGAAAAGAAGAGCTCTCCTCGTTGAGGATGAAGATGATGACGATGACATCACCATCTCTGCAATGGCTTTGAGGAACTTAAGTCATCCTGTTCCACAGAAAGAATCGGAACAAAGGACGAAAGAAGCAGAGGAGAAGGAAGAAGAAGAAAGAGAAGCAAAAGAGAAGGAAGAAGAAGAAAGGGAAACAGAGCAAGAAGCAGAGCAAGAAAGACCTGAAGAAGAAAGAAGAGAAGGAGAACCTGAGGAAATCTCTTCTCCACCTGTAGGCATGAAAACAGGGGGAGTTCAGGAGAAAGGAGTGACATCTTCATTTCCAGATGAAAGTGAAGGAGTTAGTCGCTTGCCTGCAGACCCAGAAGATGTTTATGCATCTCAATTTCCAGAGGAAGGTCATGAAGCTTCATCGCCCAACCTGCGAGATTATGCTGATCCACCATCGTCTGCTTTTACTCCATCAGAACGAGCAGAAGCAAGTACTCAGACTGATAATGGAGCAGATTTTCGCAGAATCATGGATATTCTCTTGGAGATGAAAGGTCAGATTTATGCCTTGGGATGCGAAGTTCAAAACTTGAAGAATGAAGGTCAAGCTTCTTCCTGTTCATTAAATGAAAAGATGCAAGCCCTCTCTATTCAAAATCAGGCCAATGCCAAGAGTGAGGAGGTTGTACAGCTGAAGGAAGACTTTAAGAGGCTGGAAGGCATTGTTCAGTCTATGGAAGATTTCCAGCTTGTCCGCGTTCCCAAGCAATCTTGATTTCATCTCATCCTTTTTAAATGATGACAAAAAGGGGGAGAGATGCATGATTTGAAAACTTTCAATCTTTTTTAATTTTTAACTGTTTGTTGGATTGTGTTTAACTGTCTGTTTGTTTTTGACAGACTTTGACTTTGTTTTGTGTCTGGATAAGAACTGCCTAGACTTGGATTTGACTGCTTCTATTTATCAAAATTGATATCTTATGAATGGCTTAAATCATATATTGGACTAACCTATTTTCTGTGGTTGCAGATTCTAGTGTTATTCTATTAGCCATTTATTTCCATAAGATATGAATATGTGTTTGAGAAATGTTTTGCAGGTCAAAGTTATCCAAATCTGCAGGAAGGTTTTGTCACCATCAAAAAGGGGGAGATTGTTGGAGAAATCCTCGTGAAGAGTTTTGAAGTTGACAAAATGTTTCCGTCAGTCTAGTCTGAAGGTCAGCAGACTCTGTTGGTTAAAGTCTGAAGACTTCCGGACAGCCAGACTCAAGACTCAAAGTCTATCCTCATTGACAGTCACTGATCCGTTGAAGAAAGGTTATCCCGAACTGGATGTTTTGTTCAGGATTTAACCTTGTCATCTGGAGAAGATCTCGTGGCTGGAGAAGACGTATCAGAATCCTTTGATTGATCAAGATTGATTCAATGACTGAAGATTCGATGATTGTCTAAATATTATTGGAAGGTTCTACTTATGGAAACCGAGATCCTGGTTGTATGGGCGAACATGGTTGATGGGCTATCAACACGTTCCTTTAATAGCTCGAACGATCTTCCTAATTGATTCCGTCCAACGGGTAGATTGGAGGAATTCCTTTGGAAAGTGCCAACGGGTATGATGGCATAAAGGAGTATATAAGGAAGACGTTCTTAGTTGTTTAAGGATAGTGCGAGATAGAAGAATTCCAAAGTCTGAAGCTCCTATTTGTTTAGATAAATCTCTTGAGCGAATACTTGTATACAAAAGAGAGTCTATATTTGTGAGAGACCTTGAGGAGGTGTGATAGAACATCTATACTGTGGAATCAAGGCAAAGCTGTGCTGTAACTTCACTTTTGATCATAGTAAAATCCAGCCGGTGGGCTGTCAGTGCGGAAGAGTGGACGTAGGCTTGGAATAAGCCGAACCACTATAAATCATGTGTTTGATTTTCTCTTCCATACTCTCTCTACATCGATCGTATTTCAATCTGTTGCTTCCGTATATCGAAAAATTGTTTGTGCGCCTATTCACCCCCCCTCTAGGTGTTTATACTAGCAATATCAATATTCACTTTTCAAGAATAATCACTTACCAAGTATACCCATTTGTTGAGTATATCCACTTGCTATTTGCCAAGTGTACCCCCTTAATGAGTATGCCCATTTGTTGATTTGCTAAATGTTTTAATGTTGCTTGCATGAGAAATGAAAGGAGGTAAGTATGTCAATATTATGTGATCACTAAATAGGGCAAGGTAATGATATGCATGAAAAGGCGTTTGCATTGGACCTTGATTATTAAAATGAATATTGATTTCGTTGTTGATACAAGGAAGATCTTATGATTATAATGTTAGCATATACACTCTTGCTATGTGATTAAATGAAACTTGGCTCTTCTCAAGTCTCAAATGTCCCTCTCGACTCTCATCTCTCGCATTGACTCTCAGTCTTTAGTGAGTTTTTCGCATCTACTTTATGTTGTCTTCAATCTTGTTTGACTGATTTTGTGCGCCAATAGATTGGCTCAGCTTCTTTGGGGCGATTCCAATTGTTTAGTGAGATGATCATTTGAGGGGTAAGTGTCTTTCTCACCTTTTTGTTGGATAAATATTTGTACAGAGTTCGGAAGAAGAAGAAGAAGAAAGAGTTAGATTTTTTTTAAGGACATGTTTTTTGTATCTTGTAGGAGAAGTTAGTTCTACAAAGTCAGTTTGGCTTCTCCATTTGAATGTGAGTTCATATTCTGTCAAATTTTGTCAACTGTCAATGCTTGGGTTTACAATGTTAATATTCGGTCTGAGGAGACTTCCCTATTGATTAAATTTCTTAAATTTCCTTTGATGTTGTTACAACATTTACCCGCAACTTATTTGTGGGTGGTTAGATTTGATGGCTCCAATCTATGTTTTGCTTGATTTAGGTGATCTATTCAAATGTCAATGGAAGTGGACAAATCAAATGATGCTATAAATCCAGTAATGGACTTACATGAGATTGTCCGTTGTGGCGACTACTTTAGTTTCCTCTTTCCCTACCTATTCAAAGAGGCTGGAAGCATAATGAAGTGATGTTGATCAAGGGACTTATAAGATGCTATACCACCGTCTTTAAAGGTTCTTGTGCAGTCACTAAACTTAGATGCATAAAGACTATTTTCGGTAGCCACGCATACCAATGACACAAAAATTCATGAATCTAGGAGTAGTAACAGCCAACTCAACTCTACAAACTATCCGAGAGACATGGTTTTAATCACCTTCAGCTTGTATTACGTGATGTTCAAAACTACTTTTTTTCGTTAGCAACATTTCAAAATCCATCCTGAACTAATTTAAAGAAAACCTTTATTCAGACTCTTATAAAATGCTAACTTGGAATCTACGCCATGCGAAAATATTCATGGTGGATGAGTCGTTGATGCGCAAATCCCACCATTGTGCTTATTCCAAAGAATCTATTAAACTTCGCATGACTAAATTTCATAACGGGAGACAAACCGGGATGACAAAGTTATCATCCTAGGACAATCCACCAATGAATGTGAAAGTCCGAACTGTTGGACTTTCAATCACAACGACATTTCTTGCAAGCCAATTCACTTCAGCTCAAGAGCTGCATGCAACTAAACCACATGCAAGTCTGAAGCATGCCTCGAACAGACATCTCCTGAAACGACCCACTTAGCTCAAAACTCGAGTCCCACTCCTATACAAAAGTTTATACTTCTTATGGACCGATAAAAGTGACTAGTTCCATTGGAACCTAATCGATTGGTCCAGTCCTATTTCCAATCCCAAAAACTGAGAATCGATTCTCCCGAATCAGGAATTGATCACCCCTACCACAACCTCGATTGTCTTGTTCCTCACTGACTTCGAACTGGTAATCATATCTCGAGGCTCCTCATGTATTCAGTCTTCATCTAAGACCTTGACAAGATCTTACCAATACTTTTGTCAATCAGTGCTAATCACTTATCGTGTAAATCAACAACATATCGACGTGTACTAATAATTGTCAACAATGCGTCGATATCCATGCATTAGTCACATGCTCATCCATGCCGAAGACTTCATCATTTTTTTTTTTTTTTGGTGTAAACAGATTCAATTGATCGGATATGGCAATTTATGTTATACAAATATGATTTTTAGAGATTCGTGTATATTGACGTAGAGTCTCAATTCGTATCAGGTTTCTTAATTCCCCCGGTGCGATTACTTCGACGGGAGCCTTGACAAAAGCCTCCCCTTCAGCCCGGATTTTCCTGCTTTTTATTTGCTTTTCACTCTCAATCTTTGCTGAAAATGTAATGATGATGACCGTCTGCTGAAATTTCTCTGCTGCGTCCTTTTTGACCGAGTTGCTCTACTTTTTGTTTCCTTGCGTGTTTACCCTCTGCTAATTTCCTTCGTTCACACACGCATGAATGACGCGTTGAAAGTGGCCTCAAGTCGACCATTTCGGTCATCCAGAAGGAGGAGGGGGCGGCAAGGGCTTAGAAGTCGGAGAGCGGACCGCGTTCAAGGACTTCTATAAGAATTCCGGCTTAAACTCGCCTTGGAAAATTCAGGGTCACATCGTGTAATGGATCGGTTTGCAAGAATTCATAATCTTTTAAGAAAGGAAGTACAATATTGAACGCGAAGGAATGCAATAGAGATCGAGAATGCAGCATTATAATTATATTTTTATCAGGAGTCAGATTATCAAAGGATTAGATAGCTAATTTTCATGACAATGTGAATGAGAATGAGGCCATTGAACGAAAACTATATGTGTCGATAATAAGTTTCGTTAAATATTAGTAAGTCAACATTTCTTTTTAAATCATTCCTTGGGTGAATTTTTTTCTTTTTTTATTAATGATCCAAACTGCATATCAAACCGGTCTCGCAAATTGTTAGATCGGGCCATGGAATTCCCTTATACATTGGCATTGCGATCTAACCTGTTTTGTTTTGATTTGGAAATGAAAAAGCCTTTTCCTTATGTGCATAAGTGATCAGCGCAGTTAGAGTTCTAATTTGAGACAAGATTTATAAATAGTAAATAAGCAGCCCTGCTTTTGAGGCTTTCTTAATCATTACAATGCAACTCATTCTTAGAGGGAAAAAAGACTCATTCTAGATATATATAAAAAAAAAATGGATATATATATGTGTATTAAGATGGATGGAGCATGAAGAGGAAAATAGTGCAGTAGCCTTAATAGATTAGTTTTGTTTTTTATTTTTTATTTTCTTGGCAAAGCATAGAGAGTTTGGTAATTTTTTTTTCCATCTTATCTCTAATTCTCATATCACTTTAGATTTTTAATTTATCTCTTCACAAAGTGCAAGAGTTGAATCCTGTACCTAGCATACTAGTGTCCCCACCCCACGGGTCACATGCCTAGTGGTGAGTTTGGTTATTAAGTGAATCATTCTTAAACATTTATTTATTTATCAAATAACCATATTTAAATGTTCAATAATAGTTTGCCACCTCATTTAATACACTACTTTTTAAAAATCTTTGTATCATTAGTGCTCTTTCGGGTGGGGGGAAAAAGAAGGGGGCTCAAAAGTTTCTTGGGTGCAAATTACCTTCCGCGTGGCCAAAGCTGAAATTGGCTAAAAGGCGAACGTGTTTTCTTGAGTAGGGCCCACCACTCCTTTTGATGACTGACATGGGAGAAAATTAGACTGCACGCTTGATGCTCCTCTGGATCCATGCTTATTGCTCAATGTGCAGGGTTGCTTGAGATTCTCCTTCAGAGGCGTGTTCTCCTGCTTAGAGAGTCCGGAAATTCTCCTCCTCTTTTGAATAAGCATTATTTAATTTTCCTTTGTAAATTTCCTCTCTGTAGATCTAGTGGATCTCTCTCTGCTTGTGCTTTTTTTCCTGGTGAAATAAGGAGGAAGATCTCTGTACTTTGGGCATACGCAACTCAGGTGGTTTGGCACTGTTGGAAGGATTCAAGGATTTTGGTGTCAAGTCTATCTAGTCAACTAATTATTAACATAACTTAATATTCGTGATTCAAGGATTTTGCATCAGTTCAAGATAGTAAATTTATTTGATATGTAAATTTATTTGATATGTGTGGGACTCTTCACTAGATGAGGTGATGATATTTATAGTATCCATGTTCTTCCATCTTCTTGAATTATGTGCCCATGTTCTCATAAGGCCACGATCCTATTCTCAACCAGTTACTCTTCCAAAAACACATGCTAGTTATTCCATGACCTCAATTGCCTTGTTCCCTAGTGACTTTGAACTAGTAACTATATCTCAAGGCTCCTCATGTATTCAGTCATCTTCTAACACCTTAGCAACTAACTAATCTTCTCAATACTATTGTCGGTCAGCATTAATCACTCTCATCGTACCAAAAAATGATCAAGTGTAAATATTGATGCGTACTAATATATCTATCGTTGCTAATAACTGTCAACATCACGCGCTTGGTGATATCCAAGCATTAGCCATATGCTCATCCATTCCGAAGACTTGGTATTTTTTAGTCAGAATTCGTATTATGTTTCTTAACTCAAGCGGTGTGAATGCTTCGACGGGCGTTTGCTTTTTCGCTCTCAATCTTGCCGAAGATATGGTCACTATTAGCGCGTTGCTGGATTTCCAATGTCGTGCCCTTTTTTACGCCTTTTGACGCCACTTTCGGCTCCCTTTTCGTTCCCTGGGTGTCTTCACGTTGCTAATTTCCTCACGCGTGAATGTCGTATTGAAAGTGGCCCCAAGTCGACCCTTTCGGTAAACCAGAGGGAGGAGGGAGCGGCAAGGACTTAGAACTCGGAGAGCGGACCGCGTCCAAGAACTTGTATAGGAATTCCCTGTTTAAATTCACCTTGGAAAATTTAGGGTAGGGTCGTGTAACAAATTAGTTAGCAAGAATTCATAATCTTAACAAAAAGATCTACGATATTGAACATGAAAGGATGCAACAGAGATTGATAATTTTCATGAAAATGTGAATGGGACCTTTGAGCAAAAATTTAGGTGTCAATAATAATTTTCATTAGATATTAGTAAGTTAATATTTCTTTTTGAATCATCCCTCGTGTGAATTTCTTTTATCAATAATCCGGACTGCATATGAAGCCGGTCTTGTGAATTATTAGACTAGATCGAAGGATTTCCATAGACATTGGCATTGCAATTTGACTTGTTTTGTCCGGATTTGGAAATGAAGAAGCCTTTTTCTTACGGGCATAAGTGATTAGTGCAGGTAAAATTCTAAATTTGAGATGAGATTTATGGATAGTAAATAAGCAGAGCTACTTCCAAGATTTTCATAATTAATACAATGTAACTCATTCCTAAAGGGAAAAAAAGAAATATGGATCTATACATATAAGTGTGTGCGTATATTTTAAGATGGATGGAATAAAAAGAGGAAAATAGTGCCATAGCTTTTTTTGGTAGGTTTTGTTTTTAATTTTTCATTTTCTTTACAAAGTCTAGATAGTTTGGCAATTAAGTGAACCATACTTTAACTTTTTTTCTTATTATTATCAAATAATCATATTTTAACGTTGAATAATAGCTTTCCACCTCATTTGGTACATTACTTTATTAAAATCTTTATATAATTAGTACAATTTCAAGTGCGGACTGCGGAGACAAAGATGAGTGGGCTTAAAAGTTGGCTGCACGTTACTTTCCTTATGGTCAAAGCTGAAATTGCCTCAAAAGCAAACGTCCGCTGCTTTTGACGACAGAGATGGGGAAGACCATTACGACGACGACGAGGAGCGCGGTGGTGGAGTGCTGAAGCTGTTCGGCAGTTTTCATCTTCTTCCTTTTGATTTTTCCATTGATTCGTGCCTTGAGAAGCCCGGGAACCCCAGACCTTCTTTGAACGCCTTTTCTTGCCGGGCTTCCGGTTTTCGCTTCTCCGGTTTCGCCGCCGTTCCTTTCGTTCGCCTCATCGCCTACGTGCCCCCTCGCGGGTTGGCGCTCGCCGCGTGATTTTGACGACAAAGACGTGGGAGGCAATTACCCTGTACTCTTCATGCTTCTCTGGATCCATGCTTAGTAAGTGCTGCTTGAGATTCTCGTTCCAAGGCGTGTTCTCCTGGTTAGATAATCCAGAAGTTCTCCTCCTTTTCTTCCGCTAAGTATAATCTAATTTTCCTTTGTTAATTTCCTCCGTGTAGATCTAGTGAATCTCTCTCTCTCTACACGTGCTTTTGTCCCTGAGGAAATAAGGATCTCTGTACTTTGGGCATACAAAACTCAGGTGATTTGGCTGTCAGATGTATGCCCTAAAGCTGCTATATAATAGTTACATATTAGGGATTTCAATTGTACACATAAAATTATGTTCTTTTTATTTTTTTATGGGAATTAATTAATTATTAATTAATTAATTGATTAATTAAAGTGGAAATGGTCAGCAATTTTTGCTGACCACTTCACACGAATAAGTGCACATGCACGCACGAATTCGTGCATGATGGTCAGCAACCACTGACCATCATGCATGAAATCGTGCATAAACGGTCAGCGGTTGCTGACCGTTCCGTTCATGCACGATCGTGCTCGATCGTGCATGAGAACGAGGATCAGCAACGGTTGCTGATCCCACGATCGGCAACCGTTGCTGATTCGTGTATAAATATTAAAAAAGAAAGGTTGCAAAAAGGTTGCAACATAGAGAGATTTTGTGTGGGCGTGCGTTTGTGTTTTTAGAGAGAAGATGCTTTGCTAAAATAGAGAGCAAACGTGTATGCGTGTTCTTGTGTCTTTGAGACGCAAGAAAGAAGAGCATTATCTCGTTCGGGCCGTGACTATTATACATCAAGAATACGACGGATTATTTCCACGTGATTGCTAGCACGATCGAAGTGGTGAATATCCGAAAGTTCTCTCTTCTGTTCGACGTTCGTTGTTGGTGTGTCTGAACTAGAGGTCTGACGCTTGTGGGACTCGAACTGTAGAACATCCGAACCGACTCGTTTCAAAGCGCGCTTCGAGAGGTATTTCGTTTAACTCCCTTTTATGTTTAGATTTTTGATTAAAACGCATGAACAACGCCTTAGGAGAATCATGTGTAATATATATCTTTGTTTCCGCTGCGTTCATTTCGTTAATTTCTCTTATACGTGATTCTTGAAACCCCAACAGTGGTATCAGAGCCAACCTTAGGCGTTTTTCGTGCGTTTAATTGATTTGTAGTTCAAATATATTTTTGTGTTCTAATGGCCAATTTATTTTTGTTAAGAGAATTGGTTCTCTTACTCTTATGTGGCCTATAGAAGTTGATTAATTTATGTGATAAATTTAATCAACTAAGAAAAAATTAGAACTAAATCAATTTTGAATCAAAAATCCATAACTTGTTATATTTTGTGTTTATATTCTACAAATGATATGCAGAATTTTATGCATGCCTTCTAGAGCTTTAAATTTTGAATTTATGGCTCGTAAGGAAGGGTGGTGATCATGGAAAAATCCCTAAATGTTGTGATTGTTGTATGGATGAATGTATGATGATTACATGTATTCCTTTTAGGGATGTAATTATTAAATGGAGACTGCGTCCTTCCTTTTATATTTATTTTTATGAAATGTAATTTTAGTATAGTTTAGTATTTCAATTATTGATGTAAATACTACAAGAGAGGAGGAGCCATTGGAGGAGCCATTAAACCGGTGAGCTCTTTGGGCCCGGTCTTTGAAGAGTTCAAAGATTGAAGAAAAAGTGAAGAGCAGGTCCATATTATCAAAACATTAAAATGGCTAAATGGGTCTTTTTGGCTCGAGACCCATTGAACCATAATTCCATGATCACCACATAGGGTAGATATTATATGATATCTATTTATTTATTGTGTTTATGATATCGTGCATGTTAAACCGGTTAATGTGCAAAGTGAGACCGTTAATAACAACCCAAATCTCCTTACAAAGAATATTAAGTCGAAACGGGTTTCGGACTCATGGCCTTCCATCGTCGTGGTTTGATCCAATATTATAGTGGTTAACTAACCGGTTATGGATACATAGGGGTTAATTACCATTTATAATATTGGACCACTCTATTATGCATATGATGCTGTAGGGTTGGAGCCAAATGATTTCTAATAACTGTCAGGTGAGGGAATCATTTGTGTTTTTCAATACTTGCATGAGACGATGGGCTAGATTTAACTATGATCATGATGCCAATAACTGTTAGGTGAGGTTTTCATGGTCTAGAGGACGAAGTTATGATTGAGACTCGTATATGATGCGTTGAACAAGCTGGTTCACTCACTAAGTTCATAGGACACCAATAACTGTTAGGTGAGGTGGACTTTGGGCTAGTGGGACTCTAATCCCCACTAGTAATCTTTACCCAACAAAGATTACCGCTTCCCATCTTAAGGAGTATGAGATTCGAATATAAATTTAGTGGGAGGATCTATTTCATTTAAAGACAAAAATGAAATAGTTATTATGAAAAGTACAACGGCTAACAATTTATTTTCTGCAACAGATATAGTATTACTCTGAAAATAGTGACCACAAACCCACTCGCTTCTATACTTGACAATAATTGTTTGACTGGACCCAATTTCACTGATTGGGTGAGGAGTTTGAGAATTGTTCTCAATTCAGAAAAAATTGGGTATGTGCTTGATGAAAAGATGCCAACCTCCTTTCCTGAGGGTGGGACCCAAGAGGAGCGTGTCACTTATGATAAGTGGCGTGATGATGACTTAAAAGTTAGGTCATATATGCTTGCTTCGATGAACAATGACGTATTCATTCATTTGTCCAATTATTTTATATTGATGAATGATTCCATAAGATCAGTTGCAACTAGACCTATTCTTGAGACGTCAAGAATATATGTGACTGGTTCATAGTTAGACTGAATCTTTAAATTGTTCCCGGTCGATGGATTATTGAGTAGATATTAATAATCATGTTGAGGCCGGTGTGTTCTTAACTTCGCCATTAAGTATTGGATACTTAAGGGAATGATGAGTCACATGTCATTGGGTATTATGATGCCTGAGTTAGAACACAAGTGTTTATATTAGACAAATTCACTGAACGTGATGCATATGGAACGATTAGCGATATGGAAGCTTTTAGCATGGTCAATGTCTAATTGTTCATGCTTTGGTCTTGTGTAAATAATTCTTAGACCTGAGGCACAATGTTAACTTGTGTATTGAACAACTATGGTTCACAGGTGCATATAATGCCGGGTCATTGATCCGTCTTTATACCTGATGGTCATAGTTTGTTCATATATGAAGTTACACGTGTGCGCAATATGGAATCCGTCTCCTTGTTATATGCAAGGTATAATAATGATGTCCTATGCAATCTAATTGTGACAGTGCATTGAAATCCTCGGCCGGGGTTGTAACCGAGAATAAATTGTTTATATCTCGAATAAAATGCATGTCAATTAGATTTGTGCATATGATCGAATTAATGACTTGACAAATATTCCATGGTCTTTGTTTGATCGGGACATAGTAAGACAGAGGGATTGAATTACACTATAGCCAAAGCTGACAGGTTCATTATGTTCTTAAAGTATTCACACTATCTGGGTAGCCATGACATATTGCTAGATGTCAATCGTGGCTTGTAGGACCTAAAAGATTAATCGGGACACTTAATTCTTTTGGAAGTACTAATGTGTTAGTACAAGTCTTACTACCAGCTTAGTGATGAACCTAGGGATGTCACACACCATAAACAATTAGGATGACGTGGAACAAGAGAGAAATATTATTGCAAATGTGTTTGCAATTACTGCAATCGAATTGAGTCGATTTGAAATTAAATTAAGTGAGATTTAATTTAATTTGTATTATAGTCACGAGCCTACTTGCATATGATGCACACGCATGCCCAAAGTGGATATATGTTAACATACCCCAATTGTGTACTTTCATTATTATTATTTAATTAATGGCAATGAATTGACCAAATGGTTACAAGTTGGCTTTAGTGCAGGTGGGAGATTGTTAGATATATGCCCTAAAGCTGCTATGTAATAGTTACATATTAGGGATTTCAATTGTATATATAAAATTATGTTCTTTTTATTTTTTTAAGGGAATTGATTAATTATTAATTAATTAATTGATTAATTAAAGTGGAAATGATCAGCAATCTAACCACTTCGCACGAATAAGTGCACATGCACGCACGAATTCGTGCACGCATTTTTGCTCGTGCATGGATGGTCAATAACCACTGACCATCATGCACGAAATCGTGCATAAACGGTCAACGGTTGCTGACCGTTCCGTTCATGCACGATCGTGCTCGATCGTGCATGAGAACGAGGATCAGCAATGGTTGCTGATCCCACGATCGGCAACCGTTGCTGATTCGTGTATAAATATTAAAAAAGAAAGGTTGCAAAAAGGTTGCAACGTAGAGAGATTTTCTGTGGGCTTGCGTTTGTGTTTTTAGAGAGAAGATGCTTTGCTAAAATAGAGAGCAAAAGTGTGTGCGTGTTCTTGTGTCTTTGAGATGCAAGAAAGAAGAGCATTATCTCGTTCGGGCCGTGACTATTATACATCAAGAATACGACGGATTGTTTCTACGTGATTGCTAGCACGATCGAAGTGGTGAATATCCGAAAGTTCTCTTTTCTGTTCGACGTTCGTTGTTGGTGTGTCTGAACTAGAGGTCCGACGCTTGTGGGACTCGAACTGTAGAACATCCGAACCGACTCGTTTCAAAGTGCGCTTCGAGAGGTATTTCGTTTAACTCCCTTTTATGTTTAGATTTTTGATTAAAATGCACGAACAACGTCTTAGGAGAATCATGTGTAATATATATCTTTGTTTCCGCTGCGTTCATTTCGTTAATTTCTCTTATACATGATTCTTGAAACCCCAACATTGGCTCTGTTAGGAAGATTCAAGGATTTTGCATCGATATCAAGTCTATCTGGTCAGCTAACCGTCAACATGACTGATGAATCCTTTATGTTTCTATATGTGTCTTTTTTTATTGATCTTGTCTCTTGTTAACCGTTCCGTGCTTTTGCTTGGCATTGTCTCCGTTTTTCATGTCATGTCCTCTTTGTAGGTAATAGCAAAAAGAATGCCTAAAGACCGAGATCCATTTCGTAAGTATGTGGACGATTCGAAGAACAGAAAGTGGAAGTGCAAGTTTTGTGGCGCCGAGTTTGCTGGAAGTACTCCAAGGATCCGGGTGCACCTTGCTGGAATTCCGGGCTATGGTATCAAAGCTTGTGAGAAAGTTGAAGATCCAGTGAGAGCAGAAGCCTTGGAGACATTTGATGGTAAAGGCAGCGGGTTGGATAAAAGCACGAGAGGCACATCGGGCAAAGGAACGGAAAGAACAGTTTTTGGCACGAGTCAAAGTGTATTCCCAAGTGACGATGCGTCGAATCCCACTGACACGCAGAACTCGAATCGACATGGATGCGCGCTGCAGCAACCATCTTGCAATTGGCTGACTGGAACTGGTACTGCTTCATCATGCCCTCAGGATCAAATGTCTTTGCCTCCCAGTGATATGCCTCTGGATAATCTGGATAACATCCAACAATCCGATCCATCGAACCGAGGGTTGGATGCAGCACAGGGAAATGAAAATGCTTCATCTATCCAGCAACTTCCGATGGACTCGTGGGCTTCATCTTGTCTTGATTTTAGTGAGCTACCAGCGCTTGGTGAGCTACAAACTCATCTTGAATCAGAGACGGAAGAACAAAATGCAAGAGGGCTATCATCATTCCCAAATGATGAGGTCCTTGGCAACAGTATGTCTATCGGAGAATATCTAAGCTTAGATGAACATATTGCAGATGGAATCATTCCAGATTCACTGCTACATTCAACATATTGGCCAGATCTTTACCACTCTCTGCCAGAGAATCTTCCCGAATCTCGTGAGGCAATTGTAAACACTTTTGAGGAAATACAAACAAATGAACTGCATAATCCAACTGTGGGATCATCGTTACAAATTGATTCATCCCTTGATGTGGACGGCGCAAATCGTTTGCTGGATTGTGGTCAACCGTGTATAGGCGAAGTGGTTCCTGTACGCAGCAATACTAGTTCGACGGACGCTGTCCAGAATCCTGGTCGACTTCCCCTAACGTCTGACAAGGAAGATGAGAATGATATCCGTCAGTTTCCTTCGCGAACTCCAATGGTCATTGATCCCTGGACCGCATTACGGCATTCGAGCGACTCTCACATTTTTTAGGCAACAATCGTTCATTCGCTAGTTCCAGAGGCATCAACAAATCCAATAGGCCCATCGTCGTCACATGGTCTGTCTCGATTACTCTACATTGCTACTATGGTTCCGTTAGATCCTCAAATTTTCCCAAATTATTTTATCAAAATTTAACATATGATGTGTTTTTAAACAAGATATTAGTGGGGATTCTGCAACCAGGAACTTGCCGAGCATCATTGCATATTCCAGATGTCCGATATCACCTCCTTTCTAGTTTCATCAAAATATTATACTTTTGTGGATGTCGATTTTCGTTGTAGATATTTTGTATGATCAAGTTCTAGATATTGTTTTACATGTACCCATGGCTTGATTTGAAAGTCCAATGGTTGGTTGATCCTCTCAACGTCAAAGTGTTCCATACCAATCCACTAATCTCGAGACAGCGCACCAGAAGCCAACCGTGCCATCATCATCACAAGCTCCAAATGATGCTCCTCCACCTCCCCAGATTCTACCTTGTGGAACAGACCTGACAGACCCATCGTCATTACCAGGTCTATGGTTATTTACAGAAATTAATACTTCTGTATAACAATGTTACATTGTTATGGAGCAGCAGGAATGCTATCACGAGACTCTAACCGGTGGAAATTTTAAATTGTGGAATCAGATATGAACGAAGGTGCGCCAATTACAAGTCATCAAAACACCGGCAACAATTTTGGAGAGAGTAGTGCTTCGAAAAGAAAACTAGAACTACTCTACAGCAAAGAAGCCATCGTAAGGGATGAGTTAGAATTTGCTGCATCTCTATCCCTAAAGAAGCCAAGAATGGAAGTTGTGAATTGGTTGGCGAATGTGGAGATGCTTAGAAATGATTGTACTGAAGCAACAAATGAGGATTGTTTGCCATCAAATCAACCGGTGGATATACTGTTGCATGAAGTAGAAGACCTTATGAAACAAGGCAAAGGACTATTTGAGACGAGAGAGACCAAAGGCAGTAAATTGCTAGAAGAAAAGATGGTGGGAGAGGTATTTGAGGCGAGAGAGACCAAAGGCAGTAAATTGCTAGAAGAAAAGATGGTGGGAGAGGCATTTAAAAGAAATACTATGAAGATTTTAGAGTATCTAGAAGGAAATCAAATATCCCGACTTGGCATTTATGGAATGGGGGGTGTTGGTAAAACGACTATTATGGTGCACACGCATAATAGACTCCTTGAAAAAACAAACAATGGCAAAGTGTTATGGATCACTGTGTCACGAGATTTCAATACACAAAGGTTGCAAGACACCATTGCGGAGGAACTAGATTTGGGCACACTACAAGAAAAGGATGTGAGAAGACGAGCAACAAAGTTGTGCGATTATTTAATGGAAAGTGGCAAATTTATAGTAATCTTTGATGATGTGTGGAAATATTTTGATCTTAAAGAGGTGGGAATCCCAGATAAAGCAGATAACGTCAAGTTGGTCTTAACCACTCGATCCTTCAAGGTATGCCGCCAGATGAAATGTCAAGAAATGATAAGAATAGAACCTCTATCTCATACAGAAGCTGAGAGCTTATTTTTGGAGGAGCTTGGATCCGAAGTGACCCTTAGTTTGGAAACTAGACCAGTTGTGGAGTCCATTGTTCGAGAATGTGCAGGCTTGCCGCTTGCAATCATCACAATGGCAAGGAGAATGCGAGGAGTGACCGATGTGTTTGAATGGAAGGATTACTTGGAAAAATTGAGAGAATCAGATATAAGGGAAACGGATATGGAAAAGAAGGTATTAATGAAACTAGAATTAAGTTACAATCGCCTTGCTAATCATGAAGTCCAACAGTGTTTCCTATCTTGTGCACTTTATCCAGAAGATGAATGGATTGATAAGTTCGAGTTGATAGAATTCTTTATTGACCAAGGATTGATTGGGCGATTGAATACAAGGGAGAAACAATATGGTAGAGGCCTCACCATACTAAACAAACTGGCAAATGTTTGCCTATTGGAAGTTCATGGGAGCACGATGAAGATGCACGATTTGATTAGAGACATGGCATTGTACGTCATGAATGTGACTTCGATTGTAAAAGCAAGAAAGGGGTTGAGGAATATACCATCTGAAGAACATTGGACAGATGTTTTGAAGAAAGTTTCTCTGATGGAGAATGGTATTGAAGAATTTCCCTTGAACATGTCCCCTAATTGTCCTAAACTATCAACTTTTCTATTGAATGGAAACTGGTATCATTTAGTCATCCCCAATTCTTTCTTCAAGCATTTATGGGGGCTAAAGGTTCTAAACCTGAGTTACTGTACATTAAGGGAACTTCCAGATTCCATTTCAAACTTGGTAAACTTGACAGCACTATTGCTTAGGAGATGTTGTGAATTGCATCGTATCCCTCATTTAGGGAAGCTCAGATCTTTGAGAAAGTTGGACATTTTTCATTGTGTTGGGTTTGAAGCGCTCGAGGGTCTAGACATGTTGGTGAACTTGAGATACCTTGACATAATGTATACATCCATAAAGAGAGATTACCCAAAGGAACATTGGGAGCTTTGTTAAACTCGCAGTGTCTTAGAGATGGGCTAGTAAATGGAGAAGAAATTACAAAATTGCGGGACTTGGAGACACTTGAATGGTTCTTTGACGATGTGGATGATTTCAACAAGTTTGTGAGGGCGCTTTGTAAGCAGGGGAATAACCCTCTCTATTACAATATCATGGTGGATCCAAAAAGATTTACGAGGTTTTACCTCACAAATGTTGGTCATCAATTTTGGGATTGTGTGAGGAGTGTCACAATTATGACAAGGAGTCATGCTATTGTGAGCGCAAGAGGGGAAATCAGTGGTAGTGACAGTGGCATTTGTATTTTGATTCCCCAAGATGTGCGGTATTTGACAATGTGGAGTTGCAACGGTGCGACAAATTTGTCTGACATGGGTCCGTTTGAAAAGCTTGAGAATCTAGAAATAACACGTTGGAGCAACTTGCGGGTGCTCTGTGGAGGACAAGGTGAAGAAGTAATCGACATCCATGACTCCCCTACCCGAACCCCTACCCCTCTCGTCTTCCCAAGACTTAAGGTTTTAAGTATATTTGAACATCCAAAACTGAAGTATCTCTTTGGGCATGAGCCTAAATTCTCCCTTCCACATCTACGAAGGATGAAAATATATACTTGTGTGGAAATAGTGGGGATAACAATGGTAGCTACAACACCACCACCATATCCACCCCCAGCCTTCCCTAGTCTAGAAGAGATAATAGTTGATTATTGTAATAAAATGAAGAGAGTGGTGGAATTTGAGTGGCTGCCCCACTTCCCTAATCTGAGAAGAATCAAAGTATACAATTGTGAGAACATGGAGGAGATAATTGGAGGTCTTTCCTCATACATGTCAATTGAAGGGATTTCTTCGGAACGGCCTTTGGTAAAAGGATGCCATGAGTTGCCACTCCATCTTCGAAATCTTCAAACTATCCAAGTCATTAGCTGCAAAGGAATGGTAGAGATAATAAGCAGAGCGGGACAAGGCCAAGAAGGGAGCATGACGACTCCTGTATATAAAACCCCTTCATCCTCCCAATCTTCAATTTCTCTCCCAAAGCTGAAATCCTTGGTGCTAGAGGATCTACCCCAGTTGAAGAGCATATGTGAAGTCCTAATAACTTGCAATTCCATGAAACATTTGGAGGTGATCGGATGCCCAGAACTAAACAGGATTCCTTTGAAGCTGCAAATACGTGATATTGAGAACCTTCCATATATTGTGGTGGAAGGTAAGGAAAAGTGGAAGACACTGATATGGGATCATCCCGATGCTCAGGCTCTTCTTCACTTTCTGTATTCTACAAGGCTGGCGCAAATCATGTGAGTTATTGATATGATTTCCTTCATTCTCGATATAAATTGAAAAATATTGAAGGAATTATCAATTGTATTGCTATGTATTTTATACATGTACATAAGCCTAATTATAATACGAAAAAGATAAAATAGGAAAAAAAAAATATACGAGATAACATTTTCCTATTTTACTATGTAAAATAATACTCTTATGGATTGATTGACTCAATTAGTCCTTGGAATTAGAATCAGAATAAAATCAAATCGTATCTCCAACAATTCCTTTAAATTCATTACGAAGGTGATGTTGCCCTTCTTGTTATAGTCATGCACCTTTGGAGACTAGGATCCGAGCTAGAGTCGTGCCAGCTCTAACACTAGCTTTTGCAGGAAGAACCGAATCCCCCCGAATGTTGCTTTCGAAGAAGTCCCGCTGAAAAGCCTTCGGCTGCTATTTTAATTACTCGAGCATGCTTTCCTGCAAACTTTCAAAGTTGCCATATGAATTACTTTCTTCTTATGCCGTACTAGTGGAGGCCTGAGGCAGAGGAGCTTGGAGATGTCCAACAGGCGGGGCTGGACCTGGGCAAAGGAGTGCGGGAAGTAGGCACCGAAGGAGCAGCCAAATGCTACCTTCTGGGAGGAGATCTTGGGTAGCTCGGTGACGGCAGCTACGGCGAATTTAGTCATGGTTTGCACTTCATAAATTTCTGGAATCGGTTACTACTCTTGAATCGCATACTGGGGCCGTATCGATTGGCTGTAAGCATTGCGAGCTCACATCTCCGATCCATAATTCAACAGATTAGATATGGCATTTTGTGTTATACAGGTATGGTTTTCAGAGATTCATGTGTATTGACATTGAGTCTTGAGTTCGTGTTAGGTTTCTTAAATTCCTGTCTGCGACTCCATGAGCAATCTCCACGTTGTTTCTCTTTCGTTTGTTAATGATATGTGTGTTTATAATTCAGGCTTGTTAAAAAATAATGTAAATTTAATAAATAAAAAATACCACATACATATATAAATGTATGAAAATCACTAATTAATGAACTTGTTGGAGGATAAGGAAATTGTAAATTGCATCTCCCAAATGATAAACAAATACAGAAAGGGCGACTGACGAAGTTGCAAATATCCCTTTTGGGAGACTAATCCATAATTGGTTAAACTAAAAAAAAAAAAAAAAAGAGTTAAATAGGAGATGTAACAAATTATCTAGATCATTGGTCAACATAACAATTATCAACTATCATATATATGTAAACTCCACCAAATAAAGAGAACATCAACTAGAACAAGTCTCGCAATAGAATATAAATAGAAATAAGTGAGCGATGACTCAAAATAGAACACCAACTAGAAACGGGTTTCACAATAGAACATAAATATATCTTGTCCACTAGTATAAATAAGTAGTGCAATAATGTGAAAATTTGTAGTTAACATCCTAATTTTGACTATGCTTTTTGAACTTATACTTGATCCACGCTTCATGAAAATTTGTCTATTGTCTTGTTTTTTTCCCTGCAAAATGATCAAGTGCAAAAAAGTACAAATCTTGGGCCTCGTTTGTTAACCATTCTAATTCTCCATTTTTCTTTTAATTTATTTCCTAAAACAAAAAAAGAACATAAAACCATTTTGTAACATCAACTAATTATTCTATTCCCTATAACAAATCAGTGGTTAGGGAATAGATTTTGAATAGAAATAAGAGGTTGAAGTTTTTTCCCTGGAACAATTTCTAAAATAATAACATTTTCGTATTTTCTTTTCTTTTCTTGTTCTTCCTCCTCTAACTGGTTGTTGGGCAAGGTTGCCGATGACTGGCCAAAGATGAGATCTAACGACCGATTAGAGGAGGAGGAAGAAGGCAGGAATAAAACAAAAGAAAAAATTTTAGAAAATTTTAAAAAATAGAAAATCTTAGAAAATTATTAAAAAATAAAAAATTCTATGTCACAAAAAAATTTGAGTGTCATACCAGATGTATTCTTTTTTTAATTAAAAAAAATTGTGCAATTACAAAATGCGTTCTTTTGCTCAAAAACTTGTACAGGGTATTTAAATGAAAAAACTACTTTTGAACAGTAATTGTTCCCGAAAACAAACATGTAACCAAACGTACCCTTGGGCTTGCTTAATTTCAAGTATGGGTTTCAAGATCTCTATGATTTGCTCGTAAAGATTAAACTCCCTAGCAAGAGATGTGACATTACTCATGCTTTTCAATAACTGAAAAAATTCTATCCATTTACATTGTTCGCTTAGCAGCTATAGTCAATTTCTTTTGTTTCCTTTTTTGAGCTTGCCTCACTGAACTTTGTGTCACTTTTTTTTTTATGGTTTTAATCATGTTTAATAATATTTTTACCTACATTACTCTCTATATTATTATTAGTAGATCTTTCACAATCCCCGATATCAAGTTGTCTCGCCACAATATTCTCATCAACACATAAATCTTATGTAAAATTTCATGTGATACTTTCGATAATAACTGTATCTCTGAACATTCTATCTAACAAAACTTCAAGATCTGGATGTATACCTTTCGTTATAAAAAATCTAACTTTAGGATTTTCCTATTATAATAAATATGTTCATGAGTTATATCATAAAAGATGAACTTAAAAAAAAAAGTAACAAAAGAAGGGAAGAAAAAAACCTGAATTTTCCTCTCTTACTATTCATTACTTGCATCAATGGTATTCTTCTTTAGATCATATCCTAATCTTGTTTCCTTCCAAACCAATTGCCTCCATTTGTTCTTTTCTTCCTTAACAATTTCCCACTTACTCTTCATTTGATTTTTATCATATGTTTTGCCTCTTAGTTCCTCAACCTTGTTAATTATGGTTGTCCGTTCATCCCTTTCATTGTTCGTAGGACAATTGCCTTTTTCATTTTGTTCAACACGTAAACATGTCAATATTACATGATCATTAAATATGGCAAGGTAATGATATGTATGAAATGATGTTGTGTATTGGATGTTGATTGTTAAAATGAGTGTTGATTTCGTAACTAATGCAAGGAAGATCCTATAATTATAATGATAGCATATGCACTTTTGCTATGTGATTAATGCAACTCGGCTCTTCTCAAGTCTTATGTGTCCTTCTTAGCTCTCTCCTCTCGCATTGACTTTAGGTCTTCAGTAAGTTCTTCTCATCGCACTTTCTGTTGTCTTCAGTCTTTTTTCGACTGATTTTGTGCGCCACTAGCCTGGCTCGGCTTGTTTGGGCTGATTCCAATTGTTCTATGAGATGATCATTTGAGGGGGTAAATGATTTTTGGATAGGGGTGATCAGTTCCCAATCTGGTTCGGTTCCACCCAAGAACCGGGAATCAGACTTGAAGGACCGGCTCCTAATTTTTGGGACCATGGATTGGATCGGCTAGTCCTGGAATCGGGGATCGAACTGTACCAACCAATTCGGTCTAGTTCCAATAGACCATCACTTGTTTTCATTTCATTGAACAAAAAAAAAAATGTATACATCTCTACTAACGACTAGCAAAGTGACGCTCTATTAAAAAGCTAGCTTATTGTCAAGTGAAGTTTGCTTATCCACCATGTGACTAGCAAAGTGACCAGCAAAGTGATGCCCTGTTAAAAATATACACGTCCACTTTGTGGAAACAAAATTCTACGTCAGACCCTATGTCCATGAACTGTTATGAAATAGAAAAATAAGCCAAAGATCCACACAAATTTGGAATATCAAAAATGTTTTTCTTTCCAAACATACTTCACATACTCACCTTCATTCTCGTGAACATAAATGTTATTAGAAAGGAAAAAAAAGAAAAAACAGAACCCAACTCAACAAAAGTTCAATACATAGTTTGACCATTATTCAATACCATCCATTAGGGGTCATAAATAATCTAGAACGAACTCTTCGTGGAACAAAAAACGAAATCAAATTCCACAATTAGCACAAGAGAAAGACATTCAACATTAAACTGCTAAACTCCACACATCTCACTTAATCACTCAATGTTGCGTGTCTCGAGGGAAATAGATTTTTTGATCAAGTAAGCAAAATATGATCAAAGCCAAGAGCCTAAGCAACAGCTAAACTTGCTAATAGTCCTACAATAAGTATATATGATAACTCAACATTAGTTTTAAACTATAATTACTTTTAATTGAGCATAAGATAATTACTTTTAATTGAGCATAAGACTCTGTATATCACTTCAAATAATTATTTTAATGAGATAGCTACTTTTTATAAAACTTTAAAATAAGCGGAGAAGGCATAAGATCCTAGGGTGAAAACCATGGGTATGAAGAGGAAGAAAAAGTTTGACAAATATTATAGAAGTTTCAAAAAAGTAAATATGATGGTTATGATTGCGGTAATATTGGATTAAAAAAAAAGATGAATTATGTTCAGTACTATTATAGAATAATTTATGATGATAGTTTGAAGTTGATGAAATGTACAATAAGGTGAGGATTACCTTGGAATGTATGTTTCATTTTTATAAGAAATCTTATTTTGGTTCTTGTGATAGAAATTTAGGTGATCGACTTTTGATTGATACCGATAGTAGTTGAGATCTTAATAGCCATTAGGAGAGTAACAAAGAGGACCTTGATTTAGTTGTGAATTTCAATTTGAAAAAGGCGTATGAATTCTTTCTTTACAAGAAGGAAAAAGTGTACGCAAGCAACTTATTTGAACTCAATAAGTATCTTAAAGCTGAACGTGAACAAGGTCGTGATCTTGACCTTTTGATGCGGTAGAAAACTACTAGCCAAATGTTTAAATCCTCTCTTTGCTGGCTCGGGATATTTTGTCTACTCTTGTAACAACCATTGCTTTGTAGTCGACTTTCAGTACATCTGGTTATGTTTGATGGCTTTCAAAAGTTCTTTGACTCTTAAAATGGTGGAAACTTTGATTTGCATTCAAAACTGGTTGAGAGTAGTTATCATGTCGATTAATGTTGAAAAGTGCATTGACTATGTGGAAAGGTTTGAGTGGGGTAAGTCATGGATATATCTTTTTATATTGTAATTCTTTTGTATATTTAATAAGTGAATGCTTTATTTAATATTTTATTTTTGTAAGATATGAATGATGTTCACTCAGAGCTTACCAGTCAATAAAGTTTGCAAGTTGAATTGGAAGAAATATATATATATATATATATATATATATATTTGAGATTTTCCATTAATTATTTAAGTTCGATTTCTAGTGATTCTAGTTTTAAACTAATGTTTAGTATATATGGCAGGATTATCTGCAAGTTTAGCCATGATTTTTGGGCTCTTAGCTTTGATCATATTTTGTTGACTTGATCAAAGAATTTGTTCCCCCAGGATACACAACACTTGGTGATTAAGTGAGAAGTGGGAGTATGGCGGATTAATGTTGAACAACATCTTTCTCTTGCGTTGATTGTGGAATTTGATTTTGTTTTTAACTCGTTCAAGAGTGATCCATTTTTTTTCATTGTCTATACTGGTTCTTTATCGGTGTGCTTTTGTAAGAGCTATAGTGATACGGTGATTGGGCTAATGCTCTTAGGGTGATTGTATTGATTCGCGATGCGGCACTCTTTTTTGGACTGTCTATTCGGATTCTCAAAAGTAGTGTAGGCTTAATAGCATGAGACTGCTCGTTGTGGCCGCTCTTTTGGTTTCCTCTTTCCCTACATATTTAGAGGCTGGAAGCACAACGAAGTGATGTTGATCAAGGGACTTATGAGATGTTGTACCACCATATATTAAAGGTTCTTGTACAGTCACTGAACGTAGATGCATAAAAACTACCTTCATCAGCAGTACGTACTAATAACACAAAAATTCGTTAATCTAGGAGCAAAAATAGCCAACTCAGCTCTACAAACTATCCAGGAGATTGGTTTTACCTTCCATATGTATTATGTGACGTTCAAAACTACTTCTTTTTGTTAGCAACATTTCAAAGTTTATCCAAAACTAATTAAAAGAAAACCTCTATTCACTCTTACAAAGTGCTAACTTGAAATCTGCACCATGCAAAAATATTCACGGTGGACAAGTTGATGCGCAAATTGCAACATCTTGCTTATTCCAAAGAATCTATTAAACTTTGCATTACTTAATTTTATACTGGAGGACAAATCGGGATGACAAAGTTATCATTCACAGGACAGTCCATCACTGAGTGCGAAAGTCCAAATTGTTGGACTTTCAATCACAACGACATTTCTAGTAAGCCAAATCACTTCAGCACAAGAACTACATGCAACTAAACTGCACGCAAGTGCGAAGCACAACTAGAACAAACGTCTTCCAAAACAACCTGCTTAGCTCAAAACTCGAGTCCCACTCCTACACAAAAGTTTTTACTTTTTATGGATTGGAATAAGTGACTGGGGCTTCCCGTTTCCTTGATGGGATTTGGTTCGGTCCGGAAATGATCACCTCTACCATGACCTCAATTGTCTTGTTTTCTAGTGACTTTGAACTTGCAATCATATCTCGAGGCTCCTCATGTATTCGATCTTTTTTTTTTTTTGGTCAGAGGTCTTCTTTTAAAATCTTGACAATATCTCATCAATATTCTTGCTGATCATTGTCAATCACTTGTAATCGTATATCGATGACCGATTGAGGATGAATATTAACGTGTACCAATGTCTATATCAATCTTGATAATTGTCAACTATGCGTGACGTGCTTGGTGATATCCATGCATTAGCCACATGCTCATCCATTCTAAAGAGTTGGTCATTTTTTTGTTATAAATAGATTCAATAGATCAGATATTGTATTTTGCATCATACATATATGTTTTTCAGATATTAGTGTATAATGACGTTGACCATGAATTCGTGTTAGGTTTCTCAATTCACCCGATGTGAATGCTTCGACGGGAGTCTTGACAAAAGCCTCCCCTTCAGCCCGGATTTTCCAGCTTTTTAGGCTTTGTTTGTTTGTGTTTCTTTTTTTTGTTTTTGAACACTTTTTCTGTTTTTTTTGTTCCTGGGAACAAAAAAGGAACAGAAACGCGTTTGGGTGCGTTTCTGTTCCTTTTTTGTTCTTTTGTTCCCAGGAACAAAAAAAAGAAACAGAAATAAGAAACAACAAATTTGTGTTTCTTATTTCTGAAACACATTTGAGGAACACTTTTCTATTTTCTTCTTCTTTTTCTTCTTATTTTCTTTCGCCGGTCGCCGGCCTCAGCCATGGCCGGCGACCGGCTGACGAGGGCCGGCGGCCTCGCCCAGCCACGGTGAGGCTCACCGTAGCTGGGCGAGGGTTGGCCTCGCCCAGCCAAGGCGAAGCCGACCTCGCGCCGGGCTGGGCGAGCTCGATCTTGCCCAGATCCGGCGAGGCCGAGCTCGCCCAGCGGCCGGCGAGGCTCGGCCTCGCCGGATTTGGGCAAGTCGGCGTCGCCTGGCGGTGGCCCGGCGAGGCCGAGCCTCGCCGGTCACTAGGTGAGCTCGGCCTCGCCGGGGGCCGGCGAGCCTCGCCGTGGCTGGGCAAGGCCGCCGGCCCTCGTCGGCCATGGCCGAGGCCGGCGACCGGCCAAAAGAAGAAAAAAGAAAAAAGGAAAAAATAGAAAAAATAGAAAAAATAAAAGAAATAAAAAAATTATACAGATTTACCAAACGTGTTTCTGTTTATTTTTATTCCCGGAACAAGTTTACCAAACGCGTTTTTTTGTTCAAAAATTGTTCCCCGAAACAGAAACACTTTTTTCTATTTCTGTTCCCTGAAACAATTTTTAAACAGAAACGCAAACAAACGCAGCCTTAGTTGCTTTTTACTCTCAAACTTTGCTGAATATAGGGTCATTATGAGTGTTCGCTGCATTTTCTCTGCCGTGTCCTTTTTGACCGAGTTGCTCTACTTTTTGTTCCCTTGCGTGTTTTCCTAATTTCCTTCGTTTTTTTTTTTGATATAATCCTAATTTCCTTCGTTCACACGCGCGTGAATGACGCGTCGAAAGTGGCCTCAAGTCGACCATTTCGGATCGGTCATCCAGGAGGAGGGAGCGGCAAGGACTTTCAGAAGTCGGAGAGCAGACCGCGTTCAAGAACTTCTATAGGAATTCCGGCTTAAATTCGCCTTGGGAAATTCAGGTCAGGACGTGTAACAGATCAGTTCGCAAGAATTCATAATCTTATCAGAAATGATCTACAATATTGGAGGCAAAAATAGGGATCAAGAATATGGCATTGTAGTTATATTTTTATCAGGAGTCAAATTATTGACAAATTTGATCTCTAATTTTCATGACAATGTGAATGAGAATGAGAATGAGGCATTTGAACGAAAACTATAGATGTTGACAATAATTTTTCTGAAATATTAGTAAGTTTATATTTCTTTTTAAATTATTCCTTGGTGAAATTTCTTTTCTTTTTAATCAACAATCCACATTGCATATCAAATTAGTCTTGCGAATTGTTAGATTGGATTGTAAAATTTCCTTAGACATTGACATTGCAATCTACCTTGTTTTCTTTAGATTCGGAAATGAAAAAGCGTTTTTCTTATGGGTATAAGTGATTAGTGTAGTTAAAGTTCTTAATTTAGACAAGATTTATGGATGGTAAATAATCAGCCTTGCTTCCAAGTTTTCTTAATTAATACAAGGTAACTCATTCTTAGATGGAAAAAGAAGCGATACTAGACCTAAGAAAAATGGATATATATATATATATATATGTGTGTGTGTGTGTGTGTGTGCACGCGCGCACTAAGGTGGATAGAGTATGATGAGAAAAATAGCGCAGTAGACTTTACAGGTAAGTTTTTTTTTTTCCTTAAAATTTTTCATTTTCTTTGCAAAGTCTAGAGAGTTTGGTAATTTTTTTTGTTAATCCTATCTTTAACTCTCATCTCACTTTCAAATTTTTATTTCGTCTCTTGGTAAAGTGTGGGAATTGACCGCACAACCATCATACTAGCAGCCTCACCCCTGAGTTCCTTTACAACTAGGTTCGCTTGTCTAGTGGCGAGTTTGGTAATTAAGTGAACCATTCTTTAAATTTTTATTTATTTATCAAATAAACATATTTTAACATTCAATAATATTTTTCCACCTCATTTGTAATACTGTTTTTTTTTAAACCTTTATATAATTAGTATAATTTTGGGTGGGGAAAAAAGGTTAGTGGGCTCAAAAGTTTCTTCGGTTCACATTACTTCCTCGTGGCCAAAGCTGAAATTGCGAACGCGTTTTCTTGAGTAGGACCAACCACTCCTTTGAGACCAGCCGCTCCTTTGATGACAGTGACATGGGGGACAGTGACACTACACACTTAATGCTCCTCTGGATCCATGTTCAATGTGTAAGGGCTGTTTGAGATTCTCCTTCCAAGGCATGTTCTCCTACTTAGATAATCCAGAAATTCTCTTCCTTTTTTTTTTTTTTTCAATAAAGTGTTATTTAATTTTCCTTTGTTAATTTCCTTTGTGTAGATCTAGTGGATCTCTCTCTGCTTGTGCTTTTTTCCTGGTGAAATAAGGAGAGAGATCTTTGCACTTTGGGCATACACAACTAAGGTGGTTTGGCACTATTAGAAGGATTCAAGGATTTTGCATCAGTATCAAGTCTATCTAATCAACTAACTATTAACATAATAATTGTGATTCAAGGACTTTGCATAACCGACCAAAAAAAAAGGACTTTGCATAAAAATCTATTTGATTTGTATGGGTTTCTTTAGTAGATAAGTGATGGTATGTATAGTAAAATCTTTTATAGGAATTCCCCACTCAAATTTGTGTTGGAAAATTTAGGGTTGGATTGGGCCATGTAAGGTTCACAACAATTCGTAATTTTATTAGAAAATGTGAAATAACGCAAAAGAGATTGAGGATGTGGCATTACAAACGTATTTTTATCTCAAGTCAAATTATCGACGGATTTGATCGCTCATATTTTCATGAAAATGTGAATGAGGCTTTTGAGCGAAAAATTTAGATATTGATAATAATTTTTCTTAAATATCAATTAGTTAATATTTCTTTTTAAATCATCTCTCGGGTGAAATTTATTTATTTTTATCAATGATTCCGGACTCCATATAAAACTAGTTTCGCAAATTGTTAGACTGCACTGTAGAATTTTCTTAGACATTGGCATTGCAACCTGACCTGTTTTGTCCAGATTCGTGCCTGTAGAAGCCCGGGAAAACGTGGTGTGCGGTGGGACAGAAGAACAAAAGCGAGGAAGAGAAAAGGGCAGGGGAATCGAGACTCAAAGGGAGGGCGACCCGGCAAGAGAGGAATGGGCAATTTCGGGATTCCGGTGCAAAAGGCGAGAGCAGATATTCTCCTCTCTCTCTCTCTCTCTCTCTCTCTCTACTGTGTACAGTTCGTTCAATAATTTTTGCTTTTTCGGCAGCGAAGGGGCGCACCGACACAGGGGGCTCGCACGTGCCGAGGCTCGACCGTGGTCATATGCATGCTCGAGGCGGGACCCACCTCCCCTGTACCCCCAACAGAGACAAGAGACCAGAAAAGGGGAGGAGATAGAGAGAAAAGGAGACTCCTGTGTGTTGATCCCTCACATCTTTTTCGAGCGCCTTTTCTTGCCGAGCCTCCGGTTTTCGCTTCTCCGGTTTCGCCGCGGTTCCTTTCGTTCGTCTCGTCGCCTACGTGCCCCCGAGCGGGTCGCGGGTCGGCGCTCGCCGCGTGATTTTGACGACAAAGATGTGGAAGGCCATTACCCTGTACTCTTGATGCTCCTCTGGATCCATGCTTAATGTGTAAATGCTGCTTGAGATTCTCGTTCCAAGGCGTGTTCTCCTGCTTAGATAATCCAGAAGTTCTCTCTCTCTCTCCTTTTTTTTTTCTGGTAAGTATAATCTAATTTTCCTTTGTTAATTTCCTCCGTGTAGATCTAGTGAATCTCTCTCTACTTGTGCTTTTGTCCCTGGTGAAATAAGGAGAGAGATCTCTGTACTTTGGGCATACACAACTTAGATAGTTTGGCTCTGTTAAGAGGATTCAAGGATTTTGCATCGATATCAAGTCTATCTGGTCAACTAACTGTCGACATGACTTAGGAATCCTTTATGTTTCTATATGCATCTTTTTTTTATTGATCTTGTCTGTTTTTAACCGTTCTGTGCTGTTGCTTGGCATTGTTTCTGTTTTTCATGTCATGTCCTCTCTGTAGGTAATAGCAAAAAGAATGCCTAAAACGCAAGATCCATTTCGTAAGCATGTAGAATATTTGGAGAAGAGAAAGTGGAGGTGCACGTTTTGCAAGAAGGTGTTTGCCGGAAGTACTCCAAGAATCCGGGCGCACCTCGGTGGAATTCTGAACCATGGTATCAAAGCTTGTGAGAATGTTAAAGATTCAGTGAGAGCAGAAGCCTTAGAGACATTTAATGGTAAAGACAGTGTGTTGGATAAAAGCACGGGAGGCACATCAGGCGAAGGAAGGGAAAGAATAGTTATTGGTGCGAGTCAATTTGGAATCCAAATTGACGATGGGTCGAATCCCAATGACACGCAGAACTTGAATCAACCTGGGTGTGTGCCGCAACAACCATCTTGCCATTGACCGATTGGAACTGGTACTGCTTCAGCATGCCCTCAGGATCAAGTTTCTCTTATCTCCTGGTTATATGTCTCTGGATAATTTAGATACCTCCCAGCAGCCAGATGTATTGAACCATTGTTTGGATGCGGCACATGGAAATGAAAATCCTTCATCTCTCCAGCAACTTCCGATGGACTTGCCGGCTTTACCTTCTCTTAGTCCAAGTCCTAGTCCAAGTGAGCTACCAGCGCTTTTTGGGCTACTACCTCATCTTGAATCAGGGAGGGAACAACAAAATTCAAGAGGGCTATCATCATTACCAAATGATCAGGTCCTTGGCAAGAATATGTCAAATGGGCAGCAGGAGTTCCATGGAGGTTGTGTTTTACCCACTCCTCTACTCAGCAACATAACTATGACCAGCATTCCCCAATATTCAAATGAACAGAATCCAAGCTTTGAAGTACTATTTGCTGAAGAAAGCCTTCTAGATTCACCGCTTTTTTCGACAGAAAATCTTCACTGCTCTCTCCCAGCAGATAATCTTCTTGAATCTCATGTTGTAGATGTAAACACTGACGAGCAAATACAAACGAATGAACTCCATAATCCAACAGTGGGATCATCATTACAAATGGATTCATCCCTTGACGTGGACAGTGCAAATTATTTACAGGATTGTGGTCAACCGTGTGAAGTGGAAGTGGTTCCTTTGCGCAGCAATGCAAGTCCAACCGATACTGTGCCAGAGAATCTTCTTGAATCTTGTGATGTAGATGTAAACACTTCTGAGGAAATACAAACGAATGAACTCCGTAATCCAACAGTGGGATCATCATTACAAATTGATTCATCCCTTGATGGGGACAGTGCAAATCGTTTACAGGATTGTGGTCAACCGTGCGAAGTGGAAGTGGTTCCTGTGCGCAGCAATACAAGTCCAACCGACACTGTGCCAGAGAATCTTCTTGAATCTCATGATGTAGATGTAAACACTTCTGAGGAAATACAAACGAATGAACTCCATAATCCAACAGTGGGATCATCATTACAAATTGATTCATCCCCTGATGTGGACAGTGCAAATCGTTTACAGGATCGTGGTCAACTGTGTGGAGTGGTAGTGGTTCCTGTGTGCAGCAATACAAGTCCGATCGACACTGTTCAGCATCCTAGTCAGCTTCCCCCGATATGTGACAAGGAAGATGGGAACGATACCCATCGGTTTCCTTCGCGAACTCCAGTGGACATAGATATCTCAACTGCATCACAGCATACAAATGTTGTTGATTCGCAAGTTCAAGAGGCGTCAACGAATATACTAGGCCCATCATCATCACATGGTATGTCTGGATTAATCTACATCTCTACTATGATTCCATTAGATCCTTAATTATCTCCAGATTATTTTTTCGAAATCTAACATATGACGTGTTTTTAAACAAGATAATCATTGGGGTTTCTCTGATCAGGAATATGCTGAGCATCCTTGCATATTCCATATGTCCAATATCACTTCCTTTTTATTGCACCATTTCTTTCATCAAAATATATAAGTTTTGCGGATGTTGATTTTCACTGTAGGTATTTTGTGTTATCAAGTTCTAGATGTTGTTTTACATGTACCCATGGCTTGGTTTTGAAAGTCCAATTGTTGATTGATCTTACACTTGAATTTTTTATTGCAAGCAGCTTCGGCGCCCCCTCAACATCAAATTGTTCCACATGGATCTATTAATCTCACGACAGTGCATCAGAATCCAACCTTGCCACCATCATCGTCGTCGAAAAACAATTTAGTCATATGTCATCCACAAGCTCTAATGGACAAGGATTCATGTATGCCATCAACATCACAAGCCCCAAATAATGCTCCTCCACCTCCTCAGATTCTACCTTGTGGAACAGGCCTGCTAGGCCCATCGTCAATACCAGGTCTATGGTTATTTACAAAAATTAATCCTTATGTAGCACCATGTTACATTATTATGGGGCAGCTAACTGATGGCATATTTAAATTGCAGAATTAGATATGAACGAGGATGCGCCAATGACGAGTCATCTAAACACAAGGAACAACTTTGAAGAGGATAGAGCTTTGAAAAGAAAACTAGAACTACTCTATAGCAAAGGAGCTATCAAAGTCAGTAAATTGTTAGAAGATGAGATGGTGGGAGAGGCATTTCAGAGGAATACTACAAAGATTTTGGAGTACCTAGTAGGGAATCAAATATCCCGACTAGGCATTTATGGAATGGGGGGTGTTGGTAAAACGACTATTATGGTGCACATACATAATAGACTTCTCGAAGAAGCAAACTATGGCAATGTGTTGTGGATAAGTGTGTCGCCGAATTTCAATGCAAAAAAGTTGCAGGACGCCATTTGGAATGAACTAGGTTTGGGCAAGCTACAAGCAAAGGATGTGAGGAAACGAGCGGCAACATTGTGTGATTGTTTAACGGAAAGAGGCAAATTTACAATAATCCTCGATGATGTGTGGGAATGCTTTGATCTCCAAGAGGTGGGAATCCCAGCTAAAGTGGATGGAATAAAGTTGGTCTTAACCACTCGATTCTTTGAGATATGCTGCCAGATGCAATGTCAACAAATGATTAAAATTGAACCTCTGATATAGAAGCCAAGCGTTTATTTTTGAAGGAGCTTCAAGTGGACCTTAATTTGGAAATTAAAGCAATTGTGATGTCCATTATTAAAGAATTTGCAGGCTTGCCACTTGCGATCATCACAACAGCAAGAAGCATGCGAGGAGTGAACGATGTGTTTGAATGGAAGGATTGCTTGGAGAAATTTAGAAAATCAGATATGGAGCAAATGGAAAAGGTCTTAAAGAAACTAAAATTCAGTTATGATCGCCTCCGTAATCATGAATATCAACAGTGTTTCTTATCTTGTGCACTTTATCCAGAAGATGAGTTGATTGATAAGTTCAAGTTGATAGAATTCTTTATTGACCAAGGGTTGATTGGTCCATTGAATACGAGGGAGAAACAATATAATAGAGGCCTCACCATACTAAAGAAACTGGTAAATGCTTGCCTATTGGAAGATCATAATAAAGAGATAAAGATGCACGATTTGATTAGAGACATGGCATTGGACATCATGAGGTCGACTACGATTGTAAAAGCAGGAAAGAGGTTGACGAGGATACCATCTAAGGAAAATTGGACTAATGATTTCGAGAAAGTTTCTCTGATGAAGAATGCTATTGGAGAATTTCCCTTGAACATGTCACCAAATTGTCCTAAACTATCAATTTTTTTAATGAATGAGAATTTCCGCTATGATGTGGTCATCCCTTATTCTTTCTTCGAACAATTACGGGGGCTAGAGGTTCTAAACCTAAGTCAATGTCGTGTAAGAAAACTTCCAGATTCCATTTCAGACTTGGTAAACTTGAGAGAATTATTGCTTAGAGATTGTAAGAACTTGCGCTGTATTCCTTATTTAGGGAAGCTTAGATCTTTGAGAAAGTTGGACATTTCTTACTGCAAGAAAGTTAAAGCGCTCAAGGGTTTGGAAAAGTTGGTGAACTTGAGATACCTCAACATATCTGGTACACACATAAAGCAATTACCCAAAGGAACATTGGGGGCTTTGTTGAACTTGCAATATCTTAATGCTACGGCAATAAATGTAGGAGGCATTGCAAAATTAGGGGCATTGGAGACACTTACATGCTTCTTAGAAGATGTGGATGATTTCAACGAGTTTTCGAGGATGGCTAGTAAGCAGAAGAAACATTGCTATAACTATATCTCCGTGGATCAAGGAAGACCGATTGCTGGTGTGGAAGTAGCTGGTGTGGAAGTAACTGGTGATGCTCAATTTGGGCATTGTCAGAGGACTATTTCGATTACGTCGTGCAATCATGCTAACGTGAAGAATATTTTGATTAGTTCGTGGAGTCATGCTATCATGAGCGCGGGATGGGAATGCAGTGGCAGTGGCATTTGTATTTTGATTCCCCAAGATGTGAAGATATTGATGATACTTGATTGTGGCGGTGCAATAAATTTGTCTGACATGAGTCTGCTTGAAGACCTTGAGGAGCTGACGATAAGGAACTGTAAAAACTTGCGAAATGAAGAAGTAATCGACATCCATAACTCCCCTGCCCCTCTCCTCTTCCCAAGGCTGAGGGATTTGTTTATATATCGCTGTTCAAAATTGAAGTATCTCTTTGGGCATGGGCTTATTTTCTCCCTCCAGCATCTCCAACGCATTCGAATAGAAGAATGTGATGAAATGGTGGGGATAACAGTAGCTGTTAGATCACCACCTCCGCATCTGCCCCTGGCCTTCCCTAATCTAAAAGATATTGACGTTTCGAAATGTAATAAAATGAAGAGAGTGGTGGAATCCGAGTGGCTACCCGACTTCCTTAAACTGAAAGGGATACAAGTATTGCATTGTGATAACGTGGAGGAGATAATCGGAGGTCCTCCCGCATACATGCCAATTGAAGAGATTTCACTGGAAAAGCTTAGGGTAATAGATTGTGATAACCTGAGAAAGCTGTTTCCGCATGAGTTGCTGAGCCTTCTTCGAAATCTTCAGAGTATCGAAGTCTATGACTGCAAAGAAATGGTGGAGATGATAAGCGGACCGGGACAAGGCCAAGAAGGAGGCATAATGACTTCTGTAAATAACATGCCTTCATCCTTTTCGTCTTCAATTTCTCTCCCAAAGCTGAATACTTTGCGGCTAGCTAGTCTACCCCAGCTGAAGAGCGTATGTGAAGACCCAATAACTTGCTATTCTATGAAAAAATTGTTGGTGTGGCAATGCCCTGAACTAAACAGGATTCCTTTGCAACTGAAATCACGTGATATTAAGGACCTTCCGTTTATTGACGTGCAAGGTGAGGAAATGTGGAAGATGCTGATATGGGATCATCCCAATGCTCAGGCCATTCTTCAACCTTATCTCCGTGTCTTGGGGACTCGGTATATTCTTTTACGCACACATAAATCACGTGAGTTATCGATATAATTTCCTTCATCCCTGGCAGAAATCGAAAATTACTAAAGGAATTATAGATTGTATTGCTATACGTTTTGTACATGTACATAAGTCTATTATAATACACACAAGATAAAATAGGAGAAGTTATATGAAATAACGTTTTCTTATCTTAAGGTCTAAATATCTAATCTTACGGATTGATTGAATCAATTAATCCGTAATCAGAATAAGAATCAAAACCAACTGATTTCGGAACTAGAGTTGTATAACTCTAACACTGGCTTTTGCAGAATCGTCCCACCAAGTAGAAGTGGATCACGCTGATGCTGCTTTCGAAGAAGACCTGCTGTAAGCCTTTCAGATGCTATTTTAATTACTCGAGCATGCTCGCCTGCAAACTCAAGTTACCATATGAATTACTTTCTTCTTATGCCGTTCTGGCGGAGGTCCTTCACGAGGTGGAGGAGCTCAGAGATGTCCGGCGGGCGGGGCTGGAATTGGGCAAAGGAGTGTGGGAAGTAGGTGCCAAAAGAGTGGGGGAATGCTGCCCTCTAGGAGGAGATCTTGGGCACCTCGGGGACGGTGGCAACGGCGAATTTAGTCATGGCAGAAAATTGAAGGATCGAAGTTTGCTTTGTGTTATATAGATATGGCTTTCAGTGATTCATGTGTATTGATGTTGAGTTCTGAGTTCGTTTCAGGTTTCTTAATTCCCTGGCTGTGACTCCATGAGCAAGCTTTACGTTTGTTGATACCTAAATTTCTGTGATTAAATTGTCATTGCATTTCATAAAATTTAGGGACCAAATTTACACTCATTCGTACCCCGCACCCCGCACGGCTCTTGCATTCATCTCATCGCATTCGTGATCAGAAGCGTGTTGATTTGGACCAGCTACTCGCGAGTTCTTGTACATCGTCATCCATCCGAGGCGTTGGTTCTGTACTCCATCCTTCCCAGTTCACGGGGTATCTTGTTGAACGAAAACAAGCCCACGTCGCGGAGTGTAGACTGCTCTCCTGACTTGTCCCAGAAGCACCTATCGCATCGTCATCTCGCGCTCACCTCACTTCATTGACTTCGACAACAACCACTAACCTATTAGTCGACCAAATGTAAATAAATCTCATCCGAATTTAATAAAGATACACGTTAGAATTTTATGAATGACGCGGATAAGAAAGCTACAACGAAGAAACATGCCAGATGCGAGTTTGAAAAATAAATATGCAGTACAGAAAGTAAAGATAACTGAAAAATAACAAATTTATTTAATTTATATGGGGCTCTTTAGTAGATGAGTGATGATATTTGTAGTGATAGTGCCATAATTGCTTTTAAACAGTTCCAGCAGTTGTATCCATGTTCTTCCATCTCCATGGATTATGTGCCCATATTCTCACTACACCACGATCTTATCCTCAGACTGTTGCTCCTCCAAAAACGCATGCCAGTTGTTCCACGACCTCAACTAACTTGTTCTCCAGTGACTTTTGCCGCAAAAGTGATTAGTGTAGGTAAAGTTCTAAATTTGACACAAGATTTATGGATAGTAAATAAGCAGCACAATTTAACTCGTTCTTAGAGGGGAAAAAAGAGCAGTGCTAGACATAAGAAAGATGGATATGTGTGTGTGTGTGTGTGTGTGTGTGTGTGGATGTGTAATTGTGTTTATATATTAAGATGGGTGGAGTATGAAGAGGAAAACAGTGCGGTGGCTTTTTTAGGCAAGTTTTGTCTTCAATTTTTCATTTTCTTTGCAAAGTCAAGAGTTTTGCAATTAAGTGAATCATGTTTTAACATTTTTTTATTCGAATAACCATATTTAACGTTCAATAATAGTTTTCCACCTCATTTGGTACACTGCTGTTTTAAAATCTTTACATAATTAGTACCATTCGGGGGTGGGGGAAGAAAGATAAGTGGGCTCAGAAGTCCTGGGTACACATTACTTTCCTCAAAGGCGAACGCGTTTTCTTGAGTAGGACCAGCCACTTCTTTTCATGACAGTGACATGGGAGACAATTACGCTGCACTCTTGATGCTCCCCTAGATCCATGCTCAATGTGTAAGGGCTGCTTGAGGTTCTCCTTCCAAGGCGTGTTCTCCTGCTCAGATAATGCAGAAGTTCTCCTTTTTTCAATAAGTATAATCTAATTTTCCTTCGTTAATTTCCTTTGCGTAGATCTAGTGTATCTCTCTATACTTGTGCTTTTGTTCCTGGTGAAATAAGGAGAGAGATCTCTGTACTTTAGGCATACACAAATCTGGTGGTTTGGCTCTGTTTGGAGGATTCAAGGATTTTGCATCAATATCAAGTTTATCTGGTCAGCTGTCAATATGACTTAGGAATCCTTTATGTTTCTATATGCATCTTTTTTTTAATGATCTTGTCTGTTTTTAACTGTTCTATGCTTTTGCTTGGCCTCTTCTCTGTTTTTCATGTCATGTCCTCTTTGTAGGTAAAAGCGCAAAGAATGCCTAGGGAGTTAGATCGATTCCGCGAGTATGTGGAAGATGTAGAGAACAACAAGTGGAAGTGCCGGTTTTGCGGCAACAAGTATGGTGGAAGTGCTACAAGGATCCGGGCGCACCTCGCTGGAATTCCGCGTTATGGTATTAAAGGTTGTGAGAAAGTTGATCATCATGTGAGAGCAGAAGCCTCGCAGAAAATTGAAGGTAAAGGCAGTGCGTTGGATATAAGCACGGGAGGTGTATCAGGCGAAGGAATGGAAAAAACAGCTTTTGGCATGAGTCAAATCGTATTCCAAAGTGACGATGCGTTGAATCCCAATGACACGCAGAACTCGAATCAACCTGGGTGCACGCCACAGCAACCATCTTGCTATTTTCCGACCGGAACTGGTGCTGCTTTAGCATGCCTTCAGGATCAAGTTTCTCTACCTCCTAGTGATTTGCCGCTGGATGATCTAGATACTTCCCAGCAGTCCGATCTAGCGAAGCATTGGTTGGATGCATCGCATGGAAATGAAATTGCTTCATCTCTCCAGCAACTTTCGATGGACTGGTCGGCTTTATCTTCTCTTGATCTAAGTGAGCTACCGGCGATTCCTGAGCTACCCACTCATTTTGAATTTGGGGGTGATGTTTTACCCACTCCTCTACCCGGTAAACATAACTACAACTGGCATTCCCCAATATTCTAATGAACAACATCTAACCTTTGAGGAACAATTTGCAGATGAAATCACTCCAGATTCGCTGCTATATTCAACGGACTGGTCAAATCATCACCTCTCTCTGCCAGAGAATCTTCTTGAATCTCGTGATGTAATTTTAAACACTTCTGAGGAAATACAAACAATGCTCCGATGACGAGTCATCCAAACGATGCTCCTACACCTCCTCAAATTCTAGTTGGCATGGATCCACGTATGCCATCATCATCACAAGTTCCAAATGACGTTCCTACACCTCCTCAAATTCCACCTCGTGGAACAGGCCTGATTGGCCCATTGTCATTACAAGGTCTATGGTTATTTACAAAAATTACTCCTTATATATCACCGTGTTATGCTATCATGAGAGTTTTTAAATTGCAGAATTAAATACGAACAAGGATGTGCCAATGACAAGTCATCCAAAGACAGGATACAACTTCGAGGAGAATAGAGCTTTGAAAAGAAAACTAGAACTACTCTATAGCAAAGAAGCTAGCACAAGGGATGAGTTAAAATTTGCTGCATCTCTATATCTAAAGAAGCCAAGAATGGAAATTTTGAATTGGTTGGCAAATGTGGAGCAGCTTAGAATATTGTACAGAAGCAGCAAGTGAGGATTGTTTGCCACCATATCAACAAGTGGATATACTGATGCATGAAGCAAAAGACCTTAGGAGACAAGGCAAAGGACTATTTGAGGAGAGAGAGACCAAAGTCAGTAAATTGTTAGAAAAGAAGATGGTGGGAGAGGCATTTGAGAGAAATACTTCAAAGATTTTGGAGTACCTAGTAGGGAATCAAATATCCCGACTAGGCATCTATGGAATGGGGGGTGTTGGTAAAACGACTATAATGGTGCACATATATAATAGGCTCAAAGATGCAAACTATGGCAATGTGTTATGGATTACCGTGTCACAAGATTTCAACATAAAAAGATTGCAGGATGTCATTAGGAAGGAACTAGGTTTCGGAATACTAGAAGAAAACGATGTGATGAAATGAGCAGTAGGTTTGTTCGATTATTTAATGGGAAAAGGCAAATCTACAATAATGCTCGATGATGTGTGAGAACACTTTGATTTCAACGAGGTGGGAATCCCAACAGGAGCAGATGGAATAAAGTTGGTCTTAACCACTCGATCCTTAGAGGTATGCCGCCGGATGCATTGTCAAGAAATGATAAAAATTGAACCTCTATCTCCAATAGAAGCCGAGAGTTTATATTTGGAGGAACTTAGGTCCGAAGTCACTCTTAATTTGGAAATTGAAGCAATTGTGAAGTCCATTGTTCGAGAATGTGAAGGCTTGCCACTTGCAATCATCGCGATGGCAAGAAGTATGCCTAGAGTGGCCGATGTGTTTGAATGGAAAGATTCCTTGGAGAAATTGAGAGAATCAAATATGGGGCAAACGGATATGGAAAGGAAGGTATTAATGAAACTAGAATTCAGTTACAATCGCCTTGGTAATCATGAAGTCCAACAGTGTTTCCTATCTTGTGCACTTTATCCAGAAGATGAACGGATTGATAAGTTTGAGTTGATAGAATTCTTTATTGACCAAGGATTGATTGGTCGATTGATCATGGGAGAGAGATAAAGATGCCCGATTTGATTAGAGACATGGCATTGCACATCATGAGTGTGAGTTCGATTGTAAAAGTAGGAAAGGGGTTGCAGAGGATACCATCTGAAGAATATTGGATGGATGCTTTGGAGAAAGTTTCTCTGATGAACAATGATATTGAAGGATTTCCCTTGAACATGTCACCAAATTGTCCTAAACTATCAACTTTTCTATTGAATACAATATTGTTGCATGATTTAGTTATCCCTTATTCTTTCTTCAAGCATTTATGGGGGCTAAAGGTTCTAAACCTGAGTGAATGTAGACTAAGGGAACTTCCATATTCCATATCATACTTGGGTAACTTGACAGCACTATTGCTTAAAAGATGTAATAAATTGCATCGAATCCCTCATTTAAGGAAGCTCAAATCTCTAAGAAAGTTGGACATATCTTTTTGTGTTGAGGTTGAAGCGCTCGAGGGTCTAGAGATGTTAGTGAACTTGAGATACCTTGACATAACTTATACAGGCATAAAGAGATTACCCAAAGGAATATTGGGGGCTTTGTTAAACTTGCAGTAACTTGGAGCTAAGCTAGTAAATAAAGAAGAAATTACAAAATTGTGGGCATTGAAGTCACTTCTTTGATGCTTTGACGATGTGGATGATTTCAACAAGTTTGTGAGGGTGGTTAGTAAGCGAGGGAATAACCCTTGCTATTACAAAATCACCATGCTTCAAAAATCTTTTGCGGCTATTGGGCCAATAGGTTTTGGTGTTCTATTACGGGATTGTAAGAGGAGTGTCAACATTCTGAAGAGTCATGCTATTGTGAGCATGAAAGGGGAAAGTAGTGGTAGTGGCAGCGGCATTTGTACTTTGATTCCCCAAGATGTGTGGAATTTGATAGCATGGTTTTGCGACGGTGTGACAAATTTGTCTGACATGGGTCCACTTGAAAAGCTTGAGGAGCTACAAATAAGTTATTGGAAAAACTTGCGAGTGCTCTGCGGAGGACAAGATGAAGAAGTAATCGACATCCATGACTCCCTTACCCCTATCCTCTTCAAAAGTCTTAGGGATTTGAAAATATATGAATGTCCAAAACTGAAGTATCTCTTTGGGCATGAGCCTACATTCTCCCTTCCACATCTACAAAGGATTGATATACTGTCTTGTGAGAAAATAGTGGGGATAACAATGGCAACTACATCACCACCATCGTATCCACCCCCAGCCTTCCCTAGTCTAGAAGAAATAAATGTTGAGGGGTGTGATAAAATGAAGAGAGTGGTGGAATCTGAGTGGCTGCCACACTTCCCTAATCTGAGAAGCCTCAAGGTATCCAGATCTGAGAACATGGAGGAGATAATCGGAGGTCTATCCTCATACATGTCAATTGAAGAGATTTCTCTGGAACGACTTTTGGTAGAAGGATGCCATGAGTTGCCACTCCATCTTCGAAATCTTCAAACTATCCAAATCATTGGCTGTGAAGGAATGGTAGAGATGATAAGCGGAGCGGGACAAGGCCAAGAAGGGAGCATGACAACTCTTGTAAACAACACCCCTTCATCCTCCCAGTCTTCAATTTCACTCCCAAAGCTAAATTCCTTGAGGCTATACGATCTACCCCAGTTGAAGAGCATATGTGAAGTTCCAATAACTTGCAATTCCATGAAATATTTGGAGGTGGTCAGATGCCCAAAACTAAACAGGATTCCTTTGGAGCTACAATTACGTGATATTGAGGACCTTCTGTGGAAGGTGAGGAAAAGTGGAAGACGCTGATATGGGATCATCCTGATGCTCAGGCTAATCTTCAATCTCATCTCCGTTTCAATGGCAATCTTTCTGTTCTAGAAGGCCAGCGCAAACATGAGTTATCGATATAATTTCCTTCTTTCCCGATAGAAATAAAAAAAATATTGAAGGAATTATCAATTGTATTGCTATATATTTTGTGCATGTACATAAGCCTAATAATAATAATAATAATAATAATAATAATAATAATAATAATAATAATAATAATAATAATAATAATAATAATAATAATAATAATAATAATAATAATAATAATAATAATAATAATAATAATAATAATAATAATTGAAAAGAATATACGAGATAACATTTTCCTATTTTACTGTGCAAAATACTACTCTTATGGATTTATTGAATCAATTAGTCTGTAATCAGAATTAGAATTAGAATCAAATCAAATCGTAACTCCAACAATTCCTTTAAATTCGTTACGAAGATGATGTTGCCCTTCTTGTTATAGTCATGTAGCTATAGAGACTAGGATAAGAACTAGAGTGGTGCCAGCTGTAACACTGGCTTTTGCCCTAAATCCCCCTGATGCTGGTTTCGAAGAAGTCTGATGAAAGGCCTTCAACTACTATTTTAATTACTCGAGCATGTTTTCCTACAAACTCAAGTTGCCATATGAATTACTTTCTCGTATGCCGTACTAGCATACGTCCTTCACGAGAAGCTCTGAGATGCCTTCTAGAGCAAAGGCGGGTTGCAAGACGCGATTATATACTGCATCCTGTGAGGAGATCTTCGGCAGCTTTTTGGCGGCAGCAGCTACGGCGAATTTTAGTCTCAGTAGAAAATTGAAGGATAGAAATTTGCTTTGCCTTCACAAGCATCGCGAACTTACAACTCCGATCCATAATTCAATAGATTGGGTATGGGATTTTGTGTTACAGGTATGGTTTTCAGAGATTCATGTGTGTTGACGTTGAGTGTTTCTTAATTCTCTGTCTGTGACTCCATGAGCAAGCTTCACGTTATTTCTCTTCCATTTGTTAATGATGTGTGTGTTTGTAATTCAGGCCTTGTTCAAACTTGGATTGTTGTAGTTCACTGATATGAAAACACACTCGCAATCGCCCTGTCATTGAAAACAAATCGAAATCTCTTAGATAAATCTATGATACATGTAAGTGTTAGAGACCAAGAGAGAGTTTAGCACCTACCATGTTTGATGAAATTCTTCAGTTAGTAGCGTTCTTGGCTATTGATTGTTTGTTCATAGCATGTGTGCTTGGTTGTTGTCGATGATTGATTTGCATTCATAATCCACGTGCTGCTTTATTTTAGTTTAGATTATTTCTTATTCAACCATGAGACTTGTGTCATGAGCCGATTGATTTAGCGTTCCCTTACCCGTGCGGCCTTAGGAATTTCTCCCAAGTCAGCCTTTCTCACACTCACTTATAAGGATTGTAAAGAGAGAAACTCTAGAGAGAGAAGCTCCGGATTATATTCACTTGTAAAAATGAGATGATACAAATGAGTGGGAGGAGATCCTTATTTATAGAAATACAAGGCACACCGTATCCGTAGATCTCTCCTCGATCTAACGGTGGAGATTACATCTCCCCAACTACCAACTACCCGCATTTATTACATACGAATACAATTACCATATCGCCCGCCCCCCTAAAAGTATTCTAGAAAACTCGAGAAAACCCTAAGTGTCGGGGACACGAGCCGAGGGTCGTTGGGTCCATAAACGTGTCATGGCCGGCCCATAGGAACCTCTTGGATCGGCTTTCTCTCGGGCCGTGACACTTACACAGATCAAGCTTGCTTTGTTTTTTTAAGCCATTTTTCTGGGTTTGGAAGGTGGATTCTGAGATGATGGTTAGTATAGGGAGACAATATTGCTTCGACTGTCTTGGGTTAATTGGACTCTGCTGTTGAAAGATGACTAGAGTTGGAAAATGAAATTTGTTTCCACTTTGTTGAAGCGTTCATGAAAATTTCTCAAAGGAATTTGACTTGAAAGTTTGAAAATTTCAGCATATATAGTTCAAGTCAATTGTGTAAATTCGAATGTTCATAAAGCCTCACTATTTTAGCACCTAGAATTTTTTATGCTTTGCATTGTCCAAGATATTGGCTAGTTTGGGTCCAAGTACTTGCTTGTCTTATGCATGCAACCTATTCGTATGAAGAGCAATCTATAATGTGGTTTTGTTTATCAGTAAGTTTACGATCCAAAACCCGTCTGTATTTAACCCAAAACCAGCCTGTACCCATTTTATGATTGGTATATGGCATGGGCCAAACTTTCACCATGGCCTTCACGGCCCTGTTCATAGCCCTGTTCATATTTCAGAATCACTTGCATTGGTTGTGAGCTTTGTGATTTCTGTTCAATTAAGCCCTCTCGAGAGAGTTTAGTGCCTATAATGTGTTTGATGAAATTCCTAAGCAGCGTGCTTGGCTATTGATTATTTGTTCATGGCATGTGTGCTTAATTGTTGTTGATGATCGATATGTATTCATAATCCATTTTGGTATCGTTGTTGCTTTATTTTAGTTTAGATTATTTCTTATTCAACAGTGAGAATTCCACATATCAATCTTGCTTTTTTAAGCCATTTTTCCGGATTTGGAAGGTGGGTTCTTAGATGATGGCTAGTATAGGAAGACAATATTGCTTTTTGACCCTGTCTTGGGTTAATTTGGCTCTGCAGTTCAAAGAAGATAAGTGTTCGTGAAAATTTCTTGAAGGAATTTGACTTGAAAATTTCAGCATAGATAGATTAAAATTAGTTATGTAAATTAGAATATTCATATATCCTCCCTATTTCAACATCTAGAATATATTTTATACTTAGCACTATGCGAGATATTGGTTAGTTTGGGTCCAATTACTCGATTGCCTTATGCATGCAACCATATACAAGTGGAGAGCAATCTATGGGGCGATTTTATCTATTAATAAGTTTACAGCCCAAAACCCGTCTTCATTTAACTCAAAATCAAAGTTGAAACATGTTTTATGATTTATACATGGCTTGAGCTAGACTTTCACTGTCACCTTCATGCTCCTATTTATAACTTGATACCAAAAACTCCCTCACTAACTCAACGAGCAAGCCAATTGTTGGAGGTGCTCCTTCTTCACAGGCAATAATTTAAGGAGAAAAAATGCTTAAAAAAAGAACAAAAGAATCTCAAGTTTGGTCAGGTATGAATCAGATATTGGTCGAGTCAAGTATAGATCGAGAAATGTATATTGCAATTATATGATAATTTGGGTCGGACTATTTATGACTCAATTCAGACTCGTCCCAACTCACTATTTGACAAACCTACACATACACTGCAGGCCAAGAGGCAGGATGGGGGTAGAGCTAGCATTAGCCCTACGCCGTCCCATGAATCCATCTTGTTTTCAGAGTTTTCATTGTATGTAAACACAAACAAATATATATATATATATATATATATATATATATGAAAAGGACTTTAAGAACAATCTCTTCTTCTTACAAGCCTTGATTTATGGCAGATGCAGGACTTTAAGAACAATCTCTTCTTCTTACAAGCCTTGATTTATGGCAGATGCAAGATTGAAAGTTTTTTAGGCAAGTACCGCAAGACAATTGTTTCCCATGTATTCCGCCTTCAAATTGTTTTGCATTCACAATTTTGTGATATTTAGATTTTGTGTGACTCAATAAAATCTGTTTATTCTTTTTCAAAACCTACCCATGAAGCCATTTCTTATCATTACTCTATCTTTTTTTAACATAATTATTGTACTAATAATAAATAAAAATGGAAAATATAATAATATATGAATGCCAAAAATAATGCGGTGCTCCGCAAGGATTCGTTGTTCCGAGAAGAGAACTACCTCAGCCCCCCCTCAAGGGGGAAGGAGGCATGTTTTTCGTCCCACCGTACGCCCGTCCTTAGAATTTATGTGATTATTGCGAAAGCACATATCAAATGAATGTTACAATTTATTTTGACTTTTTTTGGGTGCAAATCTTGCGGTTTACACGATGATTCTTTACAAATGTTACATTTGAAGGTCTTCACGTGCCGATGTGTAATTTTTTTTTTTTCATAAAGTTTTCAAACTTTGAATAATATTATGTACTCCAGCTGAGAAAATAAAAAGGCAATTACTTAGACACGTGCAATCTAATTATTCAAGTCAAACATATTTCCGATGTCCACATCCAATCAACGCGATAATAATAACAAGATTTCGATCCGCATAATTTCAAAGATCTCATTGTAATAATAAGGAAGAGCATGTTTAAATGAGTGTATCAAGTTGCAATTTCAATTGCAATAACATGCATATATAGTGGACACAATAAATGTAATATGGTGTCTGGACTCTCAAAGTAATTTCTATCAAATAAATATAATCTTCAAAAGCAATTCCATGATCCCCTACCCTAATGATACTCCACGTGGGTATAGCAAGCAAAAAATATCATTATTAAAAAGCTTTAAAAGAAAAGAAATAATGGAGAAACTAGAGAATGATGGATGACCATGACGACCTAATCCGCCGATTGAGGCAATTGACACTGATCATCATCACTCGCCCTCATCGTGTTTGGGAATCAAGCTTTCTATTTGTATAATTTGAAAATAAATAAGTAATGGACATACATCCAATGTCCATCTTTATTCAACGTGATAATAATGACAAATTTTCTATCTACTTAGTTTGAAATATCTCATGCTAATAATGAGGAAGAGCACGTTGAATTGAATGAGTGTACTAAGGTACAACTTCAATTGCAATAACATGCATATGCATAGACAGTGGATGCAATAAGTGCAATCCGGTGTTTGGACTCTCAAAGCAATCCTCCATTTTTCATCATATAAATCTAATCTTCATAAGCAAATCCCATGATCCCCTAAATGATCCTTCACGTGGGCATAGCAAGCAAAAAATATTATTATTAAAAAGCTTTAAAAGAAAAAAAGAAAATAATAATAAACAGAGGAACAGAGAACGACGGATGACCATAATGACCCGACCCGGTCCCCGGTCGCGGCAGTTGAAACCGGCCATCATCACCCGCGCCCTCCTCGTCGCCGCGAATCTCTGTCCAAACCGACTTCCCGGTCCACTCTCGGTAACCATCACCCTCCGCGACACACGCTCCCACGCCACCCCCCCGAGCCGATGGTATAATCTTCGCCGTGCGTGCCCTCCACGGCCTCCAAGCGCGAGTCACGCGGGGAGCTCCCCCACCCCGCGCCCACGAGGGCAGGCGTGTAAATTCCCCGCGATGCCGTCGGACCGAAGAAGCCGAACACTTTGGACCGAAGTAACTACAGCGCTTTAGGTGTCCCAACAAAAAAGCACGCACTTTAAAGCATCGGGCCGGCGTCCTCTGCGCTCGAGCCCAGCTTGAACCCACTGCGACCGCCACGCGTCGAGCCGCAGTTGGGCGGTTCCATCCGGAGGGCCCGCGGCTGAGGCCATCGAGCGGCGGAGCTCGCCGGGCTTACCGTAGGCACGGGGCCAGCTTAGGACCGCCTCCTTTATTTATGATATTTTTTTCAAAAATCTCAGCAGTTTTTTTTGCTCCACCAGCTTCACTGAGAGAGAGAGAGAGAGAGAGAGAGAGAGGGGTTGATGCTGCAACTAGATCGCAGCTTCCTTGATTTGCAAGCACAGCCCTGGTACATTCTCTCTCTCTTTATGTGCGTGTGATTTGTATAAAACGTTCTCGTGTCGAAACGTGGGTTGTCGCGTCCTCTTGATCCTTGGTCGTGGCTTGTATCAGGAATGCTAGGCGGTGCGTTCCGGGGTAGCGCATTGGGCAGGTAAATTGCAGATCTGGCTCACCCTCGAGCTACATTGGCGATTTCTCCCGTCTCGCGGTTTCTGGGTTGACTTGGTTTTGGTGGGTTGTGCTCTGCTGAGCTCCATTCGGTGTGTCCTTGCCTTGTTTAGGGGTCAGTTGTCTGCTTCTTGTTTCTGAATCGCTTCGATGTTTGCTGGGAGATCACAGGACGGACTGCGTTTGTTGATTGGTCTGGTTGTTTGAATTTGAAATGAGAAACTGTCCTATAATTGATGGCTTGGGGATTTTAAAAAAAAAAAAACTGGTCTTTCTGCGAAAGAATCGATGATCCTTGAAGGACGCGACAAGAAGGTTAGGTTGCCGTTATATGGATCCATTTTACAGGCGGTAGAGAGTCTGGAATGAATTGGTGTTGGTCATGGTGATGGGTGAAGATCTAGCATGTTCCCATCTTTTACTGTTGTATTGTCGAGCGTCGTGCAATATGTGGCCGCTCAGTGAAGTCGACAAAGCGGTAATGAGCAAAGCTTCTGGTCAGGATTTGGGATTGTAGTGCTGACAGTCCTAGTAGGCCCCTGTTTTGCACGCTTGTTTAAACTTCTTAACCGTTATTCTTCAAGATGAGTAATTTGGTTTGTTCTGGTCGTCTTGTTCTGTGATGAGTAAAACTTCAACTACTCCAGCTGGGACTTTTTCCTCTATCGACGCCTGAGCTGTTTTACTTCAGGCTGTGCAGGAGCTGAGGTTGAGGTTATTGCTGCATCGGTTCCTGCCTTCCTGCCATGGGTAGAGCTAAATCACCTGGCAGATGGATCAAGACATTGCTATTTGGGAAAAAAACATCAAAACACAATGTTAAGGGAAGAGAGGTATTCTTTTTAGCTACAACAAACCCTGTAACTTCTTAGTTTAATGTCGGGAATCCTGTTTCCTAATGTTCCGACGTTCTTGTATGTTGTAAATACAAGAATGATAGTTACGTTCTTGTATGTTGTAAATACAAGCATGATAGTTATATGACAGTTCCTGCCCAGCACTTGTGTTCTTTTCGTCTGACTAAGGTACCTTGGTAATTTCTTCTCTTTTGAACTAATGTGCCACTACCATCATGCGCAGAAAATTACAAATGATGCAGTGGTCCAGGTTGGTGCTAGGGCACCTGAAGCTAATTATCACGTGGCTTCTCAGCCTAATGCTGAAAGTGATGATTGGAATAGCAGAAAACAAGAATCAGAGAGAAAGAATGCGGAAGTTCTACTCCAGGATCAAGGGATTGAGACTGATGAGGATCTGGACATGGCTCAAACTCAGGATGCACCTCAAAATCCAGATATAATCAGGCAAGAGATGGCGGCAACAAAGACGCAAGCTGCTTTCAGGGGTTATTTGGTATTTATTCTGAGATTTGTCTTCTCTACTCTTCCCTACTGTCCTTAGACATTCGTTGTACTTAAAGAATGGATAACTATCTGAATATGAAACGTACTTTGGAGAATGTTCCTAATAGTTTATTCTTCAATAAAACCTCCTTTCTTTTGAATGGCCACTGTTTACTTAGACCAGGCTTGTTTATGGATTTTGTTTTGTTTTCATGATGAAGGCTCGTCGTGCATTTCGAGCTCTCAAGGGAATCATTCGGTTACAAGCACTTATCCGTGGGCATTTGGTTCGGAGACAGGCAGTTGCTACTTTGTCCTGCATGCTGGGAATAGTTAAATTGCAGGCACTTGTTCGAGGGAGAAACGTCAGGCAATCTACCACTGGGCTTGAAGTACACAAGTTACTAATTTCTCAGGTACTTCAGGGTAAAGCAATGCTTGTAGCGGATGATAGAATAGCTCCTTTTCTTTCATATGGATGTCTTTACTTGTGACAAAAATGGCATCCTATCCAACTATAATGTCACTGGGGCTTTATGCCTCACATGCCTTGGAGTGGCGGGCCATTGATAAACAATGTAGATGAAAGCGAAGTTAGCATAGTGTTTGTCAGTAAAATTAACATGTCACAGATTAAATATTTGTTATGGTGTGAACTGCTTGGATCATTCACTCTAAGATAGATATATCTGCTTATTTCTGACGTCGCATTGCTGAATGATAATATGCCAACAGTCTTGTATAGCTTTACTTATATGAAATCAATAAACAGTGATGTCTGCAACTTGCTTCATGGGGTGTCTGCTGCTTGTTTGTTGAGATGTCACTTCTCTGGTTAGTTGAAGGTACTTCGAAGTGTCATTTCTTTGAACAGTGATGTGCGACACAAGTGCCTACTAGGCAGGATTTAACTGTGTATGCATTGTCACGGGCACACACTTGTGTGTGTGCGGGAGGGAGGGAGGGAGGGAGTGAGGAGGAGGAGGAGGAGGAAGGAAGGGGGGGGATTCTTCTTACATTACTTTTGAATCCTTTGTTCCTCTGCTGCCTTTTATTTTTCTCCTGTGTTCATGATGATAGATTACTGAGTTACATTTCCTTATAAATTATCTGACAGGGCATGTCAGGGGATTCTGCCAAAGTTGATTTAAGTACTCAGCTTGCCAATGTTTCAGCAAATAATTTCATTCGAAAGGTAATACAGCATCATGTAGTATTGAATTGCAAGTTTGCTATTCAAAAGTATTCTTCTGATTTCGTTCCTACATGCCCTCCATGCAACCACTGCATGATGCTGTAGCTTGTTGCTTCATCACCAACTGTCATGCCTCTGCACCTCAATTATGATTCTGCGGAGCCAAATTCAGTTTCGAGTTGGTTAGCATGCTGGTCGGCATCCGTTTTCTGGAAACCAGTTTCCCAACCGAGAAAAATCTCCAAATCACAGAGAAAGCAGGGTTACTCACAAAATTCAGAAACTGAAACTCGTAGGACGAAGCGTGGTGTCCAGAAAACTCCTGCTTCCAATGTTGACATTATTTCAGCTCGCACAACCACAGAGACGCCTAAACGCAATGTAAGGAAGCTGTCTGGCCATTCTTTGGATCCTTCACAGGATAGTCCACAGAATGAGATCCAAAAGGTCAAACGTAGTTTGAGAAAGGTCCACAATCCTATTGTAGAGAATGCTGTGATCCAGTCTGAAATTGAAAGTGTAGAGCCCAAGGACAGTTTGGAAAGGCCATCCATCACTAGGGGAGTTGATGTTTTTGAGCAGAACAATAAAACTTCTGATGAGAAAATGGAGAGTGAGACGATATTGACCTCATCAAATTTGCCTGATGCAGAAAAGATTCAGGAGCCACTGGAAATAGATGACAGAGCTGATATTCCTTTTGATGGTCAAGTAGTATTTGACTCAAATGCTTCAGTGAAGAACCATGTTGAAGATGACAGTGGTCCTGTAACAAATGGCCATCAGGAATCGAAAAATCAAGAAGTCGAGATCCAGAGGGATGATTCAGTTAGTGATGAGAAACGTAGATCAGGCCGTAAATCTTCCACACCCTCAAAGCAAGAATATGAGGAGAATGGCTCACGGAGCAGTCCGGCACTTCCAAGTTATATGGCAGCAACTGCATCTGCAAAGGCCAAACTGAGAGCGCAAGGTTCTCCAAGGTTTGGACAGGATGGGGCAGAAAAGAGTAATCTGTCAAGACGTCACTCTCTACCTTCCCCAGCTAACAGCAAAATCAACTCTCAGTCACCAAGAACCCAGAAACTTGATCAGGGAAGTGGCAAAGGTGGGAATAAAAGTGACAGATCATCAAGAGATTCGAATGGTAAGAAACTATGAATTACTACTTATTTCTTCGACAACTTGAGTATTTTGTTTGTCATTCTATTGTGTTGGAATACTGGATTTGACTGAAGGATAGATGAAGTAATTTAGAGAATGCTTGCTCTCAACTCTCTTTTGGAATTACATGTTTTCTCTGTGTGGGGCAAATCCTATAAATGAAGTTGGTTATGTGTATTTTCCAAATCTTTTACCTAAGTCAAATCACATTATGCTAGTGAATATGGCAAGCGAGAAATGGTCCCAAATGCATGTCACCCTAGCAGACTTAAATTTTTCTGATATTTGCTTCTTTTGATAAGAAGGATTTCTAGAGAAACTAATCTTGCAATATACTCTAAACTGATCTAAGTGAAATCGGCCTTTGGAAAGATCCTAGGGAAATACTCCCAACACCCCACCCCCCCCCCCCCCCCCCCCCGGGACGCACACACACGAAAGAATCATTAAATTCCGAAACTAGAAATTTTTGGTTATTTAGCTACTTATTGAGGATAGTATTTATTGTTCAATTTCGCAGGGAAGGCTGAGTGGAGAAGGTGACTTTCAGAAACACGATGGTTCAAGTCTAATTTGAGGAGCAACATTGTGTGCAGATTTCGGTAGAAGAATTAGTTTTGAAGCTTAATTCGTGGTGTCTGTTTTGTTGGTTCTCTAGACTTTGAGTTGGATTTTTTAGTGCAGGTAACATCATGATTTTTGGAGTCTCACCATGTTAATGTCTCAAAATAGTGTTGAACTCATTATTGGTCAGTACTATGGTACCATACATGCATATTTGTATAGTTGTGCATCTGTTTAGCTACCTCTGTTGGTCCGCTGATGTTAGGCATCGTGAACATTTTCATCTGTAACGTGTGGCACCGATTGATGATTAATTCTGCTGATGTTTCTAGTGTGCTTGGTTAAATTCAAAATTAGATTCTCTTTTTGCCTCTTAATCATTCTTTGCTTGTAAATTCTCGTGAGAAGGCTGGACTTAGATGCTTGTAATAGGCAATTTAGATAGGTCATCATCGTCCACGACACATGACTCAAGCGGCACATTAAGTTGGGAGGCTCTTGGAGCGACGATCGACTCTCAGTTGCTTTATTTGGATGACTGCATTTGGTTGGCCTTTTAGGCAAACTGTTTATGAAAATGCAAAATACTTTAAGGATAAAAGGGCTTTTTGAAATGTAAATAGTGATTGATAAATTGTAATTTTAAAGTGTATTTAGAAAAATTTTGATTTAAATGATGTTAGGAAAAATAACACTTTATAAAGGACTTTTCCTACTATTAAAATAAAAAACTCAAACTGGGAAGGACAATCCCTGAAAAGTAAACGGGTGTACGCACGATGCACCTGCGTGAAATTATGGACAATCCTTGAAAAGTATGTTTTTCAGTGTTGAAAAGGTTAAGAAAAACTACAAATCGTCAATCTCTTCTCGAATAGACAGTTGTTTAAATCGTATCTTTTGAAAAATCTCTGTTTTTTTAGCAAATCCGGTCAAACATTGAATATTGTACTAAGATCAAACCCTATCCTCTTGAGATTCCCAAGTTTCTATGCCACTGGGGGATAATGAAATTTTCCAAATTGGTGTGCTTCGACTTTGAATTTTCGGTGAGCAAGAAAGGAAATCAAAAAGGTTTTGTGCTAAGTATTCATAGGTTATCGACTAATTAAGGCCATAATCCCAACAATGACATAATCAAATCATTAATGAGTAATAACTGTCCTTAAGCCATCTATTGTCTATAAACAATGATCAGTGCAACTTTTGATTTCTCGATAAGATTCATTCCAAAGATAAGCGTCTCGAGCCAACGTATACATATCGGTTTCGTTCCACGTTCCTAATCTACACCTTAGCCCAGAGATCGTGCCAAGCGGCAATCGAACTCAAGACACCTTTCTCAACATCGCCAAAACCCCCTCTTTGCGCTCATCTCTCTCTATTCATTGCGCGTTTCTCTCCAAACAAACGACTTATCGTACGCTTATTAAGTCGTTTGTAACCCAATTCTTGAACTTTCTGGGTCTTAGGAAATCACGTGCCAACCGGAAAATTCAATGATTTGCATCACGGAATATGCTTTGTCCTCCCATCGAAATCACGATTTCAATGCCCATCGCCCTCGCCTTTCGCGAAGAAAAAAAAACACGTGAGTGGCCAGCAGCTTTCCCAAGAATCCTGCCACGCACTTTCCCATCATCGTCGTCATCATCATCATTGCCGTCGCCATTATCATCTCTTTAACAAGGGCTATTAGGTAGCATCTTGGATCGACTTTCGTTCATGCACTAAATCGAGCGCGGTTCAATTCGATTACCATATAAGAAAAGCTCGGGATAAGTTGCTTACTCATCCTTATCCATAATCCAAAAAAATTACCTCAACTGAATCCCATCTCTATCTCTCTATTCACCCCCTCCCTATTTATTCATTCTTGCCTCTCCTCATCACCATCGTTCTCTCCCAAGCGAATTTTCTACGCTCTCTCTCTCTCTCTCTCTCTGTGGTTCTTTGCCTTGTTCCGGTCTCGAAAGATGGGCAACGTCGGCTTCCTGTCTGCTCTTCTTCTGGCGGCGTTCCTCGTCGCCGGCGTCGTCGGCGCGCGTGACCATCCAGGCATTGGCGTGTACGAGCTCAGGAGCGGATACTTCACCGCGCAGTTCACGAACTACGGTGCAACCATGCTCTCCCTCGTTCTCCCCGATAAAAACGGTACGTTTTGGCCCGCCCTCTTGCTCTTCCTAGTTCTGATCAGGTTCGGATTGATCGTTCTCGTTTGAACAGTGTCTTGTGGTCGCTTTCGTATGGCCTTCCAGGGTCCCGGGGTCATGTGGCCTTGTTTTGAACGTTGCCGGTTGTTTTTCACGTGTCGCGGACACTTCTTTCTCACGCCTTGTCTTTCTCAGGTGAATTGGATGACGTCGTTCTCGGCTTCGATTCGCTCAAGAGCTACAAGGTATGGCCTTGCCCGTCTTCCTTCACACCACTGATTCTCCGGCATCGATGACTTAATAAGACCGGTCATGTGGATTAACCAAAATCAGTGTATACTAAATCGCATGGAATTTTCAAAGATTCAATCAGCATGCATTCGTGTTCAGTATGAAAGCTAGAGGATCGATAGAAAATATTGTTTTAACAGGGCGATGAGAATGCAGGGATGTCTCCATGAAATGTAAATTTTCGTTTTGCGTCGGTCCATGAAATATCTTGCGCTTATTTGTTCAATCTGCTGCAGAATGATACTACCTACTTTGGAGCTGTGGTCGGACGCGTCGCCAACAGAATTGGAGGGGCTCAATTCACTCTGAACGGGACTGCCTACAAATTGGTAGCCAATGATGGCAATAACACTCTTCATGGTAGCTCATATCTTTCCCTTGCCTGCTGTATTGTCCTTTGTCCGCGATTTGTCTTTTAATTTAGTTTGGCCTGAACTCTTGTTCGGGCTTGAAACTTTTTTGCAATCGAATATCAGGTGGCAGCAAAGGGTTCGCCGATGTTGTCTGGAGGGTGCATAGCTATGACACAGAGAGTCATGTTACATTTACTTACGACAGCTTTAATGGCGAACAGGGTAAAATCTTTTTCTGAATTTTTCCATGATGTTCTAGACGTTTTGTCAGTTCTCCGGCTCCTTAACTCGAATCCTAGTCTGCCTTTCGACCAAATCATTACTTTTGTTTTGGCTTCGTTTGATTTGAAGTGTTAATATACATATTGTTCATGCCGCCGGCGATGAATGATCTGAACTCCAATCCATAATTGCTGTGAAGTTCGGTTCTTTGTACAATATCCTTGAACAGACTTTAATCCATAATTGCTGCCTAAAGAGATCAAATGAGACGTGATTGGATTTTTTTTTTCGCTCTGCAGGCTTTCCCGGTGATCTGTCTGTATACGTCACCTATATGCTCATTGGGACCAACAAGTTAGGAGTCAAACTGGAGGCCAAGGCACTCGACAAGTCGACTCCGGTGAATCTTGCCCTTCACACCTACTGGAACCTCGCAGGCCAAAACAGTGGCAACATCCTTTCTCATGAAATCCAGCTTTTTGCATCAAAAATCACTCCAGTCGACAGTGCTCTTATACCCACAGGTGAAATCCGTGACATCCAAAGATCGCCATATGACTTCCTAGAACCTCGCACAATCGGGAGCCAGATCAATGAGATGCCCGGTGGGTATGACATCAACTACGTGCTAGATGACACCGGAAGCAAGCACTTGAAGAAAGTTGCCATCGTGCAAGATAACCACTCGGGAAGGAAGTTGGAACTGTGGAGCAATCAGCCCGGAGTGCAGTTTTACACAAGCAATATGATTGATCATGTGGTAGGGAAAGGCGGATTTGTTTACATGAAATACGCCGGTCTTGGCTTGGAGACACAAGGGTTCCCTGATGCAGTGAATCACCCAAATTTCCCCTCGCAGATAGTGAATCCTGGACAGCATTATGAGAATGTCATGGTCTTTCGGTTCTCAGCTCACTAAATTCCAGCTTCGTTAGAAGTTGTTTTTTGAGACATGCTTGTTTTTTGAGACATGCTCAAGACCAGGAACTTTTTCCCTTACTTTCTTGTCGATGTTATCAACCATCGTTTTATGTTGATTTTTTGGTAGAGATGGTTATGAGCATTAGGGAAGAATATTTTCTATGCACTGATCTGGTCCAATTTATGAAATTTCAGAAAAATGGTATTGATAGCTGATCAATCTTTTGACATCAACTTGTTCTTGAATTAGACCCACCAGTCTATATTAGATAGTCAATCAAATTGCCTTCTGAATGTGGAAACGACGACGCTATTTGCATTTTTCAGATGCTAAAGATGATAGCAAACTCTCAATCTAACCAGCCAATGATGGAACTGGCCAACCAACATAATATATATATATATATATATATATATATATATATATATATATATACACATATATATATTTTTAAAAAAAGGCTAGCCAGATAGAGATAGCTAACTACCTAAATGATTGAGAAGAGAACAAGGTTACTATATCTATCATCACGTCGCTGAACGACTCTTCGTTTTGGTTTGAGACTTACCAGAAACAAGGATGTTCAAAGTCTTTTTTTTCAGACGGAAGAAAGGGAACGTTTCAAGGGTTCTATCAATCTCCTTATCAGATTCACCAGAGGGAACTGTCGTTCTAGCAAAATTAAGAAGAACGAGAACCACAAGAAAAGGCTCGGAAGCACCTCAATCTTTGCCCATACAGACCAGAATACAATGAAAAACTTGTATGTAGGAGTACCTTAGCCAATCAAAAAATAAAATAAAATAAAATAAAATAATAGTAATGCTAAACTTGTTTGTCTGTTGAACAACTACTAAAGATAAAGGCCAACAACCTCATGATTGAGATTGACCTTAGAGATCACTGCAAGAAAAGAAACCTAACAGGAACATGAAAAGGACTACACGGGCAGATATTGCTCCCGAATTCAAATCAATGTCAAAGTCCTGATTAAAGCCGCTACTCCTCGTCAAGAAAGGCTGAGAATCAAATAGGCATTGGAAACCGGCACAATGGACAGAGATTACTCCTCTGCAGCCAGTTCACAATGCATTCTTCATGATAGTTGTGCAAACAAGGCATCCGAACGGCTTCTGAACCAACCATAATACGGTCCAAACAAATCACGCATTTTTCCTCTGACCCTCCTCCAACTTTGACTTTCTCTAGAGCCTGGATTGATGACCAGCTCGCAGCCCCTGACCCGCTTGCGTGAACGCTCATCAGTTCAGCCTGTACCTCAGGAACAGGCAATGTCTCTCCAGGGACTTCTTGAACCACCCTTATGGACACGACCATTGGAAGAGTCCTCAAGTCCTTGTTTACCGACGCATTGGCGATTGACCGAGCTGCTTCATGGATTTTCCGGATCATGAGCGGCTGAACATGGTATGGAACATTGACCTGGGAAAGCATGCTGGAGATGGTCGACCAGGATGTGGCATCTCGTATCAGATGGTCGCGGCTGTGCCTGAAGGGCTTGTAAGTTGTGGGGCTTATGTGTGGATTACTGCTGCTATCAGGATCATCGCTCCCCATCCTTACATACACAAAATTTGCATAGATTTCGATCAAGAACTCATCGCGTTGTGAAAGGGTCTCTTGAGGCACAGAATCTTGAGGCTGCCATGCCTCACAGAGATGTGGAAGCATTGCTGTGCTTGCCGTCTCTTCTCAGAGAGAGAGAGAGAGAGAGAGAGAGAGAGAGAGAGAGAATTGTACTTTAGGCACTCGTGGATATTGAATGGTATTTATTGGGTCTTGGAAGCATTACTTTAATGAGAATTAATCAATCAATCAAACAGGTAAGTAGTGACTTTGAAGTGAAGCAGGAGAACGCAGTAATAGCAGTTAGGGATATTGGTGTTGGTGTTGGTGTTGGAATTGGATTCGGATAGATCATTGCTTTCAGACCGAGTTTAATCTGTTTTCTTTTTGTTTCTGCCGGCAGATTAAAAGCGGGGTATAACATGCAACAGAATCACGAAATTTGATAGGGCCAATTGTAATGTGCTGTTTAATAAAAGAATCTTGCTTTCTTTTCTGGTAGGCGTTGACTTCCACTTATCTTCATCATTGGGTTAGTTGACTGATATTTCACCAATTTTAAACGGGACTTCGAAAAAATGAAAGATTTTTTCTTTCTCTCTCTCTCTCTCTCAAGATTCTTGAATGGGCATGAACGTGTTAGATGCAGTTCAAGAAATAATACATGAAAAGCAAAGGCAAGGTAATTCCTGTGAAATAGAAACAAAAATATCAGGACAAGCATTGACCCACCGCTCCACAATTTTTTACCCTTCTTCGCTTTTGTATTTGCCCTTTTTTGCTGCTAATTGGTACAAGAATTACAATGGGCCGAGGACAAACAGAACGCTCTGATGGAGGAAAGGAGCCATATGATCTTGAAGAATAGACTTGTTGTGTCGAATGAGTGAGATTCCGAGTAAATTCATTTGCCAATTGCATATGTAAACACAAAAGAAAAAGAACTGATTCTACTGTAAGTACAAATTGCTATGCCAAAACCGATGTTCTTCACACGGCCTAATTTTCAGGCCTTTCTTTTCATCTTTGAAGTGATTGTCAAGCTTTTAATCTTGTCAGGGATCAGGATGTATGCACATTTTCATCTACTTCGAGAAAACTGCTACCAGGAACCTCCTTAGTGACTCCTCTTTGCTTCATCTCCTCTCTTACTTCTTTCACGACATCCCACTCAGCCACTGAAGCACACACATTTGACATTAGCACGTAGTCCTCGCTACTCTTAGGCCCCAATTCATGTATATGATCCATAACTTGACTCACCAGTTCAGGGCGTCCTTGGTTTTGACAAGCCACGAGGAGCATTCGCCACAGGATCATATCTGGTTCAACTGGCATATTCGCCACAAAGTCAAATGCATCTTCAACTAGCCCAGCTCTACATAATAGATCCACCATGCAGCCGCAGTGCTCCATCCATGGCTTGATATTATATTCCTTTATCATTAGATTGAAACATTTTCTTGCATATTCTACCAAACCAGCATGGCTACAAGCGAATAGTACACAGAGGAAGACAACCCCATCAGGTTTTAAGCCTTGCCTCTGCATTTGAATGAACCTCATCACAGCAGCTCTACCGTGCCCGTGCATTGCTAGGGCCTGAATCATAGTGGTCCAAGTTATTAGTGTTCTCTCCTTCATCCCATTGAAAATTTGACAAGCCTTCAAGATGTTACCACATTTTGCATGCATTCTCATAAGGGCATTAGCCAGAGTAGTCCTCTCCCTTTTAGGTCCACATTTCTCAACTATTAGAGTAATCCACTCACCAAGTTCAGAGCTTCCCAACTCCGAGCACACTGAAATAACACTCAACAGAGTAACCTCATCCGGTCTTACATTGGCAGACTCCATTTGTCTATAAATAGACAATGCTTCATTAAAATGACCATTCCATGCATAGCCATTGATCATTGCCGTCCACGAAACAACATTCCTCGTAGCCATTGAACGGAAAATCCTGCAAGCGTTCAGTAAAGAACCGCATTTGGAGTACATCCCTATCAAGGCATTCTGAACAAAGACATCCAGATCGATATCGTTTTTTAGCAAATAACCATGGACAGATTTCCCTTCTCTCGAGGCCTTTAGCGCAGAACAAGCCGAGAGAATGCTCACTACAGTCACTTCATTCATGCTCACATTGTCACAGACCATAGCGCGAGCAACTTCAAGAGCTTCCTTAGAGCAGTTCCGTCCAATATACGAGGCGATAAGAGAATTCCAAGCAACTAAGTCTCTACGAGGCATTTCGTCGAACACTTTCTGCATGCTCGGAATTTCATCGAACATCGCGTACATATTAAGGAGGGCAGTCTGCACGATGATCTCCGACACAAAACCCATCTTCAAAATCTGGGCATGCATCAGTTTCCCTTGATCAATCACGGGAATCAACGCGCAAGCCTTGATCACGAACAGGACAGTGTAAGAGTCCACCGTCCTGTTCAGTCCCCTCAAATGGGAATACACCAAGATGGCATTTTGAGGGTCGTTCCTCTCCAAGTAACCCCTGATGACGGCGTTCCACGTGAACGAGTCGAGACCCTCGATTCCCCGAGCGACGGAATGAGCCGCGGAAACCGCGGAGGGGGACGAGCTTGCCGACAGAGCCGCGACGAGCTTGCCCGCCATGACCGGGTTGAGGAGGAGCCCCGTGGTGGTCAGGTGCGCGTGCATCTGGTCGAGGTGAGTCGCGCGCGTGCATGATTGCAGGCGCGAGGCGATTTCTCGAAACGGGTCGAGTTGCTTTGTGGCGCTCGAATTCGAGAATCTGGAGAAGCGAGGGCATGGCGGCTTCGGTGGCATCGGTATTCAGGGGACCCGACATGTCGGACCATCATTTCTAGCTTCGTACTCTTTCATGGGTCGTTTACTTCTATTTTTAAGAAGACGACATGTGAACGTACTTGTCAAAATTGGTTGTTGTCGGAATACGTGAATTGCAAGATTTAGATTCAAACGAAAAATAAAGAGTAAAAATCAATCCAGACGGGAATCCGTCTCGGCTGATTTGGGAAAAGGTTGCTTACAAAGGCGGTAAGGCTTAAAAATCGAACACCCTTTAAATTTCTCCTAGATAGATGGCTTACGTACCCGACTTGGAAAATAAGGGTGTGAATGATAACGTTTCTGTTCTTTTTTTTGTTCTAGGGAACAGAAACAAAAAAAAGGGTATTTCTGTTCCGGGGAACAATTTTTGAATAAAAGAACGCGTTTGGTAACGTTTGGTCCGGGAATAAAAAATGAACAGAAACACGTTTGGTAAATTTTATTCTTTTTTTGTTTCTTTTAATTTTTTAAACATTTTTATTTTATTTTTTATTTTTTCCTTTCTTTTTATTTTTTCTTTTTTTTCGGCCGGTCACCGGCCTCCGGCGACCGGCCGACGGGGTCGGCAACCTCGCCCAGCCACGGCGAGGCTCGGCGTCGCTGGCGCGGGCAAGGCCGAGCCTCGCCTTGGCTGGGCGAGCTCGGGCTCGCCCAGATCCGGCGAGGCCAAGCCTCACCTGCGCCGGCGACGCCGAGCCTCGACGGCCGGTTGCCGGCCATGGCCGAGGCCGGCGACCGGCGAAAGAAAAAAGAAGAAAAGAAGAAGAGAAGAAGAAGAGAGAGAAGAGAAATGTTTCTTCAAGAAATGTTTCTGGACCAAAAAACAACAAATTGTTGTTTCTTTTTTTTGTTCTTATTTCGTTCCAGAAACAAAAAAACAAAAAAAGAACAGAAACGCAACCAAACGCGTTTCTGTTCCTTTTTTGTTCCCGGGAACATTTTCCGTACAGAAGTGTTCCGGAAACGTTTCTAAGAAACGTTTCCATGCATGCCCTAATACAACCGAAGATCTGGAAGAGAGTTAGCCATTCAATACTGTGAGTGAATTGGTCCCGAGTTTGGGACTGAGTCGATTTTGTCAAGGCAATCGGCTCGGGATGGCTAGAACACATGTAAATTGTTTGCCTCGAGCAAAAGAATTTGTGTGGGCTTTTTCAAAGTGAAGTACATATTCTCAAGATCATCTCCCGGCTTGGGAAGTGAGTGCCCTTACCAAAGACATTGAAGACCTGCTTCTATCATTTCCAAACCTTAAGGGCGCGTTTGGCTGCACCCTATTTCTGTTCCCAGGAACAAAACTTTCTGTTTTTTTGTTCCTGGGAACAAAAAATGAACAGAAACGCGTTTGTGTGCATTTCTGTTCCTTTTTTGTTCTTTTGTTCCCAGGAACAAAAAAGAAACAGAAACAAGAAACAAAAAAAACTTGTTTCTTGTTTCTGGAACAAAATCTAAAAATACTTATCTTTTTTATTTTTTTTTCTTTTCTTCTTCTTTTTTCTTTCTTTTTTCTTTGGCCGGTCGCCAGCCTTGGCCATGGCCGGCGACCGCCGGCGACCGGCCGACGAGGGCCGGCGGCCTCGCCCAGCCACGGCGAGGCTCGCCGGCCCCCGGCGAGGCCGAGCCTGGCCGTGGCTAGGCGAGGCTCGGCCTCGCCCAGATCCGGCGAGGCCGAGCTCGCCCAACCACGGCCAGGCTCGGCCTCGCCGGGCCACCGCCAGGGGACACCGACCTGGCAGTGGCCGAGCGAGGCCGAGCCTCGCCGGCCGCTGGGCGAGCTCGGCCTCGCCGGATCTGGGCGAGCTCGAGCTCACCCAACCAGGCGTGAGGTCGGGCGAGCTCGAGCTCACCCAGCCAAGGCGAGGCCGAGCCTCGCCCAGCCACGGCCAGGCTCGGCCTCGCCGGGGGCCGGCGAGCCTCGCCGTGGCTGGGCGAGGCCGCCGGCCCTCGTCGGCCGGTCGCCGGCCATGGCCGAGGCATTTTATATTTACCAAACGTGTTTCTATTCTTTTTATATTTCTGGAACAGATTTACCAAACGCATTTTTTTGTTCAAAAATTGTTCCCTGGAACAGAAACACTTTTTTCTATTTCTGTTCCCAGAAGCAATTTTTAAACATAAACGTTACCAAACGCGCCCTAAGCTGCCCATTGCTCGAGAGATGTTACAAAAGTTGCAGATCAAATTGTCAAAACACATTATAGACAAGCCCTTCCTCGCAATTGGGTTTCAAACCTTCCTCGGGCCCTTTCGGAATTTGTTATGCTCTGATGTAGATTTTGCATTTTGGTTGGTACCTTAGTCCATCCAATTCGAAATCTCACGGACCTAGTAGTATCATAAACAAGTAATCTTACCGACCCGGATATACGATTCAGTTCGGGTTGACAATCGATAGCACCCAAGCCCACAAAAAGAACGGGCCCTAATGGTCACGATTGAGAAAGGATTGATGACGATTTGGGCTTCTCCAGTGGCCCATGCATCTTCCTCCTCGTCGATTCGGGATGAGGAGTTCAATTGCCACGTCTGAGCAAGAGGATTAAGGTACGATTTAGGGGATTTTTGGTTTTCCTTTTAATTGATTTTAGACCATACGGTTCACATAGCGTAAAATTGTATGCTAATTTACCAACGACAATTCAGAATTTCTTGAATAACCAACATGACATCAGTGTCAAATCAAATCCCATCATCTACATTTCCCGACAGAAAATACAATAAAGAAAAGCGACGTGTCGAAGTATGCGGAGAATGGAATGCCCAATTGGTCAAGAATGCTCTACAACAGTATGAAATTTTTCATGTCCCGGTACAACGTTTTATTGGGCAATGGAACGTTTTATTGGGCAATGGATTCAACGGGCTTGATAATATAAACCATGCTGATAAGACAGTGGAGATGAAAAAAGAAATTAATGAACAAATAAGCGAATTCATTGTCTTTGAATTGCACTTGGTACGATTAAATTCTTAGGCCATATGCTTTTGATCACAATTGAAGATGCATCAATAATGAGCAAAAGTTTAGTAAATTCTCTAGACGACAATACTAGATGTGTGCAAAAACCTGAGCAGGTTTTTAAAAGGCTCTCACCAAGCCCATGCGGTGGATCCCCCCTGTAAAATTTCCAAGTGGGGGTATGAAACACTAGAGATCTATCATAGTCAACCGGAGACCTTAAACTCGGTAATGATAACTAGCCGGGAGCCTTGTACCAAACTTGGTAGTAGCTCCCGAGCCTGATCCCGGCTCTGCTGCACTGGCCTCTCGACGATTGCCAATCTAGTATCTTGGTAGACCTAAGCAGGTCTTTAAAAGGCTATCGCCAAACCCATAAGGCGGATCCCCCTAAGAAAATTCCCAAGTGAGGGTGTGAAACACTGGGGGTCTATTGGAGTCAACCGGAGACCTTAAACCCGATAATGATAACTAGCCGGGAGCCTTGTACCAAATTTGGTAGTAGCTCCCGAGCCTGATCCTAGCTCTGCTGCACTGGCCTCTCGACAACTGCCAGTCTAGTATCTTGGAAATGATGGCAGCTTGGTAGACTTGAGCATGTCTTTAAAGGGCTCTCGCCAAGCCCATAAGGTAGATCCCCCTGGGAAAATTCCCAAGTGGGGGTGTGAAACACTGGGGGTCTATCGGAGTCAACCAAAGACCTTAAACCCGGTAATGATAACCAACCGGGAGCCTTGTACCAAACTTGGTAGTAACTCTCGAGCCTGATCCTGGCTCTACTGCACTGGCCTGTCGACAATACTAAATGTGTGTAAGACATTGGCCACTTAGGACCGAACCTACGTCTACCTTTTGCACTTCTAAATCGCAAGACCACATTATCTTATTCTAAAGCACAATACCCGAAAAATAAAAATATTAGACTCTATCTATTTCATTAAAAAAATAAATGATTTAAAAAATATTAATTTAATAATGATCTCTTATATATCATTTTGAAAAATGAATGAACCCAAAAAAAAAAAAAATTCTTAAGCATGCAATGTTTATTTTGCAAAAAAAAAAAAAAAAAAGAATGATCGAAAAAATATTTTTCTAAAAATAATCATTTATATATCGCTTTAAAAAATGAATAAACAAAAAGAAATTAATCAAATTGTTAAAAATATTTGAAATAATGAAAATAATTTTTATTGATAATTATTTCAGACAATCATTTTTAGAATTTTTAAAAATATTCATTTTTCGTGAAATAAAAAGTACTTTAATAAAAAATTTGAAAAATAATAAAAGTATTGCGCATGCCATTGACTAGGACTAGTTTCCAAATAGGCTAAATTCACTTCTGCTTCATCCAATTGCACTTTACCTAACTGCAATATTCCCACCACTAGGGTTTTGACAAAGATTCTGTAGGTATAATCAAAAAGCTAATTTTTTTAAAAATATATACTTATTAGTTCATCTATTTTTTTTGTTTAATTAAATAAAGAGGATGCTTTTCCTACGTGCTTCTTTTTGTCCGTTTGCCTTTTGTTCATCTGATTTATATGGGGGTTTTATTAATCAAAAAGTCAGCTGTCAGTGACCTAGTAGCTGTGTAGAAAATTATATAATTAAGAGGGAGTGTAGAATATTCTTGTCCATGAATCTGAAAAAATAAAAAATAAAAGGGAGGAAAAAATTTATTTGACCAATTCCAAATAAAGACAACATTCTCCTAGAGGCCGAATATTGTTTATGATGCTCCTATAGTTCATTGACAGTGATAGCAATCTTTTACGATGACCATTATTATTATTGGACAGTGCTAGTTCCATCCATAATTTAGCTAAAAAGTAATTGACCAAAGTATTCTCTTCCCTCTCTTCAATTTATTGTTTTCTTTTGGGATAACAACATAAACATCCCTCAATTTTGGCTCAATGTATAACTTAGTCCATATACTTTAGCCCAACGTACAATGTGATTTTTAAACTTTTATTTCGTTTAATATAGTCTCTGAACTTTTGATATATGTTCAATACAATTTCCGAATTATGTGAAAATGTTCAATGTAATCTTTTCATTAATTAAAGATGAGTGACTGTATTGAATATTTTCATATAGTTTATAAACGATATTGAATATGTATCAAACATTTAGGGACTATATTGAACAAATTAAAAGTTCAGGGATTGTGCTTAAGTTGAGGGACTATTTGTGTCATTTTCCATTCTTTTAAAAAAAAATCAATCTAATTAACAAAACTACCTTTATTTCTCTAATCTTCACTATTTTATTGTTTTCACAATATATATGTCAAATTACATCCAACAAGATATTATCTTGTCATGTATTGTGTTATCGCTTTGCTTAGAGAAGATCGTCAATTTTAATTTATGGTCTCATATTTTTAATCACAAAAGTTACATAGAAAGTTATAAATTTCTAATTGTGATGGCTTATGAACACACAATTAGTTGCCCATTATTCATCAAAAATTTTGCGGGAATCTTTATTTCAAAGTTGAAAATTAAAATTCAATCTAATTATCTAACCGATTTTGACCTTGTGGGTGTTTTTCCGAAATAAGTTTGTAGGTTTCCAAAGTTAAATGCCATTGATTTATGCTTTCTTTTGAACAATTTACAATTTTAATGGGAATTGCAAGATGGATTAGAAAATTTATTTTCACATTCCACACTTTCAAACTCACATCAGATTTTTATAGGGAAAGTTTTAAGCATATTTTAAAGCTTTGATCCACTCGTTATGAGATTGAATCTACAATTAATATCCATTACTTTCTTCATAATAGGAGTAGAATAGCAAGAAGTTTCCTTTCCCCTTTATGTGATTATCTTCTGTTGATATTTGAATATGATTTGAATATAAATATGTTTGACATTTGATCACGTTTCTAACAAATTAACCTTTTTTCATATATTGATCAATTTTTCTTTTCCATTTTTGATTGAGATCGGCAAAATAATTAAATTGAATTTTCATTTTCGACTTTAAAACATAACTTTGCTTACATTATTTGAAAAAATAGGCAACTAATTATTTTTCAAATGCTGTCATGAATAGAATTAGAAACTTCTTTTGATCGAAATTGTAAGACTATAAATTAAAATTTGTAACATTCTCTAGGCGAAGGGATAATAAGATGCATGGTTAAAAAAGAGAGATAATAGATTTAAAGGCAGCTTTGTTGATTAGGTTGATAAAAAAAGGAACAATAAATTGAAGAGAGAAGCATATTTTGGTCAATTAATTGACAAAAGGATTGTCTTAACCAAAACTAGAGTGGAGATAGGGCCGCCCTTATTATTATTATTATTATTATTATTATTATTATTATTATTATTATTATTATTATTATTATTATTATTATTATTATTATTATTATTATTATTATTATTATTATTATTATTATTATTATTATTATTATTATTATTATTATTATTATTATTATTATTATTATTATTATTATTATTATTATTATTATTATTATTATTATTATTATTATTATTATTATTATTATTATTATTATTATTATTATTATTATTATTATTATTTACTACAACTACTATCATCGGCTCATAAAGAATGGAAATCAAATACATCTTAGAATGCATTTGGTAATATTTCTATTTCTAAGAATAATTTATGTTTACAAATGGTATTTTCTATTTCTATTCCCTAAATGAGTTTCTAAGTAAAAAAACATGTATGATAATTACACAAAATTTCTTTTTTCGGGATAGAGAAAAATGAATGTATTTAATATGATCCTTAAATTTTTTTTTGTGATGTAGAAATTTTTTTTTAATTTTAAAATAATTTTCAAAGATTTTAATTTTCTTTTCTTTTTTTCCTCTCTTAGCCATCACCAAGACTTGGTGATTAGCTAGAGGAGGAAGAAGAAGAAAAGAAAAAAAATGACCTTATTTTAGAAATTGTTTCCGAAAACAAAGATGTATTCTTTTTTTTTACTTCTCGTTTTTATTTCAAATCAATTTATTGGCTACTGATCTATTCCAAGAAATAAAAAAATTATCTGATGTTATCAAACGGATTACTATTCTTCTTTTCTTATGAAAAACAATATATATATATATATATATATATATATATAATTAGATAAATAGAATGATTATCGAACATAGATGTAAAGACATTTTCTTGATTTTATCATTAGACCTACCCCACCATTTTTTTTTCCTTGAGGTGTAAACTTTTTCTTTCACCAATTCAAAAAAAAAAAAAAAAACCTTTCGTGGTAATTAGCTCAATGATTGCAATGGATCAATAAAATCAACATGGCCCTTATAGGCACTCTTTCATTCCTATTTTTCCATTTTTATATCTGAATGCAAGAGGGAATATGTACGCGATGGTCCTGTTTATGTAAAAATCGCGATCTATTTTGGGAGCATTTTTTAAAGCGCACGTAATCACTATTCAATCTTTATAACCTTTTCATGTCTCATATATGTGAAATAGGTGTGCTTGGATATTCCAAATCGCTGGCCAAAGCTGGATTGAATTCCGGTGGGTTGGGTGTCAACTTGAGAAAGCTCCTTGCCAAAACAATCGCTCCTGAAAAGTGTACAGTTGGATTTTTTTGAAGACATCCAGCACTCATAAAAGGAATAAGATGATGTGAGAAATGACGTGAGCATGAGATGACAAAAAGGCAACAACATCAATCAAATCTCTACAACTTAATTATTCGATTCTGTAATCAAATATATATTTTTTGGGATAAAATATTAATAAGGAATAATTAACAATAAAGTTGCATGTTATTCTGCTGGCAGAAGCATTATCGATCGTCTGAGAAAATAGCCTGTTACAATCGAATAGAATTCACAAAATCTAATTTATTTATTTATTTTTTGCCCATAGCATCAGATGCAATATTAGACATTCGAAAAAAAAAAAAAGATTCTTTATGAATGGGATTGATAGTGAATGTGATCTAGGGTTTGGTTGTTATGTCTAGGGGTCCTCTTATAATTCAAGATTTACAATGATTTAGAATTTAAGTAAATACAGGAAATTTCCTTAAACACAAAATTCAATCAACTCACAACTAACAGCAAGCAAAGAAATCAAATATTGATCGAGAAAAATATATATGACTTTGTATAATTTCTTATCATTATACACACACATACACACATATATATGGTAATTTAGGGAACCTCCGTGCGCCGCTTCGTGGTGGAGTAAATCCTTACAACAAGGCAAACGACGGAGCCGCTTCGCAGTGGAGTAAATCTGGAGGGAGTAGAGTCACCATCACTCTTGTTTTTCGTATAAGTCGTGGGTTCATTTCCAACAAGGCAGACGATGTGGGATTCGAACATTAGATCTCTCGTGAAAGGAATCGGCGCCTAACCATTACGCCGCCACCACGGGTAGTATTTCATATCGTTACATTTAATACTCCTTCTTTCACAATTTTTATTAATTTTTGTATATTTTTAAAGCATTTTTCTAGTCCGTATATTTTAAAGCATTAAAAAGCTCTGAAAAGAGCATGATGAAAAGGCAGTCACTATCAACACAAATAGGACTGCTATTTTAGACACCGCACGTTGAGGCCCGAAAGTCAATCGCATTTTATTTTTTTTTTATGGTTAAGTTCATTTTACATCTATATTTTTTTTCCAATTTTTTAATATTTTCTGTACTTTTTTGCTGAGTTGATTATATTGGCATGACTTTGCAAATATTCCCTTTTTAATTTTTTTCCTTTTTCGTTTATTTCTTCTAACAAAACCAAATGTTGCTAACCTTGCTTATTAATTTCAGCTGTATACTTACTACATTGGCAACTACTAGCTCAGATTTAGGCTTTTAGTTCAACTTTCAAATTTTTACCCACATACCAAAAGTAGTATGAGACACGAAGATTAGAGCGAATTCATGCTTGGCACGATAGTCTCACCCGATTCATGATTGGGATATTTATTTAACTGATTTATGAAGCGATCTCTAATTTGCATAACCATCACACTTTCCTTGTAATCGGTGGCTCAATACTGTTAGATCTCTAGTCGTTGATAGTTTAGGTGAGAAATTGCTAAGCAAAAGTCACGTAGTGTGATTGTTAGATACAGTTTCACGGAGACAATCAGTTAGCGCGTGAAAGATTGATGGGCAAAAGATCGCATATTGCAACTTTACATATCATAATCAATCATCAATATGTTACTATTAATTATTGATTGCATATTTCTATTTTAAACATGAGAAATCACTTTTGAAAAGAGGCATGGCATAGGCTTTTTAACTATTTCGTACCTCATGGCGTTGAACCCATGATAATTACTTAATTGTTCAATTTTCTCCAGAACATGCAAAACATTCCTAGGTGAGATAAAAAACATGCATTGAATTGAAATCATTGAATTTCATCATTATTGATATATTGAACCAACATTCAAAACATCATTGAACGATGATCAATGATGATCCCACATCATTTGCACAAAATAGTGTACATTTCATCATTCCTGGATCTTGCGCTAATTGAATTATTCGTCTTGATATTCAGTATTCCATGATTGATTGGATAGATATTACAGGTAATCTTTAGAAAGAACTTCAAAAATGTTAGGAGGATACCTTTGTGTGCTAGTTTCCATAGAAAGGCTACTTTCCTTAAGTTTGATTTGAGGAGATAATGTTGTTGCTAAATCTTTAAGGAGAGCAACGAAAAGAAATGCAAATTTACCCCCCATATTTGATCAACATATGGATTTCTTTCCCTATAATTACAGCATCAAGAAATTCCCAAATTAAATTTGATACAATGCCCTATTATCCACCCGGTGCAAAGCATATGATCACTGCCAAAGCAATTGGCCATTCGTCTATTGCAAGTTTGATTTATGTCGCATGTTGCTCTGCTTGCAACATACCTTGTGCAAGGCCCCTCAAGTTAAGGACGTTGTAGAATAATTATGATTCAAACCAAATATTCAGTAACACAAATTCACTTAAAAAAAATAATAATGAAACAATTCATGCTGAACGTTTCGCCGCATCATTTCACTTTTGAAAGAAAATACCAAAAAAAATGTCGTGTACCCACCATTTCTATTCATTGGCCACTTATGCCCTTACCCAATTAACTGGACTATAATATCAAATATTTACCAATTCCAACCCGATTTTTTCCCCTAAATTGGAGCTAGTGCTTACTAAGGGCGATTTACTTCCCTATTATCCGCCAACTACTGAAAACCCTTATCACACCAAATTTGCTCTCTCTTTTTTGACACAAAATAGAAAACCAACAAAAAAAAGGAAAACAAGAAACTGCCCTCCCCTCGAAAGAACATGAAAATCGTGAGCCCACGTTCAAACAAAAATTTTCCCCACCGCTTCACGATTTCCCGGGTTCTTTTTGCTCTTAAATGGAAAATCGGATTTCCCTCATGCAAAAGGTCAAAAAAGAAAAAAACAAGGGAAGGAAAATGCCAAAAAAGGGAAAAAGAAATAAATAAAAGAAAAGAAACCGAAAAAAATCCACCGAAACAAGCAAGCCCTGTACGCCGCGCGTGGGGGCTTGCTGCAGCACGTTGCGCGGACGGCCGTTATCGGTTCCGATTCCCGGGCCCCTTCCGGTGCCCCGTCCCCGGCTCCGGTGCCCCGCCATAATCTCGTCAATTCTTGTTAAAACATTTAAATATTAACACGCATCTTTATTCGTCGGTTTAAACTTATTATAATTGTTGGCAACCGCTTCACGAAATTTCATAATATTCAGATGTGGAATTCTTGTGCTTACGCTCTCATCGCTGTAGTAAAAGAAAATTAAAATTCCGAAATGAATCACGTGTTATAAATTCGTGGCGATTTGTACATCTTTTCGATATTCATTTTTATATATATTTCAACGGAGACATGAATTTATAGTTCTTATGGAGTCTTAATGAATCTCAATCATTGATTTTCAAAGATTTACATCTTCGACATGTTTGAGTCGAAATCTCGTTTTATCTCATTTTTGGTATATTCATATTATATACAAATTCAATTTTTTTTTTCAAGAAAATATAATTTCTTACTCTTTATGCATGTTCCGTCAATAATCAAGCACTCTTTTCAACTGCTTTTGTCAAAAGAACAAGGGTTTAAATTGTGCCATGTTAAGGCAAATTTAATTTCACATCACATAAATCTTAAATTTATATACCCTCACATCCATTTTAGATTAATTTTCATATCACAAAAATCTCAAATTAATACACTTATGATAGATCTCTCTCAATCTTAAAAATAAAGTTGTGGTGAAAGATTGCATAATTTAGGCAAAATTTTCAAATATAAGGGAGAAAAAGCGACAGATTTTTCCCAATCTACATTCATTTTCTTAAGATCTTGCTTTCCCTAAAACCACGTCGTTCATGACACCTATTTTACTAATCACACAAATGATATTGGGCAAAAAAGCTAACGGAGGGCGGATCAATTTAGGATTTCAGTGCCTCAGTTTCAGATATTTTGTAACTCGAAATTTAGTTCATGAGTACTCAAAAAAAAAAAATTGTAGTAATTTCAACTGGTCTTTTTTTTTTTTTTCCCCCATGTTCATCCGAAGGAAAATTTCTCGGCGGGGAAAGAGGGCCACGTGGCGCGTGGGCCCCCCACGTCGCGCACTTTCTGTTGAGGAAATCACACCCACGGACCCGGGGGGAAGAGCCGAGGCCCAGTCGAGGCTCGGTCGCACGCGAAGCCACGCGCGGGCCGACCCCCAAGCGCGGCTCCCCCACCCTCCCTCGCCCACGCGCGGGCCGGCCGCGACTATAAAACGGGGCGTGACCCCGGAAGGGGGTCCCCCCACCAAACCACCGAAGGAAAAAAAAATTATAATGCGTGGAGAATCCACAGAGATAGAGAGAGAGAGAGGGGGGTAGAGAGAGAAAGTGCGCTTAGGGCTCTGTGAATTTTCTGCACTGAAAGCGATAGATAGAGAGAGAGAGAGAGAGGGCAAGAGGATTCTGCGATAGCGCCATTTACCGCAGCGGACGGCGACGGCGACGGCAACGACGACGACAGCGACAGCGACGCAAATTCCAGGACACCACCCGCGACCAAAAAAGAAAAAAGAAAAAAGGAGAAATCTTTTTTTAAGGGAAAACTAAAAGGGAAAAAGAGAAACAGAAAATCCCGCTTAGCCAACGTGTAAGCTCCCTCCCCCTCCCCTCCCCTGCCTCCCCTGCATCTGCCTCTGTTTTTGTTCTGTTCCTGTCTCTCTCTCTCTCTCTATATGCATTGCACGCACGCACGCACGCACGCAGCTGAATCGTTCCCGAGATTTTCTCCATCTTCCTCTCCCCCTTCCCCCGTTCGCCGGCGTTCGCGCTCGGCCGCCCGGGGAAATTCTCCCTCCTCCTCTCTCCCTCTGTTTCTCTCTGTCTCTCTCTGTCGCCGCGACGTTTTCTGGGGGTCCCGATGGTTCTGGGAATGCCCGCCGGCGTCCCTTCTTCTCTTCTCGTTGGCTCAGGTGAGGGAGGAGGAATCTCGGGTCCGTCGTGCTTGAGTCGGCCGCGGCTTCCTTGGCGTCGCGTTTCGGGGGCGTGAATGCGTTCCGGTCGAATTCTGTTCCGTTTCGTTTGTTGGGTGCCGGAGGTTGCTGCATGTTCTTCTCGTTTCCGGTGCTTTTTTATTCGACTTTCATCTTCTCTCTGCAGCTAAAGATCCGATTTTTATTTTTTATTTTTTATTTTTGCCTCCCACGTAATTACGATCCGCTCCGAGTGTGGAATGAGCGTGAAGTCTTCGTTTCGTTTAGACGTTGATTTCCGGGCTACGGGAACTTGCGGGATTTTAATTCGTTCTGGCACTGGCATTTGCATGGATATAAATAAAAAGTTTCGAAGATCCGCTTTTAGTTTGTTCTTGCGTGAGTTTATGGCTAGTTCCTGCCGGGGATGTCTTTGGTTTCTGATGCGTGAGTGGGTTTGCTCGATTCCACCGGAGATCGCGTATCAGGTCGAGTAGATTGTTCTGTGCTTGGTTCCATTATAAATGCGGACTAATTACTGATTCGAAATGCGTTGTGTTTTTTGATGAGCAAGAAGGAAAGCTCGTTGGACTTGGATAGTAGAAAAAGTCTGGCAAACATGTTGGAAGCTCTATCTTACCTTGTTATGCGACACTTGCCTAGCTCGTGCCAGGAAGAGAGCAGATGGGTTTATAATACTTTTCGTGTGCTTGAGCATTCGAAACAATTGGATGATGCAGATGAATTCTCACTGACAAAGTTTTCCAGGCCACTGGACACACATTACAGGTGGGATACGATGCGGCGTGCTCAGGATCGCTCTGTCTCCAAAGCTGCTCGAGTTGGTGACAAGCATCAAGCCGGCGAGAGAGAGGACTCGAGTTCCCTCATCCATCAGATTGGCCGCGATAACTCCATCAATTGCCTCCTCCGCTGCTCGAGGTCTGATTACGGCTCCCTAGCGGCTGTGAACCGGAGCTTTCGTTCTCTGATCAAAAGTGGCGAGCTCTACCGGCTGAGAAGGCAAATGGGAATTGTCGAACACTGGGTGTACTTCTCCTGCAATTGCGTCGAGTGGGACGCGTTTGATCCCATTCGTAGCCGTTGGTTGCACTTGCCCAAGATGAGTACGGACGAGTGTTTCGCTTTCTCTGATAAGGAGTCGCTGGCTGTCGGTACCGAACTCCTTGTCTTTGGAAGGGAGATAACGTCTCATATCATATACAAGTACAGCCTCCTGACGAGCACTTGGACATCGGGCATGGAGATGAACGTGCCTAGGTGCTTGTTCGGGTCGGCCAGCCTTGGAGAAATCGGAATCCTAGCTGGTGGTTGTGATCCAAGAGGCAAAGTCCTGAGCTCCGCTGAGCTATATAACTCGGACACCGGAACGTGGAAGATGCTGCCAGACATGCATAAAGCCAGAAAGATGTGCTCTGGGGTATTCATGGATGGGAAGTTTTACGTGATCGGCGGGACTGGACCAGGGAACATGAAGTCTCTCACCTGCGGAGAAGTGTACGATATGGAGACTAGGACATGGAGGGAGATACCTAATATGTTCCCAGCCTGGAATGGCGGGACTGGTGTGACTGAGGCTCCTTCTGCGGCTGAGGCTCCTCCCCTCCTTGCGGTGGTGAACAATGAGCTCTACGCAGCTGATCATGCAGCGAAGGAGGTCAGGAAGTATGACAAGGTCAGGAACTCATGGTCTACAGTGGGGAGCTTGCCAGAGCGTGCCATGTCCTCGAACGGTTGGGGTATCGCTTTTCGGGGATGTGGAGAGAGGATAGTTGTTATCGGCGGACCCAGAGCTTCAGCGGGTGGAACTATTGAACTCAACTCCTGGGTTCCCAGTGAAGGGCCACCACAGTGGAAGCTGCTAGCTAGAAAACCATCAGGTACTTTCGTGTACAACTGTGCTGTGATGGGATGCTGAGGCTACTGGTGCAGCTTCCTGTGGCGCCGCTTGAGCTCAATGGTAGGGGCGGCTTTTATAGAGAAAGGTGTCAGCTGGATGGTAATCTCTGCTCTTCAGTAATCTAGATTTGCAAATAAATTAATAGGAGGGTCTGGAGAGTTCTTTTTCTTCCGTTACATATTCTGTTTTTTCACATTGGTCTTTCTGTCGTATTCACCTTCTAAAGTTTTCCAAGGGGGGTGCCATGTAGAGAGGTACGTGTGAATATCGGAAGCACCAAATGATGTAAAAATGTCTGCTCTTCACAGTAAATTGAGGCATCACCGCAAACTGTACAAATCTTTGCCAATCTCATGTGTTGAATGTTCTCGACTTGGCAACCAGATGTATTTGTTGAACAAATTCATAATCAACATATCCCAAAAGATGTTATGAACCAAATGGAAAGCACAGGATGCATGATGTTAAATGAATGAATAAACCAAAAGAAAGTTGTATATGCACTGAAAGATGGGTCTGAGAAAGCAGCAGCCTAACATGAAATCGTGAACTGATGTTTGTCAAATAAAGACGTATCTTTTCTGAGCTGCCTAATGAGTAGAAAGGCGTAGCATGTCAAGTGTTTGTGTGAGTTAGAAAGCAAACCTTGAATCCCTTGTACATTATTTCATGTTATGCACAAAAGGAAATTGAAATCCTTATGTTCTTGTTATTCATGACCTTGAAGTGCTAGCCATGAAATTGTAGATCCTGGATGGACCAATAAAGGCAGCGGTATATGCATCTAAATGTCGAATCTATGGAGGGAACACATTACCTGTAGCAAGTCACCACAAAAAAAAAAAAAAAAAGAATAAAAAAGGAAAAAGGCAAAACAATGTGCTGTAGAAGTTGAGTTCTGGGCTAGCATGGAATTGACGATTCAACTTCTCATGGTTTGCCATTAGATTGTGTTTGAAAGACTGCCCAATAGACATTATGGTTCTCAGGTTAAGAATCAAAGTCCTAGAGATTTGATTCGACTAATGCTGTAAATTTTAAAAGAATTTCTAATTTAAATCTACATTGCATATAAATGATATTTTGGAATCCTAATGCCTAGTAAGTTTATCTTTCGGAAACTGCCATGAATGTTAGTGATTTACATATCCTTGTAAGTATCTTTTTCGCAATAGGCGTGACAGTCCTACAATTACAGTTGTAAACATGAATGTATGCTCTGTGTAGTCCTTCCACAATAAGTGTCTTTTTCAATCGAAACACGTTTTAGTTCTGGCTACTTCTCTTTCGTTCAGTGTCTAGGCGGTCTCAGAGCTTTGGCAACCATGTTTCTTTGATCACTACATCTTTATTAGATCCTTGGCCAGCCATTTGACGATAAGCTCAGTCTGTGTTCATGATCATGCAGTTAAGCCCTTAGGGAAAGAAATGAAATTCAGTTAAGATCACATTTGGTTATTTTATTATGCAACCACTGTCTGGGAAGTCTCAGAGCTTGGAGCAAGCGTGTGCCCTCTTTTTTGGATCTTGGTCGTCCAGTTGACAATTTACACAATATATTGTATGGTGCAATCTCGTGTTTATTTGATTACCTATGGCAAGTTCCCACTGTGGATATGTATTTTCAAGTTTGATGCTAGCTTCCCTCTTCTAAGGTTTTGACATACTATCATTAGGTGACATTATCACATCCCGGTGAAAGCTAAATTAATATTACATGTTTGTCGAGACTTGCCGATCTTTGATATTCACCAGGAAAAGATCAATTAGGATGGTTGTTTGAGAAAGCAATTTGTTTTCCTTTCATTTCTTTCGTTTTAGTACATCAATGGGCATAGCCTGTTCTAAGATCATTCTTATTGTGCCACTCTTATTTCATGATTCAATTTCAGGAAACTCTGTTAAGATGTAACGATAATTCATTGGAAGCAATCAGAGTAATTTTAATTAACTTGCCACCAGTTAATATTAGGAAAAATAGCATACTGCACCATTCTTCTAAGTACATGTGCAATTTCTTTTATGACAGAAAAGCTGAGGTATTGATGAAGACAGCAAGGTGACCGTAGGATCACTTGGATGCAATGACGAGCGAGCCTGTTTTCAAAGAGTTCGTAACTGGAAGATCCATCTGTCTAGCCTGTCTAATAGTTGGGTGTAAAGGATTGAGAACTAACTTTGTTTAAGATGCCACTTTGTAATGTAGAAAACGGGAGATAGTTCCATTCATTCTTTAAGTAACTGATTTTTCATTTGCTTATAATCAGCCGTAGCTCACAATGTAATTTTAGAGCAATGTGCACTATGGCTGTAATGCTGGATGCACCCTAGAACATAATTTGGCCATTTGTAAATTCTCCTCTAGTGTTCTAAAGCATTGTTTAACAGAAAATCCAGGTGCACGCAGTTTTGTTTTTCTCAATAATTATTAAGGTTGTGAGTTAGTCTGGTCGAATGGTTTCTAGTCAATGATGTCTCATTTCCATACATGGAAGAATCCAGGAAGACAATCAGGCTCCTGTTACAGCTGTACTTTGGCTCTCCCTATGTAAAATCGGATCTCTTTGATGCAGAGCTTTAAATGGGTAACCTGCTTAAACGTTTGGGAAATACAGGCGAGAAAGACACCGGCTATATCTTTATGGAATAATTTCTAGTCAATGACATCTCATTTCCATGCATGGAAGGCACCAGGAAGACATTCAGGCTCATGGAATAGCTGTACTTTCGCTTTCTCTGTGTACAATCGGATCTCTTTTGATGCAGAGCTTTAAATGGTAACCCGCTTTAAATGGTAACCCGCTTTAAATGGGTAATCTGCTCAATCGCGAGGGAAATACGGGCGAAAAAGACACCATTTATGTCTTCATGAAACGGTTTCTAGTCAATGATGTCTCATTTCTATGCATGAAAGACATGAGGAAGACATTCACGCTCATGGTATGGTTGTTCTTTGGCCCTCTCTCTGTACAATCGGATATCTGTCGAGCAGAGCTTTAAATGGGTAACCCGCTAAAACATGAGGGAAATACAGGAGAGAAAAACACCGTCTATATCTTTATGAAACGGTTGCTAGTCAATGATGTCTTATTCCCATGCATGGAAGACACCAGGAAGACATTCAGGCTCATGGTACAACTGTACTTGGGCTTTCTCTGTGGACAATCGGATCTCTTTCAATGCAGAGCTTTAAATGGGTAACTTGCTTAAACGCGAGGGAAATATGGGCGAGAAAGACACCAGCTATTTCTTTATGAAACGGTTCCTGGTCAATGATGTCTCATTTCCATGCATGGAAGACACCAGGAAGACATTCGGGCTCATGGAATAACTGCACTTTGGCTTTCTTTGTGTTCAATCTCTTTAGATGAAGAGCTTTGAATGGGTAACCCCCTTAAAAGCGAGGGAATTATGGGCGAGAAAGACACCGGCTATGTCTTTATGATAAGGTTCCTAATCAATGATGTCTCATTTTCATGCACGGAGGACATTAGGAAGACATTCAGGCTCATTGTATAACTGTACTTTGGCTCTCTGTGTATGATCGGATCTCTTTTGATGCAAATGCTTTAAATGGTAACTCGCTTAAACGTGAGGAAAGTGGGGGCGAGAAACAGGGGAAAAGAACTACTGATAGCTATCTGTTGGAAAAGCTCCTTTTCTTCTCAATTACGCTTCCTTAACCATAATGGTTGCAGATAAGTCTTTGTTTGCAGGTTTCTTTGTCGAATTGAAACGGTTACATGGTGATAAATGTCCTTTTCCTTGCATGAATTGACACCAGTGGATCGTTCACTCACATAGCCGTACTTTGGCTCACTTTCTGCGTCACACTCGGTGCCTCTTTTTCATGCGAAGGCTTACAAATTGGTAACAACGATGCGAGGGAAGTTACAGTTTGAGAACAGGGCAAAATGGGCTATTGATAGCTCTCTGCTGTAGAAAGCTTGTTCTTTACCAAGTGATTGCTTTCTTGCTGGGGATGCTCGCGAGCAAGTTTTACGTGAAGCCTTTTTCCGGAAACCCCTCAGGTTCGAACGAGTGTTATCGTTTTGCTTTGCATGAATTGACACTAGTAGAAAATTTGGGCACACATAGCTGTAGTCTGTCTCTCTCTGTGTTGTGCTCTTTTTGACCTCTTTTATGCACTACTCCAAGAAGGCATTAACATGTCTTTCCAGCCTTATTAGTAAGGACGGGGAAAATATGCCTTTCTGTGAAATTTTAGGGATTTCATTGAAGGGATTATCGGTTTTTACAGCACTAAAATAAAGTAGTGGTCAAGTTAGTCTAAATCAAATGCATAGTGGCTAATTCAATTTGCTGTGTCTAGTGATCGAGTCATGTCCAAGGTTACTGTTCCTATAACAAGGTCAAGCATCATTTCCGTAAAAAGGTCTTCCATCTTTGGAGGGCATAATTGATTTTCCTACATAATGAACCAGGGGTATAAGTCCCCTCTTTTAAGACATATAAATAGCAGACATTAACTGCAAAATTTATCCGACTCCTTTTGTTTCGTTTTTGGCTGCTAATCTCAGAGGGTATTAAGCATATTGAGTGAACATACTCTATTTTTTGCTTCAACATCAACAATGTGCTAATACTCCATTACTTCAGAGTTCATTTATAACTTACCAACTCAATGAAAGCACTAGTTTCTGCCGCGGCATCTATCTACATTGTCTTATCGACCCAAGTTTCTTAGTTGTTACCTAAAATGAAACAGGAATTGTGGACAATGCCACTTCTTTTGGACTTGCTCTGCGCATTGGTCCCCCTCCACTGCAGATTCCGCATAAAAGGAAATATGGATAATTTAGATTTTTCTTATTCTCTCTACATAACATAATCCAAGAAAAGTACAGTTGTGGAAAGTGGAAACATAGGGAAAAATAGCGAGCTGGGCCAAATTCTTTTGTTGCTGCTGGGAGTACTGTCACGTGAGTGGTGAAACATGCAATGCACTTCAGACAATTTCTGTCACATGGATTCTTCTCCTACATTATGCTCTGATTCAGGACCAAAAAGGTCTACCATGAGCAATGGCTGAGAATGTCAAAGGGTTTTGGGCCTCTTTTACCTCAAAAGCTAATTCAAAAGGTAAGGCTTTCTCTTACACTTATAAATTGACTACCTACCCCTTTCATAAGGAATGTGGGTTTGTTGCTGCTGGGAGTACTATCACGTGAGTGGTGAAACATGCAATGCAATTCAGACAATTTCTGTCACATGGGTTCTTCTCGTGCATTATGCTCTGATTCAGGACCAAAAAGGTCTACCATGAGCAATGGCTGAGAATGTCAAAGGGTTTTGGACCTCTTTTACCTCAAAAGCTAATTCAAAAGGTAAGGCTTTCTTTCACACTTATAAATTGACTACCTACCCCTTTCATAAGGAATGTGGGTTTGTTGCTGCTGGGAGTACTGTCACGTGAGTGGTGAAACAGACAATTTCTGTCACATGGGTTCTTCTCGTGCATTATGCTCTGATTCAGGAACACAAAGGTCTGCCGCGAGCAATGGCTGAGAATGTCAAAAGATAAGACTTTCTCTCACACTTATAAATTGACTATCTGCCCCTTTCATAACTGATGTGGGATATTCCCAACAATTTCTTTCTTAGTTATTGAGATTTTACACATTATTCAGTGAAAATGTGGAGCCTTTATTCTGAGTCAAGCTGTACGCTGCTCTAATTGACTAGGTCCGGTTGGGCCAGAACGTTGGGCTTTACCCATCGGGCTCAGCTTGTCACATTTTGGTGCTAAAAGGTGGGCTGGTAGGCCCGCCTTGGAGGGCTCGACCTGACTCAGTTCGACTTGGTCCATCTAACTCAAATTTTGTGTACTTACTTACCGAAGTTCTCTTTGTTTTGATTTTGTTTTTTGGATTTATGTTAAGAGCAGGCTCGGACACATGACCATTGAAGCCCACAAGATCGTCCACTCTTTCTTACCATAGGCATCATGTCAACTAGAATCTTCTTCCAAGTGACTTTCCACGGACGGGAGGTTTTCAAGGCACAATAGGCTGAGGAATGGCTAGGATGATCAAGCAAACTTTGAAACTTTTAAGGCTGCATTTGATAGTTTGGACAATTTTACTGGATAGGATAAGTTCGGGCTGGATAAAGATAGGATAGGATGTAAAATATTTTATGCAACATTTGATAATGTCCGAATATACATGGACAAAACTGGATTAAATGTAAAAAAACAAAAAATCAATTTGTTGAGATTTGGAAAAGATTATCGTAGTCGTGAAAACTATATATGATTGCTGCCGTCCTGCCTCTACTCCAGTCCATATGGTCATCATAAACTTGCTTAGTCCCTCACTCGTCTCTCGTATCTGCCTCGCACCTCTCACGTTGCATTGACCTTCTTGATCGCACCCATCATCCATCCTCTCTGCCTTGTTGTTGTCTCTCTTTCTCGGAATCACATTGGCCAGGCGTCCAGAGGGAGATCCAAAAGTTTCAGCTCTTCATCAACCAAACCAGAATGCTGAGCATAGTTGCAGCATCCAGATTTGATATGCATATGGATCATCTCTTCTCTACTTGAAGATCCTAAGAAAAATTCATAGTACTTATTTTTAGGTGCAATATTGTAATTGTATGCTTGATTCTAGAGAAATCTTGTAAATATAGTAAAATTGAATCTCCATCATCAGATTAAGGGGATCTAGGATTGTAATTAGAGAGCTCAAGTGTATATACGTAGGGATCTCCTCCCTTTTTATAATCCCTGCCGTTTCCTCTTTATCTCGACTGACGTTTCCCCACTCCTCGTTTGTCATTTCTGCTCGCCTCCGCTAACTCAAATCATGAGCTTAAATTTCAAATAAGCAAAGGCCAAAAGTCATGATGCGATGACCGGTCGATCGCTCGATGCAACGGTCCAATGCACGACAAAAAAATTCAGATAAAAAACGAAGCAAAGGCAGGAATCGAATGGAGAAAGCGAAACAGCTCTAGAGAATACTAAGAAAGGAGACAGCCCCGGTTTTGTCGGGGGCGATAACAAATCTTGATTTGGAATCAGCCACGGAACGGAATAACCTGATCGGAGAGAGCGATGCCGGTGACGACTCAATCTTGGTTATGATTTCTCGGTTGAACAGCGGTGATGGTGAAACGGGCTTGCAGTTATAATCAGCAACTCTGTCCAGTGATCCGACAGTGGCGCGAAAACACAAAGCTCAGTTCAATAGACGTAGCACGTCAAATCAGTTTTGCCTACTACTCCGGCTGGAAAAAGAAGAAGGCAAAACCAGAACTAGAGAAACAAAGCAAGGGAGAAAAACTGAACGTAAAATTAACTCTTAAGATTCGGTTGGACAGAAACGACCTTATTGTGACGAGAGGGCGTAAGCAACGGTTACTCAGCGACGGTTCCGCATAGCCTCGGCATTCGGCACTGCAATTCAGTGACTGTTCAAAAAAGAAACGAAGCAGAAACCGATAGATAAATGCAGAATGAATCGAAATCATTTTTGGAGCTTATTTTGTCACACCCCAATCCACAAGAACAAGGGCATGACGCGGCTGTCCTTTCACCAAAGGACACAATCTCAACGTAACCAAGATTCAGCCCGATATCAACATGTGTACATATATATAAAATTCACCAAACCAAAACATATACCTTTTGTAAATATTAACTTATAATCTTATCAACTATATAGAAGTCATATAAAAAAGTTCCAACCACAAAAGTTCTCCCTGAAGGAACACTCACGCCTACTCGTGAAGAACCTGAAAAATAAGTAGATGAGAGGAGTGAGCTATCATGGCTCAATGAATAACACATTTATTCTAAGCGGATCAAGAAATCACTATGCATATTTAAAAACACAATCCTAACTCATTTTAACATAATATCTAATATAACTCAAATACAGAAGATATCAATGGTTTAGTCCATTAGTCAATATCATAAAACATATATCAATGGTTTCTTCCATTGATTAATCTCATCAAACCACACATTGATGGTTTATTCCATCGACTAAACTCAAATCATATGTCAATGGTCCACTCCATTGACCAATTCATGCTCAAATATCTAGCCATGGTCAAATGTAACGCCCGTGACAAGACGACTAAGATTCCCCCATTGGCAAGGTCTTCACCTATTATTAGCTGGTGGCTCGGCTTACAATGATATCTTATATTAGTATGCGCATACCCACACCCCTCTCAGGGTTCACAGAGATATTGAGTACCAACCACCAATTATAATATCTAGTAAACCAATATCAGAAGGAAAATCATATCACAACTCAAAATTTGATATATAAATATCAAAGCATTCTTCAAAATGTCTTAAGATTTTTTCATAAAAATTTCACATATAATTTTCAAACACCTATTCAAATCGAATTCGAAATATAATTCGAACAACAGAAATGGCAGTAATAGCTCGGTCTTGTTTTATGCAACAAGAGATGCCTTTTTATCAACTCATAGAATATATAATCCATCATGTTTCTCAAAACATGACTTTAAAAATACAAAGAAGAAATAGTGTCACTCACCTGGGAAAAGCCAAAAATCAACTACGATGTTTACTCAAACTACACACTTGAATCCCTAACAATTAATGGAAAAACAATATCAAAAGGCCGAGTAAAAATGATATTTCATAACGGTCTAGGAAGCACTGACACTCTTTGGAAGCTTTCGTGTCATGTCTGACACTCTGACATGTGTCCGACACGCTCCGACATATTTCGACATGCGGTCAACGAATGTTGGATAATCTGACATGTGGTCAACTCTTCTTGACACGCTCCGATATGTGATTCTAACACGCATGGGGTCAATTGTAAAAATTTTCAATATTTAAGGGGTTAGAATGTAAATATATAAAAAATAATGAAAATAAAAAAAAAAGGGGAAAAGAAGAAAATTCTTACTCTCAAGTTTCTCACTTATAAGTTCTGATCTTCCCGTGAGTGACGATGGAACGCCCCTTTTCTTGTTGGTGTCGTTCCGTTGCCCCCACATACTTAAGGTTATAATTTTTTTTCATTTCTTTCCCCTTTTTGCAAGCATCGCTTGCGAATTATCTCTTTTGGTCTATGTTATTGGCATGCGAGTTATCTTTCACATTCTCCGTGGCAAATTTAATGATTTCCTTTTATTTTGGTCATACTTCGAGAGTTTTTGTCTTAGATTTTCATTTTTCTCAAACCTTGTTTTGTAGAGGAGCTCCAAGCTAGCCTATATCATGAACTCCGATCTATTTAGGACTATAAGAAATCTCATTAATCTCCGACAAGTATAAGAAAACATGACATGTTCTTTCAAGTTTACTCTTTTATGTTTGCAATTTTTGAATTTCTCGTTCAATTTTTGTCACAATGAATGGTATTAACAAATGTTGGATTAATATTTTTAGTATAAATTAATTCTATGCTCTTTTTATTAGTATTTCTTTATTTTTGCATTTATATAAATATATATTTAATATATAATGTGTCAAAACATGTCGAAATTTTTTATTTTTATTTATAAATGACTCGTTGGCGTGTCGTGTCGTGTCATGTCGTGTATCCATATCGGTACTACATAAATAACGGCTTGCCTATACTAGACCTATTTGTCGATAAAATAACACTTATGCACCACGAAAGCTCGCATTTAATGGAAACCCATTGTTTTCCGCTAAGCGTGACGCATGTGCCAATTTCGTTGTGCCATTACTTCCTCCACAAAATTTTGTTTCAAGTTGTCTTACATCTTTAGAAAGCTCTCTTGACGTACTACAACAATCCCAACTCAGCCACCCCAAAACAACATCGAAAACAATAAAAAAATGCTCAAAGCTATTGTTTGCTATAGTTCCATAATGCGCCCTCAACTTTAAAATTCCGTTTTGGACAAATTGTAAGCTCAAATCAATATCCATAAGATGCTATAGCTCACCACATCCCAAATACTGCTTCTACAAAAATATGCAGCTCAATGACTCAAAAATTAGGTTTCGCCACACAAATATCCAAGAAATCCGAATTTTAAGCCCTAATTGTGACGATTGCTTCAAGTAGATGATTAAAGGCCCTAAATTCTTGCCAGCGTTGCAAAACACACTTGAGTCAGCTTAATGAGGCATCCGGATCTCGAGCGCGCCAATTTTTTTTCTCTTTTTCCCCTTTTTTTTCTTTCTCTTCTTTCTCTCTTCTCCCCTGTATCTCCGTTTCCCCTGTTTTCATTTCTGCGGAATGCCTCTCTCTCTCCTCTCTTTAAAACAGCAGAAGCTTCCACGGTTCTCTTTCAGCTTCTTTTGCTGACTTTTCAAACCCTGTTTTTCTTTTTCTTTTTCTTAAGCCCATATATTACATATTTGGAGAGAAACAACCTGGTAGATGTGGCGGCGCAATGACTCTGTAAAGTAAAAATGGACGGGAAAGTGTCGGAACCGAGCAAAATCGAAAGGAGAATAAAATACGTGCTCGGCTTATAGCTTAGTGGTTGTCGTCGAAGTCCATGAAGTGATATGAGCGCGAGACGATGATACGATGATGGTTCCGGGGCTGGTCAGGAGAGCAGTCTCTACACGGTGACGTTGGCTTCTTTCCGTTCAACGAAATATCCCGTGAACAGGGGAGGACAGAGGCCAAAAACCAGCAATTCGGATGGGTGAAGATGTACAGGAAACTCGCGAGTAGCACTGATCAAAATCAACATGCCTCTGATCACGAATGCGATGGAATGAATGCACAAACCGTGCGGAGTCGGTGATTTTGGTTAGTGATCGAGTTCTACCGTTATTGGCAAATTCGGTCCCTGAAATTCTTTATGAAATGCAATGACAATCTAATCACAAAAATTGAGGTCTCAATAACTGAAGCTTGCTCAGGGAGCTAAAATATACATGAATATATTGAATAACACAATGCCTATCAAATCTATGGAATTATGGATTGGAGTTGTTAGCTTGCGATGTCGTGTGAGGGGGCAAAGCAAACTTCGACCCTTTAATTTGGGCTCCTTCAGCGCCGTCGTGAGCTGCCCAAGATTTCCTCCCAGAAGGCAGCATTAGGCGCGCTCCTTCAGCGCCTACTTCCGACACTCCTTTACCCAGTCCAGGTCCAGCCTTGCCCGCCCAACATCTCCAAGTTCGGCTGTCTTGTGAAAGACCTCCGCCGGTACGGCATATGAAGAAAAGTAATTCTTATGGCAACTTGAAAGTTTGCAGAAAAGCATGTAATTAAAATAGCAGCTGAATGCCTTTTAGTAGGACTTCTTCGAAAGCAGCATCGGGGGATTCACTTCTTCTAGGCAGAAGATTCTCCCAAAGCCAGTGTTAGAGCTACACAACTGTAGTACTCTGCATGAATATAAAAAGAAGAGCTACTACATCTTCATAACGATTTTTAAGCAATTGCTGGAGATACAATTCGATTTGATTCTAATTCTAATTCTGATTACGGACTAATTGATTCGATCAATTGGTAAGATCAGATATTTAGAACGTAAAATACAAAACGTTATCTTGTATATTTTTTTTCATATTTTATCTTTTTAGTATTATAAATAGGCTGAGCACATGTGCAAGTATGTAGCAATACAATCCATAATTCCTTCAATATTTTTCGATTTCTATCGGGAATGAAGGTAATTGTATCGATAACTCACGAGAATTGCGCCGGCCTTCTAGAATATAATTACCCATGCGGAAATGGAGATGAGATTGAAGAAGATCCTGAGCATTGGGATGATCCCATATCAGTGACTTCCACTTTTCCTCACTTTCCACCACAATAAGCGGAAGGTTCTCAATATCACGGAATCGCAATTGTAAAGGAATCCTGTTCAACTCTAGGCATCTTATCACCGTCAAATGTTCCATGGAATCGCAAGTTATTGGGACTTCATATATGCTCTTTAGCTGAGGTAGATCGCATAGGCACAAGGAATCCAGCTTTGAGAGAGAAAATGAAGATTGGGAGGATGAAGGAATGTTGTTTGCAGGAGTCATTGTGCTTCCTTCTTGGTCTTGTCCCGCTCTACTTATCATCTCCACCATTCCTTTACAACCTATGGCACGTATACTTTGAAGATTTTGGAGATGGAGCAGCCACTCATGCGAAAATAGCTTTCTCATGTTATGGCAATTGTCTACCAAAAGCCCTTCCAAAGAAATCTCTTCAACTGACATGTATGGGGGAGGATCTCCTATTATCTCCTCCATGTTCTCACAACGGTATACTAAGATATTTCTCAAGTTAGAGAAATGGGGCAGCCACTCAGATTCCACCACTCTCTTCATTTCATCACACTCACAAACAATAATATTTTCTAGACTAGGGAAGGCGGGTGGCAGATGTGGAGGTAGTGATGTAACTGCTACTGTTATCCCCACCATTTCCTCACATTCCCCTATTACTATCTCTCGTAAGTGCGGAAGGTAGAATTTAGGCCCATACCCAAAGAGATACTTCAGTTTTGGACATTTTTTTATTGTCAAAACCCTAAGGCTTGGGAAGAGGGGAAGGGTAGGGTTTGGGCCAAGGGATTCAAGGATGTTGATTATTTTTTCATCTTGTCCTCCACTCAGTACACACAAGTTTTTCCATTTGACTATTTTTAGCTTCTCAAGGTTTTCAAATAGACCCATGTCAGACAAATTTGTTGTACCGTCACAGTTGGTTGCTCTCAATACTTGCACATCTTGGGGAATCAAAATACAAACGCCATTGCCACTGCCATCCCCTTCCATGCTCACAATAGCATGACTCCTCCTCTCAATATGAACACCCCTCTCACAATTCCCAAATTGAGCGTCATCACTTACTTTCATATAATCCTTCAATTCTTCTTGACCCACTTTGAGATTGTAATAGCAAAGGTTATTTCTCTTCCCAAAAGCTACCCTCACAAACTTGTTGAAATCATCCACATCTTCAAAGTAGTATACAAGTGTCTCCAATGCCCACAAGTTTGTAATGTCTTCTCCATTTGCTACCTCAACTTTAAGATATTGCAAGTTTCGCAAAGCCCCCAGTGTTCCTTTGGGTAATCTACCTATGCATGTATGAGAAAGGTCAAGGTATCTCAAATTCACTAGCATTTCCAGACCCTCGAGCGCTTCAACACTAGCACAACCAAAAATGTCCAACTTTCTCAAAGATTTGAGCTTCCCTAAATGAGGGATACGGCACAATTTCTCACATTTTCTAAGTAACAGTGCTCTCAAGTTTACCAAGTCTGAAATGGAATCTGGAAGTTCTTTGAGGTAACATCCACTCAGGTTTAGAACCTTTAGCCCCCATAATTGTTTGAAGAAAGAGTCGGGGATGACCAAATCATAGGACGAGTTTTTATTCAATAGAAAAGTTGATAGTTTAGGACAATTAGGGGACATGTCCAAGGGAAATTCTTCAATATAATTCTCCATCAAAGAAACTTTCTCCAAAGCATCTGTCCAATATTCTTCAGATGGTATCCTCCGCAACCCCTTTCCTGCTTTTACAATCGAAGTTACACTCATGATGTGCAATGCCATATCTCTAATCAAATCGTGCATCTTCATTGTGCTCTCATGAACTTCCAATAGGCAAACATTTGCCAGTTTTTTCAATATGGTGAGGCCTCTAACATATTGTTTCTCCCTTGTATTCAAACGAACAATCAATCCTTGGTCAATAAAGAATTCTATCAACTCGAACTTATCAATTTGTTTGTCTTCTGGATAAAGTGCACAAGATAGGAAACACTGTTGGACTTCATGATTACGAAGGCGATTATAACTAAATTCTAGTTTCTTTAAGACCCCATTTTCCATATCTGTTTGCCCCATATATGATTCTCTCAATTTCTCCAAGCAATCATTCCATTCATACACATTGGTAACTCCTCGCATGCTTCTTGCCATTGTGATGATTGCAAGTGGCAATCCCGCACATTCTTGAACAATGGACTTTATAGCTGTTCTAGTTTCCAAATCATGGGCCACTTTTGATCCAAGCTCCTCCAAAAATAAACTCTCAGCTTCTGCATGAGATAGAGGTTCTATTTTTATCATTTCTTGACATTGCATCTGGCAGCATACCTCAAAGGATCGAGTGGTTAAGACCAACTTAATTCCATTTGTGATTCCCACTTCTTTAAGATCAAAGCATTCCCACACATCATCGAGGATCACTATAGATTTGCCTCTTTTTTTTAAACAATCGCACAACATTGCTGCTCGTCTTCTCACATCCTTTTCTTGTAGTGTGCCCAAATCTAGTTCCTTTGCAATAGCGTCTTGCAACTTTTGTGTGTTGAAATCCTATGACACAGTGATCCATAACATGTTGCCATAGGTTGCTTCTTCAAGGAGTTTGTTATGTATGTGCACCATAATAGTCGTTTTACCAACACCTCCCATTCCATAAATGCCTAGTCGGGATATTTGATTCCCTACTAGGAAGTCCAAAATCTTTGTAGTATTTCTCCGAAATGCCTCCCCCACCATCTTTTCTTCTAACAATTTATTGACTTTGGTCTCTATCGCCTCAAATAGTCCTTTGTCTTGTCTCATAAGGTCTTCTGCTTCATGCATCAATATATATACCTGTTGATGAGCTGGCAAACCATCCTCGCTTGCTACTTCAGGACAATCATTTCTAAGCTTCTCCACATTTGCCAACCAATTCGCAACTTCCATTCTCGGCTTCTTAAAGGATAGAGATGCGGCAAATTCTAACTCATCCCTTATGCTAGCTTCTTTCCTATAGAGTAGTTCCAGTTTTCTTTTCAAATCTCTATTCTCTTCAAAGTTGTTGCCTGTGTTTGGATGACTCATCATAGACGCCCCCTCGCTCGTATCTAGTTCTGCAGTTTAAAAATTCCATCGGTTAGAGTCTCATGATAACATTCTTGCTGCCCCATACTAACATGACATGGTGATACATAAGGATTAATTTTTGTAAATAACCATAGACCTGGTAATGACGATGGGCTTATCAAGCCTGTTCCACAAGGTAGAATAAGAGGAGGTGGAGGAGCATTATTTGGAGCTTGTGATGATGGTGGCATACATGGATCCATGTCCAGTGGAGTTTGTGGGTGACATGTGACTAAATGGTTTTTCCATGATGATGATGATGGCAAGGTTGGATTCCGATGCGTTGTCTTGGGATTATTGGATCGATGTGGAACAATTTGATGTTGAGGGCGCATCGAATCTGCTAACAATAAAATATTCAAGTGTAAGATTAAACAACATTTGGACTTTCAAATCAAGCCATGGGTAAACAACATCCAGATACTTGATTACACAAAATATCTACAATGAAATAACAACATCCGCAAAAGTTAAATATTTTGATGAAAGGGACTGTGCTATGAAAAGGAAGTGATATTAGACATATGGAATATGCAATGATGCTAGCATGTTCCTGATTGGAGAACCCCCGGTGATATCTTGTTTTAAAACACATCATATGCTAGATTTCGATAAAATAATGTGGAGATATTTAAGGGTCTAACGGAACCATAGCAGTGATGTATATTAATCCAGACACACCGTGTGATGATGATGGGCCTATTGCATTTGTTGACGCTGCTGGAACTAGCAAATCAAGGACACTTGAATGTTGTGATGCAATCGAGGGATCTATGTCCGTTGGAGTTCGCGAAGGAAACTGACGGATGTCACACCTTGGGGGAAGTTGACTAGGATGTTGGACAGGATCCACTTCCACTACACACGGTTGACCACAATCCTGCCAACGATTTGCACCGTCCACATCAAGGGATGAATCAATTTGTAATGATGATACCACTGTCGGATTATGCTGTTCATTCATTTGTATTTCCTCGGAAGTGCTTACAATTTCATCACGAGATTCAGGAAGATTCTCCAGCAGAGAGTGGTGATTATTTGACCAATTTGTTGAAAGTAGCAGTGAATCTGGAGTGATTCCATCTGCAAATTGTTCCTCAGAGCTTAGATATTGTTCCTTTGAATATTAGGGAATGCTGGTCGTAGTTATGTTAATGAGTAGAGGAATGGGTAAAACATCACCTCCAATGAACTCCTGCAGCTCGTTTGATATACTGTTGCCAAGGACTTGATCATTTGGGAATGATGATAGCCCTCTTGAACCTTGTTGTTCCCTTTCGGATTCAAGATGAGTTGGTTGCTCAAGAAGCGCTGCTAACTCAGTAAAATCAAGAGAAGGTGAAGCCGACGAGTCCATCGAGTCCATCGGAAGTTGCTGGAGAGATGAAGCAATTTCATTTCCATGTGCTGCATCCAACCTATGGTTCGATAGATCGGGTTGCTGGGAGGTATCTAGATTATCCAGAGGCATATCACCAATCAGCAAGGACACTTGATCCTGAGGGCATGCTGAAGCACTACCAATTCCAGTGGACCTATGGCAAGATGGTTGCTGTGGCGCGCACCGGGGTTGATTAGAGTTCTGCGTGTCATTGGGATTCGACGCATCGTCACTTTGGAATACAATTTGACTTGCGCCAAAAACTATTCTTTCTGTTCCTTCACCCGATGCGCCTCCCGTGCTTATATCCAACGCACTACCTTTACCTTCAATTTTCTGCAAGGCTTCTGATCTCACATGATGATAAACTTTCTCACAACCTTTAATACCATAACGCGGAATTCCAGCGAGATGCGCCCGGATCCTTGTAGCACTTCCGCCATACTTGTTGCCGCAAAACTGGCACTTCCACTTCTTGTTCTGCGCATATTCCACATACTCACGAAATCGATCTAACTCCCTAGGCATTCTTGTTGCGGTTACCTACAAAGAGGACATGACATGAAAAACAGAGATAATGCCCAGCAAAAGCACAGAACAGTTAAAAATAGATAAGATCAATAAAAAAAGATGCATATAGAAATGTAAAGGATTCCTAAGTCATGTTAACAGTTTGCTGACCAGATAGACTTGATATCAATGCAAAATCCTTGAATCCTCTTAACAGAGCCAAACTATCACACCCCAAATCCTATAGGGATGAGAGGATAACACAGCCATCTTTTCCCTAAAGGACACAGCCTCACACTATACCCCAAGTATCCAGCTCCCAATAGTTCTTGCGATAGTGCTCTCGCTCTATTGAACACTAACTGAGGCACTTGAAAAACATTATAAGAAAAAGGAATAAGCTACCATGGTCCAGTGAGTAATATATTTCTTCTAAGTAGATTGAACAATCACTATGTACTTTAAACACAAATATAACTCACTAATAAACCTTCAAGACCAAAAATGCAATATTTCTTACTTTAACATAATATGTTCAAAACAGAAATATACAAGATGATAGCAAATAAATATCAATGGTCCAACCCATTAGTCGATATCATAAAAATAAACGTTGATGGTTCATTCCACCAATCTCATAAAACACACGTCAACGGTTCATTCCATTGGTTAGTCTCATGCTACACATCAATGGTTTATCCCATTGATCCATCTCATATGAAACTACACGTCCGTAGTCCATTCATCGATCAATCTTTTGCTCAAGTATCAAACCATGGTCATGTATAACACTCGTGACAATGCGATGAAGATTCCTCTCTTGGTTAGGTCTCCACCTATTATTAGTTGGTGGCTCGACCCACAAGGATATCTAAGATCAGTATCGCATATCGACAAGCCCCTCACTAGGCTTACATCGATATTGAGCATTAACACCAATCCATAACAACCTCCACAATTCACAAAGCCAAATCAAAATATAAGTTCCATAAATCAAAATATATAATCTTTCTGCAACACGGCTTATTCATCATAAATATTTTTCGTATAGCATTTCTCAAGTCATTTCAGAGCTTGTTTCTTAAACTAAAATAAATTTCACATACCTTTTCACAACACATTTCAAAAACCAAGTTCACCAATCAACAATTATATACATATAACCTTTTGCAACAACTTTGCAAAAAGATTTAGCAAACCATTCACAAATACCAAATTGTAGTAAATGCTCGATCTAGATTTTATGCAACAAGACATGCTTTATACACCAAATCTCCATAACTTTCAAGACATGCATTTACAAACTCATAGAAGAAATAATATCATTTACCAGGGAAGGCCAAAAACCAACTTACGCTATTTATTCGAATTGACACAGTTGAATTCCTAACAAATAATCGAAAAGCAATATCAAAGACCAAGTAAAATGATATTCTAATGAATGACTCGACTGTACCACGCCTATTTGTCGATAAAATGTCACCTATGCACCAGCAGGAAATTTGCCTATAGCATAAACCTAATGTTGTTCGCTAAGCATAGCCCGCGTGCTAAATTCCATCGCATCATAACTTCCTCCACAAAATTTTGTTTCAAGCAATCTTGTAGTCTTTAGAAAGTGCTCTTGATATACTACAACAACCCCAACTCAGCTGCCTCAAAACCTCACCAAAGAGGGTTAAAAATTGGGCCCAAAATTACTGTTTGTTACTGTTCCAGAATGCGCGCCAAACTTGAAAATTTTGTTCTAGACAAACTATAAGCTCAAATCACGATCTATAAAATGCTATAACTTCAAAACACCCTAAAATATCATTTCTAGAAAAAAAAAATTGTGCTCAACGACTCAAAAATCGGACTTCGCCACTCAAATATCCCAAAAAATCTGAATTTGAAGCCTTAACTGCGACGATTCGCTCGAATAGATGATTAGAGGCTTCGGTCACTTACCGGCTTTGCCAAACTTAGTTGAGTCGGCTTTGTGAGTTGCACGGATCCCGAGCACGTGAAATTTTTCCCCTTTCTCCTTTCTCCTTTTTCTTCTTTCTCGGGGAGCCCTTTTTCCCCGTTTCTACCGTGCTCTTCTCTCTCTCCCTTCCTCTCTTTTTAAAGCTGAAGTGCACTCTTTTTCCTCTATTTTTGACCACTCAACTCTTCGTCTCTTTCCTTTTTCTCTCTAGCGCGAGCTCTGGGGTTCTTTTTCATTTTGAACCAAGGAACCCCTTTTGCCCCCACCTTTGGTGACTTTTCGACGATCGTTTTTTTTTTTAAACGCGCATACTACACAAATCTCCTGAGTTGTGTATGCCAAAGTACAGATATCTCTCTCCTTATTTCACCAGGAACAAAACCGAAGGTATAGAGAGATACACTAGATCTACACGGTAAATTAACAAAAGAAAGTTAGATTATACTTACCGAAAAAAGGGAGGAAAACTTCTGGATTATCTGAGCAGGAGAACACGCCTTCGAAGGAGAATCTCAAGCAGCCCTGTGGATCCATAGGAGCATCGAGAGTGCAAGGTAATTGTCTCCATGCCACTGTCGTCAAACGGGGTGGACGGTCCTACTCAAGAAAACGCGTTCACCGTTGACATAATTTCAGCTTTGGCTGTAAGGAAACTAATGTGCAGCCAAGAACTTTTGAGCCTACTTATCTTTTTTTCCCCACCCGAAATAGTACAAATTACATAAAGATTTTTAAAAAGCAGTGTATCAAATGAGGTGGAAAACTATTATTGAACGTTGAAATATGGTTATTCGGGTTGAAATATGGTTCATTTAATTGCCAAATTCTCTAAGCTTTTCAAAGAAAATGAAAAATTAAAAAAAAAAATAACTTATTCCAAAGGCTACCGCACTAGGAATGATTTACATTGTATTTGTTAAGAAAACCTAGGAAGTAATGCTGCTTATTTACTGTCCATAAATATTGTCTCAAGTTTAGAACTTTACCGACACTAATCATTTATGCCCTCATTTACAAATCCGTCGGATTGCAATGTCAATGTCTAAGGAAATTCTATGGTCCAATCTAACAATTCACGAGATCAATTTCATACGCAATTTGGATCGTTGATAAAAAAGAAAAACAAATTGCACCCAAGGAATGATTTAAAAAGAAATATTAACTTATTAATATTTAAGGAATATTATGTTGACACCTAAATTTTTCACTCTAAGGCTTCATTCACATTTTCATAAAAATATTAGTGATCAAATCCCTCAATAATTAACTCCTAATAAAAATACAATTGTAATGCCGCATTCTTGATTTCTATTGCGTTCTCAATTTCTATTACATTCTTTTGCGTTCAATATCATAGATCTTTCTAATAAAATTACGAATTCTTGTAAACCAATCTGTTACCTAACCCTATCCGACCCTGAATTTTCCAAGGAGAATTTAAGTGGGGAAATTCCCATTTGAACGTGGTCCGCTCTCCGAGTTCAAGTCCTTACCGTTCCTCCCTTGAGGTTGACCGAAATGGTCGACTTGAGGCCACCCTCAACACGCCCATGCGGGTGTTAATGAAGGAAATAAGCAATGTGAGAACACGCAAGCAACAAAAAGGGGATCGAAATTGGCGTCAAAAGGCGTCACAAAGGACACCGCAATGGAAATCCAGCACACCATCTTCGACAAGATAGAGAGTAAAAAAGCACACAAAAAGCAGGAAAATAAAGTCGCCCGTCGAAGCATTCACGCCATGTGAATTAAGAAACCTAATACGAATTCTGACTTCGCGTCAGTATGCACGAATCTCCAAAAATCATATCTGTATAACAAAAATTGCCATATCTGATATATCAAATCTAGTTACACCAAAAAATGACCAAGTTGTCGGCATGGATGAGCACATAACTAATGCATGGATATCACCAAATATGTGATGCGTTATTGACAATTATTAAGATCAATATTGATATTAATACATGTCTATATTTACCCCCGATCGGTTGTCGATATACGGCAACATGTGATTAACAACGATAGACACAAGTATTGACAAGATCTTATCAAGCTGTTAGAAGAAGACTAAATACATGGGGAGTCTCAAGATATGGTTACACAATTCAAAGTCACTTGGGAACAAGGCACTCAAGGTCATGGACCAATTGGCATACGTTTTGGGAGGAGCAGCTGTCCGAGAATAGGATAGTGATGTCGTGAGAATATGGGCACATAATTCATGGAGATGGAGGAATATGGATACAATTGCCGAAAATTGCTCAAAAGCAACTATGGCACTACCACTATCAATATCATTACCTCATCTACTTAATAACTCCACATAAATCAAATAAATTTACTATTTTTCAGGTATATTTACCTTCCTGCATTTTTATTTTTCAAACTCAAGTCGTCGATTAAATTCCAACATGTTTCCTACGCGACATTCTGATTTTCAAGTTATGATTTCAATCGGATAAATCGGGCTTTTCATCAACGTAATTATAGTGTTTTTTTTGGGATGGCCACTCATGAAATAACTTATCTATCTGGTGAAGCCAATAAGGTATTTTTAATACAATAGACTTGAGAGTTCGACCAGGAATTGATTGCTTGACCATGCTAGTCTGCAAGGGTCATTACGACACAATTAAAAATCGATTAGAGATCGAAGATAGATCGATTTGACTAAGATGGTGATCAAAGTGTGAGTGATTCCACATGATTGCAAAATTCTCGTTGATTGGCACTAAATCGATTTTCCATCATTTTAGGTACCTTGTATCCGTATTTGAAATCTCGAGATTTTCACGACTACCGAGAGTCACCAATGTGTCAAATGAGTTCATTGTGGTTCGAAGAAAATCGACCACGGGTCAATTGCACAAAAAATTCTTAAAAGTTACTCGGTAGGTAAGGTCATACTAAAAGAAAGTTCGATTGAAAATAACTACGAATTTGAATTCGATTTCAGAAATTTGTAGTCTTGTCGTGTCATGAGTCAATCTAGAAATGTCGACTCACTTTTTGAGGAAATTCCGGTGAGTTCGGGATTTTTACGGAAAATCGTTGCGGATAATTCGGAAAACGAACGAAAGTTCAGATTGGCCAATTTGAAGAGACTTTTGGCATCTGGTGTAAGTGAATCGGTAAATGTATGTTGTTTGGGCTTTTTTCTGCGTTTGAATTAGACCTCAAACGGATTTGTTTGTTTAGAAAGTCGGATGCCAAGAAAGAAGAAATAAAAGTTGGTTTCAAAGAAAATTCGTGAAATTAAAGAACCGTCTTAGTTTGGACTTCAAGTGTGCAAGTTGGCGAAGAAATTGGTCCTAAAATGACCAATTGATGATGTTGTCTGAAGGTGAGTATAAGATGTTTTATTCAACATTTTGTTCCTTTTCCCTTGGACACTCACGGCCATGTACATTTCTCTCTTTATCGTGCGTGCTTCCCAATCATCCGAAGCTCATACAAGAATATTTAATTCTTTTTCCACCTTTTGATCTTGGACTCTTCTTTCCCCTCTCTCTATTTCTTTTTCTCTTTTGGCGTGTGCCCCTCTCTGGCCGACGTTGCCCCCATCTCACCCGCACATTTATTTTCTCTCTCTCTCTCGGTTCATGCCCCATCGACGTCCCTCTGCAGAATTCTTCGTTGCTTTTTCTGTTTGACCAAGCTTGCACTTATCCAATAAACAAATATCTCTCTTGGCTACGTGGACGAGCACTCTCCCCTGTCTCGTGCGGCTTCTGCTCCGTTCCTTGTCCCCCTCATCAAGACCGAAGGAGTCTTCTTTTCTTTCATCCTTTTGCTGCCCCATCTCCCTGCAACGTCATCCTCGCCAGCAACAGACTTCATCTCTCCCTCTCGTTGACTCCGTGGACGCCAGCAACCGCTCGAAGACGCCCACGCCCACGCCTCCACCGAATCCGAACTTCCCCACCGATTTTCCTCTACCACGTCCAAGCTGCCACGCTTTTGTTTTCATCTCCACCGGTCAACCTTCAAGCCCACAGAAGCTCCATCGTTGACTTTTCTGCCAGCACGCCTTCACCACCTGGCGTCTTCTTCAGCGAGCAAACGCCAGCAGCTGCTTCCGCCATCTTCGAATCCTGCTGCCAGTGAAGCCGCGTGCGTCTCCCGTCAGTTCCAATAGCTTCGGTCTGTTAGATATTTCAGTAGTTTTGAAATATTTATTAAAAATTATCATCATCATGAAAGTCATTATTTTTGTAACGGCTTTTTCAACGGTCATATAACGGCTTTCTAATGGTTATATGACGGTGGTCTAACGGCTTTATAACTTTTGATTTATTATTTCATAAACTCTTCATTATTTTATAACGGTCTTTTTTTTAATTACCAATTAATTTATGATGATCTACTAACGGCTCTCTCTTTTTCTTGTTTAAATATAAAATAAACTTCAAACTACAATCTTAGTAGATACAATATGTTCTCACATATTTCTTTTTCTTTTTGCTAGGTTATACACAAAAGTTGTTCTGTTTCTTTCTAATATTTAGTGCGGAGTATAGAAGAATGTCTGTTGTATCTTGGGAGGATAGCTGCCGAAGCCTTACGCACTGAGTTTCGTACTCCAAGGGGCAGAATTATCCTTAAGGCCAGTGTTTGCACGTCTCAGACATTTCATTTTATTTTCTAATCTTTTGTAATGTATTTCCAATAATTATTATTATTTTATGTATTCTAATACTTTTTCCAACAATCTTAAGGATAAGACTTCTATTGTACGACGTGAGCTACGATGCAATTCGGTGATGTCACAACTCGAGAAGTGATGGGGTGAGCCTGGGGTACATTCGTGTGAGGTGGAGGTGATGCTGAGCAACAACGTGAACGATGGATGCTGACAGCTTACTGAATGAAGTTCGAGGTGGCCACTTCAATTCTTTGTGCAGTATTGGATTATTGATATTGCTCGGAAATTTTTAATGAATTGTCCAAGAGAAGGAACTAGTGATGTTGTCTCGTGAAATTCGACGGTGCTCAAGTATGGATTGTCGAATGTGCTGATAATATTTAAAGGATCTCATCTCCAACGAAACAGCTAAGTCCAATATTTCGTTCTTTTGATTTTCAGTAACCTTATGTTTGTGTATTTCTAGTTTAACCTATGCACTTTTTATTAGCAAAGGCATTGACCGTTGAGAACAATCTGGAGTACCATACATTGTCCCTGCAGTTGCTTTTTTCAGGAGGTTGGGACACCTAGAGTGCCATAACTTGGCACGGAGGGACACTTAAGTGCCATAACTTTAAAATGGTACACTTGAGTGCCAATATCGGAGTAAAATGGGACACTTAAGTGCCACTTCGGCGAAAATCTCGCCAAATGGCTGACGTGGCCATTTCCGGCGAGTTTGGTTCAAAACGGCGTCATTTTGTACGCTGACGTGGCGGAGAAAATGCAAAAACGATACCGTTTCGTGTCTACGTATAAATAATAATATAAAAATTAATTAAATTAGATTTAAAATTAATTTTATTTATAATATTCAAAAAAAATTTAAAAAAATTAAGAAAATTTTAAAAAATTTAAGAAATTAAGAAAAATTTAAAAAATAAAAAAATAAAAAAAATAAAAAAAAAAAAAAAGGGGGAGGGGGAGGTCGAAGGGGCGGCTGAGGGCTGAGCCCTCGCCGTTGCCGCCTCCCCGCCGTCGCCGGGAAGGGCCAGTGACGGCGACCCCGGCCGACCCTCCCCACTCCGTCGCCGGCCCTTCCCGGTGGCGAGGGCTTGCGAGCCCTCGCTAGATCTGGGCGAGGGTCGCGGCCAGCGCCCAGATCTAGGGCGAGAGTCGCGAGCCCTTGCCGCCTCCCCTTCGCCACCAGGAAGGGTCGGCGACGGAGTGGGGAGGGTCGGCCGGCGTCGCCAGCCGACTGACGGCGAGGGCCCGCGAGCGCTTGCCCAGATCTGGGGCGAGGGTCGCGGCCCTCGCTGCGATCCGGCAAGGGCTCGCAGCCCTCGCCGTCGGTCGGCCGGGGATTGGCGACCCTGGCCGACCCTCCCCACTTCGTCGCCGGCCCTTCCCGACGGCGGCGGGGAGGCGGCGAGGGCCCGCGAGCCCTCGTCGGATCTGGGTGAGGGTTGCAGCCCACGCCCAAATCTAGGGCGAGGGTCGCGGCCCTCGCCCAGATCCAGCGAGGGCTCGCCGGCCCTCGCCGCCTCCTCGCCGCCGCCGGGAAGGGCTGGCGATGGAGTGGGGAGGGTCGGTCGGCGAGGGCCCGCGAGCGCTCGCCCAGATCTGGGGCGAGGGTCGCGGCCCTCGCCACGATCTGGCGAGGGCTTGCAGCCCTCGCCGTCGGTTGGCCGGGGGCTGGTGACCCCGGCCGACCCTCCCCCCTCCGTCGCCGGTCCTTCCCGGCAACAGCGGGGAGGGCTCAGCCCTCAGCCGCCCCTTCGACCTCCCCCCTTTTTTTAATTATTTTTTAATTTTTAAAAATTTTTAATTTTTCTTAATTTTTTAAAATTTTTAATTTTTTTAATTTTTTTAAATTTTTTAAATTTTTTAAATTTTTAATTTTAAATAAAATTAATTTTAAATCTAATTTATTTAATTTTTATATTATTATTTACATGTAAACATGAAACGGCGTCGTTTTTGCATTTTCTCCGCCACGTCGGCATGCAAAACGACGCCGTTTTGAACCAAACTCGCCGGAAAGTCGCCACGTCAGCCGTTTGGCCGGATTTTCGCCGGAGTGGCACTTAAGTGTCCCATTTAACTTTAAAACTGACACTCAAGTGTACCATTAAAATTATGGCACTTAAGTGTCCCTCCGTGCCAAGTTATGGCACTTGGGCTGTACTTCTGCCCTTTTTTCAGTGAAAAATTTGAAGCTATATTAATGTTGCTTTGCTTTAGGATAATGCCTATGGATTCCCAAGTTGAAATTGTCGTAGCTACCACCATCACTATTGGAATGGAAAGAGGACTCGGAGATGGTGAATAACAAGTTTTGCATATTCGTGGATGGTTTGCCGTGCAACGTTGCTGAGCATTAACGAAAAAGAGCTTTTGATCATTTTGGTAAGGTTATCAAGTGCTAGGTAAAATTGTTCTTTGAAACTTCATCATCTATGTCTTTCCAAGAGGAAGGCGGATGTTTGTTAGTGTTTTCTCTCTCAAGTTTGTAATTATTATTTGGTAAGCATGCATCTAGGAATGGAGTTTGGGGCACTCAATGACTTTATATTTTTCACTAATGAATTCATTAGTCAGTGTTTGGAATTTCACTTTTAGTATGATCAATCCATTTGATGCTGGATTTACGTGGTATTTAATTTGGAGGTAGTCTTTGAGAATGCTTGTGACATTGTGTTTCTAGCCAATTTATCGGGTAAATTTTGGTAAATCTTGATTTTATCCTCGAAGGGCAATACTCCGGTTTGGTTAATGATGCTTTGTTTTCATCTTTGAATTGCTTGATTGACTGTATGATCCTATGAATGTGGGGCTGATTGGGCCATGCATGTTTGGATTGTTAAGATATAATGTGCATTGCACGTCTTGTGGCATTCGATCTGAAACTTTTGGGATTGTTTCGCTTCTTTGAGATCTGAGTGTAATGAGAAGTTTTAGTTGGTCGAATCTGGTGGCTAATTGGCTTGTGTAGGCATTCTCTTTTTCGGACTTTTGCTCTTATTCTGTTGGCTACGTTGTTGGTGCTTGAGATGAAAGCTTTTGGCCTAGTGATCTTGGTTTGTGTCGTGAATTAACATGTGCTTGAGGTGAAAGCTTTTGGCATTCTATGCAAAGTTGGAAATTTTTTATGTAAAATTGTATACTAATTTAACCCAAATAAGAATAGTGAGAAAATTGTAATGGTGATATTTGATCAGTATAAGAAAACTTAGTTGCTTATTAGGGGAGAAAGACAAAAGTAAACTTTATAATTACCATATTGTGTAGCGATCTAGGATGAATATTTCTTTCTATCTTTGCTTGCTTTAAACTGTTTCTTCGGATTGTCTAAGAATATTTCTTCATTTATTAGTGAGATTACCAAGTTGGTAAAGGTAATGAAGTGCAAACTTGATTCGTACCTATTTGCTGCTTATTGTTCATCATCATGCCACACCATATACATCGCCACCGTTTCTGCAAGTCTATTTGACTAGCCGACTCCTAATGGTATCTAAAAAGCTTGAACTCCTAATTCGATTATCGTCTTGCAAAACTTCTTTTTTCTAGTGGAGAGTCAGATTCAGTTAAATGGCAAATGAATTTTATGGGATTATTGTTATGTTTTCAAGGGCAATCTTAAATCACGCAATGCCAAGTTGACAGAAATTTTTGTTATTTTCTTTTGGCATCTAGCATGTGCATATCACATGAATATTCTGAGTTTTATTTACTGTCATGTTTGTGTACATTAGATTTGGACGGTTGTTGAAAAGATTCACCGTCATATTTAATAGAATGGGCATTATTTTGTTTTATAACATGAACATGCATATCTATATGTTTGATATGACGTTTATACATGTTGTATCACTTGTTGTGACATTGTGAATGTATGTATTTGTTATGGGCTCTAGCCATGGGCTGTTTTGCTCTTCTCATTGATATTCTCATTGCTAGCAATGTCTCATTCATCTAGATTATTTTGTAGTTGATATGAAATGGGGCATGGCTAAAAGCTATATGTTCTCCACTGTCTAGGATGCCTTGCTATGATCTAATTAAGGCCTCTTATATAGTGGATTTCCCACTGTATTAGAAGGATACAATGATGTAACTAGATTTCAAATTCAGATAAGACAAAATCCATTAATGATATATGTTCACCTTTGTGGAGGTGATATAGCTTGGAAATAAAACAAATTGGTGGGGGAAATGGCAATCCTGCTAAACCAAAAGTTAACTTGGTTGAAGTAGATGATTTGATGAAGTAATTGTTGTGGTCATTCCCATGCCAATATATGGCTAATCGAAATTATGGGTGGTAGACTCAAGTGTTGCCAGTTATATATGTGTAAACAAAATGCCTTATCCTCTTAAGCTCCAATGGGGGAAGGAGAAGAAAATATTCACTATTTTTTGGTAAATTGAGAATTATTCAAGTTCTTAAGAAAAAGAGAAAATTCTTCTCACTCATATATGAAAATGAGGCTAAGTAGTTGAGAAACTCTTAGCAGATATTCCTTTGGGAATAAATTGAGACCTTATGTGTCTAAGTATCATGATTGCCAAGTGGCAATAACCATTGCAATGAAAAATTTTCAATGGTAAAAATGGACACATCTGATTGAAGGATGACATGATAAAGCAATTGCTTAATGATTGAATTATGTCCATTGATAAAATGAAGTCGGAAATGAATTTTGGCCAATCCTCTAACTATACATCGAGGGGAATGGGATAAGCCAACTGAAGAAAATCAACAATGATAATAACCCAACCTATGTGATTACCAGTGAGGGTTCGCCCTAGTGGCCGCCCTTCCAACTTGGAAGGGGGAGGTTGGGGGTTCAAATCCCCACATTCTCAAGGAGGATTGGGGTGGGGACGATTTCATTTTAGGAGTGGGTTTCGACTTCCACACCCTGCAAGGAAGTAGGGTAAAAGTCTGAGAGTGAGTGTTAAAGTAGGATTAGAGTAGGACTGACAAAAAAAAAAACCTATGTGATTGGCGATCCCATGAATTAGGTTCATATGAGTAATAACAAGTCATTTGTTGATCTACTGCACTGTAAAAAATTATTGTCCCTCCTAAGGTGAAAATAGTGCAAAATTGCAAAGAAAAAGAGGTTGAGCTAAGCTCTTAATGAAATTCCATAGCCATTATTGGTGGTGTATTAATCTGCAATATACACTTGATGGAATCACCTATATAAGTGTGAAGTGGGGCCATTCCTATGAGAATTTTTGGCGAAAATCTCTAAAGCACTTATGAATAAAACCAAGCACGCCCATGGCCTATTAGCGTAAAACCGCGTTGAACAACAAAGTTTGTGGGAGTGTAATGTGATTGGTGAAAATTATAATTCACAAAAAGAAATTATTGGTTCATAGAAGTTTCAAACTTCACCAATTATTTCGTGAATTATATTTCATTCTTTCTAGGGTTGGTTCATAGCCTAACAAGCACCAATTCCGATGCATTACTCTCCAATAACCCAGCATTATTCTATTTTCTTGTCAAAACTTTCTAAAATATGTGAGGGATTGTTGGATATTTCAGTAGTTTTGAAATATTTATTAAAAATTATGATCGTCATGAAAGTCATCATTTTTGTAACGGCTTTTTCAATGGTCATATAACGGCTTTCTAATGGTTGTATAACGATCATCTAACGGTTTTATAACTTTTGATTTATTACTTCACAAACTCTTCATTATTTTATAATGGTCTTCTTTTTAATTACCAATTGATTTATGATGATCTACTAACGGCTCTCTCTTTTCCTTGTTTAAATATAAATTAAACTTCAAACCACAATCTTAGTAGATACAATATGTTCTCACATATTTCCTTTTCGTTTTGCTGGGTTATACACAAAAGTTGTTTTGTTTCCTTCTAATATTCAGTGCGGAATATAGAAGAAGGTCTGTTGTATCTTAGGAGGATAGCCGTCAAAGCCTTACACACCGAGTTTCGTACTCTGAGGGGTGGAATTATTCTTAAGGACAGTGTTTGCACGCCTCAGGCATTTCATTTTATTTTCTAATCTTTTGTAATGTATTTCCAATAATTATTATTATTTTATGTATTCTAATACTTTTTCCAACACGGTCATCTGCCGTGTGTTCCATCAGCCTTCTTCAAGTGGCCAGCAAATCCAGCGTCTTTGTCCACTTCCTCCCATGCCCGAGCATCGCCAACTCCATCGAAGACCAGGCCCACAAAATCTGCAAGCCCACCTTCGGTTATGTTCAAGCCCAGTAGTTGCTCAATTCAGCCTGTTAATTTTAGCTTATTATAGCCCGCTTGAATCCCAGTTCAGCCCAACAAGTTAGCAGGGCCAACCCAACTTGGGTCCAACCCAAAATCAAGAATAAACATCATCTTGGGCTGAGATTTATTGGGCCGGTTCTAGGCCCGGTCTGAGCTCCGTCGACGCCGTCGCAAGCTCAAGTTTCGACTGCCGTCGCATCACCATCGTCGCAGTGATCCGGTCTTCGGTTTGCACAAGTGAGTTTTGCTCATTAATGCTTTCTTAGTTTGTTAATTATGCTTAAATATTGATTAGATTTAATTAAGTGCAATTAAGTGGATAGATTAGTTTAGATAAGTTGGATTAGTGATTATTAGATAATTGCAATACATGTTAGGCAATTGAATTATGTAATTGGCAAGTAGAGACATACTATTAATTATTGAATGTATATTGGGATTTTTCCCAACCCTTATTGGGCTTCAATTAGGCATTACGGGCCTAAATTGGATTTTTAGTATTTAATTATTATTTTTCGAAATTAATTTAATTATTTATTTATTTTTCGGAAATTAGGCTGGGATAGCCGAAGATCAAAATTTCATGCTGATTGTTGTGGTGCAGTTCGTTTATTTAATTGAGTTTTGAATTGTGCCGAATTGATTTAAATGTGAATTTTTAGGATATGTTCCTAAATGGTTGTTTTTGATTATTTGATTGAGAAATGATTGAGTATCGATTGTCAGTATCAATAGTAGAGTGGAGGTTAAGTATGGCATCATAAAAAGGGCACGTGGGCTTGGTGAATTGATGCATTACTTTGGCGAACTAGTGCCTAAGAGAATGCACGTGGGGCCCAATGTTTCAGTATGGGATCGTTAAAATGACACATGAGCTTAGTGAATTGATGCATCACTTTAGCAAACTAGTACCTTAAAGAATGCATATGGGTCCAGTATTGAGTGTGGCATCATGAAAGGGACACGTGGGCTCAGTGATTCGATACATCATCTTGGCGAACTAGTGCCTAAGAGAATGCGCGTGGGCCCAATGTTTAAGTATGTCATCTTGGCGAAGAGGTTGCCTTAGAGAATGCACGTGGGCTCGGAGACTCGGTACGTCATCCTAGAGAATGCATGTGGGCTCGATGACTAGATATCCCACCTTGAATAATGTACGTCGGTCAATGAGTAGGTAGGTCGTCTTAGAGAAGGCACGTGGGCTCGGAGACTTGGTACGTCATCTTGGAGAAAGCACGTTGGCTCGACGACTAGATATTCCATCGGGGGGAATTTATGGTATTGATTGAAATGACGAAGAGATGGTCCAATTGACATGCAATCGATTCAGTTGATTGATTGATATTTCGATTTGTTGTGATTGATTGGGTACCTATTATGAATCATGCTAATATGTAGGTGGAATCTGAGGCTAAGGTAAGTCCTCTAACCTGTATGTGCATAGGCAGCCCATATGACATATTGGTTTACTAATCGGGTCTTGGGGGTAGAATTTGCTGAGACGTTGTCTCACTGGTTATTGAATAATCATTTTCAAGCCCTTAGATGGCGGTCACGAAGGACTGGAAGCCCTAGAGTCTGGGGAGGTGGAGATTGAAGGATCGTTAATGTGTCCGGCTAGTGGGTCATAGAACCATCACCTTTTGTAGAGCCGATAGATTTTGTAAATAGCTTGTTGTTGTAAATAAACAAGTTTGTTTATAAAAGGTTTATTTGGGTTGTGAAAAATTTGGAGTCCTACTTTCCTATCCTATTGTTTTATTGTCTGGGGATTATTTATATGCTTCCGCATGCGTATATTAAATGAATGGGTTGGCGATGTGTCATGGGATATCGCTATTAATCGACTAAGGAGGGATGTGCACGTGCTCAGAAGATTGGGGCGTGACATCCTAAGATAGCCTCACGCTCATGGTATTTCTGATGAGCTCTCCGCAATGTGGCTTTAGCTAAGGACTCTTTGGTTGGAATCCCCCAACCATGGCTCAACACGTGGCAGTTGCAACAAATACAATTTGGACTCTAGCACAGGAAATGATAGCTAGTGCTTCAAAGTGTGTGCTTTTCATTGGACACCTAAAGCACGAATGATAACCATTATGGCTAGAGATTGATTTGTGCAAGAGAAATATATATTTTTATTTATATTCTTGGATGAGTTTCTGAGTGAAAATACGTATTTGATAACGACACAAAATTTTTCCCTCTTCGGCAGTGACGAACGGCAAGGGTAGCAGTGATCGGTCGTGACGAATGATGGCGCTAGTGGACAACGATCGGTGATGGCGACGACAATTGGTAAGTGGCGGCAAGTAGCAGAGGGAACTAATGGCGAGTGGCCAAGGAGCGACGACAAATGGTGACTAGGGACGGTGGCTGGGGAGCGGCAGTGGCAGCCGACGGATGGTGAACAACCACGGCGGACGGCGGAAGGCGACAATAGATGGGCAGCCGGCTAGTAGCAAGAACAAATGATGAGAGGAGTTTTTACTTCTCATTTCTGTTCTAAATATAAAGAAATAAAAACTGTTACTTTTGATTTTTATTTCAAACTTATTTTTGGAGTAAAAATCTATTTTGGAAATATAAAAATAAAATAATTTTTCCAAATAATTTTAGAAACAAGTGTGGAATAGAAATATAATGATTATCGTATGCACTCCTAAGTGCTGCGGTTACTTTGGTGCAATCCGACAACATCTTGTGAATTTACATGTCTACCCTTGTGGACCTGAGATTGGGGGGAGGAGGGACCTCCCGTACACCTTGCTGTTGGAAGACAAGGAGCGCATGCACGGCGAGGATCGTCCCTCTGGCTTGGCGAGGGGGGCGTGTGGGCCGAGCGTGTTGTGAACTTGACAGTTATCAAGAGTGGGCCGATCAGTTTGAACAGAGACACGCAGTGATGAGGAGCCCCGATGATGATGATCGGTGTCAACTGCTTTAGCTAGGGGTAGGGTCAGATCATTATGGTCATCCGTCGTTCTCTGGTCTCTCCATTATATATCTTTCTCTTTTTTTCTTTTTTCTTTTTTTATATTAAAACTTTTTAATAATGGTATTTTTTTTCTGAGTATTTCCACGTGGATGATGATTAGGGGAATCATGGGATTTGCTTTTGAAGATTACATTTATATGATAGAAAAATGAAAGATTACTTTGAGAGTCCAGACATCGGATTGCACTAATTGCGTCCATTGTATATGCGTGTTATTGCAATTGAAATTGTAGCTTTACACACTCATTCAACGTGCTCTTCCTCGGTATTACAATGAGATCTTTAAAATTATGCAAATAAAAAATGTCACTATTATTGCGTTGAATGAACGTGGACGTCACACACATGTCTGACCCAAATAATTGGACTACACAAATCATGTCTATGTAATTATCTTTTTTATTTTCTCTGTTGCAGTATAAAATATTATTCAAAGTGTAAAAATTTATGGAAGAAAATGATATGTGCATTTGCACGTGAAGACCTATATTTTGCAAGGGTTACAGATGCCTGACATTCGTAAAAAGTCAATTGTGTAAATAGCAAGATTTGTTGAAAGAAAAAATCAAAAAATAAATAGTAACAGTTACTTTTTTTTTTTTGGGTCGGTACTAGAACAGTTACTTGAAATGTGCACAAAATGTATTATGATAACAATACTCTCAAATCACGAAATCCCAGTGACGGACACGTGATGGGGCGAAAAACGTGCCCCTTCCCTGTGAGGCCGAGGTAGCTTTCTCTTCTCGAGACAACGTACCCTCGCGAAGCACTGCTTTAACCTTGGCATTCGTTTATTATTATATTTGGCATTTTTCATTATTGATATCAATACAATAATTATGTAAAAAGATAGAGAAATAATAAGAAATGGCTTCACGGGTAGGTTTTGAAAAAGAATAAACTCTTGAACTGATTTTATTGAGTCAAATAAACTCTAAATATCACAAAATTGTGGATGCGAAACAATTTGAAAACGGAACATTTGGGAAGCAATTGTCCTGCCTTGCTTACCAAGAAAACTTTCAGACTTTCACATCTATATATTTACCTTAAGAGTTGTCACTAACTTTCTTGGAGGCCGGTTAGGAGCTAAGCGTGCGAGGTGGCTTTACTTCCACGAACTAGAGATTCAGATATGGGGATTTGACTACACTAATAGTCTAATTAACGCACTTTCAGTACTTAATCTTGCTTTGGTTATCGAAAACATGAATCATGCAATCCTTCCACTTTTAATTCCCTAAACATGTTCCTCTACATGTCTATGCACAATCGAACTCAACTTAATAGGCCATATATACATATGTCCACATCCAAGTGATCAAAACAAAAACACAAATCAAGTACAATGATAATGAAATAATTAAAGTTCAGTAAGTAAAACCCGATACGAGTCAGGTAGAGAGTACACAAGGCCTTGTTATTACACCTCGGGACAAGATTGCCCCGAGAGTGGTGTATAAAAATAAGTGTGGATTGAGTTAATAAATGTAAATTTATTGATCTAAATATATAGAAGTCAAATTCCATTGTGATAAGAACGAGACTAGTCATGAATACTAAACTAGTAATTAAAATAGAAATAAAAACACATAAATACTATCTAATCTTTTTTTTTTAATCTTTTTGAGATAATAAATCGTTTGTCTTTCCTGCTCACCTCCGCTAACTCAAATCATAAGGTTAAATTTCAAATAAGCAAAGGCTAAAAATCATGATGCGATGACCCGTCAATCGCTCGATGCGACGATCCAATGCACGACAACAAAATTCAGATAAAAAACGAAGCAAAGGCAGGAATCAAATGTAGAAAGCGAAACAGCTCTAGAGAATACTAAGGAAGGAGACAGCCCCGGTTTCGTCGGGGGCAATAACAAATCTTGATTTGGAATCGGCCACGGAACGGAACAACACGATCGGAGTGCGCGATGCCGGTGACGACTCAATCTTGGTTACGATGTCTCGGTTGAACAGCGGTGATGGTGAAATGGCCGTGCAGTTATAATCAGCAACTCTGTCCAGTGATCGGCTTATAGCTTAGCGGTTGTCGTCGAAGTCTATGAAGTGATGTGAGCGCGAGACGATGATGCGATGGTGGTTCTGGGACTGGTCAGGAGAGCGGTCTCTACACGGTGACGTTGGCTTCTTTCCGTTCAACAAAATATCCCGTGAACAGGGGAGGACAGAGGCCAAAAACCAGCGCCTCGGATGGATGAAGATGTACAGGAAACTCGTGAGTAGCGCTGATCAAAATCAACATGCCTCTGATCACGAATGCGATGGAATGAATGCACGAACCGTGCGGGGTCGGTGATTTCGGTTAGGGAACGAATTCCACCATTATTGGCAAATTTGGTCCCTGAATTTTTTCATGAAATGCAATGACAATCCAATCACATAAATTGAGATGTCGCTTGCTGATGGAGTTACAGACGGGGAATTAAGAAACCTAACACGAACTCAGATTCAACGTCAATATACATGAATCTATTGAATAACACCAAATGCCATATCCAATCTATTGAATTATGGATCGGAGTTGTTAGCTCACAATGCCCTGTGAGGGCAAAGCAAACTTTGATCCTTTAATTTAGCTACCATGACTAAATTCGCTCAAGCTGCCGTCGCCGAGCTGCCCAGGGTTTCCTCCCAGAAGGCAGCATCAGGCGCGCACCTTCAGCACCTACTGCCCGCACTCCTTTGCCCAGGTTCAGCCCTGCCCGCCCGACATCTCCAAGTTCCACTGCCCCGTAAAGGACTCCGCCGGTACGACATGTGAAGAAAAGTAATTCATATGGGAACCAGAAAGTTTGCAGGAAAGCATGCTCAAGGAATTAAAATAGCAGCTGAAGGCCTTTCAGTAGGACTTAAGCCATTGCTGGATATATGATTCAATTTGATTCTGATTCTAATTCTGATTACGGACTAATTGATTCAATCAATTGGTAAGATTAGATATTTAGAACGTAAAATATTAAAACGTTATCTTGTATATTTTTTCCTATTTTATCTTTTTAGTATTATGAATAGGCTTATGTACATGTGCAAAACATGTAGCAATACAATCCATAGTTCCTTCAATATTTTTCATTTCTATCAAAAATGAAGGTAATTGTATCGATAACTCACGAGATTCATGCCGGCCTCGTAGAATACAGTTACCCCAGCGGAAATGGAGATGAGATTGAAGAAGAGCCTGAGCATTGGGATGATCCCATATCAGCGTCTTCCACTTTTCCTCACCTTCCACCTCAATATGTGGAAGGTCCTCAATATCAATGAATCGCAATTGCAAAGGGATCCTGTTCAATTCTGGGCATTTGATCACCATCAAATTTTCCATGGAATCGCAAGTTATTGGGACTTTGCATATGCTCTTCAGCTGGGGTAGATCCTGTAGCCACAAATGCTTCAATTTTGGAAGCATAAGAACTCCTTCTTGGTCTTGTCCCGCTCCGCTTATCATCTCCACCATTCTTTTGCAGCCTAAGGCATCGACACGTTGAAGATTTCGAAGATGGAACAGCCACTCATGCAAAAACAGCTTTCTCATGTTATGGCAATTTCTTACCGAAAGCCATTCCAGAGAAATCCCTTCAACTGGCATGTATGGGGGAGGACCTCTGATAATCTCCTCCATGCTCTCACAATAGAATAATATGATATCTCGCAGATTGGGGAAGTGGGGCAGCCACTCAGATTCTACCACTCTCTTCATTTTATCACACCCTGAAACATAAATCTCTTCTAGACTAGGGAGGTCTGGGGCCGGTTGCGGTGGTGGTGATGCTATCCCCACCATTTCCTCACAGTTATGTATTGCAATCTCTCGTAAATGTGGAAGGTAGAATTTAGGCCCGTGCCCAAAGAGATACTTCAGTTTCGGACATTTCCTTATTATCAAAACCCTAAGGCTTGGGAAGAGGAGAGGGGTTGGGGCTGGAGCAGGAGAGTCACGGATGTTGATTATTTCATCTTGTCCTCCATTGAGCACCCGCAAGTTTTTCAATTTGACTATTATTAGCTTCTCATGGTTTTCAAGCAAACTCATGTTAGACAAATTTGTTGTACCATCGCAATTGATTACTCTCAATACCCGCACATCTTGAGGAATCAAAATACAAACGCCACTGCCATTAATTTCCCCTCCCACGCTCACAATAGCTTGACTCCTCGTTGCAATGTCGACTCCCCTCTCACAATTCTCAAATTGAGCATCTTCATTTACTTTCATATAATCCTTCAATTCTTCTTGATGCACGTTGAGATTGTAATATCGAGGGTTATTTCTCTTCTCAAAAGCTACTCTCACAAACTTGTTGAAATCATCCACATCTTCAAAGTAGCATTCAAGGGTCTCCAATGCCCACAAATTTGTAATGTCTTCTCCATTTACTATATGAACTTTAAGATATTGCAAGTTTCGCAAAGCCCCCAATGTTCCTTTGGGTAATCTATCTATGCGTGTATGAGATAGGTCAAGGTATCTCAAATTCACCAGCATTTCGAGACCCTAGAGCGCTTCAACCCTAACAGAATAACAAATATCCAACTTTCTCAAAGATTTGAGCTTCCCTAAATAAGGAATACGGCGCAAGCCCGGACAATATTGAAGCAATAGTGCTCTCAAGTTTACCAAGTTTGAAATGGAATTTGGAAGTTCTTTGAGGCAACATCCACTCAAGTTTAGAACCTTTAGCCCCAATAATTGTATGAAGAAAGAATCAGGGATGACCTCACAGAACAAGCTTCCATTCAATAGAAAAGTCGATAGTTTAGGACAATTTGGTGACATGTTCAAGGGAAATTCTTCAATATTATTCTCCATCAGAGATATTTTCTCCAAAGCATCCGTCCAATATTCTTCAGATGGTATCCTCCTCAACCCTTTTCTCGCTTTTACAATCGAAGTCACACTCATGATGTGTAATGCCATGTCTCTAATCAAATCGTGCATCTTCATCATGCTCCCATGAACTTCCAATAGGCAAACATTTACTAGTTTGTTCAGTATGGTGAGGCCTCTAATGTATTGTTTCTCCCTCGTATTCAATCGACCAATCAATCCTTGATCAATAAAGAATTCTATCAACTTGAACTTGTCAATCAATTCATCTTCTGGATAAAGTGCACAAGATAAGAAACACTGTTGAATTTCATGATTACCAAGGCACTTGTAACTGAATTCCAATTTCATTAAGACTTGCGTTTCCATATCCGTTTTCCCCATATCTGATTCTCTTAATTTCTCCAAGTAATCCTTCCATTCAAACACATCGGTCACTCCTCGCATGCTCCTTGCCATTGTGATGATTGCAAGCGGCAAGCCTGCACATTCTCGAACAATGGACTCCAGAACTGGTCTAGTTTCCAAATTAAGGGTCACTTCGGATCCAAGCTCCTCCAAAAATAAGCTCTCAGCTTCTATATGAGATAGAGGTTCTATTTTAATCATTTCGTGACACTGCATTTGGCGGCATACCTCGAAGGATCGAGTGGTTAAGACCAACTTGATATTATCTGCTTTATCTGGGATTCCCACCTCTTTAAGATCAAAGTGTTTCCACATGTCATCAAGGATTACTATAAATTTGCCACTTTCCATTAAACAATTGCACAACTTTGTTGCTCGTTTCCTCATATCCTTTTCTTGCTGTATGTCCAAACCTAGTCCCTCCCCAATGGCGTCTTGCAACCTTTGTGTGTTGAAATCTTGTGACACGGTGATCCATAACACTTTGCCATCATTTGTTTTTTCAAGGAGTCTATTATGTGTGTGCACCATAATAGTCGTTTTACCAACACCCCCCATTCCATAAATGCCAAGTCGGGATATTTGATTTCCTACTAGATACTCTAAAATCTTCATAGTATTTCTTTGAAATGCCTCTCCCACCATATTTTCTTCTAGCAATTTACTGGCTTTGGTCTCTCTCACCTTCAATAGTCCTTTGCCTTGTCTCCTAATGTCTTCTGCCTCTCGCATTAGTATATCCACCTGTTGATGTGGTGGCAAACAATCCTTGCTTGCTGCTTCAGTACAATCAATTCTAAGCTTCTCCACATTCGCCAACCAATTCGCAACTTCCATTCTCAGCTTCTTTAGACATAGAGACGCAGCAAAATTTAACTCATCCCTTACGTCGACTTCTTTTCTATAGAGTAGTTCTAGTTTTCTTTTCAAAGCTTTATTCTCTTCAAAGTTGCTCCCTGTGTTTGGATGGTACGTTATAGGCACCCCCTCATTCATATCTAATTCTGCAATTTAAAATTTCCATCGGTTAGAGTCTCATGATAGCATTCTTGCGGCCCCATAATAATGTAACTGGTGATACATGAGGATTAATTTTTGTATAAAATTATAGACCTGGTAATGACGATTGGCCTAGTAAGCCTGTTCCACGAGGTAGGATCTGAGAAGGTGGAGGAGCGTTATTTGGGGCTTGTGATAATGATGGCATACATGGATCCATGTCCATCAGAGTTTCTGACTGACATGTGACTAATTGGCTTTTCCATGATGATGGTGGCATGGTTGGATTCTGCTGCGCTGTCTCCAGATTGATGTATTGATGTAGAATATTTCGACGTTGAGGCGGCACCGAAGCTGCTAGCGATAAAATATTCAATTGTAAGATCAATCAACAATTGGACTTTTGAATCAAGCCATCGTTACAGATAAAACAACATCTAAAACTTGATCACACAAAATATATACAATGAAAATCAACATTTGCGGAAGTTAAATATTTTGATGAAAGAAACGGTGCAATAAAAAGGAAGTGATTTTGGACATATGGAACATGCAATGATGCTCGACGTATTCATGATTGGAGACCCCTTGTTGATATCTTGTCTGAAAACGCATCATATGTTAGATTTTGATAAAATAATCTAGGGATATTTGAGGATCTAACGGAACCACGGTAGCAATGTAAATAAATCCAGACGCGCCTTGTGATGATGATTGGCCAATTGTATTTGTTGTCGGCTCTAGAACTAGCGAATCAACGAAATTTGAATGCTGTGATGCAATTGAGGGATCTGCGTCCATCGGAGTTAGAGAAGGAAACCGACGGACATCATTCCCATCTTTCTTGTCACACCTTGGGGGAAGCTGACCAGGGTGTTGGACAGTGTCAATCGGACTTGCATTGCTGCATACAGGATCCACTTCCACTACACACGGTTGACCACAACCCCGCCAACGATTTGCGCCGTCCACATCAGGGAATGAATCAATTTGTAATGATGATACCACTGTCGGATCGTGCAGCTCATTCGTTTGTATTTCCTCGAAATTGTTTACAATTTCATCACGAGATCCATGAAAATTCTCCAGTAGAGAGTGGTGATTATTTGACCAATTTGTTGAATGTAGCAGCGAATCTGGAGTGATTCCATCTGCAAATTGTTCGTCAAAGCTTAGATATTGTTCCTTTGAATACTAGGGAATGCTGGTCGTAGTTATGTTAATGAGTAGAGGAATGGGTAAAACATCACCTCCAATGAACTCCTGCAGCTCATTTGACATACTGTTGCGAAGGACCTGATCATTTGGGAATGATGATAGCCCTATTGAATTTTGTTGTTCCCTCCCTGATTCAAGATGAGTTGGTAGCTGTGGAAGCGCCGGTAGCTCACTTAGATCAAGAGAAGATAAAGTCGGCCAGTCCATTGGAAGTTGCTGGACAGACGAAGCAATTTCACTTCCATATGTTGCATCCAACCTATGGTTCGATAGATCGGGTTGCTGGGAGGTATCTAGACTATCCAGAGACATATCACTAGTAGGCAAATACACTTGATCCTGAGGGCATGCTGAAGGAGTACCAATTCCAGTCCACCTATAGCAAGATGGTTGCTGCGGCGCGCACCAGGGTTGATTCGAGTTCTGCGTGTCGTTGGGATTCCATGCATCGTCACTTGGGAGTACACTTCGACTCGCGCCAAAAACTGTTCTTTCCATTCCTTCGTCCGATGTGCCTCCCGTGCTTTTATCCAACCCGCTGCCTTTACCATTAAATGTCTCCAAGGCTTCTGCTCTCACTGGATCTTTAACTTTCTCGCAAGCTTTTGATACCATGGTCTGGAATTCCAGCGAGGTGCGCCCGGATCCTTGGAGTACTTCCGGCAAACTCGTTGCCACAAAACTTGCACCTCCACCTTCTGTTCTGCAAATCGTCCACATACTCACGAAATCGATCTCGCTCTTTAGGCATTCTTTTTGCTATTACCTACAAAGAGGACATGAGATGAAAGACAGAAAATGCCACGCAAAAGCACAGAACTGTTAAAAACAGACAAAATCAATAAAACAAGATGCATATAGAAACGTAAAGGACTCCAAAGTTATGTTAACAGTTAGCTGGCCAGATAGACTTGATATCGAGGCAAAATCCTCGAATCCTCTTAACAGAGCCAAACCACCTGAGTTGTGTATGCCCAAAGTACAGAGATCTCTCTCCTTATTTCACCAGGATCAAAAGCGAAGCTAGAGAGAGAAACGCTAGATCTACACAGCGGAAATTAACAAAAGAAAATTAGATTATATTTACCGAAAAAAGGGAGGAAAACTTCTGGATTATCTGAGCAGGAGAACACGCCTTGAAAGGAGAATCTCAAGCAGCCCAGTGGATCCAGAGGAGCATCAAGAGTGCAAGGTAATTGTCGTCGAAAGGAATGGGTGGTTCTACTTAAGAAAACGCGTTCACCTTTGACCCAATTTCAGCTTTGGCTGTAGGAACACAATGTGCAGCCAAGAATTTTTGAGCCTATTTATCATTTTTTTCCCCACCCGAAATAGTACAAATTACATAAAGATTTTTTAAAAACAGTGAACCAAATGAGGTGGAAAGCTATTATTGAACGTTAAAATATGGTTCACTTAATTGCCAAACTCTCTAGACTTTGCAAAGAAAATGAAAAATCAAAAACAAAACTTATCTAAAAAGGCTACCGCTGTAGTGGGAAAAAAGAGCAAAGCCATAAATATTGTCTCAAATTTAGAACTTTACCTACACTAATCACTTATGCCCATATGAAAAAGGCTTTTTTGTTTACAAATCCGAACAAAACGGGTCAAATTGCAAAGTCAATGTCTAAGGAAATTCTACAATCTAGTCTAACAATTCACGAGACCGATTTCATACTTAGTTTGGATCGTTGATAAAAAAGAAAAACAAATTCTGCCCAAGGAATGATTTTAAAAAGAAATATTAACTTATTAATATTTAAGAAATATTATTGTTGATCCATTCCGTGTCCAAGGCCTTTTGTTCTTCTTGGCATATGTTATTTTGGCACAAATATCTAAATTTTTTACTCAAAGGCCTTATTCTTTAGCGATCAAATCCGTCGATAATTGGACTCCTAATAAAAATACATTTGTAATACCGCATTCTCAATCTCTATTGGGTTCTACATTATTTCGTGTTTAATATTGGAGTTATTTTCTAATTGTTGATGTAAGGACCCGGGTCTCCCACTGTGTAATATTGTCCGCTTTAAGCCTTCGGTCCTCACAGCTTTAAAACTCGTTAAGCAGCTTAAAGAACCCAAACCTTATAAACTAGCCCATGACTTCCCTTCTAAGCAATGTGGGGCAAGAGACGTGCCCCCCCTCCCGAACGTGCCATCCCTCCTCCCCGCGCACTGTCGCCTTCTCCTCACGCATCGTCGCCTAGGCTGTCACACTCTCCCCCCCCCCCCCCTTAGGAGCACAGCGCCCTTGCTGTGGCCCTGTGCCTGAGCCATCACACTCTCCCCCCCCCCCCTCTTAGGAGCACAACGCTCTCGCTATGGCCCCACACGTGATCGAGAGTCGGCTCTGATACCATTTGTAAGGACTCGAGTCTCCCACTGTGTAATATTATCCGCTTTGGGCTTTCAACCCTTACGGCTTTAAAACTCATTCACATTGGTCAGAGAACCCAAGTCTTATCGCCCTAAGTGATGTGGGACAGAAGACACGCCCCCTCCTTGCGCACATTTGGGACCAAGGCACGAACGCACCGCCATCCCTCCTCCCCGTGCACCGCTGCTTGGGCCATCACAGGCAGAAATGCGTGGGGAGGAGGGATGACAGTGCGTCCGCACCTCGGTCACCGGACGTGCGTAGGGAGGGGGCACGTCTCCTGTCCCACATCGCTTAGGGGAGGAATCCTAAGCTAGCTTATAAGGCTTGGGTGTCTCTAACTATACATATGCATTTTATTAGAGTAGTGTGGGCTGCCCTGAGAAGAACAAAACCGTGAGGACTTAATGTCCAAAGCGGACAATATGTGTATAATGGAGACTCATGGCGTTATAAATGGTATCAAAGCCGCGGATAAAATTACACAGTGGGAGGCCCAAGTCCTTACAGTTGACACCCAAAAATACCCCTACGGGCATGTGCAAGGCACGAGGGACAAAAAGCTTTGAAACAGTCATGGCAACCATATATGGGTCATAATTTACATTAGCCTAGCCCAAATATATATATATATATATATATATATATATATATATTAAAAAGAAGAAGGATAATTAAGGATTTTGAGGAATTTCGGGTTGACCTTCGATAAACCAAGACATGTGATATCATGATGAAGTAACAGGGCACCACGCATTGAAGCCAAAGATCAATGATGAATATGAAACCTTGGCAGTAAAGATAGACAGGAATAGGTTAAAAGGCGCCAAATTTGAAAGAGGAGCGATTAATACTTGCTAAGTAAGCCATGACATAATTGTCGAACAAGCATGGATAAGGCGGTTCGACTTGAAACGTGGAGCAACTCTTGAGAAGAAGGTAACTAATCATTGACAATTACCAAGTTAGTCTATATATACCACAAGCCATCTAAGAGAGAGCCCCTCGGGAACAATATACAAAATTACTCTATATTGCCTTTAGCTTTACTTAACCTTAGCCTAGCTGTAGCTTAAAATTTCCATTGTAATTTAACTCTTGCGAGTGTCTATATCTCAGGAGGTGCTGTCAATTAGATTATAGTGCTAACCCATTGTCCAGTGTCGCCAATTAAATTCCGGCATTGTGTCCTCATCCTTATCTAAAGACGGTGTTCATTAAATGTCACTTTGATCCATCGTTGTTGATTAGATTCTAATATTGTATTTGCATACGCATCTACGAGCAGTGTGTACTAGATATTATTATTGTCCAATGTCGTCGATTAGATTCCAACGTTATGTCCTCATATCCATTTCAAACTGTGGTGTTCATCACCATCCAACACTGTTGCTTTGGCGCGGTCGATACGGCAATTACTCAAATTGGAAAGGTTGCCATAGACTATGTTAAACTATTGAAGCATGGAGACTCACACTATCGCTGCAAGTCTCCGAAGGGTACTTCTCTTGGACGATTGTGTGCCTTGATTAAGAAGTGTAGTGGCAGTTTGGCTTTACTTGGGAACATATTAGGCAGCACATGGCCAGGCTATCGACCCGAATACTCCGACGATCTTGATTTGTGGGTGCCCTCATGTTGGCAAGAGCTCTTTCATGAACAAGATCACAAGGGCCGATCTTGATGTGCAACCATATGCTTTCACAACACAATCAATCTTTGCTGGTCATACTGACTATAAATATCTGCTAAGATGTAGTATCTCTAGCTTTCCTCTTTGTAGGTTGGTGGCTGGCTTTCATTGAAATGAACCCATTTCTTTGGCCTCACCCCAGATCGTCCGTGCAATAGCAATGAAACAGAGGCCAAGAACACGGACTGTGTTGTTTGCCGAGGGATTCTAAGGCTGGCAAAGTGTGTCCACTGCTCGCATGCTGCAAGAAAGCGTATCACAAAACTTATGTTGGACCATGGTTTTTGGAGAAATGACGATGCCCGATATGTAGCGCAAGTCCAGGTGGGCAAACCATTGGTCGCCCAGGTCAATGAACCAGCACCGTGGGTCGATGGACCAGTGCCACAGGTCCTGCAAGTTCTTCTCACAGTTTCACTGAGGGCTGGAGCACACTGTGGATGAATTTCATGACCAAAAATAGCCAGTAATTTCAGTCACCGTCTGGTGATGGTTACTTTGAATCACAACATATCATCTTGGAGATAATTCAATGTGCTTGTTGGTTTGGCTTCAAAATCATCATGCCTGGCCAAAGATCAGCTCCATAAAAAGGAATGTCTAAGACACAATCACTCGTCAAGGCAAAGAATCACTAACAGAGAGTAAACCGCAACCTCTGTCCCTAGCCAGGGCTCATCCGGTTGCTTGAAGAGGCACAGATGATAAAGGACACCGCTGTGGGAGCTACAACAAATGAAATCAATCTGTGCCATCATAGCCCATCTTGGTCGGACAGCCATGCCGTGCCGAGTGGCAGGATTAAGAAAGTATGCTTTGCATCTAAGGGAATACTAAGGGAACCATTACACAGAGAAAGAATGGACTGAAAAGCATTCTCAAGGATTTCATTTCCGTTGCTCCTCTGCTAAAAATCATGCTATTAGGACAAGTGATAAGCCTGCAGCAAAGCAAGAAAACTAAAGCTGCTTCCAAACAAGAGATGTACTGCTCTTTCACAGGCCTCATGGAGTTTAGCATGTACAATCTACAGAGCATCTAGCAGAGTTTTATGTAAATCGAAACAAGTTTTTGCATACTATGGAAGTTACGGATCAAGCACCATAAACTTCACAAAGGCACTCTTACAAATAAATGAATCATTGCCACTGGGAAGTGATCATCCTCATATAGTTGGTAATCTCCCACATTTCACAAATTCACATAACAATTGCAGACCAAATCGACATACTCCGAATTTCTATACCTGGACCAACACACCAGTCCACAACAGTCAACCTGCAATTCTGTATCAATGCATCCTTTCAGATTCGATTTCGCGACCAGAGAAAGATCAATGCATACCCATGTCGAACTTGTCGAGAATGGCGTTCATCTGAGCACAAATCGCCAAGCTGTTGCTCATGAACTCCCTCGACCTGGTGAACCGATCCCTGACCTCATCAAGAACCGTCGACCCCATCTCCTGCAACCCCTCCAGGCACGTTTCTTGATCCGTCATGGCCGCGCTCACCCACGTCTGGATGTTGCTGATCTTGAGCTCCGTCAAGGCCGTCTCTCCCGGCCCTGCGTCCATGGCCGCCACCGAGTCGTTGAGCCGGCTCTTCGCGTCCTCCAGCTGCTCGGCGCAGTCCCCGAGAGCGCCCTTGGAGCCCGCGTCGTTCGAGTTCTTGACCAGGTCCCGCACGAACAGGGAGGCGTTGGACACCTCGTCGACGCACACCCGGAGGGAGAGCTCGAAGATGGCTTCTGGGTCGGGCTTGACGGAGCTGTTGAGGGAGGATATGCTCGCGAAGCACGAGTCTTGGTGCTGGGTCACGCTGCAGACTGCCCGGATCGACTGGGCCGAGCTGGGTCTGAGCGACTGCGCCTGCGATTCCTCGGTGTTCGACTCCCGGATGAGGGCTCCGACGAGGAAGCCGAGAGCTATGGTCAGCAGAACGATCGACGAGACGGTGAAGGCGACTATCAGAGGTCTCTTGGTGGCTCTGTGGTGCTGCGAAATCGGAGCTTCAGGGCTGTTCAGTTTGCCGTAGCCCTTCAAGACGTTGATGGATTCCATGCTCGTGTCGCTAGTTTCTTTTCTCTTTGCTTGTGCAGGAGGCGAAGAAGATGAGGGAGATGGATGTTGGCAGAGGGCTCGTGAACAAGCGTTTTGACATCTTCCGAGCTGACACATTCCGGACATCAAATCCACGATTGATTTTCTATAGTTTATCATCCGTCCAAACCACAAAGTCAAGGGCCTACCTACGACCCTGCACAAATCAACGTGCAAGAGCTTGGCCATCCAACGTTCTAAATTGAGTTAGAATTCCGAATTCTTCCTGCAATTCACTTCTAGGCCGACCCGGCATTCAAAATTTCCAAATCCATCCACGGTAATTTACTAAAGGTCATTGGGTAGTTTTAGCATTTCCAATCCTATGATACCTTACAGTCAAGATCGAATATTTAGCCGCGTTTGGGAGCTTTTACGAACACCTGAGTTATCAATTCAACTACGGCAATTGGCAAAACTTGAAGTTATGACCAGTGGCCGAGAATAGTCACCTCGAAACCAAATTATACAAATACCCTGACCATGTTCCAAAAGGATGAAATGCTGTCATAATGCAAGCGAGTCCGTACCCGAGTAGAACTGCGAAAAGTTCCAAAATTAAATTATACTGCAACGTCAACACCGAAAAAGAATAAAAATTGGCCCATGTAATGACAGCTAGCATTGGATAACAAGAACCCGTCCAATGATCTAATCCTCGTCCTCTTCATCTCCATCGCCACCAGAAGCCTTCTTAGCAGCAGCCTTGGTGTTCTTTCGCTTCACTCTTCCAGGTCGCCCTCCTCCGAATGGGCTCGTAAGTGAGAAGTCGATGTGCTTTTGCGAATCAACCCTCACCATGAAAGATGGGATGTTCACGACTTGCCTCCCAACCCTGCCAAGTTAGAAGCAAGATCAAATCAGTACATCGACCATGATCTAAGACAGCAATGTTATTTGGTAGCATGAGGTGAACACACAAGCAGCTAGCTTTTGATTCAGATTTCACAGGACTTAGAGAAATGCAAGGAATCTGTTACTTTGATTGATCAACACATGGGAAACTGAATGTTCAAACTGCTACTCTCACAGTCTCACCCTCCTCCTGACTATAGAAACTTATCAAAATTTCACACCTCATGTTGCATGATATTACTAAGAATTATGAATGACGCGAGAATGAAAGAGACTCACCATAACCCAGACTCACAGCCTTTAAACCACTAAGACTAATCCATTTTCCAATTTCCATTACAGAAACTTCTCCACTGCCCATTGCATAATCTAATCTTTCCAAGAAGATACTTATATGGCTCATCTAATATTCAACTCAAATGAACTAGATGCTCCAACTGTTAACTACAAAAAACCCAACACAAAATTACTGTATCATATGAGACCTCTAAGAAATAAACATCCAAAGCTGCTATTCCTCCATACACAAAGCATCAATGTACAAAACAGGCCCTGCACATGCATCTACATCTGCGATACACCACGTGCCAATTTTAACTTTAAAAATCTAACCTGATATGTCTCTGCCTGATGAGCACCCTGGCATGGTGGATTGATTTTGCCATTCCAGACTTGAAGACAAGTGTCTGCAGGCGACGCTCCAGGAAGTTTTCAACAGTCAAGGCTAAGACGTAATCAAGCTTGTTCTGACTTTCGTCCAGCAAACCATAGCGATTCATCCTCCGAAGAAGAGCCTCACCCTCAAAGATTCGACGGGGGTTCTTCTCATCAAGAGTCAAAAGCATCCTTGCGTTGTTGCGGATACGGCTCAGAACATACTGAACTCTCCAGAGTTCTCTCTTGCATCTAAGGCCATATTCTCCCACCAGCTTCAGCTCAGCATCCAATCGCTCCTTCTCATAAGGGCGACGGGGCTTCTTAAATGTCTTCCCATCTGAAGTCAAAACAAATGAAGATGTAAAGAGTTTCCTAGAAATCACTCACTCATTGTCAACCACAGAGATGCTGCATATCTAGGGGACTGACGACATATCTTAGAGTCTACTGCAGCAGGAACATAAAGGAGATATGTAAAGTACAAGTTCCCATCATTTCCATCCTAGTCCATGGAAATAAAGTTCTTTACAATTGAGTAGAACCGTTTTCCACTTTCAACTAAGTAGCATTCTAAGCACGTGCTCGCTCCAATCCATCATCTGAAGCTATGGGTACCGAACTCAGGACTCAATTTGGTGTTGCAAATGTGAACTAATTCAAGCAGTTCCTTTTATCAGAATCTTTGCAGTTGCTCCAATGAGCAGATATCGCTAAACGTAAAGACCAACTGCATCCAACCGCGAAAAGATCGGAGACCCACAAAACAGAGCATCTGCAATAGTCTTCAATTCAACCTCATCACTTGGTCAGCCGGAAACCCTTTTTCGCTCGCTACATTTTTCATCTAGAGGGGTGAACCAAAATGCGAAATGAAAACACTTCAAACCACCCCAACCCCCGAAAGACAAAAGACAAGACAAAAGATCTCCTTGTCGATCTCTCCCAAACCAAACAGATCGAGCGACATACACAACTCATCATAGGACCCGAAACACCAACGCCTTCAGAACCGCATCGGATCACACATCTCCAACATCCCAAGAACGAAGAGGCATGCATTCAAGAACATGCGGACACCCACCAGAGGTTACACAAGCTACTGCCCAAAACCACAGAGACAGAGACAGAGAGGGAGACGTTACAGTTGCGATAGAAGGAGACGTGCACCATGGCTCCTCTTCGGCGAAGCTAAGCACTGCGGCTGCCCTCCGGGATCGTGGCGGCGGAAAATCAAGCCTTCTCCCCCAGAAAGATGCAATCTTTATGGCTCTTTGGGTTTCTAAGTACGCCTTATAAGGGGGTAAGGAAAACCCTCAAAAACCCTAGCTCTGGATCTTCCATCAATAACAACCCGTCGAAAAGGTCCCGAGGGCCCAATCCAGAGGCCCATCCAGAGGCCCACAGGCAACCCTCTCCCGAGCTTATTGGGCCGTACTGTCATCCGAGGGCCCATTCTTGATCTTGGGCCTCTCAGGCCCACGTAATTCATCCGCTCTTCGAGTCAGGTCCGGCTTTTGTCAGCGGGGAAAATGAGATAAATAGTCCCGAATTTTTAATTTGTATAATATGATTTATCAACTTTAGTATAATTCTTGAAATTTTGATTTTTTTAGTATGATTTATGAAATTTTGATACATATTCAATTTAATTATTGAATTATATGAAAGTATTCAATGTTACTCATAAACTTGAAATATTGAAAAATAATATCGAAGATCTTCACAAAGTTAAAAGACTAAATTGAGTATGTATTAAAAGCCTAAAAATCATATCATATTGTACATTGAATCAAAATTTATGCACCATTTAAGTTATTATCCCTTTTGTGTCAAGTTTCGAAAGCTAATGAAAAGAAATCTCATCATTAAAGTGAGACCACGAGAGTTACAGCCCCCGACCCAATCCTCTTACCAAATTCATCTATCCGATCCTGATTCGATTTTGATGTGTGACCATCGCATGTGGGCTGAAGAAGTTACGATCACGTACGATTCATCGATCAATCATGTTGGAAGTTAGGCCGAAGAGCGGATTCACGAGCCGTCCCAATCATCTGACGCGACAAACAGTGACGCACGCTCGCCTCCTGTCGCCATCGATGTCTCCATCTCGATTCCTATATCGGGCCTAAACGGGATAATCCCCGTTTTGGAATAAAAATCCGAGCTTGATATGAACCCATATCTTGAATTTCCCTCTGTTTTTTCGAACGTGGAAAGCTTCCCACGCTCGTTTCGCATTTAATTTTCTTCGTCATCGCCCTCGTTTCGATCCGAGCCAACCCAAAGCCGGTTTCAGATTTTCTGTACGTTGGAGGGAAAACGAAAAGAATCCCTTTTGTCTTCCGGGGCGACGGTGTCTTGCTCTCTCTCTCTCTCTCTCTCTCTCTCTCTACCCTTTTCGGTTTCGCATCTCTCTCTTCATTTTCTTGGTTTTCGTCGTTGTTTTTGACACCCGGAATCAAGAACCCGAGGACCCATCATCGGGTTCTCGTCCGTTACGTAGTCTGCGAGTTTATACGGGTCTCTGAGGCCCTCGTGGGTCGGAAAATCTTTGAAATATTTGTGGTGGCAGCAGCTTGGTTCGGGAATAGGCAGGAAGAGGAGTTTTTCTCTTTGGGTTTGGTTCCTGTGGGAGGCCAAACGGGATGGCGACTACTATCGGGATGATGGACAGCGCTTACTTCGTGGGGAGGAACGAGCTTCTGACTTGGATCAACGGTAGGCTGCAGCTCAGTCTCTCTCGCATTGAAGAGGTATAACTTTGATTTCTCTCCATCTGGGTGTTGATACGGCATGTGGGTTGTTTGAATTTGAGTTATTTTTTTCCGCCCATTTTCACAAATTGATGGTGAGGTTTTATCCTTCGTTAAACTATGGATATGTGGGTCAGTATGGGAACCCTCCGTTCTGTAGCTCCGAAAAGAATGGATTAGATAAGGCTTAATAAGGCTTCTGTTGGAGTGTTAGATCAAACCCGTTGTTTTAAATTTTCTCTGCGTTGGCAAGGTGTAAGATGAAACATAGTCGATAGTTCAAAATTTTCACTTTTCAGCCTGGTTAGTTTCGTCTAGTTAAGAAAAATTCCAAGTTACCAGCACGAGTCCATATTTATGCACTGTATGCATGAAATGATGGCTACAGTCATTTAATCGGAGAAATTGAGAATGGTATGGGAAATGGTTTAAAGAAAATTCAAGAAAATTCTGCGATTCAAACGGAGATCACCATATGTCTGTATGACAAGTTTACAAAGTTGGTGGTGTCATGCTAAATTCGAAGATTTTCTGTATTAATGGGCTTTCTTTGCCAATGAAATTGGATACTGCAATGGTTCATTAATAATGAGATATGGGAATGTTTAGAACTGCAAATCAGGTCATGATTTTTATTGAGAAGTGTCAATGTTGGTTGAGGTAGGAATGTGGTTCTATAATTACGGTGACAGCATCTAATTATTCTGTCATCCATCGATTTCTATGGGCAAGTCTTAGAGTCTTAGGTATAATCTTACTTCTTTTTTTTAGGTCGAAAAAATGATCTTACTTATATGCTTATTTCTGATTGCAGTTTCAGAGAAGTCATGTCAATCCAATCTGATGCCCAAAGTGTGTTAATATTTATATCGAGTGCATCAAACTATACCATATTGCACTTTCTGTGGTGATTCTTAGAATAAAACCAAAACAATTCATATTATTGATGACCCCCTTAAGAATTGACGTTGGTTATGTATGTTGTAAGAAATTCCAATTACTAGTTCGAATTTCTTTTATGACAGAACATCAGTCATTGTTTCTTCATCTGAGGAATATCAGCGATTGTTCACTTTTATGAATCGGTGAATTCTGTTAATTCCTTTCAAATTTAGCTGGTCGAAATGCTTTTAATGCAACATATCTTGACAGGCTGCATCTGGCGCAGTCCAATGCCAATTGATGGACATGACCTATCCAGGAGTAGTTCCCATGCACAAGGTAATAGCACAATTCCGTTTCCTTGTTAGGTTTATTTTGTTTCACAGAATAGCCCTTTCCATTCTGACTTGATTATACTGTTTTGCAGGTGAATTTTGATGCAAAGACAGAATATGATATGATTCAAAATTACAAGGTTCTGCAGGAAGCATTTAACAAGTTGAAGATTGACAAGGTAATACGTGATATTGCATTGGATCGCAGATTCTTTTAATGTCAAAGTTTTAGTATGCTTTTACAATGCAGCGAGAAGATAATTTTGATCCATTTGAGAAAGGTAACTCAGATGTTAGTTCATTTGGGTGCTTCTGATCCGTGACCACCTCTTGACCTGCTGTGTGAATGGCTGCATTGAACATTAAGCTCTAAGGAATTTTGTGGTGAAAGATTTGCCTTTCATAGTACGAGTGTGTGTGTGAGTACAGCTTGTGATGAAAAGTTTTTGTAGTGTACTTGATTTTTTGGCTCATTTCCTGTCAGACAACTTCAAAGCTAGAAGACCAGCTAAATGGTTTTTTTCCCCACCAGGTTTAGCAAAAAACTGTGAGATGTTCATAGCAACTGTGTCAATTTGAAATTCATTCTGTATAAGTCAGTTGCGTTGCAATTCGTGTAATTGGTGAACTAACTAATCTTCCAATTGTCGAAGTGGCATTGTTTCTGTTTGAGCACTTTGTTTGAAGCCTGAACTGGATTGGTATGTAAAATAAGCACTTTTGACTTGTAGCTACATGTTTGCAGAAATTGAGAAAGGCAATGTCCGTAATATAGCTGTCTTGTTGTGCTTGAGGAGCATATGTAAAAGAGAAACCACCAATTCAGATCTGTTGTTCTAATCTATGGCTTTCTTGGCAGCATATTGAAGTCAACAGGCTTGTCAAAGGCCGACCCCTGGACAATTTGGAGTTTCTACAATGGTTGAAGCGCTACTGTGATGCTGTCAATGGTGGCATAATGAATGAGTATGCAACTCCCTGTTTAACTATGGTTGCATTCACGCTTCCTTCCAAATAATGTTTTCATTGTTTAAACTTTTGGGTGGTATTTCTTGATAAGAATCCCTTTTTTGTCTCAACTCCGCAGAAACTACAATCCTGTGGAAAGACGCTCTAAGGGTGGCAGGGAAAGAGTTCCTAGGAGTTCGCAGAAGAATTCAAAATCGCTGCAAGCAAACAATGCTTGTAACATAAGCTCGACGGATACAGTTGGTGTCACCAAAGCTTCTGGTTAGCTTGGCAGAAATTCAGGAGCTGTTACAAGTTTCTCTCTCTCCCCCCTACTTGACAATTATATAGTGAGTTGGTTGTAATTTTGTAGGGCCTCGTCAAGGGAGGATGAGTGAAACGGTGGGTGCTGCTGATTCTTCTCGGGAAATTCAAGCTTTGTCAAAAGAGGTAACCGAAATAGGATTGAGAAGTTGTTTTCTTGCCTTCATGTTTTGCTATTAAAATGTTTGCATCAAAGCAAGAAATTTGGTATGAGATTAGTAGATTGCCACATTTAGTTGTTTCCTTGCATCAGAAACTTATGATGCTGATACATGCTAGTGCACTGTGTACAATCTCTGTGCGCGCTCGCTCACATGCACACTTGTATACATGGCATGCTCATGTCGGCGGAGGCCGTTCCACATTTTTCTTACCTTTTAAAGGATTTCCGGGGATATATCCTTGTTTTTGTCCGCTCATCTGGGCGGATCGTTATTCTTAGATTGATTCTTCAGATGATCATATTGACTATATTTTTTACATTTTACAGGTTGCAGATCTCAAGCTATCTGTGGATTTCTTGGAAAAAGAACGGGATTTTTACTTTGCAAAATTGCGAGATATAGAGATACTTTGTCAGACTCCCGAATTGGAGGATATCCCTGTAAGAGATTCAAGAACTCGTTCATTTATACTGATGAAATCTTCTTCTCCATTTCATCCTTTGGTCATTGTACTTTTATGAAGACACATCTCGTCATTCTTTTCTCTGATGAATATATGAATTTCGATACAGATGTCAATGGCCGTGAAGAAGATACTGTACGCTGCCGATGCAAAGGAATCGGCTCTTGAAGAAGCTCGGGAATACATGCGGAAATCCAATCATGACTGAACCGTGTGATGTCTTTTCATTACAGAACTAGGATATCTTTCACCATGTCGGAACATGCAGTTCAATCTGCACAATGTACTTTCAGACATTGCATGTGCCGTGAGAATAAAACTGCAAATTGTTGATGAAGATCCCAGTTAACAGCTTATCCGTACTGGTCACGCCATAACATGAATTGCGGTGATTCACAACTAAGTAAATCGATCTTTGCACATTCTATTTTTCTCATTTGCACGAAATTTCGAGTTCAGGAGTTGGGGGAGACTGTTTGCCTACATTTTCTGCAAACAACTCCCCCTGGTTTGGTTTATCGGCATTACAAATATAGTTTGGATAAAGCCACAATGATTTGAGCAGAAAGAAGCTGGCTTGCAAATATTCACAAAGTGTAACTAGTAGGTTAGGAATGCACAGATTTTGGCTAAAAGAAGAAAAGGGATTCCCAACACTCCTACGATGCCTATCGCAGCTCCAGGTTCAAAGAAAGCTTACAAGAAGTTGAGATCATGTCTCGCTTCCCCAAAAGTTTCAGCCCGATCCCATCCACATTAATTTGATAGAGAAGTGAGATGCTGGGACACATGAGGCAAGAGATGGACAAGAGGTGAAAATAAAGCAACACAACCTTCCAACCCCAAGTACTTCATAGTTCATCTGAAGAATTTACACCATTACAAGCCCTAAATACACAGAAGCAAAAGAACAGTGACGGCAACTGCAACAGTAGAACTACTGCAAATAACAAAAGGGTGCATGTACATGATCACCGGAAAGCAGAAAGCCAGTGAAATGTGGTACTGCAACACAACACACCCTGACATTGTACATCTCTGTTAGTAGGCATCACCAACTCTAGAATTTGAAGTAGAACATTATGAATAATGATAGTCCTCTTCAAATCCCGCAAAAGCCCCCCTAGTTTCAGACTTATGAGCCTGCACGGAAAGAGAGAAGAAATTAAGTGGCTGCACAGCTATACCGAGACTTCAAAATCAGATTATGAAACACAAATTTCTCAAATAATTTGGTGCTCTGGTGGTAGTCAACCAGAGACATAGGAGATATTGCATCAAGAACTGTTTACTCTTCAGAATCTAGCTAAGACGTACCCTATGGATGATATTTTCGAACTGTTCAGTTCCATGCTCTTCAATATACTTCTCTGCAGCTGTCAAAATGTCATCTGGCTTTTTAAAGACATCCTCCTTCCTTGGGACATACCAGATGTTAATAGTCTGAGGGTTGACAAAGACGGGCCTCACAAAATGTTCATATACATATGCAGCACCGCTGAAATATGGTATGACCAACCAGCAGGTCAAAATCAACTTTGCATATGGCCATATGGGGACCCTGCCAAAGATTCAAGAATCTGTAAAGATGTGAAGACCACAAAGCCTATGCAAAAACATGTCCTAGACATGTAACATGTGTCTTCTGTTTACTAGGAAATCCTCCATGGAACCGCAAGTCCGTAATACAATCAGGAAAGGCTGAGGGAATGATACAGATCACTTTCTATTATTTAACATGACATAAATAAACACAGCCTTGATTGGAGAGTACCAGCCCCTGACAAAATAATGAGAATAATGCTTGCTGTTGGCGATCACTTTTTTATTCTATAACCTTAGCAGAGATTTTAATGCAAGAACACTAACCACACTATCATTCTCGATCTTCATCTTTTTTACCAAAGTCACTCTGCTAATCAAGTAGGATGCTGATGATACCCATCTTAAGAATGCAGCAACCAACCGAGCACATCCAAGAGGTAGAGTAGTCCTATATCTAAAGCATTTGATGACACTATGACCTAGAAGACTCTGACAAAAGCTTCAACTACCATGGGATTGCTACGAATCAGGTCACATCTGCATTGCCATTGGTATTTATGACATCCCATTCCCAGCTGTTTGCGCATACAACTCATTCCAAAATGTAGAATGGCTAACAGGCCTTGGAAGTATATTGCAGGCTATAAGAAAAGGTCAACCTACCCTGATTATGAGAGTCTACAATGATGTGCACTGAATACAGCTCTTGCAACACAATCCTCAAAAAACCATCTTGACATTCTTTGTAAACAGCAATTTACGTGATTTTGATGCAATAGAACACATTGCAAACTGCAATAACTACTTCATGGACAGCAAAAGGAATGCAATTTACCATTCAAGGAGTTTGTTAAAGGTGAGCTCAAAGAGAGTGAGAAGGGAATACAGAACCCAATAGGTAAGCCACTGCTGATCATCTATAGGAGATTTAGTCTCAATTGCCCTGACGGAAGCATACCTGTAAGCAAAATGATTTTGATCAGATACAAAATCAACTAGGAATTAAACCACAATATCAAAGTAAAAGCGAAAGGAAGCTAAAAATTTCAGTTAATGTGATCAGAAACCGACTTACAGAGGATACACAAGACTGATAACCGGCCTGAAACAAAACACAATGGATCCCGAATTAGTTCACCCATTAACTAAAACGCATAAAAACCACAACTTCAACAGATTCCACGTATGCCCCTTTAGCTCTATACACCAATTATCAACTTCAAGAGATTCCAAGTAAAGCCCTTCCGCTCCGTACACGAAATTACCATTGGGCTCACACGATCAAAACGCATAAACCCAATGGTTTTTTTTTTTTTTTTTTCTTGTTTTGCAAGAATTTTGGATTCTCCAGGGAAAGATCAAGAAAGAAATGGTGGGGAAAGCGAATGAAGGGGAAAGAAGGCGTACCCAGCAAGCACATCGAAGTTCTTCAGCACCACCTTGAGAAAGCTTCCAGCTCCCGATCCCATTATTCCCTCTCAAATGCGCGTCTTCCTCAGCGTCCTCCTCCGTCAAATTACAGCCCTTGCGTGTTGCAGAAGAGAGAGAAAGAGTAGTATTATTATAGGGTTTCAGGTAGAAATTAGTTCGAGAGATCGAGAGAGAGAGAGAGAGAGAGGACGGAATCCAAGCTTTAAAAAAGGCAGAGACGCAAAAGCATTGGAAGACAAAAACATGGGAGCCCCCGAAAGCAGATCGCAGGAATTCATTCGGTAAAGCGCACCACGGTTTCGGTGAGCTCAGCCGTTCGGCCAATCGCGACGCGCCACGCGGGACAATCAGTTTGACTCTGACTCCGATGGCTTCGGACAGTGGGATTCGGTTGCCGGACTACGGTGCGCCCTCAACCACCGGATCTTTCGACGGCGGTGGGTTCGGACCGTTCGGTTGCGGCAGATGAGATCCCAGGAAAAAGCCCCTGGTCCCCGTCGAAACCACGAAAGTGCCACTTCGCGTGTGTTCTTGATTTCATCACACGGTGGTCTCCTGTCTTCTTCCGTGCGTTCTGTCTGCAGATCGGAGCTTTACGGATTTAACGATTTATGGCGATGGATGGATTCTTAATAAAGGTTCCACCTCTAGTTTGAAGATGCTACACTTTGCTCTACCATCTATCGTTATCGAGCGGAATAATGATATAAATAATTCTTGAACCTTCATAACATATATAATTTAGTTAAAAATTTAATCTAGTTAAAATTTTAATTTGATTGGTATAGTATTTGAATTTTAGTCAATTCATAAACTTTTAATTTCTTCTATATAATCCGAATTTTTTATATATGTTCAATATAGTTCTGAAAAGTATGATATATTCAATATAATCCTTTATTAGTTTAAAAATATAGACCATATTGAATATTCTCATATAATTCAAAGAACTATATTATACACGAAGATAAAATTCGAGAATTACATTGAATAAATTATAAATTCAGGAATCAAATTGAGGCTAAAAAATAAAAGTTCAGGAATCAAATTGGATCAAATTGGATATTCAGTTACAATCTAGGGACTATTTATGTCATTTTCTATTATCGACTTGCCTATGCTAACTGCGCTGAGTTGAAACTACTGTCTTGTAAGGTTTTCGAAGTGAAGCAGAGCAGAGAACTCCACAAACCCAGAAAACTGATTTGCCCTTTATCCATCATCCATGTACAGACTGCCGGTCCAAGATGCCGGAGGGGATAAAGCAGAAGGAGCAAATTCAAGAATACGATGGTACAGGTTCCTCAAGAATCTAAGAACTGGGTTTTTTACAGGCCATTGTCGGGGCCGGTTTCCTCGTTGCTGCGACCGTTATCGCCGCCACAAAGCGGGAGTTCATTCCTCCAAGGGGCTTGGTCGCCGAGGAGCTGTGATGGCCACGAATCTGCAGAAGTGGGGTATCTCGGGTGTGGCTTGCTCACGTGTGGGGCGTGCACGGGATACGATGAGATATCGGGTTGAAGGGGGACGATGATCACTGCGTGCGTTTGCTGCAATGGCTGTTCCACGGTAGCCAACCCAGCAGCGTCTCCAGCAGGTTGGGTACATTCAGGAGGTGGTGCATTCAGATCAGGCTTCGACTCAGCTACCCGGGCTCTCAGCTCGCTCTGCAATTTCTCTACTTGGGCTTCTAACGCAGAATTCTCCTCTTTCAGCTCATTTTTCTCGACCGTCACCTGAACCAGCATTTCACAAAGTTATCGCCCCTAGAACTTTAAAACAAACTGATGCCAAATGAAACATCAAGAAATTTTTAGTTTGATGATCACATAGAAGAGTGAAATAGTCAAATGACAGGAACTTTCCAAAGCAGAGTCCTACGTGCATATTTGTGTTAAAAGAAAAATTGACATACAAAAACTAACAGGTATGAATGTTCTATTTATAGAGGAAATAAGTTTCAGAGTGATGGGCAAGGACACGAGACCGAGAATGGTTGACACACCAAAATTTAGGAGCCTACATTTCAGGAGCAGCGGACATGCCCAAACATCAGCATCAACAGAGATTCAATAGAAGTTAGTACTTACATAGCAAGACTCAGAGACGAGAGCAACATTCTCCTTTTTAAGATCCTCAATCTGGCCAAATATTTCTTTCAATAGGCGAGCAGCTTCACACAGTATTGAGGCCTTGCCATTGTTCTGCTGATTCAGTTCTGCGCAAGATACTTACCACAATGAGGTCAAATCCAAACGGAGTGATTTGAGTTACTAATTAGAATAATAATATCTGAGCAGATAGACTGAAAAGGAGATAGCATCTTGCTATAACATTTAGCAGATGATATGGTCCATTAAACAAGATGATAATTACCAAGTGCATTTGCCAAATCTTGGAAAAGCTCATTCAAATGCTCACGCTTTTGTTTCTCCCGCTCGGCTTTGTGAATTCTTTTTGGTACTTTACCCTGAGTCTTTTTGCAAGGAGATGACCTGCAAACGCAAAACAAAAATTTATAAGGCCACAAAGCATAAAATAAAAATGATTCGAAACAGCACATGTCCATGCCATGCCAAGAAAGTGAATGGCCTGAGAATTTTATCAGATTGAAAACTGGATAACCCTGTCCAATTTTACTAGATGTACACAGCAAAACAGTCTGAAGCCCTAAGGAACAATCAGTAAAACAAGCACTTAAAAGATTCATGTTTAAAAGATAATGCTGATCTTCCATCTAGGATTACCATTTCAAGTAAAAGTGCACGTGTCAGTTAGACTTAATGTCTACAAAAGAAACATTAAAGCCAACTCCAGATATAGAAAGCCAAGATTTGTACCGTTCCTACACTTTACCATAAAAAATTCAAGATCAAGTTATAATTGTTAATTGCTAAATTCAGGCATAACCAAACTTCTCGAACATTTTTTCCCATATAAATTGGTTGGCATATCTGTAATAATACAAGCAACTAGTAAATTAAGCCTATACACACCACATCTCAACTAACACTTACCACCAGTTAATTACAATGATGCACTAATTCAGTTAACCGAAGCCTAAAGCTCCATTAAACTTATGCACTATGTGGATCTAATGATATTTTGAACCATTCAGCTTACGGTCCTTATGTCTGACACAAGCAAAATGACCTTGTCAATCTCATTAACTATGCAGGCTTCCATCGTAGTTTGAAGCTAATAAGCTAAACTTTAGGAACCATTAGGCAAACTGACACTTGTTCTCAGTCAATGTTCATTATGTTGAACGAAAGTGCATGCCATCTGCTCAACTCAAGGTTCATTGGCGTGATTACTTGCATTCCACACACCAATTACACGCAGCATGGACTCCATGAACTCAGAGATGCACAGCAGTCACAGCAACCATGATCAACCAAAACGGCCAAATGGGAACTAACCTTCCTGCCGATAGCGATGCCTCCGCTGCCCCGTTGGAATTGTCGCCGGATGACGTGGTCGCCTCCGAAACCATGGTTGCCGTGGTGCTAACGCAGATCACTGAAGAAACCAAACGAGGCCGATCAAACTTCTATTTCATTTGCCCAACAATATGCAGGCACTAGCCAATTCCACAACTAATCTACAAAATTTGACCTTCTTCTTCTGCAACCAAACACAGAACTACCCAGGTCCTATGGCACAGAACCCAAATATTCATTCATAACCCAGAAAACAAAAAGAGATCTTTCGACCAGAACCGAATCGGGAAACCATCAAATTAAATCCCCAGACAAACAAAGCACCAAGATCAAGCCTAGGAAGACAAGAAAATCAAGAATCACAGAAACCAGAGCAAGAAAAGAAAAGAAATCTCAACAGGCAAAGCAGAGATCCAAAATCAAACCAAACTAACTGCTGATGGAGAGAAACAGGGTCAATTGATCTACCTGGAAAAAGGGCAGATTCCCAGGACAACACCCAAACGATGAATCGGGACAATTCCCTAAGAAAGGCAGAAAATTGCAAAAAATTCTAGGGTTGGAGAGAGAGAAGAGAGAGAGAGAAGGCATATATGATTGAAGGAGTAGGTATGAGAGAGAAAGAAAGAGAGAGAGAGAGAGCAGAGAGAGGAACACGGACACAGGAAGGAGCGTGGCGAACACCTGCCGATGCGAAGCTTAGAAGCGTGTGCTCTCCTCTCTCCACGTGCCCGTCCTCCATCCCTTTTGTCTCCTTCCTCCTCCCCCTCTTGCATTCCACCCCAGATCAGCACCCCCCATCACATCCCTCAAAAAAATAAAAATAAAAATCAATTTTTTTCAAAATAATACTTCTTTTTCGGAAAATGGGTCGTCGAGAAAATCGATCTGCGAAATCAAGAACGAATTTTTAATCAGCAAACCCAAAGAAAACCTCGTGATTCGACAAAATCGGTGCTAAAAATTTCAGCTTTGGCCACGGATTCTGGATAATTCCGAAAATCAAAAAAGAAAAAGAAAAAAAAGGGGGGACAGGAAGGAGGAGGAAGGCGTGTGGCGTTCACGAGCTGGATGGATGGAGTGACCGAGGAACGAGGATGATGTCGAGGTCCGGCCTTTGTCTGGCCCACTCGAAGCGTGTGCCGTCCACGCTCGGCAGCCTTCAACTCGTCTTCTTTTTTTTTGTTTCCCCTTTTTTAGAATTTGTAGAATTACGGAAAAAAAATTATATGTGAACCATACATATACCCTGATTTATTCTTCTTCTTTTTTTCAATTGCTGACAATTTCATGAACCATTAAGAAAACTGTGCCAGCACAAATTTTAAAGAAAATCAAATCATTAGAAGAGATTCATGCTTAAGCAAATTAAGACCGATATTATTACCCGTCAAAGATTTTGGTGATTGCCCGTTCTCGTGGTGGAAGGTATTTACATATTTAGAGAGCAACGAATGAATGAAAAATTCCCAACTTAAAAAAATATATATTATGAGTTTGGGACATGATACGTGACGTTTAGAACATTTGATCATCGAATTAAATATTGCATTAGTCAATTCCTTGTGTGAAGGTATGTTGTGTCAGGGCATGGTGTTTCAATGGTTCTTGTGTTTTAAATGTTAAAACTTCATAATGGGCCGGTTCAAAGCCAGAATCTTGAATTGACCTCATGTGTTTCGATTCCTTTTCGAAACCGAGAATCAAATTGACAAGGCTTGGAATTGAACTGCCCAATACCTCAATTAATTCTTTTTCAATTGCTGAAAATTTCAAGAATCATTAAAGAAAATCAAATCATTAAAAGAGATTCATGCCAAGGCAAATTAAGACCGATATCATTACTTGTCAAAGATTATGTTTTCTAATAATTCATTTTATAGGAAAATGACAATAGTGTTGAAACTTGAAAATAAAGTGAAAAATATTTTCTAGGATTTGGCCAATAAGGAAGGAAAAAAGAAAGAAATAAAAAGAAAAATAGAAAAAAAATAAAAATAAAAATCTCAAATGATTAAAAATTCGAATTTTAAGAAAAAAAAAAGGAAAAGGTGTTTGGTGGAAAAAAAGCGTTGGTCTAGAAGTGAAACAAAAATGATGGAAAATATTTTCCACTTTCTAAAAATGGTAAATATTATCTCTTATATTTTCCCCAATCAGTTTATTTTTCGTGAAATAAATGGCAGAAAATTTAAAAAACGTTTTATTAAAAGTTATTTTCCGCAATTATTTCATGAAAAATGAGTCATCCACTCTAACAGATCATCCCTTCAAAAAAATCAATTTTTTTTTCAAAATAATATATCTTTTTGGGAAAATGGGTCATCGGGAAAATTCATCTGCGAAATCAAAGTGCGATTTTTCAATCAGCCAATCCAAATAAAGCCTCGTAATTCAACAGAATTCGTGACGAAATAGCTCCAAAATTTCAGCTTTGGCTACGGATTCTGGATAATTCCGAAAATCCAAAAAAAGGAAAAAAAAAAAAAAAAGAGGAGGAGGAAGGCGTGTGGCGTTCACGAGCTGGAGGGATGGAGTGACGGAGGAACGAGGATGATGCGGAGCTCCGGCCCTCGTCTGGTCCACTCCAAGCGTGTGCCGTCCACGCTCGCCAGCCTTCACAACTCGTCTTCTTCCTTTCTTTTTTTAGAATTTTCAGAATTACAAAAAAAAAAAAAATTATATGTGGACCATACATATACCCTGATTTTTTTTTTTTTCAATTGCTGAAAATTTCATGTGTCGTTAAAGAAATCTATGCCAAAACAAATTAAAGGAAGTCAAATCATTAAAGAGAATCTTGTCAGACCAAAATAAAACTAATGTTATTACCTGTCAAAGATTTCGGCAATTGTCCGCTCTCATAATAGAACAGATTTACATATATATTTTTATTAAAAATAAATTTCTATTCATTATCAAAATGATATATGAAAATAAATCTCAAAAGTCACAATAACAAAAGTAAGCCCGTAAAGCTCCAAAATAAATAAATAAAACTAGAAATTAAAGCGTTTCATTAGAGCATGATAGTCAGAGATAATCATAGACTTATCCTTCAAGAATATATTTGGGACTGCATCGAAATGAAAGGATCGTCGGTCAATTATTGAGTCACAGTGCACTATCAATGATAAGCATGTGTCGGGATCTCTATCTGTAATTACGGTTTTGCCCTCCGGCAATATACACCTAGGTTTACCATCCCTAGTATCATCATCATACGAAGACAACATAAACATTTGATCATTTAATTAAATAACTATCGCATTAGCCAATTCCTTGTGTGAAAGTAATAGTGCGTCAAGGCATGGTGTTTCATTGGTTCTTATGTTTTAAATATTAAAACTTAACAATGGGCCGGTACAAAGTTAGGATCTTGAATTGATCCTGTGGGTTTCAATTTCTTTTTAGAACTGAGAATTAAATTGGCAAAACTTGGAACTCAATCGCCAATTCCAAGCTAATTCCAAGCCAATTCTTGATTCTACTTGAGAAACGGGATACTTCGTTTTTTTTTTTTTTTTAATTTTTAAATTTGGGACAAGTGAAAGCAAGTCTGGCAAAAGTGGAAGAAGAGTGAAATCAAACAAAAGGCGAATGCAATGCAGTGGCTATCATGGACAATCGGCAGAAAATAAGATGGAAAAGAGAGAGGGAGATGAATTGTCAGGCCTTGAGCAACGGGGAGAGAGAGAGAGAGAGAGAGAGAGAGAGAGAGAGAGAGAGATCTATGTGGCTTTGTTTTTTACCTGCAGCTTCTTTTACACTTTCAAGTTCACACGAGAGAGAGAGAGAGAGAGTTTGTGACGAGAAAGATGATAGGCCCCTAAGTTTAGGTTTAGGAGGTTTTAACTTTTTCAAAAGAAAAGAACATTCCCAATACCAAAATTTGGTACAAGGGAAAACTTAAATGCTAAAAATTAGCAAAGTGGTACTTAAATGTCATTACTTTTGAAAAATGGGATACTTGAATACTACATCCGGCGAATCCCGTTGAAATCTTATGTTGTAATTTTTTTTTTTTTTAATTTTGCTCCCATACATGGTTTGTTGGAAAGCTAACTTAGCAAAGAAACACAAAAACGACGTCGTTTTGGCATAATTTGAATTTTAATATATAATTAATTAAATTAAAATTTAAAATTATTTTTTTTTAAAAAGGCCTTAGCTGATGGATGCCTTCATCTTCCTTTTTTTTAATTTTATTTTAAATTAAATTTAATTAATTTTTATATTAACTATTTACTCACGTTAGTATGCAAAATAACATCGTTTTGCACTTGGCTCGCCACGCTAGTGTTTTGGTTGGACTTTCTCGCCATAGGCACTTGGTTAATCTATTTTACTTCGATTTTGACACTTAAGTGTCGCTCTCTTAACTTTTTACACTTAAGTGTCCCATTATGTCAAGTTTTGGCACTTCAAGTGTCTTAGACACATTTTTCAAAATTGTGACATTTTCTAATTGTATAAGATCTTTTGGTACATACAAACATAAGCAAACTTGTTGATGTTGAAAAAGTGGTGCAGCGCTGTCGCATAGTTTACAGAGATAATGTGTTTGATTCTTTAAGCGTGCGCTGAATGAATTCTTTTTAGGTAAATCGGTTTCTAGCCCGTTGACTTGGAACCGGCCAGTTTAAAGCTAGAAAGATAATTGGTCTAGTTTCCGGAATCGGGAACCAGCTTTAAACCACTGGTGTAAGGCTGGCTTGGGCCCCTGTACTCTGCAAAGTTGAGAGGACATGAGGTGGGCTCACAACTCACATTTATAATATACAGTATGACTTGAGGGGCGAGATATACAATCATAGGTCTAAGTTTGAAAAAGAAAAATATAAAAGAAAATGAGTATGAGGTAATTGCCAATATATTTAGCCTCACTGATGTAGTTAAAAAAAACAATTATGATTCCATCCTCATGAGTAGTGGCGATGATATCTTGTAAATCGAGATGGTCTTAATTTGAGACGTGTTATAATAATTAAACGTTAAACCACGCAAGGCGTGATTTAATATTTAATTATTTTAACAAGATGAATAGGTTGCCTATGCATATTGTTGAGCTATGTGGTAATCACACATCATGAAATTATATATAATTTATTTGCATTTGAATAAAAAAAATTTAAGACATGTGGCAAGTTATTGTCATTTTCATATCATGGTAGAAAGCAGATGCATCTACTCATATTCATTTTGAATTAATGTTGTTGTATTTGATACTAGATCTTTTTTTTAGAAATTAGAATTATGGAAAAAAAATGTGCAAAACCATATACCCCGATTTTTTTTTCAATTGCTGAAAATTTCATGAATCATTAAAGAAAAAATGCCAAAAAAAATTAAAGAAAATCAAATCATTAAAGAGAATTATGCCGAAGTGGTTTACAACTAATGTTATTACCCGTCAAAGATTTTGGTGATTGTCCGTTTTCACGATAAAACACATTTACATATTTAGAGAGCAACGAATGAATATAAAATTCTAAACTTGAACACATATACATTATGAGTTCATGACCTGATTTGTGACATTTATAACATTTGTTCAAATTAAATAAATATCCCATTAGCCAATTCCGTGTGTGAAAGCGGTGTCACTTCAGGGCATGGTGTTTCAATAGTTCCCACGTTTTAAAGATTAAAACTTCAGAATGGGCCGGCTCAAAGGTAGTATCTTGAATTGACCATGTGGGTTCCAATTCTTTTTCAGAACCCAGAATCAAATTGGCAAGGCTTGGAACCAAATTGCCTGATTCTTATTTGATTCTTGATTCTACGACAATCAGGATTCTTCTTTATTTATTTATTTTTCGAACAAGTGAAAGCAAGTCTGGTAAAAGAAGAAGAAGAGTGAAATCAAACAAAAGGCGAATGCAATGCAGTGGCCATCGTGGACAATCAGCAGAAAATAAGATGAAAAGGAGAGGGAGATGGATAGTCGAGCCTTGAGCAACGGGGAGAGAGAGAGAGAGAGAGAGAGATAAGGCATTTTCTACGGGGCTTTGGCTTTGACCTGCAACTTCTTCTATACTTTTAATCTCAGATAGAGAGAGACAGACAGAGACAGAGAGAGTTTTGTGACGAGAGAGACGATAGGCCCCCAAGTTTAGGCTTGTAGGGTTCTAACATTCTCAAATTTCGTGACATTTTCTAACTGTATATAGTCTTCTGGTACATACAAACGTAAGCAAAACGTTGATCAAGTGGTGCAGCGCATGCGCTTAGTTTAAAGAGATCATGGGTTTTGATTCTTCAAGCGTGCGTTGGATCAATTCTTTACAGGTAAAAACTGGTTTCTTGCCCGTTCACTTGGGACCAGCTCGGTTTCCAAATAGAACCAGCCAGTCTAGGGTATAGAGTTGGGAACACAACTAACAAAGACCGGTTTCCCATCTGTAGAGTCGAGAATTAGGCTTTTTGGCCATATTTGATTTGGATTTAGGAAAATATCCTCGGGGAAATGCAAATATTTTTGGGTTAAAGAGGTTTTCCAAAATACAAATAGCGTTTGGTGAATTATAGTTTTAAAGTGCATTAGGAAACAACTTTGGTTTTTTGATAAAAATTACATTTGTAGACGACTTTTACAATTTTTTTTTAAAAGGTTTTTAATTTTGTTTGGTGCAGTTCAATGATCATCGGTGGCCAAAATAGCCGTTGGCTCACCTATGGTGGCGGCATCATGACCTCGAGTGTCGCTTGAGTCCTGTGACCTAGGCATTGCCAAGGTTGCAATGACCTCGAGCGATGCTTGGGTTGTACCGTCACTTAGGTTGCCGTGACCCAGGCGATAGTTGTGAGGCGTTGCCTGAGGTCGCGTGACCCCAAGCAGCGGTCACCCAGTGGTCACGACCTCAAGGAAACGATCGTCGGCACACGTCACCCCTTGGCGGGAGGTCATCAACCTCTATTTGGCTTCTCCATGCAAACAACAAAGAAGATGGACAATGAATGAGGAGCCAAGATTTGCATTCCGAGAATGTTACTTCTCAAAGGACCTCTAGATTTGCTTTGGGCTAAAGGCCCTTAGAGCTAGGGGTGAGCATAGTCCGGGTGGACGGTTCCCATCCTAGAATCAGGAATTGCCTACTAAGGATCAATTCTGAAAAATTGGAACTAGGAATCGCTTGTTAGTTTCATGAATCCACGCGAGAACTGGATCATCGGTTTAGTCTAGTTCCTAGGTGAGTCCATGGAACTGGTCCCATCAAGTTTCACATACTCAGTACAATATTTTTCAACAAGCCAAAGTAAAGCAAAAAACAAAGAACTTCCCTATTTTTAATTACAAGATTAGTGAAAAGATTGGACTCATATTAAAAGTTGAGAGTTGATAATATGAGTCGATAGGAGTTGAGCTTAAGAGTCAAGACCGTGAGTGAGAGACAGATAAATGACTTATATGAGGTGAGAATGAGACAAGACGAGTACTCAATTAATGGATGTTGAGCTTCAAATTAGGAATTTTAGGATTTTCATTTTTCTTAATTTTTTAGTCGGAAATTTTTCTTAAAATTGAATATATATTTATATATTATTGGTTCAGTCTAGTTCGAGTGGATGGATAGGCGGTTTCACACCTAAAATCGAAAATTAGACCAATACCCACCGGTTTCAATAAATTAGAACCAAGAATTGGACCGGTTTCCTTAAGTGCCGCCGGTTTCAATTCGGTCCAATCTAGTTCGATTCCCTTAAGAACCGCCGGTTTTGATCAAGTCCGGCTTGGCTTCCGACTCGCATTCACAATTTATAGTATGGCTGAAGTGGCGAGATTTAAAAAAGAAAGGTCCAACTTTGCAAAAGAAAAAATATAAAAGAAAATGCGTATGAGATAATCGTCAATATATTTAGCCTCGCTGATGTAGCTTGGATGAATTTATGATTCCATCATCATGACTGGTGGGATGATGCCTTGTTGATCAAGATAGTCTTAACTAGAGATGAGGAGGTTACATACTCATCTATGCATATTGGTGAGCTATGTGGTGATCATGCATTGTGAAATTATATGTTATTTACTTGCATTTGAATAAAAAAAATTATGACTCATGACAAGATATTATTATTTAAATATCATGGTAGAAAATAAATATATCTACTCATATTTGTTTTAAATTTATATTGTTGTATCACACTGGGTCAATTGATAACATACTTTCTTACCTTAAACCTAGAAATTTCACTTTCTAAACTTTGACTATCCCCTTTATTTACAAACATGTAGTGATGGAGGAGGCTCGATACTTATGCATATTGGTGAGCTATGTGGTGATCATGCATTGTGAAATTATTTGTTATTTACTTGCATTTGAATAAAAAAATTATGACACATTACAAGTTATTATTATTTAAATATCATGGTAGAAAATAAATATATCTACTCATATTTGTTTTAAATTCATGATGTTGTATCACATTGGGTCAACTAATAACATAATTTCTTATCTTAAACCTAGAGATTTCCCTTTCTAAACTTTGAGTAACTTCTTTATTTACAAATATGCAGGGATGGATCTACCTCTTGTGATGAGCTTTGGATACCGCTATCTATGGAGTATGACTATCAACATGCCCTATTTGTTTTAAATTCATGCTGTCATATCACACTAGATCAATTAATAACATAATTTCTTATCTTAAATTTAGAAATTCCACTTTTTAAATTTTGAGTAACCCCTTTATTTACAAATATATAGTGATGGATCTACCTCTTACGATGAGCTTTGGATACCGCTATCTCTAGAGTATGACAATCAACATGTCGCCGTACCTGGTTCTGTGGTTGAGCATGGTAGGTGTAGCTCTTTATTTTGGGTTCAAGCTGGGTTACTTCAATATACCCCTCATCACTTCGTTACTTGGTATGCTCCTAGTAATGGCTAGTTGATGGGACCTAATAACATTGGGTCAACTCGGGTCAACTAATACTCATATTCATTTTAAGTTCATGATGTTGTATCACATTGGGTCAACTAATAACATAATTTCTTATCTTAAACCTAGAGATTTCACTTTCTAAACTTTGAGTAACTTCTTTATTTACAAATATGCAGTGATGGATCTACCTCTTGTGATAAGCTTTGGATACCGCTATCTATAGAGTATGACTATCAACATGCCCTATTTGTTTTAAATTCATGCTATCATATCACACTAGATCAATTAATAACATAATTTCTTATCTTAAATTTAGAGATTCCACTTTTTAAATTTTGAGTAACCCCTTTATTTATAAATATATAGTGATGGATCTACCTCTTACGATGAGCTTCGGATACCGCTATCTCTAGAGTATGACAATCAACATGTCGCCGTACCTGGTTCTGCGGTTGAGCACGGTAGGTGTAGCTCTTTATTTTGGGTTCAAGCTGGGTTACTTCAATATACCCCTCATTACTTCGTTCCTTGGTATGCTCCTAGTAATGGCTAGTTGATGGGACCTAATAACATTGGGTCAACTCGGGTCAACTAATACTCATATTCATTTTAAGTTCATGATGTTGTGTCACATTGGGTCAACTGATAACATAATTTCTTATCTTAAACCTAGAGATTTCACTTTCTAAACTTTGAGTAACTTCTTTATTTACAAATATGCAGTGATGGATCTATCTCTTGTGATAAGCTTTGGATACCGCTATCTATAGAGTATGACTATCAACATGCCCTATTTGTTTTAAATTCATGCTGTCATATCACACTAGATCAATTAATAACATAATTTCTTATCTTAAATTTAGAGATTCCACTTTTTAAATTTTGAGTAACCCCTTTATTTATAAATATATAGTGATGGATCTACCTCTTACGATAAGCTTCGGATACCGCTATCTCTAGAGTATGACAATCAACATGTCGCCGTACCTGGTTCTGCGGTTGAGCACGGTAGGTGTAGCTCTTTATTTTGGGTTCAAGCTGGGTTACTTCAATATACCCCTCATCACTTCGTTACTTGGTATGCTCCTAGTAATGGCTAGTTTTTTTTTTTTTTTGGACGAATAGTAATGGCTAGTTGATGGGACCTAATAACATTGGGTCAACTCGGGTCAACTAATACTCATATTTGTTTTAAATTCATGATGTTGTATCACATTGGGTCAACTAATAACATAATTTCTTATCTTAAACCTAGATATTTCACTTTCTAAACTTTGAGTGACTTCTTTATTTACAAATATGCAGTGATGGATCTACCTCTTGTGATGAGCTTTGGATACCGCTATCTATAGAGTATGACTATCAACATGCCCTATTCATTTTTAAATTCATGCTGTCATATCACACTAGATCAATTAATAACATAATTTCTTATCTTAAATTTAGAGATTCCACTTTTTAAATTTTGAGTAGCCCCTTTATTTACAAATATATAGTGATGGATCTACCTCTTACGATGAGCTTCGGATACCGCTATCTCTAGAATATGACAATCAACTTGTCGTCGTACCTGGTTCTGCGGTTGAGCACGATAGGTGTAGCTCTTTATTTTGGGTTCAAGCTGGGTTACTTCAATATACCCCTCATCACTTCGTTACTTGGTATGCTCCTAGTAATGGCTAGTTGATGGGACCTAATAACATTGGGTCAACTTGGGTCAACTAATACTCATATTTGTTTTAAATTCATGATGTTGTATCACATTGGGTCAACTAATAACATAATTTCTCATCTTAAACTTAGAGATTTCACTTTCTAAACTTTGAGTAACTTCTTTATTTACAAATATGCAGTGATGGATCTACCTCTTGTGATGAGCTTTGGATACCACTATCTATAGAGTATGACTATCAACATGCCCTGTTCGTTTTAAATTCATGCTGTCATATCACACTAGATCAATTAATAACATAATTTATTATCTTAAATTTAGAGATTCCACTTTTTAAATTTTGAGTAAACCCTTTATTTACAAATATATAGTGATGGATGGATCTACCTTTTACGATGAACTTCGGATACCACTATCTCTAGAGTATGACAATCAACATGTCGTCGTACCTGGTTCTACGGTTGAGCACGGTAGGTGTAGCTCTTTATTTTGGGTTCGCACTGGGTTACTTCAATATACCCCTCATCACTTCATTACTTGGTATGCTCGTAGTAATGGCTAGTTGATGGGACCTATCAAAGTGTTCGATGGTCCACTGGTTTTGATTATGGAGGTGATGCATCGGCCTATGGATATGGACCACTGAGTAGAGTGACAGCTTGGATTTATGGTACAAATAAGTTTTTGATCAGATGATAGCATACGCATGATGGCGTTCGGTTAATCCCCAGTATGCTGGATTCTCATAATGTCACGCCTCAAACGTCCGTCTTGGAAATCCAACATGATTAGGATATTAACCTAGCATCTCTATATACGTACCATCATCTAGTCAAAGCCTATCTTTACAGTATCGAAGCTACCACTCTCCTCAAGCTTTAGGCATCAATTCGTCACATCCATCATTTAAATCTGATGGACAATCGAACCATCTCAAAGGTCCCACCAACTCCGAAAATGCACAAGCATACCAAGCAATGGAGGAAAAGTACTAAAAAAAAATCTTAAATCTATTGCATTGATACAATTTAGTCATAAACTTTTTAATTTGATTAATTCAGTTCCAATTTTTTTTTACATTGGTACCAATTCAGTTCATCCGACCAGTTTTGGCTGACCGACATTGACATAAATGTTGATTGGTGGCCGGACGTTAATGTGACAATTTTTAAATATCTTTTTTGAATTTTTTTTTTCCTTTTTCTTTTCTTTTTCCTTTTCTTTTCTCTCTTGTTCCTCCTTGAACTGTTCCGACAGTGGCTGGCGAGCCTCTGGTGAGACTGGCCGGCTACTGGGTGAGGGCCGTGAAACCCTCGCTAGCGGCCGGCAAGGGTCGTAGCCCTCGCTTGACCTTGCCCAGGGTCGCGGGTGAGGCGACTTCGCCCGGATCTAGGCGAGGCTAGCCTCGCCCTAGCCTTGCCGTGGGTGAAGGTGGTTAATGATGGCTACCTTTGCTCGCGGCAAGGCCTAGCGAGGGCCGCGTTTGTCTCGTTAGCTGCGGGCGAGACCGCATTCGCCTACGACAAGGCTAGGGCGAGGCTGGCCTTTTCTAAATCTGGGCGAAGCCGCCTCACCCGAGGCCCTAGGAGAGGCCAGGTGAGGGTCGTGACCCTTGCCAACGCCGATGAGGGCTTTGTCGCAAGGACGGTCCAAGGAGGAAGGAGAGATAAAAGAAAAGGAAAAAAAAAATTAATAATAAAAAATTTTGAAAAAAAATAATATAAAAATAATAAAAATTGTCACGTCAGCATTTGGTCAGTCAAAATTAGTCGGATGGACTGAACTTGTATCAATATTAAAAGGTTTATGATTAAATTGGTTCAATTGAAAATTTTAGAACTGAATTGGTTTAAATAAAAAGTTCATGACTGAATTAATACTAACGTAATAAGTTTAGGAATTTTTTAATACTTTTCCTCAAGCAATGGAGTGCACCCCATTTTCACCCAAATGGAAGAGCTGCACTAATACCTTCACAGGTTGAACAGGGAGAGAATTGTCTCCATTTGCACGAATGGAGACAGGATCAGTCCGTCAAGATGACCTGGACATATGCCAAGCAGCAGCATCAAATCATCAGTACGGTCATTCAGTAACCCGTGGATGGTTTTCATAGATTTTGAGAAGCACATCGAAAACCATTCTTTCCATGATTCAAAGGCGTTCAATATCTGCACCTGCCCTTGCGGCAGCAGCTTCAGCTTCGATCTGTTTAAGCAAAAACCAGCACCGAGTCCAAGCAGAATCCATGTCAAGAATTAGATCCCGTGACGCGTAAATTACCTTGTCTTCGGAGGGTAGAACGTGCCAAAACGATACCAACTGTTAGTTCCGAAACCAGATCAGGAACAAAGATGCCTGTCAGCTTGCCACTGGTATGTGCAACTGCCAGGGAAGCGACTGAATACTGAACAAAAAGCTTAACTTTTTATCGTAACATGGTCCAATTAATGGCGATGCAGCATCCTTGCCATTAGCGACGCAGAAAGATACAGTTCGAGCATCACTTCCATGTAGAATCGCGAGCTGTAGGATGGACGAAAACGAGAGGAAGGAATCTCCCTCCTATCATCTAAGGTGACCTCTGCCGAGAGCAAGGTAGCTGGGTAAAAGGACATAAGAATGATGAGATTTATTACTTCCTAGGGGAAAAATTGCACCTGAGTTGACATCTTGTAAGGACGTGCATACAGCAAGAACAGAAAAATATGCAAGCCGAGAGACCGCACCCGATGAATGACCCGGAGACGAATCCGGGGCGGGAGTCTGCGAAGAATTGTGCGAACCCATGTGAAAAAGAAAGTGAAACGGGACAAAGCAGACAAACCAGATGAGTGCGGTTTTCGCTCTCGAATGGTTCCACCGAGCCGCAATCCTAGGCATCACCATTTTCTTTGACGGTGACAACGACGATGATGGCAACGATTATGATGCCCTTGGACCGCTACTTGCGGTGTTCTCCCACAAAATGCGCTGACGCGGTTGCCTGATCTGGTTGTCCGGAAGAAGAAGAAGAAGAAGAAGAAAGCGAAGGAACGATCGGACCTTCAGCCTCACTCAATCTTCCTGTAAAACAATGATTTTGACAGTAGAGGTTAGATCTTAAGTTACTTCTGCTGATAGCATGGCTAAAATAAACGCCAATATCAAACTCTAAAGTACCTTGCATATTTTTTTTTAAATTTTTTTTGGTAAGGTAAGAATAAGTACCTTGCATATTATTAGTGATATAGTTTCATTTAAATCTGTCAAATGGGTGGGTTGAATTAGGTTTGAATCGGGTCATAAATAGTCCAACGCAAATTGACTTATTAACCTATTTATTTGTAATGTAAATTTATCAACTATACCTAACCCAATACTTTTATATTTAATTAAATCTAGAAAAATTTGTTTCTTATGATTTAAAAAAATTATATTATTAAAACACTTCCATACAATTACAAATTTAATGGATTAATTTATGTATTTTAAAAATTGAGGCCCATTTACGTCATGAAAAATGTGATATTTTTTAAAATGATAATATTTTTGGGTGTTTGGTTGAAACATGAAAATATATTTTTGTATGGAAAATCTAATTTTATTTTCCGTCTTTTTTAAAATATATAAATTTTTAATTATTTTATTTTATGAAAAATATTTTTTTTCAAATTATTTTATTTTTTTTTAAAATAAAAATTTTCATTTTCTTTTTCACCCCCTCGCTGTGTCTAGCAATTGCGGTTGACAATAGGTGAGTTGAAGCCTTGCCATAAGTCGACGAGGCTTGAGCTTGCTTAATTCTAGCAAGCTAAGCCTCGCTAGCCTTTGGCGAGGTCAAGCTCACCCCAACACCGGTAAGCTTGAGTCTTGCCAAATTAAGAGGCCCCAACCTCGCCAGTGCGGCTCGAGCTCGCCCGATCTGGTATGGCTAAGCGAGGTTGCTAGCGAGGCTAGGGCCTCCCCAATCGCTTGAGCTCATTGACCATTAGTGTCAAGGCTAGGAAGCTCGACTTCACCAAATCTAGCGAGCTCGAGTCTCGCCAGCACGGCGAGGCCCAACCTCGCCAATTTTAGCCAACATGGCCTCACCATATCTAGTGAGCTCGAGCTTGCCCGCTGTCGATGAGGGCTTCGCGATCATTGGTTGGTGGCTGACTGCCAATCTTCATAGGTAAAAAAGAAAGAAAAAGAAGGAAAAAAAAAAAAGAAAGAGAAAAAGAAAAGAAAAAATTATAAAAAATCAGAAAGTAACAAAAATAAAATTTATAAAAACTACTAAAGAAGATGAATCTCATTAATGGGTTGACTTCACTAATAATCTTTATAAATTAAATGGATTAAAAAACAAACCCATTTACAACTCATGTATCACTAAACTTGCATACAACCCAAACCCATTTATTAAAACTTAGCTAACCCATATATGATCAATCTCATTGTATATGGGTTCTACATGGGTTTTCAACTCATTTTGACACCTCCAGTCCTATAAAGTTACTGATATTCAAAGCGACGAGGGTCATTGCAAATTGTAACAGTACCGAGTCAAAAAGAAATTCTCGATAACGATACGTTAAATCTAGCAAGTTCGTACATTGCATGATTACCCCGGAGGTGGAAAAAGGGAAAATTCCTATCCTTTCTTGCACATGTGTCGACACACGAGGTGCCGAGACGGAACGAGCGGTTAGCCCTCCCTAATCGAGACGAATCAAGGACACAAAGATCTCCCAAAGTAAGATGAACAATCTACCCCCATCATGACAATTAAAGGAGGAGACACGAAAGTGATCCGACGGGGCCCAATACCTATACATCGACGGCTAGGATTAGCCAGAAACCTCTTCGCCCTTATCGAGGGTCATCGGATTTCCATTGATTCAAAAATTTGTAATTTTTTTTTTGCTAAATTTTTAATTTGATTTAGACCCTCATGATAATTTTTTTCCCTTTAAAAAAGGAGAAAAATTGCTGTCTTGGGTCTTGGCAAAAAGACCCATGGGCCATGGGTGGGTCTAGGTCGTACCGTGTTCGGATTTACCGTTCACCACGTGATGTTCATGTACCACTCTCTAGTAGTCCCGCGGCCACGACATGACACGACGCACAGCCCGAAAGAAGTATTTCGTGCATATGTTACATGGGTTATTGCGCCGCCACCGACCAGGTCCAACTCATGTGACATGCCACCCTGACCGAATTCTTCATCTAGGATTTCCGAATCGTCTATTCCGATCGGCTTTGTGACATTCCATTAACATGTGGTGTGGTAGAAAATTAAAATCTCTTGTGTCCACATGCGCGCGATGGGATTGTTGAAGTCATGCGACATGAAAAGCTTTTATACTTTGAATTCGTATTTTATTAATAGTTTGTGCCTATATTCGTGAAAAGAGTATATATAATCTCCTTATTTTTTGTAATTGAAAGATGGAACGGAAAGTTACAATATGCTAATTATATATTGGAATTTTCTGATAGATGTAGTTCTAATTTGAGAGTAAAGCATCATAAAATCTCTTGTGTTAAATTCACTTTCTTCTTCAACGCCTAACATAGAGTTCAATTCTTACTCGATGCAACCGCCTAGCAGTTAGGCCACGGAAGAGTTCAACTCTTTCCGAATTCCTCAGCATGGGCAGGGTACGTGAATCTCATGTCTACGAACAAACTGAAAGATGCATTTCATCTCATGCGCGGAAAGTTACACGAGACGACATCGTCCGACAGCTTACATCGAGGAGGAAAATCGTGAAATCAGGACTTGCACGTTTCGAATTACTCTCGACATTCATGCCAATCGTTCGTTTCCATGGTCCTTGACTCCTTGGCACTACTCAATTGCGACTTCCCTAGCGATGAAAAGAACCTGATCGGCTCAAAAAAAATCACCTACTGTCGTGCAACGGCCATGTCCGTAGCAGAAATCCGCATTAAACTCGACCGGAGAAAGTCAAAGAAATGGACAGGCGCGGTCGCGAATTTCAAGCGTGCGTGGAAGATCCTCCAGCACACATGATGCCCAGAGCCACCGTCTCGAGAACAGTCTCGTCGTGATCGAGAAATCATCGTCGCCAAGGATGGAAAAACGCAGCACCCGTGCATATCGATTTCATACTTGCTCGATTCGCAAAGGCATCGTGCATCACGTGCCGATAAGTCGATTGTCCTATTTGGTTGTCGGTTTGATAGAGAACTTCCGTCGAGCAAGACAACTGCACGTCTTTTAGGTATGGATGATTTTGTAGGAATGTTACTGATTCCTCGAAATGTTTAAATTGTTAAATGAATGTGTGGTTTGATATTTAAAAGTTCAAACACTCTCATTTTCTCCTTGGACCGGACTTTGGCCGAGACTAAGCATACAAGTATATAATAATGGACATGAAAATATCTGAATTCGGATCTCTTCCTCTAGTTCCTTTCAATATTCCATGGGAACTGCTACTAACAATCTAAAAAGCTTTAGCTATTAAATTATGGCATGTTTATATTTAAATATTTCAATAGTGAGGAAAAGCGTTTCAATAAGTGCATGATGGGCAATTGAAATTGTGGGAATTTAGGAGCGAATCCACTCTAGAGACCTTTTTGGGTCGATTTTGTTCGTGCTCCTCCAAGGCTATCCTTTTGCAGTCGGGAATGACTTGAAACGACATGAGTCATCAAAACGGTAGCTTTCATATAAGATTTGTGACTCTAATGGAGTCCACGATCTATATGATGTAAACAAGCAATAATTATTCCAGACTTACGAGCGCTACATGGTTAGTCGCAGTGAGCGCCCCTTGCACACTTGTTAATTATACGTAATTTTAAAATAATCGAAGTTCCAAGAAATTGATTTTCCAAAACACGACCGCAATCAGTGTAATGAAAACTGGAAGCTCGCCCTCGAAAGGCTCTCGATGAGGTGTAATTTTTCGATTGGCTCTCGTCGACGCACGCCAAAACAATCATAGCCCCCTCTCTCTGAGAACGATCTTGATTTTTTTTATGTAATTTAATAAACTCCCCCAAAAAAGGGGAAGGGAAAAAAAACAACACCCGACACCTTTTAATTAATTAAATTCGCTTTCGACCAAAGAAAAATCAATTAAATTCGCTAAAGGGTTTCTCCTTGGGATCTGCCAAATCGGCCTTTCCCTTTTTCCCACATTTCATTTTACAACTAACATAAAAAAAAAAAAAAAAAGGAGGAAATTTCCCCCCCGAGTCACGTCCGGTCAGTCCCACACTGAAATGAGGAACGACTGCACCAATCGCCGCTCGCCACGTGGCAAACCCAATTTCTTTATTTCAATTTATTAATCAATTAAAGCGAAAAAGGGGTGAAAGGGAAAAATATGAAATACTCCGGTACATTCAACTCCAGATTCCGCGCTCTTTCTCTCTACCCCCGACCCCTCTCTTTCTCTCTCTAAGCTGAGACGACCCAATCATTCACTGAGCCCCATCAAGACCCCATGGCCCGCCAAACGAACGGTCCAGATTTAATGACCCGGCAGGCCCCCTCCCAAAGTAGGGTCACTGAAACCCACCACTGATCTCCAACTGGTCACTAGGCAAAGGCAAAAGAAAATTTAAAAAAATAAAATGAAAAGGATATCGCGTCGACTCGTTTTATGGTCAATTCTCGACTCGGCCGACATGGTCGGTTGCCGAGCGAGAACTCGAATTCTCTAGTGACCCGGTTCGGCTCTCGCGGGCTATTACCATATATGATCGACACAGTAACCATAAAACGAATCTTGTAATTGTTTGTAGCAACATTGATTATTCAAAACTAAATCGAGAAAAAAAGAAAAAGGAGGGAGAGAGAGAGGAGGAGGAATGATTCACCTGTTTGTCAGTGACAATTGTGCATTGGCTAGGGCAATGACCAGCAGCTGGGCCTCCCCTACCTGAGCAACACCTGGAACTGCCCTCTCTGTGGGGCCCCCGCCCCCGCCCCCGCCCCCGCCCCCGCCCCCGCCCCCCACCCCTCTCTCCTCAGCCGTCTGATCATCACCATCATCAGCATCCATCATCTCACATCCCATTGGGGTCATGTTAGGAATCATCAAATCACATTGATTCACAATGACTCTCCCCCTCTCCCCCTCTCTCTATCCCCAACATTGAAGTGACACTGTTCCATCTCTTCCCTCTTTTCCAAGTACTCAAAAGGCAATTGTGGTCCTCCCACTTGCAGCAAAAACACACACAGAGTAAGAGAGAGAGAGAGAGAGAGAGAGACAGACAGAGGGGTGCTGGTTAGGTGGGAGTCTTTCCAATCAAATGCATTACATTTGAATAGAGGTGGTGATGATTTTGACTCATTTGATCCCACAAGAAAAAACAAAGCATTATATAAGATTATACAAGCATGTTTTTGGAGGGGGGGTGGGGGCAATCTGCACGAGAGACTAGAAATGGGTGCGCAAGAAAAGGGGAGAAAAAAAGAAAGAAGAAGACCCAGATCAGATTTTTTGCCCTAATCCGAAAAAGGGAATCCTCCATAATCCACCCTGTTAAAAAGTGTCTTCTTGCAAGCCTTGATAATCATCAATCCATATGTAATCACACAGGAGAAAAAAAAAATTGGGAAAATAGTAATAATGATAGGTAATATCAGTGAATTTTTTTTTCAAAAAAAAAAAAAAAAAGAGAAGTAGAAGCTCAGCTCATCCAATTAACGACAACCAAAAACCTCACGTGTGTACAACACATCAATCAAACTAGCCCACCAAATTCAATCGCCGCCGGGATCTGAGAACGGTGGCTGCCGGTCGTCGCCCCCGCCGCCGCCCCCTCCCCCGCCGCCGCCGCCGCCGCCGTGGTGCGAGTGTGAGCCGCTTGCCTGGGATTCCGACACGCCGGAGCTCGACATGGGCCGGTACGGGCTCAGCCCGCCGAGCATGTTGAATTGCCCTTCGCTGCCGCCGGCGGCCCCGGCGGCGGGGGCGGCCGAGCCCAAATGCTGACCTGGCAATAGGGCGACGGGCGCGGGGAAGTTCATGAAATGCAGGCCGCTGGACATGGTGCCTCGGTACAAGGCGGCGCTATTGCTGACTGAGGCGGGGAACGTCCATACCGGATCGCCGCTCATGACCTGGTTGCTCGGGTTCGTCACCATCCAGAAGTTAGCCGGAAGATTCCCGTGGCTCGCCGGAAGGACGCCGGAGCTCGACTGCAACAGGTAGCTCCCCGCATGCGACTGAGGCTGAGAATTGGCCGACAGATCAAGCTGATCGGGCCTTCGCTTCTTGCTCATGCCCTCGTGATCGGCGCCCTCCGACAGCTCCAAATTCGAAGCTTCCCGGAGCTCCTGCTTGGCCTGAAACAGCATGGAGCTCAAATTGCTAGAGGAGCCCTGGAAATTGAGCAGCGTCGTCGTCGATTCCGGCGACAGCCCGATCCCAGGGAACAAGGCGGGGTTGCCCCGGCGCTGCGGCGGGAGCGAGAAGTTGGGGCTGAAGTAGCTCGATCGGAGCTGCGACGGAACCGACATGCTTGAGCCGGAGCTGCGGAGCGAGATGTTAAGGGACGTGAAGTTGGCCGGGATGGTGCCCGTACCGGTGGCGGCGATCACAGCGGGCTCCGCCTGCTGGAGGAGCCACTCGATGGTCTCCCCGTCGGACTTGTGCCCGAGCTCGCGGGTGAGCTGGAAGACCCTGGCGGCGCAGAGGGCCGGCATGCGGATGCGCCTCCCCCGCCCGTCCACCTTCGTGTGCCGGTCCTTCGTCGAGGTCCGCTTCGGCGGCGGTTTCTTGGCCCCCGCCGCCCCCGCCCCCGCCCCCGCCGCCGCCAGCGTCTGCTGCTGCTGCTGCTGCTGCTGCTGATCCTCCGGCGGGACGATCTGGAGGGTGTTCGAGGTGGAGGACGATCGGTTAGGGTTCGGGGGCGCGTCGTCGGAGGACATGGCGAGGGAGGGATAGTTGGAGGTCGAGCATGGTTGCTCGTCCTCCTTCTTCTCCAGCAACTGGAAGGGGAAGGTGGGGCGTCGGTGGTGGTGGTGGTGGTGGTGGTGGAAGTGGTCGTGATCACCTCCGTCCATTATCACATGTAATCCAAGCTCTCCTCTCCCTCTCCCTCTCTCCTTCTAGCAAAACCCACCCTCGTTCTCTTCTCTCTTCTTCTTGCTTCTTGCCTGCACAGCTCCTTCTCCTCCTTCTTCTTCCCTGAGAGTGAGCGACAGTTGCAGAGAGTTTGTGGAATTGCTTTGCTTTCGCAGGCGTCTGGGTTAGAGAGAGAAAGAGAGAGGATAAGGAAGAGGGGAGAGAGAGAGAGAGGGGCAAAGCTAAAAAGGGCTTTGAGGGAACAAAAAGATAATGAGTGGGAATTATATGGGTGAGCTTTAAAAAGCTGAATTTTTTTTTCTCAATTCCTCTCCCTTCCCCATTGAAAAAATTAATTTTTTTCTTTTGCTTTCTTTGCTGTACCTTGTTGAGCTTTTAATTCCCTCCCTCTCTACCGACCCCAAAAAAAAAAAAAAAATTCCCTCTCTCTCTCTCTCTCTCTCAAACAAAAATAAAATCCAGTTCATCACTTTTGTCACAACTGCTAACCAGGTCAGTTTTAGGCTTTTGAAGTGTAATCTAGATACTTGCCAGAGAGAAAGAAATAAAAAAAAGAAGATAGTCTAAATTGCATGACATCGGGCCAACTGAATTAGATTAGATGATGGCGAAATTTGAATATCCAAGTGTCGCATTACCATCAAATATCGTGAAGGTTGTAACAAAAGCGGATGTTTGATGTATTTTTGATGTATGTTACGATTGAAGTGATGCTTGCCGACCCATGACTTTTGTTCGTTGCAACAATGTCAATTTTGTGATATTTCTCATGACTTTTGTTCATTGCGATGATGTCAATTTTGTGAGATTTCTCATTCATCAAACATTGTGCTTTTACTTGATATTTTACTTAGTTTTACCATATCAAGGAAAAAAAAAATTTCGGTATGTGATTATTTCCTAACTTATGAGAGAATTTTCTATAAAACAGATCTTGCCATTTTTTCAATGACTTGCTTAAAGGTATTAAAGCTCCATTGATTTCAATATTGTCTCTTTAGTAAATCAAGAGATATGTTTTAATACTTGAGAAGCACACGGAACAAGTTCAGGTGCGTATGTGATGGTCTAAGGTAGTAGTTTCACTCGAAAAATTGATGTGATATAGAGTAATTATTATATTCTAATAATTTTTTTGTATTAACTATATTATAGTTGACTCATAACTTATTAACTTATATTTTTTAATGAATATATGTCCTATTGATATGTTAATGGACTAGAACTTGGCCTTTCTTTTATAGTCTCAATTAAAAAATTAATGCGGCATGGAGCAATTATTACACATTAAATTAGCTCTTTTGAGTGAATATATGTTTAATTAGAAATGCTAATTGAGTTGATATATAATTTCCTCTTTACAATCACTTTATATAAAACTATCAAATATTTATTGCACAACTCAACATGAGTGTATTGAGTATTCGCTTGTTCTTCCGAATTGAGTATCATGCCATTGCTATACATTCCTAAATTGAATAGAGGATGTTTGTTATTGATTTTCATTGTTCTAATGCTGTTGTCATCTTCTCTTCTTTTTTTTGTTTGGGGGGGGGGGGGGGGGGGGGGTTGTAAGTGAAGAGTGGGAGGGGAAGTGAGAAGCTGCTCTTTTTTTATTGTGGTCGGACAGGCCATTGGTTCAGACTCCACGTGAGGTGCCCTCTTTTTTCTATCATTCAATCCATAAAGACAATGGGCATTGGAATTGGGGTGGGCCCCAGTCCCAAGTCAAAAAGATAAATTTTGAGAGAGAGAGGGAAGGGGCTTATAAAGGAAAGATTATGAGGTGGGTCCCCTTCCCCATTCAAGTAATCATTCCCTGCTGCCTTTGGCCCTTTGCCTTTTGCTCTGCATCAAAGCTTTGTTTGTGGGGATCAGAAAACAGAACAAAAGAAACTAAAGAGAGAGAAAAGAAAGAGAACACACACCCGTCTTTGGGATACCCTAAACTCTCTTAGTAGCTATCTCTCAACATTCATGTTGCCTTTTCCTTGGGATCCTTTGGCTAGATTTGATTGTTGGCTACCCTAATTTTTCACCTCTATGATCAGGTGAAGGGCGGTGCTGGGACTACTCTCTAGAGTCTATTTTTAGTTGGGAATGGATAAGGAAGACACGAATTCTTCGCATCCCGCATTTCTTGATTTTGACGTAGTAGATTCGCCGTATCGAAATGGATATAAGATATAATTTGCAAGACAACTAGATGAGAAATCAAGAGGAGATTGATATCAGCCCTGTAAAGCCCGACTAATATGTTTTTTTAAATATATATCGATTACAAGTATTTGGCAATTACAAATTCATTTGACTATCTTCTTTTTGGAGATGTAGACTATACCACTCATCATAGTTACATTACTTCATTTAAAATGCAATTAAGAAGAAAAATATGCACTCATACATTTGATAGTCATAGAAGAGCAATCTAGATAATAATTTACTGTTTTAGAATCATATCAAAAGAGGGATAAAATCTAAAAACTTACTGGAAAATTAGCAAAGGTGTATGTTTAGCCTATTAGGTGGTACCCCTAAGGCAACGTTGCCCCATGGGAATATGGGATCGGGGCAAAACTATCTTGCCCCAAACGAGACACAGGGTGATGGCCAGGTCAAGCTTTCCCAGAAGGGGTTGGGACGGGAAACACAATCCCCAACCTTGTCTAGTGCCGTTTCTAGTTATACACACATCTTGAATAGTCCAGTCCACATCTTTAGATAAGTTAAAAGACAGATAATTTATTCTCAAACATAGGAACATTCAAAGGATGCTGGCCTTACTAATTATCAACGAGAAAAAGAGAAGATTATAAGGGAATATTATATTTAGGACCATGAATTGGGGAAAGGAATTGAGCAAAGTTTAAGAACTTAATCATACCAAAGGATGCCTTTTTGCCATTATTTTTGACGCCTTCTCAGGATGGTGCTTCAAAGGGACCATGTCCGAGGCAGATGCTTATCTGGGTCCTGTCGAGATCACCTATAGGAGTCTATAAATGACAATCCCTGCAAATTTCAAGTATTCTTTTCGAATGATGCTTTAAGGGTGGGAATATGCACTTATGATGTCACACTAACAAGGCGACAGATTACGTGCGAGGCCTAGTTAAATAACCTTTGATTAGCGAGTACTTTGGTCGATTAGCGTTCCTTTTCGTGACTTTGATTTTCGCGAATATGCATGGGCCCCCCCACTTGTGCTTCTTTTTCTCTGTAAGATTAATGTCGATCATGGTTTGGTGACGTTAATACAATATTATATCCACGTCGAGAGCCGTCCAACTCCGATGTTTAACCTCAATTTCGAGCGTGTCTGGCTTGACTTCTAACAAATTCGTTGTGTCCAGTTTTGGATTTCTACCAAGGTTGAAATACAGTGGGAGATAATTGGAATGAATTCAAGCATGTTTAATGGAAAATTTGAATGGTATTATTTATGTTTAATTTTTCATATATGGAAGGTAATATACAACTAAATATCGATAAAACATATCCATTAGAGCACTCTCTTCTCATTTATAAATTTTATCTTTAGCTATATTCCAATTTCGAAAATATTGGAATGGCGGAATGGGACACGGTGGTGGCGAAAGTAATTCTATCTTGGGGCATTGAAAACGACAGTCAAATTGGGGAGTCAATAACTTCATGCTAATCACTTTCACCCCCACCTTTTCCATTCTTTGGCTGCATCGATAAGCAAAAACACATGCCGTTCTCAACATGATGAAAAGTAAGTTTATCCGATAGGTAACTTTTCTGTAAAGGGTATAATTTGTTTTCCTTTTTTTTTTTTTGCTCCTCCTCCATTATTTTTGGGCTGTCACATTAGGGTTTTGCACATGCACGTTGTTTCTCGGTGTCGTTGTCAGTGTCGCACGGTTGTGGTGGAGAGCGGCTCTGTCTTTGCTCCCACTTTTGCCCTGACTGAGCATGAAGAGAAACGTCACATTGCATGTTTAAAATAACTACATCGTCCAATTTAGCACCTCTATTTACTGCTCAAATAGTTTGAGCCTCCCACTTTTTACCCTCTCCAGACGGAAAATTAACTCCAGAAAATGGGTTTTTTTTAGTTTTAAGCACCGGATCCAAGCTCTCGAGATAACCTTAAAGAAAAAGCCCGACGCGGACGGATCTCGAATTACCGCTGTTTCGACGGTTCTTGCTGATTGAGTGTGTTGCAATTGCGGGATATTGTGGTTTCTTCTGATGAATATGCTTTCAAACACGTGGCAAGACCTTGTGGGCGAGCGTGTGGATGCTGTGTAATAAGTGACAAGTTAGAGAGGGTGATGAGTATTTGGTCTGAGGAAAAAACTGCCCCGATTCACGACGCGAATGTGGACCAGTTTGGCCGAGGATTGTGGACCAGAAGTTAGTCAATGCTGCCTTTTCTGAGACCACAAGCTTCAGCTCCCTTATGCCATCCTGACATCGACGTCTTACCTTCTCTCCTTTCTCCTGTACGGTCCCTCATTTTCCCGTTTAACTATGTCTGTCCATCTAAATGATACATGCATATATGATGTCTTGCAAGTCCAAAATTTTAGAGTATAAGTGGATTCTTGTTCTTGAGATTTAAAATGCAACTTAAAAGGGTTCTCGAAACCTAAGATCTTTATTCTCTGGCTGATCCCCCGAGATCATGGTCGGGCGAGTTGTTTATAATTGACGCAATTTAATGACAAATGGAGGTTGCTGAAGTATAGAAATTTATAAATTAAGGGTTCCTGTCAATCTCTATGTTGACCTTGGTCTGTAGGTCTTCTCTTTTGTCTGTTTATTTCTATATTTTCTTGATTCTTTTGGGTGAAAAGAGGGTACTGTATGCTCCATTAATGGCTGGATTGCCGGAAAGAGCCGTACGTTGGGTGAGTGTATTCCAGATGAGAGAGAGAGAGAGAGAGAGAGAGATGGATGGACTGGTACCAACACCCAAGGAAGATTTTATAAATTGATGACTTTTGCATTATTGAATCATTTGAGAGCATAGTGAATTGCCCAAAAAAAACAAAAGGAGGGAACTCGTGGTTGAGCTTGTGCTGCCAGCGAGATAGACCAGGTCCTCTCCTTGTTTCTCTGCATTCTGAGTTGTGAACTCTTCATCATGTTTTCTCATGTCAATCTCACTTTCATTTTGATCCAACTATCTTCATCTTTGCCCCTATTTCTGTCACTGAGTTGCGAGTTTGACAGCAATGTGATTGATTGTACACTATTTGCTTGGTTTAGAGATGCAATATGGTGCCTCATATTGACGTATAAGCTGTGTAAATAATCAAGACTCTAGGCAAGAACATGTAATTAAGTTCATGAGATCAACTCCAGAAACCCAATTAGATGAGGTTATATTAGGACCCAATTCGTTCATTTTGGCATGTTTTGGCCAGTGACCCAGTCAACAATTAATTAAAGTAGACTCCGTGATCCTTACGTATGGGCCAACGCTTGACCTTAACTAACCCCATTTTGGCTTCTCCCTAAGCCGAATTGCACTTTGGAGCTGGAGCTGAATAAGTTTTGTCCTTAATTGAAAGTTCAATGTCTCCACAATAGTTACGTAATCCCAACATATTTCATTTTCATTATTATTATCATGTTTCTTCAACCTATTTCGGGTTAAGTTGTGCACGTCCAGCCCAGAGACCAAATGATCTGACACCAAAAGCTCATTATCATAATATTTTGAGATTTAGGTGTCGTTCCTTTGATAATCACTGTACGTATCGAATACTTTTTGACGAGCTAGGATATTTGAGAAAAGTGAAAAACCAAAAAGGAAAATATTCTCTTTGTAGTTTCTTAAGGAGTAAAATACCGAAAGAGAAATTATAATGTGATGGAATTGGCCATGGTTGGTGCGCACTATAAATACTCAAAACCATATTTAGGCCTCTACTTTAACAAGATGGCCAGCTTCATGAGAAACTGTTGCTGATTGGATCAAACGTCACGTTGAGGGAAATATCTGGACAGTTGGAATCTTTTATGTCTCCAAATGGAGCTAGGGCTGACGTCACAATGAACAAAAAACAGCCTCTAGAACGAATATAAGCTAGAATAGCCAGCCTTTGTGCGTCACATCAACTTCATTTTTAACTTGGTTCTTTGCATGGCCCAATTGGGAAATATCTCTTTCATACAATTCTCATGACTATTTAGATATCCTTATTAGGATTATGCTTCCATTTTAAGTGTTCTGAACGTGATTTTGGGCTTCTCTTGCTCGATTGGTCCCTACCTCCTATAGATATTTGGTTCCTTCCAGGGGATGAGTAGGTTCGGTAGCTTTACGAGAGAGTGGGGGAAAGAGGGTTTGTGTCTCCTCAGCGTATTACGGTATTTTCCATCTACCAAGACCCATTAGTTCATATTACACGACACATGACAATAATTGCCTCCAGCTATGAAAAAGTCATGCTTAGAAAAATCTGAAAGTTTTCACACTATACAAGATATTTCATACATCGAGATTTTAATGTTGTATTTGGTGATCTAAATTTGAGTCTAGATAGGATAATATATTACTTTATGCAGTGATTGTGATGTTCTTTAGACTGGATAAATTTGAATATATTCGGATAGAATGCTAGAGGGGTGGGATAAATCTAGATTGTATATAAAATTTTAAAAATTAACTTAACAGTTTCCATGTCCAAGAAAACCCCCACCTCAGGCGAGACTCACTGCTCTTCTCCCCAAAAACATCCCACCACCACTTCGGTGGACATTCATTGTGTGACATCCTCTATTTAACGTATTCAAGGTATTGTCCACTATGGTCAGCCTTATACCGAACCTCACGATTTTGTCATTTGGTACAAGCAGACATTTTCTCAAAATGTCATCCATCCTAATAATGCTCTAGTTTGAGCTCACTTAACTTTAGGGTTTCAAAGCAAAGTTTGCCTTTACGTCAAAATGCATATTAGTGAGTTAATTTCGGTTTTCACATATATATCTCGGAATCGCTTTTCCTCTATTCGGTGCATAGCTTGGCCCTTTTCGTCATATTTGAAACTTGCCAAGAGCCACTCCCTATCTAGGCACTTTATTCTTGGCCACTACTTCCCGTCTTTGTCAATTAGGTTGTTACTAGCTTACTAGCTTCCGTGTGGTTCGTTCTGAAACCATACACTCACTAAAGAGGATTATGCTCTGATATCATATTGTGACATCTTTAGATTAACTCACCCGAAATGTTATCCATTTTTACCTGTCTTATACCAAACCTCACGATGTTTTCTTTTGGCATATAGACAAGCACTTTCTGAAGAGGTCACTTTTCTTGATAGTGTTCTAACTTGGGCTCACTTAACTTTAGAGTTTCAAAGCAAAATTTGTTGTTACGTCAAAAGGTGCATCTGTAATGAATTCTAGTTTTCACATATATCCTATTTGGTACATAGTTTGGTTCATTTTTTGCTCCCTTTGCCATCTTATAAGCATATTAGAAGCTGCTCCTTATTCAGACTCTTTGGTCGAGGCGACCACTTTTAGCCCTCGTCGGACTGAGCTATTACACATCGTGATTGTCCCTCACTCTGACGTCCTTGAATATCCTCACTAGTGCCCTTGCTCACGAGTCACTTGGAAGGCTAGGAAAGCTAGGGCTCACCACCTCATCCATAGCTTCCTCTCTTTCTTAGTCGGTTTTCCAACTTTTCCACCATCGCCGAATCATCTCTCTGTTTCTCTCTCTACTTCACCTTTGATTGCTCATTCTTAGCCTAATCTCTCTCTCGATCAACTTTAAATGATGCACTCACCAAGTGTTTGACGAAATGCTAGAGGGAAATCCTCCCTATCGTTAGTTCAGAATTTTGCTTAATGGAAGAGGTCATCCTCCTTTTCACTTTGTAGCTTGCCTTCCTTCGTCACGCTCCCCCACTATCACAATGGCTCTACCTTTAAATCTCATATTAGGTTGCACCAAACAAATGATGGGATGTTTTTATAATTCAGAGGATATTTGGAAGATTTCAAATCTCCCTTTTATCCTATTATTCGAATCCGAATAAGCAAACGCGGTAAGAATTGCCTCTATTATGAAAAAAGTCGGGCTTCAATAACATATGAAAGTTTTTGCGAGTGTGGCCATGTGTTAATTTTCCCCCTCAAAGGAACACCATTTAATGTTCGCGGCTTGTGAGAGCGCACTATCTCTCTACATATGTATATAATATAAAAGAAATTATTACTTTTAAAAGAAAAACAATCATGGATATTATCATGGTCATCTATCGTACCATGTCTTGACACCTGGATAATGTCGGCAATATCTTTTTCACCATTGCTATGAGATGCTGGTGGTCCAAATCATGTTCATGACATTGACTTGTTTGGAATCACATCATAAATTACCCATGGTATTCGAGGCATTTAAAATAAATAGGTTATTTGAAACTTATGACATACATATATTTATATAAAAAAAAACTATAACATGCATTTCCCATGTTGACCTATGCAACCTTAGTTTTTAATTATCTATATATTTATCAATTAATATAATGAATGTTTTCCCAACGAGAAAAAAGGCGTGAAACTTAAGGTCCGGACGTCCACGCAGGAGAACGGTATTGCTCATCTTCAATGATTCTTGATTTAAGTGTATTTTCTGGGGCCCACTTCTGCAAGTTGCAAACTCCACGTAGAATATCAAATATCTTATCCAAACAACATTGGGGACAGCCAATGAGAACACGCCACGTAATCATGTTCCCTGGAACCCCTAGACACTTGGGGATGACTTTCATTGCTCTCTATAAACGGTGTCAATCATGCAGTAGTGACAATCCAACTCTTCAACAAGAAATTCTCATAAAAAAAAAGTGAAATTACGAAAAGTCTTTTTCTACACTTTTTTTTTTTCCAAATAAAATTGTCGGTGATGCTTTAAGGTTGGCTTGGATTACGCGGGACCACGCTATTCTATCGAGAGAGAGCCTATAATTTCAAAAGAGGGTATTTTTACGGTAGGAAAATAATCATATAGGCTACTATAAAATAAGACGAGTCGTTGCGCCCTATGACGTCATCCGAAGAGCAGTGGACATGATTCTTGCTCCCGAGAAGGCGATGAGATTAGCATGTTTCCTCAAGAGGAGTCATCCAGATGAAGCAACCTCCCTTACATTTGTTAAACCAAAATTTAGAAACAAATGCTTATTTTAGAACCTTCTATAGCTCCAAATCCAATGTCAAATGTGATAAAAGTGGAAGTGTCGATCGCCCTCATCCTTTTTAGAATGGATTCTCATGAACCCTTCGTTCTAATCATCTCCATCTTCTTGGCCATCAAGCTCTGCCAATGGAGGAAGCTCGGGCTCCCACCGGGTCCTTACCCTTTGCCACTCCTAGGCAACTTACACCAAATCAATATGAAATCGGTCTCAGCTCGCTGCTTCACCGCGTGGTCGCGGCTTTATGGCCCTGTCATGTCGGTTTGGCTCGGTTCCCATCTGAGCATTGTCATGTGTACTCCTGAGTTAGGCCAAGGAAGTCCTCAAAGATCATGACCAGGTATTGGCCAGCAGGCAGTATGGAGTCTACAGTCAAGATCACTAAAGATGGCAAGGGGCTTGTATGGGCCACACTATGTGAAGCTCACAAGAATGTGTCCAAGAGCTGTTCTCCGCGAGGAGAATTGAAGCTCTAAGACCCATCAGAGAAGATGAAGTCAGGAACATGGTGAAGTCCAATTTCCAAGATTGCACCTTAGGGAAGATCAGGGGAGAAGCTTGGTCATTAGGAAGTGCTTGAACTCGGTCGCATATAATTGCATCTCGTGGCTTGTGTTCAGGAAGAGGTTCATGGCAGCAGGGGGTGAGGCGACCGAGCAAGGGTTGAATTTCAAGGAAATAGTCGCCGAAAGGAACCGGCGAGGTGCGTCGCCTTCCCTGTTTTTCTTGGAGCATGTCCAGTGGCTCGATTGGGTTTTTAGGCTGAATTAAGAGGAGTTGAGGAGGCATGTTCCTCCGAGGGATCGGCTTGTGCAAGTGATCATCGGAGAGCACAGGCCGAAAGCCGTACAAGGCCGTGCTGCCAAGCAACACTTTGTGGATGCGTTGCTTGGAATGCAAGAAAACTATGACCTCAGTGAGGAAACTGAAGTTGAGTTACTTTGGGACATGATCACTGCTGGCATGGACACGGTTGCTATCTCAGTCGAATGGGCCATGGCTGAGCTAATCAAGATCCACGAGCGCAACGCAAGGTCCAAGAACTGGACCGGGTTGTCGGACTAGGTCACTGGGTTGCCGAATCCGATCTCTCGAACCTCCTTCCCTTATTTACAATGTGTAGTAAAGGAGGCGCTCTGATTGCACCTTCCATGTGACAATAGTGCTATTCTCTGAGCTGATCACTCACGAGATGATTGGACTATATGGGGAAACAATTAAGAAATCTAAATGCAATTAGACTTGAGAATTCAACTAGAAATTGGCTACTCGACTGTGTTCATCCGCCGAGATCATTACGGCACTGTCAAAATCGATCAGAGACCGGAGATAGGTCGATTTGACTGAGATGTGTGATCAGTGTGTGGGTGATTCTACCTGATTGTAAAAACTCGTTGATCAGCACTAGACCGATTTTTCTATTGTTTTGGTACTCGGTGCTCGTAATTGAAATCTCGAGATTTTCTTCACAATCAATGGTCGCCTATGTGTTGGAGATGTACATTGTGACTCGAGATAAATCGATCATGGGTCTATTGCATCAAAAATTCCTAAAAGTGACACGGTAGACTAGGTCACGCTAAAAGTGTGCTGAAGTGAAACTAATCAAAAATTTGAACCCGATTTCAGAAATTGAAAATTCTGTGGTATCACGAGTTATTTTAAGAATGTCGACTCATCTTTTGAAGAATTTTCAGAGATTCCGGGATTTTTACGGAAAACCGTGTCGGATGTTGCGGAAAATTAGCGGAAATTCATACGGGCCGAATTAAAGATAATTTGGACTTCCAAGCTGAGCTTTTGAGTGTTGGGGACTTACAAATAATTGTTCGGGATTTTTCTCCATTGAAATTGGACCTAAATTTGAGAAATTGAGTGAGGAAATTGAATACTAAAAATGGAAATTCGGAGCTTTCCAAGGGTCATCCGCACGCCCCAGAAATCCCATGGCTGCTTGTTCTTGCTTGACCCTCAACCTCTCTCTCTCTCTGCGTGCATTTCTCTCAAGCCCACAGCTCCCACCGAACGAAATCTCCACCACCTGTTGTTTCCTCAAGTCAATCATTAGGCTTTAGTTGACTGAGGCAGCCCCAAATTTCCACCAAAACCAGCGTCCCAACCTTCACCCATCTTCATCTCTCCACCTACGCGTATCCACCGAAGCCACGAAGCTGCCCGCGTGCGTCTCGGCCCAGCAAAATCCAGCAAATTGGAAGCCCCTTCGTTGACTCCTTCTACCAGCGAGCCCACGCGTCCACCGAAGATCAACGAAGCAGCTCCTCTCTGCCGTTCATCGTCGTCCGTGTCTCTCGCATGAAGACATCAGCAGCTTCTTCAACGTCCCTGGAAGACCCAGCGAAACCGTCTCCTCCAGCAACGTGTCTTCGGCCCAGCTTTCAGCAGCAGTCCACGCAAGTTTTTGTGGCCCAACAGCTGGGCTTGTCTTCAGTCCATTAAGTCCAGCAATCTTCTTTTCCAGCCCAGCAATTCCAGTGAAGCCCAGCGAAATTTCAAGAAGCCAGCAGCCCGTGCCACTTGAAGCCTGCAGCAGTTTCGAAGCCCAGCCCAAAAATTTCAGCAGCCCAGTTCAGCCCGGTCCAACAACCCAGTGAATTTCGGCCCTTGAAGCGGGCCCAAGCCCAAGTCTAAGCCCAGAATTTTCTGTGGGCTTGCGAGGCTTTTAGGCCCGGTCCGAGTGTCCACCGACGCCGCTGAAAATTTGGATTTCGGCCACCGTCACGTTGTCGTCGCGGTGAACCGGTTTTCACAATTAATCGGTGAGTTTATGCACTAAACTCTTTTTAGTAGGCTAATGATGTTTAAGGGGTGTTTAGATTTATTTAATTAGGAATTAGATGGTTAGTTAGATTAAATTAGAAATTTAATTATTTAATCGAGCATGTTAGGTGGTTAGTATGGTTTAGCTAAGGCCTAAATAAATTGTACTATTTATCTAGAAGGGTTCAGGATTTTTTCGAGTCCATATTGGTATTTAATTTAATAATTTTGGCCTAGGTTAGTATTTTTATAAATTAAATTGAATTAATTATTTTTCGGAAATTAAGTCGGGATAGTCGGTGACTGGAATTTCGTGCTGATTTCAATGGTGTGTTTAGTTTCTGTAATTGAATGCTGTATTATTAAATTGAGTGATGATTGTGATATATAGGTATTTTAATTAAAAAATACCGATTGTCGGGTGTTGACACCGAGAGTGGGTTTTAATTACTATTTCAGCTTAGGTGAGCAATATAAATCTATAATAGCTTTGGGGAACATTAATACCATTATAGATCTCTAGTAGCTTCGGTAAGCAATGGCAAGCAATAATGCTTTAGTAGCTTCAATGAGTACTTTAGATATCAGCTTTGGCGAGCACATGTCATCTAGCAGTTTCGGTGAGCATTATTTGATCTAGCAGCTTTGGTGAGAAAATTTTATACATCAGTTTTGGGGGAGCAATGATATATGAGTATATCTATTTTAGCTTAGGCGAGTAGTGTTTGAATCGATAGAATTTATGGATGACATTGATGACATTGAGTCGAATGAATCGATTGATTGATGGTGGATTTGAATTGAATTGTTTAATTGAGTATTTGAATTGTACAGACTTGCAGGGTGAATCTAAGACCAAGGTAAGTCTCTGTGCTTGTATGATTGTCTTATTAGGACACTTTTGGGCGCATTTTCCTCATAATCGAGGTTTAGAGCATGGACCTGCTAAGATATTGTCTCACTGGTTATTGTATAACCATTTTCAGGGTTGTCGAGTGGAGGACTTGGAGTTGAGAAGAGGTGATCAGAAGTGTAGGTCAGTTAGGATTGCTTCTTTTTTGAAAACTAGTGTTTTGTAGTCTTTTGGTCATAGACTTTTGGTACATGACTCAGTATATATATACAAAAGTATGTTTGTTTGTGAATCTGTTGTCCTACTTTTCTATCTCGAGATAATTACTGTCAGGGGATTTATTTTCGATTCCACATGTGCAATAAAAAGAAAGGAGTCGGCGACTTGTCCTGAGAAGTTGCAAAAATTTTATCGACTAGAGAGGGATGGACACTCGCTTGGGATTCAGGGCGTGACACTCTAATCCCATTGATGCTTCCTCATAAGGCCAATGCCAATACCAAGATTGGTCACCATGACATTCCAAAGGGCACTACTGTATCCATAGATTTGTCGGCCATGGGCCGTGACCCGGATCTTTGGCAAGGCCCGCTGGAATTCTGGCCAAAGCGGTTCCTCAAAGACGATGTCGATGTAAGGGGTCAAGATTTCAGGCTCTTGCCATTCGGGTCAGGGAGACGGGTCTGTCCTGCAGCCCAGCTCAGCATAAACTTGGTCGCATCAATGTTGGGCCAGCTACTGCGCCACTTCTCCTGGGCCGGTGCGGAGGAGAGAGACAGACGAAAAACCCCAGGATTGGTATGTTACATGCAGAGACCTTGTTCAGGCAATACCAACCATAAGGCGCCCAGCAAATTTGTATGACAGAAGTTAGCTATACAATTGCATAATATACTCTGTAAAAACCATAATACCAACTAGCAGGAGTACTTTTGTGCTATAGAAGATTTAACAGGCAACGTAAGTTCTACTTGCACAGTTAATGAGAGATGCATGCAAAAGGGTGAAAATGTTCAGAGCTACGACATTCCTGGAGGTTGTAAGGGACAAACTCTGCCATGCTAGTAGTATCTATGAATTTCCATGAGTAATGCGTATCAATTCTCTTTCAAGATTTGAGCACTGTCGAATGCCCAAAAAAAGAAATGACACGAAAGAAAGACCCAATAAGATTGTGAAAATGACATGAACTTCTTGAATTCCCGATTCCTAACTTCCACGCCAGATATTGAAGTTTTAGGATGGTAATATCCGGTTTCATACTTCATGTTAACGTTAACAAACTTTGGTCTGACCGACCAAATTTGACGGGTCCTCAAATTCTTAAAAACATCAATTCCTTCTGTATAGTGATGTTCTTGCTGCAGGAATATAAGCTTAGCTATCTGTATACTTTCTTTTATAAATTCCATGTCACTGCCCTTCATTTTCATGTTATAGCTGTGTTGTGGTGCCGATGCAAAGGCTCTGAATGCTTTTCATACTCTTTGCCATTCGTTTTTGTGTCAGAACGGTAAACTTGTGTATTCACTGAACTCGGGGAACAATATTTTCGACTGATTCAGATTGAAATTGGGAAAATCCACTGCAGAAGTGTATTTGAAGGCCAAAATACACCATCATCTAAGGACATACCCGGATATTATTCATTAACAGAGATGCTTGTGGCGCTGGTGATGTGCTATGTCAGACAAGCCATATCTTTGATACAACAATGATAAATTAGAACAAAACACAATTTAAGCTTGGCAATATTTGAATTTAAAAAAAGCTTATCAACTGCAACTCTGAAACCTGCTATCCTTGCCTGCTCTGCAGAAAGAGCATCCGTGCGGGCATTGCTGATGAGCTGGGAATTTACCTGGATACAACAAAATGTGAAGAAATTCTTAGGAAGCAATATAAGCCAGGACACCATTTTTGTGGTGGCATTATCCAGATGAATTTTCAAGGGCATCTTTGCTCTCAGAATTTGCTCCCAAGGAGAATTTAAATTGGCAAACCGTACACTTCCTTCCATAATGAGTCAAGCACATCACTTGCCTTCGGATCACTGTTACTGGCCACGGATTGAATAGTGCTTTATGCTGATCACATCTTCTGCCCTAGTTGGAGGGTGGGTCTTGTTTCTTGACCTCAACTGCAAATACTCCTTGAACAAGAACCCTTTGTACTTCGGTGCCTCTTTAATTTCCGTAGTGAACTGCGGCAATGGCTCGACCCACTTGTCTCCGTCTATGTTGTAGAAGAATGCATACGAGTGCCGATCTCTTGCCTGCCTCACCACCCTATGACTCGCACTCTTGAACCTGTCATTACTCAGTACCTGCACAAAAGTTTTCAAAATTTCTCTACACATTGCCTATACATGTGCCGGGAATAACAATCAATACTTGCCATATGTTGCATTAGTCATTACTTGAATTACGTCTCCAACGTTGATGACGAGCGTGCCTTCCACTGGAGTCACTGGTATCCAGTTCCCGTCCTTCTGGACCTCTAGTCCTCCGACTTCATCCTGGAACACGAATGTGATGCAGTTCACGTCTTTGTGTTCGGCGACCCCAGTGTTTTCTCTCTCGGTAGCGGGGAAGTAGCGGAATGCTGACATGAGGTCCCACTTCCTGTCGTCATTGTACTCCGTCAGCAAATTTGATGGGAGTCCTAAGCACTCATTGATTATGTTTTCAATGATCCTCCCCGTGTTCACAAACTGTGAGAACATCTCTTCCAGGACATCCCTGCAAGACATCGTCAAGAAAAATTCAATTGTTAAAGCTTAAAGCTTATGGTTCCCCCAATAAGAGTGTTTAGAATATGATTCATTCGGTATGAACTGATTTGAAACTCAAAGGTTCAGAACCAATGATAACATGAAAAATGCTTATCGAATTCTTTCCTCTTCAAGGGACACCATGGACTATGAAGTTATTGCTTTGCGATACCTGAAGCCAGGTGGATTGATAGGATATACATTGAAGCTGGACCCAGGAGGAAACATCATGAAGAACTCATTCTTGTCGGCTGACCTTTCTGGTTGCCGGCTGTAGCCAGCGGGGATCGGCGTGCCAGGCACTGGACCAGACTTCAATTTTTCCTCGGTCGGGTAGTCAAAAAATGTCTTGGAAAGAGCCAGGGCTCTCTTCATCAGCTCAACAGGAACACCATGGTTCACTACTTGGAAGAAGCCATACTCGGAGCACGCATGGCCTATTATTTTAATGGACTTCCTTTTGCCTTCTTCATCTCCTTCTGCGAAGAAAGGAGAGAGATCCACCGTTGGAATTCCTGAATTCATAGTTAAGGAAATATGCTTTTTGTGCCACTCCCTGATCTCTTCTCAGTTCTGCCTATTTATATTGAGTCTGAAATATAAGATTTCAGTAAGCTTGGTTGTTATGACTCCCTTTCAACTTAAACTAAGAGGCTCAGCCAAAAAGAAGAAATTGAAACCAAGAAATTGACAGCAACCCTTGAGGCACTACTAGAACTTTTCAAGGTCGATGAACCTCGTTAAACTAGCGCATGCATTGGTTGTAAAAGAAGTCGAGATTCGACCAAAACATGGTTAATCTATATAAAATTTGGCTTGACCAGATGTTAAAGCACAAGAAATGGGCGTCACATTTGTGATTCTTTCATGCTACTGCATCTCCATGGCCTAAAAGAGCTTGAAAAATCATCTGCAGGTATGTCCTCATCTCAGAAGATTTTCACATAGCCGACGTAATGTGTCAACTGAAGCATATTTACTCATTGCTTCACAGGGCCGCATGAAAGATGCTCAAATTGGCTTCTTCTATCCTTTTCCTTTATCTGGTGTGAATTTCACGAGGAAGACACCCGTAACTTTTGTTTCGTAATTGTTTATGAAATAATAATAATAAAAAAAACTATGTGGTGAAGCCGCCAAAGTACCCATCAGATGATCAATTGCTTGAATATCATCGCTATTAATTAAAGCAAAATGATTGTACCTATAATGACCCAGTTTTATAATGAGGGTGGGAAGTGGTTGCTAGGCCAAGAGGTCTGGATAAGGAGTGACTCTTGGCAAGCTTTTAGAATGGCGAAGGGGCAGAAAAAATCAAATGGTGTATTGAATAGGGAGAGAGTGATATATATATATATATATATATATATATATATATATATTCATAATTAAATGAGCCTTTTAACGGCAAGTTTTGCTTTGGATTCCGAAGTCAAGCATGCTTATATTAGAATATTACCGGTGTGGGTTACTTCTCGGGAAAAATGCCTGCCCGTGTCACAATATCTACTACGTTCATGACAATTTGTAAAGGACTGTTTGTTTTCCACAGACTGTTAGTTTGCCTAAATCTTCACCAAATCAATAGTATGAATCGAATTTGCTCTTAATCGCATCCCTACTTTTGAATATACCGAAACAAATACATTCGGGCGAAAATGATTAAATGGTTCCTAAATAAAAAAATTGACGAGCTAGTCATCCTGCATAGTTCAAGAAAGGGTGGTCTGGCATCACGTGGCCAAGTCCGGAAGAGTTTTGGACCTTTATTCATGATTGAAATTTTATATTTGTTGAGTGCTAGGAGTCTAATAAACAATAGGAATGACTAGTATATCTACAGTTTTGTCTTTTGGAAGATAATATGGTGGAATCTTCATCCGTTGATTCCTTCTAGTATTTCTAAATGAATTGACAATAGGTGCTTACAGAGAAGTATATGTTTTTTTTTTTTTTTAATTTCATATGACTGCTAGTTTTGAGAAAATATTGGGTGGTTCTGCCTCATCACGTCAGCCACTTCCTTGTCAACTCGTTGATCGCCACGTGTCTAGGCAGGACCATATTTCATATTTTCAAGAATTTCTTTCTCAAGCACATGCTCTTCTTCCACAAACACCCCTCCACTTCATCTTCATCGCCTCCACGGAAATGCCATAGCCATTCCAACGACCAAGCTTCAAAGCTTCAAAGTATCATTGTTTTGAGCCTAACAAGAAAAAAAGTGCCGTTTGTGATATGATTACTCTCATTTTAAAGAAGCTTGTAAATGATTTTTGCAATGATTAAAGATTTTTGGAAATGTGACAATATATAAGAGACTATTTTTGTCAATGCTGAAAATCCACTATTCTTCACTATATTAATGGAATAATGCTCTTTTTGCTTGGAAAAAAAAAATAAGGTAGTGGAGAAACTAGTTAAGCCAAGTGAGGGCACCTAACTTTATTATCCACTTTAGATGAAGGCAAAGCACGTGTGCGTAAACAAACATAGGCGCTAGCAATTCACTCAGTCATTGTAATATGGTCTAAAACCCAGTCCATGTTCCTAAGACCTAAGCTCTAGCTCATTTTCCTTTCTTCCTTCAACAAATTTGTGCATTGAAGCAAGAAGGCAAGAAGCAGTGATTGACAATTGAAAATAGGGGCTCATTTGTGAGAAAAGGAAAAGAGGAAAGAGAGAAAAAAGGAAAAATTTGCATGCATAGCCGATCTAGACTTGTGACAAGCCGAATCAACTTCTTTTTGCAACACTTAGTAGATATTCAAGCCCATTATTCATCTAATTGAAGTAATTTTCTGAATTAGGGCAAGAATTCGAAGTGATGTCGATTTTGAACTTTGAGGTTCGATTAAGAAGTTGTTAAATTGTGATTATTGTGGAAATGATAGTTTAAGATATTGTGGAGTTGTGGTGTTTAACAAAATTTGATTCTGAAGTATGATTTAATCAGAATGAATTTTTGAAGTTTCATGTATGAGTTACGCATAACAAACAACACGCGTGATGGACAAAGATGAATGTTTTACTATAAACAGAAACAATTTTATTTGTTAACATTTAAGAGTCAATTTATTGATGGTTAAGCATCGTTTAGTCAAGTTGTTTGCTAGATTCGTGTTCTACTCCAGTATTTGATATCGTATTTCGATTATTTGAGAGGAAGACAATTTCAATGATTCAAGTAACCTCCATAAGTTGGTTTTCAACTTTCTTGGTAAGTAATACCATCTCTTTTATGAATTTCTAAATTCATATCTTGAAGTTGTAGTATGAGCTATGAAAGGGTGTGCTTCTTCCATAATTTGGATTGAACTTTTCCTACATTTTTATTTGGTTGAAAAGGGATTAAAAAGCTTTATTTGAAATAGTTGGTGGGGGTCGTTTGTAAATATTTTGATTAAATGCTTTGTGAAGGGAATTGTTGAAAGTTATTCGTATTGGTTACAAAATGTCTTATGAAATGTATTCTATTTGATAAATGAAATTGTGAAAGGTTATGTGATTCAATTTGTAAAACCAATTTATCAAATGACTTTTTGGTTTTGATTGTAAGTTGTTGGAGAAAGATATTGGTTGATATTGTTTGTGTAATGGTGGGACATTTTCTTTGACCAAGTTAAAGAAGTCGTGAGGCCTACTAGTGTTTAAAAAACAAAAGGAAATAAAAGGTTGAAGAGTCAAAAAGAAAAGAGAAAAGAAGTGAGTAATGGTTGCTCGCTCTTTTAGGAGGTTGAACCAATTTAGGAAAGAAAGAGGAAAGAAGAGAGAGGAAAGATAAAGAAGTAGAAAGAAGAAAAAAGAAGAAGAAAAGAAATAGGAAGAAGAAGGAGGGGTTTCACATATGCATACCAATGGGATCTTACCAAATTGACTAGACTACATAATGCAACGTCCGATAAATGCTCACACCCTTTGCCCTTCTAATTAGATTAGTTTTCGAGTTTAGAGCTTAAATTTGAAGGTTAGTGAAAATTGAGCTTCAAAGTTCCGTTTTTGAATTGTGGAACCTTAGGATTTCTTGGGAATGGTGGATTGGGGCACTATGGAGCTATGAGTTTGTCATATGTCGTTTTAAAGCAATAGTTTTATTGGAACTGGATTTTAGGTTTTTATGGGTGAGTTTTAAGTTGCCCTTAGGTTTGAGTAATCGCTTCAGGTAAGCAATTTGTTAACGCATATAAGTTATTTTGTTATCATTTAGACATAGTTTAGTTGTTTTATAGTTGAGGTAGAGTTTTATTTGATTTTAATGCTATTCCTAACTTATTTGTTAAGACCATGAATTTGACAATACAAGTACCATTAATTGTTTGGTCATAGGCGACGAAATAAGTGGTACTATATCTTCTTTGGTTTTATAAAATCCATGCGTTGAAGTATATATATTGAACTGAAAATAGCATGTTTGTTGTATAAAACGAGATCGAGTACTCACTATTTTTTTGATTATTTGAGAACGGTTGGAGAAATATATTATAAGATGTGTCGTGATAGTTTACATAAATGTATTGTTTTATGAAAGGGTTTATGAATGATTTGAGAAATAGTTAAGAAATGACAGATAGCTATGTTGCGAAACGTTAATTGCTTGGTTTATGAGATGATTTCTAGATTGGATTTCTAGTATTGGAGGATGGTTGTTTATACTTAATATGACTGAATTCGATTTGGGGGGGGGGGGTTGGGGGTATGTATATTGGTTTAAAATATCATTCTATGTTGAGTCATCGGCTTTGTAGGTGGAGATCTTGTCAATAGAGAAATCTTAATTTCCTTGTCATCAATCGTTGTGTCATAATCATAGTTAAATATGGAGGAAAAGATTAGTCTATAAATGGACTATCGATGTGTGTTTTGATACGAGATAGGTCAATGAATGAACCATTAACTTGATTTTTGATAGAAATTAATCAATGGGCTTGACCAATGATGCTTGGATTGTGACGATGATTTAAATAGATCTTCTAATTAGTCTAAGAAACAACTTATATGTGTTTCAACCATCGCACTGAGTGGCGCTGTTGGCTTCGGGCTTTCTTTCTCTCACGAAGGGGAGAAGTTCGAATCCCTAGCACGTTGCAGGTGGATTTACCCATTTCACGAGGGTGGTGGGTTCCTCCGTGAGCCCCAGGGTTTGTCCGCCAGCTATCGGCTTACGGGTTTCCCTAGGTCATCAAGAAAAAAAAAATTATATGTGATTCAATAAATATTTCATACTTGGGGTTTGAGTTATAAAGTTATGGTATTACTTTGTATATATATATGGTGGTTGTACTAACTGAGTTGTGGTTGCTTATTTCTTTCGTTTTTTTATGCTTTTAGGTCTCTTGGTTAGCAACAAGTAAGGTAAGAGTGCTATCGATAGGAAATTGTTGAATTATTTTTTTTTTTTGTGGCTCATGAAAGTTGTGTATATAGTTAATGCTACTTATTGAGTTGATTGAGCTCTAGTTATATATATTCTTTTTAGTTAATTATAAGAATTATAATGTTGTAACCAATCCACTGATTTATTTGATATATACTTCACATGAAAGGATGGCCATGTCATCCCTTATTTTGTAGTTCTAGAGTCTACTATCTTTTGGTACCAAAGCTTAAGTTTTGATTTTTTTTTTGGATATATATATATATATATATATATATATATATATATATATAAAATGTTATGAGATTGTGTGGTAGATTGTAATGTGTGAGTCTTTTAGTTAGTAATATTTAATTTCATTATTGGATTCGGATGATCATAGGTATTGATTCAGAGATGCTTGCCTCGCTTTGTAGGAGCAGTAAAGGTAAGCGAGTCACTACTCTTGAAACTAGAAATACGCCTCCAGCTTCTTAAGGTTCGGCTTCAAGGAGTAGACTAGATGACTAATTTGATAGGAGTGTGGATTTGCATAAAGTCGCAAGTCAAGGAAGAGAACCAAAAGCTGTTTCTTCTGATTAATTTTGAGCAAGCAATGATCCATTGGTATCGATTAAACGTTGGATTAAAAAGATTGAGGAAAATTTAGAGTTGACGATGTTCCTGAGAATTAGAAAGTTAACTTTGCCACCTAAGATTTGGAGGGTGAAACAAAGTATTCGTGGAAATGAATAAAGCTAGCCCTTGGAATTAGGGACGCTACTATATCTTGGGAGAACTTTACGAAACTTTTAAATGTTCAATTCTTCCCAGTGGCATTCCAAGCAAAGATAAATGGCGATTTTGTGCATATTTCTCAAAGTGAGTCTAATTGTGGAGCATGTAGTTCACTTTAATCAATTGAGTAGATTTGCGGAGTATTTTATAGCTAATGAGGAAGATAAGGCCGAATATTTTTAGAAAGGGCTTTGACCTAAAATTAGCTCCACACTCATATCTCTAGTGCTAACAACTTATAAAGATGTATTAGAATGAGCTATTAAAGAAGAACAAAACTCTTTAAAGCATGGCACATAGGAAGCACCTCAGCACAAGAGGTTTTTATAAAACCCATGCCTTGAAGTATATATATTTAATTGGAAAAAAATATTTTGTTGCATAAAATGGGATTAAGTATTTACTACTTTTCGGTTATTTGAGAATGGCTGGAGAAATATATTGTGAAATGTGTCGTGATAGTTTACGTGTGTGTATCGTTTTGTGAAAGAGTTTAAGAATATTTAAGAAATGATTAACAAATGGTGGATGTTTATGTTGCGAAATGTCATTTGTTTGATTTGTGAGATTGATTTTTGCATTGGATTTCTAATATTAAATGATGATTGCTAATGCTTAATATGATTATGAACCTAGTGATGCGTTTTTGGGGTGTATGCATAATGATTTAGGATATCCTTCTGAGTCAAACTATCAGTTTTATAAGTGAAGACATTGCTAATGGGGAAATCTTTGTCGCCTTGTCATTAGACATTGTGTCATGATCATAATTAGATATTAATCAAAAGATTGATTGATGGATGGACTATTAACATGCGTTTTGATATGAGATGGATCAATGGATAAGTCATCGACATAGTCCTTTTAGAGGGATTAATTAATAGAATTGACTAATGATGCTTGAGCTGTGATGGTGATTTAAATGACTTTTCTAATTAGTATAAGAAACAACTCGTATATGATTCAGTATGTATTTTATATTTGGAGTTTGAGTTATGAAGTTCTGGCAATGATTTCTATATATGCATAGTGGTTGCTTGATTTATTTAGAAGATATATACTACTCACCGAGCTATGGTTACTCATTCAACTCGTTTTTTATATTTTCAAGTCTCTTACTTAATGACAATTATGGGGAAAGTGCTATTAGTGGGAAACTTTTAAGAGTTGATTTTTTTTTAATGGCTCATGGAAGTTGTGCTCGTGTGTGTGTGTGTAAACTATAGAAATTCTAATGTTGTAACCAATCTATTAATTTATTTGATATGTGTTTGTGTATATATTTGGATATATTGATATGATTGTCGGTTATATTTGAGGCTACGTTTTTCGTGTGGAATGATGACTATATCATTTCCCTTTCCTATAGTTTTGGGATGTAACAGTTCATATCACTCTGATAAGAATCCATTTAGAGGGGAGTATGTATACTATTATTAGGACATCCTTCAATGCCAAATTACCAGTTGATATTGGTGGTAGATCTAGCCAAGAGAATTAATCTCGGTTGCCTTTGTCACAACGTTAAATGTGACCATAATTAGATGTTGAGCATTAGATTAGTCGATGGAGTGGAACATTGACATTTTACTCAATTGACATTGATTATTGAAATATACTATTGATTGTTGATTTGTCATTATGAGTTGATATTGTTATGGATATTATACATAAAAATATTTTTTGGAAAGATATTATCCACGTTTGATTTTTTTTGTATATAATACTCAAGTTTTGAGAATGATATATGATGGTATCCATTTTGTAAAGATGCATGGTGAATGTTTGGTCTGCTTGGAAGAGATGTGTTATTCATTGAGTTGTAAGTGCTCACCCATTCTTTTTTTCAAATCTTTTGAGGTTCCTTGAATAATAGTCAATACTTTGAGAGTATTATTGATTAGGACTTTTGGGAGAATGATTTTTGGGTATGGTTTGAGGTTGCATCCTTTGGAATGAAGAACAATTGTTTCATTCCCCTTTTTTGGTAGGAATCGGAGTGTGATAGCCATCTTCTCCATATCGCACCCACGTCTTAAGTTTACATTTTAACTAGGCACCAAGGCACGCATGCTCACTAGTTGGAAAAGAAATCACATTGCCGGAACAAAATCTCAAAGGCAAAGTTGAAGTAAAGAGCCATAATTCACAAAAGTAATAAATCTAACCTAAGATTATAGATCTATCAATCAAAAGTTGCAATTGAGTACAAGCAAATTTTTTTTAGCTTTGCATGATTCTAGGCTCAATGTTTAAGGGGATTGATGGGTGATTGCGAAACAAGAGCATGTGAAGAAAGAGATTCTTGAAAATATGCAATGGAGGCCTCATCTGGACACGTGACAATCAGTGAGTGGAGAGGCACGTGTGATTGACATGGTGGGGGTGGGACTATCTAATATTTTCTTGCTAGTTTTGGAGTCATAACGGTATAAATTAAGTGCATATTTCCATGCTGGTTAAGCTTTCAAGGCATGCATGGGCCAAGGTTGACTTCGGCCTAAGTCCATCTCTTCATTTTATGTTGCTGGAGAACCACACCCTTTGAAGAACTGTAAATTCATAAGATTTTACATCACTTAATAATTGCAATTACATCGATAGAAGCTTTTTTAAGTGTTCATACTATAGGCACATATGAGCAAAAGGGATGAGTAGAATACATAAAGAAGGAAGTGCCAAACGGCTAACTCACTTTTGAATTCTTAAAGAAATCACAACTCTAAATGCTTATAAGAAGGTCAGCACATCTTTTTTTTTTGGTTGAAGAGCTAAAATCAGTTGCATTACCCTCAAAATGTTAATATGGGAAGGGACAACTCTTCAGATTTCCTTATCTTGTTACTCAAAGTGAGAAGATAGAATACTGAAACATATCATAACTTCTAAAGATACATTCACTGTGCACAATGGATGAGTTCTATATTTCTATTACGCTTTGAATCTTGGATTATGGACTGGAGATGGGGGTTGTGCATACCTATGAAGCATTGACACTCTTCAAGAGCCTTCGTGTCGTGTTGGACACTTCAACACGTGTCCAACACTCTCCAACACTCTCCGACACTCTCCAACACTCGGTCAACACATGTCGGAAAATCCGACATCTGGTCAACTTTTTTACACTCTTCGACATTCGAATTGAAATTTTAATATACGAGTTTCCAACACGTGATTTCGATATCGAGGTTAATTTTAAAAATTCAATAAATGAGATGTCAATATATATATATATATATATATATATATGAAAAAAATAAAACACAATAATAAAAATAATAAATAAAGAAAGAAGAAAAACCTAGTCTTCTCTTTTCTTTTTGTTGGAGAAATCTTTCCAGAATATTTTGAAGCTGACAAAACATTTCTATCAGTCTAAGTCTGGATATCGATAGTTAAAGTCTCAAGATTTTATAGTCTCAAGACTTTGTTATCTCAAGACTCAAGACTCAAGACTCAAGACTCAAAATTATTCTCACTGACAGTCTTTCTAATCCAGTGTTGAAGGAAATCCAAAGTCGAGGTTTATGATTGAGGATTTGATCCTATCCTCTGGAATAGATTATTTGGTTGGATAATCATTTCGGATTCTTTAATTCTTATCTAAGATCGATTGAAGATCCGATGGTCGACGAAATAATCTTGGATTATTCTATTCTTGGAAACCGAGATCCTGATTGTATGGGCGAACAGGATTGATGGGCTATCATCAGATTCCTTAAATAGCTCGGATGATCTTCTTGATTGATTCCGTCCAACGGGTAGATTGGAGGAATTCCTTTGGTAAGTGCCAACGGCTATGATGGCATGAAGGAGTATAAAAGGAAGACGTTCTAGTTGTTTTAAGTGTGTGAACGATAGAAAAATTCCAGAGTCTGAAGATCCTTGATTGTTAGTTGAGACTGAGCGAAATTGTATACTGAGAGTGTTTATACTTGGTGACGCCTTGAGTGAGTGTGGTAGATCATCTACACCTAGAAATCAAGGAAGATCAACACTGTAACAACTCTTTGATCATAGTGGAATCCAGCCAATCGGCTGTCAGTGCAGAAGAGTGGACGTAGGCTTGAATCAAGCCGAACCACTATAAACCGAGTGTTCAATTCTCTCTTTCCCTTACTCAGTCTTGCGATTGAATTTTTAACTGTTAAAAATTCTCTAATTGTTTAAATATCGTGCAAGCTTCGAGAAATTTTTTGTGTATACCTATTCACCCCCCTCTAGGTACTCGTACTAGCTATCTCAATTGGTATCAGAGCCTGTGTTCTTACTTTGTGAAGTGTTTTACTTCAGAGTAAAAGATCCATGGCTAGTATGCTAGCACCGGGGCTGATGGAGGGGCAAAGCAATACCAGACCTCCCTACTTCGATGGAAAGGATTACAACATCTGGAAGAACAAGATGAAAGCTTTCCTACGATCAAAGGATCCTCTGGAATGGGACGTAGTGGAAAAAGGAATCACTCCTGCTGCTGCATCAATCACTGAAAGAGGAAAAGAAACCGTTGAAACCAGCGGAATGTCTCAAGAAGAAATAAACAAGAGACAAGCACTCGATGCTAAAGCAATTTATTCTTTATATTGTGCTTTGTCACCAACTGAATATAACAGAATATCTTCTTGTGTCACAGCAAAAGAAGTCTAGGACAGGTTACATATCACTTATGAAGGAACAGATCGAGTGAAGGAGACCAGAATTAACATTCTTCTTGGTCAATATGAATCCTTCAAAATGAAACCAGGAGAATCTATAACTGACATGTTTAGTCGTTTTACAGATATTGTAAATGGTCTTGAGAACCAAGGACAAAAAATTTCTGATCCCATGAAGGTGAACAAGCTTCTACGTGGACTCTCCAAGGATTGGAATCATATAAAGACTTCAATAAGAGAGACGCAAAGAATCATGCCATTATCTGTAGACGAACTGATTGGAACTCTTCAGTCTTACGAAGTGGAACGAATTAATGAAGACGAAGATCCAAGAGAGTGTGAAGAGAGTGATGAGGAATATGCCAACCTGTGTCTAATGGCGCAATCAGACTCAGACTATGGATCAGACTCAGACAGTGAATTTGAGGTAAGTGATTATAAAATCCCTGTCAAAGTCTCTAAATATATTAATGAGTTATGTTTTAATCTTAAGACTTCTCTTAAAAGGATTTCCGAACTTAAAAAGGAAAACTCAGTTTTAAAACAAAAGGAAAACATTTTAGAAGAAAAGGTAAAAAATTTAGACTTGAATGTTTCTACTCTTAAAGAAAGTGAAGACAATCTTTCAAAAGAAAATGCTTTCTTAAAAACTGATTTATCAAATATTTCAAAGAAATTTTCAATAGGGTCGGAAAAACTTGAAAAAGTCCTTTCAATCCAAAGACCTTACTTTAATAAGTCGGGTCTAGGTATGACAGCTGAAACAATCCCTTTGATTGATTTTCCGAAAGTAAAAGAAAGAATTAAGAAAAGACCATCGAGAGAGGCTTATAAAAATCATTTCAAAAGAGTTTTTGTAAAGCCTGTAGGTCGAAATGCTTTAAGGTGTTCTAAGTATAACAGTCAGGATCATTTTGAAAAAGAGTGTCCTATGGTTTGGAAGCCTGTTAAGAGAGTATGGCCTAATAATGCTCATCCTACTAACACGAAAGGACCCAAGAAAATTTGGGTACCAAAGAAAGCTTGAGACTCTCTTTTGAATGCAGGTCTCTGTCAAAAAGAAGGTAAAATGGTATCTTGACAGCGGATGCTCAAGACACATGACAGGAGACTCAGAGTGTTTCATAAAGCTTATTAAAGTGAATGGTGGAAAAGTTTCATTCGGAGGAAATAGCAAAGGAAATATTGTGGGATTCGGAATTGCGAAAATTGGAAATCTCACAATAAGCAATGTCTCTCTAGTGGAAGGACTCAACTACAATCTACTCAGCATTAGCCAATTGTGTGATACTGGTTACAAGATCTTCTTTCAAGAAGGCATATGTTCTGGAATTAGCAAAGATTCGACTCAGTCTTTCATGGGTCGAAGGCATGGAAACATCTACCTCCTTGATGTAAAGCCAAATGAAGAACAATGCTTAATTTCAATTCAAGATGAAGCAATTCTATGGCATAGAAAGCTTGGCCATATCAACAAGAAGCAATTAGCCAAAATCTCTTCAAAGCAGCTTGTTCGAGGTCTACCTAAACTGCCATACCAAAAGTCTGACTTATGTACTCCATGCATTCTGGGAAAGCAGGTAAGAAATTCATTTAAACAAATAAATCATGTATCTACTAATCATGTAATACAATTGCTTCATATGGATCTCTTCGGACCAACAAGAACCCAGAGCATTGGAGGTAAGAAATATTGTCTAGTAATTGTAGATGATTACTCTCGTTTTACCTGGGTATATTTTCTTGCAAACAAATCAGAAACCTTTTCGTACTTTGAGAAGTTTGCTAAAAAGGTTCAAAATGAAAAAGGATGTGCTATTTCTAGTATAAGAACAGATCATGGAAGTGAATTTGAAAATCAAGATTTTACGAGATTCTGTGATAAATCTGGTGTTAATCACATGTTTTCCTCTCCGTATACTCCAGAGCAAAATGGAGTTGTGGAAAGAAAGAATAGATCTCTTCAAGAAATGGCTAGAACACTTTTAATTGAAAGTAAAATTTCTTTACGATTTTGGGCTGAAGCTGTTTCAACTGCTTGCTATATTATAAATAGAGTCTTTCTAAGACCTATTCTTGATAAAACCCCCTATGAATTGTTCAAAGGTAAGAAGCCTATTGTTTCATACTTTCATGTGTTCGGTTGCAAATGCTTTATTTTGAAAAATGCAAATGATCGAGTTGGTAAGTTTGAAGAAAGATCAGATGAAGGCATCTTCCTTGGATATTCTACATCAAGCAAAGCCTACAGAGTCTACAACAAAAAAAGCCAGTCTGTGGAAGAATCAATGAATGTCAAATTCCAAGACTCAGTGCAAGATGAATCCAGCCGGATTCAGTACGAAGAGACTGAATCCGCTCTAGATCTTCAAATGTCTACATCTCAAGAAGCATCTCAGATTCTGGAAGTCCATCATCAAGACGCTCATGGAGAATCAAATAAAGAAAGAGATCATCAACCTGGTAACTGGAAGCACAAATCCAGTCATCCCAAAGATCTTATTATTGGTGAACTTAATGAAGGAATCTGCACCAGATCAAAAAGGCATGAAGAATCTAGTGCTGTGGCTCTCATATCTGAAATTGAACCAAAAAGCATAGAAGAAGCTTTATCTGATGAAAGCTGGATCGAAGCTATGCAAGAAGAGCTTAGACAGTTCAACATCAATGATGTCTGGGAATTGACATCTAAACCAAAAGGTAAAACTGTTATAGGAACCAAATGGGTATTCAGGAACAAAATGAACGAAAAAGGAAAAGTCGTACGAAACAAACCAAGACTCGTGGCCAAAGGGTATACGCAAGAAGAAGGAATAGACTATGACGAGACTTACGCACCCGTTGCAAGGTTAGAAGCTATTCGTCTATTACTTGCGTTTGCTTATTACAAAAATTTCAGGTTATTCCAAATGGACGTCAAAAGTGCTTTCCTAAATGGATTTATCCATGAGGAAGTTTATGTGGAACAACCGCCTGGATTTGAAGACCCAAAGAAGCCAGACTCAGTCTTCAGACTGAAAAAGGCTCTGTATGGTCTAAAGCAAGCACCTCGAGCTTGGTACGACAGATTAAGTAAGTTTTTATTACAAAATGGTTTTGTCAAAGGTAAAGTAGATACTACTTTGTTTATCAAAAAGGAAAACAAAAACTTTTTACTTGTTCAAATATATGTTGATGACATTATTTTTGGATCTTCTAATGAAAGTCTTTGCAAGAAATTTTCTAAGTCTATGCAGGATGAATTTGAAATGAGTATGATGGGAGAATTAACATTCTTTCTTGGACTCCAAGTGAAACAAATGAAGGAAGGAACTTTCATCCATCAAGAAAAATATGCGAATGATCTTGTCAAAAGGTTTGGATTGGAAAAATGCAAAAAGATCGACATACCAATGTCATGTTCTCAGAAGATAGACAAGGATGAAGAAGGGAAGAAAGTAGATCAAAAGCTGTACAGGAGCATGATCGGTTCACTTCTTTATCTTACTGCTTCTAGACCTGATATTTTGTTTAGTGTTTGTATCTGTGCTAGGTTTCAATCAGATCCTAGAGAATCACATCTCATTGCCGTGAAACGAATTATCAAATACGTTGCTTCATCTTCAAGCATCGGTCTTTGGTATCCGAAGAGGGGAGACTTTAATCTTCTAGGATACTCAGATGCAGATCTGGCCGGTTGCAGAGTCGATAGAAAGAGCACTTCTGGAACTTGTCAACTACTTGGAAACAGAACTGTGTCTTGGTTTTCGAGGAAGCAAAGCACTGTAGCTCTTTCAACGACAGAAGCAGAGTATGTAGCTCTTGGAAGCTGCTGTTCGCAAATTCTATGGATAAAACAACAGCTACAAGACTTTGGCATTGAAGACTCATGCACAGAAATCAGATGTGACAACACCAGCGCTATCAATCTCACCAAAAATCCAATCCTTCATTCAAGAGCAAAGCATATTGAGATTCGTCATCACTTTATTAGAGATCATATTCAAAATGAAGAAATCTCGATTCAATTTGTTGATTCAAAAAGTCAACTAGCGGACATATTTACAAAGCCTTTGGAGAAGAATCAGTTTGACTTTATCCGCTCGAGACTCAACATTTTGAAGCTTGAAGAAGTTAAAGTCTAGAGACTCACCAACTCTAAGACTCTGATCTCTTAGACTCTAAGTTCTGAGACTCAGACATTCGTGGCTAAAGACTGTAAGTTGTATTTCATCTAAAAGGTACTAATTGTCATTTAGTTATAATTAACTCGAAAAGGTACTATCTTTTGTTTATTAATTTTGGCAGTTACCGATTTTGAAAAGAAGTAATCGTTCACTTTCCTTGCACCGATTGAACTTCCTTTTTCAAAAACTGAGTTATATATATACAGTTTTTTTTTCTTTCCCCAATATTCAAAACCCTAAAAAGCACTCTCCTCTCGATACTGTTTCTACTCTTTGTTCATCATCGAGAAAGTGGTCATTTTTCTTGGGAAAGCAAGTGAAGGAATCCTCCAATAGACAAAGAAAGATGTCGTCTTCGAGGAAATCATCAAGAATCGCAAACAGGGGACCACAAAGAATGAAGAAGGGACCGACTCATTTCGATCTCACTGAGGAAGAAGACTTACCTGGTCAGCGACAAAGTCCGATTCGCTCTCCTCCACGTCATTCAGCATCTCCTCCCCCACAAAGTGCAAGTCATAATCTGGAAGAAGAGATAATCGAGGATGCCGACCCAGTAAGAGTTCAAAAGCCCTCCTTTTTGTATAAACTTTATTGTGCATTGAAAAGCACAGGTACTCCATTGAACTACATAGATGACTTCCTTAAGGACAAAAATTATGGGAATGAGTATCTTTTTCTGAAGAAAATGGAGGAATGGGGAATTGCCCCAAAAGGAAAAGCAGAGGAAGCACTTGCGAACATTCCAAGAGATCCTCGTATGCCAGGACAAAATCTGATTGACGGGAATGATGATGACAAAATGTTCCTTGAATTTAAACCTAAAATGGGTGTGGCGGCAAAGGCGAAAGGAAATCGGATGGATTTGTTTAAATCCAAGGATCAGGAAAAAGTGTATTACAGTCTGTTGAAAAGAGGGGTAATCAACCCTAGAAGTGTTGATTTTGACTTCCTGGATTCCATCAACTTGAACCTAAGAGAGAAGTTAAATTTACTTCAACTTGAGACTTTCTGCTCTGACTCTACAGACGGGTATGATCATCTGACTGCTTATTTCTATTCAAATCTTAGCTTTTTGGATGCGAATAGAATTTCATTCAGTGTTCGAGACAAAGTCTATGTGGTAGATGTGAATATGTTAGCGGACATAGTTGGAGTTGAACGGGGACGCTATCTCCCAATCAAAGTCTCACCTGCTCGAACTACTCTGGATCTTGTCAAAGATAGGGATGTAGATAAGAAAATTATCTATTCCAGGATGAATGCCATCAACATTGTGCTTCACAAGATTGTGATCAATTGTCTCAGACCTAAGTCTACTTCAAAGACTTCTGTGTCTCTTTCTGAAGCAAAGTTGATGTATGCGATCAATTCAGGACGGAAGTTCTCTCTCCCGCACACTATTCTTTTCCATATGTACAGAGCAGTGTCAAAAGACAAAGGACAATTGCCTTATCCTGGTCTGGTGACCAAGATCTTCAGACATCTGAATATTGAACTGCCACATACTTTTTGTGTTCGACCGTGTGATAAGATGGTGGTAGGACTGAAAATGTTAATGAAGATGCGTCTGCAAGAACTCTCTAAGGCAATGGAGAAATTCAAAGTGAAATCTCCAGTCCAGTCTGCTTCAAAAGGAAAAGGAAAGAAGGCCATTGGTGCTTCTTCGAAAAAGAGGAAAAGAACTCTTATCCTGGAGGATGAGGATGAAGATGATGAAGATCCCACTATTCCAGCACTGACAAGAACAAGACGTTCTGTGTCTTATACGACAGAACTTCAGCAGAGCAGAGAAGAAGAAGAACACAGAGAAAAGGAGAAAGAAGTTGAGGAAGAAGAAGAAGAAGTAAAAGAACAGTCTGCTGATAAATCTGGAGAAAAGGGAAATCAAGAGATTGATCATCACTCTTCCCCTTTCGATGTCCTAGAGACAGGGGGAGTTAGCGAGCAAGAGAGGTCTTCACCTCATGCTGCTGAAGATCAAAGAAAATCTCCAGAAGATCCAGAAGAAGTTCAGGTCTCTCAATTGCCTGAAGAAGATGATACGACGATTCCAAATCTGCAAGACCGTTCAGAAGCGCCATCGTCTGCACACACACCATCTGAGAAAGCCAATGCCAGTACTCAGACGGATGATTCTGTAGATCTTCGTAGTATCATGAATATTCTTCTGGAAATGCGTAACCAGATATATATTCTGGACTGTGAAATCCAAGCTTTGAAGCATGCTGGACAAGCATCTTCAGTCTCTTTGGAAGATAGATACAAAGACCTCGCTCTGCAACTTCAAGCCAATGCCAAGAGAGAAGAGGTAGCTCTTCTGCGAGAAGATCTGAAGAAGCTCGAAGGAGTAGTCCAGTCCATTGGGGATTTCCAGATCGTGCGCATTCCCAAGCAGACATGACTTCTTTCTCACCCTCTTTTTAATGATGACAAAAAGGGGGAGAACCAATTTGAACAAACATTATTTTAAAACTTTATTTGACTTTTGTGTTTATGTTTATTTTTGAGTATGACTTGAGAACTTGAACTTGAGTGTTAGACTGAATTGGTTGTGGATTTTGATGCTTGACTGGTTGCATTTATATCAAGTATTGTTACATGGTATTACTCATGAAAGACTAACCAATTTGCTGTGGATGCAGAGTCTGGTTGTTTATTAATCTTTATGAGTTAGCCATATTGCTTGAGAAATGTCTTTGCAGGTCAAAGTTGTTCAAATCTTCAAGAAAGTTTTGTCACCATCAAAAAGGGGGAGATTGTTGGAGAAATCTTTCCAGAATATTTTGAAGCTGACAAAACATTTCTATCAGTCTAAGTCTGGATATCGATAGTTAAAGTCTCAAGATTTTATAGTCTCAAGACTTTGTTATCTCAAGACTCAAGACTCAAGACTCAAGACTCAAAATTATTCTCACTGACAGTCTTTCTAATCCAGTGTTGAAGGAAATCCAAAGTCGAGGTTTATGATTGAGGATTTGATCCTATCCTCTGGAATAGATTCTTTGGTTGGATAATCATTTCGGATTCTTTAATTCTTATCTAAGATCGATTGAAGATCCGATGGTCGACGAAATAATCTTGGATTATTCTATTCTTGGAAACCGAGATCCTGATTGTATGGGCGAACAGGATTGATGGGCTATCATCAGATTCCTTAAATAGCTCGGATGATCTTCTTGATTGATTCCGTCCAACGGGTAGATTGGAGGAATTCCTTTGGTAAGTGCCAACGGCTATGATGGCATGAAGGAGTATAAAAGGAAGACGTTCTAGTTGTTTTAAGTGTGTGAACGATAGAAAAATTCCAGAATCTGAAGATCCTTGATTGTTAGTTGAGACTGAGCGAAATTGTATACTGAGAGTGTTTATACTTGGTGACGCCTTGAGTGAGTGTGGTAGATCATCTACACCTAGAAATCAAGGAAGATCAACACTGTAACAACTCTTTGATCATAGTGGAATCCAGCCAATCGGCTGTCAGTGCAGAAGAGTGGACGTAGGCTTGAATCAAGCCGAACCACTATAAACCGAGTGTTCAATTCCCTCTTTCCCTTACTCAGTCTTGCGATTGAATTTTTAACTGTTAAAAATTCTCTAATTGTTTAAATATCGTGCAAGCTTCGAGAAATTTTTTGTGTATACCTATTCACCCCCCTCTAGGTACTCGTACTAGCTATCTCACTTTTGACTCTCAGTTCTCGTGATACACAATTCACCCCTTAAGTTTTTTCCCCCTGTTCCAACACATCTAACATGTGAACCCAGAATATGGATCGCTTGTTTTTTCCCCAAATTTTTTGAATTATTGAAATAGAGTTGAATTTGTTAAATTGAAACAAGAAATGATATTAATAAATGGCAGATTAATGTTTTTAGTGTATATTCATTCTAGACTTTTTTAATTATGTATTTGTTTGTAAATTTGATTCAAATTAATTTGATTGAAATAATCATAAGAATGATAATTTATTATGTATATATAAAAATATATAACGTGTCGGAATTCTCTATTTTTTGAAAAATTACATGTAGGCATGTCGTGTTGTGTTGCATGTTGTGTGTCAGTATTGGTGCTACTTAGGTGCATACAAAAGATGAAGAGAAAATTGTTTCTCTATTGAAGGGTTTCTGAGATGAACTTGAGAAATGGAACTTTAATAGGAAATGACATTGGAGGATTAGCAAAGGGAAGCAAATGAGCACCTCAATCACAACCCTCAATTAGTTCACCCTTGCTACATATTTCGAGCCATCAGACAATGACAAGTTCTTATTCTTGACTTCAAGGAGCACAAGTACTAGTTACTCAAGACATTACGATTGCACATATTCTTAATAGGGATAGTTTCATCCTTGCCTAAGTGTTAATGGCATAATAAGTGATGCCAATCTCATCTTCCGGTCTAGCTGGCGGATCAAGCTTGTTCCTCATCCTCATCTTCTGGTACTCCTTAACTAGGAATCTTTTGTACTTGGGCGGCTCTCCTATCTCCGTAGTAAACTGTGGCAGCGGCTCCACCCATTTGTCCCGATGCAAATTATAGAAGAAGCCGTATGAGTAACGGCTTCTTCCTTTCGATCTCACCACTCTGTGAGTGGCACTCTTGAACTTTTTGTTGCTCAGCACCTTTCCCACGTGAGCCGGGGTGGCCATGCAAAACAAAGACATAGCATTTGTTGTGTGATATGATGAAAAGGTGGAACAAGGAACAAAAGATGCAGCGCAAGAGTTAGTAATGGACGATCCACATGTTGATCGCATGCCGAATTAGGGGGAAAAGAGTCGAATGTTTTCATTTACCTGAATGAAATCAGCCACGTTGACCACAATCTGGCCTTCCACGGGAACAACGGGAATCCACTCCCCATCCTTGCGAACTTCGAGGCCTCCAACTTCATCCTGGAACACGAAGGTGCTGCAGTTCCCATCTTCATGCTCCGTGATTCCGTTTGCCTCACTCTCTGTCGCAGGGAGATAGTGGAACGCCGCCATGAAATCCCAGTCCTGTTCAATATTGTACTCTTTAAGGAAATTCGGAGGGAGCCCCAAGCAGTCATTTATGATGCTTTCCAAAAGAGAACCAATTCCAACAAAGCGAGAATAGAGATCTTCCATCACACTCCTGTCAAAGTGTAAAAGGGCAATTTTTAGGGAAACATCAGCATATTGACTTACGATGAGACCAAATGAAAGGGAAGAGAACAAGCGCAGGCCCACTGTGAACTGAGCTTTACCTGAGTTCAGGTAGATTTTCAGGGTACACATTCATGCTTGACCCCGGTTGGAACACGAGGAAGTACTCATTCTTATCCACCAAGTGATCGGGTTGTATGTTGTAGCCAACAGGAATCTGACAGTCACCTGGCGCAGGACTCAACTTGACCTTCTCTTCTGGGGGGGTATTGAAAGAATGTCTTGGAGAGTTGGAGGGCTTTATTCATATGCCATGGTTCATTATATTGAAGAAGCCATGCTCAGAGCAAGCCTTGGTTATTGTCTCTATTGCCTCCTTTTTTCCATGCTCATCACCTTCCTCATTGAAGAAAGGAGAGAGATCAACGGTTGAGATGCTTGAGGAGACCATCTCAATTCTTGATTTTCAGTCTTGCTTCTTGTGGTTGCTTGAGCGCTTGTCCCAAACCACCATTGCTTTATATAGAAGTTCACATACTTGCTATTTTGACACATTATCGGTTGTCATCAAGTTTAAATGCCATATGTACTTGCTATTTTCACACACTATTTGTTGTCCTCAAGTTTAAAATATCAATTACTTCAATTTAATGAAGATACAATTATCGTGGGACTTCAAATACATAATTTTGATCAGGTCGCAAGAATAACTTTGGCAACTTGAATGAGTAGGGAAGTGTATCCGATTTTGTCTATTCAGATGAAGATTCCACCATACTCTGGTGCAAAATTATGGATGTCATGAATAGTAAATGTCTTTCAGCAAGTCGCTCCAAAGGTAACAAGTACGGTGTGTCAGACAATCAGTCCAAATCATGATGTACATTGAACTCATTAAAGAACAGAAAGGACTAATACATATAGAGTTTTGTCTTTTGGAAGGTAGTATGGTGGAATCTTCATCTGTTTATTCCTGGTACTAATATTTCTGAAAATAATACAATTATATTTTCCTGGTGATTTATATACTTGTTTTATACGATTCCATTAGATTTGGAGTCCATAACAATATAAACTAACTATAGGTTTCAATGAAGGTTCGGCTTTCAAGGCATATTTGGGCGGAGGTCGAGTTCGGTCTAAGTCCATCTTTTTGGTTGAAGAATTGATCAATTTTCTGAAAAAGACTCCATATGTTCACAGCCCACTTAATTTGAACTTGAGATAGAAAAATATCTTCACAGCCACTTTGATCTGTTAAGCTTCGAAGGTATATGTAAGAAGCTTTCTCAATTAAAGAGTCATCAATCTGACCATTAGAGCTACTGTCTACGCACTCAGAGCTTCAGTTCGCGAGCATAAAAGGCTTTTTTCCAAAGTAAAGCTCTCCGCTTCCCCAGTTTGTATGACATCTTTTCCCTTTCGAGAAAATGGAAAAAACTGTGATGATATACTCGGGGTTGTTTTATGCGGACTCCGACAAAGACAGTTTTGAGACACCAGTTTGAGTCCAATTCAAATGGATAACGATTTGGGTCTTCCTACCAGGATTGTAGAGGCTCGTACGTCCACCAGCTAGCATGAGCTGCTTCTGCAGCATGGTTATTCTGGACTCCTCGCTAGTTTTCGCTCAATGTTCTGTTCACCTTCTACAACCGGGTCCTTTCAAGCAAATTGACGTCATGTGCTCTTTAAGTTGTCTACGTTTTATTGGTCCATTCAAGTTTTAACAAACCTTCCTTTTATTGTTTGTTTTTCTTCTACAAAGGTTTTTCCAAAATTACACATATTTCACATCCAATAGCTTGTTCTCCTTCTACAAAGCCAAAGCCTTTCCATGCGTTAGACGTAGTATTGTCGACACCACCTGCGTACAGCCTGTCTATAGAGAAGTTTTTCCTCACATTCAAATACTTTGTAACCTTTTATTTTTTTATTTATCATTTTGTCATCTTCAAAACATTATAAGAATTTACCTCGACAAAAGCATGGTAAAATTATACTAGATGTTAATGCCCATAAAATATGGGTGTCACATCTATGATTTATATCTTGCTACACTATCTGCATGACCGGAAAGAACTTGGGAAGTCATGCAAGAATGTCCTCTTCTCAAAAGATATCAAAGATAGCTGACAAAATGTGTCGGTTGAAGCATATTCGCTCATGCTTCATAGGGTTAAACCAAAGATACTCATATGGCTTCTTTTATCCCTTTCCTTTGTTCGGTTTGGATTTCATGACCAAGACATCTGCAGTTTTGTCTTTTGGAAGATGGTATGGTGGAATCTTCATCCGGTTATTCCTTGTACTAATATTTCTGAATGTAATACAATTGGATTCTCCCGGTGATGCTTATACTTGTGTTGTACTATTCCATTAGATTTGGAGTCAATAACAGTATAAACTAACTGTAGGTTTCTATGATGGTTAGGCTTTCAAGGCATATTTGGGTGGAGGTCGAGTTCGGGCTGAGTCCATTTTTTTCAGTTGAAGTATTGATCTTGAGTAGCTTAGACTCCTCCAGTCACAGCCCATTAAATTTGAACTTGAGAAAGAAAGTGTTCTTAAACTTCGCTGATCTTCACAGCCCACTTTGATCTGTTGAGCCTCAAGGTATCTGTTAGACACTTTCTCAGTCAAAGGGACGTTAATATGACCATTTGAATTGCTTTTTACGAACTCAGAACTTCGGTCTGCCAGCTTACGGGCCTTTTTCCAAAATATAACTCTCTACATCTGCAGTTTGTTTGACGTCTTACCCACTTTCACAAAAATGAAAAAAAGCTTTCTGATACGCTCTGGGTCGTTGCATGCAGATTCCAACATTTTAAGACAGTTGTGGGACACCAATTTGAGTCCCATTCAAATTGATATCGATCTGGGTCTTCCCACCATGATTGTAGATGCTCGTATGTCCGCTAGCTTTACCATCTCTAGGATAAGCAGCTTCTTTGACATGTCCTTCCAAATTTCTCATAAGTTTCCGCTGAATGACTGGTCCTTCCGACAAACTTGACGTCGCACGTCTTTAAATTGTTGACCTGTTAGTGGTCCATTCAAATTTTAACAAAACTTCCTTTATTGCTTGTTTATCTTCTACAAATGTTTCTCCAAAATTGTACACATTTCCCATCCGATAGCTTGTTCTCCTCCATGCTTTAGATGTCATGTTGTCTATACAAGCTGCGTATCACCTGTGTCGATTGAAGTTGTTCTGCACATTCAAATACACACATTAGTATCTTTTGATTATCCTGCCATCTTCAAATCATTATAAGAAGTTTTCTCAACAAAAGCATGGTAAAATTGTAAATTTGGCTTAACTAGATGTTAATGCCCATAAAATATATGTGTCATATCTATGATTTATATCACGCTACGGTATCCCGAAAGAACTTGGGAAGAGTAATCTGCTAGTATGTCCTCTTCTCAAAAGATTTCAAACATATCTGACAGAATGTGCCGGCTGAAGCATATTTGCTCATGCTTCATCGGGCCACCCATTTGGCTTCTTTTATCCTTTTCCTTTGTTTGGTTGGATTTCATGACTAATACATTTACACTTTTGTCTTTTGGAAGATAGTATGGTGGAATCTTCATCCGTCACCCGTTTACTCCTCAAATGAATCTTTCTGAATGTAACTTAGGTTCGTCTGGAGTATATGTTTTTTATATTACTCCACTAGATTTGGAGTCAATAACAGTATAAAAAAATTGTAGTTTTGAATGCTGGTTAGGTGCTATGTACTCCTACTAATGTAGGTACAACAGCACGAGAGTGTCGTTCTCTCACCAGGCACAAACATTCTCATATAGCTCGAAAGAGCACTCCATAAGTAAACGTCAACGGTTTGCTTCCATCTTTTCCCTGTTGTTTCAAACAGACGTTCGTCCACAATGCGTGTGGATATCAGAAGGCAAATGTCAAAAACATCTGTACTACTATTTGACAATACATAAATATTGTACCCTCCCAAAGAAAATAGTAAATACTAGACTTGTGTTCCAACAACAAATTGCTGCCGGCCTACATTGTGGGCATGATTATTGCTCTTGAGAAGGTTACCATGCTTTCCCAAGAGGAATCATGCAGATAATACTTATCACCCTCTTCCTTCTAAGAATGGATTCATATGAACCCTTCATTCTAATCATCTCCATCTTCTTGGTAATCAAGCTTTGCCATTGGAGGAAGCCCAAGCTCCCAACAGGTCGTTACCCTTCGCCACTCATAGGCAATTTACACCAAATCAAACCGAGCCTGGCCATGGCTCACTTCTTCGCAGAGTAGTCATGGCTTCACAGCCCTGTCATATTGGTTTGGCTCGGTTCCAAGCTGAGCATCGTCGTGTCTAGTCCTGAATTGGTCAAGGAAGTCCTCCAAGATCATGACCAAGTATTGGCAAACAGGCCCAGGATGGAGTCCCCAATCAAGATTACTAAAGATGGTATGGGGCTTGTATGGGCCGATTATAGGCCACACTACGCGAAGCTTAGAATAATCTGTGTCCCTGAGCTATTCTCTGGAAGACGAATTGAAGCTCTAAGGCCCATTAACAGCATTTCATCTTTGAAACGTTTGGAAATGTTTGGAAATTTAATTAGTCCTAACTGACTCTTCTCTTCGCCAAACCAACTATATGAGTCAAATCTGCTCTCAATCACATCCTTACTTTTGAATAGACTGAAACCAATGCAGTCGTGCATAACTGATAGGTGGTTCCTCAAGAGAAAAAAAAATGAGGAGCAAAAGATTGCACAGAGTTTAACATAGGATGAGTCAGGATCATGTGTCAGTAGGAGGATCATGCGGCCATTATCCAATATAACAAAAGAAGTTGGGACTTTCATTCATGTTTACAATTTAAATTTGTTGAGTGCAAGGAGTCTAATAAACAGCAGCAAGGACTAATATTCTATGGTTTTGTCTTTTGGAAGATAGTAGGGTGGAATCTTCCTCTGTTTATTCATCATATTAATAGTTGTGAATGTACTAAATTAGGTTCTTAAGTACGTATTCTTTTCAATAACAGTGAACGAATTGTAGTTTTTGATGCTGATTAGGCTTTCTACACGTCTGGGTCAAGGTTGAGTTTGGCCTGACTCCATCTTTTCATTTCGTGTTGCTGTATAATCATGTTAGTATGTGTATTTTGGGATGTAAAAAATATGTGGGGCTTCGCAGCAATTGCAACAGCAATGGGACAAGGTATAGGAATTGGGTTATCACATGCATATGGAACTTTGATGTTGCTAGTAGGTTTCTTCTGTACATGAGAATGGAGCACTACAAGCCAATTCAAAGGCCTCGTTAACCTGCATGATACACAGATTATCTCTGCATGCTCATATATATTTGCAGAAAATTGTAGTTTAGAGAAAAATCTAGGAAATCTAGAAAATGGATCAATAATTTAACAAATCACACACTCTTTGGAGAACTGTAAATCTGTAGGATTTTACGACACTTGGCAATTGTAAGTACATCAGTAGAAGCTTTTCTAAGTCTTCATACTGCAAGGAACGGATGAGCAAAGGGAATTAGCAGAATGCATTGAAGTGCCAAGGCTAACTCGCTTTTAAATTCTTAAAGGAATCATACATCTAATGCTTCTAAGAAGGTCCGCACATCTTGTTTTGGTTGAAGAGCTAAATTCTTTAGCATTATTCCCACAATGTTTATGTTGGTGTCAACATTTCTCCAAAATTCCTTGTCTTGTTGCTCAAAGTCAGAAGATGGAATACTACAACATATTCCAATTTCTACAGATGCGTAGTACCTACTCTTTATTTGTTAATTGCCACTGCCATTCACTGGGCACAATGGATGAGTTCTGTACTTCTTTCAAGCTGCATAACTTGAATTACAGATTTGGCACGTTGGTCGTGGATACACATGGTGTTGACAAAGATTGTTCCTTTACTGGAGGTTTCTGAGATTAACTTGAGAGATGAAACTGTAAGAACTGGAAATGACAGCAGATGACTAACAAAGTGAAGCAAAGAAGCATCTTGATCAAAACCCTTATTTAGTTCACACCACTTGCAAATCTTGAAGATAGAACGCAAGAACTACTTGATTAAGACTTTCCAGTTGGAAAAATTGTCATCCTTGCTAAGTTTCGATGGCATAATGAGTAATATGGATCACATCTTCCGGTCTAGAAGGCGGATGAGTCTTGTTCCTCACCCTCAGCTGCTGGTACTCCTTGTATAGGAACCCTCTGTACTTGGGTGACTCCCCGATCTCTGTAGTGAACTGTGACAGCGGCTCCACCCATTTGTCCCCGTGCAAGTTATAGAAGAAGGCAAATGAGTAACGGCTTCTTCCTTTCAATCTCACGACTCTGTGAGTGGCACTCTTGAACTTTTTGTTGCTCAATACCTTTTCCACCAGGCAGCGTCGACATGCAGTACAAAGATATAGCATCTATTCAGTGATATGATGAAAGTATGGAACAAAGAACGCAGGATGCAGGGCAAGAGCTAGGAATAGATGATCAATATGTTGATCTCATGCCGAAACAGGGGAAAAGAGTTGAACGTCTCACCTGAATGACATCAGCTATATTGACTACAATTTTGCCTTCCGCAGGAACAACGGGGATCCATTCCCCGTCCTTGCGAACTTCAAGGCCTCCGACTTCATCCTGGAACACGAAGGTGATGCAGTTCCCATCTTCATGCTCCGTGATCCCGTTTGTGTCTCTTTCTGTGGCAGGGAAATAGCGTAACGCCGCGATGAAATCCCAGCTCCGGTCATGATTGTACTCTTTTAGGAAATTTGGAGGGAGCCCCAAGCAGTCATTTATGATGCTTTCCAAAAGAGAACCAATTCTAACCAAGTGTGAGAAGACTTCTTCAATCACACTCCTGTCAGAGTAAAGGGCATTTTTTTTTAAAGAATTATCAGCATTTGACTTACGATCAGAGCAAATGAAAGGGAAAACAAGGGCAGGCTCACAGTGATCTGGGCATTACCTGAGTTCAGGTGGATTTTCAGGGTAGACATTGAAGCTTGACCCTGGTGGCAACACCACCAAGTACTCATTCTTGTCCGGCGAGTGATCTGGATGCTTGCTGTAGCCTGCAGGAAGCGGAGCGCCTGATCCTGGACTTGACTTGAGCTTCTCTTCAGGTGGGTATTGAAAGAATGTCTTGGAGAGTTGGAGGGCTTTATTCATCAGATCAGTGGACATGCCATGGTTCATGATTTGGAAGAAGCCATACTCAGCGCAAGCCCTGGCTATGGTCTCTATTGCCTTTCTTCTCCCATGCTCATCGCCTTCCTCGTTGAAGAAAGGAGAGAGATCAACTGTTGGGATGCTTGAGGAGGCCATTCCAAGTTCTCGTCTCTCGGCCTCTGCTTCTTGTGGTTGCTTGAGTGCTTGTCCTAAACCACCATTGCTTTTTATAAAAAGTCAACATATTCGCATTTTGACTCGCTATTGGTTCTCCTCAAGTTTTAAAATGTCATACTTTATTCTAATTAACGAAGATTACCGTAGGAGTTGGAGCATTTAATGAGCCGGCGAATCGCATCCATTTCCGTCTGATCCGACTGTTATTTTAATGGGTGATGGCGTACTCTTGTGTAAAAATATGAAAGTCATGAAAATAAAGTGTTTTTCAGCAGATTCCCCCCCAAGGTAACATCTAGAATGTACTAAACAATCACCAGCCAAGAGATCTTGCATCAGCCCAAACCCATTGTGCATTTTTTAACTCGTTAATTATTTCAAAGGAGTCAAGAGACCAGCCTATAACATGCTTTGATTAAATAATCTTGCATTGGGCTATGAGTCTATGACAGCTTCGCACAAGAAGCCAGCAGACTGCATGATGCCAAGTTGAAATTTGGGTCGATGTGTCAGAACTGACCGACGAAAAATCAAGTGGAGTGTATTTACCCCAACACGTCGGATTCATCCTCAGAACCAGAAAAATGTTCGATACGCCAGAACTAGCCGACGGAAACCAACTGGAGTGTATCTGCCCAACCACGCTGAGTTCATCCTCAGAACCAGTAAATTTCACGATGAGCGCGATAGAAAATCTGGCCTAGTCTCATTAACTGCTTCTTTTCGATCATATTCTATCTTCACACCATTCATCATACAGCTAAGTAGGGGTGTCAATGGTTCGGTTCGGTTTGATTTTTCTGAAAAACCGAACTGAATGAAACCTGAACCAAATACGAACGAATTGAAATTTAGGTTCGGTTTGGTTCGGTTTTTTGATTTTTAGTTTTCAGCTTTCAATTTTTGGTTTTTGCATTTGTTTTTTTTTTTTTCCTTTTTCTGTTGTACATTATAACTTATGAGAGTAATTTTCCTAACCCCTTTTGATTCGTATTTTCAATTTTGGGCTTTCGCTTTTGTTTTCTCACACTAGACAGGATCATCCATGGTCTGCAATACCGCCTGCGAATACTCCAACAGTCGTAAGAACATATGCATATCATGCCTCTATCGATGGGCTTGAATTTCTAGAAAAGCATCCACTACTGTCAATCAGAAAGCATTCACTTTTCCCTGAACAAGTAGATGCTCCGTTGGACCCTACAAATAGCGGAGACGGTTACCCCTAAGAAGAAGACACGACCAGTCTCGAAAGCAGAGAAAGTTTAAAAATTTCGTCCAACGGTCAACACGCCAACTTAAGAGGCGTGCTTAAATATTCATGGGTACCTACTGGGCATCACTCTTCCCCACGTCGAGTCGCATTAAGCTCGCTCCCTCCCGAAGAAAATATTGGTTTTTATTGAGAATCGAATCGAATGAAAACCGAACCGAAAAAATTGATTTTTTCGGTTCAATTTAGTTCAGTTTTCGATTTGATTCGGTTTTCGGTTCAGTCTTTGACACCCTACAGCTAAGGGCTCATTTCCTTCTGTCCATGACGATCAAGAAATATGTATCGGTCATTAGGAATAACACAAAGTGAGTCAATGAAAGCAAAGTTCACTACAGGTCGCGACTTGACCGCGCAGTTTGCCTCCTGCCTGACCTCGGGCAAAATATGTCATATGAATTGCTAAGTAATATAGATGAAGAAAAAAGGCAGCAAATTCTTGAGTTATTTGTAACTAAGCTAGCTGTTTTATACTCCTACTTATGTATGAACAAGAGCACAAGAATGTTGGTGTCACGCCCCGAACCTCGAGCGCACACACGTCCCTTGGTGGTCGACTAAATTGTGACATTTCCAGGACGCGTCGCTGACCCAAATGATTTATGCACATGCGGAAGCGAAATAAACAATCTCCAGTCAAAAAATAAACATAGAATAGAAAAGCAGGACAATAATTTGTCAAAACATGCTTTTATAAACAAACCAAGTTTATATACATAACTTGTCTATCAACAGGGGCCTAACTCCAAAAAGAAGAGCTACTGAGCCATCTAGACACTAGACTCCTCATCCATAGGCTCCAAGGGCTCCGAGTCTACCACGACACCATTAGGAGTGTCAAGATCCATGGGATGCACTGCTTCCCACTCCCTAGTCCCAACGAGAGACCCGTCGAAACCCAAAAAGGGACCCTCCTAACCCCCTTAAGGGAAGTTGATGAACCATGCTATGTATCGGTGAGATACTAACTGAAGTAGGCCCTCATCGACTCATACCACGGACTCAACTAACTCTCGGATAAGTGTGATCCTGGGATAGGGAAATAGGTGAACTCAAAATCCATCGTCTGTGGGACCCCGCATCGCACGTGACATGCCTCCATCTAAGGATTTGAGAAATTTAAACCACAATAGGGTGAGATAATGTCTCAGCGAGTCCATGCCCTAAACCCCGATTAGGAAGATAATACACCTAGAGGCAGCCTATTCACACATCATAGAGGACTTACCTCACATTAGCACCTCCCTGCACGTCAATACAACTCATATAACATATGTATGCAACAAGTGTACATCTCTAATTGGAACACACCATATCACATGCTAATCAAATACATGGGTTATGATTATAAGGCCAAATCATTATGATACGTCCTATTTCGTGTCATACAATTTCATCCCATAATCAAGCGTTGTTATATTAATCATCCAAGCGTATTCTAATTAGTTACGGCTCCATGGGCATGGCCAACTCAATAGTCGGCAGTCTTCTAGCGTAACCGGGTATCGTCTCGTCCCATCAAGCACGGCAATATCTATATCTAGACGGCATTTCTGAAGGAGCATCGGTTCGACTTTTACCGCGATTGGGGCATTCCATATAGAAGCATCGTCCACCTGATCTTTATTGGGTGACGGGTTTTCATAACGATCACACACACATCCAAGTCCAGACAAAGACGTCGTGCTATGCACTTAAATGCCTCAATTTAAATAATGTGCTTAGCCTATTTTCTTAATATTAAAAATACCTGGTAAAATAGGCGTGTGTGGATATATGATCAAATTGAACCAAAAAATGCGATATTCTCTCTTTTAAAAATCCCATGATTTTATATAGTACCTAGAAATATTTTTGGCATCAAAACCCGACAACTGATATTTTTCTAATTAAATATCAAACTTCTATATTTTTGAAATAATAAATCAAAATCATCAATTTGCACCCAATTGCACAAATTAACAATCAATTGTACAAATCAACTACACAGCGACGATCAACACGAAATTCTAGCAATCAATTATCCTGGTATAATTTATGCCAAATAATAAATAATTAAATAAATGTAAAATAATTAAATAAATCACTAATTAAGCTATATATACTAATCTAACCACCTAATTGTACTAATTAAATAATCTACTAAGCTAACTAAATCACATAATCTAATTAACCTATAATTAAACTAATCTAACTACCTAATGAATCTAATTAACTATCTAAATGCCTAATCACACTAACTAATCCTCCTAATCCAAACTTAGTCTAAACTAATCCCCCTCTAAGTATAATTAACCTTCTAAGTAAAGTTTAGAGAGTAAACTCACCGGTTTAACGAGCTGATGAGTTCACGGTGACGACGATGCGGAGGTGAGCAAAACTTGGGCCTATAGCGACACCCAACAAGGATTGAAAGGGCCCGAAAATGGTCCACAAAGCTCTCAGCCCAAAGTTGAGAGTTGCTTTTGTCTTGGGATGGAGCGAGTTTGCTCGGGCTGACGGAAGCGAGAGGCGGGCGGCTAGGCGAGTAGGGGACGGGCTGGAGTGGCAAATGGTTGTGACAATAGCTCGAGGACTAGCGACGACGAGCTGGTGAGCTCAGGACGACAGCTCGAGCAGTCGGGCTCAGGTGCAAGGAACTTTGACACAGGCGGTGCAACGGCTGGCTCGGCGAACGACCAGGATGGCATGCGACAATCGGCGAGCGTGCGGGCTGCTTGGGCAGATTGGTGTGAGGCTTAGCGGGTTTGGTAAGGGGTTGAACTAGCTACTGCTCTAGAAATGGAGGTCTAAGGAGAAGAGAATGAATAAGAAACTGAAGAAGAAGAAGAAGAAGAAGAAGAAGAAGAAGAAGAAGAAGAAGAAGAAGCTGCTGTTGGAAGTGGGGGAACAAGGAGCCCTCAAAGTCAAAGAAAATATCTCAAAACTCAAGTGCAATGCCGCCCATCAGCTTCAGCCCTATCCCCATCCAAATCTTCTCCAACAAGCCACTTTTGATGTTCAAATGTTGCAGCCCTCATGGCCCTACGAATGTCACCCATTGCACTTCAATTTCATCACAATTCTCTCCAATTTGATGGCCAAAATTGCTGAGGAGGAAGTCATAACAAATTCCACAATTTCCCTCACCAATTGATCCAACTTGAAGATCAAAAGTTTACCTAAAAATGGCTATCCAAATTTCCCTGGGTTTAATTTGCCCAATTTTGACTTTTTGCCAAAAAATTGGACTCATCGAAAATTCTTCAAAGGATGAGTCGATATCTCTAAAATAAATCATGACACGCCACAACTTTCAATTTCTGAAACCGAGTTCAATTTCGTGGTTAATTTCAACCGGACATGATTTTACCGTGACCTAACCTATCGAGTAGTTTTTAGGAATTTTTAACGAATTTGACTCGTGATCGGTTATTTTCGATCCACAATATGCATCTTCGATTCATCAGCAACTGTCGGTTGTCGTGAAAATCTCAAGATTTCAAATACGGTACAAGGTACAGAATCGATAGAAAAATTGATCTAGTGCCGTTTGACGAGAATTTTGCAATAAGGTGGAATCACCCACCATGTAATTACATGCTTTTGTCGAATTGACATATCTCCAGTTTCTAATCGATTTAACGGTGCCGTATTGACCATTTCAGATTAGTACGGTTGAACAATTGATTTCGGGTCGATTTCTTGAGTTGGTCGCGTTTAGATTCATTAATGGCTTCACCTGATAGATTAGTTATCTCGTGAGTGATGATCAGCTCAAAGAAAAGAACTATAGGCACATCGATGAAAAACCCATTTTATATAATCGAATACAGGGTCGAAAATCAGGATGTCACAGTTGGTTCGCTACTAGGTATAAACATTATCATCTAACTTCAAAGAGCACTCCATGAGTCTGTCAACGGTTCTATCATCTTTTCCTTGCTGTTTCACAAATACGTACATCCATGTCAAAATGTCAACACTATTTGACAGAACATGAATATTGTTAGAGTACCTACCATCTTTTCCTTGATGTTTCACAATTACGTACATCCATGTCAAAACGTCTATACTATTGGACATAACATGAATATTATACCCACTAAAAGAAATACCATATTTCATGACTAAGACACTTGCATCTTTGTCCCTTTCCTCGGTTTGGTTTAGACTTCATGACTAAGACACTTCCATCTTTATCCCTTTCCTCGGTTTGGTTTAGACTTCATGACTAAGACACTTCCATCTTTGTCTTTTGGAAGATAGTATGGTGAAATCTTCATCCGTCTATTCCTTATACTAATATTACATTTAGAAGATAGTATGGTGAAATCTTCATTCGTCTATTCCCTATACTAATATTTCTAAATGTAGTACAATTGGATTCTCCCGATGATGTATATACTCGTGTTATTGTTGACACCTAAATTTTGGCAATTTGTTTAAGTGTTTATTAATTCCCTATACTAATATTTCTAACCCCTTAACAAAAAAAAATTCATTAAAATTGCATCACATATAGACATTAAGAGCATTTATGTCGCTAGCTTTAAAATTTATCAAAAAAAATTTACAAACAAATTAAAATAAAAAATTTGAAAAAAAAAACAAAAAAAGAAGGGCAATCGGGCCGGGTTCGGACAAGCCTTGGGCTGGCCCCTTCCTCTCTTTCCTTCGCGCTGGGCTCGGCCCAACCCCTTTTTCCCCTTCAACCCAGCCCGCGCACGAGCCGGTCCTCTCCCCTCCTGCTGTCCTTCATGCGACAACTTGCAGATAACATAAAAGCATGAGCAGCGACAAAGAGTAAGGGATTGGGGTGGCGGGCGAGTGGCGTGATCCGTGGGTCGGGTGCAATCTAGCCAGTAAGCTAGCAGCTACAGAGGCCATGCGCGTCGGCCGATTGCTCTAAAAGGGAGGAGACGGAGAACATAAGAGGGGGGACAGAACACCAGCACCAAGGAGAGAAACCGAGCAAGAATAGGGAGAATGAGAGCAAGAGAGGGACACAGACCGAGAGATTGAGAGAGAGTCTAAACGGGAGAGAGCGAACCAGAGGGAGGAGGGAAGCTCGAGGGAGCAGCTAACCGTTGCCGGAGGCCTGTCTGTCCGCCCGTTGCCCGCTGTTCGAACCAGGTAGGTCCTCCAAACTACGATGCGTCGTTTTGAGAGGTGTTAGGTCAGAGCTCGCAACCAACCAGGTCGCATGAGCTCCGATTCTACTGATCATTCATGGATGTCTCGGTGTTTGCTGACATGTTCGGTTAGGAACTAGGCTTGCGTTTAAGTCTCGGTCTAGGCAAAAATCTCTTGTTTCTTTAGTGCACGCCATATGCTTGATGAAATGCCTAGGTTAGATGCCCATATTTGGTCTTCTTTGCATCCGATACTTGCTGTTATTTTGTTCGCACCGAGCATAATTAGTTGTTTCCGCTACAAAGTCGAACCTTGCTCGCTGATTTTGGTATAATTTCGTGTCTCCAATAAATGCGAAACTTCTGTTTGGTCAATGCCCTCGCCGTGTTCGACGAAATGTTTGACCAAAATACTTACATCCGTTCTTAGTCCTCTTTGCGTTCCTGGTTCTTTGGCTTGTCAAATGGGTTTTAATAGGTCCCTGCTACTACCTACCGTTTTTTATGTTCGTGTTTCAACATTTTTGCATGCACGGCATCTTTTCAGATAAGCATTCCTTGACTGGTGATTTTGAAAGAATGTGTCTATGGCTGTGAACAGTAGTTGCAAGGTAGACGGGCGTAGTTTGCAAGAGGCTTAAATCAATTTATTTAGGCTTAGATTATTTTAGTGCTTGGAAAATTATTATTTTTGGCCATCAAAGAAGCAAGGTTGAACCACCGGCTATGGTGGCTTTGCTAGATAAGAACTTCGCTGAGTCTTGCCCAAAGGTGAGGAGTTCGAAACCCAGTGGAGGCGCTTAGTGTCTTAAGCGGGATGTTGGGGTGGTAGGTCCTTCGCTAACGTCCCCCAAGGTTTGCTCAGCCGACTGCTGGCTGTGCGGGGTTCCTAGGTTATCAAAAAGAAGAAGAGTCCCCCAAGGTTTGCTCAGCCGACTGCTGACTGTGCGGGGTTCCTACGTTATCAAAAAGAAGAAGAAGAAGAAGAAGAAGAAGAAGCAATGTTGATGTTCTGGTTTTCTATGGACTTTCAGCTTCATTGAAGGAGGGGTGAGAGGGTTAAGACGAAGTTGGGTTGAAGGCGTGCAAGGGGAAGGGATGAAGTAAAGAAAAAGAATAATAAATAATAAATGGTTAATATCCTGAAAAATCCCAAACTTGTACACATGTGACAAATTTACCAAAAAAACTATTTTTTTGACCACCAAAAACCCCAAACTAGTATACCTTTGACAAATTTACTACAAACTCGTATACTTGTGACAAATTTGTCCTCTATTAGTTTTCGTTAAATTTTATTGTCAAATTATTAAGTTAAATGACACGTGACAGTTGATTGGTATACAAATTTGGAATTTTACGCTCTATTTGTTACAGTTTACAATTTTTGTAATTTTTTTTGTATTAATCTAATTTAGGAGAGGGTATATTTGTCACAAATTTACCAGTTTGGGATTTTTTGCGGTCGAATAAATTAGTTTGGGTAAATTTGTCATAAATATACCAGCTAAGGATTTTTTTTTATGGTCAATCGGAGTAAATTTGTCACATGTGTACTAGTTTGGAGTTTTTCATGGTAAAAAAAATAATTTGGAGTAAATTTGTTACAGATGTACCAATTGGGTTTTTTAAGGTATTAACCTAAGAATAAAAAAAGGAAAAAAGAAAAACCAAAAAAAATAAAAAAAATAGAAAACTATAACATGGAAAAAGTTGGCTTCAGGAAGGACCAATGAGCAGAGCGTGCGTGGAAAAGGATGAAGTGAGGAAAAGAAAAAAAGGAATTAAAAAAATCATTTTAAAAACATTTTAAAAAACATTTTAAAAAATTAAAATTAAAAATTAATTAAACAAATTAAAAAAAAAGTTTTCCTTTTTAATCCAATTGGGTCGGGTCCAGGTTGTTGGATTGGGTCAACAGGCCGGATTGGGTTTACCCGGCCAAAACCCGTTTTACCGAATATAATAATATTAAATATTAAAAATATATTAAAAATTCAAAAAAAAAATCAAAAAACCAAAAATTTCGAAAAATAATAAAAATTCAAAAAAATTCCGAAAATTCGAAAATCCAAAAAATGCAGGGTTTTGTTAGGAATTGTTATATTTTGCCTTCTTGGTGTAATTAGGCATTTATTTGCTCGTATATTGATTATATCGCGTGTTTAATTTACATATTTAATTATGTTTAAGTGCACGTGCTCAATTTTACTGCAATTAGGATATTGATAACTATGATTGTTATTTTAATGATTGTGTACCTACATGATCATCTCACATATTAATGGATAGGTATAAAATCAATTCAAACTGCCTGACAAAAATCTTTTCTTTTAAAATGAATAAGTTTAGGTACCGAAAGGGTATTAATTGATTAATTAGTGTAATCAAGTGCCTGACCTTAGATTCTCTGGTTGCGTAGGAAGTGAGGTACACTCACATGCCTCACTTGGTTTTTAGCCAACCCCAATAGGCTAGTGGCGACTCCTTTTTGCAAAATTCTTGAAAATACCCCAACGTCACGCGAGGTATGGGCTTGGGAAAGCCCTAGCCTAATCACGGGCCTTAGGTCCATCTTTTAGGCAATACCTCTAAACATGTTCCTTTCCCCAAGGGGTAGGTCGGGACAGTTATACGATTCCATTAGATTTGGATTCGATAACAGTATAAACTAACAGTAGGTTTCAATGATGGCTAGGCTTCTAAGGCATATCCGGCTGGAGATCGAGGTTAGCCTAAGTCCATTTTTTTTTATTGAAGTACTGATCTAGAATAGCTTAGACTCTAGGATTAATATTCACATCCCATTTAATTTGAACTTGGGAAAGAAAGAGTTCTTAAACTTTGATGATCTTCACAGCACCCTCTGATATGTTAAGCTTCAACGTATCTGTCAGAAGCTTTCTCAGGCAAAGGGACGTTAATCTGACCATTAGAGTCATTTTCTACGCACTCAGAATGTCGGTCTACGAGCATTAAAGGCCTTTTCCCTAAGTGTGACTCTCTACTTCCGCAGTTTGTTTGACATCATTTCCACTTTCACAAAAATGGAAAAAGTGTTCTAATATGATCGGGGTTGTAGTATGTGGATTCCAACACTGGAGGATAGTTGTGCGACACCAAAATCATTCACATTTCCCATCCGATAGCTTGTTCTCCCTCTATAAAACCAGAGCCTTTCCATGCTTTAGATGTCATGTTGTTGATACCAAATATATAGCTTGTGTGAACAGAAGTTACTCTACACATTCAAATACACACATTAGTAGCCTCTGATTATTCAGCCATCTTCAAATCATTGTAAGAAGTTTTTTTGACAAAAGCATGGTAAAATATAAATTTGGCTTGACTAGATGTTAATGCACATAAAATATAGGCATCACATCTGTGATTTACATCACGCTACGGTCTCTGGAAAGAACTTGGGAAGAGTCATCTGCCAGTATGTCCTCTTCTCAAAAGATTTCAAACATATCTTGCAGAATGTGTCACCTGAAGCATATTTGCTCATGGTTCAGAAGGCTACATCAAAGATAACCATATGGCTTCATTTTAACTTTTTCCTTTGTTTGGTCGAATTTCATGACTAATAAATTTACAGTTTTGTCTTTTGGAAGATATTATGGTGGAATCTTCATCCGTTTATTCCTCGAATGAATCTTTCTGAATGTAATTTAGGTTCATCTGGAGTATATGTTATTTGGAGTAGATAACAGTATAAACATTTGTAGTTTTCAATGCTGGTTAGGTGCTATGTACTCCTACTTATGTAGGTACAAGAGCACAAAAGTGTCGTTCTCCTACCAGGCACAAACGTTATCATATAACTCGAAAGAGCACTCCATAAGTCAACGTCAATGGTTTGCCACCATCTTTTCCCTCTTGTTTCAAGCGCACGTTCATCCACAATGCGTGTGGATATCAGAAGACAAATGTCAAAAATATCTGTAATACAATTTGACAATACATAAATATTGTACCTTCCAAAAGAAAATACTAGACTGGTGTTCCAGCAACAAATTGCTGCCGTCCTACATTGTGGGCATGATTATTTCTCTCGAGAAGATTACCATGCTTTCTCAAGAGGAGTCATGCATATAATACTCCATCTTCTTGGTGATCAAGCTTTGCCACTAGAGGAAGCCCAAGCTCCCAATAGGTCCTTACTGTTGGATTATAATGTCTCTGTTTTCTGCTGTTTTCAGTTTTCTTTTTACTCTGTTTTACTCTGTTTTTTTATTAAAAAATAGCAAAGTTCATTTAGTTATGTATTTAGTGTTTTTGCTATTTTCTAGGAAGTTAATGGCACGTTTGTGTGCAGTTATGTGTTGCATGTATGTGAGCAGTTTTTGTTTTGTGTTTAGTGGCTGTACTTGACAGTTTCTTTAGAAAACTGATGTACGTAAGTTTATGCTCTGTTTTCTCTGTGCTTCTCTTCCTCCTTCAAAAACTATAGCTTCTGGTTTTCTGTTTCTAGTTTACTATTTTGATCAGTAACAACAGTGGTATCAGAGCATGTATGATCTTGAGGGACTGTGAAGTGAAGCAAGTATCGAAGTGTAAATAAGTTAAAAGGTGATGGAGACAGGGTCAAGTGGTTTCTCTGCGATGGCTTCTCCAGTATTTACTGGAGAGAATTATCAAGCATGGGCTGTTAAGATGACAGCATTTTTAGAGGGTCATGATCTGTGGGAAGCTATGGAGGATGATTATGAAGTTGCTCCACTTCCAGATAATCCGACCATGAATCAAATCAAACTTCATAAAGAGAGAACCATAAGAAAAGCCAAGGCAAAATCTTGCCTGTATGCTGCTGTCTCGCCTACCATATTTACCAGAGTTCTGAAGTGTGACTCTGCAAAGGCCATATGGGACTTCTTGAAGGAAGAATATGAAGGAGATGAGAAGATAAGAGGTATGAAGGTGCTGAATCTCTTGAGAGAATTTGAGAGACAACAGATGAAAGAGTCTGAGTTAGTGAAGGAATACTCTGATAGGCTAGTGGGGATAGCTGATAAAATCAGAGTTTTAGGGAATGACTTGAAGGATGAAAGGCTTGTTTAGAAGATTCTGGTGTCTCTTCCAGAGAAGTTCGAAGCTACCATAGCGTTTCTGGAAAATACAAGAGACTTACTTGATATAAAGCTTGCAGAATTGTTAAATGCTCTGCAGGCACAGGAGCACAGAAGATTGATGAGAAGAGAAGAGTTTGTAGAGGGTGCGCTGCAAGCTAAAGTGAAGTCAAATGATGGAGGCAAAGGGAAGAAATTGATTTAGTCTAGAGAAAACGCCGGTAACTCCAAGTTTGTAGCAAAAGAAGGAAATTTTGGTGGGTCTAGCAAATGGAAGATGAACAAAAAGCCTTGTCAATACTGTGGTGGAACTAATCATCAGTTTTTTAGATGTTGGAGAAAGCCTAATGCTAAATGCAGAAGATGTCACAAGTTGGGTCACATGGAAGCCATCTGTAAAGAAAAAAATTACCAGCAAGTAGGAAAAGCACAGGTAGCAGTGAATGAAACTGAGGAAGAACACTTGTTTGTAGCTTCTTTTTCTGAATCTTCTGTTGGGAATGATGCATGGCTGGTGGATAGTGGCTGTATCAATCATACGACTGGCAATTCGAAGCTGTTTAGGATTCTAGATAGGTCAGTCAGGTCCAGAGTCAAAATTGTCAATGGACAGTATATCGAAGTGCAAGGGAATGGTACAGTGGCTATTGAAGGAAATCAGGAGGTGAAGTTGATCAGTGATGTTCTCTTTGTGCCAAATATTGACCATAATCTGTTAAGTGTTTGTCAATTAGTTAAAAAGGGCTATAAAGTGAAGTTTGAAGGGAATGAATGTCTTATTAATAATGCAGATAGCAAAGAAGTGCTAAGAATTCCTATGGAGGACAAGAGTTTCATGTTCATGCCACAAGAGATGCAACAAATGGCTTTAAAGTGCAAAGAAGAAAATGCAGAGATATGGCATAAAAGACTTGGGCATGTTCACAGGAAGAGCATGTCGTTTATGTAGAGAAATAGCTTGACAGATAACTTGCCAAGTTTGGAGGAGGAATTTCCACAATGCAGAACTTGTTTTCTTGGCAAGTAAGTCAGATTTCCTTTCAAAGGAGGTGGCTGGAGAGCATGTGAGAAGCTGCAATTAGTCCACACAAATCTATGTGGACCTATGTCTGAGTCTTCTCTCAATGGTAGCAGGTATTTCATTACCTTCACTGATGATATGACTAGGATGAGTTGGATTTATTTTCTGCAAGCCAAGTCTGAAGTTGCTAGTGTGTTTGTGAAGTTTAAAGCCTTAGTTGAGAATCAAAGTGGAAAGAAAATTAAAATGCTCAGGTCTGATAATGGTTCTGAGTATACTGCTCACAAGTTTAAGTTGAATTGTGAGCAAACAAGAATTGTGCAGCAGTTCACTGCTCCCTATTCACCTCAACAGAATGGGGTCAGTGAGAGGAAAAACATAAGTATTATGGAGATGGCCAAATGTATGATGCAGGAGAAGGTGTTGCCTAAGAAGTTCTGAGCTGAAGCAGCTAATACTGCAGTGTTCTTGTTGAACAGATTGCCCACAAAGGCCTTAGAGAAGTCAACACCTTTTGAAGTCCGGTACGGTGTTAAATCTTTTGTGAAAAAATTGAAGGTTTTTGGGTGTTTGTGTTACACTAATGTTCCTGAAGTCAAGAGGGACAAGCTGGATAAGAAAGCAGAGCTTGGAATCTTCATCGGATACAGTCTCCAATCAAAGGCTTACAGAATTTTTCACCATATGACCAGGAAGGTGACTGTAAGCAGAGATGTTGTTTTTCTAGAGGAAGATAAGTGGAATTGGATAGAAGGAAAGAGTGCAGAAAAGCAGTGGTTCGAAAAACAACCTGCAACAAATGTAGAGGTTGATGAAATTATAGATGGATTGGAAGACAGTATGGATGATTTACCAGTGAGAGGCATAAGATCACTTGCTGAAATCTATGAAAGAAGCAATGTGGCAATGCTCGAACCATCTAACTTTGTGGAAGCTAAGGAGAATCAGAGGTGGATTGCAGCAATGAAGGAGGAGATTGCAATAATCCAGAAAAACCACACATGGGAGCTTGTTGACAGACCATCTGATAAGAATGTGATTGGGGTTAAGTGGGTGTTTAGAACAAAACTTAATCCTGATGGTTCTGTTAATAAACACAAAGCTAGACTGGTGGTGAAAGGCTATGCACAAATATGGGGAGTAGACTATTCTGAAACATTTGCTCCTGTTGCACGACTTGATACAATAAGGTTACTGTTAGCTATTGCAGCAAAGAAGGGGTGGCCTATATTTCAGTTAGATGTCAAGTCTGCATTTCTGAATGGAGAGCTTGAGGAAGAGATTTTTGTTGAACAACCTGAAGGCTTCAGTATCAAAGGGCCAGAAGAGAGTGTATACAGGTTGAAGAAAGCTCTATATGGACTGAAGCAGGCTCCAAGAGCTTGGTATGGGAAGATAAATCGATATTTGTAGGATTTTGTTTTTGTAAAAAGTTTAAGTGAGTTTACTCTTTATGTCAAGAAGGTGAATCACAGTGTTGTAATTTTGTCACTTTATGTAGATGATCTATTAGTGACGGGGAATGATATGGAATTGATAGAGAAGGTGAAGCAAGATTTATTTGCATTTTTTGAGATGTTAGACTTGGGAAATATGGCTTATTTTTTTGGGTCTAGAAGTCAAACAGGCTTCATATGAGATCTTCATCTGTCAATATATATATATATATATGAAGGAAATTCTAAAGAAGTTTCAGATGGAAGATTGTCAAAGTGTAAGCACTCTTATGGCTGTTAAAGAGAAGCTGCAGAAGAATGATTGAACATATGCAGTAGATGCTTCTATGTATAGAAGTCTGATTGGGTGTCTCATGTATCTTACAGCAACCAGACCAGATATTCTATTTGCTGTGAGTGTTTTATCCAGGTTTATGAGTAGTCCTAGTCAGTTACATTTGATTGCAGCAAAAATGGTCTTGAGATATCTCAAAGGAACATTGTTCTTTGGTGTGAAGTTTAAGAAATATCAGAAGTTTAATTTGCAAGGATTTTCTGATAGTGATTGGGCTGGTTCAGTGGATGACATGAAAAGTACGTCTGGGTATTGTTTCAGTCTTGGTTCTACTTGTTTCTCCCGGTGTTCCAAAAAGCAAGAGATTGTAGCTCAGTCCACAGTAGAGGCTGAGTTTATAGCAGCTACTGTAGTTGCAAATCAAGCTTTGTGGCTGAAGAAGATAATGAAGGATTTGTGGTTGAATTCCAATGTGGATAATCAGGCTACCTTAGCAATATCACAGAATCCAGTTTTTCATGGCAAAACCAAGCATTTCAAAGTCAAATTTTTCTTTCTGCGTGAGGTGCAACAAAGTGGCGAAGTTAAGTTGGTCTATTGCAGATCTGAAGATCAGCTTGCAGATATGTTCACAAAACCACTTCAAGCTCGAAGATTTGAAGTATTAAGAAAGAAAATTGGAGTATGCAGCAGCAACTGATCCAAGGAGGAGTTTGTTGGATTATAATGTCTTTGTTTTCTGTTGTTTTCAGTTTTCTTTTTACTCTGTTTTACTCTGTTTTTTTATTAAAAAACAGCCAAGTTCATTTAGTTACGTATTTAGTGTTTTTGCTATTTTCTAGGAAGTTAATGGCACGTTTGTGTGCAGTTATGTGTTGCACGTATGTGAGCAATTTTTGTTTTGTGTTTAGTGGCTGTACTTGACAGTTTCTTTAGAAAACTGATGTACGTAAGTTTGTGCTCTGTTTTCTCTGTGCTTCTCTTCCTCCTTCAAAAACTATAGCTTCTGGTTTTCTGTTTCTAATTTACTGTTTTGATCAGTAACAACACCTACCCTTCACCAATCATTACCCTTCGCCAATCATAAGCAATTTACACCAAATCAAACCGAGCCTGGCCATGGCTCACTTCTTCGCAGAGAAGTCATGGCTCCACAGCCCTGTCGCATTGGTTTGGCTCAATTCCAAGCTAAGCATTGTCGTGTCTAGTCCTGAATTGGTCAAGGAAGTCCTACAAGATCATGACCAAGTATTGGCCAAGAGGCACAGGATGGAGTCTCCAGTCAAGATTACTAAAGATGGCATGGGGCTTGTATGGGCCGATTATAGGCCACACTACGCGAAGCTTAGAATAATCTGTGTCCCTGAGCTATTCTCTGGAAGACGAATTGAAGCTCTAAGGCCCATTAACAGCATTTCATCTTTGAAACGTTTAGAAATTTAATTAGTCCTAATTGACTCTTCTCTTCGCCAAACCAACTATATGAGTCTAATCTGCTCTCAATCACATCCTTACAGTCGTGCATAACTGATGATGGTTCCTGAAGAGAAAAAAAAAAAAAAATTGAGGAGCAAAAGATTGCAGAGTTTAACATAGGATGAGTTAGGATTATATGTCAGTAGGAGGATCATGCGGCCATTATCCAACATAACAAAAGGAGTTGGGACTTTCGTTCATGTATACAATTTAAATTTGTTGAGTGCAAGGAGTCTAATAAACAGCAGCAAGGACTAATATTCTATGGTTTTGTCTTTTGGAAGATAGTAGGGTGAATCCTCCTCTGTTTATTTGTCGTACTAATAGTTGAGAATGTAATAAAATTAGGCTCTTAAGTATGTATTATTTGCTATGATTCCATTACATTTGGAGTCAATAACAGTATGAACGAATTGTAGTTTTCAATGCTGATTAGGCTTTCAAGACATGTCTGGGTCAAGGTTGAGTTCGGCTTGACTCCATCTTTTCATTTCGTGTTGCTGTAGAATCATGTTAGTACGTGTATTTTGGGATGTAAAAAATATGTGGGGTTTCGCAGCAATTGCAACAGCAATGGGACAAGGTATAAGAATTGGGGTATTACAACCGTATGGAACTTTGACGTTGCTAGCAGGTTTCTTCTGTACATGAAAATTGAGCACTACAAGCCAATTCAAAGGCCTCATTAACCTGCATGATACACAGGTTATCTCTGCATGTTCAGATATATTTGCAGATAATTGTAGTTTAGAGAAAAATCTAGGAAATCTAGAAAATGGATCAATAATTTAACAAATCACACAGGCTTCGGAGAACTGTAAATTTGTAGGATTTTAAGCCCTTGACAATTGTAAGTACATCAGTAGAAGCTTTTCTAAGTCTTCATACTGCAAGGAACAGATGAGCAAAGGGAATTAGCAGAATACATTGAAGTGCCAAAGCTAACTTGCTTTTGAATTCTTAAAGGAATCATACATCTAATGCTTCTAAGAAGGTCAGACATCTTGTTTTGGTTGAAGAGCTAAATTCTTGTAGCATTATTCCCACAATGTTTATGTTGGTGTCGACATTTCTCCAAATTTCCTTGTCTTGTTGCTCAAAGTCAGAAGATGGAATACTAAAACATATTCCAGTTTCTAAAGATGTGTAGTACCTACTCTTTATTTGTTAATTGCCACTGCCATTCACTGGGCACAGTGGATGAGTTCTGTACTTCTTTCAAGCTGCGTAACTTGAATTACAGATTGGGGACATTGGTCGTGGATGCACATGGTGAGGATAAAGATTGTTCCTTTATTGGAGGTTTCTGAGATAAACTTGAGAGATGAAACTGTAAGAACTGGAAATGACAGTGGACGACAAACAAAGTGAAGCAAAGAAGTATCTTGATCACAACTCTTATTTAGTTCACACCATTTGCAAATCTTGAAAGATAGTACGCAAGAACTACTTGATTAAGACATTCCAGTTGTGAAAATTTTCATCCGTGCTAAGTTTCAATGGCATAATGAGTAATATGGATCACATCTTCCGGTCTAGAAGGCGGATGAGTCTTGTTCCTCATCCTCAGCTGCTGGTACTCCTTGTATACGAACCCTCTGTACTTGGGTGACTCCCCGATCTCTGTAGTGAACTGTGGCAGTGGCTCCACCCATTTGTCCCCGTGCAAGTTATAGAAGAAGGCAAATGAGTAACGGCTTCTTCCTTTTGATCTCACGACTCTGTGAGTGGCACTCTTGAACTTTTTGTTGCTCAACACCTTTTCCACCAGGCAGCATCGACATGCAATACAAAGATATAGCATCTATTGAGTGACATGATGAAAAGATGGAACAAAGAACGCAAGATGCAGGGCAAGAGCTAGGAGTAGATGATCAATATGTTGATCTCATGCCGAAACAGGGGAAAAGCTTTGAATCTTTTCACTTACCTGAATGACATCAGCTATATTGACCACAATTTTGCCTTCCGCAGGAACAACGGGGACCCATTCCCCATCCTTGCGAACTTCAAGGCCTCCGACTTCATCCTGGAACACGAAGGTGATGCAGTTCCCATCTTCATGCTCCGTGATCCCGTTTGTCTCTCTTTCCGTGGCAGGGAAATAGCGTAAAGCTGCGATGAAATCCCAGCTCCGGTCATGATTGTACTCTTTTAGGAAATTTGGAGGGAGCGCCAAGCAGTCATTTATGATGCTTTCCAAAAGAGAACCAATTCTAACCAAGTGTGAGAAGACTTCTTCAATCACACTCCTGTCAGAGAGTAAAGGGGCATCCTTTTTAGGAGTTATCAGCATTTGACTTACGATCAGAGCAAATGAAAGGGAAAAGAACAAGGGCAGGCTCACAGTGATCTGGGCATTACCTGAGTTCAGGTGGATTTTCAGGGTAGACATTGAAGCTTGACCCTGGTGGGAACACCAGCAAGTACTCATTCTTATCGGGCGAGTGATCGGGTTGCTTGCTGTAGCCTGCAGGAAGCGGAGCGCCTGATCCTGGACTTGACTTGAGCTTCTCTTCAGGTGGGTATTGAAAGAATGTCTTAGAGAGTTGGAGGGCTTTATTCATCATATCAGTGGGCATGCCATGGTTCATGATTTGGAAGAAGCCATACTCGGAGCAAGCTTTGGCTATGGTCTCTATTGCTTTCCTTCTCCCATGCTCATCGCCTTCCTCGTTGAGAAAAGGAGAGAGATCAACTGTTGGGATGCTTGAGGAGGCCATTGCAAGTTCTTGTCTCTCGGCCTCTGCTTCTCGTGGTTGCTTGAGTGCTTGTCCTAAACCACCACTGCTTTCTATAAAAAGTCCACATACTCGTATTTTGTCTCGCTATTGATTTTCCTCGAGTTTTAAAATGTCATACTTTATTCTAATTAACGAAGATTACCGTAGGAGTTGGAGCACGTCATTTTTATCTGGTCACGAGGAAAGCTTTGGCAACATCAATGAGCCGGGGAAATCGCATCCATTTTTGTCTGATCCGACTGTTATTTTAATGGGTGATGACGTACTTTTGTGTAAAAATATGAAAGTCATGAAAATGAAGTGTCTTTCAGCAGATTCACCCCCCCCCCCCCCCCCCCCCCCCCCCCCCCCCCCCCCCCCCAAAAGGTAACATCTACAATGTGCTAAACAATCACCAGCCAAGAGATGTTGCATCAGTCCAAGCCCATTGTGCATTTTTTAACTCGTTAATTATTTCAAAAGAGTCAATAGACCAGCCTATCGCATGCTTTGATTAAATAATCTTGCATTGGGCTATGTGTCTATGACAGCTTCGCACAAGAAGCCAGCAGACTGCATGATGCCAAGTTGAAATTTGGGTCGATGTGTCAGAACTGGCCGACGAAAAATCAAGTGGGGTGTATTTACCCGACCACGTTGAATTCATCCTCAGAACCAGAAAAATGTTCGATACGCCAGACCTAGCTGACGGAAACCAACCGGAGTGTATTTGCCCAACCACGCTGAGCTCATCCTCAGAACCAGTAAATTTCTTGATGAGAGCTATAGAAAATCTGGCCTAGTTCCATTAACAGCTTCCTTTCAATCATATTCTATCTTCATACCATTCATCATACAGCTAAGGGCTCAATTCCTTCTGTCCACGACGATCAAGAAACACGCATCGGTCATTAGTAAATAACACAAAGCGAGTCAATGAAAGCAAAGTTCACTACAGGTCGCGACTTGACCACGCAGCCGCCTCTTGCCTGACCTCGGGCAAAATATGTCATACGAACTGCTAAGTAATACAGATGAAGAAAAAAGGCAACACATTCTTGAGTTATCTGTAACTAAGCTAGCTGTTTTGTACTCCTACTTACATATGTACAAGAGCACAAGAATGTTGGTTCGCTACCAGGCATAAACATTATCATCTAACTTCAAAGAGCACTCCACGAGTCTGTCGACGGTTCTGTCATCTTTTCCTTGCTGTTTCACAAAGACATACATCCATGTCAAAAAGTCCATTCTATTTGACAGAACATGAATATTGTACCCACTAAAAGGGCACTCCTACCATCTTTTCCTTGCTATTTCACAATTACGTACATCCATGTTGAAACGTCTATACGATTTGACAGAACATGAATATTATACCTACTAAATGAAAACACTAGACTTGTGTCCAACAACAAATCATCCATCATGCATCAGAATTTTTTCAGAGACAGATATTGAACCAAATATTCTGCACATACAATGTTTGGCTGTCAGAACATCTTTACATTCATCTCAGAATCTCTCGTTCCTCCCTAGTATAGTCAAATATAGTTGCCGACATAACATCATCACCTCCACGATGATGGTTCAGGGACTTAATAGTGCTAGCCTATCAAAGAAAAGGTCGAAAAACCAAAGGGTTGAAAGAGAACCACAAAGTCTCAACTAAGAATACCAGTAGACTCTTGTGCATAACAGATATTGGAGCACAATAGCGTGCCCTAACATTAAAGAGAATGCATGTATTGTTCTTCTTCCCTGTCAAATTCAGCATGATTTTAAGACCCCTCTATACATATCTGGACACTAGTATTCAAGAAGTACAGGCCCTGAGAAGAGTTCACTGGCCATCTTCCTCATCACTGTCTTCTTCGTCATTGTCGTCATCATCTTCCTCATCATCATCTGAGCCATCATCCTTTCCCTGTTAGCAACAAGAAGTCAGGATGTACAAGAAACTACATGATGAAGTCCAAAATTCACCAGACTAGTTGCACCGTTTGAATCTCTCATTCTGGTCAATTCTAAACTGAAAAATCCAACTTTTTTTGCATGGCAGGACAGAAGAAAACTAAATGATAAAACAAAATAAAAACGCACTATTTTGTTACCTGCTCATCAAAGAAAAGAATTAAGGAACGAACAGAATACACCTATCCTGTAAAGTAACCTATATGCTCCTCAAAAAGATTGACAGGAGCATGCAAGAAAGGAGCAATTTTGCATTTGCACAGACATGAGATAAGGAACTTAGCTGAGACAAGTCTACTACATTAATAAGCTTTTTGAGACCATGAGTGATTTCTGCAGCAGCAGATCATAAACTATCAGCGGCCACAAAGGATCACCCTAGAAGGTAAGTCCTGATTATCTTGGCAGGCAAAAAATTTCTCTCCAGGAAATGTTTCTGGAAATGTTCTAATGGAGATCACCTTAAATTTCCAAGTAAAAAGCAAGAAAAAGATTCATTATAACTTCTTAAACACAGGCAATTTGAGGAAAATTCCAAATTACAAAACTCTCCATTGACAGTTTAGTAGAGTTTTCTACTTAATAACTGCTCTTGTATGTAATTTTCGAGTTATATAGAGCAATCAGGTGAATATAAGCAGGCAGGCAGGCAGGCAGGCATCAATTCTAAGATCATAAAAACAAGGTCCAGTACCCTATGACAGACTCTTCTGGCTCCAGTCCCAAAAGCCTTGACATTTAATAATTGACACCCAATTTGACATAACAAAAACAGCCATAGATTGGGTGCAAAATAATAACAGAAAATAGCCACAGAACTCTAGAAACAAAATGGAGTAAATCTAATCGTACAAACTGATGCTATTTAAATGCAATAAGAGCCCAAACCATCAACAGTTAGTATTAACTGTCCGACTGATCCTAAAGATCAGTTATTTGCTTGTATAGGTACGCACGAGAGAGTTATGGACAGGGCAGTGCATCAATTTCAACATTCCAGAAGCCATGAAGAACAAAGAAGAGCAGAATATAACAAGATCAAAGGATGATTCAGTCAACACCAAAAGATTTCTAATCCATCTAATTGCAGACATTAGAAACCACAAAGGCAAAGCATGAACTGCCATAAAAGCCATTTGAGGCCTAAAAAGAAGGTAAAAATGAGGGACGCAAGGAAATTTGCTTAAGTCCCAAAAAGGAGCTCGTGTGTACATGTCTAGCTCTCCTAGCAAAGACCAAATGTATAAGTCACACATCTGATGTAAGTGGAAAAACCATTTACCTCTTCATCATCTTCATCAGCATCCTGAGACAAGATAATCATCAACAATTTAGTATAACTATAAAACCTTCGCAGCATAACTAATAAGAGGGAGCAAGGGTTAAGGGGTTACATTGTTAAAATAAGTAAGAGGATTCGCCCACAAATCCTCCTTAATAATGTCTGCAATCTGCAATATTCAAATTATTATTTTCAGCAAAATTGACTCTTGTCAGCAAATAAGAAAAAGAAAAGAGAAACCAACCTCATCATGGATTTCATCGATAACTTCTTTATGCTGATCATCACTGAACCAATGGAAGAAGCTGATCCCATAACAAAGAAGTGGGTGGTGAGTCAATGCATGAATAGAAAGTCCAACAAATATAAAAACAGCCTACACAGATGCTGAGAAAATTAGTCAATTTAGATGAGCCTTCCTTAGGTAGAAGGTATTGAAAAAAAAAAAAAAAAACAAAAAAGACAGCGATATACGCTTTTTCCAAGTGTGACATCAGAACAGTACAAGAAATACCACATCCTCAGCCTGTTTGAAGCAAAAGAAGCATTACAAGATGATTCACAGGAAGATGATTTAAACTTTGTCCTGCTTCATATCGATTCAGAACAGTGGTTTCTTTTGGTAAAGGATTTTGGATCTCACAATTTCAAAAAGCAAACTGCTGAAGGACATGAACTAGAATAAAACCACAAAGATGGGAGCAAAAACCAATCAGGCACTGTTATGATGGATTAACTTATAGTTTGAATGATGATTCCTTTAAAAGTCCACGCGAACACTCAATAACAACTGAAAAATAGATCCCTGAAAAGAAAAACAAAAGAAAGTAAAGAAAGACACAGGTTCAAATGCATGATACTGTCTCAAGAAAAAAACAACCATAATCTTGAAAGAAAACATTTCTGACCATTAAAATCTGATCTAAAGGCAGATCAATTTCACTATGTTATAGAGCCTGTGGGTTGAGAAAGATACTGACCTTTCATCTGACAAAGGTCTTTTGTTCCCTTTCTTCTCACGTGCGACTCCATTTGGCAACCCCTTCACATTACAAAGAGGTGGCCACATACCATTTAGATAGTAAGCTTGGCAATAAACCTGGACCTACAAAAGCATATAAACTTACCATGCCTTCTTTCCACTTAATTGACGTGGCAGTTATTTTAGTTCCTTCGTCGAGAAAAGTGTAAGTCTTTGTAAGCTTCAAATCTTCAAAGAAAGGATTTTGCCGGAAGTTCTAAATAGAAATGAAGCAATAAGTAAACAATCTGCAAATTTAATGTCTAAACAAAAAAGATAAACTGCATTAATTCCATATAGACGATGTATCT